>JADMNL010000024.1:142885000-144135000 GCA_016271365.2 Neoceratodus forsteri
TGACACAGTTCCACACAAAGATTATTAAACAAGTTAGCCAGGCTGGGGGTGGGTCCCAATGTGGTAGCCTGGGTAACAAGCTGGCTGAACAAGAGGACCCAGAGGGTAATAGTAAATGGAGTACACTCTGAAGAAAGGGGAGGTCACTAGTGGGGTACCACAGGGTTCAGTATTGGGACCGGTCCTCTTTAATGTCTTTATAGGTGACATTGCAGAGGGGCTGTAAGGAAAAGTATACCTCTTTGCAGATGACACAAAGATTTGCAACAGGGTTGTTACAGAAGAAGGGGTACAAAGGATGAGAAGGGACTTGGAAAGATTGGTGGAATGGTCAAAAATATGGCAGCTTAGATTCATTGCAAAAAAGTCCAAAGTAATGCACCTGGGAAACAAAAACACAGGAGAAGGGTACAGAATGGGGGGGAGCTACTAACAACAACACAAACGGAAAGGGACCTGGGGGTAGTCATATCAGATGACCTTAAGGTAGGTAAATGTGTGAGAGAAGGCACTAAGGAGGGCTGGGGGATACTTGGATGTATAGGAAAGGCATCACCAGTAGAAAACAAGTTGTTATCCTTCTTGTACAGACAGTTGGTGAGACCCCATCTGAGTACTGCATACAGTTTTGGAGATCCCATCTCCATGAGGACATAGACAGGATGGAGGCAATCCAGAGGAGAGCAACTAAAATGGTGCAGGGTCTGCAACATAAGCCATAGAAGAGACTAAAGGGAGCTTAATAAGTATACCCTTGAGAAAAGTCCAATGGGGAGCATATTTATGAAAAGAGATGTACAAGAACAAGGGGTATAATTTGAAGATAGAGGGCGGCTCAGGGGCAGCGTGAGGAAATACTTTTTCACAGAGGGTGGTGGATGCATGGAACCACCTTCCTGGGGAGGTTGTGAGTCAAAAATAGTGAGGAATTCAAGAATGCATGGGACAGACGTAAGGCAATTTTAGTGAGGGGTAGGAGGAAGTACGGTGTTGGGTAACTGGAAACTGTAGCTTATCAGATAGGTAGGAATTGGGCAGACGAGGTGGACCAAGTGGTCCTTATCTGCTGTCAAAGTCTATGTTTCTATGAATGTGGCACTGTTTACGTATCAATTGATGTTTCTTTCTTTATTTCCTCAAAAGTTGGATAGTCACCTGAATTTATCGACTAGCAACTCATTGGGCTTGTCAAGATAGAATCACAATTATTGTTGTTTCCATTCCCAAACTAGATGTAAACATTTGACCCTTGTTATAAACGGACTGAGAGGAGAAAAAACATCACTGCTAGGAGATACAAGCATTCTTTATTGAATGACATATGTCCTTCCAGCGAGGTCATTTATTAGGTTGAAATCAAATGCATTACAGAACTACATAGTTGTACATAGGTCACAGTTACACATGTCAAAACAGGGCAAAAGAGAGACACTGTACTACATTTGCAGTTTGTGCTCTTTGACAAAACTGAGAAAAGAAAATACATAACCTTGATACAGTTCATACTGTTGGGTACATTTCGGGACATGGCAGAAGGAATAGGCATACTGCAGTCACTCACACTATACTGTGTGCAGTTTATTTAAAAATAGTTTTGTTAGTTGATACTGTTACCTTTCATGAATGTTTGTGTACTATTTTGGATACATTCTTAGTATCACATCTTGTGTGTTCGCACATAAAACATTTTATTTATTTATTTATGTATGTATGTATTTGATAACTGGGTGGGTGCACTGATCAAAGGACCATTTTCAGGCACAACCCGAGCCACAGCATGGCACATTAAGCAATACAGGTGTGGAGAACAACAGTAAACACAGGCCTCAACAAGAGGTGCAGGAAATTACAGAACAAAGGGTCATTACATAAAGTGCAATTACTTAAGAATACATGGTTTGTTGCTGTAGGCAGTAATTGCATTCCCAGCCCTGCAAGTCTTAAGACACAAACACCTGGACAACTGACATGGATCAAGTCACCTCCCACACCCTTTTTAACAAAGGCCCCCACAGGGCCGCTGCCCACATCCCAGATCCCCCACCCCCAACTTTCTTCATCAATTCCACTACGTAAATGGATCTAGCTCCTTGGCTATTGAACACTATACCTTTGTGCATAGCCTTTGGCTGTTGTAAATTATACCTGTATATCTGACAATGTTTGCCCTTGTCATGTTTCTTTGCACTTACCAGATAGCTTATGTATCTGTTAGTAATGTTTCACTCTTGTAATTTTTTTTGAAATTTAAGTTTATTAGTTTCAAAATACAAACAGGAAAAACAGAAAAACAAACAAACAAACAAACAAACCCTCCCTCCCAAAAACAAGATCAAGTAAACAAATGAATAGTATACATGTGTTACAACCAAAAGCACTCCCCTCCCCTCCCAAATCCCCCTCCCCAAAGAAAAATCCCGATAACCTCCCGAAAACACCCGCCCAATTAGTCACAAAACCAACAAGGCAAGTAATCCTCAACATATAAAATCAGGAAGAGCTCCCCCCTCCCCAAACCCTATTGGGTGCACCAGCAAAGGGCCTAAAAAGAAAACCTTCTTAAATCTGGATATCACAATGTACCTGGAACAAAGTATCATAACTTTAAACCACATGGATCATATAGAACAGAAAGAAATCTAGAATCAACAACGATACAGGAATAGATATTGTATGAGGGCAAAAGGATCTGGTCATCAGGCTTAAATTTTAATGCAAACACAAAGTTTGGAGTTTATCCCATCTTATATGGAACAATCCATATGGTCTTTAAAGCTGGCAATCAGATTTTCAGATTGGAGATACACATCATCTCTTTCAGCCAGTCCGCGTACGATAAGACCAACTGGTCCTTCCAGTGTCTTAGGACCAGTTTCTTAACCGCCATGGACACTAAAGCCATATGATACCGGCGCTCCACACTATTTATATGAGAAAAATCACCCAAGACACAGACTTCCGGGCAAAAAAAACTACTCAGACCCAGAAGGGGATCCAAATTCTCCCGGATCAGGGACCACAATGGGCCACTTTGGAACATTCCCAGAAAATATGAATTAAATTGCCCTCCGCTTGTGAGCATCTGAAACAGTCCGGACCGGAGACCAATTTACGCTGAAAGAGTTTAACGGGGGTATAGTAGAGGTTATTCACAATATAATACTGTGTTAATCACAACCTATCCTGGGTGTGATATCTATGCAAACTACACCAAATATTAGTTCAGACCAGGGTAGCCTCAGGGAGAAGATTTGTCCAGACCAAAGGGCCCTCGACATCCTCCTGCAAATTAAAATTCAGAAGATAAGAATAAATTAATGAGATAGAGTGGGGTTGGGAAGCAAGACTGATAATGTTAGATAAAAGGGTTGCACAACCGATTGCCTAAAAGTGGTACGAATTTATTACTCACTAAGTGCAAGTTGAAAGACCTTAAAATTCTTTTGCTTGGTATATCAAATTTCTTTAAAATATCGTCCGACGTAAGGAGTAAATCTTGGTTAAACAACTGCTCCACTCTGGCCTCTTTAAATTGCAGGAGCCAGTTTGGCACTAACCAAGAATTCCCCAATCTAACGTTAGGATTTAAAACCACTGGCTGTCCCAGGTCCAATTCACTGGAAATCCAAAAGGATTTAAGACACTGTACCCATGCCCTAAGAGAGCCGACCACCGTATTGTCCGGAATCAACTGCGAAAGAGCTTTCAGGGGCAAATAAAACAGGGCGGAGATATCCAGTCCAAGTTCGGAAAGAAAAGCCCGCTCCAGCTGAAGCCAAATTGGACCAGGACTCTCTGTACTTGTGGAGAACCATCTTCCCAGCTTAGAAAGGTGGGCGCCCAGTAGTACAGCAGGAGATGGGCAGTGCATAAACCTCCCTGTCCTTAGGGAGGCGACAAGTTGACATCTGAGCATCGGGCTCCCTTCCCCGCCAGATAAAACTGGAGAACAGCCGATGAAGCTGATGGAAAAAGGAAAGGGGATCCAAAGATTGGTCAGGTTCAATGGATAAAAAGATCCGGGAAGTATATTCATTTTAATAATATTGATTGGCCCAGAGCGAAATAGGAGAGCTAACCAGCACTGTAGGTCCTGACTAATCAAATCTCTAACTCTGTCCAGATTTAGTTTTTTCAGAAGGGAAAGATCAGTGGAAAAATGGATTCCCAAGTACTTAATTGATCTGGGGGTCCACCTCATTCCGAAGGAAAGAAAATCCTGTTTGTTTGTATAGTGATTTAAAGGGTAAACCTCACATTTAGAGATATTCAGTTTGTAACGAGAGAAGGAACCAAAGTGCTTAATAATATCAAGAGCGGCCTCCAAGGTTGCTACCGGATCTGTTAGGTGCAACAAGACATCATCTGCATATGCAGAAAGAACTAACTCAAGTTGCTGAAGCATAATACCTCTCACCTGAGGAGACGACTTAAGTTTAATCAGCAGGGGTTCCAAAAATAGATTAAATAGTAACGGAGAGAGAGGGCAACCCTGCCTGGTACCAGCAAAAAGACGAAAAGAGGGAGATAAGACCCCATTACAATAGATCTTAGCGGAGGGGCAATTGTAAAATGTCTGAATCATAGTTAAAAAGGGAGCCGGAAAACCCATCTCTTCCATTACTGCCCACAGAAAAGACCAATCAACCCGGTCAAACGCTTTTTCGGCGTCAAGAGAGATCAGCGCAACCGGACATGTGGCAGATTGGGCGTACTGGGAGATATGTGACAGAGTTCTCAGGTGATCTGCCGCCGACCTCCCGGTACAAAGCCGGCCTGCTCAGGACTCAGCAGTTCCAACCAGACCTTCTTGATCCTTTCAGCGAGTATTTTAGTCAAAATTTTTATATCATAATTTTGGAGAGAAATGGGATGGTAATTAGCCGGATCAGTGAGGGTTTTGTCTGCTTTGGGGATTAGAACTATTGTGGCCTCAAACAAGGCAGGATCAAGCTCAGATGAGACCGGTAGAAAATTATATAGTTTAAGAAGTATCGAACAGCTCTTAGCAAATACTTTATAAAAGTTTGCCGGAAACCGTCGCCCCGTGTCTTATCTGGAACCAAGGAAGCAATGGTACTGCTTATTTCTTCAGCCAAAATAGGGACTAGTAAGCTCGCTTGCTGGGTCTCTGATATATGAGGATATCTATTCCTCTGATATACTCCTAACAGCGAAATAGGATGGGGTGACGAGGAATAACTATAAAGATCCGAGTAGTAATCTTTGAAGATCTCGCAATATCTCTAGGTGAGGAGACTACACTACCAGATGGGGAAGACAAAGAAGGGATGATCCTTGAACTCTCAAGTGGCGCAGGACGTAAAGCCAGAAGTTTACCAGATTTTCACCAAACTCAAGATACCTGGCTTGGGTTTTCATCAAACAATATTCTGTTTTTCTTTCCAGAGATCCAAGTATTCATTCCTAGTTAGCAGAAGCTCCTTAAGCTCCGATACAGAAAAAGTAGCAGAATAGTTAGTTTCTAACTCTCTTAATTTGTTCATCAGAGCCAAGGACCTAGCCAACCGTGTCTTCTTCCTAAAGGAGCCATCTTAATGAGTTCACCCTAAGATAACACTTCAGCCCTCAAACCATGTCAACCCTAGGAGTGGAATTCAAATTATCAGCCAGAAAAGAGAACCGGAACTAATTTCTGAAACACGTTGGCGATCCTTCAATAACTGTGTGTTTAGCCACCACATAGAGTCACGAGAATAATCAGGGTCTAGGGACATTCATGATCCAGACTATAGCATGATCCGACACAATTATCGGCTCAATGCCAGACAAAGAGATATTCGGGAAGAAGGCGGGCTGACTAAAATCATATGTAGCCTCGACTTAGTGCCATGTGATTGAGGTAAAGGAAAAAGGCATGACAAGAAGGGTTAGCGAGCATGGGGTCACATAGGCCCAGCATCAAGTCAGATCCAAAAAGCCCGCTGAGCCGGGAAGATGGGCTGCTTATCTTGCGGTTCCCTGTCTAAGGTAGATGAAGAAGGCACATTCCAATCCCCCCCCCAATATAAGTTGAGCAGGAAGAAAGCCAGCCAACTTATCAGCCAAAGTCATGAAAAACGGGTTCCCCCCAACTGGGGCATAAACAGAACCGAGGATGACCTTTTCGCCATTCAGGATACCCTTCACCAGGACAAACCTCCCCTCTGGGTCTGAGACAGTTAACTCTTTCGTAAACAAAACATGTTTTTTAATAAGGACTGCAACTCCTTTACTAAAGCAGGAATTTCCGGCAAGATAAAATTGAGAAAAACCAGATCGGGAGAGCAGTCTAGCTTCATCATGGGATAGATGTGTCTCCTGTAAAAAAAGGATATCAATGCGAAGGAGTGAACAGTGGTTAAAGACCTGTAACCGTTTGACCCGGTCCCTAAGCCCTCTAACATTCCAAGATGCTATTTTAATAATATTCGTAGCCATTTTAAAAGCATAATAGAACCAATGGACATCCAGACAAAATCGTCATAGTATATGAATGCAAGATGCACCCCAGTCAAACCCCCCCAGAAATAAGCTATCACAGCAAACCAGAAACCATATGAAACATCTGGGTCAACTACTACTAGTCCCAAGTCCCCACCCTCCCAGAACCCAGAGACCAGAAAGTTAACATAACCAAACCTAGAAAGCGAATATTCCCAACCCCCACCCCAACAACCAAGGTCCCAATAATATGAAATAATTTAAGCTAGATCCCTCCCAACAACAACCAGTCCCCACAACCCATATCCCATGCAAATCAAAAAATAAGTATTTTACACCGGGTAAGCCAAGCCAGGGTATCCGTAAAATAACCAAAGATCCAAAAGCTCGAGCCCCGGAACACCCAATGCGAACCTCCAAACCCCCAGAGCCAGGCACCAGTGCCAGCAGAGAAGTAAGATCGGGACCATCCCAAGAGAGTGCAGACCAATACTACCAGGATCGCACTCTCAAAGCTCCCAGCACCGGGGGAGGTTAAATGACCCCGATGTATGGCTCAAGCGATTCCACATCCAGCGAGCAAGCCCACCGAGCCCGACCCCCATTTCCAGCCACCCCTCCCAAAAATCCATAACAAATATGGAAAACAGATAAAGTAGAAGAAAATAGGAAGGGGACAGTCAAGTAAGGAAAATGGGTAGTAATGACAACCACCCGCCACAAAGAGCCAGTATTCTGACTAGTTCAGTAAGCGGTACCCCCAACAACCTTATTAGCAGAACCAGAGCAAGAAGGAAGGAAAGAGAGAGTCCTACCCGAGTCGCTACAGATCAGAAGAAAATGAGAGTCCAGAGAGCCATCAGAATTCGAGCAGATCCCCATGCAGGCAGTACAGATGACCAAGATCCGTCTAAAGGCCGTTGTTTCCAGGGGGGAACCAAAGGGCCGAGGGACCAACAAAGGTCTGCCTCCCAGGAAGTCCCTACCCGGAAACAGCTACCGCCGAAATAGAGTTCCGCTGGAAAGGTACATGGCCGAGAATGGGGGGGGGAAGCGCCGCTAAACCAGAGCTCGCCCACCACGACCCAAACCCAAGCCAGAGGATCCAGAAAAGGGGGGACCAACAAGGAGAGACCAGACAGACCAGAAAAATGACAGGGACAAGAAAGAGGAGACCAGAGAGAGAAGGGAGAAACGAGAAAGCAGTGCACGCCACCGCTAAGTAAACATCACTTTTAAATTTATACAGAAATAAAGACAAGTTTAGTCCAGCCAGAATATGAGGCTCGAATCTCCAGGTAGGGACATGTATGGACTCTCAGCCATGTGCTTTGAATAGGTCTGGCAGCTTGATCTCCAGGTCCTTGCGGGCAGCCTCAGGGGAGTTGAAGCTAGCAGTAGCGCCATTAATGGTAACTTTCAGGGTCACTGGATAAACTATTTCAAGGGAATAGATGCCGCTATCAGTTTCTGTACCACTGGATGATAGGCTACTCTTTTCTCTCGGGTCTCTTTAGGTAGGTCTTGAGCGATCCTGATTTTGGATGAACCCCACAGGATGTCTTTCAGCTCGCAGGACTTCGTGTAGACATGGTGTCTCTCCACATAACTCAAAAATTTGATAATGATAGGACGAGAGGGGAACCCAGGTGCAGGCCTCAGCCTCAGGGAACGATGCGCTCGGTCTAAGTGATAGGAAGAGCTGATAGGAGATGGGCCCACCACCTTACACAAAAACTTCTGTAGGAAGGCCATGATGTCTGGGCCTTCTTCAACTCAGGTAGGCCCATGATTAAGAGATTATTTCGCGACACGCCTTCCAAATCTTCGGTTTTAGCCTGTAATTTCTTTATTTGCTGCCTAAGTTCAGTGATCTCCGTTGGTTCTGGACCTCCACATTTCGTGAGGAGTTAATCTGGTCTCCATATCAGTAACTCTAGTGGAGGCGGAGGAAGGTCACTGCACAGAGATTTAAGCTCCCCAGCTAAATCTTGAAGGATATCTTTTAAGGGAGTAAGCTCTTGGAGGAATCTATCCTCCAATAACGGAGTAGCCTGTTGCACTTTGTCCCCACTTCGATCTCCTTTGGTAGGGGCCTGGTTCCGTTGTTTCTTGGAGGCCTTCTCTGGGGTTGCAGGGGGTGTATGCCTGACTGAGGCCTGCCTCCCATCCACTTCCATCTCAAGCCTGCAAACGATTTTCTTTGCTGCAGCAATCGTTAGGTATTAGCAGGTACCTTCCCCAGACGTTTATTAAGCAAATTTGTCCGAAAAAAGGGCAAGATGTTTAATTAAATGCTCAAAAAGGTGGCCAGCGGGGGGAGCTCAGTATCCCAGCTGCTATCTAGCCAGATGCCATCACATGACCCCCCACTCTTGTAATTTCCTTACACTGGGGCTCCACCCTCCTTTGTTTTCTTGTTCTCAATTGTTCATACTTTGTTGTACCTGACGTGGAACCTTTGTAAAAGAGCTTTTGCTTAAAGGTAATGTCTGAATCTTGAAATAAATAAACATAAGAATACAAGGTGTCAAAGAAGGCCAGCATACAGGTCAAAAATACGTAGTCACAGGCCAGGCAACAGACTGAAATATAAGTCACAAAACACAGAGACCAAACATAAGTCTTAGATATGATATATAAAGTGCAAAATGCATTCAGGTACACTAATAGCGCACAGGTCAATGAGCAGATTGGAACTCTGAAATCGAATACAACACTTCCCCTTAGCAAATGGTGGTGGGACTTGGAAAAAGCAGGCAACAGCAGAAGCCCGAAAGGGGGAAGAGGACAGGAGCAGTAGTGGGTGAGTGAAGCAAGGATGAACTGCTAATAGGTGGGAGGGGGATGGATGGAGGAGGGATGCCAGAGATTAAGAGGAGAGCTGTGGCATTTGGATTCAGACAGCAGCCACTCTTTGAAATTGTTTTTGAAGGAGAGATGGGAGGTGGAAGAGCGGAGAGATGTAGGGAGTCTGTTCCATAGGGAGGGGGCAGAGACAGAAATGCCTTTACTACCCATGGCACAGGAGATTTGTGGAACTACCGGGGGGAGGGGATGGATGATTCACGGTGGCTCCTAGCTGCCACTCTGCCCGTGAGGAGGGATAAGTATGGGGACAGGTGTCCGCCTCTCAGAATATTGTCAACTAAGCAACCAAGGGCATAGTCAAACCGTCCTTGCAGTGGGAGCCAACCAGTGACTGGTACAATACACAATGATGGGTAGAAAGGGCATGGAGGACAAAGTGACAGATACTGTTGTAGACTGAATTCAATCTACAGCGCAGAGCTGAGGATACAAGGGAATAGACAGGAGAGCAGTATTCAAGGAGTGGTAGAAGGTTTCCTTGTGCAATTGTTAGCCGTGCCTCACAAGAATGGGATTGATTTAGGTGGTGGCGACCTAACTTCTAGATTAACTCTATGACAGAATTATTGACATGGTCTGGAACATAAGGGAGGGTCCAGAGTGACACCTAATTATTTAAAACTAGGGACATTTTCAAGGGGACCAGCAGGTGTGGGTACAAGGAGGGAGGAGTTTGTCTTGGAGATCTTTGTGAGGAATAGTTTGGATCCAAGTAGCATTACTTTTGTTTTCTTTTCATTTACCAAGAGTCTGTTGGAAAGAAACCAATTGTGGGCAGCACCACAGTTAAGTGTAAGAGCGGAGGAGATGTTTGCAAGAGAGTTGTCGCTATGGTAAAGGAGAAGGTCAGGCGTGCATTAATAAAAATGGAAAAAAGTAGGGGGCCAAGGATGGAGCCTTGAGGAACCCATGTGGATACTGGTAGGGCAGGGAAGGAGGCTGTACCCATTGTAACAGACTGGGATCTGCCTTTGAAGTAGCTTCTAAACCATGATATATACCTACCAAAGTCCGGCTGTGTGTCTGGTTATTCAGGGAAATAGGGTATTCCACATGTTTGTTGCTTAATGAGCAGTGTCATCTTAAGACATCTTTCCATGACATATCTTCATGTTTATGTAAGAGAAGGCTGTCTCGTAGGTGAGACTCTTGATTACCAAAAGCAGCTTACTGACTATAACATTTACACTTTGTTACATGCCAACTGGGATCAAGAATAGGACAGCAATGCTTTAGTAATGGGAGAGTACTTTCCATGAAGATTTAAAAGCCCAATTTGAGTGCATGGGAAGGCATGGCACTGTGGCAATGTATTCTCGATTAATCCCTGTAGTTCTTTGCAACCTTCAGTGGTGTCTAGAAACCCACCCTTCCAGCACTCACCAACTCAGCACCTGACACTAACAATGAGGACATACTGTCTTGTTGCTATCTAACCACGGACACCACAGGTGGCGTGGGAGATAAATCCACAGATACATAGAATTTGTCGGCAGATGAGGACCGCCTGACCCATCGAGTCTGCCTGTATACATTCCCCCAAATTGTCCCTAGCTTACACTTTTCTTCTTGTTGCTAGGGTTCCTTATGTCTATCCCATGCATTTTGAATGCATTTACTGTTTGCACCTCACCATTTCCATGGTGAGACTGTTCCATGCATCCACTACCTTTTGGTGAAGAAGTACTTCCTCGCATTCTCCGAGTCTCCTTCCTCCAGCCTCTATCATGACCCCTAGTTTTGAGCATTCTTTCTTCAAGAAGAGGCTCCCCTCCTGGACCCTATTAATACCCTTGAGGTATTTGACAGTCTCAATCATATCTCCCCTCTCCCTTCTCATCTCCAGTGAATAAATGTCAAGGTCTACTAGCCTCTCCTCATGCTTTTTGGTGCTGCTCCTGCACCATCTTTGTAGCCCTCCTCTGGACTGCCTCCATTCTGTCTATATCTTTTCTGAGATGCGGCCTCCAGAACTGGATGCAGTATCCAGATGAGGTCTCTCCAGTGATTTGTAGAGTGGCATCACCACCTCCCTATTTCTGCTGGAGATACCCCTATCTATGCACCCCAACATTCCTTTGACCCCTTATTACTTTCTCACATTGTCTGTTCACCTTAAGACAGCTGTTATAATCACCCCAGATCCTTCCTTTCATGTGTGGGTCTCAGCAATTCCCTCCCCACCCCATTGAATACTGTTTACCTGGGTTTCCACATTCCAGGTGCAAATTTTGCATTTTTCACATTCAGTTTTAGCTCCACAGCCTTGACTATTCCTCAAGCTTACTTAGGTCCCTTGTCATTCTTTCCATACCCTCTGGAGTATCGACTCTATTGCAGATATTGTGTAATCTGCAAACAGACACACCTTCCCTCCAGCTGTTTTGAAATGTCACTTACTAAGACATTAAAGAGGAGTTGACCTAGCACTGAACCCTAGGGCACCCGTTGGTTACCTCTCTCTCTCCATGGATTGAGCTCTGTTTACTACCACTCTTTGTGACCTCCCTCTCAACCAGTTTCTAATCCAGTTCACCACCCTGTGCTCTACTCCCAGGCTGCTCAGCTTGTTTACTAGCCTTCTGTGTGGGGACGGTGTGAAGGCCTTAGTAAAATCCGTGAGGCCGCCCCCGATCTGCCACTCTGGTTACCCAATCGAAGAAAACTATCAAGTTTGTTTGGCAAGATCTACCTGCTGTGAAACCCTTGTTGCTTTGGGTCCTGCTACCTGCTGGATTTGAGATACTCCACAATTCTTTTCTTGAGCAATGATTCCATCAGTTTTCCTAGCACTGAGGTTAGGCTGACTGGCCTGCACTTACCAGCCTACTCCCACTCTTGTGGAAGGGACAACATTTTCCCGCCTCCAATCGGCTGGGACTACCCCCCATCTCTAATGATTCATTGAATAGTTCTACCAGTGGCACTGCCATTTCATTCCTGAACTCCTTTAGTATTCTGAGGTGAATTCTGTCAGGCTCCATTGCCTTGTCTATCCTCAGTGTTTCAAGCTCTTTTAGGACTCTCTCCTTGGTGAATGACTGGTATCCACCCTGCCTCTGTCCTGGTTTTCTTTCAATAATGGTCCCTTCCCTTCTTCCATAAACACAGAGCAGAAATATTTATTCAGGATTTCTGCCTTTTCCTGGTCCCACTCAGCCTGCCCTCCTTCTTCCCTTTTTAGTCTCACTATCCCTCCCTATTCTTTTTCTTTTCACTAATATATCTAAAAAGGCCTTGTCCCCTTTCTTAATTGACTGTACTATCCTTTCCTCTGTTTGTGCTTTGGCCCTTTTAACTACTTTCCAACCTCCTCAGTATTTCCATGTAGATTTCTCCATCTTCCTCCCTCTGTTTCTTTGTATTTTCTGAATGCCACCCTTTCTCTCTAACCCTCCTGGCCACTTCTCTCATGAACCATAGCGCTTTTTTCCTTCTCTTACTCTTACTTACTTGCTTAATGCACAAATTTGTAGCCTTAACTATGGCACCTTTTAGATTTGCCCATTGTGCGATCACTCCCTTCCCCTTCCTTCCTCATAATGCCTTTACTGGACATTCTCCCATCTTCGCAAAATCGACCATCTTGAAGTCCATTACTTTAACCCTTGTGTGGCTGTGCTCCTCCTCTGTTTAGTGATCACTGGATCCTAGATGACTGCCTACCTGAACATCTTTTATACTTTCCCCATTGGTGAGCACCAGGTCCAGAATAGCTCACTCTCTGGTGGGCTCCATCATGAGCTTCTTGAGCCTGCCCTAGCATAGCTTCAGGATGGCTCTGCTCCCTGCTGTGGCTGCAGTATGGGTGCTCAATTGATGTCTGGCATATTATAGTCACCCATAACTAGGACCCTTCCCTGTCTGTCTCTGCGACGGTTTCCACTAGTTCCTTGTCTAACTTCTCCCCATCCTGATGGTCTGTAGACTACTCCTGTCTGTGTTGCTACCCCATTTCCTGTCTCTAACATGATCCACAGAAGCTCTGCCCCCGGCTCCTCTGTATCACTGTCACTTTACTTCTTCTAAAGTATATAGCTACCCCTTCCCCTTTTTTCCTTTCCTGTCTCTCCAGAATAGAGCATACCCTGGTATTGTGATGTCCCAGGCATGGCTGTCCATGTACCATGTCTCAGTGATGGCTACAATGTCTAGCTGTGCCTCAGCCATTAAGGCTATGTATGAGGAGAGATTAAAGGACCTCAATATGTACTCGCTGGAGGAAAGGAGGGAGAGAGAGGGGACATGATAGAAATTTTCAAGTACCTCAAGGGCATAAACAAGGTGCAGGGGAGAGACATCTTCCAATACAGTAGGAGTATAAGAACGAGGGGGCATGACATGAAATTAGAAGGTGGCAGGATAAGAGGAAATGTGAGGAAATTTTTCTTCACAGAGAGGGTGGTAGACACATGGAATGGTCTGCCACAGGAAGTGGTGGGAGTGAACACTGTGGCTGGATTTAAACGTGCATGGGACAGGCATGGGGTACCATAGAGGTAAAGCATGGGGAGGGTCAGAAGCCTTAATCAAGTACAGGGCATACGGGCAGACTGGATGGGCCTAGCAATCCTTATATGCTGACAATTTCTATGTTTCTATGTTTCTATAAGGGCTGCTATTTTTTGTTTGCCAGGCTACATGCATTTGTACACCTGGCCCTCCAACTCTTGCTTTCCTTCTTTTTAGTGTTCTCACCCTTGCCCTTGCATATTCTCTTCTGCCTCTTTTTGCTTCCCTTCCCTGTAGGCAGATTTCCCTCTTCCATAACAGGTTGGGCTCTACGACACCCCTTTGTGTTCCTGCTCGTTCTTATCTTCCAACCGTGTGCACTTCCTGCCAATGGGGGAGTGTTGGCCAGGTTCCCCTCCTTGCTGGGGACCTCGGTGTCAAGCCTCCCCCCCAGTTTAAATGTCCAGTGGTGACATCAAGCTTTTGCCCTAGTACCTGTACTCCTTCTCTTGTTAGGTATAGGCCATCATACCTGAAAAACTTACTTTCCCAGAACTCTCCCCATGTTCCAATGAATTGGTAGCTTTTATCCTGACACCAGCTTCATAGCCATGTGTTGAATCCCTTGATTTCCTTTTCTCTCATCTTTTGCACCCTTCCGCCTTCTCCCCACACAGAGAAGACCTCCAAGATGGCTAAGGTTGATGAATGAGTGGCCAAATGTTCACCTAGTTTAATTAGGTCCCTGCTGTTTACTTGTCCTCCCCACTCCCATCAACCATTTGCATATATATACACATTTTACTTTAAGTGATATCTACTGGTCCACCACCCACCCCAACACAATTCACACACCATTATATACGTTTACCATTCCACAGTGTACAGTGTAGAACCCTCCTAGACACTGCCAACACAACAACCGATCCTTCAAGTGACTGCACTTATCCCTGCCCCTACCTTACTACACAGTGGTGCATATTCATATCCAAGACAGCGTATGGCACAGTCCGGCTGTCCCTCCTCAGCCAGCAGCCATGTCAGTGTTAGTGAGAGACATCAACCAGCAAAGTAGGTCGAGAGGATGGATATGCCAGTCACTGTCATTGACGTAAGTATGCACATCACTTTATGGTAAGATGGCGTCAGGTTAGTGAATACACATTAGAAGAGTTGGTTGTTTTTTTCCTGTATGTGGGTTGGGGTGTTTTGTCCCTGGACATCAGGGAATGACAAATATATATCACTCTTGGTGAATGGTTGATGGACTACTAGAAACCAGGAAACTGAAATGAATGCATATAAATGGATGTTAGTGAATGTATGATGACTTGATTGCCACAGTTTTCAGTGGTCTAGGACTTCAGACATCCCAGAGTGTATCAAAGGGCCCTGTGCCACATCCTACACAAATGAGTGTCCATGAGACCAAGACCTGGGATTGGCCACATCTGCAGGGTAGTGCCAGAGAGGTGATGAAACAACAGAGTTTGACAGAAGGCTCCATTCCACTAACCCCCCCAACTCCTGGCATAACACTTGAGGGCTAGCAAAGAAGCTGGGTGGGGCAGATATGCCTGCCAGAAGGGGACCTGGCACATTGGGAGCACAGTGGCACCCTAGGAGGCTACAGGGGCAAGGCAGTGATCTGTATGTGTTTTAGGTGGCACCCTGCATGGGTAACATGTGCTATTAGTTACTGCTGATCGGCCAGAATAAGGCAAGTAGTAGATATGGTGCTGGACCCGGCCCTATGAATACAGCCCTGGCATCTGTTCCATAGGTGACAAATGTCCTAGCACCGTTAGAGGACTGCAGCATGCCTCCACACATGGAGGGTGGTGGTGGTATTTGTCAAGTACCAAGGGACTGCCACGGTATCAACAGACCATTCCCAGTTAGCACTGGCTCCACTGCAACCTGTAGTCAATACTGCCTGCTGTAAGTGATAAAGTCAGTGGCAAACACAAGGAGGAGCAATCATTTGTGTGTGTCTGTGTGGAGGGGGAAGGTAGCAGTATCAGAGGAAGAGAAGTATCTTGGGGGTCATTAGGGGCTCAGTGAATAACAGCACAATGTAGAGAGGCAGCTATGAAGGACAACATAATGCTGGTCTATACTGACAGGGGTATAACCTCCAGGAGAGGGGAGCTGATCTGGTTGACTGTCATTTTACAGACCTTACATGTACCTCACTTCAAAGCAAGTGTTCAATCGATGCATCACACCAGACTTTGATGCTGACAAACATTCATGTGCCACTCTGTACTTAGGTGAAACAAGGGATGCCAACATGTCTGCTGCTCAGAGAAGGGGTCTTCAGTCAAACACTTCACCAGCCTCATGCAAGAGTCACAGACTGCAACAATTCTGTGACTACTGCCGAAAGTTGGTCAACCTGGGTTCTGCCTATGAAGAGTGGACAGCACTGAAGACACAGAAAGAGTTTCAAAAAGATGAGGAGTTAGTACGATTCCTGTTACATTTTTACAGGTAGGAGTACTGCGTGCCATTTCATCCACATACAGCAACTTTAACTGAAAGACAGGTTATTTCATCAGGCCTTGTCTAATGTTCTCTACAGTGATCACAGTGTTGAACAATGTTGGCAACCAGTTCAGCCTCTGGAGGTGCCTGTTGGTGAGTAATACTATCTTCATTTGCTGTTTGTTGAATGGTTTGTCTGTTTGTCTGTCAGTGTACATGTGCATTGCCGGATCACTTTCTTGTCCAGGTTCAGACATGTCACACATTACACTCCTGGCACCCGCACAAAAAAAATGTTGTGTCATGACATGATGGGAGCGCTGATGATCAGTAGCATGTTCTAACACCATAGTATCAAAATACCTCCCTCTGTTTAATGGAAAATCCTGGACATTCAATTTAACCTCCCCCCCCCCTCGGGACAGTGATTTCTATGATTTATTTTGGTTTATGGTATCTGTGCACACCATTTCTCAACTCCAGATACTACTTTAACCTGTCCATGGTATAGGCCTCGAGACCAACAAACACTTTCAATTAGCAAGCACAATGAATGCATTATGATGTCCTATGGTTGAACCTATGTGTACCATTTCAACAGATTGAAATAACTGTGGTATTACCATGTGGCACAGCCAGCAGACATGTCAGTTACATTCCATTAAGTGCTGTGTGGCTTTGCTTCAATGACAATGCAAGCCTTTCTGTGTAACCTGAACACATCAGATTTCATTTTGCTGCATGCTTCAGTCATTCTATTGCTGTATCTTTCCACTTGCCAACAGAGTACTCTGAATGTGGATGTGCACTGTTTGGTGCATGGGAGCATTCACGCATTGTGCTTTTGTGAACATGCCGCCAGGTGATCAGCGAACTTGTATCACCAGTACACCTGTACTGCACAACATAGACATGCAGAAGCCACCATGTTGATAGTGTCCTTCTTGACACACTTTACGTTGTAGGGCACAAAAAACCCTGCTGACTTGTGAAGATGGCTTTCTTAAGCATGGTAGAGGATGAACAGAGACTAAGTTAATGCAACAGTGTGCAATGTGCTTTGCACAGCAATGTTTTCCATTGTGCCTTGACTTTCACCTTGGTATACCACAGTTGTTCAACAGTTATCCACACTGTGACACAGCTTGTACAAGTATAGCTTATGTGGATAATGCTTGTGCAATGCTTTTATTATTACAAACAATTGCCAACTCGGAATTAGTCGTGTTGACACCAACATCTCTGTGTCATCACCTGTTTCTGGCACCCAACATCCACTGTGTTCCACTCTGCTTATGAGGTTCAGCCTGTTGTGAAAACGTACAGTAAGTTACTCTGACTGAAACACAGTAATCGGAAAACTTGCACCATAACTCTTCATTGTAAATATGCCTTTCTCATTCCTGCAGCCATGAGGAGGAATGGTGTCTGGATTCAGCAAGTGATGTTCCAACACCGCAGTTGAAGACTCTGGATGTCTCCTCACCGCCACATGCCTCAAGGTAGGAACTCTTGACTCTCCTATGTACGGAACACTCCATGTATGCACAATGGCTTTAGTGATGTGGTAATGGTGCCAAGACTATGCAGTAACACTTATTTATTTATTTATGTATTTATTTCATTTGCAGATTAACACTTTTGAGCCAACGTGCTCTTTACAAAGGTTCCATGTCAGGTATAACAAACAGACTGAACAAGTTACAAGGTTACATTTCAAGCAGACAGAACAAATTTACAGGTTACAATTCATTGGTGGAAAACACAGGAATACAGTGGTAGTTTGATGGGCCTTGGTGCTGCTGTTTGCTTAACAGGATACTGACAGGATGCACATGCAGGCAAGTAATCTATTGCAGATCCTAAGTTGTACAGGTAGTAGGAGTGCTTTTGGTAAGTGGTTTAAGTTTGTATTGTTGGGTGTTAAAGAAGGCCTCATGGAGTCTATCCTGAAGTTTGGGAGGAGTCTTTGAGGTGTCTTTGACATTTGTTGTAAAGGGTGAGAGGTGGAGCTGGTGAAGTCAGGGTGCTGGGTGCAGGAGAGCATGGGGTGTGGGGTGGAGGGCGGAAGTAATCATGGTTTATCAGACTAGTGGTTGCAGCCACACTGGTTGTCTTCTGCAAGAACAGTAAACAGGTCTCTTTTAAAAGGGCTTATTTTGTGTGTTCCAGCTCAGTAGAGGAGAGCTCGTTAAGCCATGTGGTTGCCGCAGTAGGAGAGTGACCGCTGAGCAAAGCATGTTCTTTTGAATGGACATGGAGCACACCATTTGCCGTTCCTCTGATGAACTTAGTCGAGGTGTCACTGGAACAGTGTGGCAGTAGAGTCGGTCATGAGACCAAGTAGGGCTTTTTTCCTATTATGCAAGCCTGATACTTTGTCCTTGAGGTGAGCTTTGAGCCAACCTGTGGAGGAGTAAAGTAAGCATATGTGTACACTGGTTGGCACCGAGGACCAGGCGACAGGCCCTGTTGACTAGTTGTTTAACTCTATTTAAGGCTGAGTCTGTGTCAGCTCTGTAAATGATTAGTGTGTAGTCGATGATAGACAGGATAGAGCTTTGAGTAATTAGTTTAAGAGCCTCATGAGTCATGGCCTGCCTATGTCTATATAGGATGCCTAGCTTAATATTGCCAGTTTTGACTACGTGGTCAATATGGTGCACAAAGGACAGTGTGTCATCTATATGTACTCCAAGGTATTTGAAGGTGTTGACTTGCTCAACTATCACCTTTTGGCTAAAGATAGTCAAGGTTCAACATTCCTTTGGGAATATGGCATGGTTTGGTATTGTTTTTTTTTTTTTATAGTTCAGTAGGAGCTGGTTTGGGAGAACCACGCCTCTAGCAAAGCAAAGATGCACTGCAGGTTCTTGGAGATTTCTACAAGCATTGCTGCCTGGGACTGATATTACTGTGTCATCTGCATACAGCAGCATTTCAGCAGTGCAGGCTTTAGGAAGGAATTTATGCAGAGACTGGAAGAAGTGGCTATAGGATCTAGCCCTCATGGGACCCTAGTGTTATCTTTCTGGGATCAGAGTAACACCCTATCCTCACACAATGCATCCTGTGAAAGGTAACTGCCGAACCAGGAGATGGTATCTACTGACAGACCCAGGGTCCATAGCTGTCTTAACAGGATTTGGTGGTTGACAGTGTCAAAGGCTTTTGTGAGATCAATAAATATGGACCCCACCACTTTTCCTGAATCAAGGGCATTGTGGCGTGGAGGTATAGGTGATAAGGGCAGAATAGTTCCGTGGCTTTGACAAAAACCACGTTGTTGAGGGCAAAGCAGACTGTACTTGTTTAGATAGTCAGTGAGCAGATCAGTGACCTGAGTGGATCAGTGACTTACCCTTCCAATGCTTTAGAAAGTCATGTTTCTCTGGCTTCAAGTGAGTACTGTAGTTGTACATACTGTATCTTCAAAGACAATAGCTGCCCACAATATGTGTTAGCACTGACCATAATTCATCTTTGTCTTTCCTTTCAGTTACATCAAGAGTGACAGTGAGGACACCAGTGTGGTACCTGAAGACTGTGATCTCAGCTGTACTGAAAAGACAGACATGGACAATGAGAGAAATGTACAGATGCACTTTGATGAGTGGCAAATACATAAAATGGAAACTTTCCATTTCATGACGCACCACTGTCTCATAAGCCTCGCCAAACTTTGCTTTTTCGAAAATGCTTTTCAAAGACATGCACCGGGAAGGTGAATATCATGACCAGAAAAACTGGGACAGCACTCCAGATCATTGCTGCATGCTCCCAGGGACACAAACAGTCATGGTGGTCACAGCCAATGGTCAAGCGTATCCATGCAGGCAACTTCATGTTATGTTCAAACATTATTCTGAATGGTAACAATTTTGGAAAAATAGCACTTCTGTTGAAGTTTATGAATATGCCAGTTCCAGCTAAGTCAACATTCCATGCCATTCAATGGCTGCATGTGTCTCCCTCTGTACTTCAGTACTGGTCACATTATCAGACTGAAATTTTTCAATCCCTGCAACAGCCACTGGTTCTACTTGGTGATGGTCGGAATGACAGTCCCGGGACACTCTGCGAAGTACCAGACTTATACAATGATGGACAATGCAACAAAATGCATTGTAGATATTGAAATAGTGGATGTTCGAGAAGTTGGAGGAAAATCCACAAATATGGAGCTAGCTGCCTTCGCGCTGCTCTATAGAAGATGGATCAATGTGGCATTCCTGTGGCAGAGGTTGTCACGGATGCACACACACAGATAGTGTCTATCATGAGTATGTGCACCCTATCTCTTTGTGCTCACACCAGCATCAGTGACATGCAACATGTTTCATAATGTTTTTTCCTTTTTCCACAGAGAAGAAGTATTCTGGAATATCACAAACTAGATCTGTGGCATGGAAGTAAGGCCATACAAACGCCTCTCTCAAAGGTAACAGTTTATAGTTGTGCTAATACACGTGATAACCGTGATGGTCATACATTAAAACAAGTTTGGTTCCTGGAATTGCACTAGTGTATCAGGATCCTGTAAGGTAATCAGTGAGGAGTGATCAGTGCCTTTCTAATCAACCCATCTTAACAGTTCGCAGGACAAAGTGTAAGGGACTTGAGCCATGGATCAGAGACATGATTAACCACTTTAGTTTGCATCTTCAAATTATGGTCAAAGTGAGCAGCGGCAGATCGGTAGGTTGTGCTTCCCAGGAAACCATAGTGCCACTGGATTCTTCACTTGTTACTTACTGGGGTGTTTTGGTCATTGTCTTTCAGTCCATTTATGGGAGTGTTGCACCATGTGGTGAATCAACATGTCTGGCTTATTGAGAGACCTGCGTAGACGATCATGTTTGCATGCAGAACTGTCACGATGAACAGAAGCCAGGCTCAAGACTGACTCGCTTGCTCATAGAGCACTACGTTCAGTTGTGTATGACAAGTGGATCACTGGCAAGTTTTCCTACTTCACAAGCTAGGTAGCCATACATGATTGATGACATTGCCAGTAACTCATGATGACTCATTTTAGTATATCTCTTACAGTGACAACACAAGGTAATGCAGTCCTCTAGCCATGGCTTGACTTTCAACATACTGAATTAAGCATGCCATGACTTTGTGATGATTACAGCATGACTGTTGCAACTAACTTGAAGTAAGATCAGTGCAAAAAACATAAGCGTGACAAGAAATGCTTTGACAGTGTTGTAAGGTTCCCAGAATAGGTAGTCTTGAAATGTGTTTCGTGCTATGCCAGCGACTACATGTGTAGTCAGTCAGACTTGACAGTGTTTTGAGTTGACAATGTAACACTACTATAAATGTTTTTATTTTTTCTTTAAGGTCAACTAGTGATTTGGAGACATTCAACAATCACATGTTAATGTATGCCTCCAAGCGTTTTGCATATGGGTAAGTAGCTCTGATAATTCACTTGTGGGCAATGCCTGCTCCAGATACTGTCCATATGGTGACATTTACTGCTATGATTAGCAACATCAGTTAGTTGTGTTTTACGACATGGTGCCACCAAAATATGCTGCCAGTTCCATGTCTACAGGTCATGAACCTCTGCATGAGGAAACTATACTACTTTGATGTTGCTTCACTCATCATCGTACTAATTTCATGGAGGAACTGACAGTACAAGCTCCTCCATGGCAACACATGTCTGCTTACAACTTGTCAGCAGACAGTCATTGCTGGGTATCACACAGTATGTGTACGGAGGCACCATCATAATCATGTGCTTTGCTGTATCCAGTACTGTAATGTTCTGGACAACACACATATTTATTTATGTGATGGTGACAGCTTTTCCAGGAGTCCATGATGTATAGCCTATAGCAGCATGTTTGATGTGCCTACCTGAGCAATAATGGCCATTGATTTGTAAGGTTTTTAAAGGCAAAACAAGTCATGGTCCTTCACAGCCCTTTGTCACACTTTCAATTACTTGTTGGACATACGTGATGATGGCATGAATTTAAACATGTCTCTTGTCTTCACAGATATGAATCATACATGACACGCAATGTTCTTGCAGTGATCAACTACAACCATCACACTGATAGGCCATATCTCTGCAAGAAGAATGGTGACATTGTGTGAGTACACCACAAGGGAACTTGTGTGCTCTGTAGGATATGTCAGTGGTTGATGGTGTTTTCCTAAGCCACGGAATCAGTGCTCGGGGGGAAATTCGTAAGCAGGCTGCACATGCGTTCAGTGATGCAACTGCATTTCTGAGTGACATTCAGAAGGTGGTTACCAACCCCACATCAGTGATCACACTATTACATGTTGTTCATCTTCAGCCAAAGGTAGTTGTTTGCATGCCACAACAATGATGCTGCTTTATGTAGCTCAGGACATACAAAGATACATAGACACTGTTGGTAGATAAGGCCTCCAGTCCTCCCACTCTGTCCATTTGATCTCATAAACTCCTGTAAATTATTTGTGAAGTCTGTTGCCCTTAACCATCTTCCAGAATTCTTACATCTACAGCACGATTCTAAATCCTCGTGACTGTTTTACCACCCACCACTCCTCTGGCAGGGTGTTCCACTTGTCCACCATCTCATGTTCCTCTGAATCACCCTCCCTCCATCTTCATCCCATGCCCTCTAGTCCTGGAACCTTTTTTTTGTTGGAAAATACTGTATTGCTACACCCTGTTCCTCCCTGTAAGGTACTTGTTCAGTATGTCTGTATCATATCCACCCTCTCCCTCCTCTCCTCCAGGGAATACATATCACAGTCCTTCAGCATGTCCTTGGACTTGTGATGCAATCCTTGTGCCATTTTTGTTGCCATCATCTGAACCTTATCTACCTTGTCTATGTCCTTACATTAGTATGGTACTGCCTGAGTGCAATTTTGTTGGCTTTCTCGTTCTCCACTACCTCTAGGAAAACCATAATGTCCTCCTCTTCCATTTCCTCTTGCTAACCTGCTTAATGCATAATTGTGTTGCTCTTGTAATCCCTGTTTTAAATATTGCCCACTGTTCCTCTACCTGATTCCGTCCCTATTCCATTGGTGCTTCTTACAAGCATGTCCCCATTTTCCCCAAGTCTGCCCTCCTGAAATCCAGGATATGTTTTTTTCTTCAGTTTAGTTCTGCTACTTGTGCTATTTCAAACCACAGTGACCAGAGATCACTATTCCCTGGTGTTCCACACTGTTACAACTATCACACACTCCCTGTTTGTGAGCATGAGGTCCAGTATTGCCTTATGCTGAACTGGTGCCCATCACCTGTTGCTTAATGAAGTCACCTTGAATGAAGTCCAGGATAAATGTCTACAGCTTGGTGCTGCAGCTGGGACAGAGGCTACACTCCACATCTGGAATATTAAAGTATCCAACCAGCACCACTCTCCACTTTCTGCCATTCTTTGGATGACTGGCATTTACTTCCTATCTATGTTTGATTCCTCCCTTACATAGAGCTACCCCACCTCCTCTTCTGTTTAGCTGTTTTCTACTCCGCCCCTCTCTGGTTGTCCTTTATCCTGGTTTGCCCTGCTGTCTGCCTCTGTGTTGGATTCAGCCTCCTTTCTGCCTGTACACCTCTCGAAAGTGCCTATTTCCATCTTTTGCACACTGCTTTGTAGAGACATCCCTAATCCTGTTCATTGCTTCCACTGATAGCTATGACGGGCTGGGAATTAGTTACCTCCTTGTTGTCCTGCTACTTCCTTGTCTTAGTTTAAATGATTGTCCATGTAGCATTTAAACTTTTCATTGAGTACTTGAGTCCTCCAGGATGGATGCAGGCCATCAGGCTTGAACACCATTTGGGAAGTGGTCAATACCAATTCATGTCACACCCACTTCACTTTCTGCTCCTTCATCCCTGTGGTGTAATACCGTGATGCGAGGGGCCACTGTGAACTTCTATTGATTCTCTTTCAATGTCACTGCTCCAAAAAGGAAATGGTTGTGAACACTTTTCTAAAATACTGTCATGACCACGGAACGTGGTCCATGGGACTCCTGATCGGGACAGGGTAAACAGGCGCCTTTGTGCAGTAGCCCAAAGGTAACCAACAATGTTTTCCTGTTACAGGGTACATTATACCTATTTATCTATCTGGCACCCAAACCCACAGTGATCAAGAAGGTATTTATGAAAAAAAAAATGTATCTTACTGTTCAGTGGAGAACAGCTTCACAAACAAGCTGGTTGAAAGCTGCATGACCCTGTGCATTTTGTCCACAAGGTCTAAGGAAATGTTGGGTCTCAGTAAAACACTGTATTCCAACTTTGTCCACTATGTTGAAGAAAAGGTGTGGCAAACAGAAATACTGGGTGGCAACTGTCTGCAACACACACTCAATGATGAACCACGCTGGCCAGTCCAGTGGCGGTGAGGTTGAAGTGCTGTACGCCATACTTCACATAATGCCGGTTAGCTGGGAGGAAAGGATTGAACATCTGACAGCTCTCCTCTCCTGGGGTGTGGTGGGATATGTTTCACCGCTGATACTGATGCACAGCAGAGGCTGGGTGCACTGAAGCCTCAGACCACTTTCAAGATGGAGCAAGGTGTCTGTGGATATCCTACAGTCATGTACAGGCACATGCACACCTGCAGTGGATGTCATTGCACATCTGCACCTCGGAGGAGGAGCAACAAGCACGAACAAGGGAAAACCATGCACTGTTGGTAGGCAACAGCAACTGGCCCCCATTCCCACCACCAGATCATGCCCACATGGTCTCCTAATTCCTTCCTCCTGAGCCTTGCCTCCAGCAGAATACAGACTTCAAAGGAGCACCCAAGAAGAGAGTAGTGGCCCCACCTTTGGGGGTAAAAGCCAAGGGTTTCAGCTGCAAGGTAGATTCAAGGGTTGGAGTCCCAGGGGGTCAGTCTCAGGCATGCATGAATAAGCCAGGATGCCTAACAGAGTCACAACAGAGAAGTTACTGGAGGTAAAATAGTTAAAAAAAATTAATAATGAACTACGCTGTTATATATACTGCCTTAAAGCTATATTGTTGTCTATTCCAACCTTCAGGTATACAAGACACTATTCTAAGAGAACCAAACAATGGCGTGTGGTGCCAGTAAAGGAAAGAAAGCCGTATTACCATATTGCAGATATTCAGGGTAACATCTTGGAACGAAGATTGATGGATATGGACAGGCTGATGCATTCCATTGGGATGCCAAGTGGACATCCAACTTGTCTCTCCAAGACTACTGCTGCAGTGCCACCTCCACCTGTGCAGGAACTAGTTGTGATGAAGAAACAAAGACTGCAGACCATTGAACAGGTTCAAGAAAATTAACTTATGTAGTTGAAAGAGCCATGCTCTCTGCAGCATGGACCTAGTCAATCTGTCATGGCTAACAAACCATCAACTGCAAAACTGTAATTTATACAGTCATTGTTACCTGTGTGGCAACATATGTTAGCAACTGCTCCAGACAGTCAATATATATCACAGAATCTTAGTACACTCCATATGATGA
Organism: Neoceratodus forsteri; assembly: GCA_016271365.2. Lineage (NCBI taxonomy): Eukaryota > Metazoa > Chordata > Ceratodontiformes > Ceratodontidae > Neoceratodus > Neoceratodus forsteri. Next base: position 142,910,752 of record JADMNL010000024.1, read on the forward strand.
TATTTAATTCAGTCATCATGAGACAGCTGTGTGCAGACATAGGACTTGTGCATGTTGTCTCCTCCTCTGAGACTTGGGTTTACAGACACTTTGCTGAACACAGTTCTTCTCCAAAGCAGTATTAACAGCTGAGATTGGCTACTGCTCCCATCTTGGGGTCATCTGCAAGCAAACTGATCTTGCTGTTGATGCCCATTGAGATGTGAGATATGAACAACCCAAACAACACTGGTCCCGGCACTGAGCCCTGTGGTACTCTGCTTGTCACTGTCCTCCAAGATGAGATCTCCCCTACAACCACACCATCTGATGCCTTCCCTGTAACCAGTTTGCTACCCATCCCATCATGTTCGCCCCTGCACCTGTACCTGCCACCTTAATACCCAGCCTCCCATGTGTCAGTGAGTGGAATGCCCTACTGAACTGCAGAAACAGAACACCCAGTGCATGGCCCTTGTCCAGCTGTCCAGTTAACCAGTCATAGTAATCCATCAGGTTGGTCTGACAGGATCTACTCTTGACAAACCAATGCTGCCGAACATCCTGCAACCCATTGCTCTCCAGAAGGATCACCAGCCTCTACTTCATGATTGTCTCCATCAGTTTTCCCACAATGGATGTGATGTTTACCAGCCTGTAGTTTCCCAGTTTGTTTTATGACTGCTCTTATGAGGTGTACCACGTGAGCCATCATCCGGTCCTGAGGTACACTTCCTGAGACCAGGAGGCACTGAACAGGTGTACCTAGGACCACCAGGATTTGCAGCCAGCTGTCTCAGTACCCTGGGAGACTCACATGTGGCTCTGGCACCTTGTCCACCCTCAGTGCCCTCCAGTACCCTGCCCTCTGTGATTCCCCCATCTGCCACCTACTCCAATCCTCAGCCTGACCTCTCACCCCCCTTGTTAGTGCCCCACCTTTCTCCTTAGTAAACACCAAGCAGAAGTATTCATTAAGTGCTTCTGCCTGCTCTGCCCCTGTTGCCACCCACCCCCCTCCCTCTTAAGCCTTATTATTTTGTCTCTACAACTTAATGCCGCACATAGGTAATTGTAAGGAGTGCTGTTCAGTGGGAAACTTTTAAACACTCTCACCAAAGTCCACAAAGTACCTGTGTACACTCCACACCACATACACATACTTGTAATTTGTACCCATGTGGACAGTCACATGCACATCATTTCACGTCCTGCTGTTTGCAAAGATACTTTTCCTGAAACCCGGTACCTCCAGGACATGCCACTCAAGGTGCCCCTTCCTGGATGTCTCACACCTCCTTATCACCCACAATTCAAGCACAATAATGAACCCAAGTACAAGCAACGTCCTTGTAATGGGGTGTATAGTACCTCCTCCACTGCCTATACTCACAAAAATTTAATTTAGCTACCTTTGCACAAACGGAGTATTGCTTTACATAGCCTCCTTATAACATACACAGCATACCCACAATAACATTGTTTGATGTTGTTTATTTGTATAACAGCAGTTGTACATACATCGTAGCCGCATGTGGGCTTGATAACTGATGTTAATAAAACAACACCTGCTCTGTTGCACATTAATCAACAACAGTTGTTATCAACAGACATTGTTGTTACTTTTCACTGTCACAATGTCCCACATGGGACTGGAAATCTGAGTTTGAAAACCAGGCAGTAGATCAAATGTGGGGAAGATTAACAAATGCTATAGATGGCCTAACTACTAGATATGTACCAACCAGGAACAAATATAAGGGGTCTACAAGTCTAACTGCACCCTGGATAACCCATTCTATAAAGGGATTAATTAAAAACAAAAATAAAGCATACCATCTAGCAAGACATAATAATACGGAAGAAGGCTGGGAATATTATAGGATTAATCTTAAAATAGCAAAAAGAGCTATAGCCCAGGCTAAAAGGGAATATGAGTATACGATAGCAACTAAGGTCCAAGATAATTACAAAACCTTTTATTCATATATAAATAATAAAAAAGGGAAAAGTAATGTCATAGGACCCTTAAAAACATATGATGGAAATATTATAACAGAAAATAAGGCTCTTGCGGAGGAATATAATGTATACTTTTCATCGGTCTTTGGCAAAAGTCTTCAAACTTCATGGGATAATAAGAAAATTAGACATAGAGAACAGAGCCCAAAGATAGACCCAGCTGAAGTACTTATTAGATTGCAGAAGGTTAAGCAAAATAAAGCACAGGGCCAGATGAGATTCACCACAAGGGTGATTAAGGAAATAGGCAACACTATTAGTGGAGCCAGTAACTTACCTTTTTCAGGAAAGTATTAACATTGGAGAGGTTCCTGAGGCATGGAGGCAAACTGTGATTGTACCCATATACAAAAAGGTTGTAGGCAGACCATCTCAAATTATAGACCTATTAGTCTAACCTCCATTCTTGGTAAGATTCTGGAGGGTATAATCAAGGATTGTATTATGGAACATATTGAGAGGACAGGCAGGATAGACATGACTCAGCACGGATTCACCAAGGGAAGATCATGCCAAACTCACTTATTAGAATTCTACGATAAGGTTAGCAAGGCTATGGATATAGGTAATGCAGTGGATGTGATCTTTCTGGACTTTGCAAAGCCTTTGATAAAGTGCCTCATGGGGAGCTTGTTAAAGCACTTTATGAGCTGGAGATACCAATATGGATACAAATCCAAGGTGAAGGCTTGGCTTTACGGACAGAGTCCAGAAAGTCCATGAAAAGGTGAATACCTGATTATGTCGGAGTGACTAGTGGTGTCCCCAGGGCTCGGTCTTGGACCATGTTTGTTAATATGTATATTTCATCCATGCAGGTGCATACAGATGTGTGGCTATCTAAATTTGCAGATCACCAGAGGTTGGGAGTCTAGTAAATAACTAGGAAGAACATCTAGTCCTACAAACAGCTCTGGATAGGCTAGACACATGGGCCTCCCAGAAACAATCTATTTTCAACATCGGAAAGTGTAATGTTATGCACTTTGGAAAGAAAATAACAAATTCCAGTATAATTTAGGAGGATCTGTACTAAAAGTAGTGGATGAAGAGAAAGACTTGGGGGTTATGGTTAATAAAGATCTTGGCTTCAGCTTACACTGTAATACAGCTATTAAAAAGGTGGGTAGTATAACACACTGTATATTGAGACACATAAAAAGTAGAGATAGGCAGGTTGTGATGCCTCTGTATAATGCATTGGTACGTCCCCACGTGGAGTACTGTGTCCAGTTTTGGGCCCCAGATAAGAGGAGGGATAAGGTAATGGATGGAGGGACAAGGAGGAGACTTACAAAGAGAATCATGGGATTGGATGGATTGAGTTATGAGCAGAGACTGCAGGATTTGGAGCTGTATTCCCTGGAATATCGTAGAATGAGAGGCAATATGTGTTTGATATATAGGGCATGGACCGATACTAACTTATGGGACTTACTGGGCTTGGTTAAAAGGCTCAAATATATGACACTAGAGCACATTGTTACCAACTGGTTAAGGATAGATATACAACAAATAGAAGGAAATACTGTTTAAGTAATAGAGTAACAGAAATTTGGAATATGCTACCAGGAGAGGTTGTGGAAAGCAGTACAATGCAGGAATTTAAAACACAGCTAGATAAATTCTTGGAAAGGAAGAATATAAAAGGATATAACTAGGTGTTACTTGCGAGCTCACGGACGAATGTCTTTATGCTCAGTATTGTCTATGTAATCTATATAATCTAATGCTGTGCTGTTGACAAAGTGAGACAATTGTACTTCATCTGCTAAATAAAGTAATGATTCATCACATGTGCTTGAAATTAGTCATTGTACTTAACAGTCATGGTAGATAGTCGAAATCAACATGTGAACAGTAGAAAACTCAGTATGTTTAAGCAACATAACATTAATGTTAACACAGTGATGAGAATATGTTCAGAGAACCACATCACATGTAGCACTGCTGAATGAGTATGTTTCTCAAACTGAACAATAAAGACAGTGGGTGCCTTAAGACCCACAAAGTACACTTCACACCAAAAATCAAGTATTCAGACTACATAATTATTTTAGTAACTTCTTCTTGTTTTCATTCATGTACTATGGATGCCCATACCTTATGGTCCCTTCTCACCTGGGACATTGTGATGTCCACAGATGTGGTGGCATGCATGTGTGTGTGTGTGTGTGTGTGTGTGTGTGTGTGTAGGAGAGTTGGTGGTGTTGGTGGGTGTGTGGCCACAGCATGTCATGCACACATCAATCCTCATTGGATGATGTATTTACAATTTCTAAGAAACATGTGAAACCATCATTCATTGTTACATAGATATCTGCAGTACAAGTATTTTACCAGTCCACTTAATAATGGATGTTGCCCCGACTGTGTTGTAACATCACTCAGTAGCACAACTCTGAATATAAAATGAAAAGAGTTAGGTGAGGCCCTGTCAACTGCTCTGCAGCTCCCAACATACACAGGGTGCATAACGATGTCAAGGGTGCATCTGTCCATTGTTCTGCAAAGTGTGTAGCGGTAATGGGTTGCAAGTGTGCACCAATTATAGGTGACAGATGAACAGATGAAGTCATGAATGCATCCACATGAACATTTCATTTTTGGTGGCTGTGTACTTTGCAGCACGTAACTACAAAGAATGTGCTTGTAACCACAGTATTTTGACTACGTAATATTAGACAAAATGCAACAGTGAATTAACAGTTCAACTTCACATCAGAATGTCAGTAAATACAGATAATGCAGGATGTAACGTCACAAGTAAGACAAACAGTAAGTGTCTCAATTTACTCTAATGCATGTGGGAGAAATCCACATAGTGGCTAAGGGATCAGGGAATCTGTTCGGATACACCACACACAACAGGAGGACTGCCCTTCTATTACCAGCACCAAGGCATCCATGCTTCAAGTACAAACTGCCTGTAGGCAGTGTACCGCATTTCCTGTTGTGGTCCTCACGACATGATTGTGCAACCCAAACAAATCATTGCAGTATGCTGCTGCTACTGCAAGGACAGGCTTGCAGGCAGATCAAACGTATGGGCGCTGTTCTGCTCACACAATGCTGTGGTTCCTGCCACAGCATACCGCTCCATCAGCGTTGGCATTTCTTTACAATTGCTACACACGCACCAGTGAGAAGCTTCCTGACTAGGTTGGCTTGGTGTGCTGGACTGATGAAGTAGGTCAAACAGATCCCCCGGGGTGAACTTGTATGAGCCTGATGGCCATTCTTTCCAGTTGTTCTCTTTCTTCAGCTACAACATAATGCTGAAAGGCAATTCAAGGAAAACTACTGAGTTAAAATGTATATATAGTAATGAACTGTGGTCAACATACATTATGAGTCATAATATATGACCGAACTATAGTTCTATGTGGCCCTGTGGTACTGTTCTCATTCCTGAGTGGTAAAGTGTTTCCCATTCATGGAATCACATGTTGTGTAAAACCATAGCCTCACTCATGCCATTGGCAGGAAGAACATACAAGAAGGTTAACTACTACTGCTACTTGTTTTGTTTAAGGCCCTTCCCCAACTGCACAAACTCCTGCAGCACTGCTGTGACCCCATTCCCTGCTAGGTAATGTGTCACTAGGTGGAGAATGATGTCCAGCTGCCTCTACCATGCAGTGTCTTCCCCCGATCCTGGGGATTCGCTTCCTGTCCATCCAAGCCCAGGTGCCAGGCAGGCACCTAACATCTCTCCCCCCTTCCTCCCCCAGTTCTCTAACATTTGAGTCACCCACCAGAATCAGTTGCCTTGTCCTGTGGGGTGCCATGTCACCCTTCCTTGAGTCTCTCTCTCTCTTGTGGATGTTCATCACATCCTCCTTGGTCTCTGCTGCTGGTGCCTCCAGAGACTAACCATGCTCTGCCAGAATGGCTTTTGAATGGTTGGGAGGTACAACCAGAGGGATGCACCTCTGTTCCACCACCATCACTGTCCCCTAGCCCACTGTGGTCTGGTTTAGTGACCTCTGAGGCAGTGGTGGCAGCCATCATAGTCCCTTGGTGGTGGGAGATTTCCAGAGTTCTTGCCCATTGAAGGGAGAGGGCAATCTCCTTCCTCACAGCTGAGTGGTGCCCACAAATAGGCAGCACTGCAGCCTCCAGAATGTGCTCGAAGACTCCTGCTGCACAGGTAGTGCATTGCAACACTGCCCACATGTCTGTCACACCTCCTGTTTTAAATTTTTTTGTGTGTGTATTTCATTCATGTGTTCATTCCTTTACCATTTATGCAGTGTGATGGGCAGGTTATGATATGACACGCGTATGTCCTTTGCCCTTTTTGGGAAGTGGTGTCAGAACCTCTGGTATATATGAAATGATTTCCTTGGGGTGGCTGTCAGTCATGGACCAATGTAGTGCTTCTGGAATGGTATACAAGGTCAGTTGTACTCCCTCTGCATTGAAGTAGAAGTATGGTGGAGGTGGTGAACCTGGGGCCAATTATGTAGGTTAAGATTATGGAGGCACAGTGGAAATGAAGGATAGCATCAGTAATGGACTGAAGCTGTCAGCATCTGTAAATCAACATGGATTCACAGCAGATGTCCATGTCATGCAAAAGTTAGAGATGTTTTGGATTGGGTGACAACAAGAATAAACCAGGAAAGGCCAGTAGATGTGACATACATCAATGTCTGCACAACCTGTCTCAGCGCATCAGACAGAAGGATGATGAAGTAGATGGTTATTTGGGCACGTGCCTCAAGGATAAAGTTGATTAGATATTAACTGGGTAACAGACAGGAGATGGGTGTGGTTGTAAGTGTGAACTAAACAGGTGTTGTGGAGTGACTGTTCATTACCTCTGGGATCAGTACTGGGACCATTCCAGAGCAATGTTTTCAGTACTGACATTGCAGAGTGAATGGAGGAAGAGGTCTGCATATTTGAAGAATGTCGATCATAACAATGTGGATACCCCAGATGTGGTGTAGACAAATGAGAATTAATTTGGGGAAGCTTGTAAAATGGCCATATGTGTGGAAAGTTTGTTTCTGCAGAACTAAAAATGGAAATGTAATGAACCTAGGAAGGAGGAACCCTGGGGAGAGAAATTGGATGGTGGAATGTGAAGTGCAAACATTCTCCTAACAGTAAAGGGACCTAGGTGGTGTCCTTTCTGATGACCTAAAGACATCAAAGCAGTGCATAAAGGATTCAATGAATGCTGGTGGCATCCTGGAATGCACAGGAAGGGGAATCAGTAGCAGATGCCAGGAGTTGGTGCTGCCATTCTATGAAATGATACTGAGGCTTCATGTATTGTGATGTTTTCAATTCTGGGTGACATACCTGCCTTAATATATGTACCGGGTGGAGTCAGTACAGAGAAGGGCAATGAAAATGTCACACTGATTACATCACAAAACGTGGAGAGAGTAAATAAACTCAATATGTACTCAGTGGAAGAAATGAATGAGCAAAGGGACATGATAGAAACTTTCAAGTGCCTTGAGGGCATAAAGAAGAGGCAGTGGGAGACATCTTGAAACAGAGAAGGAGACATTGAACATGAGGCCATGAAATTACATTGTAAGGTTGTAGATAAAGATGAAACATGATAACATTTGTCTTCACAGAGAGGATGGTGGATGCATGAAGTAGTCACCCACAAGAGGTTGTAAGCTCAAGTACATGTGGGGTTTGGTTTGCACATGCCTTGGATAGGCACAAGGGAACCTTGAGGTGAGAGGTATTGATTACATTCCACTGAGCAGACAGGGTCATAGGCCATATACAAGAATGGGGCCTATGGGCATACTGGACTGCTGTAGTGGTCATTATCCAAAGACAGTTTCTATGTTGCAATGAAGTAGATCACCACAGAGCAGTGAGGATTCAGCAGTATCAACTGTCATTATGGCGCCTCATCAGCAAGTGTGATTAACACCCACCACATGTTGAAATGTTAGGAACACATTGAAGTTTGCCGGCAACATGGCCATACCGCAGTGTTCCACTGTGTACGTGGCAGTCGCACAGCAACCAGGAATTGTGCGACTGCAGTTATGTGAATCACATATTGCAATACATGTTTGACTTGGGTCTGTTGTAACTTGGGCATGACAAAAATTGATCAGGTGTTTGTTACCTGAATTTCCAACTCTTGTTCCCTGATGAGCCTGTCACACTCCTCATCATGGCTGTCAGCCAGCAAAGCACGACGTGCAGATGCACCTCTTCCTCTACCACGACCATGTGAGATGGTGACAATGTCACTCACGACAGGATCTTGCACCTCTGGCCTGCTTCAGGATGTCCTCAGAGGCTTGCACTTGTGTCTCATTCATGGAACTTGTGGAAGCAGTCTCTATGCTCTCGAAGTTTCTGAGGTAGATAATCTGTTTTGATTGAAAGTAATGTTATGAGACACAACATTTTTGTTATAATCACCATTACTGATAGTGTCTGTGAGTAACAACATTGCCTGCAGATGAAGCATGGATACATTCTCATTCACAAGCACATGTCATAATGATTTATGAATAAGTGAGGTGATGCAGACATTGGAATAATGTGATTATTAACATTTAATGTTCATTCCCTAGTGGTCGGTATCACAGTGTGGGCAAATGCTGACATGAATTGTTAGCACTCTTCCACAACCAGTTAGTCATACTGGGAAAAGGTTACAGTCATTACCTGTAACCACAGGCATGTCTTCTTGAAATGCCACCACAGCAGCTGAGTCAGTGTGTGACCATGGACCTACTGAAGGGCAACAATTCAGTTAGTCCCTTGTCAAACTACTTGCATAGCCACTGAGTCAGTGTGTGACCATGTGCTACTGAGGAGCAGCAATTGATTACCTCCTAGGTCCAACTTCCACCACGGTCAACATGGCAATGTGTGACCATAGACCCAGTGAGGAACAGCAAGTGCAGACCTTCCTCATGCCACTCCCTCCACAGACACCCAATAAGATTCTAAGTATGGGCCTAGTGAGAAGTAGCATGTCCTGACCTTCCTCATTTCACTTCCTCCACAGCCTCTGAGTCAGCTTGTGAGCATGGATGTACTGAGGTGCAGGAAGTCCTGACCTTCCTCCACAGACACCGAGTCAGCCTGTGAGAGTGGTCCTACTGAGAAGTTGAAAGTGATGACCTGCCCAGTGCAACTTTCTCCATGATAAAAGAGTCAGGTGTGAGAGCATGGGCCTAGTGAGGAGCAGCAAGTGCTGACATTCCTTCTCCCAGTCCCTCAACAGCAACGCAGTTAGATTGTGAGCATGGCCCTACAGCAGAACAACCAGTGCCAAGATTCATTGTTCAACTCCCTCCACAGTCACCAAGTCAGTTCATGACCGTGGGCCTACTGAGATGCAACAATTCAAGTCATCCCCTCTACAACTTCCTCCGCTGCCAGTGAGTCACTATGTGGGCATAGTCCTAATGATAAGTGACCACTGTTGACCTCGTGTATCTGACACCATCCACAGACTCAGTCAGCGTGTGATCATGGGTAGACTGAGGAGCAGCCAATCATGACCTTTCTTGGCCTACTACCTCATACGAAGTGAGTCAATGTGTGAACATGGGTTAGTCAGTAGTACCCAGTGCTGACATCGCTTGTCCAACTCCATCCACAACCAAGACACTGTGTGTGGGGCAAGTGAGGATCAGCCAAGCCTGACCTTCCTTGTCCAACTAGTACCACAGCCCCTAAGTCACTGTCTGAGCATTGGGGAGAGTGAGTAGTATCCAATCATGAACTTCAATGTTAAACTCCCTCCAGAGCCACTGAGTCATTGCATGAGCATGTGCATAATGAGTCAGAGTGATTGATGTCATTCCTTGTCAGATTGCCTCACAGCCATTGACTCAGCTTGTCAACATGGACATAGCTATGAGCGTCCTGTACCAACATCCCTAGATGAAATCCATCCACAGACAATGAGTCAGTGCATGAGTATGGGCTTACTGAGTGGCATCAGTCCATGTCCTCCTTTGTGCAGCTTCCTCCACAGACACTGAGCATGACTCATGAGACTGTGCCTATTAAGGAGCACTCTGTCCACATTCATTGTTCAACTCCTCCACAGCCACAGAGTCAATGCGAGCATATGCCTGTGAGTGACAGTAATTGATGTCATCCCTTGTCAGATTGCCTCCACAGCCATTGACTCAGCTTGTCAACATGGACATAGCTATGAGCTTCCGTACCGACATCCCTAGATAAACTCCTCCACAGACAATGAGTCAGTGCATGAGCACGGCCCGCTGAGTGGTATCAGTCCATGTCCTCCTTGTGCAGCTTCCTCCACAGACACTGAGCATGATTGTGATACTGTGCTTATTGAGGAGCACTCTGTCCACACATTCATTGCTCTAGTCCTCCACAGCCATGGAGTCAGTGTGTGGAGTGTGGGGCAAGTGATGAGTAGCCAGTCGTGCCCTTCATTGTACAAGTCCCTCTACAGACACTCACTGCCCAACTCCCTCCACAGCCGCTAAGTCAGCGTATGAGTTTGGGGCAAGTGAAGAGTAGTCAGTCATGCCCTTCATTGTACAAGTCCCTCTATAGACACTCAATGTCCAACTCCCTCCACAGCCACTGACTTGATATGTGAAGCAGGGCCTTCTGGATTCAGGAAGTCTGGACCTTCCTTGACCGTCTCCATCCACTTCCAGTAACTCAATGTGTGAGTGTAGGGCATGTGGATGAGAAGGAAATTCTGATCTTCCTTATTGTAAGCCCTGCTCAGCCACTGAGTCAGTATGTGATCATGAATCTAATGTGGAGCAACAAGTCCATACCTTCCTTGTCCAACTACATCCACGGGCACGGAGTCAGTTTGTGAGCATGAGGCAAGTGTGGAGCAGCAAGTGCAGACATCCACAGTTCAACTCCATGCACAGCCACTGATTCAACAAGTCGCGGTGACAAAGACACATTTGTTGCAAATCAGAACTTCACATGTTCAAAACACACCATCGCCCATGATTCACATTGGTGGCAGGCTGTAGTCATTCAGCACTGACAAGATTCCAGAAAACATCACAAATAGATAAGCAGAGTCACTGTGTGACTGACGGTGACATCTATGAAAAGCAACCCTGTGAATACAAGGGGGAAATGGCACCATAAATAATGTCTGCCTATGTGCCAGCCACAGCATGAAATAATGTGCTGTGGAAAATGGTCAGTACAAAGTCAGTCCGCAGACACATAGTGCAGGATGATAAGTAATCACACCAGCACCAGTGCTTGAATGTGTTCCAGTAATCACATCATAAAACAGTGCCAAGTAAATCTCAAATTACCATTTCCACCATATAAGGTTGTGAATGTTAACCTAGTTTCATGCAACAGTTTCCCATGGCAAATACAGGTCATCATCATCAAAAAGTGAAACAACAAAATTAACTGTTTTCAGCACTCCATGACATGGAGCACATGGCATGCAACTTTCAACCACTCACTAAGGGGAGCACAACAGGACAATATGTATAAGAGACACAATGCTATGTTCAGTGACACATAGCCATGTCACAGTACATTGAATGTTAGGAATTACTGCTTACCCCATAACAGAATCATATGATGAACTGCTCATCAGCAACGGAAAAATACACTGCAGTTCCACCAGCAGAAAATACTTTAGTTGCTTGCAATACCCATAAATTCAACCACCACCCCTCCCTCGGACTGTGTATTCATTGAATGAATATCAAGAAGTCAAAAGGGCATTTTACAATGCATGTCACCAGTAGCAGATGGGTAACAGATCAGTCCCACACCTACATACCCTGGGAACGCCACCACAGCAATTTTCCTCACATTGTCAGCAGCAGCCTGGAATAGCAAAGACATTCTCAGCTGCTGACATTTTAGTGACTGTTTCTGCTTCTCCCCATCCCACACTAACAGCGATGCTGTAGAGATCATAATCTGCAGTGACCATAACAGATGGGCAGCACAGAACAACTGAAGAATGTGACGTTACGGCAACAATATGTCCGTCGGAGACAGTACCTTGAGTAAATACTGAGCAGGAATCTAACAGCATATTTTTTTTTTTTGCCAGTTACTGAAAATTGTTTTCATTACTGCATGCTTTATAATCTAAGCATCAGGACTTCTAGTGCAGTTCTCAATGCATATGTAAGCAGTTGTACAGTACATGCAGGAACATTTTTATTGTTGAAAACTAGCCGCCCGTTACTATGTTGATGTTCTCTGCACTGCACTCAACAACACACAGAAAATGAATAATGTAGTTGAAGCACTAACTGGGAAAGTGACATATCACTGCTGGCAGAGAAACTCATAATGAATGAAGTTTTATGCAGTGGCAGCTCACAGATACCGCCTGTGCCTGTTGTGAACACGCATCCCGAGCAGGAAGGGGAGGAACAAGCCACACGACTGACCTACCCACAATCCTGCTGACTGCCTTGCTGTCGGGGAGACGCAGGTCACAGATCAACATTTGTAAACAATGACGGATGAATTTAAAATCAATTCAATTTGGCACAAAATGGACTTTGCAGCAAAAAATATGGCCAGATCAGTACTCACAGGCAGAAATACCATCATCTGAAACACAAACCTGAATACGGGTTCTCGTAGTACTGCTGCTTTAACCCACAAAGAAGTCATGAACCGTCATAAACAATAACATGTCCATATTAATTCTGTTGTGCCTCCTTGAATCCTATTGTAAACTGCTATCTCCATTCCCCCTCCCCCAGGACACATCTGGAAATGAGCAATTGTGGGGGATAATCTCTGAGGCACTCTATATTCATGACATCATGGGCTGTGTACACCTGATAGGTTGCTTGATGCACATGTGACTTGTAGAAAGTCCATCCCCCCCTGAGAGGGGGGTCTGCTCTCCTAAGGCCAGTTCTTATGTGCATCAAAACAGGTTGCAAGCACACCTAGAGCTCCAGTGTGTTTCTTGTAAAGAACAAATGTTAGTATAGAAACAACTTCATTACTAAGGTAAGAAGCCACCTGGATAAGTCATTTATTAATATCCTACAACAAAGATCAAACAAGACCACAAGAGTATGTTTCTGCAGATATGCAACTATTTAAAATTGCAAAACTGGCAGTCTTAGAAATGTTAGCACTGCGTTTCTACTAGCGTTGTTGTCTAGGAAAATGTTAGCCGAGAAATTGCCAGCACAGCATTCAAATTATGAACATTATCACATTGTGCAACTATAGAGATTATTAGCTACCTTAACACCCCTGCTAGCGGTGCCAGGAACTAAAATAATGTCTGACCCATAATTGAACACAGAATCTATGCAGTGATTTACATGAGGTAATAATATAATAAATAATCTACCTGGTTTCTGAGTTGTATTAATCACCAATAAGAATCTGGTGACCTGCTAGCCTCACTAACTTACAAAAGGTACTCTCAAACTCACCCAGAAAAGCTTCCTTGCACTGGAAAATGCTTAAATGCCTGAGCTGGATTCAGACATAACTGGTGTTCAGTGGCACTAAATCAAAGCACCCCACAAGCACCTTGTGCTATTTTCTACACAAAACAGTCCCACAGAGAAAGGAAGTTCTATGGACCAAAATGGAGCCATCCAAATGTTTCTTTATGGCCCCAGTTTCTCAAACAACTGTTAGTAGCATGACCATCCCCTACTTATTTCTAGTTTACAAATCTCCTGCTACATGAGTGATGCAAGCTGACTGGCTCCCAGCTCTCATGAGATTTCGCCACCATCTTAGATGAGGATAAACAAACAAGATTTTACTAAATCCAACATATCTTGCAGTGGAGAATGGAGCTAGCAATTGCTACAGCTTCTCAAGGCAAAGTCCCTGACTTACTGACCATGAGAGAAAACTGAAGAAATATGTTTCACAGAGCAAAAAAATGCTTCTGCCCCAAACTGTATCCTATTTCAATAGCAGCCAGCAGTGCAGATGATCCTCATTCAGTTTACCACAGCCAAGAGCAAGGTTTAGCTAAAGCAGCCTGCCCCCTTAAAGACACATGTCTACTTTATCCCAGAGATAACAAAGGCATACAAAAAGGGCCAACAATGATACACAGTACTGTACTATATTGGGTGAACATACATTGATTAAAATAACTATTTGGGAAATAGTGAACTTTAGTAGCCATTTCTTTCACTAATATTCAGTTGCTTTTTCTCTCTTAAAGGCACAATCACAAATTAATTAAGGAGCTGCTACTATGTACTGTGTGTGACAAAAGTAATGCATACCAATGTGAATGCATGATTTGGTCCTATTAATTTAATAAAAAAGGGCCAGAAAAATATAATTTATCACATTTTTGAAATTTAAAGGACGCTAAATTTAAGGGATGCTAACAGAGTCATGTACTGCTTGAGACCTGTCACAGATGACCAAACAGATTCCACAGCCACAGTTACTTGGAAACCCCTACCAGCGATCCCAGGAGCTCAGTACATCAGAGGCTACTACATAATTAAAGGCTCTCATCCTTACTTGGGCATATAATCTGAGTTCTCTTATGTGCTGTTCAGAAAAGGATACCACCTTACTAAGATGCCTGATGACCTAGAGCCCTGCCAGCAGCTCCAGAGTCTATACATTGTTAAATGAGCTATGGCCACTTTAGAATATCTGAGTACCCTGCCAGTGTTCTAGACTTCTAAAATACTAACTAATGTGCCACAGTTCCTATTACAAGCACATAGTAGCATCTGAAGTGCTCACTCAAGACATCACTACACAACAGTCTCTGAAGCAATTTCTCAGTCCCTCTGTGCCTCAGCTCAAAATGACGTGTTCTCTAGACCTTTTTTGGCACATTATGTCTTTTAAACTCACCACCTTCTTCTATCAAAAGGTAGAGGAAACTCCTCTGTCATCTACCTGATCAAAACACCATAAACAAGTAGGTCTCATGAGGAGGAGGAGCACTGAGAATCTAACCTAACTTACCTATCCAGAGTGGCAGCCACAAGAAAGAATATCGCGAGATTTGCTGCTGTGATCTCGGAAAAGTTTTTCACTCACCCCTTACCCATGCGAGATTAAGGGTGTGGGTGGCTTCCAGACAGGAGATTGACTGAGAGTCTCTGCTGTCATCTTGCAGAAAGCATAACTATGTTCATAAACGTTCAATCAGCACAGAGCACATTTGTTAAAAGCACCAACCAATCTACAACAGCAGACGACAATGTGAATAATTAAATGTAAGGGCAATGATTTGAAAATCAATTAACAATGGGGAAAATACACTGGGGCAGCACCATTACCACAGCTGTGAGCAAGGTGGCATAACACTGAGCCCTCACTCCACTCTAATCACATTTAAAGGGACAGAGCACCTTTAATGCACAGGCTCAGCAATAGCCTGCACAGTGCAGAACATTATTGATTACTGTGCATGGGGAATAATAATAAAAAAAAAATACATCCTGTCATTGTACTTTCTCATCTTACTGCAGGGCCAAAACAAAGAGCCGCAGCTGAACCAAGGTTGCAGCATACCGTACATCTCCAGCATATTTAACCAAATCTAGAGGCATAGGTAAGACTCATAATATTTCACTATAAGCCATACATGCAAAAATTATAGGACAATTGCCACTAGATACAGGATGCTATCAAAATCCAGCATTCTGGTTATCAGTTTGTGCTTATACCGCTAGAATATACCAGGCAAAAAGTACAGAAAACTAATGCATGATGTATAGCTTCTGGATATATCACAGCATCGTTTACAAGGCTTTTAAGTAGAACAGTGCAAGTTACAAGTAAGGAGACTGACCACCTGGAAGTCCCAGCTAGTGGTTCCAGAGCAAACTACCATAAAGTATACACTGGCCCTTATAATGGAAGGAAAATGACTACCTGGATACCCCTGCTAGTGGTTACAAGTGCAAATGTCCATAATGTATCCACTGGGTCTTATAATGTAAGGAGATTTGACTACCTGGATACCCTTGCTAACGGTTCTAGGAGCAACCATCCATAAAGTATCCACTGGGCTTATAATGTAAAGAGATTGACTAACTGGATACCCCTGCTACTGGTTACAGGAGCAAATACTTCCAAAAAAAAAAAAGGCTCATCAAATGACCCGTACAAGGAGAGCAAGGCAAATATCAACCTGGCACCCCTTATAGCAGTGTCTCAGTGCAGGACAGTGACCCTACTTCCATTCCAGGTATCCCAGTCTCTGTGGCATGTCACCATTCAAACAGCCTCTAGCTCCATGGTGGAACCTGACTGAAATGCGTCTTTCCGTGACCTCAACGCTACTGGTGTACCCCATACAGGGTATTTAAGGCTGTGGACCAACATGGAGCCAACCAAAATGTTTTTTTATGGCCTCCAGGTCCATAGAAATGCCCAAACAACTCACTCCTCTTCCCCTCATCTCTTCTGGTCTGAGCTCTTGCTCAACGTGGGAGCAGCCTCGATTGACTCCCAACATTCGTGTAGACCGCGGCTGCCATCTTCTGAGGGAAACAGCAGGATCTCACCATCGGGAGATCCCATGATACCTACTGCCATGCCCCCAGCACACTGAAATACAGCAACATTTCAACTCCACCAAGCGCAAACAGAAGACAAACAGACTGTTCGGTTAAGGTCTAGAAAGATACCTCAAGCGAAAAGAGCATAAGATACTAAAGCCAGTCAAACAGATCCACTTATCTGCCAGCTAGACAAACATATTGTTCTAATTACTTTTGAGACAAGACAGGGGCAATTACAACTACTGGCTACACTACTACAGGCAGTCATATCCCCACAAAAAAAAAAAAAAAAAAACATTGCATCAGATATCGAGCTAGAAGCAAGGCAGAGGAAACTACTCCCCCCCCTTCAGAACCCAGTTGAAACAACAACTACTACTGCTACAAGCAATACCAAAACATTCCAGTTAGTGACCAACTACTACTCTTCATGCAAGCATGGAGCAAACCACACAAGACAGGTGGTCCTACAAGTAATAAGACTAGGATATGGTAAAACTTTCTCGCATACAATCCAACTTTCTCACGATACCAACAAAGAACCTTCTAGTCCTATTCCCTGTGCTGAAAAACACGTTACTCTGACACAAGTCCAAACAGTACTGGCAAACTTACTGCACAACAAGACCATAGACAGGGTAACACATTACAAAACAGGGAAAATGAGGATACTCCATATTTGACAAGGTACCCAAAAAGGGACCAGAGGGCTATGCTCAGTTCTGGACCTTAACAATTTTGTATAATTCAAACCCTAGAAATGGAAACAATCGGGCCCACCCTCACGGTTATAAGCTCAGGAGATTACCTAACTTCACTACATTTGTAGGACACATACATCACACTAAAAATTCCATTGATTTCACATATTGGGAAAACAATACCAATACAAGTGTTACCATTCTACCTACCATCAACCCCAAGCATTTTCACGATGGTAAAAGAGTTAAGAGCATACAAGTAATACTCTATTGAATGACTGGCTGATCAAGACCAGAACAGTACAACAGTCTGTTCAAGAACAAATGTGGTAGTACACTGCCTACAAAATCACTGCTGTGTAATAACCGATCAGAAAGCTACCCATCATCCCCAGCCAGTCTATAGATAGTCTAGGCTCACTGATCAACATAAATCTGGGTCTCGGCAACCCAGTAAATGCCAAAGTCCACTCAATTATTGTACAGACTGCACAATTACAGAAACACATAAATCCAAAACTTCAAGCAGTTTCATAAGTACTGGGAGTAATGTCATCATTGATAGACATGGTGCCATGGGCCAAGTGCAACATGAGACCTCTCGTACCATTACGTAGAAACATAGAAACATGGACACCGAATCCATCCTCCTAGGTGACTTCAACATCAACTGGCCTGTGGCTGATGCTGGTGCACACAGGGATACCGCTGCTGCAGCGAACCTCACACAGATGGTTGACTCACCAACGAGGAAAAATTACAGGACCGGCACCAGCACACTCTTGGACTGGATCCTTAACAGTCACCCATCACGGATATCTAACACTAATGTCCTACCTGACTCTTTCAGTGACCACTCCCCTGTTAGCTGCACCTGGTCAAATAAATTCATCAAACAACCACCAAAAAACTATCACCAGCAGGGTTCTACCCAGTGGTCACCTTCCTCGACTGAAATCCCACCTCTTCCATCAAGACAGGTCCTCTATGTTCAATGCAACCAGCGTAAACACTGCCCTTGACCACTTCATAAACATCTTCACTGTGGCCTGTGACACGTATGTTCCTATTAAGAAACGCAAAGTCAAATCACTCAGTAACCCTTGGCTCACAGGTGACCTCCTCAGGATGCTAAAAACAAGAGACCACCTATGGGAGCTGGCCAGAAACTCTGGAAGGCAAAACAACATCCAAAACTACAAACTTGCCCGCAATGACTGCAACAAAACCATCTGGCAAATGAAGTCTGCCTACTATAAGCATGCCCTCACAAACTCCTGGGGCAATGGTCGGGAATTCTGGAAGAACATAAAGGAACTCACCGGGAATCTACCCAAAACCCCCCCATCAATACTCAACATCAACAGAACCACAACCCTCAACCCAAAAACCATTGCGGATACCTTTAACAAACCTTTACCGACCTCAGCGCTGTTCTACCCCAGAACTACTTCAAAGATGGTGAAGCCCCTCTGTCCGCAATGAACACTACTCCCACCAGCTCCCCCCGCTTCTACTTCAAAGCAGTCAAGACTCACCAAGTATGCAAATATGTAACCAAAGCCATTGATAAATCAAGATTCAGTAATGACTCCCTTGATCTCAAAATCCTGTCTCTCACACTTGATGAAGTGCCTAGTCCTCTGACCAGAATTTTCAATCTCTCCCTCAGCCTTAGCCAGTTCCCGGACAGATGGAAATCTGCACTGCCACCCCAATCCATAAAAGTGGTGACAAAATTGCCCACGATAACTACAGACCTATCTCCCTACTACCCCCACTCTCCAAGGCACTAGAATGCATCGTCTCGGACCAGCTCACAGAATACCTGGATACATACAACATCCTGTGCAAGCAACAACAACACGGGTTCTGCAAAGGTCACAGCACCTCCACAGCTCTACTTGAATTCACCGGCGCAATCCACAATGCAATTGACTCCAGTGAACTACTAGGCTCAATCTACATTGACTTAACTAAAGCCTTCGACACCATCAATCACCGCCTCCTGCTTGTCCAGGTTCAGAACACTGGGCTGTCAACCGACTCCATTGGATGGTTTAAGAGCTACCTTGAAGAACGGTCCCAAACAGTAAGAATCGCTGATACACTCTCAGACCCTAGACCGGTCCGCTTGGGAGTCCCACAGGGCTCCATTCTGGGACCCCTCCTCTTCAGCCTATTCTTAAACTCACTACCGGACAGCTGCCCAGAAGAAATCATTCTCTACGCCGATGATGCTGTGATCCTCACCTCGGACCCTGATCCAATCCAATTACAAAATAAACTTCAGCAGGCCTTCTCCTCCATCGAATTCTGGTTTCTAAATCATAAACTCTTTCTCAATCAGAAAAAAAACAAGTCAATGGTCTTCTGCAGCCCCCACAACAAAAACAAATAACTCCACCTCTCTGTTGCAACCAAACAAGGAGCCATCCTAGAGCAAACAATCGTTCAAGTACCTCGGCATCACCCTTGATCCCCACCTCTCATACGCTGCCATATCAGCAATGTTGCAAAGTCTGCAATGCGAGGTTAGGCATATTATTCCGCACAGGAAACACCTAACCCAGAAGCACTGGCAGTGGTCATCAAAGCTCCATCATCAGCATCACAGACTATGGTCTTATCATATATGGGTCTGCAACTACCTCTGCTCTCAAATGTATCACAACCTCCCTGAATAAGGCCTGTCATCTCATCACTGGCTCACACGCTGTACCACATGTGACCTTATTCCCAATCTGGATGGCTTCAACCTCGACAAATGCAAAAAATACCAAACCTGCATCACAGCCAAGAAAATTATAATGGGTCTGGCCCCACCTGGTGTCTGTGCCCTCCTTAAGCCTAGACATAGGAACATTACTACAAGGAGATCCAATTCCCATCTACTACATATCCCATGATATCGCACGACCCAAGGACAAAGATCATTCACCTATCGGGCATCCAACCGGCTTAACTCTCTTGGCAGCGACATAGTGACCGCTCCAACACTCAGCCCCTTCAAGTCCAAGCTGTGCCTCTCTCTGCTTGTATCCTGCGATTGCCCATCTTAACATTTCCACTGTTCCAGCTGCAAATGCCCCAGCACCCAGCACTTACAATCAGTCTTTGCACCCCTAGCACCTTACCTGTCATATTCCCTCAACAAGGCCCCCTGGCTGCACTGTCTCCCACCCTCGCCCACCTCCCCCATATCTCCACTACTGCCCCCACCCCAACCACCTCCCATACTCCCCCTTATCCCCTGCACCTCCTTCGCCCAGATCTCCTACCCTCACTTCCCCCACCACCCACCCACCCCTTCCCTTGTCTTGCTCATATAGCTCAAGTCTTTGTACTGGTTATTACATGTCTGTAAGTCAATGACTATATGTTTGTAATTAAAATGATGACTGTTGCACACGCTGACATGGAACCTTTGTAAAAGAGCCTCGGCTCAAAGGCATTGTAATCCTAGATTGAAATAAATAAATAAAAATAGAAACATAGACTTTGACGGCAGATAAGGACCGCTTGGCCCACTTAGTCTACCCATTTCCCTACCTAGAGGATAAGCTGCAGATCCTATTTAACCAACAGCGTATTTCTTCCTACCCCCCAAAAAAATTGCCTCATGTCTGTCCCATGCATTCTTGAATTCTTCCACAGTTTTAGACCCACAACTTCCTCAGAGAGAGGCTGTTCCATGTGTCCACCACCCTCTCTGTGAAAAATACTTCCTCCACATTGCCCGAGCAGTCCCCTCTATCTTCAAATTGTGTCCCCTTATTCTGCACATCTCTTTTTCTGAAAGATGCTATCCTCTTGGACTTTGTTGATTCCACTGAGGTACTTAAACGCTTTCTATCATGTTCCCCCTTTCCTCAAGGGTATACATATTAAGCTTCTTTAGCCTCTCCTCTGTAGGCTTCTCTTGCAGACCCTGCACCACTTTTAGTTGCCTCCTCTGAACTGCCTCCATCCTGTCTATGTCCTTGCAGAGATGGGGTCTCAGAACTGGACGCAGTACTCCAGATGGGGTCTCACCAACTGTCTGCACAGGGGATAACAACTTCCTGTTTTCTGCTGGTGATGCCTCTCCTATACATCCCAGTATCCCCCAGCCCTCCCTACCACCTTCTCACATTGCTTGCCAAACTTAAGGTCATCTGATATGATTACACCCAGGTCCCTTTCCATTTTTGTTGTTGTTACTACCCCCCCATTGTGTAATCTTCCCCTGGGTTTTTGTTTCCCAGGTGCATTACTTTGCACTTCTTTGCACTAAATCCAAGCTGCCATACTTCTGACCATTTCTCCAACTTTGCAAAGTCCCTTCTCATCCTTTCTATGCCTCCTTGTGTATCAACCCTGTTGCAGATCTTTGTGTCATCTGCAAAGAGGCATACTTTTTCTTCCAGTCCCTCTGCAATGTCACTTATAAAGACATTAAAAAGGACTGGACCCAGTACTGAATCCTGAGGTACCCCCTAGAAACCCTCTTTCTTCAGAGTGGACTCCATTTACAATTACCTTCTGTGTCTTGTTGTTCAGCCAATGTTTTACCCAGACTACCACCCTGGAACCCACTCCAAGGCTGGTTAATTTGACTACTAATCTTTTATGTGGGACTGTGTCAAATGCCTTGCTAAAGTCTAGGTAGGCCATGTCCATAGCCCCTCCCTGGTCTACTACTTTGGTCACCCAGTCAAAGAAATCAATTAGATTCAGCTGACAGACCTTCCCGCTGTGAACCCATGCTGCCTTGGGTCCGTTGCCCCCACTGGCCTCTAGGTACTCAACAATTCTTTCCTTCAGAAGTGATTCCATCACTTTCCCTACCACAGAGGTCAAACTGACAGGTCTGTAGTTTCCTGCCTCTGTCTTGCTCCCACTTTTGTGAAGGGAAATCACATCAGCCTTCTTCCAGTCCTCAGGTACCACACCATCCTCTCATGATTTGTTATAAAGGGTAGTCAGTGGTGTCACTAGTTCTCTGCTTAATTCTTTAAGAATTCTGGGGTGAATTCCATCTGGCCCCATTGCTTTGTCCACCTTCAGTTTTAGGAGTTCTTTCAGAACTCTTTCTTCTGTGAAAGGACTGGGATTGACCCCCCCTCTCCAGAGTGCTTCTGTTAATTGGATTAGGCACCTCCCCCACTTCCTCTTTTGTGAATACTGAACAGAAGTATTCATTCAGTATCCCTGCTTTTTCAGTGTCACTCTCTGCCTACCCACCATCCATTCTATTCAGCCTCACTATCCCTCCCTTTGTATGTCTATGCTCCCTGATATACCTATAAAAGGTTTTATCCCCCCTTCTTAACTGAGTTGGCTATCTTTTCCTCAGTTTGTGCCTTTGCTATTCTGACTACCCTTCTTGCTTCCTTCTGCCTTAACTGATACAGTTCTCTGTCCTGCTCCTTCTTGAGCAAACAGGGCCCAGCGCATGACATAGGCTTGGCACAGACAATAACACTTTCACCCTCCCTGATGGCACTAGTATCTGCCAGATGTGGACGAGAACTATATGCACATTCATGCAGACCCCTGCAGACTGTGTAGCCTAGTGGTTAAAGCACGAAGTTGCAAACTGAAATTCTCTTTACCTTTCCTAACATTCTACACTGACAGAATATCACTTAGACCTATAATGTCATTCTGACCAATAGTTTCATTGACAGTCCACATCAACCAAACTACTGAAATATCTGCAGAACCCCCTCAGGGGGAAATACAAAACAACCCTCACTTTAAAATGCTGGGTATGAAAAGGATACTTAGCACATTCCTATCAAGGACAGATGAAATATACAAAACAGACTGTTTGTAATGCTGCATGGAAAAGGAAAACCAGCTTAAAATCACTGATTGCCATAAAACAGCAATCACGGAAACATACAGAGTGAATAACTAGACTGCCCAAGAGATCTGAAGGCTCACTCTACCAGAACAATCGCAACTTCCTGGGTGGAGAAAAATGGGAATACTGCAGAGGAAATCTTTAGCAGCATGTAAGGACTAGGTACAAAACAACACATCTGACCCACCCTAGCAAAGGATTACTGCTTTTTAATGACCCATGATGTCATGAATGTGGAGTGCCTTAGAGATTATCCCCCACAATGGTAGTTTATTCATCTGGTAAAGGTGATTGTGGGGGAATACATCTCTGAGGCGCTCCACATCCCACACAACAGACATGTGAAAGACTCAACAAGCTTTCACACATTGTATGAATGTATGATACTCACTATTACAAATTAACAGGTTTGCACATCTATGTATAGTGTAATAACAAAATAAAGTTACACAACAATTTTCTACCGCTTAAGTGGTCACTACATATCTACACTCATTAACAGCAAAAGGTGTTAACAGATTATTATTACAGATACAGCTTTGGAATACATCGAACTGACCTTAGGAAGCAGACCCCATCTCAGGTGGGGGATGGACTGTCTTCAAGTCACATGTGCATCAAGCAACCTATCAGGTGTACACAACCCATGATGTCATGAATGTGGAGTGCCTCAGAGATGTATTCCCCCACAATCACCTTTGCCAGGTGAGTAAACTACCATTATGCTCAGTATGCCATCCTGGTGAAACATTTAAATAACTAAAAAAATTAAATATATTGTTGCCTGTTCACTGATGACACTAATCTCTGCAACAGGGTGGACACACCAGGGGGAGTGGATAGAATGAGGAGATCTAAGAAAGCTGGTGGATTGGTCAAGGAACTGGCAGCTGGGTTTCAATGCAAATGTGCAAGATAATGCACATAGAACACAAAACCCAGGAGCTACATATGACCTTGGGGGGACAGCATGCTTCAAACAAGAAAGAGACCTGGGGTGATCATCTCCAATGACCTCAAGGTAGGTAGATAGTGTGACAAGGTGGCAGGAAAGGCAAACAGAATGCTGGGATACATAGGAAGGGGATGACCAGCAGAAAAGGGAGTCATTCCACTACACAGGACATTAGTGAGGCTGCACTTCAGAATCTGTATCCAATTCTGGAGGCTTCATCTGCGTAAGGACATAGGGTGGAGGTGATTCAAAGGAGGCAACAAAATGGTGCAGGGACTACATCATAAACCCTACGAGGATAGGCTGAGGAATTTAATATGTACTCCTGGAGGAGAGAAGGAGAGGGGATATGTTTGAGACATTTAAGTACCTCACTGGGAAGAATAAAGTACAGGAGAATACTATATTCCAAAGAAAAAGATGCTCAAGGACAAGGGGGGCACAAGATGAAATTCGAGGGAGGGAGGTTCACAGGGAACATGAGGAAGTACTTCTTCACAGAGATGGTGATGGACAAGTGGAAAAGCCTGCCAGCAGAGGTGGTGGGGACAGAAATTATTACAGATTTTAAATATGCTTGGAATAGATAGAGGATTGCTGGTAGTCAAGGGATACAACCTAATGCCAGCAGTGCATGATAGAGCATAATTGTTAGTGGTAATAAGCAGACTAGGTGGACTGAAGGCCCTTATCTGCTGACAATTTCTATGTTTCTATATTGATTCGAAGGGAACATGTTGCGAATTGCGCATACCGCACATGCAGGGAATACTTGTCTATTTCATTTGCCCAGTTGTTTCCATATCCAAAACACCAACCTGTTGAGAGATAATCTGGATGTGGTCACTGAATCTAAAAGGTAGTGGGATGATTCTAGCAACTGAAGCAAGGAGATAAAGGGGCATATTTTACAACAACAGAAATAACAAAAGAGGGGGTGGGGTCTGCATTTATGTTAGCAACATTGTTTGTCACCAGATATTCCCATCCAAGGAAATGGCTAATAGTATAGAAATCATTTGGATACAAATACAATTCAAAAATAGGCCCAAGATTCTATCTGGAAATTTTATAGACCATCTAATTCAGGTATAGAATACAATAATACACTAATAAGGAAATAACATCAACTTCTGATGTGGGAAATACCATAATAGTTGGTGATTTCAACTTTCCTGGAATTCACTGGGATAATTTTTCTGGAACATCTAACCAGGAATGATTTCCTGAATTCACTAGCTAGCCTGGGCCTCCATCAAATGGTTACTAATCTAATTGAGGAACAACATCCTAAATGTTATCTTCATAAACATCGAAGATAAATTTTCAGATATAATAATATACTGTCCCTTAGGTGATAAACATAGAAACATAGAAAGTGACAGCAGAAGGGGACTGCAAGGGCCATCTAATCTGCCCATGAACCTACCTGGTGCTATACCCCCTCCCCTCTTTTGCCTTTCTGTATGCTACCTTTATGTCTATCCCATGCATTTTTGAACTTGCTTACCATTTTGGTCCCACTACCTCCTTGGGTAGGCTATTCCATGGGTCCACCACCTTCTCTGTAAAGAAGAACTTTTATTACTCCTGAACCTCCCTCCCTTCAGCCTCATGTCATGTCCTCTCATGCTTCCACTCTCTTTCAATTGGAAAAGCTCCTGACTGTTAACCTTATTTATACCCCTCATATATTTAAAAGTTTCAATCATGTCACCCTTCTCCCTCCTCTGTTCCAGGGAGTACATGTTGAGTTCCCTCAGCCTGTCCTGGTGTCATATGGTGCAGTCCCTCAATCATTTTCATGGCCCTTCTCTGCACCGTCTCAATTCTGTCTCTATCCTTTTAGAGGTACGGTCTCAGTATTGCATGCAGTACTCCAAGTGGGGGAACACCAGTGCCCGTAGAGTAGTAACCTACCTTCCTCCTGCGACTCGTGATTCCCCTCCTGATGTGCCCAGCATGCCACTTGCCTTTAGTGCCACCTTTTGCACTGTTTATCCACTTTCAAGTCATCTGATATAATGACCCCATGATCCCAAAGAGGAGTCCACTCTGTTGCAAATCTTGGTATCGTTGGCAAATAGACACAGTTTAGCTTCCAGCCCATTTGCAATGTCAGCTATGAACACATTGAAGAGCACGGGACCCAGTACTGAAACCTGTGGTACCGCTGGTCACCTCCCCTCAGCTGAAAATGCCATGTTTACCTGAACCTCTGTATTTTTCCTCTTCAGCCAGCTACTCACCCACTCAACCACCTCCCTGCCCACACCCATATAGTCCAGCTTCCTTATCAACCTTCTGTGTGGAACAGAGTCGAAGGCTTTGCTAAAGTCCAGATAGGTAACATCTACCACCACTTCCTGATCTACTATTCTTGTAACCCAGTGAAAGAAGTTGACCAGGTTAGTTTGGCAAGACATACCTGCCATGAACCCATGCTGTTTTGGGTCTTGCTGCCCACTAGATTCCAGATACATTATGGTTCTCTGTTTGAGCAGTGTCTCAATCAACTTCTCTACCATTGATGTGAGGCTTACTGGATGGTAATTGCCACCCTCCTCCCTGCTTTGTGGAGCAGGACCACTGTTGCCCTTTTCCAGTCCTCCGGTGCAGTCCCACTCTCTAGTGATTTGGTAAATAGTTCTACTAGGGGGTGCTGCTAGTGCACTCCCCAGCTTCCTGATAACTCTAGGGTGTATCCCATCCCATCCCATGGCCGTGTCCACCTTTAGTTTATTTAATGCTCCCAAGACTTGAGCCTTTGTGAAGGGGCTTGTGTCAACTCGGTCCTAGGTGTTGCTTCTATGCAAGAGCATAGCTCATCCCTGCTTTATCTTTGGTGAACACAGAACAGAAGTACTGGTATAAGACTTCTGCTTTCTCACAATCTTTTTCTACCAGTTTCCTCCAGTATCTGCTAGTCTAACTAGCCCCCCTTGGTTTTCCACTTTTTCCCTATGTACCTAAAGGAGGCTTCATCTCCTTCCTTCATACCCAGCGCAATCCTCAGTTCAGTACAATCCAGTGCAGTTTAACATCATACAGAAGAAAATCATCAGGTACACAGCTTATTAGTGACTACAATAAGGCAGACCTCAGTAGTATTAGAGATGCCATTATAACTACTGAATGGGAATTCTTGACATCAAATCTTTTTGTAGAGGAAACATGGACCTTTCTTAAAAACACTGTAGCCCATGCACCATGTGCCAATGGGATACTACCCCTGCCTGCTGACCCTGGGTACAGGTTAAGGGGCCTGGGTCCTGCTACACTGACAATTGAGGGTTCTTTCCCAAAGTTATGAATTATAGCGCAGTGCCTCCACCTAAAGCGAGTTGTATGTGGGTCAGGTGACTTGTTGGTACATTCCCCTGGGATATTGCACCTACCCACTTCCCTGACCAGCCACCCTGCACACTGGATTCCCAACAACCTTTCCCCACCAAATACCATAAACCTGCTAGGAGGCAAAATGAATGAAATTCTCTGGAAACAGCAATTCCAACAATTAACTCACAGCTTTATTGGGGGTAGAGGATAGGAAAGAGGGTACCTGGAATAGGGATGGCTGTGGAATGAAAGAGAAAGCTAGTGACAAATTTGTAAATAGCAACATAAGGACCCATAGGCCAGTCCACCCCCTGGCTGCCCACCCCCACTAGTACCAGTGTTACACCCTGAGGGAGTCCTTGGGATACCCACCAGTTGCAGGCCTGGACATTGCCATGGTCCAGTCGACGGTTAATGTCCTGAAAGCTTGGCAAATGTTTAGATTAAATTCACACTCCCTTGTTATACATTATTTCCAGGAGCCAGATCCTGGGTACTCATGGTTTGTGGAACTTATCAGCGACCGTAGTTGTAATCGCCAGGTGTCCTGAGTGTGGAGCTCCACTCAGCAAATGCAGTAGTGGGCAGAAGGAGGATGGTCTCTGGTCCTTTGGCAGGTTGGATCTTGCCTGAAGGTCTTATAGCTTGTCCTCTTGATTGAAAATCTGGCTGCTTGTCATCTTTAGCCACTTCTGGCCCATTGCAGAGCTCACTGGCAGGTCCCACCAGCCCCAGAAGGCCCATACCTGGGAGTGGCTGCACAGCCCAGCTCCACAAGGGTTGTAGGTGCCTAATAATAATAATAATAAAACATTTTATTTCATATAGCACCTTTCAAAAATCAAGGTGCTTCACAATAAAATCAGATCACAATAATAAAATCAACACAAAATTAATAATAAATACAAACTGATAGGTCCCACTATACTATGCCAGGAAAGCCTGACACCACAGAAAGGTCTTTAGCACCTGTTTGAAACCCCCACAGTTGAGCACTCCAGAGCTGATGGGGTGAAGAGAATTCAGAGGGCAGGGGCCACATAGCTAAATGCTTGGGCCCAGAAGATTTTAAAGACACCCTTGGAATCTCTAGCAACCCCTAATCAACCAAGCAGGCCATCACCGGGGCAGTAAGGAACAAGAAGCTCTTTCAAGTAGTCAGGGCCAAGTCCATGTAGGGCTTTGTAAGTCAGCAAGCCGACTTTAAAGGTGATCCACCACCGGGTTACAGCCAGTGCAGCTCAGCAAGAGCAGGGTGTAAATATGAGAGGCATGAGATGTCCCTGTCAACAACATGTTGCAGCATTCTGCAGTACCTGCAGATGGCAGATATCAACCCCTGAAGCCCTAGGTATAGGGAGTTACAATAATCAAGGCACGAGGTCAGGCATGGACAAGTGTAGGAAGGTCCCCGGACGGAACAAGGTTCTTGATCCTGGCAATGTTCCTAAAATGATAAAAGGAAGAATTGATGACCACCGACACTTGAGATCATAAAGTCAGCCTGTCATCAAGCATCACCCCAGGTCATGCACCTGTTCAGAGGAAAGGATCGGGGAGCCCCCCCAGAAAAAATCCTGAGGGCTGACCTGCCCTTATCCCCTCTATCTGGAGACCTGGGTCCACGACCATCACCTCAGTCTTTCCCACGTTCAACTTTAACCAGCACAAATTCATCCACTCCTGGATTTCAGCGAGGCACTTGTTAAGTATCGAGATAGCACTATCCTGATCTGGTGCAAAAGACAGGTAGAGCTGGGTATCATCAGCGTAGCAGTGAAACCTCAGCCCATACAATCTTACAATGTCTCTGAGGGGCAGCATATACACTGCAAACAACATGGGGGACAACACTTAGCTCTGAGGGACCCCACATGACAGCGGGAGTAGGTCCGAGGAAACAATCCCGGACACCACCATCGGGCAGTGTGACAAGTGATGTACCACAGGGGTCAGTCTTGGGACCAACATTGTTTAATCTCTTTATCGATTTACAAACAGGGCCAAATAATTCATGGTTAAATTTGCAGATGATACTAAATTGGGAGGCAAGGTTAATAATCAAGAAAATATTTCTGCATTAAAGAAGGATGGAAAAATTAACACTTTGGCAAATGAAAATCATGTGCAGTTTAATGAAGACAAATGTTTACTAGTGCATTTGGGTGTAAGTAATCCAAAAACAATATATTATATAAATGGACTACCATTTCACTCATCAAATTGTGAAAAAGATTTAGGGATATATGTTAATAATAAACTTACATCAAATGATCACTGTTTTAGAACTGCTTGCATGACCAACAGACTTTTGAGGCAAATAAAACGCACTTTTGTTAATCGCACTGAACAATGCCTTATTCCATTGTATAGGGCATACATTAGACCATATCTAGACTATGGCTCCCCTTTCTGGTATCCAAACCAAAAAAAAGACATAGCAATTCTTGAACAGGTTCAAAGGAGAGTAACTAGAATGATTCCTAGATTAACAAACTTGGATTATCAGAACAGATTAAAAGCTACTGGTCTGTTCACTCTTCAGACTAGACGATTAACAGGTGATATGCTTATGGTTTTTAATTTAGTAAATTCACCAGATCTAATGGAAAAATGTGGTCTAACACTCTCCAAAAGGAGACATGTTCTGAGACTGCGTAATAAACAGCTTGAAGTAAAAACTTATAAAACCAGCAAAAGGGGAAACTTTTTTCCAATAAGAGCATCCATTGTATGGAACACCTTGCCACAAGAATTGGTAGAGGCAACTAGTGCCACTGTCTTTAAAAACAAATTAGATGTTTGGTTGAGGGATAATAGATAAATAATGTCCCACATAGGAGAACAGTCTCAATGGACTCTGGTCTTCTTCTGTTCTTTCATACCAAGTACTACCACTTTCTGAATTCTGACAGTGAGGAAAGATGTAAACCATTTAAGCACCGTACTAGACAGCCCATAAATGGATCTTAGCTGCCCAAGCAGCATCCATAGTCTACAGTGTCAAAGGCTGAAGAAAGGTCAAGGAGCACCAAGATAGAACGGTTTCTCCAATCTCTCGCCATCAGAAGATCATTGAACACCTGAACCAGAGCAGTCTCGTATTAAGCCTCTTGAAAACCCGACTGGAGAGGTTCATAGATGTTATGGATAGTCAAGTGATCCTCAAGCTGCATCGCCACTACTTTCTCAATAACCTTCCCTATCCGTTTGTCTGTTTGTTCCAGCTTTGTGGTTGCTCTTCTTGCCCTGCTATTTTGCTCTAGTTGTTCTGCCTGGCTCCCCTGTGTGGCTGCAGGGCATCCTACTTTCCCTGGCACATCACTGGTTGCACTGGCACATCTGCGGTTGCGCCATCATGTCCTGTGGTGATTCACAGTGGTGTTACGCTTGGCACAGCGCATGCCTCTGTGAATGGCTATGCGTGGGCTCAGTGCATCTGACTTATGCCAGGCGCATCTTATTTGAGAATCCTGCTCCAAAAGTTTTCTGTCAATGAACAGATGAAAAAAAAAGAAAAGTGGACACCCAAGTCCTCTCACCACCAGGGAGTACCACACAGTCCTGTCCAAAGTAGTACAGTTCTTAATCCAACTGGTCATTCAGAGCAAAATAAATAGTTTTCCATGTAATGTAGGCAGACCAAAGAAGAAGGTCCCGTGGGTTTAAATGGTCAAATCAGCTACTATGTATATGCCGGTTGTCTTCCTGCAATTGTCCCAAAGCAGCAGTCCTGGGCAATAAACCCACAAGATTGGTAGCAATCACAGCCGAGCTCAAAGGGCACCAGTGTAGCAATATGGTTGGGCATGCAACGCAATCTCAAGTGGAGCCCTCCCCCCAGTGCACCAGAACTTATAGGTCCCCATCAGATAACCCATGACACGCAACTACAAACCCCGGGTGGCAGACCCATGGTCTGGCCCCCTAAAAGTTTTAGGAGAGTCTCTCAGTGATTCTGACTCCTCAGAGCAAATGGGAACAACTTCTGTTCGATCGCAAGTGAACCTGAATTAATGGTTGACCTAAGGCGCAAGGGAGCCCCCCCACCAAGTGCAAATCCCAGGCATGCCGCACTCCCATGTTAAAACCTGGCTGCCCTTGAGCTACAAAGCTCTTTAATGCTACACAAAGTCCCAATCGATCCTTCAGGGTCTCAAAATTGCCCAAGATGTCTTCTGTTACTCTCCACTGCAAGCTACAAAGAACAATGCAAAAGGTCCTGGGGCTGTGTTAATTAAGAATCCCAGACACAGCAACTCCTATAGAAATTGTCTGTGAGTCAGCAAGGGCTAAACTTATCTGTAGGTCCACTAGAGAACTCCAAAGTCTTCAGCTAATTTTTCTTGGAAGACGCAACACCGAGAAACAAGATAACGAGAATTAGTCGATGGGGTCATTAAACAAGCATATAGAGCGAACAGATTTAACAGTGTCGGTGCGGTAGTCTGCAAGTAAAGCAAAAATAACAAATACAGCAAAAACTAAAGAAAACAAAATAAATAAAAAACCATCAGTGTTAAAACTCCTCACAGCGAACCTAAGCTCCCTAGCACCATGGCTGGATTAACCTGTATGCAGATTACGCCATGTGTAGGGCCCCATGGTTCAGCAGGGCTCCATCACTGTTTAATTTAACTTAATTTATTTCCTTTGTCCCTACCTGGCAGACCACAACCTGGCTGACCTTGGACGATCATACTTGCTGTACTGTTGAGTGGCTGTGGGATCATCACATTCACAGCATTGCCAAAAAAGCACCCCACTCCGAGTGAGTCTCTCAGTCTCTCTGGCTCCGCCTCTCAGGGGTGGGGACAGCTGCACAGCACAGACAGAGTAGTCCACGATTGGTCCACCTTTGACCCCACCACCACAACCAACCATGTCTGAGAGGTCCTCCTGAGAGTGGCTACTGGGAGCGGGAATCTGCATGTGTGTGAGTGGTGTCAGGACTGGCTGGGTACTGAGGAGTCAAGGATGGAGGAGGACAAGTGGATAACGGTCGGTCAGAGATGCCTCACTCTCGATCAAGAAGACCACAGACTACTAGTAGAGAGCTGGCCGGGCCAGAGTCATCTGATTTGCCACTGTCCAGTGCTTCTTTCATTGGATGTTGATGACGCACTCTGACTCCAAGAGTTGGAGAGATGGCGACTGCTCATCGTGTGCTGGTGACTGTAGTCAGTTAGTGCTGCTGCTGGGCCTCTGGTCCTGTGAGGAGTCCCAGGCCAAGTCCGATGGTCGAGCCAGTCTGTCAGGGCAGGCCACACCACCAGGTATGTTGTTACTTACACTGTCATGTTGACTTTCTTATTTTGTCTTGACTTCAATGATTTTTGTATTTGGTGGATGATTTGTTGGATTGGAAATGGCGGAAAGGAACACTTAACAGCAGTTAATTGAATTGAAGTAAAAATGACTAAAAAACAGAGAAAAGAAAATAATTGCATTTACATGGGGTGAGGATTGGTTGCTACTGCTACTAGTTTGGGCTCAGGAGGCTACAAGATTCTATAGCCATGGGGGCTACCAACTATATTCACTGCTTGAATTTGAATTATTTGATGCATCATTTATCAAAAATCTGGGAGCAAAACCACATTGCTCTGAAAGGATTCTGCTTAGCTTCACCACTAAGTTAGAGGTTAATCGTTAAATTGATGAATTGCTTGAATTTATAAGGCTTCTGCTTCGGGTGCACTGCAGAAGAGGGATGTTGAGCATTTAGGCTTCCGGTCCCAAAATATGACGGAGTAGGGCCCCACATCCATTAATCTGGCCCTGCCTGGCACCCCAGCAAGTGTTGGTGACTTCAGAGACAGTGGGTCCCACTTGGAAGGGGTTAGCTAGTTCCCTCCTGGCTCTGGGTGAGGAATCCCAAACAGTAGGAGCCCCCTTGCAGTCCCTGCACTGAATCCATGAGTCACTGGTAGCTAGCAGTTCTTCCAAATAATCAGTAGTGCCAGTTTTCCATGTATGCTAGCCTTCAACCAATAGCTTCAGTATGCAATCAGATGACAGAGATCAGAAGAGGAGTCAGGTGAAGCAAGCCCCTGCTCACTTTCAATGCTTCCAAGGTCAAAATTGCCCAAAAGCAGTTACCACGCAGCTTCAGCTGGGACACAACTCTCAGCTGCTCTGGTCAGTCCACAAAGCAGATTCACACAACCTGGCTAGCACCTGATTCCAGACACTCTTTGCCTCAAAATATTTGAATTAAAGCCCCAATCCATAGAGCAGTTTCTCTGCAGCAGCTGGTTAAACTCCCCAACTGACAGCACAGCTCTAACAGCTCAGTTTCAGGCACAGTGCAGGGTCCCTGCAACAGCTATTTTCTCCAATTAAGATAGCTGAGTTCACAGTACCTGGGGAGTTTCACAGTCAGTCCTAACTCCCACTCTTTTGCTTCTCAAATTCCTTTTCCTCAGTGGCAGTCTCCAAACTGAGACCTGAGCAGGCCTCTGGCAGTCCGATTCCACTACACAGAATCCTCTTGACTCGAAAAGAGCCCGGAACAGACTGAAGCAAATCCAGAAAGTTCTTGGTTTTCACTGAGAATCCAGACTCCTGATTGGCTATTCAAGCCCATCCATCATCACTAACCATAGAGATCAATATTTCCCAACTGTTCATTTGGGCATGAGCTAGGCGCCTGAATTAATGAAACTCCCTCTCCCAGAATCCCTCTGGTCCTCTTTCAGGTGCCTAAGCTGTTGATTGGCTGCAGTAGAGGTGTCAAAGCATCAGCAAAATGTCAGCCCCCATACAGTTCACCAGCAGTCCTCATGTTATTCCACTTTCCAGTCCCGGTGCAGCCAGGGAGAATAAACACAGGTTGCTCACCTGTAACAGTAGTTATAGGAGTGGTATATGTTGTTCATCCACACTTGTTGGCAGTGTCCTTTTCCTTTCCCCTTTAAGATGTGCCAGAAAGGCTTCAAGCTGGCTCCTCCCACCCACCCGGGTGGTATATCCCTCGACTCTGCCCCATGACACCAGATTTTGCTTTCTGGAAGCAGAGGTTGGGCGCCTGAGCCAGTGAAGGTCCAGGGGTCTGTGTGTGGATGAACGATATATACCACTATTAGAACTACTGTTACAGGTGACTAACCTGTGTTTCTAGGGATGTGGATATGTTGTTCTATCCATACTTGTTTGCAGACTTCTAGCAGTTCTCCGGGAGAAGGTAGGCAAGGCACACACCTACTCTTAGGGAACAGAGATTGGAGAACTGAGGCCCCCAAACCAGCATCCCGGCGTGACTTGAGGTCAATGTGGTAATGGGAAATGAAAGTGTGTGCTGACTTCCAGGTAGCAGCCCTGCAGATTTCCTGGATAGGGATGTCCCTAGAAGCAGCCACTGATGCAGCAGTATGATGGGTGGAATGAGCCCTTAGCCTTCCGGGAGGCTCCCTACCTGCCATCCTATAGCAGAGATCAATGCAGGAAGTGATGCACCTGCCAATTGTCCACTTGGCTGCAGGTCTGCCAGGAGCAGCTTCAGCGTAGGTGACAAATAGCTGGCAAACCTCTCCCCAGCCATGCACTCTTTGTAGTAAGTGAGCACTCACCTCAGGTTCAGAGTATGGAGCCTATGTTCGGCCTCAGAGGTATGATTCGGGAAGAACACCAGAAAAGTCATCACCTGATTAAGGTGAAACTCTGACACAACCTTTGGCAGAGACTTCGGGTTGGAGTACAGGACAACCTTGTCCCTGTGGAAGACCAGGTAAGGAGACTCTACCGAAAGCACCTGGAGCTCACTGATCCTTCTGGCTGATGTGATAGCTACCAAGAAGGCTGTCATCCACAACAGGTGAGACATGTCACATCTGTGCATCAGTTCAAATGGCTTGCCCATGATCTTCGCCAAAACAAGTCCCACAGTGGTGGTGCTTCATGCACCAGAGGAGAAATGTGATCTAAGCCTTTGAAAAAGCACCAGATCACCTTCTCCTGCTCCACTGACTGCTGACCAACCCATGCCTGGTAAGCAGAGATGGCTGCCAGGTGCACCTTAAGGGTCGTCAATTGAAGTCCCCCTTTGGAGAGGGATCACATGTAGTCTGAAATACTGGCCACCGGACAGGACAAAGGATCCAGCCCTTTGCCCTGACACCAAATGGAGAATCTCTTCCATTTGACGGCATATAATTTTCTGGTTGATTCCTTTCTAGATGTCTACACCACAGCGAGGATATCTTCAGAGATAACCAAAACCTGGAACTCTATCTGCTCAGGAACCAGGCTGTAAGGTGCAGGGGTGAAGGTCCGACTGAGTGGTACCCCCCTTGAAGATGCTGTGCCAAAGCGCAGGGGTCCTGGAAATATCCTGATGCTAAATAAATTGTTTTTGCATTAATTCATCCATTTTCTGGTGTGCTCACATTGCAAGAGCATGCCATGTAACACAGAAGGCACAGAAAGATCCGGGCAGGGTACAATTCCCCAACCCGAAATGATTGGACAAAGGAGGAGAAAACCTCCACCCTGTCTGCCGGTAGCAGGGCTCTGGCTTGGCAAGAGTCAAGCGCTGCCCTGATAAAGCTGATCACCTGTGAGGGCATGAGTTCCAACTTGGCCTCGTTGACCAGAAGGCCAAGGGGAGGTGCAGGTCAGGAGAGCCAGGTCCCTGGATCACCCCACCTCCTGCCTGGAGCAACCTCCACTCAGTCAGTCATCCAGGTAGGGGTACACCCAGACCCCTTGGTGCCTCAGGTAAGCTGCCACCGGGGCAATGCATTTGGTGAAGACCCTGAGGGCTGAGAAGCAGCCAAAAGGCATGGCCCAGAACTCGCAGAGGATTCCCTCGGGCCAAAAAGGGAGGAATCGTCAGTGGGATGGATGGATCGGGAAGTGAAAGAATGCATCCTGAAGATTCAGGGGAGCAAAACCACATGTTTTGCTCTAGAGATGATATGATCTGAGACAGATTTACCATCCTGAAGGTGGGCGACCTGAGGAATTTGTTCAGGTCATGCAGATCTAGAATGGGGCCCCAGCCCCTGTCCACTTTGGCATTACAAAAGTACCTGGAGACAAACCCTGGGTGTTCCAGAGGATACGCTACCCTGACCATGACCTCCTTGCAGAGGAGCTGGGCTATGTCGTCTCGAAGAGCCAACTGAGTGCCTGCGATTGATAAGTCCTCCTGTGGGGCATGGGCTCGGCATGGAGGGTACTGCTCGAATTCTAGAGGCAGACCCTGACTGACCACTTCTAGAACCCACCTGTCCATGGTGACAGTGGACCAGGTGGAAAGGAAGTGGTAGAGCCAGCCCCCCACAGGATGGCCCAGAGGAGGCGTAAAAGGTATGATGATGGCACCCCCCATCCTGTCACTGAGCAGGCTTGGAGGAGGAGGACCTGGCCGAGGAGCCACTGGGTCCCTTCCCTCCGGGCTTATGGACCACCGAGGCCACTGACTTGGGCTTGGGTCACCAGGACTGAGCCTGCAGGCCAGCCTGATGCTGGGCTGGTTTTGCTGCAGGAGTGGAGGACCGAAAGGGCTTTTGCTTCTGTTGCCTGGAGCCCTTGGGATCCTTTGTGCAGATGTTACAGAGTCCAAGGTGGCATTGGACTTCTCGTCAGCTGGAGGTGACCCTCCACACCGGGATCAAAATGGTCGGTGCCCAAGAAAGGAACATCTGCCAGCTTGTGCTAAGTGTCTGCTGTGAAGGTCAAGATCTGCAGCCAAGCCCTACAGCTCATGGTTACTGTGGCCACCACTCAGTGGGCACAGGAATCTCCAGATCCAGAGCCATTGACAGTTACTGCTTGGCCACAGCCCAGCCCTGATCTTAGACCTGCTTGACTGTGGTCTGACGGTCCACAGGCAAGTGAGGAATCATCTCATCCAAAGAGCCCATGAGGGCATGGGAGAAGTGTGCCATCAAGATGTCCGAGCTCACCTGACAAGAGACTAAGCAAGGAGACAGCATAAACATTTTTCGCCGCATGGTCCAATTTCTTGGACTCCTTTTCTGGCGGCTTGTCAATGTCCCTGACATTGCCCGAGTGCTTTAACACAGAGTCAGCCACCAGTCCCTCAGCCGAGTGGTGCTCCGTGAAACCTGAGAGGGTACCAATGGGCACTGTATACTTGTGGGCCATCCGGGCAGAGGGCACCGGGCAAGACACAGGGCATTGGCAAAGCTCCAGGGCTGGACCGACAACTGGAAAAGCCTCCATCACAGACTCCCCTTTGTCCTGAATCTCTGTTAAGGGTTAGTAAGCCCGCTTGTGGACTGGCTCCATTTTCATCCCTGTGGACTCAGAGATGATGCGGAGGATACCCA
This sequence comes from Neoceratodus forsteri, assembly GCA_016271365.2. NCBI lineage: Eukaryota > Metazoa > Chordata > Ceratodontiformes > Ceratodontidae > Neoceratodus > Neoceratodus forsteri. The sequence goes on from JADMNL010000024.1 coordinate 142,948,380, forward strand.
GGAATGAAGTGGGCCCCTCCTCCATCGAGAGATCCCCCACGGACTCCTCGTTGACCGGACGGGAGTGCAGTGAGGAATCCTTGGACTCAGAGGAGTCTGCATAAAGTGCTCAACTGCCCGAGTCACCTTCAACCCTCCATGGGCAGTCAGGTATGACAGTGACTGACAGCCAATGGGGTAGCACCTTGGCTGGCCGAGACTCCTTAGTTGGAGTGCTGGTCGATGGCTGCTTGGGTGGTGGCTCCACCACAATTGGTGGAGAGACCGGCTTCGGCTGAACCTAGATGGTCTTAACCGGCTCTGCTGGGGGAGGATGGTCTCGAACGACCCCACAAGAGGAGTCGATGTCGGCCTCTCAGGCGACAGCCAAGTGATGTCTGGTGTGGAAACCAGGGTCGGCTTCATGCTGGCCAGCACCATCTGTTGCCACATAAGATCTTCGTAGCATTGATGTAACTTGCACTGAAGCCTCTCATCACCCGAGGAGGATGAAGACAAGGAATAGCGGCAGTGCTGCTTCCCGTGGCACCAAGAGTGGGAGCGCTGATGACAGAGGGAGCTGCTCAACCCACTGTAGGAGGACCAAGACTTCGACCGTGGCCACCGGGGGTGCTGACAGAGGAGCTTGGAGGGAGCTGTTGAATGCCTTGGCTCCTCCTGGTCTGGGTCGGTGACTGGAGGGTTCTGATCAGTAGACTGAGCAGTCCCTTCTTAGGTCACAGGCAGGAACAGAGTCCTGAAGAGAGAATTGTTGGCCTCTTCAGACGACAAATGGTCAATTGGGTCAAGAAAATTCTCAGCTGCATCATCGGATGGCATCTCAACTTACTGGCCTGATGGGGTCTCTGTGAAGCCAGCAGCCAAGGCCGTGGTTTCAACCGTGGTCAAAACCTGGGAGTCATGAGACTGAGAGCGTTCCTGGTCCCATAAACATCTTCTCTTTCTTTGGCTCCTTCTTATCCTTGCAAGAGCTGGAACTGTGATAATGAGAAGGACCCTGACCCTTAGTTGGGAGGGACTGGCACAGCTCCTTGAAGGAGCCCAAAAAAGTAGAGCTCAATTGGAGCAGCATGAAGGAAGAAGCTGAGAAGGACTGAGCGATGGCCTGAGCCACCCGCCTCCTAAAAGGTCACAAGCTGTTCCAGCTGCTTGGCAGACCCAGCAGCTGTGAAGACCACCCAACATGCATCTTTGGATTTAGTTGGCAGATGTCATTTTTCTGGGCATCCCAACTTAAGGCAAGTAAGGCGGTCCTCAAGGACAGTCACATGAAAAGACCAACAAATGATGCAGGCCAGGGTATCATGTTTGTGGCCCAGACAGTAAATGCACCTGTCATGGGGGTATGTATGCGATGTCTTCTGCCTGCAAGGGCACCGGCAAAATTTGAGCACGGACTTGTCATCCGCCATGAGTCAGGAGCTTGAAGACTAATAACAAAATGGTAACAAAGTTTAGAAAGCAATCCAAATAGATCAAAAGTGTTAGGTCCTACAATGCGGAAGCGTGAAAGAAGAAACCTGCTTCTTCCAGCGAAAGGAAGATTTGGCATCATGGGGTGGAGCCGAGGGATATACCACCCAGGTGTGGGGGTGGGGGGAGCCAGCTTAAAGACTTTTTGGCACATCTTAAAGGAGAAAGGACACTGCCAACAAGTGTGGATAGAGCAACATAATCCATGTTCCTAGAACCTATACTTTTAATTCCCCCACAGTCTGTCAGCCCCAACATTGTCTTCTCAGTTGAGACTACTCTCAAACTTCTGTGGTCCATGGTTCCCCAGTCGCTACTGCCGTAATACTATCCCCCCAAGCAGCAAGAACAGCTCTCTAATATTCATGCAGGGCTCATTAATATTCATGAGGCCCACTTCATACCCCGATTGAAACCCTTTATTTATTCTCAGAGGCTTCTGATGCCCTCCATTGTGGCCTCCGGTCCCCATTTGGGTGACGAGGGGCACCAGGGCCAAGAAATACCCTTTATGATGGCCGCAAACTGGTCAGTTGGCAGACTAAAACTTTCCTATGTGGATGCTCGGTCGTCGACAGATTCAGTGTAACGTCAGTGACTCATGGTGCAAAATTTAAGCCCAACTGGGCTGCAAATGGATACAGACTTGGTTTTGAGGGGTTTTGTGGCACCAAAGGCAGCCCGAAACAGGAAAAACTGGGCAGATAAGGTAAGCCCTGGGGGGGTTACAACACTATACTGGGGGGGGGGGAACCTGGCATCCAAAATGGTGACTAGCTAAATCTTAGAGAAAAGATTGGAGAAAAGCTATTTATAACCATCCACTCATATTGCTAACATCTGGAGGACTCTATGAACAAAATATAAAATTGGATAATAAGGGCAACAACCGATGTGCTCTGGTTAAGAATTGGCCTGGACAACACTGAGAAACATCAAAAGACAGACCGCTTGGCACGAGTGCGTAATCCCCTCCTGGCAGGCCCTCTGGTGAAGTACTCTCCCACAGATGGAACAAAAGGCGGGTGGCAAAAGAGGGGACAAGACAATGGAAGATGGCTGGGCGTGCCCCCCCCGACCAACAAGCTGGAAAAAATAACCGAGATGTTAAAGGACAAGTAAACAGGGTTTTTTAGGTACCTCTAAGATGTAATCTAAGTGTGTCACGTGATGAAGTATCCTGTGCCAGTGATTCATGTGAAGTTCTGAATAAATCCTCCGTATGGTTTTGTTTAAATTCACTTCATAATTCCCCAGTGTTCAGTATGCATTTTTTATTATCTCTCGCACCACCCACTCATGCACACGCCCAGACGTCAAGCGTGATGATGTCACTGTAGCGAGAGCAGACCTCAGCTGTGCAGCACATGGTTCACAGCATTTTAATGCGGTTTCTTTCAGGTGTGCTAGACACATAATGTAAATTTTGTGGGTGCTAGCTTTACTGTTTTCAGCATCCTGCCAATGTGTTATTTATTTTATAGTCGTGGTTGGTTCCATATTTCTGCTGTGACGGAGCCCCCTCCCCAATAATCCTGTGACATCAGGATGGACATCAGGATGCTGTTTGAAGTGTTCAAAGATTTTTGAGTAGCCACTTCACCTGCAGCAAGTAATGTGGCAAATTATAAAGAAGCTTAGTACTGCGGAAGAGCAGTACCACTGCAATAGCACAGAAAACACACAAGAGGCAGCACTACAATAGCAAGCACTTGCCCAGAAGCTGCTGCATGCTGCTACAAAAGCATGACAGGAAGGCACACATGACAGTACAGTAAGGTAGCATTCCCACACAACAAATACTATTGTCACCTTACTACATTTTCATGTGTACCTTCTACATATGTTATTTTACAGCATACAGTGCCTTGCCTCAACTGCATGTTCATTTTTATGTTTGCTTGCACACATGTGCAAGAAACATAGTGCCATCATCCGAGTTTTTGGAGGTGTGTCACCCCTCTTCCAATTCAGTCAGTGTGTTGGCAGGCGCGGCCCCAGTCCGCCAATGCATGCTGGAGCTGTCTATGACAGTTCCAAAATGCAGTGGCGTACAGTTGAAAGGGGGAGCTACGCTTCAGTGAGCAGCGATCAGATATCGCCTGCTCATGCGCAGCTCCCCTTACACACACACACACACACAAACACACAAAAACACAAACACACGCACGCATACTGTGTGCTGCCCCCCCATGCACACGCCAGATAGCCGACGTGGGGTGCCCAATCCCCGCCAGCTGTGCTGCGCCCCAAAGTCTTTCCACATGCCACGCCAAGTGCTCACCCCAGCATGGCAACTATAGTATAGCCGACAGGGGTGCCCAATCCCCCGCCTGCCACACTGTCCTCCCCAGAGTACAGGGTGCCACGCTGGAGCCCACCCCAGCATGGCACAGATGCTACAGGCCGATGGGGGTGCCCAATCCCCTGTCGGCTCCATGCCCCCAACCAGTCATCCTTGTGCCATGCTGGGAGCCCACCCCAGCATGGCAAATGTCCCGTCGTCAATTAAAAAAAAACAACACCTGTAAATTAAAACGGTCCCATACAGTCTCCCAGCCCCCAACCCGCACCCACCCACTGCGCACCCTGCCTCCTCCACACCCCTCACCCCATACTTACCTCCGAGTCCAGTCGGCGATCTTCGTGGACGGGAACACGTCTGCACTCTTCAAAGCCGACCACGAACTGAGGAAATGCCGGTAAGCTGTACAATGGGATAGATAGGGTTTTTCAACTTTGTTGCATATCTCAGGCATTTTTTGGAATTTTTGTACCAAATTTTCAACATGGGGTTTTTGGGACCCCTTCTCATGAATGCTGTCACTGACATGGCGTTATTCGGGCTCGAAGGGTGATTTCGCAGTCACTGCATGAAATCACCTTTCAGGACCGATTAATGAAATGACACTGCCAGTGTTCATAAGGTGGGCTCTCAAGAAGCCTATTTTGAAAATTTAGTGGAAAATTTCAAAAATGACAGCATTGCGCAGTTCCTACACACGCAGTAAGTTCACGAATTTTCAATATTTTCACTCCAGATTTTCAACATTTCCATTTTACCACACCTTCTTATGAGTAGTACAGCTCTCATTTTTCAATCTCAACCAAAAATGTGTTTCCGCCCATGTAGCGCATAATGGCTAGATCGGTGCTAAATCAATGTCGGGACAAATTAAGAAAATCACAGTGACACTGTTCATGAGCAGAGGTCTTAAAATGGCTATGTTGAAAATTTGGTGAAAAATTCCAAAATGACTGTTTTACGAGCATCGTTGTACAGTTCCTACACACGCCTTAAGTTCGCAAATTTTCAACATTTTCACCCGATTTTCATCATTGCCATTTTACCACACTCCTTATAGAGCAGTACAGCTGTCATTTTTCACATCTCACCCAAAATGTGTTTCCCATATGTAGCGCACAATGCATGCAGTCGATGATGAAATCAATGTATGGGACACATTAAGAAAATCACAGTGACACTGTTCATGAGCAGAGGTCTTAAATGGCTATGTTGAAAATTTGGTGAAAAATTCCTAAAATGACTGTTTTATAGGATGCTAGCAGTTCCTATGCATGCTCGTAAGTTTGCGAATTTAATATTTTCACTCCAGATTTTCAACATTGCCATTTTATTACACTTCCTTATGAACAGTACAGCTGCCATTTTTCATATGTCGCCCAAAATGTGTTTCCGCACATGTAGCGCACAATGGTGCTGTTGGTGTGTGAAAGCAATGTTTGGGACAGATTAAGAAAATCACAGTTACACTGTTCATGAGCAGAGGTCTTAAAATGGCTATGTTGAAAATTTGGTGACAAAAGTCCATAAAATGACTGTGTTACGAGTGAGCATTGTGCAGTTTCCACGACCGTAAGTTCATGACTTTGTAATAATTTTTAAGTCCAGATTTTTACCAAGGGCATTTTTCCACACTTCCTTATGAACAGTACAGCTGTCATTTTTCACAACATGGCCGAAGTGTGTTTTCACACTTTCAGCGCAGAGATGCGTGGTTGCTGTGGGAAATCATTGTTTGGGACAGATAAAGAAAATCACAGTGACACTGTTCATGATCAGAGGCAACAAATGCCTGAGTTGACAATCTGCTGTAAAAAAATCCCCAACTTAATTATATTACGGGTGTGCGTTGCACAGTTTCTATGTACGCTCGTCACTTCACCATTTTTTTTTTATATTTTTACTGCAGATTTGCAACATTGCCATTTTTTACACCTCCCCATGAACAGTACAGCTGTCATTTTTTACATCCTGTTCGGAATGTTTTTGCACCTGTGGTGCTAAATGCTGTAGTCGCTGTGCATAAAGCAGCTTTCGGCTAACAAACTAATATTCCCCTGTTCATGAGGGTGGGGTCACAAAAATGTTGAAAATTTGGAGTGAAAATACCAACGAATGCCTGAGGTATTAGGGTTTCCAACCATAACGCCCAACCCTGTAGAGAATGACAGGCATCAGGGTGTGACTTGGGATTCTGCCATGTAATGCTCATACCATTCCACACCCTGCAGCCAGTGATAGGCATCGAGGTATGCCTTGGACTCTTCGACCCCAAAGTTCACCCCATTCTCTATATTGCACCCATCTCACCGTATTTCCTAATGGAATGGGAAGGCGCATAAGACAAAGACCCCTAGGAACACCATGACACTTGTCAGCAGGGGCGCCATGAGGTACAAAGTTGGGGGCTAATGCCCTTAGTCAAAATCCTAACAAAGCTTAGGGGGTCCGGGGCATGCCCCCGAAAATGTAGAAATTTTACCTTCAAATGGTGGCTTTTCCTGCATTTTAGTGGTGAAAAATGTTTGAGAAGCCTAGTTATCAGCCATATGTTTAATATGGTACATGTGGAAAAATGTGATTACTGGTCCACCGAGGACAGGATGCAGGAGGACCCCAGAGCAAATGAGAGACCAGAACAGCCAAACACACCAACCATTATCCCAGCAGATCTGCTGGGAAAGTTGCAGGAGGACCCCAGAGCAAACGAGAGACCAGAACAGCCAGACACACCATTATCCCAGCAGATCTGCTGGGAAGATTGCAGAAGGACCCCAGAGCAAATGAGAGACCAGAACAGCCAGACACACCATTATCCCAGCAGATCTGTTGGGAGGTTGCAGGAGGACACCAGAGCAAATGAGAGACCAGAACAGCCAGACACACCATTATCCCAGCAGATCTGTTGGGAGGTTGCAGGAGGACCCCAGAGCAAATGAGAGACCAGAACAGCCAGAACACCATTATCCCAGCAGATCTGCTGGGAAGGTTACAGGAGGACCCCAGAGCAAATGAGAGACCAGAACAGCCAGACACACAACCATTATCCCAGCAGATCTGCTGGGAAGGTTGCAGGAGGACCCCAGAGCAAATGAGAGACCAGAACAGCAGACACACAACCATTATCCCAGCAGATCTGCTGGGAAGGTTGCAGGAGGATCCCAGAGCAAATGAGAGACCAGAACAGCCAGACATCAGCATTATCCCAGCAGATCTGCTGGGAAGGTTCAGGAGGACCCCAAAGCAAATGAGAGACCAGAACAGCCAGACACACCAATACCTAGCAGATCTGCTGGGAAGGTTGCAGGAGGACCCCAGAGCAAATGAGAGACCAGAACAGCCAGACACGCCAATCATTATCCCAGCAGATCTGCTGGGAAGGTTGCAGGAGGACCCCAAAGCAAATGAGAGACCAGAACAGCCAAACACCCATTATCTCAGCAGATCTGCTGGAAAGGTTGCAGGAGGACCCCAGAGCAAATGAGAGACCAGAACAGCCAGATACACCATTATCCCAGCAGATTTGCTGGGAAGGTTGCAAGAGGACCCCAGAGCAAATGAGAGACCAGAACAGCCAGACACGCCATTATCCCAGCAGATCTGCTTGGAAGGTTGCAGGAGGACCCCAGAGCAAATGAGAGACCAGAACAGCCAGACACACCATTATCCCAGCAGATCTTCTGGGAAGGTTGCAAGAGGACCCCAGAGCACATGAGAGACCAGAACAGCCAGACACACCATTATCCCAGCAGATCTGCTGGGAAGGTTGCAGGAGGACCCCAGAGCAAATGAGAGACCAGAACAGCCAGACACACCAACCATTATCCCAGCAGATCTTCTGGGAAGGTTGCAGGAGGACCCCAGAGCAAATGAGAGACCAGAACAGCCAGACACACCAACCATTATCCCAGCAGATCTGCTGGGAAGGTTGCAGGAGGACACCAGAGCAAATGAGAGACCAGAACAGCCAGACACACCATTATCCCAGCAGATCTGCTGGGAAGGTTGCAGGAGGACCCCAGAGCAAATGAGAGACCAGAACAGCCAGACACACCAATACCCCAACAGATCTGCTGAGAAGGTTGCAGGAGGACCCCAGTGCAAATGAGAGACCAGAACAGCCAGACACACCATTATCCCAGCAGATCTGCTGGATATCAGTGTCACACAGGTTTTACTATTTTATTATCGTGCTGATTTTGGGAGAAGTAGCTCAACCTTTCTGTTTGTCATGGATGCAAATTCGCCAATCACATCATCAGTGTCAAGTTGTCTGCTTTCTTCGGTCTGAATGTTGAGAATTCCAAGTGAACTCAATCTGTCATTTTCTGTCTTGTTTCTCAGATATGTCTTAATGCTACTCATGGAACTAAAGGAGCACCTCACACACACACACATGTGGTAACTGGGATTGTTAAAGCAATCTGCAGTGATTTATGCAGCGTTGGACACATGATTTCTGGAAATACATTATAAAGATTGGTTATATCGTGTGGACGTTCATTTTCTGGCAGCCGACAAATGAAGTTTCTTGCTACTACCAGTTCCTCTTCCCAGAACTGGACAGTCATACATCTCTCCAAGTGGCCTCAGTTTGTCCTGGTCCAAGAATGTGTTAGACTGTGGTCTGAGAGCATTGATAGCAACCATCAGTGTTTGGTTATGCTTGGAAAACCTTCTGTCAGTCTCTCCAATCATTTTGTCAATCACAGGGTAAACAAGCATTTGTCAATGCCGAATGTTTGCTTTCTGGCATTGGCATTGGTAGTGCAGAAGTTACAGAGCTGCATAATAGGAATGGCAGCGAACTATTGAACTGAAGCCAACCCCACCACCACCCTGCAGAGAGTGACTGGCATTGGGGTGTGCCTTTGGGTCGTCAGGCATAACGACCACGCCATTTCATCACACCCTACCCTGCAGACACTGACAAGTGTCACGGTGTGCCTTGGGGTCTTTGGCCCTTATACGCACCCCATTCCATCAGGAAATACGGTGAGATGGGTGCGGTATAGGAGAATGGGGTAATGTTTGGGCCCGAAGAGTCCGAGGCACACCTTGATGCCTCTCACTGGCTGCAGGGTGTGGGTGGGGGTGGAATGGTATGAGCATTACAGGCAAGAATCCCAAGTCACACCCCTGATGCCTGTCATTCTCTACAGGGTGGGGCGTTATGGTCGGAAACCCTAACGCCTCAGGCATTCGTTGGTATTTTCACTCCAAATTTTCAACATGGTTTTTTTGTGACCCCCACCTCATGAACAGTGGCAATATCAGTTTGTTAGCCGAAAACTGCTTTTGCACAGTGACTACGGCATTTGGCACCACAGGTGCAAAAACACATTCCGAACAGGATGTGAAAAATGACAGCGGTACTGTACATGGGGAGGTGTAAAAAATGGCAATGTTGAAAATCTGCTGTGAAAATCTTAAAAAAACTAGTGAAGTCACGAGCGTGCATAGAAACTGTGCAACGCAAAACCGTAATGTAACTAGTTTGGGGATTTTTTTACAGCAGATTGTTAACACAGGCATTTTGGGACCTCTGATCATGAAGTGTCGTGTGATTTTCTTTATCTGTCCCGAACAATGACTTCCCACAGCGACATGCATTTCTGCGCTGAAAGTGTGAAACACATTTCGCCATGTTGTGGAAAATGACAGCCATACTGTTCATAAGGAGATGTGGAAAAATGCCACTGGTGAAAATCTGGACTGAAAATATTACAAAGTTATGAACTTACGAGGGTGCGTGGAAACTGTGTAATGCTCACTCATAACACAGTCATTTTATGGAGTTTTGTCACCAAATTTTCAACATAGCCATTTTAACACCTCTGCTCATGACCAGTGTCACTATGATTTTCTTAATGTGTCCCATACATTGATTTCGCACACCGACTGTGTCATTGTGCAATACATGGGCGGAAACACGTTGTGGGCGAGATGAGAAAAATAACAGCTGTACTGCTCATAAGGAGGTGTGGTAAAATGGCAATGTTGAAAATCTGGAGTGAAAATATTGAAAATTTGAGAACTTACAGTGTGCATAGGAACTCTGCAACGATGCTCGTAAAGTCATTTATAAGATTTTCTCGCAAATTTTCAACATAGCCATTTTAAGACCTCTGCTCATAAACAGTGTCACTGTGATTTTCTTAATGTGTCCGTACATTAATTTCACACACCGACTGCGTCATTGTACTACTGCAGGGAAGCACATTTTGGGTGAGATGTGAAAAATGACAGCTGTACTGCTCATAAGGAGGTGTGCTAAAATGGCAATGTTGAAAATCTGGAGTGAAAATATTGAAAATCGCAAACTTATGAGCGTGTGTAGGAACTGCACATAGCAGACGTCAGTAAACAGTCATTTTTGGAATTTTCACTCAAATTTTCAACATAGCCATTTTAAGACCTCTGCTCATGAACAGTGTCACTGTGATTTTCTTAATTTGTCCCAAACATTGATTTACGCACACCGACTGCGCCATTGTGTGTGCTACATGGTAGGAAACACTTTTGGGTGAGATGTGAAAAATGACAGCTATACTGCTCATAAGAAGGTGTGGTAAAATAGCAATGTTTGAAAATCTGGAGTGAAAATATTGAAAATTAGTGAACTTCTGACGCATGCGTAGGAACTGCGCAACACACGCTTGTAAAACAGTCATTTTGGAATTTTTCCACCAAATTTTCAAAATAGGCTTCTTGAGAGCCAACCTTATGAACACTGGCAGTGTCGTTTCGTTAATCGGTCCCAAAGGTGATTTCGTGCAGTGACTGCGAAATCACCCTGAAACGAATAACGCCATGACAGTGACAGTATTCATGAAAGGGGTCCAAAAACCCATGTTGAAAATTTGGTGCAAAATTCAAAAATGCCGAGATATGCATCAAAGTTGAAAAACCCTATCTATTACATTATACAGCTTACGGCATTTCCTCAGTTCGCAGTTGGCTTTGAAGAATGCAGACTTGTTCCCGGTCCACGAAGATCATGCATCCGGACTTCAGAGGTAAGTATGGGGTGGGGGTGTGAGGAGGCAGGGTGCCAGTGGGTGGAGTGCGGTGGGGGCAGGGAGACTGCGAGGACCGCTTTTAATTTACAGGTTTTTTTTTAATTATTAAGACGACGTGGGACGTTTGCCATGCTGGGGTGGGCTCCCAGCATGGCAGCTGAAAGGATGTTTGGGGGCTGGAGCTGACGGATTGGGCACCCCGTCGGCCATACTGAGCTAGTGCCACGCTGGGGTGGGCTCCCAGCGTGGCAGCTGTAGACTGTTTGGGGGCTTGAGCCGACAGGGGATTGGGCACCCAACGGCCATACGGACGGTGCTACGCTGGGGTGGGCTCCCAGTGTGGCAGCTGTAACGCTGTTTTGGGGAGGTTGGAGCCGACGGGGATTGGGCACCCCGCTGGCTACTAGCACATACGTGCCATGCTGGGGTGGGCTCCAGCGTGGCACCAGAAAATATTTTTTGGGGTGGGCGTGGAGCCGATGGGGCATTGGGCACCCCATCGGCTATACTGTATGTGCGCAATGCCACACACGCAATATGCGGCGCATGTTGAGGGGGAGCTCTGCTCACTGAAGTGGAGCTCTCCCTTTCAACTGTATGCCACTGCATTTTCAGCTGTCATAGACAGCTGGAGCAGTGATTGGTGCACTGCGACCGCACCTGAAAACACACTGACTGAAGTAGAAGAGGCTGACACACCTCTGGAAAACTCGGATGATGGCACTACATTTCTTGCACATGCGTGCAAGCAAACATAAAAACAATGATTCTCAAATGCACAGCAGTTCTTGTTTCATGCGATGCTGATGCACTTTGTTCAGTTCCAGTTCAGTGAAGTTGGAACAAACTGCTCCCAAATCGAGGTAGCTTCCTTTGCCTCTGTGGACCCGGAGTGTTTTGGTGTCTGTGTCCCATATTTTCTGCCATATTTTCAGCTTCCTGTAGAGAACTAGAAATCTCTCTTCAGTATGAAATTGTGCAATTGTGTCTTTCAGCGCAGATACAGCAGTCGCTGCACATCTGAAGTCCAAAGCCTGAGTCTGAAGTAAGTTATTTGTACCATGAGCCACTGACAGTAGTTTGTCAAACATCTTAAGGAGAAAGATATTGTTGAATTCTAGAAGCTTGCTGTGGAGTCCTCTGGCCTTTGCAGTTTCTCCTTCTTCACATTCTGAAAGATATTTTAGAAGAGCTGGATAAGTTTCTATTACTGCCTTTGTTGCTCACTTTTGACAAACCCACCTGGTAGAACTTAACTCCGGTATCTCAAGAATTCTAGTCAACCCAAGCTCCTTTTGAACATTTAAGAAATTCTGGTGAGTCAGAACAGATTTGGAAAAGAACGTGTGTATCTCTTGAAGCATGTCAAAGAATTTCCGTACAGGAAGAAGTGATGAACAGACATCTACAAGGACCAAATTCAGAATATGCGCATATCAATGAACATATATAGCATATGGATGCTTATGACAAAATAGTTCCTCGACTCCATTTAAGTTGCCGCTCATAACAGATGCACCATCATAAGTTTGAGCTACGCAAGTCACTGAATTCTCATGGAGGTCCCAGTTAGTCAGCTTCGAACACAGTTCATTTGTCAGACTCTGGGCATCTAATGCTGTTACTTGATGGAAGCACAAAAATTTCTCTACAGGGGAACATAACGAAGGCAAATATTCATTTGTTCTCTGCAAGCAACATCTCTAGATTCATCAGCAAGTATTGCAAAATACTTTGCTTCTTTTACCTCATTTAAAATTTTCTCTCTTATTAATTTTGCACAACATTCTATCATCTGATTTTGACTGAGAGGTGAGAGATAGGTGGCATTTCCTGGCATGTGAATCTGTAAATTTTGCAATTCAGGATTAAACTTTTTTAGAGGATCAAAAGTCTCTAAAACGTTACCCCTGTTTGAGCTCCCTTCACACTCCCTATGGCCTCGAAAGGCAGTTCCCTGTCTGCCAAACAACAAAACAATCTCAACTATTCTTCTCAGGTACTCCCTGTGCTTTTTAATATCTGCAATCATTGCTGAATCCATTAGCTGTATAATATTGCCTCGTTCTTTAGATTTCACATAAGTAGACCAGGCCTCCATTGCTCCTGTATGTGTTGTTGTTTGTTGGTGTTCTCTCATCTTCTCTATTGCCTTCTTCCAGTTGTTAAACCCTCTGACGTGAAAGCAGTGTCCGCTCGACCAGTGCAACTTGAAAACATTCTGCAGGCAAAGCAAAATATAACATCATTGCTTGCACTATATTCAAACCATTTAAATGATGCATACCAGCTGCTTGAAAATGAACGCTCTGCTTTCCAAAATCCCTTTGTGGAAAACTAGACAGCTTTGGCTGCATAGGATCAGCTTCTTTGGTTCCCAGATCATTGGTACAACAGTAGCAGCAGACATAAATCTTGCTACTGATTCAAGTGCATCACGAGATGTTCGGGAGATGATGATGTGTTTGCTACATCTTCTGGTACTGGAACTTCCACTTCATTTCTTAATGGCTGCTCTGGTTGCAGCTGTTGAGCATCACTGGGGTCTGGGAAGTTACTTTCTTTATTCTGATTTTTTGATTTTGGACGGAAGAAGTCACGGATACTCATTTTTAACAAGGCTGATGAGTGTGTGACAAGAACTAACTAAAAAGTAAATTATAAGAAAAATGCCCTTTTATTGGGTCTGGCACACAGGGATGAAATGTTGATGTGACAGACTTAGTCTAACACACAGGGCTCACAGTATGCAAAGTAATGAGTACCCGACTGGAAAACTGCTATTTAATACAATAGACAGAGCCTAACATGCTGGGCTCACAGTATGCGAAGTAATGAGTATTAAACACCTACTGGAAAACTGCTATTTAATACAGTAGACGGAGCCTAACACGCAGGGCTCACAGTATGCGAAGTAATGAGTATTAAACACTTACTGGAAAACTACTATTTAATACAATAGACGGAGCCTAATACACAGGACTCACAGTATGCGAAGCAAAATGAGTATGCTACTGGAACTGTTTTTTTTATAAGACAGACGGTTCCCCTTGTTCATAAAAAAAAGTGTCTGAAATTGAACTGGCTAACTCCTTGCTTGTGATGTTAAGCTTGCCATAATACAAACCCAAGATATGGGTCAGGGTATAAGGCAATTTAGGAAAAGAAAAGTTCTGCTATTTTTATTCTAAATTTGTGAGCCTAAAAACATAAACCACCAAAGTGATGTTCTTCAGTCTTTCTGAGCTGTCAGCTCTTCACTAGTAAGTGTAGTACTCAATTTACTCAGTAAAATAGTAAATGTGAAAATAAGTTGCAAGTAAGAAAAAAAATAAACATATATGCAGTAGTTAGTAATGCTGCTGTATGGCAGCACTCACAGCAGGTTGTCTGTATCTGAGCTTTTCAATTTACCCCAAGACACACAAACACAACCCCCTTGTATTTCATTCAGAGAAAAAAATGTAAAAAAAATAAACATTACACTTTTATTTAGCTCTCAAGCCTCTTAGCCCAACAAGTGAACTGAGTCTTCAATGTTTGACAATAACTTTCTAGAAATATAGATTGAATTCCGATTTGAATCTCCGAAATAGTGCCTCTGCTCTGTTGCTCACTATCAACTACAACTGCGTCACTAGTTTTTCTTACTGCACACAATGGGACTACTAGTGTGTACCACGTGTGTGTTGGAGAAGCACACCACGTGTTAGTCCACTGATTGGCTCACTGTGCAAGCAAGCTGCTGTGCTGTTGGTAGGCAGAGTATGAGGTGGGTGCCAGTCACAGAATAAAAGAATGAACCCTCCCAGCTCGCCTCCTTCTGTCTGTCATCCCCCCGTCCTCCAACAACTGACGCCATTTCATTATCTCCCAATCAGTCTGTCAGATCTGCTGGCACTGCTTCCGCCCACACACACACCAGAGACAACTCGCGCTGATGACTCCAGTCCTTGGCTTGCTCAGCGTGACATGCAAGCCAGGAGTGTCCTCCACCACAAAGTGCTGCTGCTGAGTGCAGGGTGAGGTTAGGCTGCTGTCTGAGTCAAATAGATTCCCCCTGTGTACTGTCCTGAATCCATCCCTCCTGTGTCTTACTCTCTCTCTCTCTCTCTCCCCCCCGGTGTCCGCTGTAACCCACCCGTCCCATGCCTTCCTGGAATCTGCACCCGGCTGACCCCAGTGACTGAGAGTGAGTGGAAGTTTATAAATGATTATATTCCCTGATCTCACTGAGATCTGGGACATATAATCACTTATAAACTTCCAAACCCTGTATCCATTCCGTCCGTGGCAGTGGTGGCACCTGGGGTGTGCCCCTGTTCAGTTCAGTCCTGCTCCTGGTGTCACTCACTGCTGCTGTGGCTGTTGTCACTATCCCTCCCTTACCCACTATACTGCATGAAGCAGTGTTGCTGATGGAGTGGCTGATCACTGAGGTTAGTGGTTAGATTCTGTTCCTGTTTATCACAAGTTGGTTGCAATCATGTGAATGTCATTTGCAGAGGCCAGGATGTCCACAGCTACGGACAGCTTCACAACTGGCTCTTCAGTCAGCCAATAGCTTCACACAATTCTGTGTACTCCACCAATGGGCGACGAGGGGCGGGGTCTCGGCGTGAACCAGCTGGCTGGCTCAGTGTTGACATTCTGTCACGAGGCACTGGAATCAAACTGCAATACCAGCCGATGAATTGTGGGGTTGGCTTATCCTTGTGGATTTTCTACTGTGTGCAATGTCGCCCTTCACGTTTTTAGTTTTATTGAAGGCTGAACAAAATAGGTATGTATAGTCCTAGTACTGTATATTAGCTGACTTGGCCTGCAGGATATGAATATTGCAACTTGCTTGGCTTCTGCCCTTTATGAATTCACACTTACCTATTATTTATAACTAACATTTGTTCGTTCAGGTATTCTGTAGAGCTGTATTGTGGACACGCAGGGTTACCTGCATTTATCCTACCTTGCACACAGGCAGCAGCAGATAAAAAGCGATGGTCTTGGTGTAGGTGAGTTGACAATGACATGTCACATCCAGCTGTAATCCACACAAACACTGCGGCCAGCCAATTCGTGATGGACACTGCTGATGAGCTGAATCAATAGCCACCCTCCCCCAAAAAGCAGAGCTCACCACAAGCAGCCCCCCTCCTGGGATAATACAACAGCAACTCCTTCCAAGTAAGTTCTCTAGCTCGGTAGCTCCTCTAAGTCTAACGCGATGGACCTAAAAATCGAGAGCTGTCTGTCTCCTCTTGCTCAGCTGTTGAGCAGGAGGGAGACAGACAACTCCTCGACCCCAAATCACTCACTGAAACACATTCGAAATAGCCTCCTACTGTGTAAATCATTTTTTTTAATGCTTCTACCGAGCCCGATGGCGTTTCTTAACTGTTCACATTCTGCGGCATCGAGATGCGCTGCAGGAATAAACAATAAGAAAGCGGAATTTCTTCCCCAGTGCAAATGATTGGGGGGCTTTAACTTAGATTGAGGCTGTAGCCTCCCCAAAATCAACGTGGTGACGCCACTGCTTGTCAGTGTCTGCAGGGTGGGGTGTGGTGAAATGGCATGGCCGTTATGCCTGATGACCCAAAGGCACACCCCGATGCCTGTCACTCTTTGCAGGGTGGTGGGGGTGGCTTCAGTTCAATACTTCACTGCCATTCCTATTACGCAGCTCTGTAACTTCTACGCTACCACTGCCAATGCCAGCAAGCAAACATTCGGCATTGACAAATGCTTGTTTTTTCCTGAGGTCCTCTGCAATCCCCTTCACTGTTTCTCATTTACTGACACTTTTGACATTTGGAGTAGCAACAGTCGTTTCTCATGCTGGACCGGCAAATAATACATCAGATTTGTAGTTGCAGGCAATGTGTTTGTCCCCTCATGCCCCCTCCCCCATTATATATATTAGTGTATCCCTAATCATATCAGTAGGATTTCATGTGCTTCCCACTGTTTTCCTGCATGTCTAATAAAGTACTGATATATATTTATAATAAAGTATGTTCCACTTTGTCTCCCTCTCTTTTTTAACAAATAAAACGTGTCAAAGCAAAGTAGTGTCATGTGTTCTTCAATACTGTATACTCACTGTGTTCTTGTTTGTCACTGGCTGATGGTAATGGGATGTTTAGTGTATCTATACTTTTGGAGGGAAAATCAAGACTAAACAGTAGTAAATTACCAAAACCTCAATTTTTGCTGTGACTGCTCTTACTACAAGCATCTTTGCTTCAATTGTGGTACTGTATTCCTTATTGTACGTTACTTGAAATATAGCCGTCCTTTTATATTTTAGTACTTATGCCATACTGCATGGTTTTTGTTTGCTAAACCAAAGCCATCAAGGATGTGGAATTCATTTTTCAAGTTTCCACACAGCAAGTTTGAGCTTAAAGCATGGGTACATTTCTGCAGTTGTTAAGACTTTAAGCTGTCCAAGTATAGCTGTGTCTGTTCTGTTCACTTCGAGTGACTGGTGTGTGATCTCCAGAAGCTCGAGGCATTAGGGTGGGTTGGAGCAAAACCAAAGTTGAGGCCTGATGCAGTTCCTACCATTTTCTCTATGGCTTCTATATCAGCTACAACATCATCTCCAAAGAAAAGTCCAGCATTTCAGAAGCGCTGATCACTTGAGGTGAATTGTTTTTTACATTGCAGTATTTTGTGTCCAGCTAGTGCCATGCACGTGTGTGTGTGTGTGTGTGTGTGTGTGTGTGTGTGTGTGTGTGTGTGTGTGTCTGTGCAAGAAGTGATCAGGGAGTTAAGGGCAGCCAAATCATCCAGGGTAATCTGACTGGCATCTGTCATTAAACGGGAGAAATACTTCACCAGGTACACTGGGAGAAAATGAGTTGTTATGACATGATAGTAAGTATTAAGGGAGAGAAACTGCATTGAAATACAGACACACCTCGACTACCTCTGCCATTTTTTCACTATGGATAAGGGGTGGAAATACCCAAGATGGGTGAGGGTAGAACAGCGGTGGAGTAGTTGATGGATGGTGCAATTTCATACGTATGTCATGTACCCCATGGTACTTTCGTACATCCTGTTACAAGCCATGGCAGACCGATTAAAAGCATCACTTCACTCAGGCTGTGTATTTCAGGATAGGATGATGGCTCACATGGTTCCACTCTATAACCGGGGCCAAGGATGAATTGATGAACTACAGACAAGTGAGCCCTACATTACATTGTGGCCAAAGTAATGTAGACAATCCTGAAGGAGATGCTGGTGACCCTGCTGGAGGTTAACGTGTTTCAGGACAGAAGGCAGCACTGCTTTGTCAATGCCATATCCTGCCAACCAGCACAGTACAATACAGTGACTTGTTGAGTATGCAAATAGACAAGGACCATGGTCTGGATGTACTGTAGTAATGCATTTGATTTGCTGCTGCATGGCCGTCTTTGATGTAAGCAAAATTCAACATGGGCAGGTCCTAAATTGGTTGGATTGGTTCAGAAGTTGTTGCGTGTAAGCTAGCAGATGGTGGGAGTGTGATTGGAATCATCATCACCAAAGGCAGTGATAAGCAGAGTTACGAACATAGAAATCTGCCAGCAGAAACAAGCCTTATGGTCTATCAAGTTAGTCTGCTCAAATGCGTAGCTAGCACCCTTATATTGCAGCTGCCCCCTCCTTTCCCACCTCACCTTTACCCCCCCATCGCATACAGTCCCATACCCTTTTAAAACTGCCCACTGTGCTGCAGGATATCACCTCCTTGGGTAGAGTATTCCATTTCTCCACCACCCTCTCTGTTAAAAAATGCCTCCTCATCTCTCTCCGAAATCTTCTACCTTTCAACCTGAGACCATGCCCTCTGGTGTCCCTTCCTCTCCTCAGCTAACTATCCCTTCTATGCCCATTTTGTTAATCCCCTTCAAATATTTGAAGGTCCCAATCATATCCCTCCAATCCCTACTCTCCTCCAGAGTGCACATATTCAGCTCACTCAGTCTGTCCTCATAGGTTTGCCCTCCAGCCCCTGGATCATCTTAGTTGCCCTGCGCTGCACCCCCTCCAGCAATCTGATATCCTTCTTCAGAAAGGGACACTAGAACTGCACACAGTACTCCAAATGTGGCCTGACTAGCTGACCTGTGCAGTGGCAGGACCACATCCCTATTTCTGGAGGAGATTCTTCTCGTAATACATCCCAGCATCTTGTTAGCCTTAGCTGCCACCTTCCTACACTGAGCTGAGTTGTTCATGTTACCCATTATGATCACCCCTAGGTCCTTCTCCTCCTCCTCCTCCTCCTCTGTGATGTCTATCTGAACCCCACTCGACTGGTAGCTCCCCCCTGGGTTCCTTGCTCCAAAGTGCAAAACTGTGCACTTCTTCACCTTGAAGATCAATTGCCACTTTTCTGACCCCTCCTCCAGATTGATCAGGTCCTCCTGTAGCCCATGCTACTCCTCTATGTCGTTCACCACTGCCCCATCTTGATATCATCTGTGAACAGACTGATCTTGCTCCTAACGACATGTGAGCTATCTGATATGAATAACCCATACAACACCAGACCCAGGACTGAGGCCGGCTGCACCCGCTTGTCACCGCCTTTGAGGAGAGAGAGTGCCCCACCACCACCTGTTGCTGCCTCCTCTTCAGCCAGTTCACGGTCCAGTTTACCATCTTTGTCCCTGCCCTCACATGTTGCAATTTACCCCAGCCTTCCATGAGGCTCTGAATCAAAGGCCTTGCTGAAGTCTAAATACAGCACATCCACTGAATGGCCTTTATCCAGTTCTCTCATTACCCTGTCGTAGTATTCAATTAGATTGGTCTGGCAGGATCTTCCAGAGACAAATCCATGCTGCTGACTGTTCTGCAGGGGTTTGTACTGGCCCCAGTGTTATTTGGGATAGTTCTTGCATATATGTTGGTCTGCATGTAGAGCAAGATCATTCTATTTGGAAACAGACCAGAAGATGAGGACAGTGCTGTTTGACATAGGAAGGGGGGTTAGTATCCCCCATCCCCCCACTGTGTACTCTTCTCCTGGGTTTTTGTGTCCCAGGTGCATTACTTTGCACTTATTTGCATTAAATCTAAGCTGCCATAGTTTTGACCATTCACCCAACCTTGCCAAGTCCCTTCTCATCCTTCCCACCTACCCCCTTGTGTTGCAGATGTCTGTGTCATCTGCAAAGAGGCATACTTTTCCTTCCAGTCCTTCTGCAATGTCACTTATAAAGACATTAAAGAGGACTGTTCCCATTACTGAAACCTGCCGTACCCCGCTAGTAACCGCCCTTTCTTCGGAGTGGTCTCTGTTTACTATTACCCTCAGCATCCTGTTATCCAGCCAATTTCTTACTCAGGCTACCACCTTGGGACCCCACTCTCAGGCTGGTTAACTTGTTTATTAATCTTTTGTGTGGGACTGTATAAAATGGCTTGCTAAAGTTTAGGTAGACCATGTCCACAGCCCCTCCCTGATCTACTACTTTTACATATTTTACATATTAAAGGAGATCAGATCTGGCAGTAAGGTGTATGGCTACAGTCCATATGTGGGTTAATAGTGTGAAGGCCAGTGCAGTCAAGTTTGCAATGTGCATGGAGGGTTAGGAAGACCACACATCTAGTGGTACACATGTGTACGAATGAGCTGGGGTAGACTCAGTCAAAGTATTGAGTGACAGGTTCGTGGAGCTTGGTAGGCAGTGTGAATACATGGTGGCATCTGTGGCTTTCTCAGCGGTGCTCCCATTACCATGTGCAAGCACGTCAAGGTAAGGCAGTATTTCTGGAATCAACAATTGGTTGAGGTATTATCCACAAGCAAACGGGATATGATTTAGACTGGTGCCATACTTTAGACAACAATGATCTATATGTGTAGGTCAGCCTGCAATGGGGAATAGAAAATAGGAAAAGATGTGGGCTAGTTTACAGCTGGTAGTCAGGCATCCCAGATGGGGGATACAAACAAGCCAAACCCACAGGTTTCAATGTAGAAAATCAAGGTAGGGTCACAGGGGTGGGGCTGGAAGACTGTGGAGAATGTTGGATGGAAAGGTAAAGTGATAGGTTTGATCATGGGCTAACTGAATGCAAGATTTCTGGGTAACAAACATATAGCGTTACAGGCTCTGGTTGGAAGTGTGGAGGTTGGATATCGGCCCATCTTGAAACATTGCCCACCCAGTATCATGAGTGGGACATGTTGATCCCAGAGTATCAAATATTCAGGCAGGATAGGGCAAAGGAAGTGGGATGGGCTGGCGAGTATATGTAAGGGGAGGACATAAGGTGTGTAAGGGAGGAAGGCAGGACACAGGCCATAAGTATGCTGTTTCATGATTAAAAAAAAAGGATGCTCAGGATAGTAGCACTGTGCAGTCTACCACCTCAAGTTGATATCATGAAGGAACAGATAACTGATCAAATTTATTTATTTATTGAAATGTTTCTCCAGGAAGGTACACTGAGCAACAGGTTGCTCATCTCCTGGTGCGATCTGGGGGAAGGGGTACAATAGCGATGATGCATTTTACATTCAAGTTACAAAGATCAACATAGCATACAATAATTAAGGCAGTTGTTACAAACAGTGTTGCATGCATATGTAATTTGTGAGAACAATTAATAAGTGAACAAGTGCTATCGTGAAATAAGGGGTTAAGGAGAGAGATGATAAAATGACAGATAGTTCAGAGTCGTGTCCCAGACAGACCCCTTCAGGATGCAGTGAATCCTGCAAGGGGACAGGGAACTGGAATAGGGATTAGAGAGAGAGAGAGAGAGGGAGGGAGAGGGAGAGGGAGTAAGTGTGATTAACACCTAGAAGGGGAAATAAGGCATAACCCAAAAAGAGAACCCTTCAGGTGCGATGAACCCTGCAAGGGGGCATGGAAGTTCAGGTGATTGTAAACCCTCCTGCGGTTAGGCGTTGTAATTATAGAGGGATAGTGAGAGGGAGAGATTGAGAAATAACACCTGGGAGGGGATGAGGCCTGATCCAAGGAACTCTCCAGGATGCTGTGGACCCTGCAAGGGGACCTGGAAGGCCAAAGATAGGTAGATGGGGGAAAGAAAAGGTGGAAAGCCTAGGCACTATAGGACCCCTTCAGGATGCTGAGAACCCTGCAAGGGGAGTATGAAGGCTAGGGGAAAAAGGGAGATAGAGTAGGGGAAGGGAGAAAGGTATGAGAACTAGCATCTGGGGGGGCTAAGGTCAGTACAGGCAGTAGAGTCGTTTGAGGCATTGGGTATATTCAGAAGGGGGATGAACTGTAAGGAGCAAGATTAGGCGGGCTCATGACAGGAACAGTTAGGTGCAAGATAGTTGGAGATGGCAATGTTGATGGAATAGAGGGAGGAGGAGTGCCGGATTTGGGGAGGTAGAGAGTTCAATATTTTAGGGAAATGGTGAGAGTACCCAGACTGGCCGGAGAGGGTGTAGCGTGGGACAGTTAACGTGGCAGTGTCGGTAGATTTGAGGGAGTGGGAAGGAGGAGGGGGTGTAATAAATGAGGGGGAGAGGTAGGAATGGGAGTTCACCCAGCCAGTGTTTAGCAGTGAATTTAGCGCAGTGTGAGAGGCATGTATTTGTAAGGAAGGGGAAGGAAAGGGCTCGATAGAGGTCACAGTGATGGGTGCGAGAGGGAGCATCAAGGGCAAAGTGGCAGAAGGAGTTAAAGAGAGTGTCCAGTCTGGTCAGGGAGAACTTAGGAGTAGCACCATGGACTACGTCGCGATAGTCAAATATGGGGAGGATCACCTTTTGGATAAGCTCATGCCTAGCCGCAAGAGGGATGCAACTGCGGTTCCTGAACAAGGCATCAAGCTTGGGGTGCAATTTTTTTCCAGATGGCATCAGTGTGTCCAGAGAAGCTGAGGTGTTGGTCTAACTAAACCCCAAGGTAGGTTAAAGCATCTCGGCAAAGTCCGTCAACAGGGCGGGAAATGGCAGGTAGTGAAGCTAAGAGAGTCTCTGCCCTGTGCCAAAGGTCATGGAAACTGTTTACTTGGTGTTGAGGAATAATTGTTGGTTTACAAACCAGAGCTGGATCTCGCTGAAGTCATGCTGCAAGCTGGATGTAACCTCAGCTGTGCATGAGCCAGATGCATACAGGACAGTATCATCAGTGTACATGTGTATGAGCAAGGAGGGGAGCAGACAGATGGCAGGTCATTAGGAAGATGGAGAATAGAAGGGACCAAGCACAGAGCCCTGAGGGACGCCAGTGCAGATCGGGAGGGTGATGAGATGGCATCTGCAATCTTAACTGATGGGGTTCTACCAATAAGGTAAGCCTTAAACCAGTTACTGGCAGAAGAGGTTAAGACCAGCAGATGAGAGAGAACCAGGGAGAAACGGCTTGAGAAGCAATGTCAAAAGCCTTGGCAGGTCAGCGAATATGGCTGAGGTGATTTGGCCATTGTCCATCCCAGACAGGATGGAATCAGTAAGCCGAAGTAGGGAGGTGGTGGTAGAGTGTTTTTTCATGAAACCAGATTGGAATGGGATGAAGAAGGATGTATCAGATAGAAAGGAGGTGAGTTGAGAGAGGGCTAGATGTTCTTGTAGTTTGGCTAGGGTAGGGAGTAGCGAGATGGGGTGATAGTTGCCAGGGGATGAGGGGTCTCCACTTTTAGGTAGGGGGAGGACCACTGCATGCTTCCCTGTGGTAGAAACATCAGAGGTTGAGAAGGAGAGATTTAAGATTAAGGAGAGGGGGTAGGCAATGGATGGGGCTGAGAGAGAGAGGATCAAATACGAATGGTCTTTAGGAAGTGAAATCCTAAAAGATAATCTGGTGACTGTTTTCTGGAGGGCAATGGTCTACAGGATGGTCATCAGCATGGGTTTCTCACTGGAAAATCCTGCCAAACTACCCTACCTGAATACTAAGACTGGGTGAGCAGGGAACTGGAGCAGAGCTATGTGGTGTATGTCCTGTATTTACATTTCAGCAAGGCCTCTAACTTCTTGCCGCATGGGAGGCTGGTGGGAGGGTCTGGAGGAGGTGCTATCCAACATACACAAGTGGTAGGACACAAGGCAGTTCGGTTTCAACACCAAGAATGGAAAGGCATTGCAGTTCAGAGCTACAAACCAGGGTAGGAGCTGTCAGCTCAGAGAGGTACAGTTTGAGAGGGAAAAGGACCAAGGGTTGCTCATAACAGACACTATGAACAACTGAGCTTAGTGCAAGAATGCGTCAGCGTAACCAAGCAAGATGCTGGGGTGTATAGTGATGGGGATCTCCTCAAGGAGTGGCAGGTGATCCTTCACCTGTACAGGTCAGTGGTCTTGCTGCACATGTAATACTACAATCTGTACTGGTGCGCATGCATGAAGAAAGACATCAGATGGTTGGAGAAGGTACAGCACAGGGTTACTAAGAGAATCCACTCATTTGATGGGAAATCCTACGAGGATAGGCTGTGCGAGCTGAACATGTATTCCTTGTAATATAGTAGGGATAAAGAAGATATGATTACAGTTTGATAAACAACAGTAAGACAGAATACATTTTCCATATTATAAGTGGCAGTGAAAAGAGGTGGCATCAGCTGAGAATGCAGGGGTGAAAATTAAGAAGGGAAGTCAGGAGATATTTCTTCATGTAATGGGTGGTGGGCAAGTAGAATACTCTGCCTGAGGAGGTGGTATCCTGTAGGACAGTGGTTACTTTTCTCAGGGCATGGTACACAGCAGGGGTGATAAGCAAATATGCTGGATGGTGGTGGCAGCTACCAGTTCAAAGACTATCTGAACAATTGAGCAGACTCAATACACCATAATGCCCATTTCTGCTTGCATTTTCTTATGTTTTAATGTTCATAACAGTCTGTTAATCCTTCACTTGTGGTGTAATGTGGCACGAGTCGTTGCAGGGTGACTGACACTATATGGTGATTAACTGACTGTTGTTGTAAGTTCTGAAAGTGCCTTACTGCTCTGCAAAAATAACATGTTACTTATTTAAAGATTTTTGAGAGACAGTTTTTGAATCCAAAGTCTGAATGAATTGTTATACGCATTCTGCTGTGTGATAGATGTAATGCTGACAAGCACAATCCATGTGGCCTACTTCTCAGGTGGTACATGACAGTGTAACATGTAATAATGTAATGCTATTTGAATCCTAACAGCCAATTAGACTGCATCATTTCTAAGAAACTTTTTGTAAACCATACTGCTCTTCATTGTTTCACAGTTCCTTGAATCAGTCATGTCCTGTATTCCAAAGGTGACTTCTCCAACAGATTGCACACCTTCTGTTTCTGGCACATCTAGTGACAATCACCCTTCTGTTCACATACATTCCAGTGAAAAGATAATTGATGTAACAGAGGATGTTTCCGCTCCTGCCACAGATGACCTGCCTATGCCATGTGAGAATATGATGATGGACAAGTCAGCAGACCAACAATGTGAACCAATGGAAATTGTCTATGAAGATGCAGACCATTCCATACATGATTTCAGACAGTTCTATACGTAGGAATTGAAAATAGCTTCATTTCCCTTTTCATGGTATGTTGAACATCAATATCTAATTGCACTGTTGTGTTGATAAGACAGAATACTGTACATGCACATGGTTAGAAGTGTCAAGACACAAGTGAACCTCAAACCTCTGCAGCGTACAAGATGCATTCAGAAAAAATGTCCCTGCTGCCGCTCCACAACCGATGAAGAATGTGGTGACTGTTGGCATACAATGTAACTCTGAAGACTTAGATGTAATACTTGATACAAGGCACTCATATTACTGTGAAGCTGAATTTGAATCCTGCACTGACACAGAGTCATCTGAGGATGGAAGTTATTTCGAACAGGATTCTGATTATGTTCTATCCATGTGTTGTGAGCGAAAGTAAAAAAAAGTGCGTCCTGATAATGAGAAACATGTGCCGTTGAGATGCGACACCACTTTTGAAAATGAGAAATATTTTCTTGTTGCAGAGAGTTGCCTTTCATCACTTTTCCAAACCTGCAATGTTTGCAAATCACAACAACACACTTGTCAAGCACCTTGCTGGTATCATGATTGAAGTCGTCTCAACCTGCAGTCAAGGACACTTTAGAAGATGGGCAAGCCAGCAGGTGCATGACACAATGCCACTGGGTAACCTGCTTTGCAGTAATGATGTATTCAGTTCCAGAATACCTCCAGTAAAGCACTGTGGATGCTTTCTCAAATGTACAAGCCCACAATCTCATTAGTTACCTATCATAAGATTCAACACAGATACATAGTACCAGCATTCCACAGTGTGTGGAAGTGTCATCAGAAAGCCATTCTTGGCGGCCTGGTGGTGCAAGAGAGTTTGAGGCCTGGCGCCTTACCTCACACACACTGGCGACCTAGGTTCAGAAAGGACTCGGCTGGGGGTCAGCAGGGATAGAGATAGGATTGAGCATCCGGAGGACTGCTCTCCTCCTGTGTGGGTTGGGGATCAGCGTCGCTCTGTAGCGAGCCCCGGTGGAGACCAGGGGAAGCTCAGATGCAGCACAACTAGGGGAATTTGGAGGAAAAACAGAAAAATTGCATCTCCTCCTGCCAGATGACGGCCACCCGGACCAGTGCCTCCTTGAGCTCCCCGACAGCTGACCCGGCTGCAGCAGCACCATGGCCAATGCCTAGGCCGACAGGCCACTTCTCCTTGGAAGAGGAGGACCCATCCAACACAGGGGTTACGTCAGGTTACCTTGAGGTGGCTGCAATGTGGGGTCGGAACTGGCGGTGCAGATGAGTGAGAGGTGAGGGTCCTTGTGGCAATTGGCCTGAAGGAGAGGTAGGGAGGTGCAGGGAGATAAATAGATAATACAAAAAAGCCATTCTTAATGAGACTGGTGATTGACCATTGATTCTAGGCAGGATGCTCATTGTGATTCACCAGGGCATTCAGCAAAATATGAGGCTATACTCATTGATGGACTTTCAGACAAAGACAGTGCTCAATATCAGCCTGATACAGGTATCAATACCTCTTCTCAAAGTATTAGAAAACTAAAATGCTGTGAACAAATGTAATGTTCCCACTTTTTATGTTGTCACTAGAGCTCTGAGGTCAAGAAATTCGCCGACGATGGCGCTCGAAAGCCTGACACATGGGTTGAACTTCTTCGAGATCGTGGAGTAACATAGCACAACTTGTCATGGACGAACATGCCGAAATCACGATTCCTACATCTTGAGTGTCAGCCCAAAATAAAGCACTATTTTGATGTAACCCCTGTTACCCAGGGTTACTAGAATCCCAGTAAGACCTAGTGGTAGGCAGAGAAGGCAGCTTGTGAAACTCCATTTAAATGGATTTCACACTGTCTCACTCTGTTCTCAGTCTCAGCTGAGACTGAGGGATGACATCACCATAGAACTTTCCCAGCTGCATGAGCCACATTGGAATCTGCAGTTGGGAGTTAGGTTAGAATGTTGGGAGTTTTGAACAGAGTTGTGTGTGAGCAGTCTTGAAGGGAGGAGCACAGCAGTCTGTGCACAGGCTCTTGGAGCCTAAAGCTCTGATATAGAGCTACTGTAAGGGAGAGGTGTGTGTTTCCACCAAAAGAGGAACACAGTAAGCTGTTTGTGAAGTGGTGGAGACCGCAGTTACTGGTCCCTGTTTCCCATCCCTCAGGGGATGGGGGTGGAAAAGTTTGCCTGTCATTCCAGGGGCAACCTTCCTGGTTCCAACTAGGGAAGAAGCTGCCTTATTCTAACTTGTGCTGCAGCATCAGAAGCTGTGGGAAGAAATTCCTGTGAGGAATCGCCTGTGGGGGCACTACAACCAAAGGTGAGGTTAAGCTCTGACATAGGAGCCTATGTTTACACCTGAACTGTTGTAAAGTGGGAATTGGACTGCTTAATCAGTGGGAGGCCTAGAGGAATAGGCTGAGCCAAGTAGAAGTATGTTCAAGTCCAGCACAAAGAGTAAAGTAAAGTGGGGATTGGACTGCTTAATCAGTGGGAGGCCTAGAGTAGTGGGTTAAGCCAAGTAGAAGTATGTTCAAGTCCAGCACAAGGGGAAAGCCAAGACATGTAGAAGAAACATGCCAAGCATTTACCCTTTAATCTACATGCCACGCTTTTCAGAAAGAGATGTTTAATGTCCAGAGATATGGCCGGGTACGAATTGTAGAAATGAGAGGTGGGAGACCCCCCATCAGTAGTAACTAAATTCACCTCTACGGATTTTCTCTGTGGCCCTCTTACTTTCCTCAGACCTTGGCCAGTGCTGAGAAGTACCCAGACGTGGGATTGAAAGGAAGTTTCCCTTATGGAGTGAAGGCTCTTAGGTGGTTTAGGAGCCACCAGAAAATGTGTCCATGTCAAATGGAAGGTATTCAGTGGCCAGCAGGGGAGCTGAGCCAGGAAATCCCAGAATAGTGTACAAGTTCGGGCTGTGTACCCAAAGCAGCATGCAAGTCTGGGCTGTGTGCCTGGTGGGTTCAGGCCTGAGGGCTGAAGTGTTGAGAAGTGTTCTGATTCTTAATCTGCATTACAAGTGTGGCCCCATGGGAGTCCATCTATGCTTGTTTTGTTCTGCTTGGATGTGAATAAAGCCACACTTTAGAATCACATTTCCTGGTATTGGACATTACAGTTATTGCTTCCTGTGTTGAATTACTTGGGTGCTCCTGTGCAGAGTAGCCAAACCTAGCCCTTATGCCGAGTAACCTAGTGGTCCCAGACCCAGTCCCCCACCTGGTACTGCTGTCAGTTTCAACAGCATACCACCTGTGGTTACAAAAGGCAGGGGTGAGGGTTACAAAATGGAGGCACAGCTTTGGATTTTAAATTAGGGAGGAAAGGTGCTCGGGCAGGGCTAGCATTTTGGTTAACTAGCAGTGGGTAGCCCAAAAGCTGAAGCAAGGTTAACTAGTGTGTCGCTGTGTGCTGTTGTCCATATGCTGCTGTTAAAATGCCAATTGTTTACAAGGAGCAGTAAAGCCTGGAAGAGTATGCCCTTGTCCTGCACCAACATTTACAGCATTTTGCCAGCTTTTTAAAACTGTTGTGACAAAGAAAAGTGTGGAAGACTAGGGGTAGTAACAGAAAAATTGTGCCCGGGACGTTGGAAATGCTTTCTAGTGAATTGAGTAACAAAGAAAAGTGTGGACGACTAGGGGTAGCAACAGGAAAATTGTGCCCTGGATGTTGGAAATGCTTTTTAGTGAACTGAGAGACTTGCTGTTTTAATGGCCATGACAAATGGTTGAAATGGGCTGCCGCCATGGAGTCAGTTCGGAAAAAAAAAGAAGTGTTTTTTGCAGTTTAAATTTGCCTGCTCGATGATCACGTGAGGAGAAAGAGCACTCATGAGAAGAAGCTGATTTGCATGGCGTCATGTGATTGTTGAGACTGCAGTCAGTCCGGCCCCCAAGCCAGCTCTGCAGCGACCGGCCAGCATTCGAGAGGGAGTATGAGTGGAGTGCATGTGCTGGCTTAGTGGAGGAGCATCGCAGTGACAAAAAGGGCTGTAAAAGTGTAAAAAACAGACTTTACTGTTTAGAATCGGGCTCAACCCGCATTTCGATCGACTGGATTGTGAGTGTGGTGATCAGAGGGACGATCGGCAGGACTGCCAACCCACTTCTATCCAGAGGCCTCCAAGACTGGCTGCAGGCCATTTTCCATCACACAACAAGCTACTGATAACCGTAGTACCAACAGTAATAATTGCTCAAACAAGTGATTTTGCCAAAAGCCAGCTGAATCTGTGTGCAGCAGTATAGTCGCTTTGCAAATAAAGAACTGTGTCAAGTTTTACCAGCAAGAACAAGTCTGTTAAGCCATCGACTGTGAGCATAGTTATGGGTTCAGCGTCAGAATAAAGTTTCAAAGCCATGAGAGAGACTGTGAGTTGTAGCAAGATATGCAGCACTAGTTACAGGCAATCCTGTGCTTGAAATCCTGAGACTTTAAGGGACTGTGAGCTAGAGAAATGTTTTCAGCAAGTGAAAAGTCCATGGTAAATCATATAAATGTGCTAGGAAAAAGAAGAGTGCAAGTTTGTGCAGTTTTGAGCAAAGTTATCAGTAGTGTGTGTCGTCGAGGATGCTGATGGCTTGACCCAATTTTCAGAATGTTGCTGCATAGGAGTGCTGCCACTGCCATTACAGGGTGGGGTAGTAATGTAAACACAGCAGCAGAGGAGCCATTTCAAAAGTAAAAGAAAGTGTTCAGTGATATGGGACTTTCAGTAATAGTGAGCATTTATTTGTTTTTCCCTGCAGTCATGGCCTCAGGACCACCCCGTTACCAGATCATGCCGAGCTATGGTAGCAGCAGAAGTAAATAAGTTAAGGGACATTGAGAGGTGTTTTATGGAGGACAACTGACTCCTCATGTGGCGATTCCTGGATACCCAGTGCAAGTGTGCTTAATATGCTTAAATGCTGGAAGGACATCTTCATGGTACCTCACTGTTCGAGGTGCTTAGAGAAATCGACTTGTTTAAAGTGCCCAAGATTCGTTTGGATCCCACATGGATAAAAGTTCAAGAATCTGCAGTTGGCACACAGCACCAGTCGTAGCCTGTTGGAGGAGGCACCTCGGGGTAGTGTGGCACAAAGCTAGAGAGTGCAGATTTGCAGACAGAACAATGTGCTGATGTTTCAGATGCTGGATCACAGAGAGACAATTCAGACAGAGCATCAGCAGACCCTTGGAGAGGGTGGCCTAGCCCAAGTCTCATAGGAGAAGATGAGATGAGAGAGGCCTTTGAATGGGAGGTATCGACCTCCGCGCCCAGCGAAGAATGGATAGTCTCAGGAGTGAGGACGACTGCTCACTCCTGGGCATAGATTCTCAGTGAGGAAGAAGAAGAGGGGGAACCTATGTGGCTTTGTGAACAAGGAACGGGTACACAGCTTCAAGCTCTTGCTTCAGAGGAATGCATGGAAGAGAGTGGTGATGCCACTGCCCTGGCTGTGCAAAAAGAAGAAGCCAGGGATCCATTTTTTGTCTAGTTGAGAATGCATAGCTGGCAGAACCAGGACTGGCCGCCCCCAAACCAGGCAAGCGGTCTCAGGTTGACCAAAGCTAGTAAAGAGGAGAGACTGGTTCGTAGGAAGGCGAATGAAATCTATGGGATGTCTTTTCCTACCTTTCCTCTGAGAGTCTGGGAGGAGATTGAGAACAACAGGAAATCCTGGATCTGGGCCGAAGCAATGAAATGTGTGCATCCTGGTGCAAACAAGCATGTCAGGAACAGAATGTTTCATGAAAAATATAGCCAGTGGAAAAGAGGCAGGACACTGTTTATGGACACTGTTCGAATAGTGGATGGAGAGGGATGTGAAACCTTTCACAGTGTGAATTTATTGCACCCAGATGGGGTAATAATTCAAGCTCCTGACCCATTGTGCTATTGGCCTCAATGCAAAGACCTCCTGCAAATGTGCCCGTGCCTACCAGATGGAAAGCAGAGGTGGGTAGTCAATGCTGCCACTCCAGCCATTACGTGCCTTTGTTGTTCCGCCAGTATGGACATCCAGGACTCAGGTGCCCACATTCATCAGTTCTGCAGTGTACTGACTTTCCAGAATCCATCGACAGGCCACCAGATGACTTCAGATCCAGAGGATGCCAGCCCAGCTGTATCCTGATTCACGCCTATTAATCGAATGACGTCAGACCAGCTGTTTTCCTTTTGTTCCTGTTCCAAGGTTCCATCTCCAGAGATGACATCTCCCCAGCACTTCCAGATATGCTCTCCTGTAGTTCCCGGAGATGTCTGCCCAGCTGTACCAGAAGAGTGCTGCTAGGGAGAGTCTTCAGCCGAGGAGCAGTCGGTGCCATTGTTCATTCTACAAGGGGCTGGTAAGTCCAAACTTTTCTATCCTTATGACATTGCAGTACACACCCTACACTAGCAGACTCCAGATGTGTGAACTGTCCTCAAAGACTCTCCCCTTCAGGACTTTGGCCTGCTAGAACTGTGCTTCACCGGGCTCCGGCCCAGGAGTGACTCTTTAAAGGACTAGTCTTTGGGCACGGTGGTCACTAGATGGGACTTTTAAGGCACCCCATCCCCCAAATATGTACTGTAAATAATGTCATTGTTTTTCTAATGTTTGTACTGTTTTTCTACCTTTTCAAAAAAAAACAATCTTTTTGGGATTCTCCAGTGTTTAGATGGTAGGGGTTTTGAGAGACTGTGTATGGTGATTAGGGTGTGTGTTGTCTTTCTTTTTCTTGCAGGTGTTCCAGAAGATGAAGAGAACACAAGAAGAGGAGGAGGGCTCATCAGAGTTCGTCACTAGTACTTTAGTGTGTAGTATTTAAAGTACTGTTGTTGTTGCTGTTGTTACTGTGTAGTAACCCTTTTCTTCCACAGGTGTGGTTGTGGGTGAGTGGGGAGTAATATAATAGTATGGTATCAGCTCCTGGTGTGTGGGTGCATGGTGCCCAAGGTTGGGAGGTCCCTAGTTTGTTTGTTTTGGGACATAAGTTAGAGCAGACAGATTTTACCTAGAGGCTGGGGGGATAGACAGTTTGTGGTCCTGAATGGCCATAGGGACTGCAGTGCTGATCTATTAGGGCTATGCTCTGGGCAGTTCTACCAGAACCACTAGGCACCCATAGTTAGTGGGTAGAGTAGAGGCTGATGTGTCAGCCAAAGGCCTCTAGGCCCTTAGTGTTGCCTGCCTATGCTAGCACATGGCAGGAGGGGGCCTGATCACCCCCTCCACAGGTAGCACATAGGGTGGGATGGCCTCAGCTGGGTAAATAATGACTGCAGACAGTCGTTTTCCTGGCCCAGGGTGAGTGTAACCCCCCTGTTACCGAGGTTACTAGAATCCCAGTAAGACCTAGCGGTGGGCAGGGAGGCGCTTGTAAGCTCCAGTTAAATGGACTCACTGTCTTACTCTGTTCTCAGTCTCAGCTGAGACTGAGGGATGACATCACCATAGAACTTTCGCAGCTGCATGAGCCACATTGGAATCTGCAGCTGGGAGTTAGGTTAGAATGTTGGGAGTTTTGAACAGAGTTGTGTGTGAGCAGTCTTGAAGGGAGGAGCACAGCAGTCTGTGCACAGGCTCTTGGAGCCTAAAGCTCTGATATAGAGCTACTGTAAGGGAGAGGTATGTGTTTCCACCAAAAGAGGAACACAGAAGGCTGTTTGTGAAGTGGTGGAGACCACTGTTACTGGTCCCTGTTCCCCATCCCTCAGGGGATGGGGGTGGAAAGGTTTGCCTGTCATTCCAGGGGCAACCCTCCTGGTTCCAACTAGGGAAGAAGCTGCCTTATTCTAAGTTGTGCTGCAGCACCAGAAGCTGTGGGGAAGAAATTCCTGTGAGGAATCGCCTGTAGGGCACCTGCAACCAAAAGGGTAGGTTAAGCTCAGACATAGAACCTATGTTTCACCTGAACTGTTGTAAAGTGGGGATTGGACTGCTTAATCAGTGGGAGGCCTAGAGGAATAGGCTGAGCCAAGTAGAAGTATGTTCAAGTCCAGCACAAAGAGTAAAGTAAAGTGCAGACTGGACTGCTTAATCAGTGGGAGGCCTACAGTAATAGGCTAAGCCAAGTAGAAGTATGTTCAAGTCCAGCACAAGGTGAAAGCCAAGATATATAGAGAAAATGTGGCAAGCATTTACCCTTTAATCTACACTGCCAGGCTTTTCAGAAAGAGATGTTTAAGTATGTTCGAGTCTAGTACAAGGGGAAAGCCAAGACATGCAGAGGAAATGTGCCAAGCATTTACCCTTTAATCTACATTGCCATGCTTTTCAGAAAGAGATGTTTAATGTCCAGAGAAATGGCCGGGTATGAATTGTGGAAGCGAGAGGTGGGAGACCCCCCCCATCAGTAGTTACCAAATTCACCACTACGGATTTGCTCTGTGGCCCTTTTACTTTCCCTCAGGTACTTGGCCAGTGCTGAGGAAAGTACCCAGACGTGGGATTAAAAGGAAGTTTCCCTTATGGAGTCGAAGGCTCTTAGGTGGTTTAGGGAGCCACCAGAAAATGTGTCCATTTCAAATGAAAGGTGTTAAGTGGCGGCAGGGGAGCGAGCCAGAGAAATCCAGAATAGTGTACAAGTTCGGGCTGTGCACCCAAAGCAGTGTGCAGGTCCGGGCTGTGTGCATAGTGGAGTTCAGAGCCTGAGGGCTAAAGTGTTGAGAAGTGTTCTGATTCTTAATCTGCATTTCCAAGTGTAGCCCCATGAGGTCCATCTATGCTTTGTTTTGTTCTGCTTGGATGTGAATAAAGCCACACTTTAGAATACCATTTCCTGGTATTGGACATTACAGTTATTGCTTCCTGTGCTCAGATTTACTTGGGTGCCCTGTGCAGAGTAGCCAAACCTAGGCCCCTGTGCCGGATAACCTCATCCTCCCAGACAGTCCCCCGGTATTGCTGTCAGCTTCAACACCATACCACCTATCGTTTGCAAAGGCAGGGGTGAGGCTACGTTGACATATGGCACACATCGAAAGTTAAGTAACATTCATTTTATTTTATGTGATATTATGCACTGTTCTTAAATCTATTTACATGTCATTGCAGTACAGTATTCTCTAACTGAGAATCGTTAATAATTTGCCTCATTACAGTGAATTCTTTAAATTGCATAGTTCTTCTATCAACAGTTAAATTATCCTGATTCTGAATCATACTGAACATATTCAATCCGCAGTGAAACAGATTTGAAATGAGCACACAAAAAATATTTGTGGCAGGGTGATCAGGATATACATGACAGTGTAACAGGGATTCATGTTAAACTACTATAATGATAACCTACAACGTCAACATTTTTGATAACCTTTCAGTTCTGTTCACTGCGAGCAATGTGGTTGAATACCGAATGTCCTACATGCCATCAGGATTACTGCATCTGCACCGTATGCATCCATGGCATGGCGTTAAGTGTGCAGACCCTACACCTAAGTCAGAGAGCTCCACATCACCCCGGCACAAACATTGCATACTTGATCAAAGACAGAGAATCACACACACATGAACAGAATCCTGGAATCAACAATGTCCCCCCACCCAAATGGTCACATCATCATGACTGCAGCACACCTCGAAACACACCAAGCCACCACCATCACGATATACAGAGTGCAGACCACAACAAACATGTAGAGCCAACGATGTCCACAGCATCAAGACTGCAGTCAACATCAAACACACCAGCCCCTCAAACCCACTGAAACCACAACCATGTCCATTTAGCAATACTGCTAATGTCACATGTAACACAAACAATAATCCACCCTCCTAGCAGCAAGATTACGCACCCACACTTGGCAGTGTCGATGGCCCTCACAACATGCCACTACCATACACCTCTCAATGGCATGTCTGCCCCATTAGAGTTCTGTGCCCTGAAAGACACTCCCGACAGTGATGTGACCTTTTTCGCTGACACGGTCCACCCTACTCCTGTATCTGCATGCCATTGCCGCTTACTGTGACTGCCATTGGCACAGACGTCACACACTTTGATGTCAACTGATCGTGTGACGTAAGCATTTTTATGCAGGCAATGAGCGCTGCAGCTCTCACATTGTCAACTGCAAAATTTGGGTGTGTAGGTATGTGCGCTTACTATCCATGTATAGCGGCACGGTATATAAGTTCGCTGTAAGGAGTGCTGAGTGTGGGTGTGTGTGAACCGCACTGATGGGCGGCAAGCGCAAGACCATTTGTCACCACAAGCAGGGTCATTGTGTATGGAGGTATGTCTCCAACAGGGGCATGTGGGGTGGGGGTGGGACCAAGCAGTGGGTGGACCCCTAAAGTTATGTGTGTGGTGGGTACAACACATGTCACCACAGTGTGTCATAGGCAAGTGGATACACGTGCATGCTTTCAGCATTCACACACCTGTACAAGAGACTCATGACGCATTGTATCCACTCAAACAGAGGGTAGGTACATCCCATTGGATGCCCATCAAGAAACAGAAACCCATGGCCATAGTACTCCTGTAGTAGTGATGTTAGTGGCACTGTCAGCATATCGTTAGTGGTGCTGTGTTTTTTGTGTTTTGTTAGTTGTTTAACCAGGAGTAGCACACTAAGCTGAAAGTTTTTTTTAACAGGTGCATCCTGGGACCACAGGGAAGTTAAGTGACTTGCTCAGAGTCACACAGTATGTAAGTGGAAGCTGTGGGATTCAAACCTAGGTCTGGTCTGCTGGATGTCACCAGATTTGCAGCTCAGAGCCTTAAACCAACAGCCTCCTGTTGAGCAGCACATGTTGGGAACTGTCTTTGAATACTCGGTGAGCTCTTACTTTTCCAGTTCACCTTCATCCACCCTCCAGCAATGATTAATGAATGACACTTACACAGAGCAAGCTGGAGAGAGAGGGTCCACCACAATCTAAAGAATGCGACACTGACACACAGACAGGCAGCATGTGTGGGTCACTCAAGTAATCAAGCAAAATGTACTTGCTCAGCCTGCCACTCTATATTGCTTCACAGTCAATCACAGTGCTGAAATCATTTCATCTGTAATTAACTGTTACTATGAGTTTCCTGTAGGAGTGGGTGAAAGCCTGAACAAGCTTCCAAGAAGAAAGACTGTGATGACATAAGACCATGGATAAAGTCCATCACAAATCATATGTTTTGGATAGCCAGGCAGCCTACTGGGTCAAAATGTTGTAAGCTCTACAGCGCACGAAAGGAAGTATGCACGGTCATGCACCCTCTCACTCTTCCCAGTGCAGGATAAGAATTTTGCTAGGACAGGGGCCTGCCGAGCAGCTGCTGTGGCTCAATGGGATGAGCCACTTGCAGCAAGGGAAGCAAGTAGTGCATTTGAGACTGGGATTTGATTCCTGGTCCCTGATGCATGAAATTTTATTTTTCACACTTTGTCGACATTAAGTGTGCTTGCTTGGAGTTAATTATATTAATTGCGGAGGGTTGAGGCACAGACTCCCTAGGGGGGTGTGAGGGCAGAGCCCTCCACAAAAACAATAATGATACTGTTTGCAATATATCGTGCTGCATTACACAATGGCAAGAAAAATCCTGACTTCTGATTGGTCAGTTGGCCATCACAGCAGGGATGTTATCCTGGCATAACATCCCTGCTGATTGATTTATTTGCTCTATTTGCATCTTCTCTTATGAAACAAAATATTTTTCCAGATTAATAAAACATTCTTTTAAATTATTTTTTTATTCTGTATAAAACAAACAATTGTATAATAGGAATAATGCCCTCCAGGGTGGGTGTTATGCAGGATAACATCCCTTCTCATGTATTGGACGCCCTGTTGAGTGACCTCGGACCCAACCGCGAGGTGGGATGTTTCAGCGTCACCCACCTATTGAACGATATTCCTTTATTAACAGTGTGGTATATTGCTACGGCATAATGTCTTGTGACATTATGACCCCGTGCTGCTAGACAGAACACTGATGATGATGCAACCATTGAGAGATGGTTGAGCATCTCAAATCATATTGCTGATGTGCACACCAACCATGGTGCAATTTTTAAGGAATGCCTACATCCTCCCATCACAGACACTAATAAAGCTTGGTTGAGGCAAGGTATACTCGCTGTACTTGCTGAACAGTCATAACAAGCTATTCAGTGCTGGATGGCAAAATATCAACATATCCTTTTTGTTTTTAGACAGTGCTGCACTAAAATTGTCAAAAACATTGTCAACAGCGGATATTTAACACGTGACTTATGCCAGGTTTCACCAGCATACCAAACCTACGTTTTGGAAATGTATCACAGTGTTGTGTGCCATTTTGCACACATTTTCCCTTTCTTCTACTCTGCTATGTATTCAAGGTACTAATGATACACAGAACTTTCTGTGACATAACAATAATGATGATGTAAGTCATCACACTTGATAATGTGGTACAAACACGCACATCCTCTTTCACATGTTAAAGACCATTGTGATTTCCTGATTGGGGGCTTCCATTACCTTCCCACTACAGACTGCATATCATTAATAGCTACTGAGACGCCATTCAACTCTGGCCATGTCACTGAGGGCAAAGCACTGCATGCTGTTATCAATGAATGGACTGATGGTAGCTGACTGAAACTGCTGACACCAGCTGATAAAAATATACGAACACAGAACCTGGGAAGGTTGTGGACAGCGTGTGACACATACATACAAGGTGTTTGATAATGTCAATAATGAATGTAATGTTGACAGCTATGCATGCAGGGGACATGTGCAGACTTATTGGGGCATGACTGCCTTTTCCAGTTGAATCAGTTATGAGACTTTATTAAGTTGTGATGACTTTCACGTCATTACTGCAAACAGTGTACAAGTTTGCAAATAGTTCTCACACACTATAAACTTGACAGTGGACTTTCCAAGCTCAGTTTTACCTTTCTGTAACAGGTACATTATTGCTGTGGTGCACTTCAATGAGAACATAACAAGAAAGCAGGCCGTAACTATGGAGGGTAAACCACAGTACTGTCACCTTCCAAAAATGAAAAAAGGTGAAGAGGCAGTTGTCAAATGAATAAGACAGCAGCAACATACAGTAACTGTGATATGAAATTATAGTGCTTTTGATTTTGTTGAACAGCTGCTGCGTTATTCCAACAATTAGGCCCAGGCTTTTGCATACCAGTTCTGTTACATCTATATTCATGTTACCCTTTTTGGCCAGCTGTGACACCATCATCATTCTCATGAAGTTAGCTTCTATGAGGTCACAGTCTGTCATGCTCTGTTTTTTCCCATCTTTCAACATGCTTGAGGCGACAGAAAAAGTGAATTGTACCACTTGGCATGTGTAGGTGTGCTTTTGTGGTAACTCAGCAGTAACAAAAGTAATGTGTGTCTTGCTGGGTTATTAAAAATGGTAATGTATCTGAACTGTATAAAAATATGGTGAAATGATCATAAGAAAAAACAAATTGTCATATGATGGCTAACCACTATCTGATGTACCCAGGTGTTGTTAAATCAACAATGATTGACATCATGTTTCCCCATCTTGCTTTACAGCACATACTGCGATTTGAATTTGGTAGAACTGTGATTCTGTAAGTCATTCTTCACGTGAATACTGCATGGTGCCATCGTAGTATCGGCACTACATAAGATCAACATGGTGTATACATAAGCAATGAGGCATAACAGGTGTGGGTTATTGGGATTGTGGTGTGTGCAAAGGCACAGCCAAGTGACTTAACCACACAAGAAGTTGATAAATCACCCAATAACCTACACACTGGAAATGCTTTATTGTGATTACACAATGGACCCATGTGTAAAATAAATTTAAAATGTGTTTAATTATGTTTTGTTATAAATGCCATTTCTCAGCCATGGGTTATTGCAGGATATACCCACGGTTATAGGATGTGTTTTGATCAATGAGGTTACAGGATTTTCATACCCCATTGTATAATTAAGCAATATACCATAACAGGGTGTGGGTATATGGTGGGATTCACAATGCCTGGTGTGGTTCTGTCATGAGGCCATCAGCTGAGTGAGCGAACCACATCAGGAGTGGGTTAATTCCACCATATACCCACTCCCTGGAGAGGTATATTGCTTAAATAACACACGGCTGATGACTGACATTTATAAAAAAGTGAAGTAAGCACATTTTATTTCTTTCACATCGGACCTAATGGGCACCGGCGCAGTGGGTTAATGTGTTGATTTACCAGCTTCTTGTGTGGTTATGTCACACTTGCGTACCTTAGACACAACACACAATGCGTGTTTAAGGCATCCATTAACCAAAACACTGTTGAGCCTTGAGTGCCTTATTGCGGTCATTCAATAGAAGCCTTTGAAAAACTCATAACAAATGTGTTTCATGTCAGCAGTAAGGCATGACAGGGTGTGCGTTATACTGTGTTAACGGCTAACCTTGAGTGGATTGAAGTCCAAGGCATAGCACATTGCTTCCACCACCTGAAACGGGCTGTTAGCTCTCCATAACGCTCCCCCTGGAGTGCCTTGTTGAGATTAGGTAATGGGTAATTTTGTGATGCATTTTCAACCTTTTGTAAACATATTACTTTGATCCGGGCCATCAAGCTGGGATAACTGCAAAGATGAAAAATGCTCTTGGCCAATCAAGAGCCAGCATTATTTCTACCCATTGCATGCTACACTATGTTTTTTGACCAATGCCATTACTCCGCCTTTGGTCATGCTTGCTTTTACACATGGTCGCGTGACAGGGTTTTAACAAAGCTGTTCCCTGATCTGCAGACACCTTTGAATACTTAAGCAATAATGCACGACAGGGCTTGCATTGTTGTTGGATTTACATATTCCTTGTGTGGTGTGTCACAAGGCACAGTCAAGTGACTTAAACCACACAAGAAGTGTATAAATCCCACTACTACACATGCACTGAAGTGCATTATTATGATTATAAAATGACTCTGTTATTAAAAATTTAAATAATAATGAATTAGGTTCAAAGAAAGTAAACATTTGATGACTGGGATCTTTACCGGTTGTCTGTTGCAGGATTTACACACAGTCATGTGACATATTTTGACCAATGAGGTAACAGGATTTTCAAGACCCATTTTATAATTTCCAGTTTCACATTTCAAAACATGTTCAAGGTGCCCACTGGACCGTTCTTTTCATAATTATACAGTACGCCAGTGATACTGTGCAAACAATATTGAAATCGATGCACATGCATGAATGAAGGCACGTCACACTATATATGGTGGTGTCTTGTCGCCAAATGTAATGGCACACATGATGATCTGAATGTCACAATAACAAGTTCAGTAGATATGGTTGTTTTATACAGTCAAGCAACACTGTTGCTGGGAGGACACTTGTAAGTTACGAAAACCACACCCTCTTTGGTTATCTTTCAGTGGTTGGTTTTGATTTAGCTCAATAGCAGTTATGTAACATGTAGTGCAAGCAGTCTTCTGTGATCTATGATATGTTCTTAAGTGGTTATTTATTGCATTTACTGTTTGAAGTAATACACAAAATCTATTGTAGCGGATTTTTGTGTCTCTCAATTTTCAGTCTACATCACCGAGATATGGCATGAAGTGATCAGACTATTAAAGGCATATCCTTCCTACTGTCTGGCAAGACCATTCTATGAGTATCTTTCTGTTCCCCCAACTGTATGGTCTCTATCACCCAGGAAAGCAGGAACTCACAGCCCATCATCACACTCATTTCTGTGTACCACAACAGTAGTGACTTTCTTCAAAACTATGTTGATGGGTGTGTCACCACATGATATTCATGAAACTTCTGAATGGACATGCCCTTAATTCTGTACAAATTATTTTTTATCAATTGTCATTTGAAAGGCATATCGTCAAATTGTATACACTGATAGCAGTCATTACATTTAATACATGATTACCTGTAAAGGTTACGTGGCAAGCCACATTGTTATGTATGTAATTGTTTGTTGAAGGTATGACCACCACAATCAGAAATGAAGTCTGTGACATAGGCTACCTGCACAGAACTGAATAATCCATGCGCGGCCTTACCAGCAATCTGTACATTGGTAAAATCAACTCCCAACCCCACAACCACAATCATTACTATATAACTCTGCCAATGCAACCCAACATATTATTGTCACCTATCATGTTCCTCAGATGCTGTCGTAACTGTCTCTCCTCCAATCCAGTACTCTGTCTTGTGTTTTTTTTTCCCCTAGGTGCATTACATTGCAGTTTATAGCATTGAATATTTACTGCCAGACTTTTGAGCACCATGCTAGCAACTGTAGGGCTCTATGCATTTCCTTAACTCCCTCGTAACTATCTACCCTCCCAGATAGTTTGGTGTTATCTGCCAAGAGACTCAACCTGACCTGTATTCATTCCCCAATGTCACTGATGAACCTGTTGAATGGGACACAACACAGGACCCTGTGGAACCCCAATCAGAACCTCCCTCTCCTTTGATTTATCCACATTTACACCCACACTCTGCTCCCTTCCTTCTACCCAGTTACCCACCCATTGCACAATTGTTTTATCTGTAGCCCTGTCCTGCATCTTCTTGAGCAATAGTTTGTGAGGAACTGAGTCAAAAGCATTGCTTAATGCAAAATACAGGATATGTAAAGCATGGTCAGTGATAGCACATGCAAAACAGTGCTTTCATACAGAAATCCAGATTTAGATGGGAAGCACACTGGTGGTGTGGGGCAGTCTATTTCATCAATTGTTCAACAATTTTCTGAAAAAAACTGTTATCTTATCACTCATCATTCACAATGTTCATTGAGTGTGACCAAAAACATTGTACTGTATATATTTCTTTTTTTAAACTCTATTTATGGCTCTGCCTTACCCTGAGCTCTCTCTGGATGGACACAAGGCTTGAAGCCTGATCCCGCATGTCTGAAGTCCAAATTCGACTACTCTGGAGGTGGTTCTTCATCCACTAGCCTGGCTGCCCATCCTCCCGGCTCTGAGCCCCCCGAGGCAGGACCACCATTACTCCTATCTGGTGCTCTATCTACAATCTAGAAGAGCAGCCTAGGCAGGGAGGAGAACAGAGGAGCGAATGGAGAGCCCCAACATTGGGCATTGCAGCCAGGCCCCGGACCATCCTTTGCCTATCAGGAGGCAGGGTTTTTTACTTACTTCCCCCCATTGATGTGGTTTGCAATGGATGCCAGCGCGGGACCACCCACAGATGTTCTGCCAACACCAACCCCTCTACGTGCTGTGCTACTGAGTGAAATGCCCCCAGCCTCTGTCGGGAGCCGCCACGGAGCACAGTACACCCAGGATCCCACCCCAGAAGAAGAGAGCAGTCTTCTGGATGCTCAATCTTCTCCTTCCTTGCTGACCCCCAATGGCCCTGGCTTGTTTACAAACCCAGATCACCAGTGTGGTGCCAGGTGTGGCTTCCTGCACCTCAACTCTCAGTGCCACCGGGCCAGCACATTGTACTGTATGTTAATAAAATATTTTATTCTTTCTAAAGGCACATTAAAAATACCATTACACTTGTCACTGATACAGTTTATTAGACTTATTACTTATGCTGATTTAGATACAGTCATCGAGTACAGCAACAGTATTATTCGTTGACAAGTAATGCACAAAACTGTCCACTTGATCATTAACAGGATAACATAATCAACATGTCTTATGTTCAAAGTCAAATCACACAGTGGAACAGTACAACATTAAAAAAGACAGTTCAGCAATAACAGTACCTGTTAACAACATATAATTTTAGAAGGTAAACGAAATTAGTGCAATCTTTTTCACTGAAAATTAACTCACTATGCCTGTATAGTAACTATGAAGATAATCAATGATCACCACTTTATATGTGATCAGTAAATATTAGGTAATGGTAACCATATCTCTAAAATGAAATGAAAATCATCAGGCTAACTGTATGTGTCCCTGTAAGTTTTTATGTATATAGGGAGAACAACCAGAACATTGAAACTTAGAATTCAGGAACAGGTAGGGAACAACATAAATAAAAGGCTAGACACCCCGGTGGGTCAACATTTTGAACAATTTCATAACAGTGATCCTGTGAACTTTAGGTTTATGGGTATTGACTGGCAGGCCCCAATGCGTTATGGAGGTAACAGGATCAATATACTCCTTAAAAAGGAGAGCGAATGGATTTACAGACTAGAGAGCACCAAACTGGATGGCTTGAGTGACCAGTGGGACCTTAAGCCCTTTCTGAGAAAATGAGATGAGAAACTGTTTCTATTGTTGATGTAGTAATGCTTTTTCCTTAAAGACTGACCCATAAAGAGGACAGGAAATTAAATAAATCACCTAGGTGAAGTATGTTTATGTGTAGTAGAGCCTATCCCTTTGTAACCTCACTGTCCATGAAAGTTTATTTTTTATTCTGTTCTTTGATTAATTAGCAGTAAAAGTGGAAATGGCGGTCACTGGTGCTGCCATTTCTGTTATCCTGTTTCGACTTTGTTACTGTGAGTGAGCTGGATTAATGGTGATGTCCTCATTCATGAATTCCCTGACAACATCTTGACTCGTGGATTCCACGAAACTCACACACTGCTGTCATGAACTGAGCAACTCCAGGAAATACAATCCTTCATTTAAAAGTTAGTATTTTCTTCTGTAATGGATATTTACTTATGATGCGATCTAGATTTCCGTAACTGTACTGAAGATGAGTAACTATTGACACACCATCACGGACTGCAGTTTACATCAGTAATCTGCATTATTCGATTGGCTTGTCCTGTTTCTACAGTCATGAGCTCCGCAATAATTGTTTCTGTACTTTATTTAAAAATCAGTGTGCAGGTTATTCTGGTGGCAGCTGTGGTTTAATCAAACAGACAATGTTCCTGATGCAGTACTATGTTCTTGCTATCATTTCCCATGTAGCACCAATCACTGGCTTTCCAGCATGAAAACACTGGCTAAAATATAAATAGCATTTCCTGGGCCTCCTCATATCCTGTGTGGACCATATTGTTTTACTTTGCTGTTCCGATTATCACAAATGGAAAATGTATGAATTTATCCTGCTTAAAATATACCTGATCCCTTACTTAAATGTGGATGATCATTTTATGACAATTCCAGTTACTAATAGCTATAATGGCACTGTTGCCATATTGCCATGCATGCTAATTACAAGGCATTGACCATGGCTATTGGATTTACTGCACCTGCCACACATAAAATGTTAGACATCATCTGCAGTAGTGATAAGTAGTGATTATGTAGTTAGCGTCATTAGCTTGTTATTGTCTGAGACTGCGTCTATGGTTCTTCACTGTATAAATATAAATGCAATGTAATATATGGATTCTTAAAATAATAACCCCAAAAACCGTATAAAAAAATCCTTGTAATAGATTAGTTAGTCCCATAATAGTATACTTCGGTCCTCGTAATACTGTACTTTGGCCCAATAATACTATACTTCGGTCCC
This sequence comes from Neoceratodus forsteri, assembly GCA_016271365.2. Classification (NCBI taxonomy): domain Eukaryota; kingdom Metazoa; phylum Chordata; order Ceratodontiformes; family Ceratodontidae; genus Neoceratodus; species Neoceratodus forsteri. The sequence goes on from JADMNL010000024.1 coordinate 142,993,078, forward strand.
CATAATACTATAATTGGACTACCGGAGCAACTACTGTATGAACCATGTGTTTTTTCTCTCTCTGAAAGAAGCGGGAATGGATCAGGGCTACAGGGGTGTGTGCAAATGAGGGCGAGAACACTGGGAGTCTGCGAACTCTGCAGATCGCCTTGAGCATAGTAAGAACTTGAAATTCCTTGCATCCATATATTACAAAAAATAACAAATAGGTTCTGGTGTTTCAAGGCAGAAATTCCATTGAGAGGTTCTGGGGACACAAGAAACCTCTTGAGCTTCGCTCTCGAGGTTTCTTGTGTCCCCAGAACCTCTTGATGGAATTACAGCCTGTAATACACCAGAACTTATCTATTATTCTATTTTTAATAAGCCATCATTGAAAGGTAGGTGAGAGGTTTGTTTTAGAGTCATTCACATATTTTGCTACTCATTTCATACACATGCCTATATGCCCATCAAGTTCTGCCTCTGATGGAGTAAAAACTCTTGCTGTCACTACTTGCTTAGTGGAGGTACGGTTGCGCTGTAAGATTAACAAGTTTTAATATAGCAGACAGAAATGGAATACGCCGAGTTGTTCATTGATGTGAGGTGATGGAGTAAACATTTGTGCTGGCTGTAGTCAGAGAAGGGAGAAGTGCCATAATTTAAGCACTGCAATGTTATGGTGAGGGAGTAAACACTTGAGCTGAAGCTTCTACATTCTGGAGTGAGAGAGAGTATTAATACACATACGCGTGGGCACTTCATGCTCAGAGGAGGGGTAGCAGATGTAAGATTTTATTATTAAACATGCTGACAGCTGGAAAGAGGCTATAAAGTTGGAGTGATCTACATTCTCAATTACAGCATGTGCAGTAGTGATTTAGTGCTAGTGGAAATTTGCAAAACAGCCTTTCTTTCAAAAAAAGAAGTAATATTTTGACTTGTCAACTAATATGCTATTGGGTTGTTTAACCTGATTTTATGTGTTGTTACGATCTAATGGGGGAATATAAATACAGAGTACTTACACTGCCTAATTTATCTCAGTACATATTGTATTGTACCTCCAGTCTCATAACTGTGCCTCACAAATCCAGGCAGGGATTGGTTTTAAAAGAAACACACACCCCTAAAAAAAAATTGTGATTGTCAGAATTGGGACGTCCTTGTAAATAAGCATTGATTAGTGGAGTTTGCTCCTTGTAAAATGAATAAATACAAAATACAAGGGTCAGTCCTCCGGAATGTTAATATCTTCATAGGAGCTATGAAAAGTGTGAATTCTGTATTTTCAGGAATATTGCAACTCTTGCAAGTGGTAATGTGAGAAACGGCCAGATAGAACATACACACATTTTTTTTGTGTGTGTTTGTTGTTTGGCCATTCCACATTTCACCATGTGCCTGATTGGGGAAAAAGTTTGAGCAGGTATCCAAATTGAGGGGGTACCCTCACTCCTCAGAATAACTTCCCCTGCCCACCAGAATGACTCCCCACATGCTGGTACTTGTCACAGTGTGCAATTTGGATTGGTTGTTGTGATGGAGAGGCCACCTTAGTGCATGAATGCCCATTATGTGGTCATTTGACTGCTTTGTGAGCCAGTGCCCATGTGCACTGTATGTATGGGAATGCAATACTGTTTTGTCAGAATGCACACCCCTGCTGAGTTTGAGTCAGGAATGCCCAATGTTTTTGCCTGAATGCACACACAGAGTGCAATAATTTCCCCACCCTTGAAATGTTATGAATGCTCTTCTTGTTGGACACAATTCCTGCCCTATGTGCATAGGTGGAATGGCAAGTCTAAGTTTAAAAGCACCCAATCCATAGCAACATAGATATTGTTGACAGATAAGTACCCTTGGCCTACCTAGTCTGTCCTGGTGCTACTGGCAATTTCGATTTGTCATGCACTACTGACATTAGGCTACCCCCCCCCCACACTCCCTGCACTGGGCAGTGTTTTTTATGGTTCCTCTTAACATTACCCCTTGTTCCTTCTCCTCCTCAGTGATCCCCAGCTTACCCCCCAGCCACTATTGTCTCATGAGGTTCTTCACCCCAAAGTGCATAACCTTATATTTCTTTGCATTGAACCCCAGCTACCACCTCTCTGACCACTCCTCTAACTTGCTTAGGTCCCACTGCATCTGCTTCCATCCCTCCTCTCTATCCACCATTGCTCTGATTTCGGTGTCGTGAGCGAACAGACTTACCTTGCTCACCACCCTGCCTGCAATGTCTGATATGATAAGCCCAAATAATACTGGCCTCAACACAGAGCCCTGTGGCACCCCACTCATCACCGGCCTTGGAGTTGAGAGCTCCCCTCTCACCACCACCTGTTGCAGCCTCTCTCTCAGACAGTTTGTAATCCAGTTCATCGCATTTCCTCTACTGCCTCCACATCAAAAATTGTGATTGTCAGAATTGGAACATCCTTGTAAATAAGCATTGATTAGTGGAGTTTGTTCCTTGTAAAATGAATAAATACAAAATATAAGGGTCTTCATGTTCTTTAACCTAGTAGGTATACTAACCAACTATGTCAGTAGACCCTCCAGGATCACATTCAAAAGCACTTTCTCCCTAGCACTGGAGGCGACTATAAACATAAATGTTATTGCACATCATTTATTTCGACAGAACAATCTTATTGTATGTAGTCATGAATTACTGTGCTGTAAAAATAATTTTCTGGTCATGCAGTTTAATTATACAGACAATTCTTTAGATTTTTCATCAATCATTCATTTGTTATGGTCTTCATGAGTCTGGTCACAATTGAGGTCAGAGGTTCTGGTCTGTGAGTTCCAGTGTGATCCCTGGGACAACTTTTGATGAGGTGCATGACATGTGATGTTTTCCAGACCTGCTGTATCTCACCTGACTATGGTGAATTATTAAACAGATTTGACATTGGCTCTGCTAGCTCCTCATCCAGATTACTTAGTACCATTGGATTTTCTCTGTCTGTGCTTGGTGATTTTGTCACTCTCAATGCCAGCAGTCTATCCCTTACCCATGAAACTTATGAACATTGAAGCTGACGGCAGGTAAGGACCACAAGGCCCTTCAAGTCTGCCCATTGTTTCTACCTTATGAATGTGCCATATGCATTTAATCTGTCAATGGACTATTTATTCATAGTCATCTGTATTGCTCAAGCATGCCTATCCCATGACCGTTTGAAGTCATGCACTGTATTCATGTCCACCACTTCCTGATCCAATCTGATCCTTGCATCCACCGCCCTTTATGTGAGAAGGAAACTCTTCACATCACCCCTTAATTGTTCCCACTTTAATCTTGCGCTGTGTCCTGTTGTCCTGCTGTTTTTCTTATATTTAAACATGTTAGACTCTTTCACTTTGTTAAAACCTTAAGAAGTTTGAATTTTTCAATCATATCACCTTCCTCCTTCTTTTGTTCCAGGGTATGCATATTGAGCTCTGTTAATCTGTCCTCATATGTTTTCTGATGCAGTACCTGCACCATTTTGGTTGCCCTTCTATGTATTGTCTGCATTTTGTTAATGTCCTCATGTAGATGCAGACTCCATTATCAGAACAGCACACAGTACTCCAGGTGGGGCCTAGTCACCGTCTTGTAAAGAGGGATTATTACCTCCTTCTTACAACTTGTTATACCCCTAATAATAAATCCAACATTCCTCTAGCACTACCTACTGCTTTAGTTGTCTGCTTGGATGATTTTAGGTCATCTATGAAATTGATTTCCGAACTTCTGTGGAAGTTCCACCCATGGTTGTGGCCAAACCCAGTTGCCAAACTTGCCAATGAATAGACTAGTCCCCACTTCCCTCAAGTTGAGATCCCTCCATCTGCCCCATCCCTGCCCTATGAAAACATGCCATGGTGGCTAGGGGTCCCTCCCCTCCACTTCATCTGCCAAAACTAAAATTGTCCACCGGCATTTTTAATAAGTCACCCTTCCCCATCTCTGACTGACCCATACTTTTAAAAAACTATAAAAAGTGTCTCAGAAATGCTGCAATCTGATTCTAGGACCTTTTTTTTTAATAATAGCAATAGGGTGCTCACAGGAGTTAGATTAACAGTCTATTAATCAACACCTAGGGTCAACATGGCACTTAGCTGCACCTTGTGTCACATTACACATCTAGGCGGTGAACAACTGACTGTTAATCTAATCCCTGGTCATGTTATTGCTTAAGCTCACATATCAAATTATCAATTCTGTCTTCTAATTACAATTTTTTAATAAAATGTTTGCACATTGCTCTGTGGTGTTCTGATCATGAAAATATCATATTTTACTCAGAATATCAGTGTGCAAGGATTCCATAATATACAAGTATGTTACTGGCCTATATATGGAGATATGTGAAAATACAGTTCTAATGGTACAGTTAAATGTGTTCTGATAAAATATTATTTTCACATTACACATTCAGTCTGATTGTTTAATGTTAAATCATGCAGACTTGGTAATTTATAATTATATTTATATAACCATTCATTTATCGCAAATATATATTGGTCATGTTTCTTAGTCATGTGGCTGTAAATGGAACATAACAGTGCTATTAATTACATTTTTGTCATTGAATACAGGGATCAGGATAATCCAAAATGAATAACTATGAGAACAGTTCTGATGATTACAACAATCAAATTGAAAATGTGACTGGTCTGATTCGTAATTTTGGAGTCATAGGGTATGCTTACAAACCCGAAATTGCAGCTATTCCACTTTTAAATCATGGATCACAAGCTGATGATGTACCCAGTGCTGAAGAAATATTAGCCAGATTGCTGGATCTCAATTGGTGCATTTGTGGGAACTGCATGCAAATGCCAACCGTTGTTGAAAGTGCATGTTGCACTGAGATTAAAGGAATACAACATAGAATGAAAGGTATTAGCTGCATAATTAATAATCTACAAATGCATAATATACACATTGATGTTGAAGCACTTGATGCAAGCCTAATGGCAAACAGATATCTACGTGGAGAATCTTTAGTCAGTCCAGTTTCTAGCAGGTATTATTTTGTATACCAGCTATAAAACAATTTGGGAAATTTCCCCTTTGAGCTGTGTTACAGTGTATAATTTAACATTAAACAGCAGTATAGTATAGTACAGTAGTTAAGGGAACTGATTTGTAAACCTTGAGACCCGGGTTCGAATCTTACAGCCTTCAAGAGCATACTACTCCTGTGCTTGCCCCTAGTCAAGCAACTGAACTTCCTTGTGCTCTTAGGTTTGTATAGTAATATAATCATGGAAATTTATGGCAGAAAATGACCCTCTGGCCCATCAAGTCTGCCCTTCACCAACCCCCTTAGTCCACCCTCCATACTCTTAGGGCTCCTCCCCATAACCCAATGCTCTTGTCCCATAATCTGCTGAAACCAGACACAGCCTTGGCCTCCACCACCCTATTACAGATTTTCAGGTCAACAGCAAATATGGCCACATGCCATAAACTTTTCAGTTCATGTTAAGGTAGAATAACATTCCATGACCTTTGAAATGTGGTACTACAACATTTTGAAAGGGATGGAATTCTGTATAGAACACTCCACTATACACTATAAATTAGTAACATAATGATGTTTCAATGGTCAGCAACAAGATGTTTGAAGCTATTCTAAATCACATAATTTTTGTTTTTGTTTTGTTTTAGGACATATCGGCTTGCAGCATATGGACAGTTCACTCTGTGGACACATGGTCATCTTGGAAAACATATAAGGCATGTTATTCCAGCATGCTGTGTGAAGTTAATTAGGCAGAACTATCTTGATTTTGAATATGAAGAGTTTCATTTCGCCTTTATGTAAACATAACAATAAAAAAGCAGAACAAATAAATAGTTGCTTCTACAGCGAATATGGAAATGTGAAATATGAGCTGAATAAAAAATGCCCACATGTTTCACTCTGATTCTTTATTTTTTTGCATTTTTTATTTATTGCATAATACATATAATTGTTAATACCAGCTGAGTATATAAACATAAATCTAGTGACTGTGAAAGAGGTTATAGCAGGCTGGATACTCCTTGTGTTGGGTGGGGGGTGGAGTCCTTAGTAAAAAAGATCTAATACTACTGTAAGGGTGGTTTGAAATGTGGCAGGTAAAATTCAATGGCAGCCAATGTAAAGCGTGCAATTGGAAAGGTGGAATCCAGATTAAACATACACGTTATTGGGGGTGGTGTGGTAGGTAGATAATGACTGCAACCAGGCAGTAGAAGGATCTATGAGATATAATCCCCTTCGTGTGGGGACCTGTTACTGCAATGCAGTGGCTAAATCTAACTGGATGCTGGTATGCATATGAAGAATGATAACCAGCAGAAAGAGGATGGTGCAGATGGTACTATCCAGTTTGGAGGATGCATTTCAGGAATAATTTAAAAACAACAGAGTGATGTGGCCCCATAACCATCAAATGTGATATGTTTTTATTCAATATAAAAATGAACCAAATTCAATAAAAAAAACAGTACAATATAGAAAGGATTCAATGAAACAAAGCAGGCAGTCTAATAAGATGTGTAGGCTAAGAAGCAACTATTTCTGTCATTTCACCACATATGTACGTTTGCCAATATTTTGAATTTGAGATTTTCATATGATGTAATGGCACTATGAATTGATGGAGAATTATCTGATGTGGATAGTATAATTAGATCAATTATAAGATGCAACAATCCACCCCCTCGCCCCAGAAAAAGAAACATGACTGAATAATGAATAATCAACAACATAACATCCAATGTCTGCACACTGTGATATTAAACAATGTTTCCTTGCTCCTTTAGTTCACAATGGTTAGATAGTTGAATTACTATTTGCTTTTAAACTTCTTGAGAATCAAGTATGGTGGGCATTCACTGCCTCTTCTATAGAAAGCTTAGATGCCCCATGATGTTTGCCAAGACGTCGTTTTATGACATCTGTTGTTTGGCAATTACTCTCTGTCCCATTGTCACCTGCAATACAGAACAGAAATGAGTTCCCAATGAAGGATACAGCACCAAGGAAAATAAGAAAACTATGCATGCATTAATGATAGTAATATATTAAAAAATGTATGATGCACCATCGATTTGCCTGTCACATTCACTTCTTATTAGATTGTCTCTGAACTTGAATGTCTTCTTGGATCTTCTAGTCTTAATAACATATCTCCCAGCAGGTTTCGAGAACTGGTGCTTGAACTGCAATTTACCACATTTGTTATAGGCCTGAGGTCATAGTACATTCACATTAAGATCCAAAGCTGCAACATGCATTCTATATGAATATGCATCAAAATCATACTTGATTCTCTTGGGAGCATATTTAAGGTACAAGGAATGAACAATCTCCAGGTCACCAGTGTGAATTCCCTCTGTCACCTTTGGTTACAATCAGAAAAATTAAATCACATGTTGTACTAAAACAAAGGTTGAGAATACATATATTACAGAACCAGCAGCAAGGCCCAGAGCAAGAATGATAGGGCTAAGAAACTGAACTGTGTGAGCAAGTGGGTCATGGAAAAGGTAAGAAGGAAAACAGCTGCCCTTGAAATGGGGGGAGAGAATGGGTGACAGAAGGGGAAATAATAGAGTGCAGAGTTCTGGAGGGTCTGAGGGCACTGAGGGTGGATAAGGCGCCAGGCCCAGATGGCATCCATGAAAGAAGAGGAGATGGATCTGGGGTGCTTATTGCAGGGTCAATGAACTTCTCAGCACAGTGTAGGAAAACAGCTGTAAAGGCCAACAAAATGCTCAGATGCACTGCAATGGGTATAGCCTCAAGGAGGGGGGAGGTGATTCTTCCACTGTATAGATCATTAGTTAGACTGCACCTGGAGTACTGCAAGCATAACTGGTGCCTGTATCTGAAGAGGGACATTAAGTTACTGGAGGGGTTGCAGTGCATGGTGACAAAGACTATCAATGGTCTGAGGGACTTACCATATGAGAGGTGCTGAGGGAGTCAAACATGTACTGGCTGGAGAAGAGGAGGGAAAGGGGGAACATGATTGAAACCTTTAAATTTTGCATGTTCATTTATATCAAGAAATAGACTACAGTACATACATAATTACCAGGATTAACTGTAAAAAAATGGCAAAATGAGAGTATGCTGGCATTCAGGATGTGTAGGGATCATTAGCAACAGACAGTCTAATTAAGAAATAAGGCATGACAGGGTGTGCATCGTCGTTGAATGACGTCACACTTAAGGTGGGTTGAAACACGATGCCACAGGCAGTCAGGGACGACGCACACTCTGGAGTGTCTTATTGCAATTATAACATGGCTATAAAAAATCTGACAAGACTTCGATGATTAAGCAATAAACATAAGAAACTGTAAAGAGGCTACTGGACCTTCTCCCAGTGCTGTGTCATGAGATATCAGCACTGTGTTCCAAGCTCCTCAACCAATCAGGTTACTTGATTTTTTATAGCCATGTTATAATTGTAAATATTACTCTGGTCATACTCATTGTTACTGAGGAAATACAACTTCATTATTAACTTCTCTAAATCAGATAACTTCTTGTCCAACAGAATCTTCTCTAGTTCTTCATGAGCCTCAGATTCGCTTGATATCCATGATTTACATAATTCAGTGTCTCTGTCATATGGTGGATGTTCATACCTGTGGAAGTTTTCATTTCCCATCCAGCTGTGTATATTTGCCATGTGGAACATAGAAACATAGAAACATAGAATTTGACGGCAGATGAGGACCGCTTGGCCCACTCAGTCAGCACAGAAGTAAATCTCTCTTTTATTAGATCAAAATCTTTATCACAGGTATCAACTGCCAACCAAAGATGGTTAATTATTGCATTACTCCAATCAGAAATTATTGCACAATTCCTCTTGTTGCTTGATTTGAACATCTTCTTTATGCCTTTTGCAATGTGCCATAAATCAAACTCGTGTTTGACAGTAGGGAATTTCTCTGTGATAATCTTCTGGAGTGACACATGCCTCTCAGTTGCCAATATTGACACATTGAGGCCGTTATTCTGAAGTTTTATCAAACTCCTGATCAACCCTTCTAGTTCTAACCAGAAACTGTTTTTGACCTCAGTAACCTCTACTGACTGTTGATCTATTATGCATTTTGTTTCAAGGTCAGTTATGGTGTACATCCCAAGTGTTGCACAGTGACCTGAGCTGTCAGAGCGTGCGTCACCAGAAACTATTAGTTCTTTGTTCGCAATTTTCTGATGGCTTTCAGTCATGTGAGTTCCCCACTCCTCACGAACTGTAGGCAGAATCAGTCTCCTTTAAATATTATTACAGTGTCGTACAGTTATGCATCCAATTTCAATAGTTGTTAGAACCTCAAAAGTCGTTGTATAGGAGCCCCACAAACAAATGTTGATGCAGACGTAAGAATATTAACCTCTGGTACACCGTTCAGCTTCTCTTGTGAATCCCATGTCCACGTATGTCCATTCAGACATTTTGCTTTCACAGTTGGATGCGTGACTAATGGGCTGTTACAAAGAGGAGCATTACATGGTCTAAACAATAACATAAGTTTCTGTTTTGAAATTATATAGAAGCATTCCGAATCATCGCATGTTTCACTGTCAGATCCTGATTCACTGGTTTCATCACTTACAGACGATTCTGGACTAGTCAGGGTCTTTTACATAGTTATCTAGCAAATCAGATTCACTCTCAGATTCATATTGATTAGTTATGTCGCTTCCAACACTAACTGCATCCTCGAATTGAACCATGTTGCTGTCTTCATTTTGACTTCCTTTGAAACATTTACTGACGATGTGTGATTCATTGTTTGAACTTTCAATTAATCAGTCTTGTCAAGATGCAAGCTTTTACTGTGTATATATATATATATATATATATATATATATATATATGATAATTAATAAAACCATGTTTTGCTAGTAGGCTGTCCGTCATTGTGAAACTTGAATATTTTTTATCTGCTGCATCTCATTCACAATATTAGTTTGAGTTTCTTTATTCCTAGGTTTAATGCATGGTAACACTGTATCTAGAATAGTCTGCATACAAACTGAATGTTTTCTTATTGACCATAAAGGAGCAAGAAGACAATTGTGACATCTGCATGTGTAGTCCTGTAAATTTAGTGATTTACATTTTAATTATATGGTATTGCAGTAAAATTACATAATATATAATAGGGTATGACAAATTATGGTAAATGACAGTTATTTAAGCAATAAACCACTCCAGGGTTTGAGTGATGCTGGGTTTACCCACGGCTGGTGTGGATCGGTCATGAGGCCAGCATCACCCACACCACCCATGGAGTGGTTCATTGCAATTATACAATGTTTCCCTTCACTTACTGCATGTTTTTTTATGTGTGTGGAGAGGGGGAGACAATGCAGCAAGTTACATAAGGTGGAGGAGAGTCTCACAAGAAAGAAAATAGTCACTAAAAACACAATAGTGCCCTCCCATGGTCATTCTACTAATAAAGGGACTACTTTACCACAGTTAATTTTAGTATTTTTTTATTAAGTTGTAATATGTATATATTTATTTTTATGTATTTTTTCAGGAATTTTCACCTATAGCCCACTTTCTAAGTGCAATAACACCCGACAGTAACCTTTACTGACTGTTGATCTATTAAGTTGGGCAATACTGGACCTTCCAGGGGCTATAAGGACCTCCGCCAGTGGCATCGGGCCTCGTTATGCCCCAGGACAGTCCGTATTACTCAATACCACCCACCCTGTTGGGTATTATTGATTGCTTACTGCTTCACTTTGCTATTTTTTGTATGTGACACTACAAGGGGTCACGGCTCATCTGCTAGTTTATGGCTTGCTAAGCTTCAGAAGCAACATGGGGGCATTTACCTTTTACAACATTATACTGGCCTATTGATAGAATGAAATGAGAAAACACAGACAGGGACTTGTTATTTCCCGGTCTCTGTTGTCTCATACATGCCTGGCTAATTTCAGCCAATCAGGATACAGAATTCCACGTGCCCATTTTCTAACTGGCGATTTTATAATATCAATATGACATAGCTGGGTGTTTATAGTACTGAAAATACATGCACACACAGAGTCTGAAGGCACTCGACTAGCAGCCTCATGCCTCATTCTGCCTATGGGTGTGTGGGTATCTCAGTACTACCAACACTCAGCCATGTCTTATTGCTTACACAGGGCAGACAAACTAACTGCCTTACTATCTCTCTTAGCTTCTCTGCCCCCTTGGCTGATAGTTCTACAACTGTTTCTCTCAATCACAACACATTTCCATAATGTATCTTATAGATGTAACATTGTCAGAAATAAACATAGAGAGTCATTTGGCCCGGCAGCAGTTTATGAGGGACGCCTTCACAGGTATATAATCTTGCGACAATGTGAGAGGTCAAGTTTTAGAAATTGGTACCGGGGGGATGCGGGGTGCAGAGCACCCCCTGATTATAACAGTAGACGAAAACCAATGTGTTAGAAAACAACAATTTGAAGGGGTTCGATTAACAGGTATTTGACTGAAAGAACGAGTATGAGAACTTCTTTGTACCACTTCTTGGAACTGTTGCTAGGTGACGGTGTGCCAACTCTGATCTCACTGAATGTTAGACGAGATTTCAGAAGCCATATTAACCATCCCTCATAAACTGCCGGCACACCAGTCATTGTATACAGTTATGGCCCATGAAAATTGGGTTAACTAGAGTGGAGTTATATAAGGAAACACTGGGGGGGGATGGTGATAACAGAGGAAGGGTTAGAACTGGAAATGGAAGGGCTTCTGAGTTTGCTGAACGATAAGAGGTAGCAATGATAACAGCTGGGCAAAGGGAGGGGATAATGTTTGATGCAAGATAAGCAGAAGGGAATACAGTAGTGAGTAACACAGGTGGGAAGGGGAGATCCTACCAGTGGGAAATCTAACTCTTAACAAGTCAAGTAGAAGGAGAGGTTAAATGGGCAGTCTCAGTGGGCTAGAAATGTCATTTTTCTGCCATCACATTTCTATGAAGTTATTAATATTATTAATACCTCTTGAAATATTGGCATGCTGCTGAAATTAGATACAACATCTTCAGCCATACTAGTTGGAAATGTTCCATATTTGGTCTGTTTATCACCACCAAATTACCTAGAATGTGTCTCACCATTTAATTTCAATGTCCGACGTGCAGTATTATGGGCCTGTGTGTCATCCTGTGCAGAAAAATAATGGGATGTATTAGTTAACAGATCTGACTGCTAAGGTACTTCCTCAGTGCATCACATACAAAACGTTGAAAAAAATATGATATACCTGTACATGTTTAATGCTTCTGGATGTGCCTTGGACCATTATAATTTCAGGTGTGATTTTTTTCATGGATGTGTTGCTAGATGAGTCTGGTTCATATAAATTTGAACTTGTTCCTGCAGCACCAATGTTGTGAGGTACAGCATTTCTTGCAATCAATTGGTCTTAACTAATGAAAAAAGGCCATCACTATCAAAATGGCCCTTGGTAATATAATCAGTCTCACTAAAATGAAGGCTGCATATAAAACTATGAATAGTTGAGTCGTGGTTTCTCAGTTGAAGTGAACCCAACCATTTGTGATATAGCTCAACATTGTTAGATGGGATTTGATGGACATTTAACCACAAAGTACGTGTGTATGTACTATCACACCCAGGAACAGTACATGTGGGTCCAGATGTTCTCCTTTTGATCAGGACGTTTAGTTCCATAACGAATAGTGTTAGATGTCTGTCATTCTTGCAACAAAATTACCAGTTCCTGTAGTTATGATATTAAAATCTGTAGAGTAAAACAGTGAATTAATTGTTGCATAAACCTAACTGTATACATAAACAGAGACATAAATTTAACAAAACATATAAATTATGAAGAAAAAATGTCATATTGCACCATCTTATTATTGTACTGCTTCCTTATTGGAAGATGGGTTCACCTTATACATGACTTATACAGTTGAGATACTTACATTTTTATATCATGTCATCCATATGTATCCATGGTACATAAAGTAAGTAATGAGAATTATACAATTGCAAGAAACAATCTTGGGCTCTGCTTGGTCAGCCTGAGACTGGACCCATGATATTATCCCAGCACAACATCACGGGTCTAGTCCCAGCACCCAGATGACCACATCAATCATTACGGGGATCACGCCACACAGCCCGCTTGATTGATCCCCACTGGACAGCATGCTTAAATCATTGCTGATCCAATGCCATCGCCAGTGTTCCATGCCTTTACATCCCATTAAAACTGCAAACTTCCCTCCCACTATTCATTCCAACAACAACAAAAAAGCTCACTGGCAGTTTTTTTTATCTTTTTTTCAAATCCTAAATATCAGTGAAGTTGTCGGCTTCACTTTTCAACAGCGAGCTGAGCTGAGACAGCGCAAGACCACCTATAGTCAACTTTGCACTAAATTTACAAGTACCAGTTCATTTTTCTTTTCTCCCCATGGACAGTAAAAACACATCTTTTTAAAACCGCTTGTCATCCTAGAACACATCGTTACCTTCAAATGGGCAGACTTGGTGGGTCTTTTTCAGTCCTTTTCTACTGTCACACTTCTATCAATCTATGAATCTAAACCATCTCTACCACTCACCAGCTGACCCGACAGTGAAACTGAGATGCCTGTAATCCTTACTAAGGAGTTTCCATGAACATCCGTCACAGAGCCTGTAGTAAATTACTAAACAAAGCAGACAAAAAAATTAGCGGACATGGTTGGGGGGGGAGTTACTGTATTCTCAGCTGCTCAAAAGGGGACCCGCAAAACAGCACAGGGACTTTGAGACCAAGACAGAATGAAACGGGCTATACAGACACTGCCACCTGCTGGCCAGCACTAGTAATAAGGGATTTTTTTTTCAATGTATGTAAACCTACACATAGTTATAAATGCTTTTAAAACAGTATTTTTATCTCTATTTTATTCTTCTTCTTTTTTTTTTTACAAAGCAGTCATTGTATAATAGCAATAATGCAGTCCAGGGTGTGTGTCGTGCTGGGATAACGTCACTTCTGGGGTGATTAGTCACACTAAACTAGACTAGCCTAATCACCCCAGGTGTGACGTTATCCCAGCATAACACACACACGCTGTCATGCATTATTGCTTAAACTTTATTCTGTCATGTTGGAGAGACTGGTGACCATGCTGGAGGTCAGTGTGGTGCATGACAGTTGACAGAATGGCTTTGTCAAGGGAAGATCCTGCTAGGCCAACCTAGTGGACTACTATGACTGAGTGACTAGGAAAATGGACAAAGGGCATGTGGTGGATTTCCTGTACCTGAACTTCAATAAGATATTCAACTCTGTGACACATGGAAGACTAGTATGTAAACTAATGGGCAAAGTGGCGAGCACAAAGTTGGTGGGATTGGTGGAGATCTAACTGCAGGATCAAGTAATCAGAAGAGGCGCTAACATATGAGGGGGACATCTAGATGTAACTGAGGAGAAGAAAGATCTGGGGGTGCTCATTACTGTAGCAATGAACAACTCAGCACATTGTAGGAATACAGCAGAAGTGGCCAACAAGATGCTGGATTGTATTGAAAGGGGTATAACCTATATATGGATGGAGGTTATTCTGCCATTATATTGTGTGATGGAATATGGTTGTGTTTGGAAATCTGTACACCATAAAAAGTCATTTTGCTTCAGTAGTGATGTCCTCACTAACACAGAACGACTTTTCATTCTACGTTATTGAGGATGTCACAATACAGCCACCCCATATGAGGTTAGGTTGATGGAGCTGAACTTGTACTCTCTTGAGGAGGGAAGGAATAGGTGGGATATGATAGAGAGGAATAAACAGGGCAGGCACAGAGAGACTATTCAAGGGATGTGGGAGATACACTCAGGGTAATGACATGAGATTTGAGGGTGGAAGATTTAGGAGGGAGATTAGGAGGCATTTCTTTACTGACAGAGTAGTAGCAGAGTGGAAATACACTACCAGCATAGGTGTTGGCCTATAAAATATTGGAATTCTTCAAGAGGTGCTGGGATATGGCTAAAAAGGGAGGGTCATGTGAGGGGGTGATAAGCACTAAATTGCAAACAGATGCATATAAAGGAGGCAACTGCAACCTGTACAAGTGTCCAGAGTAAGAGAGCGAGGATTAAGAAGCATAATTTTGGGTGAGCATGGGGGTCATAGAGAAAGTAAGGAAAAAAGGAACCACATTTAGAAGATACATGAGAACAAAAATGGATGATGACGTACAGGTATATCTGAAGAATTCAAGGGAGAAGACAAGGGCAGTCAAGGAAGTCAAGGCGTCCAAATAAGTAAAGTTAGCTCAAGGCATCAAGGATGATGAGTATGATTTTTTTTTATGTATATCGGGAAAAAAGGAGATTCAGAAACCAAATTGTGATGACAAAAAATGAGGGTGGGTTAGTTGATACCAGGCAGAACAGGTGTAACCATTACATTAGTAAGTCTGCTATGTACATTTACTAAACAGAAAGAGATTGGCAGTACACTGGGGAGATGGGGTGTGGTCATGGGAAGATATGGGTGGGAAAGGGTGGGGGAAAGGAGAGAGACAGACAGGAAATCACAGTGGGCAGCGTACAACACTGGTCCAGTGGAGCTGAGGTTGAGGTGCTGGATGCCACACCTCACGCCATGCTAGATAACTGGGATCGGGAGTGGACTCAGTCCCACGGGTTCAACCGGAAGAAGGAGGATTGAGTGTCCTATGGACTGCTCTCCTCCTTTGGGGGAGAGTGGAGTGGAAGGATGGCTAAGACACTGACCCCTGGCAGTGGCTGGAGGGAGGTGTAGCTTGGTGATCAGACTGTGGGCTGGTGTGGGCAGGCATCAGTCATACTGTGGACATTTTTGCTTGCACAGCAGCATCCTTGACACCATTGCATGACCGAGCCAGGGGGAGAAAATGGGGTCCAAAACAAACAATCCTCAGACACAATGATGGTCAACTCCATTGGCGCAGCAGTGGTCCTGCTCAAGACAGCTACCTCCAGCCCTTGCTCTCCAGGTTTCCACAGCGCATGGGATAAATTCCCATTGCAACCGAGGAAAGAAAGACAGAAATGGGGATCCAAGGAACACCCCCAGCCAAGGAGGTACAAAATATAGAAGAAATTAATAAAAAAACACAGTGGACAGGGTACTGGATATCTGACATTTCAATAAACATCAATAGTAACATCAGTCTGTTTGCTGATGATACCAAGATGATAGCAGTAGTGGATGACATAGGAGTGTTTACCAGTGTTATAGGTCATTCTGGTGAAATTGGATGCATGGGTCAGACACTTGGCAGCTGAGTTTCAATGCTAAGAAATGTAAGATGTTACATCTCGGGCCAATACACCTAAAGAGAAGCGACCAACTAGGTGGTATTCCGCTAGCCTAGACAGATGAGGAGAGGGATATGGTGTTATCATAATTAACAACTCCATGCAGTGTAGAAATGCAGCTGTGAATGCTAAAAAGATGGTAGGATGTGTTGCCAGAGGCATATCATCCAGAAAGTTAAAGATTATCCTGTTGATATACAGGTCACTAGTTAGACAACACCTAGAGTACTTTGTGCAGTTCTGGCGAACGTACATGTTGAAGGACATTATAGTGCATGGAGGAACGTTATTGTGCATAGAAATCTTTGCTTGGAATATCCTTGTTCTGCTGCACTGACTATGTCACGATCTTGTTGTGCTGCACTCAGTACGTCAGTAGTGCAGCACAACAAAATCGAATGCCTCCTCGAGCTGCTTCCACCATGAGACACAGCTGACGTTAAATTAACTGTGACTTTACCTCTAATTATATTAACAGTAAATCACACATCTCGGTCATGAAACTGAAAGCCCCAAAAGCAAACAGTACAGAAATCACAATGGCATCTGTCTGCCTGTCCGAATCAATATTGGAAAGAGCATTTTTTTATTTCTCTCACCCTCCTCAATATGTAGTGCTGACACAGTTTCCATTTTTGTCTGAGGAAGTAGTATACCCGACGATGGTCATAACGAACTGGATGAATCTGCAGCATAGGGATGCATCTAGATAGGGCAGTAATGAAATTCTTTGGGTAGTAATTTCTCCTGAATATAATACAAAAATAGATTTAGGCCTGGTATATAGAAATCCCTCTATAACAACAAGAGATGATTCAAACTTGTTGGATTTTATAGTGCACCTTGCGGAGTTCAAAAATGTTGTCTTAATGGGCGATTTTAACCTGCCAGGCATAGACTGGGAAAACCTTGTAACAAAAACAGATAAAGAAAATGAATCCCTAAATACCTTTAACCTAGTCAGGCTGGAACAATATGTAAGAGATAGTACTCGGGGAAACCATATACTTGATTTGATTCTAAGTAATATGGGTGATAAGATAAATAACTGTCTTGTACTGCTACCTCTGGGCTCTAGTGACCATTTAATGGTAAGATTTGACGACTTTGGGGCATTGAGTTAAAATACTGGCAGCACAATAATATATAGTTATGATGAGGCGGATATTACGGGTATGCATAGAGATCTGGCTAATTGGAATTGGGAATTAGAGTTTAAAGGATCATCAATAGCAAAGATGTGGGATATTCTTAAGACTAAAATAATTAGTTTGACTACAGATTTTGTACCATCCAGGATAAAATATAGCTAAAAACATCTTCCCCCCAGATGACATCAGCAATTAAAAAGGAAATAAAAAAAATAAAACCTTTAGACGAGCTAAATTAAGAGGCGATGCTGTTAGCTGGGCTCATTATAAAAGGTGCTTAAAGTCCACTAAAAAAAGCATAGAAATAGCAAAAAGAAAATATGTTGGCTATTAAGGTAAAGGACAATTATAAATCCTTTTATCAGTACATTAACAACAAAAAGGGTGAATCCAACAAGATAGGCCCTCTACTGGATGTTGAGGGGAAAATAGTTGCTGACAACCTAGGTATGGCAGATTTAAGTAATAAATATTTCTCTTCAGTTCTCAATCAGGGTAAATCATTAAGGGGGTAAATTGTGGTACACCCAATGAAGACCGGGGGTTATTCTAGATAGGAAGGAAGTTATAAAAAGACTCCAAAAACTGGATCAGAATAAAACACAGGGCCCAGATGAGATACAGTCACGTTTACTCAAGGATCTGGCTGAACAACTTGCTGGTCCAATTACAGCATTAATTCAGAAATCAATAATGGAAGGGGAGGTCCCAGAGGATTGGAAACAAGCAAATGTGATCCCTATATATAAAAAAGGCCCTAAACAGGAGATTAAAAATTATAGGCCCGTTAGCCTCACTTCGGTTTTGGGAAAGGTACTGGAAGGATTCTTCAAGGATTTTATTACGGAACATCAATATAAGAGCAGTAATGTTGATTATACACAGCAAGGCTTTGTTAAAGGGAGGTCCTGTCAGACAAATCTACTGGAATTTTATGGGAAAACAAATCGAGCACTGGATGAGGGTAGTTCCGTGGACGTCATCTTTTTGGATTTTGCCAAAGCGTTTGACAAGGTACCACACGACAAGCTGATTGAAACCCTGGCTGATATGGGAGTTAATCATAATATTATTTGTTGGATAAAATCCTGGTTGACAGGTAGGAGACAGAGAGTTTGTATAAGGGGGAAATATTCTAACTGGCTTAGTGTGACTAGTGGAGTACCACAGGGTTCTGTGTTAGGCCCCTGCCTGTTTAATGCTTATATCAGGACAATGAAGGCTTCTCCTGATATCTGGTTTTCTAAATTCGCGGATGATACCAGATTAGGTAGGGTGGTAAATCTTAATAAAGATGCAGAATTGTTGCAATTTGCCTTAGGTGAGTTGGAACTTTGGGCACACAATCATGGATCATATTTTAATGTAGATAAGTGCAGTGTGATGCATCTGGAGAAATATAATATCCTCCATAATTATAATATGGGGGGTTAAATTACTTAAGGTGACCACAGAGGAATGTGATCTGGGGATAAAAATCAATAACAATTTGAATTTTATACCCCATTATAACCAGATAATAAAAAAAGCGGGTAGTATACAGTACTGCATAAATAAACATATTAAAAGTAGAGATAGGGGTGTTCTTTTGCCATTGTATATGTCATTGGTGTGCCCCCACATGGAGTGTTGCTCCCAGTTGTGGTCCCCATTTAAAAAAGGAGATATATCGTCGCTTGAGAGGGTCCAAAGAAGAGCCACCCATAAAATTAATGAAGTACAAGGGATGGACTATAACCAGCGATTTAGTACTCTGGGGTTATAGTCTCTGGAGTTTAGGAGATTAAGGGGGGATACGTGCTTAATATATAGGGCCCTAAATGATCGAATACTATGGGGAACAGCTGGATTTGAAAATCAGGGATCATAACTATAATACTAGAGCACATCCACTTCAGATAAAAACAGATAGATTTCGCTCAAATAAAAGGAAGCACTGGTTGACAGTAAGAGCACCTAGGATATGGGATAAACTGCCAATACAAATAATTGTTAGCAGTAATAGTGAAATCTTTAAAAAAGATTTAGATAATTTCCTAATAAAGAATAGGATAGTGGGATACTCCTGAATTATGGCAAGCATATGGACTTTGTCTTTTAAAAGCTCTGTATAACTATGAAACCTATGGTGTGGACCCAGTGACCTGAAAGAAAATAAAACGGACACTTTCTTTACTCAGACAAGCCGTTGTCTACCACAATCTAGAGCCAGTTGATTATAGTTTGTTCATGAGCTGCCTACGTTTAATGCAAGTATATTTGTTGCGTGCTGCCTTATTTTTTTCACTAAAAAATATTCTTCCCATCTAATTGACTCCCCATACACTATAAAAGATTGTCTATGTGGAGTGAAGCACAGACAAAGATATTCAAAAATCTCGAGGTATCCTTGGCAATGTTGTACCTCTCGAGCTGCGCTCTGGAGGCAAATTGTTGCCAAGGATACCTCCTGATCAAGAATACCCTTCTTGTGCATCACTCCCCATAAACAATCCTCTATGTGTTACTGTAGACTGTGCAACTGAAGGTGACAAAAATGATCCAAAGGTTAGGTGACTTGCACTATGGGAGTATGCTGAGGGATACTGATACAAGGAAATGAGGGACAGTGGGTACATGATTGACATATTAAACTACATGAAGGTAATAAATAGGATGGACATGGAGGGGAGTTTACATTTAAAGAGGAAGAGGGACAACTGAGGGCACAATCTGAGATTAGAGAGGGTAGGTTCAGGTGGGAAATAAGGATAAACTTTTTTACTGAGAGGGAGATGGCAATTTGGAACACATTACCAGAGGATGTGGTATGTTGTAATACAGTGGTCCACTTCAAACAGAGATGAGA
Source organism: Neoceratodus forsteri (assembly GCA_016271365.2). Classification (NCBI taxonomy): domain Eukaryota; kingdom Metazoa; phylum Chordata; order Ceratodontiformes; family Ceratodontidae; genus Neoceratodus; species Neoceratodus forsteri. The sequence goes on from JADMNL010000024.1 coordinate 143,013,445, forward strand.
CAGTGTAATGTGGATGGTCAATGGTAGATGGTGGGGTGGGGGAAGGGGCAGGTGCAGAATAAGGGCTGCTTGCTGCACAATCAGGCAGACTCAATATACCATAAGACCTTTATCTGCTGGCAGGTTCATATGTCGGTATGGCCATTATACTCTAAATTCATAATAAACACAGTTTTGACTGGTGCACCATGGCAGAGTTGCATGTGAATAATATGAGCATGCTAGTCACCCTGAATCACACATGTGCCCTAAATGTCAGGACAGGCTTCAAACAGGTATTAATTGATATTGTTCGGCCCAATGCTGTTTGTAACATTTATTGTAGACATCTCAGAGGGCATCAGCAGCAAAATCAGCCTATCTGTGGATGACACCAAGATGGGAGAAGTGGAGGACGACCAGGCTGGGTGATGGGACTACAACATGATCTGGCAAGGCTAGAGGTTTGGTCTGACAGATTGCAGCTGGCGTTCAATGCCAAAATGAAAGTGCAAGTACTGAACTTCTGAAAAAAAATCAGAGGAGAAACTACCATCTGGTGGGTGGGATGGGAGGGGCTTGGAGGCCACAGAGGACAATTATTTGGGTTGCTCATCACAGGATCAGTAAACAATTCCACAAAATGCAGAGAGGCAGCAGCAATGGCCAACAAAATGCTGGAGTGCATTGCAAGAGGCATTACATTGAGAAGAAGGGAGCCCATACCTTCAAAAGGACTGTATGCTGCTGAAGGAGGTACAGCGTAGGGCAACAAAGATGAACCAGAGCCTGGGGGAATTGCCATATGAGGTCAAACTAAGATAGGTTAACGTGTACACACTGGAGAAGAGGCAGGACATGGGTGTCATGATTGACACCTTCAAATACATGAAGGGGATAATCAAAAAAGAAATAGAGGGTCTGTCCATGAGAAGGATGATGAGGGTGAGAGACAATAGGGGCCATAACATGAGACAGGAGGGTGGTAAATTCAGGAGAGAGGAGAGGAGAGGAGATGAGGCATTTCTTTATGGAGAGGAAGGTGGCAAACTGAAACACACTACCAGTTGAGGTGGTGGCATTTACTGAAGGGAAGGTGGACATTGCTGCAGTGACAGAGACCTGGGCCACCCAGAACCATGACTGGGATCTGGCAATCCCAGGATACAGCATTCACCGGAAAGACTGGCGGGTTGGGAGAAGGGGCAGGGTAGCGCTCTATGTGAGAGGGGATCAAATGCATGAAGGAGGGTGAGGAAGGGAGAACAGAGGCCCTTTGGGTGCAGATTCTGGACCCCAAAGGTAGGAAGCTGAGGCTGGGGGTGGTGTAAAGAACATCTACTCAGACTGTGGAACTGGACAGGGAGGTAGCAGAACAAATAAGGAGGGTGGGTAGAAGGAGGAGTGTGGTAATAGTGGGGGATTTCAATCTACCAGGGATTGATTGGAGCACCCCGGCCACTTCCACTGCAAAAAAAACCAAGGAGGGAATACTGTCTGGTTGGGGATGAGATTGGGGATCACGGAGGAGGAGGAGGAGGAGGAGGAGGAGGAGAAGGACCTGGGGGTGTTAGTGACAGGGAGCATGAATAACTCAGCCCAATGTAGAAAGGCAGTGGCTAAGGCTAACAGGAAGCTGGGATGTATTGCAAGGGGTTTCTCATCCAGGCACAGGAAGGTGATCCTGCCTCTATACAGAACGTTGGTCAGGCCGCACTTGGAATACTGCGTGCAGTACTGGCAGTCATACCTCAAAAGGGATATTAACTTACTGGAGGGAGTGCAAATGAGGGCAACAAAAATGTTACACGGGATGGAAGAAAAGGTCTATGAAGACAGGTTGCGGCAGCTGAACATGTACACATTGGAGGAGAGAAAGATGGGGGGTGTAGGAGGGCAGGTTGGATGAAGACACAGAAGCTAGAGAAGTTCTTTTAAAATGTCCCATAGGGCAGCGCACTTTATTACAGAAGGACTTCACACACTTGGCAATACCATAAACAGTTCAACAATGCAGATCTGGAACTTTGGTGCTGCTCATACTGATTGACTAGTCAAGATGATCTTCAGCAACTGTAATAAAACTTGGCATATAGGGCTGTCTGTTCCCACTCAGCCAGTAGACTCACATGGACAAATCCAGTGCTTGAGGGTGGTCCTACTTGTACCTGCAGTTTTGCAACTAGTACTTTAGGAAGACCAATCGCCAAGGCCACTGATTTACGGTGATTAAAACAATGAAATTCCATTTTCAAGACCTCAGATTCCAGAATTGCACCGGTGATTGTTACTCTAATTTCCGGAATTTACCAGGATTCTACTGTCATTCTTTTAGTATGTGCATAAATAATCAGAATAAAAAAAGGCTTACTATACAGAGCATTAAATAAAGCAAACTGAAAATAGTACAGGATGCAATTATAAGAAGAATACAAGTTTTGTAGGTTTACTGTTCTGATATAAAATGCCAGATTCCATGAAATATTTGTTTTTACTGGTGTTCAGGCAGCTCTAATTCTGGAATTTTACCGGGTTTTCTGGTAAAAAACAAAAATCAGTGGCCTTGCCAATCACCCCTCTAGCTGCTCAACTCAGCTCTGGTTCAAAGCATCCCAGCCTTGACTAGCACCACCACTGGTCAGAATTTCTGAGACTGCTTCCAGCATCAACTACTCCCCTCTTGCATCAGCCAGTTTCACTACTGCAGAGGACTGCTCCCTCCACAGCTCAGATATTATCTGCCAGACTCTGCTCAGCCAGCTCCTTTTATAGGGCTGAAGATCATGGGATCTGTCAATAATAGCTTTAAATGTTAATTAAATGTTTGCAACAATTTTAAATATGACTGTTTCATACAGAAAAGTAAGCAAACATGAAAAACAATATTTCTACACATATCAGCTTTTAGACAATCAAAAATAAAGCAATAAGAAAATAAAGAAAGGAACTTCCTGACAGGAAATCCCACCTTTCTTGTTCCCAGACTCCCTCATGCTAGAGCTCTATAAAGCCCACAGTGTTCAGCCGACCTGAGCCCATAGTAATCTACAAAATGGATGCCAGCAAACCAAAGCACATGGAGTCAGGCATTTCCCAAACAGGTAAAGTTTCCTCAACATATAGCAAAGTGTACAGTTTTGGCTTAAAGAAACATTTCAGGAAAATACAAATTAAATCAATATAAAGCAAAAGACATTGCTAATGCATTGTTTGGTAGCAGTTTGTAAAACATGTGTTTGGTACATTTCAAACAGTAAGAACTTTGGGATTCCTGATACCTTCCATACAAAACTAAAGGTGGTTTATTGTAGTTCTTCAGTACTTTATATTTTATAGGGCCAAAAACACAGATTCATTTTATATACTTTCTTCCCCAGGTTCACTATTTTGCACATGGAAATTTAATGGGAATACAGCACCAAAGTATACAACATTTCTTTCACCCTAACTGTGCTAGGACAGCTCTTGTATGTAATGCTAGCTGTGTATGCACATGTGCGTCTTGGAGGGCAGAAAGAAAAGAAAGAAGAGAGTATTGAAGTTTCAGTGCTGGGTGATCAGTCCAGCAAAGATAGAACAGCAGCATAGAAGAAATGCTGAAGCTAAAAGGATAGGAAAGAAACATTTATTTTGTCATGCTGTAAAACTATTCCTGCACTGAATATTTCAGGTCTCAGCAGGATCTCATTTTTATTTGATACCTTAAATCAGACTTATTGTGGCTGTAAGGCTTTCTTGCAACCCTTTAAGGACGGATTCTCTATTTTCATTAATCAAAAATACAGTAGGAGGATTTCACCCTGCTACAGGGGGAATATGATTGAGACATTCAAATATGAGGGTGATAAAGCCAACACTGAAGGGGTGTTTAAAATGAAGACTAGAAGGGACAAGAGGGGGCACAGTCTAAGATTGGAGGGGGAAATATTTAGGAGGGAGATGATGTGGCACTATTTCACTGAGAGAGTGGTGACTAAATGAAATACTCTACCGGAGGGGGTGATTTCATGTAACACAGCTGGATGTTTCAGGTAGGGATGAGACAAAGCTAGGGGGAGGGTATGGGTGCCAAATACAGAGGTAGGCAAGGGGGGAAACAGAGGTGGAGGAGATTGGAGCAGCTGCAGAATAGGGTGCTAGCTGCACACTCGAGCAGACATAGATATACCAGGTGGTCTGTTTCTGCTGGGAAATTCATATGTTCGTATGTAACACAATGGACTGCTTCAAGAAGGGGTGGGACAGTGAAAAGAGGAAGGTAAAGGGAAGGAGGGGTGGATCAACTGCTGAGTAGGGAGATAGCTGCAATCTCGAGCAGCCTAGATAGATCAGGATGGTATTCTGCTGCACACACACACACAAACTATATATATATATATATATATATACACATATATAGCATCTTGTTCAATTATAATATTTGCTATTGAAAATAAGTACAAAAAGTCAACCTTGATTAATAGCAGGAGCTGGTGGTATTGTGGGTTGGTCACTGGCACTTGATATAAATGGTGTAGGGTTTGATCTTGAAGGGGATCACATTTGGGGGGCTGTTGTTGATATGCTTTTTATTTATTTATTTTTTTTTATTTGTTGCAACTGGAATTCTACCATCTCCACATGCACCTGACAGGGAGTCCATTGCAAAGCATTTGTGTGAAGCAAATAAACAAAACAAAACAATGTAAGAAACCACTTTGGTTCTCAAAGGAGGTGGCAGGGAAGGTTCAAGAGAAAAAGAAAGCATTCAGGAAGTACAAGGAATCACAGAAGGAGCAGGACAGATAACTGTATCAGTTAAAGCAAAAGGAAGCTGGGAAGGAAGTCAGAACAGCAAAGGGCCAAACTGAGGAAAAGATAGCCAACTTAGTTAAGAAGGGGGATAAAACCTTTTATAGGTACATCAGGGGGCGAAGAAAGACCAAGGGAGGGATAGTGAGGCTTAATAAAGAGGAGGGTGGGTGGGCAGAGGTGACTGTGAAAAGGCAGAGATACTAAACAAATATTTTGCTCAGTATTCACAAATGAAGAGGTACCTAAACTAAACAATAGAAACACTCTGGATACAGGAGTTGATACCACCCATTTACAGAAGAAAGGGTTCTGAAAGAACTCTTAAAACTGAAGGTGGACAAAGCAATGGGACCTGATGGGATTCATCCCAGAATTGTAAAAGAACTAAGGGTAGAACTAGTGACACCACTGACTACCCTCTTTTAACAAATCATGGGAGGATAAGGTGGTACCTGAGGACTGGAGGAGGGCAGATGTGATTCCACTTCACAAAAGTGGAAGCAGGGTAGAAGCAGGAAACCACAGACCTGCTAGTTGAACCTCAGTGATAGGGAAAATGATGGAATCACTTCTGAAGGAAAGAATTGTCAAGTACCTAGAGGCTAGAGGGGCACAGGACACAAGGCAGCATGGATTCACAGCGGGAAGGTCATGTCAGATGAATTAATAGACTTCTTTGACTGGGTGACCAAAGTAGTAGATCAGGGAGGGGCTGTGGACATGGCCTACCTAGACTTTAGCAAGGCATATGACACAGTCCTGCACAAAAGATTAATATACAAGTTAGCCAGCCTTGGAGTGGGTCCCAAGATGGTTGCCTGGGTAAAGAATTGGCTGGAGAACAGGATGCAGAGGGTAATAGTAAACAGAGTCAACTCTGAAGAAGAGGGTTAATAGTGGGGTAGCGCAGGGTTCAGTACTAGGATCAGTCCTCTTCAATGTCTTTATAAGCGACATTGCAGAGGGACTGGAAGGAAAAGTATGTCTCTTTGCAGATGACACAAAGATCTGCAACAGAGTTGATACACAAGGTGGGGTGGAAAGGATGAGAAGGGACTTGACAAGGTTGGAGAAATGGTCAAATGTATGGCAGCTTAGATTCAGTGCCAAGAAATGCAAGGTAATGCACCTGGGAAACAAAATCACAGGGGAAGAGTACACAATGGGGGGTGAGATACTAACAACAACAAAAATGGAAAGGGACCTGGGTGTAGTCATATCAGATGACCTAAAGGTGGGCAAGCAATGTGAGAGGGCAGTAAGGAGGGCTGGGGGGATACTGTGATGCATAAGGAGAGGCATCACCAGTAGAAAACAGGAAGCTGTTATCCCTCTGTACAGACAGCTGGTGAGACCCCATCTGGAGTACTGCGTGCAGTTCTGGAGACCCAATCTCTGCAAAGACATAAACAGGATGGAGGCAGTCCAGAAGAAGGCAACTAAAATGGTGCAGGGTTTGCACTGGAAGACATATGAAGAGAGACTTAAGGAGCTTAATATGTATAGCCTCGAGGAAACGAGGGAGAGGGGGGACATGCTAGAAACTTTCAAGTACATCAAGGGAATCAACAAAGTCCAAGAGGGTAGCATCTTTTAGAAAAAGAGGTGTGCAAGAACAAGGGAGCACAATTTGAAGATGGAGGCGGCTCAGAGGTAATGTAAGAAGTATTGTTTCACAGAGAGGTTGTGGATGCATGGAGGCGGCCTTCTGGAGGAGGTTGTGGAATCAAAAACAGTGGTGGAATTCAAGAATGCATGGGACAGTCATAAGGCAATTCTAGGGGGTGGGGGTAGGAAGAAGTAGGCTGCTGGTTAACTAGGATATGCAGCTTATCCATTAGGTAGGGAAATGGGCAGACTGGGTGGGCCAAGCGGTCTTTATCTGCTGTCATATTCTATGTCCCCACAATCGTATCTACACCATCCTGCAACCTTATGTGGCCGGCTCCATCGTAAAAGCAGTCTGCCCCCAAACTGAAACCAATGAGGCAGTATTGTACGGAACACAAACAAAAATAAAAAATAAAAAATAATGGCAAGAACACTCTGAAATCAAGTAAATCCACTACACAAATGATCACCATATATATATACTAATAACTGGACCATCCAGGGTGCCCCATCATGTCCGCCAATGGACATTACACTGAGTGCAAAACAAAATGGTTATATTAAATGCACGCTGAAAATAGAAAATGGAGTTAAAAATCTACGTTTCAACATAGGTCTTCTTCAGGAAATAGCTAAAGAGAAAAAAAAATCAAAGTTAGTTGTTTATTTTCCTCTTTAGATATTTCTGAAACACCTAAGAGTCAAACAACGGTCAATTTTAACTATTATAACATTTTGTTGCTCTTCAGACCACATGTTGATGCAGCATCTTGTCTTTGTTTTTACATTTTGTGTATTACACTGAGCGGTTCATAAATCATAATCCCAAAAATGATTGACACACCATGGATGAGCAGTATGGGAAAAAAACATGAGTGAGCTGCCCACCCTAGCAGGCCCAGCACCATAAATGTCAGGATATGTGTCAAACATATATCAATTTATACTGAGGATATATGCAGACAAGCTTTTATATTTTTTATTCTGCCCAATGATACCATAAAAAAAACATCTGTAAGTATATATATCTATATGTCAGACGCTTCAACTGCAAATACTACATTTTTCTATTGAAAATAAGTAGGAAAAAAAAGTATAGTGACAACAGCAAGAGCAAGTGGCACTGTGGTCTGGGTGTTTGTGCTTCATGCCAAAGGTAGAGGGTTTGATCCTTGAGGGTCACCTTTTGATTTTTTTTTTGCTATTGGAATCATTTTTTAATTTTTTTGTTGTGACAACATATGTACTCATCTCTAGAAATACTTTTGCCGGATACATCATTATAATTATTCCATATTCATCTGCTGACCCACCGCACACTCAGGTGAACCCGCCCCTCCAACCACCACTGAGGATCTGATCATCAACAATGGCAGCATCTCACCTCAGGGGCCACAATTCACATAAGCTGTGAACTATGAATTTGTGGCAGCTACTTTGAAATGAAGGCATGTAGGTGAGCAGACGTCTGCTCATTATTGATGGGCAGTTTTCGGGGGGGGGGTTCTTTAGTGTGTGAAGTACGAGTGGGATTACCTGAGTGTGCTGTGAGGTAGGGTGGCACTAGACTACCATGGAGAAGGACTGAGAGGGGAGTTGACCTATAACATGGATCTAAAATAAAGCCCATCTCACTATCAGTTCGATAATAGTGAAACAATGACAAAAAAAAACAACTGTTGGGTGATTGGAATCGAATAGGACTCCGCTCTAGGGACAACAACTCCATCAGTCGGGCTAACGGGTACATGATAGGGAAACCAATCTACAGAAACTGAAAAATGAATTTATTTTCCAATGAATAGGACATCTGGGGGCAAAGAAACCGGCACATGTACTGTTACAAGGTTTGTGGATAAATTCATTTTTAAGAATCTACAGAGCCAATACAAGGATAACGTGATTTAAAATGAGAAACAGTCATGGTCCTCAACACATTTTTACATGTCTGTGAGCGGGTACGTTCAGTTACAGGCAACCAAGCACAAGGACTACAGACCAAAACTAACAGCAATTTAACTAGATTACTTTAGACATGAATTAATCAGTTAATATACCCATTCAGTCTCTTCCATGTTGTAATTAATCAATCGCATGCAGATTGATCTATCAGTCGCATCATGAAATTATGTCTTTACAGACTCAGTGACTCAAGGAGCTATAAAACACCATCTCACAGCTAGCTCAAAATGAAAACAGAAAATTGATAAAATGAGTTAAAAAAGTGTAAAATTAACACAAACTAACAGTTGAAACCAACTCATGTATGGCCCAAAACAGTTTATATTTATAAAAGATGTTAATGGCATGTTCCTGTCCCCTTTAAAGTAGATATCCCCCTTTTGGTACAGTGTAACTATTTTCTTTTCTGTATTCTTTACTTTTAGGTTGAACATATGGTGATATTGCACTTTTTGTGGATCCCCCGCTAAAGAAGGCTGTAATTTAAGAATGCTGTAAAAATTTAGGGCGATCACAGTTCAGCTTTACCTCTGTAATACAGTCTCTCTTCCCTTTTCCTGGCATTTTGCATATATTTCTGTTCTTTATTTTCCCTCCCCTTCCCCCTTGTTTAGCTTCGGCTTTTCTTCTCTCCTCCTATGTCTTTCCTCTTTTTTCCCACCATCAACTACTTTGCTCTATCTCATTTCCTCCTTTAGAATTTCTCCTCTAGAATTTTCTTCTCTATGCCTTTCATTCCCTTTCTAAGGGATGCACTTGTTATTAAGATCAAAAGCCCTTATAAGTTTGAGCTGACAATGATTGTGCAATAATGAACTGAATTTTGCAGTTAGTAATGTTTAAATATTTTGTATAGCCTTCACTATTTTGGGCCTATTTGCATATTTTTTATATTTGAATGTATTTAAATGAACTGTATGTATTTTCTACTATCTGAGTATATTGGGCACTTTATGATGATGTCACTGTTTCTTAGGATATTTAAAGAAATCATGTTGTTCTTACACTACACCCCCTAAGGAAGGTCTAACAGCTGAAGTGCAGGGTCTGCCATTAAATCAGTTTTGCACAAGCAGTTACTCTGTTTGCTGGCATTTTTTTTTGTCTGGAGTGCTGCTTTTTTGTTTAACTGTATGTAACTGTCCTAATAGGATGGCCAGCAGAACATGCCCTGATTCTGCATTACAAGTAACCATTACAACATTCATCAGATCTGGCAAGTAACATTGTGTGAAAAAACATTGGGCCATGAAACAAAGCCAGGATAACATCGAAGCCTACAAAGTCAGCTTGCAAAAACATCACCACTCAGAATCATGCAGACAGGAGGCATGCAGTATGATGTATGGACACCCTGGTGGCCTGTGTCCCCACCAGCTCACCAACCGAGTCCCGGTACCAGCAACGGTACACCAGTTACTGTTCCACAGTGGGCCCCCCCCAAACATCAACAATCACTGATCTTATGCCGACCACCACCACTGGCACAATAGGCTGTACAGTGCAACATAACCCTTGGGTGTACTGGAACCCCCCCCAGGTAGTCCCCCACTACCTCACTCAAACCATCACCCTGACTCCTATTGGCCAACCAGCACAGCACTCAACTCTCCACCAGGGCTGGATGCACAACAGAGCTACCATGAATAAGCATGTTCCCACACTCAGGGTACATGCTCATTCATTGTAGCTAACTCAGGCAGCTGGCCATGGCAGTGAGTGGAGGGCTGTGCTGGGAGGCTGCTAGGGGTCATTGTGTTGGTGTGAGCAGGGTGGTGGGGGACTACCATGGGTGGGGTGGGGGGTGTCCGCATGACAACAGGGATATTTTGCCTTGTACTACCTACTGTGGCAGTGGTGCTGGTGGGTGGTAGATCCACGGTCGTCGAATGGTGGGATGGCGGAACTCTGTATCAGCACTCTGTCTACTGTTGCTGGTACCAGGACTTGGCGGGTGTGCTGGGGGACATACAAGCCACCAGGGGATCCATACCTCATACTGCCTGCCACCTACCTGCGTGATGCTGAGTGGTGATGTTTTTCCAAGTCAACATTGTAGGCTGCAATGTTTTCAAGGCTTTATTTTGTGCCATGATTTGTGCCATGATTTTTTTTCACATGATGTTCATGGCCAGACAAGAGTCATCGTTTCAACTGAAATGTGGAATATAAGGTATTTAGATTCAAAGCAAATTCCGTTATATCATCCAAAGCTGACTTTTCCAACATTAGTAATTTAAACAACCGTACTCTTATTATGGCAAGGGATCATAAGTGGGGCAGGACCCACGTAAAGCAGATACCTTACAAGTTCCTGAAGAGGCAGCTCCAACATCAGTCATCCACCATGATACAACATTTGGTGCGGTGTGGCCAATGGTAGTGCAGTGGAGAGTCACATACAAGTTTGCAACGGCCTGTTTTGTATTACATTGAAACGGGCAGCAAACACATTTAAAGGCAGCAATAATTACTTTCATTTTCCTCAAGGACTGTTGAAGGTTAATAAAACTCATCACTGAAACAGTGGCTGTTGCCTTCTTTGTGGCACAAAGCAGCGCGTATCGTGTCACATCGCGTGACAAAACTGTCAAAGTGCCAGCCGTAACGCGTTTGCTACACGGAAGTTAGAAGTGATTGACATGCCATTGATTCTGCACCACATATGATCACTAACCTTATTAAATGGATATGTTGTCTACAAAAAAACTGTGGAATTACAAATCTTGGATCACTGTCAAAATCGCGCATGCAATATCACGCGTGTTATTAGAGCGCGTACATTTTAACGCTCCTGCATAATAGCATAGTGAAATTACAGCATGTTTTTTAATAGCGCTTTACTGATCGATGCTTTCATTTATGATTGTTTAGTCACTAATTCTGTCCATAAACATGATAGTAGTCTAGTATAGGCTACTATACTACTCCCTCTGCTGGTAGTGGTTGAGAAAGAAAGAAAACCAAAAAAACAGTACATCTCCATTGTAAATGTGCAGCACTGAGAGTACATCTACAATAGCAATAGACATCAAAGAGAAAAATAAACTTGTAGCTTAATGCCCTGTCTTAAAAGTACTGAAGACCATTTGCTATGTAAATATATGCCAGCTCACACCTTATCTTTCCATCTGCTCGGTCTTCAGGTTCTCCTCGGTGCAGAATTCTGCTTCAGGTTTTGCCCCCTCCACCCATGTAGCCTTTGGGTCTGTATTGGTAGCCGGCACCGTGATAGCTTAGTTAGTTGCCATTGTGAGCATTGCGGTCAGGGAGGTTGCTCCGTAATGCGATCCATCGAAGTGCACCATCCATGTTCTTCCAGGGCCTTAATCGCATCCTCTGGGGTTGAGTAAAGTTCTGTGCCCATTGCCTAAAAGACCCAGAGCTTTTCAGGATAGGGAGTTGTAATATATAATAATATAATATATAATATAATATAATATAATATATAATATATTATAATAGGGAGTTGGATAGGATGTGTAATGATAACCACAACTGGGAGATGGCCGTACCTGGCTACAACATATTCAGAAGAGACAGAGCAGGCAGGAAGGGAGGAGGAGTGGCACTGTATGTGAAACATGACATAAGGGCCACAGAGATCCAGGAGGAACAAAATGGGGGAGAGATACTGTGGGTTGAGTTGGAAAGGAAAATGGGGACAGACATCCGCACAGGTGTGGTCTATAGACCACCAGCCCAGGAGGAAGAAACAGATAGGGAGCTGATGCTAGCCATCCAAGGATGGCAGACAAGAGTGAGTAGTACTGGTTGGAGACTTCAATATTCCAGACGTGGACTGGAGCATCCCAGCAGCAGCATCAACTAGGAGCATATTTATCCTGGACTCCCTTCAGGGTGCCTTCCTCAAGCAACTGGTCGTGGAACCAACTCGGCAGAAGGCAATACTGGACCTTGTGCTCACAAACAGGGACAGTGTGATGGGGGTAACAGTGGGGGAGCACCTGGGAAACAGTGACCACCAGTCATTGTGGTTTGAAATCACAGAAAGAGCAGAACCAAACCACACAAAAACACGTATCCTGGATTTTAGGGGGGCAGACTTTGGGAAAATGGGGAGATACTTGAAAGAGGCATTAAGGGGAATGGGACAGGAATCAGGGGTTGAGGAACAGTGGGCAGTATTTAAAATGGGGATTACAAGAACAACAGAATTATGTATTAAGCAGGTTAGCAAGAGGAAAAGGAAGAGGAGACCATTATGGTTTTCCAAAGAGGTAGCAAAGAAAGTGAAAGCCAAAAGATTGCATTCAGGCAATACAAAAAGACACAGGCAGAAGGGATAGGAAGAGTACCAGGAGAAGCAAAGGGAGGCAGGGAGGTCAGTAAGGGAAGCCAAAGCTCAGACAGAAGAACATATTGCAAAATCAGTGGGTAGAGGGGACAAAACCTTTTACAGGTACATAAGTGAAAAAAGAAAGACAAAGGGAGGGATAGTGAGACTGAAGGGGGAGGATGGGGGCCACGTGGAGGATGACAACAGTAAAGCTGACATACTGAACAGGTATTTCTGCTCAGTCTTTACTGAGGAAGAGGAGGGTAATGGGTCTGAAGGGAGTACAAGGGGTGAGAATGGTGCAGAAATGGACACAAGTCCCTTTACACGAGAAAGGGTCCTGAAGGAACTGGAAGTAATAAGAGTTGATAAAGCAATGGGGCCAGATGGGTGCACCCAGGGTCCTTAAAGAACTAAGAGGTGATGGCTGAACCTCTGGCTATCCTGTTTAGCCGATCACTGGAAACAGGGGAGGTACCCAAAGACTGGAGGACAGCAGATGTAGTCCCCTTATACAAAAGTGGGAACAAAGAGGAAGCAGGGAACTACAGACCAGTCAGCCTCACCTCGGTAGTGGGGAAGATCATGGAAGCACTACTGAAGGAGAGATTGGTGGAACATCTGGTTGTCAATGGACTACAGGACCCAAGGCAGCATGGTTTCACCAGGGGGAGGTCATGTCAGACAAACCTCATTGAATTTTTTGACTGGGTGACTAGGGAGGTGGATCAGGGAGGGCAGTGGACATGGCCTATCTGGACTTCAGCAAGGCCTTTGACACTGTGCCACATAGAAGACTATTACACAAACTGGGGAATATGGGTGTGGGCAGGACAGTAGTGTGGTGGGTAGGTAACTGGCTGGGTGGCAGGACACAGAGGGTGGTGGTAAATGGCTGTCACTCCACAGAGGGAAGAGTGACCAGTGGGGTACCACAGGGATCAGTGCTGGGACCGGTCCTATTCAACATCTTCATCAGTGACATGGCGCAGGACCTAGAAGGCAGAATTTCACTGTTCGCTGATGACACAAAGCTCTGTAACAGAGTAGACACACCAGAGGGTGTAGACAGAATGAGAGCGACCTGCAGAAACTTGAAGAATGGTCAGGGTTTGGCAGTTGAAATTCAATGCAAAGAAGTGCAAGATAATGCATATGGGGCACAAAACCTGGCACAATATATCAGTTGGGGGTGAGGATATAGCATGCACCAAGCAGGAAAGGGATCTTGGGGTTATCATCTCTGATGACCTCAAGGTAGGAAACAGTGTGACAAGGCAGCAGGTAAAGCAAATAGGATGCTGGGATGTATAGGCAGGGGCATTACCAGCAGGAAAGGGAGGTCATAATTCCGCTATACAAGACACTAGTGAGGCCCCACCTGAGTACAGTGTACAGTTCTGGAGACCATACCTACGTAAGGACATAGACAGGGTAGAGAAGGTTCAGAGGAGGGCAACAAAGATGGTGCATGCATTGCACCACAAGTCCTATAAAGACAGGTTGAAGGAACTGAACATGTACTCCCTGGAGGAGAGGAGGAGAGAGGGATATGATAGAGACATACAAGTATGTTACAGGGAGGAACAGGGTGCAGGAAAACACTATTTTTAAGCGAAAAAGATGTTCCAGGACTAGAGGCATGGGATGAAGTTGGAGGAGGGCGATTCAGAGGAAACATGAGAAAGAATTTCTTCACAGAACAGGTGGTGGACAAGTGGAACACCCTGCCAGAGGAAGTGGTGGGGGCTGAAACAATCATGGGATTTAAGAATGCATGGGCTAGACATAAAGGAATTCTGGAGGTCAGGGGTAAGGTGCAACAGACTTCTAGGAAAACAAACTGAACTTGCAAGCTCAAATGGGCAGACTGGGTGGGCCATAGGCCCTTATCTGCCGACACTGTCTATGTATCTATGAGTTTGAAATTATGGCAAATCCATACACCATAATACATATAGCATCTATGTAACAGTAGCCAGATAAGTGTAGTGCAGAGTGCTTATTCAAATTAATTTAGCGCTATTTCATTAGTGCTATATTGTTAACACGCTATAATGTAGCAGCGCTACTATGTATGCGTGGTTCTTGCTCACGCTATTTCGGCCGCGCTATTATGACCGGATCCCACAAATCTCACAGTGATATAAGGTGGTCTGTTATGCAGCCCAACACATAATAGCATTAGCTTGTGACTTAAGATTAACAATAAACAGAACATTACAATTTATAACAAACTAATAAAGTGTATTTTGAGAAAAGTTAATCCTCAGCAGCATGACGTGGTTCTTTAAACCCTGTATACTCTTCTAATGGGAATGCAGCCCTAATTGCAGATACGACACAGGAAGATAGGACTCTTCAATTGTGTCTTCTGAGCCAGCACCAGATACACCACACAAATTTGCAATACACCACAAAGCAAAAAGACATGTACAAAGTAAATAAGAAACATACATTGTGTGGACATGACACATGGAGACTGGCATACAGTGGTTGACCGATAAGGAACTACCAATAAAGGATAGTCATGACTTGTGAGGGAGTAGAGAGAGAGACACAGAGGGGACATGATTGGGACCTTCAAGTACTTGAAAGGAATAACAAAGGTGGATAAGGACAATCTCTTTATGTAACTTACTACTTGCCAGCAGAAACAGGCCACATGTTCTATCAAGTCTGCTGGAGTGTGTTGCTATCACCTGCCTTTTTTGTGCAGCTGCTTCTCCCTCTCCACAACCCTCCCCCCAGATGAATGCCAACCAACCTTGAACCAGATGAAGCTGTTGGTGGTATTTAAGTGAATGGGGGATATCTGGCCAGGACACCGTGTAAATTAACAGACTCATTTCAGTAAGCATGATATCTTTAACAGCCACCTGAACTACCACCAGAACATGCAGATGGGACCTCGGTTTAACATCTCATCTGAAAGACGGCACCACAGAAGTACAGCACCACCGTCACCACCCTCGTGCTGCATTACAGTGCCAATATTGGGATATTCACCCAAGTGCCATGTGTGGGAATGGAACCCACAGCCCTCTCACAACCCAAGTGTCAGGTGTGGGAATTGAACCCACAGCCCTCTGACAATCCTCTGATCTCCTGGTCTCAGACGCGAGTGTGCTACCTGTTGAGACACTTACACTGGCAAAACTTGAGTTACAACCATAACACGATGGGGGCACAGTGTTCAGCAAGAGGGAAGGAGGTTTAGGAGGGAGGTCAATCAGTGCTTTGGAACATATCTGCGATCATAAAGGTGAAAGTTTCAGAGGAAAATGATAATCCACTTTCTTGCACAAGGAGTGGTGATTACGTGGTACCGGTTGCATGTAACAGTGCTATCCATTACAAGACTGGGCAGATTCCAAATTGGAGGTAAAGGATAACATGGGGGATTGGGATTTTAGGAATTGCAAGCTACAGTATAAGGCTACAAGCACCTCAATAGGGCACACTAGAATGAACATTAATGACTTTATTTGCTGCCAATTTGGTACGATTGTTTGTTCATATGAGTTCTACAATCACTTAGAATATTATGACAATGTGTATAATTCACAGTTCTCATCAACTATACATGGGTATTAGTAAGAAAACAATAATGACAAATATTACGTTGTTGAACATATAAGTAAAGTTTTCCAACATATTCAATTTAACATTCGGTGAGTAGACCAATAAGGAAAGAAAATTATAATGATGTTGGCAAGGGACAAAACCACAGCTGTACTGCTTCAGTCATCAGCTACAAAGGTTCTCTAATGACTCAGGGTAATGAGACTGAAGGATATGGAAGAGATTCTTCACTTTCTGATGGGCAGCTTGCATACCATTTCAGTGAAGGTTGTCTTTTGAATGGTGCTGCTCTGACCGTAGGTGGAAGATCGAGCAATACCAAACTGACACAGTACAGAGACGGTAATCACTACAGGATAGAGGAATCAAACAGGTGCTGACAAAACCAAAACTGGTTGCTGTGATTACATGAAACAGTAACAAGCAGGTGGTTCATAACTGAGGCTAAATGGTGGTTGTTGTGGTGGTGGGGGGTCGGTTGTATTGTGGAACATGTTAGGTTGGATGGAGGTCAGCAGGGACTCTTGGTGATAAATAGAAAGTAAAAAAAAAAGGACCAGTAACACAAAGGGTTTAGGCAAAGGACACTTCACCTCGAGCAACGCTAGTGACTAGGGCTCGAGAACAACCTAGGTTGTCAGGGTGCAATCATGACTGGGGTGTGTGGTAATGGGAAGAGAGATTTGGCTATCCTCTCCTGAGTAGGGGGTGGGGTCGCCCACCTGTATTACCACTGTCACCAAATGGAGGTTTGGAGCCAGGACAGGCAGTCAGCAGAGTGACTGGAAGGGAGGGGTGTCCCATACGGCCTGCGTGCGCATGCCTCCACATGCGAGTCAAGGCCTGGACACCTGGGGGTAAGGGTCAAGAGAAAATACATTAAAACTATAAAATATATATGGGGAAAAAAGGGAAAAATGTAATAAATTCATATATTCACTCGCTCTGAGAAATGGCATCGTCTGGAGGTCCCTCCATAAATTCACATTCATAATACAACACCAGAATCACATTGCGACTGAGACAGTTCTCCCTGAGGCAATCGAGTTCAGTGATGCAGACAACCGCTTTCTCTTCACATTTGGCCATCACAGCAGCCACTTCATGGCAGCAAATGCACTTCACCGACGTCTCCATTCTAGTACAGTTGCCATACTGGCAGCTGCAAAACCAAAGATAAACTATATTAGGGTGCAGTACTAATAATCAAAATGAATGGCATCATATTTCAGTGTCCAATTACTGCATCAAAATGTAGTATTTCACTAAACACTGTTCTGGGTACACACAACATATAACTGCAAACAGGATATGCAAGTGTTGTGTGCATCAGCACCACATCTAAACATGAATGCCATACATGCAAATTGTACTGCGTGATCATTGATGCTGTGACACTTTACCATGACAAACTGAAACACTTGGAGTGAAAGTAGGCCATGTGACATATGACAAGAGGTGACAGACAAGCATAGTTATTTCAGAGATGGTAAGTCTGGTGTTGAGAATGGCAAAATGAGATGTTGAATGATCAGCTTACCCCCACAGTATGCTTGATGTAATAACATCCATTGTAAAAAAATTTAAACAGTCGTGGACCGAAAAGCAACCATTTTCTTGATAGCAGTATAGCCAAGAGGCAACGGTAATGAGCTGTGCTGCTGCAGATTACATCATGCACAGCTGTGACTCATTCCACCTGCCAAAAGCATGCATTACAATAATGTGTGCGCATTAGAAAAAAACATAATTTGGGAACCTTCTACACGTAAGCAATAAGACCCACGTCCTTGGGGATTTCAATCTTAACTGGATGGGATGTGCTGCATCCAAGGCACACTGCCAGATAAGTGCACTAAATTTACACCAGCAAATAGGGGAACCCACCCGCCTAAACCACAAATCTAAGAAACACACATTACTGGACTGGGCACTCACTACCCACCCACACAGGATACTCAAAGCAGGCCTCCTACGGACTCCTTAGCGACCACCGCATGATTTACTTAGTGTGTAAAATCTTCCATCCTGGCCCCCACCCGTCTGCTGCACTGCAGAGCCTACAAATCTTTGGATCTGCCAGCACTTCTAAACACACTCTCCACCATTGACTGGTCCCCTATTCCTAGCGCCACCTCCATGGACGAGGCCCTGGGCTACTTCTCTACAAAATTCCTCGCTATCTGGGACATATATGCACCACTAAAGAGATCCAGAGCCAGGGGCTCCCACTTACCCTGGGTAACCTCAAAACTCATGGAACAACTCCAAGCCAGAGACCGGGCCTGGAAACTTTTCAAGACCACTGGTTCCCACTGACAACAACAATACCGGTCCTTCGAAATGCCTGCACACATCTCATCACGGGCAGTCCAAATCAAACTACTTCACATTGACGCTTAACAAAAACCACACCCAACCATCTCAATTCTGGAAATCCATAAAATCCCTTCTCACTCCGCCAACCCAACCCCTCCACCCCACTCTCAACCTAGCAGGCAGAATCGTAAATGACCCTCGCCAGGTTGCATCAGAGTTTAATGCCCATTTCTCCACCGCTACTGCCTCGCTTCTCTCCTCCCACCCTCACCTACCTCCAAATGACCCCCCTCTCCCTAACACACCTCCCCAGGCCTCCTTCTCGCTCCACCCAGTCACCCCTGACCAGGTGTTAAAAATCCTGCACTCTCTAAACACAACCAAAGGAAAATGCCCATCAGGATTAGACTCAAAAATGCTTCAGCTCTCTGCCCCAGTCATAGCCTACCCCCTAACCATGCTCTATAATCTGTCATTTAAACTTGGAGCTGTCCCCACAATGAAACAGGCCACGGTCATTCCACTTCCAAGGGAGGGACCCCTCCTCCCTTCAAACTATTGGCCTATATCTCTGCTCCCCATCCTTGCCAAAATTCAAGAGCGCCTTGTTCTATCCCAGCTGCACAATTATCTCGATTCAATCTCCTTCTACACCCCCTTTCAAGCTGGCTTCAGAAAAAAACACTCCACCACCACATCCCTCCTTCGCCTCACCAACTCCATCCTTACAGGCATTGACAACGGGGACATTACCGCAGCTATTTTTATAGACCTAGCAAAAGCCTTCGACACAGTATCTCACCCCCTCTTGATCGCTAAACTTGCCCAAACTGGTCTGATGATGACTGCATTCAGTTGGTTCCAGTCATACCTGTCCGGCAGAACACAAACAGTCCGCATCCCGCACGGCTCTATCCTCCCCCCTCCCTGTCACCAGTGGTGTACCTCAAGGGTCTGTACTTGGCCCGCTGCTCTTCTCAGTTTTCCTTAACGACCTGCCTACTGTCTGCACACAATCTGGTATCCATATGTATGCAGGCGAATACGATATTTGCCTCTGGCCCATCTGGAACCACTGTAGCATCTCACCTACAGAAGGACTTCGACGCCATCCAACTCTGGTTCATTAAGAACCAACTATTCCTAAACTCAAAAAAAAACTGTCTCCCTCACCTTCGGCTCCCGTGCCAAGCTAACCTGGCTAAAAGATGCGCCCACCTTCTTTACCTTGGATAGGACCCCACTTGTGGTCACCTCCTCATATTGTTATCTTGCCGTCTGGCTGGATCAGCACCTCGATTTCTCTACTCATGTTGAGGCCCTGCAAAAAAAATTACATCCCATGCTGGGAGCTCTCTATCGGAACAAGTTCTGTATCCCTACACAAACCAGGCAGAAATGATACAAAAAATGATCCTTCCAATTTTGACTCTGGCCCGATGTCATTTGCAGGGGCTGCTCCCAAACATCCTTAGCCAGGCTCGACCCTATTTATAACTCCTTCTGCCGGTTCACTTTGGATTGTTAGCTGAACACCCACCACTCGACCTCTACAAATCCCTTGACCTCCCATCTCTCCAAAATCGGCGATGTGCACTGCACTAGAATCACTGCTAAATTCTGGTGCTATCGCTGCCCTCCTACCTATCGACATCCCTAACCACCGCCACCCCACCTACCTCGATCTCAGGAACTCTGACTCCAGACTTCTCTACATCCCCCACAGATCCACCAGATCAGGTCAGGTTGCTTTCAGTTTCAGACTCCCCAAATTATGGAACTCCCTAGAAGCGACATCAGACACACCAACAGTACCCACATGAAATGCCCTCCTCAAATAGCATTTCAACACCAACTTATACCTTCCCCTATCGCTAACTCACTGCTCAGTTCCTATCAGCTATCCTGGGCTACATTCTTTTCTAAATTAGTACCATCGTCATCTGGTATTTGACCCTCCTCTGTTACTGTCTGATATTCTCACCTAAATCCATCTAGTAGGTAAATCTAATCTCACTATGTAATTGCTGTTATTTTGCTACTGCATCACTGCCTGTAAATACTGCTACTGTACTCACTGCCTGTAAATACTGCCTGTACTACTCTACTCTGTGTACAACTCACATGCACCTCAGCTACCTCACCCATCCCATTGGGCCTTAGCTGGATACCTACAATTTATGTATGTTCTATTGTGCTTTATGTAATTATGTACTTCATCCTTGTAACCCCCTACCCCGAGGGCGCATCTGGAATCGAGCAGTACCCTGCTCAATATGCCTTTCCTGGTAAATCTCTTGAATAAATAAATAAATAAATAAAAGACACGACAGGGTGTGCATTATACAGTTCTAATGCATGACTAGGGGGTGTAGTGAGGCATGAGGCCACAGGCCAATTGCGTCCAGTCCCCTAGCTGTAAAACAGTATAACACACATCCCTGGAGTGACTTATTGCAATTATAAAATGGCTCTGTGTATTCAAAATGGGGTTCAAGCATTAGTCATGCGTTATACACTTCAAATGCATGACTAAAAAAAATCAGATTGCTTGAAATCCTACACCTATTTTATAAGAAAAGATTAACATTTGGCTGATTGAATGCTTCCAGCCAATCACAAAGCTGTATTTCTCATACCCTTATTACAATATAAATATAAAGTAAGTAAAATAGGTTGTTGTAGGGGTGAACAACAGCAAGGAAGAAAAAGAAATATGGTTTACCATATCAGATAAATTAATTCTGTCAAATTACAGTGAAATGAGTATCGAAAGGGCCAGTGGCATGCGGGTGTGTACAGAGCAAGGTATCAATAGCAGAATGTGATAGACCATGAAGATATTATACAAAAATGTTACTGAGACCGCAAGTGATATGTGCAATTCGTGCTGTTACACCTGAGCATGACAAATCAAACACACACATGGTAGCGACATAGCACACAGTGTCAGTGGTGGATACAGTAATATGGACTACTTAGGTCACAGTGTCAGAGGGATACCATGATATAACATTTCAATAACTGCCACAGCATAAATGCGCAGATGATTGACAGCTTCCACCTTACATGGAATTGTACTACAAGGGATCACAATATGAAGCTGTGTCAAGGATTTATTCAAAGCAAGACTGGAGGACGAATGGAATGCTATTCAACAGGAGGTGGTATTATAGAGAAAACTGGCTGGATTTATCCATGGGATGGACAGGATCAACGGGATGCCGATTACTTTTGGAGGCGCACCCCAATTCACGACCCACCATGGAGGCATGTCTTCAGAGCAAGTCTGAAGATGTGCCTTAAAAACATAAATCTACAAATGTAGACTTAACTGTCTTGACTCCCACAGGCAGGCTGATGTACTGGAGACAGTAGTATGGCTGCCTGGCTACCCTGGTAGTACAGTATCCAGTCCCACTTGTAATACCGTACTAAAGATAAAAGAAAATACCACCTGGTAGTGTAGCGGTCCCACCTCCCTGCCCATATCCCGTTCTGTAATGAATTAACAACACCTAACAAATACCTCGTCGTGTAGTGGAACCCACTGCCTGCCTGTAGCCCCATAATAAGAATATATCATAAATACTACCTGGTACTCTCCTGCCCCCCCAGTGCCATATCCCAGTTCGCGTAACTCAACAGCATCGGTCCTCACTGGTGCCCCCCTCCCTGTCCAGACCACATCACTGTGACAATTACAACACATAACCCTTGGTGGTCAAGTGGACCCCCCCACTATTCCAGCCACGTAGGCAACCCAACCCCACTCCACTTCCCTGTCCCAGCAGTGGATGTCTGTAGGTGGGCAGCAAAACCCACCCTCAGTTCTCCTCAGCTGCCTGCTGACTAAATTGTTAGTGAATGACAGCATACAGTACGGCTGTCAACCAATGGGCTGCTAGTGTGTACTGTAAGCTGTCATTCACATCTTTGTGAATGACTTTGTATTGCCTACGTGGGTGGGTGAACTGGCCTACGGCAGGGGGGGCACTAGACTACCATGGAGCATTTACAATATATTATTATTATTATGGAGCTACAGGCAGGAAGGGGGGTCCACTAGACTACCAGGTATTGGTTAGTTGTTGTTAATTTATTACAGAAAGGAATACGGGCAGAGAGGGGGGACCACTAGAATATCAGGGAATGGTTTGTAGTCATGTAGTTATCACAGAACAGGATGCAGGCAGGGAAGATGGGGGCAGTAGACTACAAGGTATTGGTTAAGTGTGGTGGATTTATTACAGAACAGGATATGGGCAGGGGAGAGGTGACCAGTAGACTACCAGGGAATGGTTTGGGGTTGTGTATTTCTCACCAAACAGGATATGGGCAGGGAGGGGGATGTTTGGTGCACCCAGCCCTTGCAGGGAGCCCAATGCATTCGGATGGGCAATCCCTGCTAGGGGAATGCAAATTGGACCATAATAACATGCAAGTGGCCCCATTGAGCCTTGCATGCCTAATGTGTCCATTTGCATGTCTGGAGTTGTGAGACTTGGGCACAGGAAAATAAGACTACATTTAACATTGACAAGTGCACAGTAATGTACCTGGGGGGAGAAAAACCCTGAAGTAGATTATACACTGGGCGGGTGGGTGCTCAGAGTGGTATATGATGAACAGGATCTGGGGATCACGGTGAGCAATAACCTCAAGTTCCAGCTGCATTGTAATCAGGTGGTTAAAAGGACTAGTGGTATTCAGAGCTGTATACACAGACACAAAGAGCAGGAGTAGGGAGAATTTTGCTCCCTCTTTGTACGTCTTTGGCGTGGCCGCACACTGAGTACTGTGCGCAGTTTTGGTCCCCTGGGAATAAGAGCGGTATTATAGCCCTGGAGAGAGTTCAGAGAAGGGCGACAAGAAGAATTAAAGAAAGTTGACCTGTATACCTTAGAGTACTGCAGTTTAAGGGGGAATATGTGCCTGATCTATAGAGCCTTGTCAGATCAATTACTGTGGAAACAGCTGGCCCTCAAATTTAGAGACCAGATTTACAACATGAGAGCCCACCCACTACAGCTTAAAGGTGATATAATATATATTAATAAAGGTGATGTAATACACTGGTACATAAACATTGGTTTTCTTTAAGGGTGGTTAAAATTTGGAATGATCTGCCGATTGAAGTGGTAGGAAGTGGAACAATGGAGGCATTAAAGAGTTCTCTGGACCACTATATGAATAGCAAAAAGATCACAGGGTATTAGTAGACATCGATGGATGTAGAGCTATAATGGACCTTGGTCTTTATAAAGCTCTGTTAAACCTATGAAGCCTGACTGGTGATGCACTGCCACATCTAGGGCCGGGTGCAACTGTGGTATTCACAGCGGGGATGCACCGGGGCCATCTTCCAGTGCATGTTCTGTGAATACCACAGTTTGGGCTAGGCACATCTCAGGTGCCTGGTGAAGATGCGATACGACGAGCGCATCTCATTTGAGAAATCCACCCTATATGTAACAGGAGCATGTCTTAAATATGGAGTACTTGCTAACATTGTGGACATCAATGCACTGTTGGGAGACAGCATTGCATACCATAGGTAAACAATGTGAACACATGCAAATGAATGTGAATGGTTTGTGTGCAATGAAAACACATAGGTGCCACAATAAGAAACAACAACTACAAGACTTTGTAAAAGGTTTTTCTTTACATAAATTAAATGGTAAGAGAAACACAGGATAAGTAACTTGTGGAATTAGCACTTATTATACAATGGCAAGAAAATTTCCTGGACTCTGATTGGTCAATGTGTGCCT
Source organism: Neoceratodus forsteri (assembly GCA_016271365.2). Lineage (NCBI taxonomy): Eukaryota > Metazoa > Chordata > Ceratodontiformes > Ceratodontidae > Neoceratodus > Neoceratodus forsteri. The sequence continues at coordinate 143,037,772 of JADMNL010000024.1, forward strand.
GAGACAGTGATGTTATTGCACAATAACATCACTGTATTGCTTTTGGATGCTATGGATGGTGATCTTTTGGCTACGGATGATGAGCTTTTGGCTACGGATGATGAGCTTTTGGCTATGGATGATGAGCTTTTGGATTCCTTAAAATCATTTTTTTATTTTTTATTTTTTTTAATTTTGTATGACAATGAGCCATTGTATAATAGCAATAAGGCACTCAGGGATGTGTGTTATCGTGTAATAACGTCACTCCTGGGTGGTGGAACCGGCTTCGCCTCGTGCTTCAACCCACCCCAGGAGTGACGTTATTACACGATAACACACAACCTGTCATGCTTAATTATGAAACTGTACACAATACATCCTAACAGAAAACATGCACTTGTCAATGCCGAATGTTTGCTTGCTGGCATTGGCATTGGTAGTGTAGGAGTTAGAGAGCTGCATAATAGGAATGGCAGTGAAATATTGAACTGAAGCCAACCCCACCACCATCCTGCAGAGAGCGACAGGCATTGGGGTGTGCCTTTGGGTCGTCAGTCATAACGGCCATGCCATTTCACCACACCCTACCCTGCAGACACTGACAAGTGTCACGGTGTGCCTTGGGGTCTTTGGCCCTTATGCTCACCCCATTCCATCAGGAAATATGGTGAGATGGGTCCTGTATACGAGAATGGGGTGAACTTTGGGGCTGAAGAGTCCAAGGCACACCTTGATGCCTCTCACTGGCTGCAGGGTGTGGAATGGTATAAGCATTACAGGCGAGAATCTCAAGTCACACCCCTGATGCCTTTCAATCTCTACAGGGTGGGGGCGTCATGGTCGGAAACCCTAAAGCCTCAGGCGTTCATTGGCATTTTCACTCCAAATTTTCAACATGGGTTTTTTGTGAACCCACCTTATGAACAGTGACAATATCAGTTTGTTAGCCAAAAGTTGATTTCGCACAGTGACTATGCCATTTGGCACCACAGGTGCGAAAACACATTTCGAACAGGATGTGAAAAATGATAGCTGTACTGTTCATGGGAAGGTGCAAAAAATGGCAATGTTGAAAATCTGCAGTGAAAATATTAAAAAAACTGGTGAAGTCACAAGCGTGCGTAGAAAATGCGCAACGCACACCCGTAATGCAATTAGTTTGGGGATTTTTTTACAGCAGATTGTCAACACAGGGATTTTGGAACCTCTGCTCATGAACAGTGTCACTGTGATTTTCTTAATCTGTCCCGAACAGTGATTTCCCACAGCGACTACGTATTTCTGCGCTTGAAGTGTGAAAACACATTTTGGCCATGGTGTGAAAAATGACAGCTGTACTGTACATAAGGAAGTGTGGAAAAATGCCAGTGGTGAAAATCTGGACTGAAAACATTAGAAATCCATGAACTTACGAGGGTGTGTGGAAGCTGCGCAATGGTCGCTTGTAACACAATCATTTTATGGACTTTTTTCACCAAATTTTTAACATAGCCATTTTAACACCTCTGCTCATGAACAGCGTCACTGTGATTTTCTTAATCTGTCCCGAACATTGATTTCGCACACTGACTGTGTCATTGTGCGCTACATGGGCGGAAACATGTTTTGGGCAGGATGTGAAAAATGACAGCTATATTACTCATAAGGAGGTGTGGTAAAATGGCAATGTTGAAAATCTGGAGTGAAAATATTGAAAATTTGTAAACTTATGCGCGTGCGTATGAACAGTGCAACGCATGCTCATAAAACAGTAATTTTTGGGAATGTTTTCACCAAATTTTCAACATAGGGTTTTTGGGGGTCTACCTCATGAACTGTGACACTGTCTTTTCATAAATCAGTCCAAAAAGGTGGTTCCGCGCAGTGACTTTGAAATCACCTTTTGGGCCCGATTAACAAAATGACAGTGACAGAATTCATGAGGTGGGGTCCCAAAAACCCCATGTTGAAATTGTGAAAAACTCCCCAAAATGCCTGAGCTATGCAGCAAAGTTGAAAAAACCCTGTTTATTCCATTATACAGCTTACCGGCATTTCTTCAGTTCGCGGTCGGCTTTGAAGAGTGCAGACTTGTTCCCGGTCCACTGAAGATCGTTGCACCAGACTCCAGAGGTAAGTATGGGGTGAGGTGGGGGTGTGAGGAGGCAGGGTGCGCAGAGGGTGGGCACAGGTGGGGGGAGGGGTCAGGACAGTCAGCGAGAGAAGGTTTTTTCTTTCAGGTTTTTCCATTAGACAATGCCGGACTTGTGCCACGCTGGGGTGGGCTCCCAGCATGGCACCCGGTAGTCTCTTGGGGGGAGCACAGCAGAGCCGATGGGGGACTGGGCATCCCAGTCAGCCATAAATTGTGTGCATGGGGGGAGCATGAGCATGCAATATGCGTGTGTGTGTGTGTGTGAGGAGTGCATGAGCATACAATATCTTACCGCTGCTCACTGAAGCGTAGCTCTCCCTTTGAACTGTATGACACTGTATTTTCAACTGCTGTCATAGACAGCTGCAGCATTCATTGGCGAACTGTGGCCATGCCTGCAAACACACTGACTGAATTTGAAGACAGTTTGCCACACCTCTGAAAACTCGGATGATGGCACTATGTTTCTTGCACATACGTGCAAGCAAACATAAAAATGAACAGGATGTCTATACAAAACATTGGCAATGCAGGAATCATTGCACACATACCATTAACATTATTTAAATGTGTTGTCACTGTATCCCTATGCTATGCAGTACAGCAACACAAATCAACTCTTCATGCATTCTTCATCATAATCAAAACATGTACTGCATAAGTGTGGGCACTGCTGTGTTGTGGAATGTGAAAGAATGTCATTCCTGATGTTAACTAGCACTTCTGGGAAATTGCCACATAAGGTGACATATAAGGAGATACATAAAGGGTCCCATTACAGCAGCACTATAGCCATTGCAGCCCACATGGTTGCCATTACAGCTGCTCTCTCAAAAACCTCTGCCATCACTGAAATACATGCTTGCACATAACATCACAAACCCTAATCATTCAGATAAATAAAAAAAATGTGTACTGTCATGAACAGTAAGGCATGGATAGCAGAAGCAGTCATTCACCCACCACTTACTTGGCTCTTCAATAGTCCAGCCACCCGCAGGTACTTCAGAGCCATCTGTTTCCTCTTTCAGAGGTATTTTCATCGGCAACAGCAGCATGTGCCGAAACTTCAGATCGCAGGGGCTCAAACACGTTTGGTTGAGCAACAGCTAACAAATCAAATTCAACACTAAGGTCGGGAAGATCCATCTCGGCCATGCTTGCATTGCTTCCTCCTATTCAAATCATGCTACAATGACATCATCATCTTGCAACACGCATGTGCGGGACTCACAACCTGAGATTCCTCATTAGCGCAGAGTTGTAGACGTGTACCCAGCAACAATGGCAGTGTCAGTGGCTCAGTAGGTAGCACACTCGCCTCTGAGGCCAGGAGATCAGAGGGCTGTGGGTTCAAGTCCCACATCTGGCACTTGGGTTAATATCCCAGTACTGACACTGTAGTGCAGCATGAGAGGGGTGCTGCACTTCTGAGGTGCTGTCTTTTGGATGAGATGTTAAACCGAGGTCCCATCTGCCTGGATTGGTGGTAGTTCAGGTGGATGTTAATGATCCCATGCCACTTATCGAAAAGAGTAGGGGAAATTTTTATTGACAAAGAAACTACAAACCAAAATCACATTGACAAAAATAAATACAAAAGACTCATGTAACAGGAAAATCAGAATCAGTCACCCATGGTAAGCATTTCCATAAAGCAAACAAGGATCCAGATGACAAACTTCTTAGTTGAAAAATAAACATCTTTTAAATCCTGTTCAATACTTTGGACCACCAGTAGGTGGGACATATCTTTTTGCTGCAAGGTGAAAAGACAGCGAGCAGTCCATAAATGCCATTTAATGATGGTAAACAATAAGTTTAGGGTGTCAATATTCCACTTTTTCCAGGTCGCTGGAAACCTACCATACAATAACATTTCATACAGTAAGTAACAGGAGTAAATAAAGGTTCCTTCCATCTGTTCGCTAAAAATAACCAAAAAACAGTGATATAGGAACAAAGAAAAAAACAGGTGTTGTATTGTTTCATCCTGATTTACACATAAAGGTCTGGAACACAATCTTTCATTCAGCTGTTTATGTTTATGATTTGCCTTAATATTGATCCGTTCATGACAACTAAGCCAATGTAGATCCCACATCTTCTGGGGGATGCGAGGATTCCTTAACAGTGTGTATAAAGCAGGTAAGGAAGTAGGGGGACATTTGGGAAAAATTACAAGGTCTGCACAAGTGGTATCTATCAAAAAATTATAAATGGCTTTCCTATTTTGAGTCATAATCATATGGCTAGTAATCTTCCATTGTTTTAAACGGCAAAAGGTACCGCGAAGATAAGAAGGGGTAGACGATACATGTTTAACCTGTTTCAAAGTGTTAAGGTCCCAAAGATGAAACCAGGGTTGACAGGATTGAAAAAAATAAAATAACCATCCCACATCATAATTAACTAAAAGTGGTTTAAGATTAGTCACAAAAAATAAACTATTATAAAAAAATAATGGGTGTATCATATTAAGACTACCTTCCTTGAAAGGTAAACAGGTAATGGAACGCTTAATGGGATTCATGCAGCTACCCCATAAGGCCTGAAAAAATATACTCAGAAGTTTGGTTTCCAAAACACGGGGAGAGGGAAAAACATAAGCCAAAAACAAAAAAATCTGGAGCAAGCGAGACTTCATCAAGTAAACCCTCTCTTTTTTTACTGAGTTTCCAGGTGTTCCGAAGAGAAACTTTGGCCTACGCTAGGTCCAGTTTGAGAGTCCAGTTGAGAATGTCTAAAGGACCTGAGCCAAATAGAATGCCCAAAATCTGAATAGGGGTGCACAAAGTGCAAAACTGGAAACTATTACATCATTCGACTGCTGAGATCCAAGCCATCGACTGACACATTTCTCCAAGTTCAGGGATGCTTCTGAAACAAGACCAAAGGACTTAGAGAGATGGAGAGATGTGCCTGACGAAGGAACATCAGCTACTATTAAACTCATGTCATCAGCATAGGCTAAAACAGAAAGTGGTAAGGAACAAATAGGCCTAACATTGTGTGCTGTATTAATGGTGCAAAGTAAGGGATCCAAAAAAAAGATATACAAAAGGGGACTGAGTGGACACCCTTGTCTAACACCTCTCTTTAAAGGTATCAAAGGACCCTTCCAGCCATTAACAAGAGGGATAGAAGTGGCTGTAGAATATAATAAGCCTAACCAGGAGAGAGTAGTCACAGGAACCCTATAATGTCTCAAAACCTGCCATAAAAAGTCATGACTCACCGAATCAAATGCCTGTCTTTGATCCAGTGAACACAGGAGGCCTGTTAACCTATTTGAATTGCCATGTTCCACCAATTCCCATAATAAAAGGACATGATTATGTATACTTCTGCCTGGAACATTACTAGATTGAGCTTCCGAAATAACAAGAGGGGCCAGCTTTGCTAGACGGAGAGCAATAATTTTAGTTAAAATTTTAAAGTCCGTATTCAATAGGCTAAGAGGCCTCCAATTAGTCAGTAATTTCCTGTCTCCTTTCTTATGGATATTGATGGTACTACCCATATTAAATTCTAATGGTAAAGTATCAGCTTTTAAAAGGAAGTTATAAACTGCGGCCAATTCCACGCTCAACTCAATATTAAGCAATTTATAAAGCTCATTCGGAAGGACATCCAAGCCTGGAGATACTCCAGATCTCAGAGTTGTGATGACCTCAACTACTTCTCATGCCTGAATATCACAAGCAAGCATATCAGATACTGATTGTTGCACATCAGGAACAAAAATGGGACTAAGGAAGGTCAATATATCATGTAGACATATAGGGAATGGACTGAATAAGTATTGAGTACACTCGACCACATAATTTTGGATAAGCCTAGAATCAGTAATTGTATGACCAGCTTCAGTCACAATAGTATCAATGGTTCTCCCCGTAATCTGTTTAGAAAAATGTGCAAACGGGCAGATCACATCATAGGCACCTTTTACACTAAAACATTGATGTTGTTGCACTGAAGCATATTTTTTGGAGTGATATTCCATTAAAGATTTTTTTCAGGGTACTAATTTATGAAGAAAAATCGTGGCAGGTGGTATATGAACGGGTAAGGAGTTTTTGCAGCTGATGTCGTGTCATATGGTATGTGAAATAACAATCTTCATGGTGAGTTTTGCTAAAGGATTTCAGTAATTTCGTCAAATCCTTCTTCGTATCTAACCACCACCACCAAGGATCATCGTAAAGAAAAAACACCAATTTTCTGTTTTGAAAAAAAGATTTAAGAAGTGTTAACAACAGAGAATTCTCCAATAAGGAAACATTAAATTTCCAAGTGCCTGGACCAAAAGTTGCAACATTCTTAGGACCAAGAAAAATGGTAAGCAAATCATGATCTGAAAATTCAGCCACCTGTACTTCAGCAGCGGAAGTTTGTAAAAAGGAGGATATAAAAAAAAATCTATCCAGGTAGCTAAAGAGCCTTTATGAAAGGTAGGGGTATGTGTCTGAGTGAGAGAAAGATAAGCATCCTTCAGTTTTGCAGAAAATAAAAGATTTTTGAGAAAAGTGGTATCACAAAATAATTTTGTGGTTTTTGAGACTGAGGACCTGTCCTTAGTGGACAACCACAATTGAAATCACCACCAAAAATGATGTGCATAGAGGTGTAAAGATAGGGTTGAACCACTTTCAAGAGTTCAATCTTAAGCGACTTGGTTTGTGGGGCATAAATATTGATAATCCGAAAAGGGATAGAAAGGAACCTAAAGTCTATCAACAATATTCTGCCAGGGCATAAATCTAGAATCTTAATAATAGAGACATTAGGAAGATGAAACAAAATACCTACCCCAGAACATGTCTCCTGTCCAAATGACCAATAGGAGGGGCCTAAATGCCAAGATTTTTGGGCCATAGTAATTTCAGGCAAAGAATGGAATCTAACATCTTGTAGAAGTATGAGACCGGCAGTAAGACAAGACAAAATTAAAAAAACGGAATCCCTCTTATGTTGTTTTTTTATACTGTTAACATTAACAGTATGTATTGCAAAAAAAGTAGACATATGCATAGCAATCACCTCTGTCTACCCTTCCTCGCCGTACATTCTTTATGTTTTGTCTTGGCCTTGGCTTTCCTTTTTTGGGACCCTACATTGTCGATAGGGACTTCAGTATCTGTAGTAAGTTCAGGGTGAGAGTACTGGACAGAAGAGTCAGAGTCTGTGTTTTCATAAGTATGTTGCAGCAATTCATATTTATTCATCAAAGGGAGAGTCTCTACCCTCTGAGCCTTAGAGGAAGGTGACCCAAACTTCCTTGAACCCCTTGTAATTCTAGAAGGTGTAGTAAAAGGGTCAGAAGGGGAAGGTTCCATTGTTTCTAATGGAGCCGGGGGGGGTCCCATAGAAGAGCCACCTGAAGTAGAACAGATAGGAAGAACTGGGGAAGGAGGGTGGGGAGGTAGAGAAAACATAAGAGGTTGTGGGACAGGCTCAGTCAAATCCTCCCAGCAGTTGCTACAGTGGCAGTGGAAACAACACTATGTGATTCAGCTAAAGTAGTAGGAGGAGGCAACTGTAGAAGTAAAGAAGAGGGCCCCTAATGTTAAGCGTTGAGCCACTGTAATAATAAGCGTTGCTCCTCTCCATCAGCTAAAGTAGAGAATTATGGGCAGCCCAGGAACATTGCTGAAAAGTATGTCCTAGGTCTTCACATAAAACACAGAGAGGTTCTTCAGTACACTGTGAGCCTGCATGACCAAGACCACCACAAACAGTACATTTAATAGTGTCACAAATGCTGCTGAGATGAGAGGTAGAACCGCATTTATAACAGGCTTTAGGTTGTCCAGAATAGAACAAAACTCCCCTATCCCTGCCTAACAGAAAACTATTGAGTAGGTGTTGAATACCAGTATCAGTAGTCCGGAGCATAACCCTAACCTTCCACCCTCCCGTCCACAAATTTTCTGAATCAAAAATAGCTTCAGGGTCAGACAGCACTGTACATCTTTGTTTCAGCCAAACCGTAATATCGTTCAAACTAACACCTTCATTTCTAAACAGAATAGTGACAGTCTTTTGTGCAGGTTTCATTAAAGGAATTGCACTGAAAGGTGACCATAAAGGGGTATTTTTCAACAGATGAAATTGGGACCAAAATTTCTCCAAACCTTTTAAGGTTTTAAAACATATCAAAATGGGACTCATTAGAAACATACATCAATGTGTGGATATCATAAGCAGCAAATTTCATGGATTCTTTAAGCAAAGTGCGCCCAACAAAAACCTTATCAGGCATTTCAGGTAAACCCCCCAAATACTGTAATCTGACAGCATTGTGTCTCTTATCCTGTTGGGTGAGAACAGAAAAACAAGATGCATACGTTTTAGTTGAGGTGGTAGACCAGGGCCCTGGGGTGGTAAACTTCGGTGAAGAGGGTCAGAGTCTGAAAAGAGCTACAGGAGAAGTGGAAACTGGTAAATTGAGAATTGGATTCTGTGTTAAGCGCAAAGCAGGCGTAAGCGTAAAGTCCAACTGGCCTTGCACAGGAGAAATAGCTGGGACATCTGCAGGGGTGATCTGAACGGGGAAAGGACCAGAGCGCCAGGTACCGACAACTGGATCCCTCTCCCACCCTGCCGCAACAAGAGTAGAGTCAACTGACCAGTCTTCTTGAGGAACAACCTCTGCAGGGGGCAAGTCAGACGCAGAGGTTCGTGGAAGATCATCGGGGAAAACAGCAAGGTTTTCAGGAGAAGTTTCAGCAGCAGAAGCAGAAGAAATCATCGAACAGACCACACTGGAATGTGGAAATGTCAAGGCTGTCTTTCAGGCGTCTGACGTAGCAGTCTGCAACAGTGAGTCAGAATCAGTAGGCAGCTGCAAAGCTGAGTTCTTAAGTGCTAAAAGCTCCTGTTTCTTTGTAAGATAGCGTGTTTCCTCAAGTAATAGCAAAGCGTCCACATCTGTAGGTCGTAAACATTCAGTATTATGTAGAGACTCTTTAGCAGATGCTAGCTGTTGCAGTATAGGAACAGACTGGGAAGAAACAATTGTTTGCTTACTTTGATCCATCAAGGTTTCTGAGGAAGGAAATGAACTGCGAGATGCATGCAACTTAGATCCATTAGAAGAAGCTTGAGGAAGAATCGATGAGATCTCTGGCAATCCAGAGACAGGGGAGGAGACCAACTCCCCTGCCTCCAACACCTCCATGTCCTCCATAGCATGTCCAGAGGCGGCCATCTTGGTCCCACAGGAAAATGGGTCCCTCCTGCTCACAGGAAGCAGAGTAGGGGAATTTCCCCGGTGTCCTGGCCAAATTTCCCTCATTCACTCAAAATACCACCAACAGCTTAATCTGGTTCAAGGTCAGTTGGCATTCATCTGTATCCCCCTCCCCCGGGTCGTGCCTGAAAATAGGCAGGATTTGTCTAGTGTACTTACCCGGTCAATAAAAGAAACTAGACAATAAAATATAAAGCATAATTTAAAAAAAGGCAAAGAAATTAACTGTTTTGGACTCCACACACCAAACAACAACAGTAAATGCTGCACATTTATCCACAGAGGTGAGTCAAATACACACTGCGAAAAATGCCTGTTTATTTGTCCTTTAAGTAAAGTCCTGCAAGATACAGCAGAACTCAAAATAACTACAAGGACTAATGCGGAATTACAAGGTCTGACAACAAGAGTGTCTGGCATGGAGACTGTGGTGAAACTGCATGCCGCCCAGTTATACCAACATGAGGCACAAATCCGAGAGCACCATGGGCACATACAATACTTCTTGGCAAAATGGATGACATGGAAAATCATGCCAGATGGAAAAACATCAGGATAATCAGTATCACAGAAGGTATGGAAGAGAGATATATGCTAGCCTTTTTGAGGGTAGCACTGTCGGGTATGCTACAACTAAACAATGAAACACCCAACGGAGCTGTGTCAACCTGATTGCTATGGAAAGACCCCTCAGTTTCATGGAGGGAATTTGAGTGTTGTGAACGTGCATATGTTACAAATATTAGGAATGTTAAAAGTTGTGATCAGAAATGTTAATAGTAATGGAAACAGAGGGCCCAAGGTTTAGTCCCTATTTTATTGGATGTACGAAGCTGTGTTTTAAAGGTTACCTCTGGTACAGGGTTATGTATTATGCAATGCAAGAGAAAATATCTACAGAGATAGTGTATGAGCTGCATCATAAAACTGACTTCCAGGAAGCACAGGGTGCCAATGGGAATAGAGGGGAAAAGAGGGCAGGGAAGAAAACAGAAAAACTGAGATCAATTTTCTTGTACAAAAGCTTCAACTGAAGAATAAAGAAATAAAGAGCAGTTCACAGACACAATATACAGCTATGGCTAGATGTTTTAAAAGCCACCTTCTGGAACGTGAGGGGCTTAAACTCACCCATAAAAAGAAAAACGTTTGTGCCAGATTGAAGCAACTTAAAACAGAGATAGTCTTCAAACAGGAAACGAAACTCACAAAAACAGAGGCACAGAAATTAACCAGGAAATGGGTGGGCCGGGAAGTCCATAGTACGGTGGGTAAGGCAAAGAGGGGGGTATCCATACTCTGTCACAAACAGTTAAAATGGAATCTCCTGGGACAAAAATCAGATACAGAAGGGCGGTGGGTCTTAACAAAAGTGGCTATGCCAAAGGGGTTAACGCTGTTAGTTAATATATATGCCCCAAACGAAGACTCCCCAGAGTTCTTTAACCAGATCTCTCAAGCCATGATGGATATGGCAACAGATGATGTGGAAATCATTCTTGGGGGTGATTGCAATCTGGCCATGGACTATTTCTTAGACTGGTCTAGCTCCAGACCCAAGCCACATGTACGATCCATTCAGGCTTTGAAGGAGTTGCTATCCCTGCACAGACTGCAGGATGCCTGGCAAATAAACCACCCAGCAGAAAGAGATTATACATACTTCTTGGAGGCAAGGAAGGTGGCCAGTAGGTTAGACTACTGGTTCACCTCTCCGTGACTCACCCCACAAGTAGTGGATGCCACAATAGCTTCTTTATACCTGTCAGACCACCACTACCCCCAACCATGTTCCTGGTAACAGACCCTTCCTACCTCAGGTCAATAAAATAGAGGTTAGATCTTCTCCTGCTACAGGAGACTGACTCAAAGGATGGCTGTCCATAGAAACAAAAAATTACTTCTTGGACAATCCGCCAGGATCTGCATCCCCAGCAGCCATATGGGAAGCCTTCAAGGCAGTGATTAGAAGCAAGATAATTAGTTATGCCTCTCACCATAGAAAGCAAAGAGCAAAGGAGGCAGCATGCCTGGAGGAGCAGCTAGGGAAGAAAGAAAAGCAGTATAAAAAAGATCTGGGTAAACTAAGTAGCCAGGAACCGGTTTATGAGAGAATATCTTTACGAATACAGTTAAACATTCTAGCCACCAGATAAGCTGAACTTCAGATACAAAGGACGCGGCACAAATATTGGGCTTATGGGGAAAAATCGAGCAAATCTTGGGCCTACAGACTCAAAAATAAATAGCTACAAATAAAAATAAAGCTAAAAATAAAAAGCTACAGGCCGAAAGGCACGTTGTACAGTTACAAGACAGTTAAAAGGGAATGACAAATTATGCCTAATGCAATAAACCAAGCAGTGCTTGAATTCTATAATTCCCTGTATAGCTCACATGTGCAGTGGGATGAACAGAAATTTTTGGCTTTTCTGGCAGGCCTCAAACTCCCAAAACTCTCAGAATCCCAGGAACTGCTTATGGATGCCCCATTTAACCAACAAGAACTGAATGCAGCTATTATTAGTATGGCCCCACACAAAGCCCTTGGGGGAGATGGTTTTCCAATAGACTGTTACAAGGTAATACAAGAGACTGTTACCCCCTTCCCCCATGCTGGATATGTTAAGGGATACCTTAAGAAAAAGGGATGCCAGGGACCATGAGAGAGGCCATTATTACTGTACTTCTGAAAGAAGGGAAGGACCTCACACTGCCAGCAAGTTACAGGCCTATATCTCACATAAATGTAGACACTAAAATACTGGTGAAGATACTAGCATCTCACCTGGAAAAGGTCCTCCCTTCCCTGGTCCACCCCTCCCAAGTGGGATTTGTCAAGGGGCATGCGAGCGCAGACCACCTGAGAGCACTGGTCACATTAATGCAGGGCACAGCTTCTCTTCCCACCCCAGCAGCAGCCATCTCAGTGGACTTTGAGAAGGTTTATGATTCTCTGGAATGAGAATTGTTCCATGCAATTCTCCAGCAGTGTAACTTCGGTGGCACATTGGGGGGCTGGGTTAAGACACTATATAAGGACCCTACAGCCAGGATTTTCACTAATACTACCATTTCTGAACCATTTAATTTATATAGAGGGAAACAAGGCAGGGTTATCTGCTTTCCCCATGCTATTTGTGTTGGCAATTGGGTCCTTAGCAAGTGCAATGAGAGAACATCCAGACATACAGTACAATCCATCAAAGCCAGGTTAGCATATCCCTCACTGTGCCTGGCCTTCAAACTACAACAACCTAGAGCCCACCCCCAAGTCTACGAGACCTGCTTGTCCCTCAAACTAACAGGAGAGAGCTCAGGTCTACCGATTGGAAACTACTTGAAATATCCAGAGCCAAAACATCCCTTGGCCTTCGGTCTGCCAGGGTGTTCCTACCCAAACTTTGGAACAATCTCCTGAGAGAGAGCTTCAGGATAGCACCTCCGCTGGGGGTTTCAAGAAAGCACTAAAATCCCATCTGGATGTAGGGGCACTGTGCTGCTGCTGCTACAGCTGAGGCTATGCGAAGGCTCTCCTGAACCGGGTGGTCACCACAGAATAATAGTCTCTGGAGGGAGGTTATGTCTAGTGGGGTAGGATGCTAGGGCACTTATCTATGTGGGATATCATTTGATGTGTCTGTCTCTCCTTGTTGTCCTAACAAAATGTCCAGGCTAATGCTTGTGTAACCCCTAGATGGCGCTATCCCAGGGGCTACTACCCCTGCCTGATTTGCCACTAACAGGTTGAGGGGCCTGGATCTGATGGCAGGTGCCTCCACCCAGAGGTCAGGGTTTGCAATAGTTAAACTAACTTGGTCACAGCCCTCTGGGACACTGCAACCCCCCTTTCTTCCCACTAGTGGCCCACACAATATATCAGAATTACCTTCACAGTATACACTTACCCCAGGAATGGTTCAGGCACTGGGACCTCCTGTAAAATAAGATACAGTGCAACAATCACAGTACAATACTTTAACATAGACAAAATACCTCAGGCAGTATAACTTTGCTGAAACAAGCAGCTCTGATTTATTTAGGGGGATATAACAAGAACAGGGGAATCAGGTTAATTAGCTTATCACTTTACTCATCTACCTATGGCTCTGTGCACAGGCCTATCCCTACCAGTTACTGTCCCTGGGTACCCAAGCCCTAGAGGCTAGTCCAAACCATGGTAGCTGGTAGGGGCCCTTTCACACAGAGAAAAGAAAAATTAGTTAAACAGTCAGCAGTACAGTAATTCCATTTGGATTCAATATGGCAATTCAACAGGGAGCGACCCTGAATTAGTACTCACGACCTCCAAACAAGATAGGGTCCTTCAATGTCAGCAGGGCTACTCTTGAGCTCCACGAGACTCCTCACACATTTATATGGCAAACTGCAACAGGCAAAAGTCCTTCAATGGCAGCAGGATTCACTCGAGCTACACAAGCCTCCTCACACATTTATATGGTAAACAGTCAAAGGCAAAAGTCCTTTAATGGCAGCAGGATTCACTTGAGCTACACAAGCCTCCTCACACATTTATATGGTAAAAAGAAAGTACTATACCAGGCAAGCTGCTTCTCTATCCCGATCGCAATTACTGCACAATACCCGGGAGAACACACAGCAGATTCAATTCCTGACAGACGAGTGCAATTCAGCAATTTCTCCAGTCTTCTACAGGGTGAGCCTGGTTTCTACTCTTCAGATATCCTTTGATTCTCTTCACAGGGACGGATTCAGTCCTAACAAGCAGTTACACAAGCTGCAGACCGGAACTCTGGGCCTTACACACGTTCCGACTAAAACTGCACACACGAAAAAAGCACAGGGCTCCTTCCCTCTTCACTGCCAGAGCTCAACTGAAACTCCAGCAGACAAAACCGGCACTTCCTTTGAGTTCCTCCCAGTTCTTGCCTGGATTGGCTGTCACTCACAATAGACTGCCCTGTTGGTCCAAAAGGCGCAAGTCTAAACTACATCTCCCAGAGTCACTGCCCATACAATCCTCTTGTGGCTGGCTCAGATTATGAGTCAAGTTCTGATTTGTCCAAGGCACCATTTTAGAGCTACCTTAACCCACACTGATTGGTCCAGTTCAGCAGTTCAAAACTAGAATGGGGAACTAGGCAAACACAGTTCTGACTGCAAAGGAAGCAGGTTAGACAAACTGTAATTTCATTATTACTCTAAATGATTTATGACAAACAGTTACATCTTTCAGATAGGTTCCTTTGCACTCTAGTGACTACAAAAATGGAGTAAATTGGCAGCAGCTCAGTGGTACTCAAGCAGAGAGCACACAGTCCCCCATACAAACTAATTATGTCTGCAAGCAGACAGCTCTTAAAGAGACAGTACCAGAGGCTCTAAAAACACTCACTGATAAATGGCTTAAACGCCAAACACCATTCAGGCTTGGAGCATTCAAGCAAGCTCCTGGAAGTCTTTTGGGAACCCCCATTTGCAGGGGGTTACACTTGGAGTCTGTCTACGATGTACTACATGCTGCTATGTGTATTCCTACTGCACTTTGTAAACCTTGATTCACTGTATGTATCATAGCTTTGGTTTTCTTCTCCCTTAGGTACATGTAACTAATCCCGGGTTGCCCCTGAAAAAGGGACTGTCAAGGTCTCAGTGGGCCTACCCAGTTACTAAAATTTTAAATAAATAAATAAATAGAGATGGTGGTGAGTTCATACCAAACTATGTTATACGCAGATGACTGCCTTATTTTAACAAGGGATATACAGACGAGTGCCCCACATATTCTGGAACTACTAAATTTCTTTGCGGACATCTCTGGGCTTCACATAAATAGGGGCAAAACAGAGATAGTCTCCCTCAATGCTCAATTAATTATAGGGCTAATCTCCAAAGTAGGTCTAGCATGGGTTAAGGGGGGAATGAAATACCCAGGAGTGTGTATAACTCCTAAGGTACACACTTTAATAGACAATAATGTTACCCCACTGATCAATAGTCTGCAAGCTGAGATAAACGGATGGAAGCACCTGAATCTCTCAATGCCTGGTAAAATAGCAGCAGTCAAAATGATGATGGCCCCTAGGGTTTTCTACCTGCTGTCCCACCTTTCGGTAGAGACACCCAGGAAGTGGTTTCAGAAGCTGGACTCCATGATAGGAAAATTCTTATGGGAAACCTCAATTCCGAGATACAGCAGGGCCAAATTAAGAACTCCTTGGAATAGAGGGGGTTGGTGTCTCCCGCACTTCCAACAGTATGCATATGCCTTCTCTGTGGCCAGAACTTGCAGAATGATCCAGGAACTTGGCCCAAACAGGCTGGCCTGGATCGACATTGAGGCAAGTGTACTATAAGGTACTGCCCTTATTGCATACCTAGGCCACCTACTGCCAACTTCCTTTAAAAAATGGCTCACTGTGAAAGCAGCACAAGCAGCATGGCACAAAGTTGGACAAATCACAAATTCACGTCTCAGCCCAGGGAGGTACACCAGCTTCTGGAACAATCTATATTGGAATATAAACCAATGCCCCTTTCTGTCAGCAGATGGGCAGACACTAGACTCCCTCACCTCTCTGCAAGAAAGATACCAGCTGCACAAAAGGGACTTTTGGAAGTACCTCTATCTGAGGCACCTATACCAAGGATGGGCCCAAAAAGGGTGCACATGTGTCAGATGCAAATCCAAGAGGACAAAAATTGGCAAGAAACTCCCAATAACTACACTGATAAGTAAATTAGTGATCCTAGTGGGAGTTATATACAGACAGCTGAGGGAGGCAGCCCCAGACCCCTCACTATCAGTCAAATTAAAGTGGCAGAAATGTTAGCTGTACCCATTTCTGATAAGGAATGGAGGGCTTGCTGGACCTCTGTCCACAAGGCCTGTGGAGACCTCCGTAGCCTCTTCATCCAAAATAAAATACACCACCTGTGGTACCATATCCCCCCCAACTCAAAGCTATGGGATTGGTACAAAAGTATGAGTGTTGAAGGTGCAATGCTGAAGGAGCAGAACTATTGCATATTCTTTTGCATTACAATCGTATCCGCCCATTCAGGAACAGGGTTATTAAATGTTCCTCAGAGATTTTAGGGTGTCAGATCCCCCCTTCACCAGCCTTACTGATACTGAGTATTGCACCCACAGATCTCCCCACTTAAAACTCAGCAGAAACTCTGGTTGTTGTAAACTTCAGTGGAAGTTAAAAGACTCATTCTGAGAAGGTGGCGATCTGCAGAAATCCCGAATTTTGGAGTGGCTTATGGCCATGGAGAAGCTAATCACCTTCGTAAGAATGTCACAATTTGCTGCATGCAACAGCCAGACATTTCTTGAAAGATGGTCCCCATTCATGCAATACATACTCACCAATACAAGGATACCTGCTTAAACCCCCTTGAAAGTCTACCGGGCACACAAGATCAGGCCTCCAAATATGGTAACAATCTGTGCTACAATGTGGCATTACCCCCATGCCCAACCTTGTAGTAATCTCATGAAGAGGACAACACCCCTCAATTCCAGACCCTCCCCACTGACTGGCCCAAGCAGGCCATAATGGCACGGGTTTATAAGTACGACCTCTCAGATGAACAAAAATGTACTTAGGTCACCTGTTGGAACACCACTTTAATGTGTGGTTCCCTATCACAATATAAATATAGGAACCATAGGAATCATAGGAATTCATACAGAGCTAATGGACTTACATCCTGAATGCTCGCCAACTGTTTCTCTAAACTCTAATTTTTTTGGTATTTGCGTCTCAATTATTTTTGAAAGCTGTGGTTGATGGACTTGCCACAACCTCCAATGGTAAACTGTTCCATACATGTACTACCCTTTGGTTAAACTATGAAGTACTCCATACTTTTTTCCTCTGTAGTACTGTTAACTGTAGTGGATATGACCTAGTATTATAAGTATTTGTACTGCTTTCTAAGCCAGTAATATCCCAAAGGTCATTGTTATTCCATGCAGTATGTACCAAGCACGTCACTCCTTTTTCTCCTTTCCTCCAGGGAGTACATGTTCAAATCAAACAGATTCATGACAGGAGTCCAACAAAAATTTTGTTGAACACCCCGCCAGCGACACCGGCAGGTCGACCGTATTCTGTAGTCAGCTGCTGGTTCGCTATTTCTTTCTTTGTTTTCTTTGGGGGGCTTTTCCCCCCACACCTCATTAAGTTCTCAACTCCAGTCAGAGCTGATTGGGGTGCAGGACCCCCGACAGACAGTGCTGGGTTCCAGTGGGTCTCCACCGCGCTAGGTGCTGTAATCGCTGTGGGGGGACCAAGATCAGACAATCGGCCTCGTAGTTCTTACCAGACGTACCATGTATTGCCCTGGTAGCTCTTTTTTGTACCCTCTCCAACAGTTTAGTATCCTGTTTCTTATATGGTGACCATACCTGGGCACCATATTCCATAATTGGTCTAACCAGGGATGTATATAATGGTATTATAACATCCCTACTTCTTGACAATATGTGTCTTAGTATACAGTTGAGAATACTATTTCCCCTCTGTGCTATCTTTTGACAGTGGGGTGAAAAGGACATGTCCCTGGACACTGTGATACCCAAGTCCCTTTCCTTATCTATTGTTTTTAGTAGAGTATTACCTAGTTTGTAAGATATTCTGGGATTTTCTTTTCCTAAACGCATAATATAGCATTTGTCTTGATTTAATGATAACTTAGCTGTCATAATCCAAGTAAATATGTAATCTATTGTTGCTTGTAAGTTGGACGAGTTATGTTTAATATTTATTTCTGCCCCATCCTACAGTCATCTGCAAATTTCTGAAGCCAAACAGTATTGTGATTAATTTGAAGAGATGTTACATACAAATTAAAAAGATGAGGGCCCAACACCGAACCCTGGGGAACCCCACTAGTCACCTCTGTTTGTTCAGAATACTCCCCCCTAATGCATACTCTCTGGTGTCTGTTTTACAGCCATTTGTTGACCCAATTAATAATAGAAGGATGAATATCTAGTTCATTCATTTGATGTATAAGTTCTTGGTGAGGGAGTTTGTTGAAGGCTTTGGAGAAGTCGAGAAATAAAACGTCGACAGGGGTTCCTAAGTCCAGTTTTTCCACCACTCTATTATAAAATGCCAGCATATTAGGCTGACATGATCTTCCCTTTACAAACCAATGCTGTGATTGGTCTATAAGATGTTTTGAGTTTAAGTGTTGGATAATCTTATCATTTAGTATTCCTTCCAATATTTTAGAGGGAATAGCAGTAAGGCTAATAGGTCGGTAGTTAGTAGGATCGGACTTGTTGCCTTTTTTAAAGATGAGGATGACTGTTGCTATTTTCCAGCAGTCAAGTACTTCCCCTGTGTCCAGGGATTTTTGAAAAATGTATGTTAGGGGAGGGGCTATTATTCTTGCTAATTCTTTAAGTATTCTTGGGTGTAGTCCGTCAGGTCCTGGGGATTTATTGGGGTCTAATTTTGGTAGTCTTGATTCAACATCAGTAATTTCCAGAACTATTCTATTTATTGGGTCATTACCTTGGATTGATATCTTTGGGGGGTTCCTCTGTTTTTTTGTTGTATACTGTTGAAAAGTAACTGTTTGTTATATCTGCCATTTCTTTGTTATCATGTTATCATGGATAACTCTGTTTAAACTGTATGTAACTCTAATGATGTGAACTGATGATATGGCCAAGTGTTTGTTGTATAACTCTGTGTGATTCAATAAAAAGATTAACTGTAAAAAAAAAAAAATTATACTGGAACTTAAGAAAAAAATTGTTTCAAGAAAAAACAAAAACAACAAAAGAGGCAGGGTCCCAGCATGGCTCACCAGAGCTATTAAGCATCAAATAATTAAAAAAGAAAATGCATACAAGAAACTCAAAAAGAACACCACCATATCTGCTAGCAGTCATTAATAGGACTGAGCTGACAAATCTCAAACAAATGATTAAAAATGAGAAGAGTAAGATCGAATTCAAAATTGCCCATACTAAGGGCAATAAGAAAAAATTACTCACCGTAGTAATGTTGTTTCTTCTAATGGAGTCTTGCTGTATTCTGACTATATGCAGTTAGCCCCAGCACTTGAACTGCTCCAGAGAGGAAAGAGTTAACTCTATGCCAAGGCATAGAACATTGAGCTCGAGCTTGGTTTTCAAACCTCTGTCCCAGGTACTCCTTAGTGTAACTGTCAGATTCTTATGAGCACTATGCTAACTAACTAAAAACAGAAATTGTCTTCTAAAGTTTTGTGCCAAAAGGCAATAAACAGATTTTTTAGGGCCCAAAAGACTCAAGTCGAGAACCCCAAAAGGACATCAAGTAGGTAGTGAAACTTAATAATATATTAAAAGTAATAACAACAAACACCTCATCCTAAGAAGAGGTAACTCAGGTACACCCCCTGAGGTGCAGCACTGCACCTGCCCACCCACATCCCAAAACAACTAGGTTCCAGGAGGGTAGGCAGGAGGTCAGAATACAGCAAGACTCCATTAGAAGAAACAACATTACTATGGTGAGTAATTTTTTCTTCAAACAACATGAAGTCTTGCTGTATTCTGACTATATGCAGACTACCAAGCAGTACCCCCTTGGAGGAGGAAGTTACAGAACCTATTTTGGTAACAAGCTCTGCAGTACTGGTGTGCCAAACCTAGCATCACTTCTTGACTGGTGATGTCGAGAGAGTAATGCTTGGTAAATGTGTCAACAGTTTTCCAGGTCATTGCTTTACAGATTTTCACTACAGGTATGTCTCTGGCTGCTGCAACTGAAGCAGCTGTACCTCTAGTGGAGTGAGCCCTCAGGCCTGAGGGTGGCTCCTTCCACAACTTAAGAGTAGCAGAACTGCATACAGGACACAATCCACCTGGCAATGGTTCTCTTAGTTGTAGGTTTGCCCTTTCCCACTTCTCCATGACTGAGAAACAGCTGTGAACAGTAATCTCTATGAGCCTTAGTGGAGTCTATATAATAGCTAAGAGCTCTTTTTACAGCCAGACTGTGTAGTCTTCTTTCCCCAGAAGAAGAATGGTCAGTGAAAAATATAGGCAGTAACATAGATTGGTTCAGATGAAAGTCTGATACCACCTTGAGAAGGAATTTTCTATTCGGTCGAAGGACCACCTTATCCCTGTGAAATGAAATGAAATCAGGTTCCACTGATAAAGCCTGTAACTCACTGATTCTCCTGGCAGAGGTAATGGCTACCAGGAACACAGTTTTCCAAGTCAAGTATTTTAGCTCAGCTGAAGATAATGGTTCAAAAGGAGGCTGCATAAGTGGTGCAATGCAGATATTCAGATCCCAAACAGGAGTAGAGTCCCTAAAGGGAGGATTGATATGGACCAAACCCTTAAAAAAACTCTTGAAAACTGGATGGGAGGCTAAAGAAGAACCCTTCCCAGCAGAAAGGAAGGCAGAGATGGCTGCCAAATGTACCTTGACAGTGGTAGGTCTGAGGCCTAAACTGTTAAGATGCACCAAACAGTCCAAAGCAGTGGCAAAGTCAGCTGAATCTGGCTAAATATGCCACTGAGAACACCAAAAACCAAATTTCTTCCATTTGGAATTGTAGGTTTTCCTAGTGGAAGGTTTTCTACTAGCTTTAAGAATGTCCAGGGCTAATTGGGAAAGATGAAGGCCTGCATATCCTAACTCCTCAAGAGCCAAGCTTTGAGTATGAGAGTCTGAAGGTTGGGAAACAGTATCCTCCCCTGTGAGGAAGTAAGAAGATTGAACTACCTGGGAAGACAAAGAGGAATTGTCATGGACATTGGAAGCACTAGGGGGTACCACGGCTGCCTGGCCCAGTCTGGGGCCACCAGAATCACAGTGCAAGGCTGAGATCTGATCTTGATCAGAACTCTGAGTATCAGAGGAAAAGGAGGAATAGCATACAGAAACCTGTTTGTCCAATCCAACAGGAGAGCCTCTTGAGGAACAGACCCCAAAAAAGGGGGCCTGCAGCAGAATAGGGGGAGCTGATGATTCGGGCTGCAAAGAGATCTATCTCTGGAGTGCCCCACCTTTTTAAAATTATCTGAAGAATTAGTGGATTCGGGGCCCATTAATGATGACCTTGGGAAATCCTGCTGAGAGCATCTGCCAGTACATTGTCCTTCCCTGGGAGATGCACAGCTGTCAGGGAAGCCTGCAGGAAATAAGCTAGTGACCATATTTTCATGGCCTTGGTGCACAAGGCTGAGGACCGAGTGACCCCGCGCTTGTTGATGTACTACATGGTTGTGGTGTTGTCTGCCCTGATCTGCACCACTTTCCCTTGAATTGTGTTCAAGAATGTCTGAAGTGCTAGAAAGACAGCCTGAGTTTGAGAAGATTTATGTGCAGGAGAGACTCCTGATGAAACCATGTTCCCTGAGCAGTGAGCTGATCCAGATAGGCTCCCCATCCCAGCAGGAAAGCATCTGTGGTGAGAATCACTGTTGGGGTCTGACTGAGGATGGGGACACCTTGCTTCAGATTGTCCTCCTCCAGTCACCACTGGAGAGCCTGAATCAGAGTTTGAGACACTGGAACTAACTTGGAGAGAGAGTCTTTTTTCTGAGACCAGAAAGATTTTAGATGAAATTGAATATCTCTCATTTGAAACCTTGCCCCTTGCACTACTGCAGTACAAGCAGCCATGTGGCCTAGTAACTGCAAGAAATGTCTGGCTGGCCGAGACACTAGTGGACGAAAAGAGGAAGCCAGAGTGATGAGGGACTGAACCCTGGAAAGAGTGAGAAAGGCCTTGGCCTGGACAGTGTCCAGTTCCACTCCTATAAATGTGAGAAGCTAGGCTGGTTCCAGAACAGACTGTTCTAAATTTAGGATGAATTCTAAGGATTCCAGAAGCTTTTGAGTGACCCCTAGAGCTAGCTTGACTCAGTCAGATGACTGACCCACTATGAGCCAATTGTCCAGGTAGGGGAACAGTAAGATGCCTTGTCTCCTGAGATAGGCCACCACTACTGCTAGGCACTTGGTGAACACCCTTGGAGCAGATGTTAGGCTGAAAGACATTGCTCTGAACTGGTAGTGGCCTGAGGGCAACTCAAACCTGAGGTACTTTCTGTGGGAATGTCTGATAGGTATATGGAAACAGGCATCCTTGAGATCCAGGGAGGCTAGCCCATCTCCTGGTCTCAGAGAGGGAAGAATTATTCCCAGAGTCACCATTTTGAACTTTGACTTTAGTATGGCTGTGGGTTCGGTTCCCACATTTGGCACCTGGGTTAATTTCCCAATACTGACACTGTAGTGCAGCATGAGGGGGTGCTGCACTTCTGAGGTGCCATCTTTCAGATGAAATGTTAAACCGAGGTCCCACCTGCCTGGATTGGTGGTAGTTCAGGTGGATGCTAAAGATCCCATTGCACTTATCGAAAAAGAGTAGGGGAATTTCCCCAGTGTCCTGGCCAAATTTCTATCCATTCACAAAAAAGAAATACCACCAACAGCTTAATCTGGTTCAATTTCAGTTGCTTACCATCTGTATCCCACCCCGGTCGCCCCTGAAAAAGAGACATCTAGGCCCAGTGGGCTTACTGGGTCAACAAAATTCAACAATAAATAAAGTATGTGTTTGTTCGGGTATCATAGATCTAGGATGGGTTGCCACTCCCTTCTCTTTTTTGGGGTGAGGAAGTATCTGGAATACAGTCATGTTCCCCTGTGATTGAGAGATACTTTCTCTACTGCTCGCAGGAGCAATAGAGAGGACACTTCTGCCTCTAAAGCCTTTGTCTCCACAGGAGAGGGAGGACTGAAAGACTTTGCTCTCATTTTTGGGAACCTTCTGAAGCTGAGAGCAAGTCCCTGGCTCACTACTTCCAGGACCCATTTGTCTGAGGTAATCGACTTACAGACTTGGAAATAGTGAGCCAGCCTGCCCCCACTGGAACCGGGGAGGTGACCCTGACTGACACATCAGGGTGTCTGCTTGACAGGGGGCTTGGACTGAGTGGAGGATGGAGGTCATCCCCCTTCTGCCTCTTCCCCTAAATAACCCCCTCTGCTGAAAGGAAGAGGAGGCCTGGGCTTGTTAAAAAGGCCTTTGAAAAGGCCTGCCCCTACCAGCCCTAGATTGCTGCCTCTGAGGAGTGACCTGCTTTTCCTAGGCTGCAGCACTCCTATAGATGGTCCTGTACCCATCCATCTTTTTCATATAAGCCTCTCTTTGCTCCCCAAACAGAGAATTATCAGTGATAGAAAAATCCATGGCCTTGGTCTGGGTATCCTGAGATAAACTAGTACACCTGAGCCAAGCAAATCTCCTCATGGAGACAGATGTAGCCATGACCCTAGAATAGGTTCATAGGTTTAATCTGAACATAGAAGACATATGTCCATTGCGCTCGCCTAAGTATTCAAGAGTAACCCCTAATACTCTTACTTATTAAGTAAGAATCTAATTTGTTCTTAAAAGCATTCATAGTAGAACAGGTCACTACTTCATTTGGGAGAGCATTCCAAATACACGTCACTCTTATATTGAGCCAGTATTGTCTCTTTTTGGTATTAAACTTATTCTTATACAACTGGAAGGGGAAAGCTCTGGTGTTATGTGAATGTTTTTTTTAGTACTAGGCCAAGCTGTTCCATCAATTGTACATCCTTAAGGGCCATAAATATCTGGCACATATCTCCCCTCAATTTACGAAACTCCAGAGAATACATTCCCAAGCTTTGCAATCTCTATTCATAACTCTGTCCCTGGACATCTCTGATTCTTTTAGTAGCCCTCCTCTGAACCCTTTCCAGGACCACAGTATCTCTCTTATTACCTGGTGCCCAGAACTGCACACAATACTCCATGCGGGGGCGCACCAAGGCGGTATACAGGGGAACTAAGACTATCTCTGCTTTTGATGTGTTTGTGTATACAATATTGTATACTACTTGCTTTTTTAATTACCTGCCAGCAATGCATACCAAAATTAAGTTCACTGTTGACCCTTATACCCAAATCTCTTTCGTCTTGAATGACCCTACTTTCTCTGCCTCCCAATCTATACTTAAACAGCTTGTTATGTTTCCCCAAATGCATAACCACACATTTTTCATGGTTAAATATGGAATTCCTGTTTAAGGCCCATGTATCTAGATCATTTAGGGCTGCCTGCAAGATAATTGCCTGTATTAGACTGTTTACTGAAAAACCCAGGCGTGTATCATCTGCAAATTTGGAAAGCCACACCCCTGGTTGAACATGCATTGAAGAAATATAGAGGTTGAAAAGATATGGGCCCAAAACCAATCCCTGGTGTATTCCACTGGTCACATCTGCCCATCCAGAAAATTTGCCTCTAATACACACCCTCTGATTCCTGTCACTCAGCCATGCCTCTATCCACTGGGCTAATTTGTCATGGAGTCCTACACTGTTAAGGACTTTAATTAGTTCTTCATGCGGCACTTTGTCAAATGCCTTGGAGAAATCCAGGAAGATTACCTCAAACAAGTTACCCATGTCCAGTGCCTTACTAACCTTACCATTACATTCTAGAAGGTTAGTTTGGCATGACCTGCCCCTGGTAAACCCACGCTGTCTATGTCAATAGCCCCCTGTCTTTTCTAAAAAGTCTATGATGTTCTCCTTGATAATACTTTCCAGAATTTTCCCCAACACTGAAGTCAAGCTGATAGGCCTATAGTTAGTTACCTCCTGCTTGGAGACCCTTTTATGACTGTGGGCGGAGCCTACAGGAGTATTGCATGTACAAAAGGACTGATGTCATGTTTTCTGTCCATGAAACTGACTGAAGGTGTAAATAGTCTCCTCCACCTTACCCTCCTCCAAGAAATGTTTTCCGCCCTCAAATAAATATGCTTTCATGTTAGTCAATGGTTGCAGGGTACTATTTTCTTTCTTAAATGAGTGGTACAAGAACTGGAACCTGAGTAGTGGGAGGCAGCATTTTTTTTTTGGGGGGGAAGTAAGATCCAACCCACCTCCACTAAGAAGCTCCTAAAAATCTAGCCCACCTTTTTTTTTATTCATGTGGGAGGGGCATGAGGTGGATCCTATTATGCTGAAAGAAGAGTCACTAGTTTGGTATCTGGCCAAGGGACAAAACAAATCTGTGCAGTCCCTGCATTTTGTTAAGGACTAGGAAAATAGATAATATTTAATGCATTCAAACTAACTTAAAAACCCTTGGAACAAATGATTATCAGAGTCACCTGGTATCTCGAAAGGAAAGACTCAGCTTTCAGATATTTCTTAAACATTTATATACTAAAAACAAAGTTCAGCTTTTGGGATTAACAATATTTGTTTACCATATTCTATCTATCTATCTATATATAGTTTATTTTAGTAATGCATTTAGAAATACATTTTTAATTGTCTTTACAGATAAATCATGCAGGTTCAGGTACTTGGTGCAAACAGTCAGTGATGAGATGTATTTTACTTTTTTCCTGGCTCAGTTTCTATCAGTGAAAAGAAAGACTGGAACAGCTATCAGAACTGCCATCCCCTTAACATTCCTGATGAGTTTATATTCCTTGGAACCTGTTATTCCAGTTTATGTGCCTGTGTTTAGTGTATAGGAAGCTTTAGAGCTTTATTTTTCTTCTGGCTTGAGGAGTTATTTGAGACCACAGACAGTTAAAGGAGTAGTCCACCCAGAAAGTGCAAAAAACATATGTTATATAGAGTGTTTTGATATGTATATTAAATCCTAGTGTGTCCTTCCCTCTGTCTGCTATTAGGAGTTTTTCCTAAATTAGCTTGCTAGCTGTATGGTAGTTTTATGACCCCTGGGGATCTCCATAACAAATAGTTTCATTGGCTTTCTTTCTCCTATGATGCCCCCTGTCTCATGTGACAGGGATGTAGTCATGCCCTTAGATTTAGCATGTGTACTGCTTTAAAATTAATGAATGCGACAGCCTTCATGTGAACACTCTGGGCTTCTCTTTGACTCCTGATGTCTATTTGCTTTAGCTATTGTATATTGTTTGAACTGCTTTGGTCTTCTTGATGTGGTGCCTTTGTAAATGAGTATCTGACTCAAAGGTTTGTAAATCTGATATAGTTTAAATAAATAAATAATTGTTTATGTTTAAGCCCATGAAACACCCTTATCTAGTTAATGCATTCACAGTCGTAGTTGCTCTGCCAGAGCCTGTTATAGATAGGAACAACTATAGCCTGCCTCCATTCTTCTGGGACCCTGCCTGTATCTAGGGATTTTTGGAAGAGACAGGTAACTGGGTTGGCCAAACTATCTTCCAGTTCCTTAATTACCCTAGGGGTGCATCCTGTCGGGTCCCTGTGCTTTATTTGAATCGATATCCTTTAATATTTTTGCCACATCGGAGGCATCAAATGTAATACTAGGGCCTAGGGACTTGTTTCTATCATGGTAGCTTTTTATTTGTGGCCCCATATTGAAGACAGAAGAGAAGTATTTATTACATACTTCCGCCATATCCTGGTTTGATGAAATCATATTACCATCGAGGCCTTTTATAGAAGTAATCATGCCACCACCTCCCTATTATTAATATAAGAATAAAATATTTTATAGTTATCCTGTGTCTTGATAGTTAATTTGTGTTCATAATTTCTTTTAGCTGTGGCAATACCCTTGTTAGAATTTTCTAGGCAGATCTTATGTTGATCCCAACATTCACTATTACCGCTCTGCTTGACCTTTGCATAAGCTATATTCTTACGCTTAATCAATTTTTTGACTGCTGGGGACAACCATGGTGGGAGGGGTCTTTTACTTCCATTATATTTATCTATAGTGGGTACAAATTTTTGAACCAATGAGAATATTTTATTATTTAATTTTTCCCACATTTTTCCAGCTATTTGATTTGCAAAATCTAGTTGCCAATTCCAATTAGACATCTCACCTCTTATTAAATCAAAATTGGCTATATTGTATTTATAGATTTTTGTATTACCAGTGCTATTACCCAGGACCCCTAGGTACTTAAAAGTTACCACAGCATGGTCGCTAGATCCCAGAAGGGGCAATATTGTACAATTTTGGATATTATTATCCAGGTTGCTTAGTACCAAGTCTAATAAATGCGCACCCCTGGTATTGTTTTGCACATATTGTTCCATCCCTGCTAAGTTAAATGTATCCAAGTAGTTTGTTTCCATAGGGGTATTAGCTGTTAGTGTATCCCAATGTATTCCAGGTAGATTTAAGTCACCAAGTAGTATAACATTCTCTGTCATACCAAACTGTTTGATAAAATCTAATAATATGAAATCATCAGAGGCCCCAATAGATGGTGGTCTATAAACAAGACCGATATTAATATTTGCTGCTTTTAGTGGTGAGATCTTTATCCACAAAATTTCAGAGTTACCCCATCTTGATGTATCTAAATGTTCTGAGGATATATTCTCAGAAATATACAGGGCTGCACCACCATCTTTGGCCCAAGTCCTGTCCTTGTTATAAAGTGTGTATCTGGGGATGGTTTTATCCCAAATATCCTTTTCATTTCACCATGTCTCGGTAATGGCGCAGATATGTATATTGGAGGTATGCAATAACAGTTGTAACTCTTCAAATTTATTTGTAAGACTTCTGGCATTGATTAACAAAAAATTCCAGTTGGATTGAATGTTCTTCCTGGTGTGTATGACAGTAGATTTTATACCTCCCACAGCCCCCTGATAATGCAGTTTGAATGACTATCCACTATATGCCTAAGCTTTTGGGCTAGTATACATTTTCCCTGTTTATTGAGATCCAATCCATCCCGTACAAACAAATAGTCTCCTTGGAATTCCTGTCAATGATCTATGTAAGCATGTCCTTCCCTGAAACACCAATGTTTTATCCACCCGTTTAGTCCTAATATGTCCTTATTTAACATGTCTCTGGCATGAGGGACATGTAATAACCCAGAAATCATCAAATCACACCCTCTCTTTCTTAGGGATGTTCCCACATATTCAAAGTCTCTTTGTATGTCTAATAGCTTCCTTTTAACAACATCATTTACACCAATGTGCAAAATAACTACTGGTGTATTTGTGTTCTCTAATAGACCAGAAAGGAGTTTTTTAATATCCCCAATACCAACTTCAGGCAATACATTGACCGTAGTACGGTCATTTTGGTGTTTACATAATACATGGTTGGTGTATCTTAACATAGAGTCTCCTATGTACAGTATAAAATGTCACGGGGTGTGTCAATTTTAAGGATATTACTATGTTTCCCTGCCTCTTTGTCACCCTTATTGCTTAAGTGTGGTTGTCCGCGTGTTCCTGGGGCAGGTTGGGTGTTAGGATGCAAGGTTTCATCAATGTTTTCTTTTGTCGTTTGGGTCTGAATCCTATTTCCTGTCTCTTTACCATTTTTAATGTTTGAATGTGGCTAACCATGCATCTCTGAACCAGATTGGGAGTTAGAATACAGAGGTTCATCAATGTTTTCTTCTGATGCTAGGGCCTGAAACCTATTTGAGGTAAGTATATTGGGTGAACCTCCTATATTTCTTCTTCCCTTTTTTTGAAATGTTTTCCCCTTCACCAAGCACCATTCCTCAATATTATTGGTTTCAGTATTATGAATCTCCTGTGGTTCAAAACATACAGAGGACTCATACTGGCTTGGCTCTGGGACACCTTCTACCATAGAGTCAACGTAGTGTTCAAGTGAGGTAATATCAGCTTGTGTTTTGATACGTTGTTTTAATGCCTCGATTTCTATCTGCAATTCACGAATCAGGAGACATTTATCACACTCATAACATTCCAACTCATCCTCCTCCTTAAACATACAACACTTAATGTAAACCCTCATTTTGACAATCTACCTTACTGGCGTAAAGAGGTAGCATTTCCAGCTGTCCCAGCTGGACTTGCTTGAAGCTGTGCCGACACGCGTGTCTCTCTGGCCTCGTGGTTCCTACACACACTCACTCTGTTCACCACAGAGGTGAGCTATAAAGCTATAAAGTAACCCGGAAGTGCCTGCTGGGGTCGCAGGGGGACTTGTAACAAAAGTTGCAATTGAAAAAAATAATTTTACTGCTGGGCAACTGCCCTGAGCTAATAGAATGAACATAATTCGAGTCAACAGCAGCTTGAAACTGGACCTTTGATGCCTCAATACCATCCACAGCCACCTGCTCCAGTTCCTTGGCCAGCTGGGAAGGGGCATTCTTAGCCAGCTCCAGAACCGTATCCCACATAGACTTCTGGTATCTAGTTGTATATGCCATGTAGTTAGATTGCCTGAGCCCCAAAAAAGATGCCAAGTACTGTTTCTTGGCCATGGCATCCTCTTTCTTGGAATCTTTATCTAGGGGGTGTGATGCCAGGGGAATGTTAGCCTTGTCACAGGCTGCAATGATTTATAAGGAATTCCATCCCAGGACCTGACAGGGCATACCTCCTGTCCATCTTTTTATCCACAGGAGGTATGGATGTTGGAAACTGAAGAATTTTCTGTGTCTGTTTCCCCAAGGATTTATGCAGAGGGATAAACACCCTTTTGGACTCTGGGACATCCATCATCTCAACATAGTCAGGTTCCTCATGATCGTGTTCAACCTCTTCCACTGGAAGCTGAAGAGTATCAGCCACTTTCTTGTAAAACAAGAAATGGGAGGGGGACTCAGAAAGTCTGGGAGGAGACACATTGGAAGGCCTGACTGGGGAGATGTCAGCTCTACTGGCTCATCTAGGCCTTCATAATTCTCTTCATCTTCATCTTCATAATCTTGGTCTCCTTCCCAATCACCCTCATAAAACGCTTCAGGATCATATTCAGAAGCAGACAAGTCCGATTGAACCGATCATCTTTGAGTCGGTGTGAGTTCAGTCGGAACCGGGTGAAGCGATTGCACTATAGCAATCACTTTAGCTATCTCATCAGCGGTCGGAACATGGGAACTGGGATCTGAACCGGCTGACTTATACTTTCTCTTAGACGGCACTGATTCTGCAGAATCGGCCCTCCTTTTGCCCGAGGAGGTATTGCCCAGGTCAGTGGGTACCCCCTCAGGTTCAGTCAGAACTGAACCGGGCTGGCCATCCGGGTCAGTGGATTTCTCGGCCTCCCTTTCCTTCTGCCTACTTAAACACTGATCTACAGTGACTTTGGGAAAGTTCTTGCAGATTTGGCAGTCTGCTTTGAGGTGGTCAAACCCCAGACAGTAAACACAGACGAGGTGGGGATTAGCCTTAGCAAAGGCCTCCCCACACTCGGTGCAGTGTTGAAACCCAGTGGGGCCGGTTTTCTTTTTGGAGTTCTCAGACATGCCTAAAGGAAACAAGCTCTGGCAGAGCCACTACGACTGTGAACGCTTAAACATTATCAGATTTACAAACCTTTGAGTCAGAGACTCATTTACAAAGGCACCTCATTGAAACTAATACAAAGACAGCACAGTTAACAAGTCCAAAAAACAATGGCTCAGAGAGCAGACAGTTATAACAATCATTCACTGGAGATACATGAGTAGCAGTAGATAAACAGATTACATAGTTTAGACACACAGGCACCACATAAAGAAGACCAAAGCAGTTCAAACAATATACAATGGCTAAAGCAAATAGACATCAGGAGTCAAAGAGAAGCCCAGAGGGTTCACATGAAGGCTGTTGCATACACTAACTGAATCAAAGTATAGTACATTGAGAAAGGGTATATTTAAGCAATAAGACAAGACAGGGTGTGTGTTATCATGTAATAACATCACTCCTGGGGTGGGTTAAAGCACAAGGTGAAGCCAAGTATTTATTTATTTGCACATATTTATTTGATCCACTGGACCAGCAATATTTGCACAAGCTGTGCCCAGTGCACATTTTACAGCACTGGTCCTGGTCTGGTGATCTGGGTTTTACCCATACCAATTCAATGTGTGATCTGCTCAACCCTGGCTTTATAAATTTATTTAATTGTTTTTAGAGGGGCTCCTGATTGTGACCAATATCAACAAACAAATGAAGTCCAGTGTGCCCCCCCATTTGCCCAAACAGGCCTGTAATGGAGGATTTTTTTAATCTCTCATGTCCCAAATAGGGGCTTTTAGTTATCGAACTTGGGCCAAAATGTGAACAAGCCAAACCACTCTGTCAAAGTAGGATGCGACCTACTTGTTTATGGTGTTTTGATCAGGTAGATGACAGAGGAGTTTCCTCTACCTTTTGATAGAAGAAGGTGGTGAGTTTAAAATACGTATTGCGTCATAAAAAAGGTCTAGAGAACAAGTCATTTTGAGATCAAACAAGACCACAAAAGTATGTTCCTGCAGATATGCAACTGTTTAAAATTGCAAAACTGGCAGACTTAGAAATGTTAGCACTGTGGCTTCTACTAGCGTGGGTTGTCTAGGAAAATGTTAGCTGAGAATTTGCCAACACAGTATTCAAATTATGAACAATATAGCAATGTGCAACTATAGAGATTATTAGCTACCTGAACACCCCTACTAGTGTTGCCAGGAACTAAAATAATATCTGACCCACATAATTGAACACAGAATATATGCAGTGATTTACATGAGGTAATAAATTAAATAATCAACCTGGTTCCTGAGTTGTATTAATCACCAACAAGAATCTGATGACCCTGCTAGCCCCACTAACTTGTAAAAAGGGTACTCTCAAACTCACCCAGAAACATTTCCTTGCACTGGAAAATGTTTAAAATGCCTGAGCTGGATTCAGACATTACTGGAGTTCAGTGGCACTAAATCAAAGCACCTGCAACCACCTTGTGCTATTTTCTACACAAAAACAGTCCCACCGAGAAAAGGAAGTTCTATGGACCAAAATGGAGCCATCCAAATGTTTCTTTATGGCCCCAGTTTCCTCAAACAACTGCTAGCAGCATGACCATTCCCCATACTTATTTCCAGTTTACAAATCTCCTGGTACATGAGAGCTGCAAACTGACTGGCTCTCAGCTCTTGCGAGATTTTGGCCATCATCTTAGATGAGGATAAACAAACTAGGTTTGACTAAATCCAGCATATCTTGCAGTGGAGAATGGAGCTAGCGATTGCTACTGCTTCTCTAGGCAAAGTCCCCTAACTTACCTGACCATGACAGAGAACTGTAGAAACATGTTTTACAGAACAAAAAATGTTTCTGCCCCAAACTGTATCCTATTACAATAGCAGCCAGCAATGCAGATGATCCCTCATTCAGTATACCACAGCCAAGGCAAGTTTTAGCTAAGGCAGCCTGCCCCCAAAGGCATATGCCTACTTTATCCCAGAGATATCCAAGGCATACAAAAGGGCCGAAAATGATACACAGCACTGTTCTATATTGGGTGCACATACAAGGAGATTTGATTAAAATAACTATTTGGGAAATAGTGAACTTTAATAGTCATTTCTTTCACTAATAGTCCGTTGCTTTTTCTCTCTTAAAGGCACAATCATGTATTAATTAAGGAGCTGCTACTGTGGTGCTCCCAAGATGAAGGAGGTTGGAACACCAAGGTCTGAATTATAGTGGATAAGATAACTGTTACCCAGACAAGGAGAGGCAGGA
This sequence comes from Neoceratodus forsteri, assembly GCA_016271365.2. Taxonomy (NCBI): domain Eukaryota; kingdom Metazoa; phylum Chordata; order Ceratodontiformes; family Ceratodontidae; genus Neoceratodus; species Neoceratodus forsteri. Next base: position 143,070,639 of record JADMNL010000024.1, read on the forward strand.
GTCATCCTAGAGATTCAATGTCCGCAGGGCATTTATTTAGTATCAGTGGGTAGGGAGACACAGTTACAAGAGAAGGAGAAGACACCCAGAACAATAGGGAGGTAAAGAGGATGGTACACTTTTATCTATGACTGCTAAAATAACTTCAAACAGTATTAGCATATGTATTTATGTCCACTGTCACTATACTTCTATAATTATTCCACAGTTCCTATCCTTATTACTAAACTTTAGGTGAGAATCAGATGATATGTACTACCCACAACAATATTTGGTTTAGTTATGACCACAGAGTTCTACCGAAGTCCAATGTCACCTAAGTCCAAAGATGTCTTCATGTACACCTTCATTCTACGATGGAAGCTACAAAGGGGAGCAAACAGAACAGTTGATACTAAGGACATTTCCCAGCAGGGACCTTGTAAAGGGCACTGGGTGGTCAGAGGTTTGGTAAACAGACAATATGATTCTTTGGCAAAGGCCCACTCTCTCCAAGGCTGCTGGAAAGGAAGAACCAGAGCAACTGGTTCCTGGAATAACCCACTTACAGGCTGTTGGATTCCAAACTGAAAACAAAGGATACCTCAGCCAAAACCCACTTTCAGAACTGCCAAGGATGAGAAGGAACCAAGATCTACATGGCGACAAATCCACTCGAGGACTACCACAACCTGAAAGATGCTGCAGCACTCCAAGGACCAGCTAGACTCTAAAGGATCTGGGATGAAGAAGGATCTCCGATAGAACCAGGAACCAGAAGAATCTGTAGAGAAGATGGTTGATTTCTGCAATCTTGTCACCAGAAACTAGAACAAAATAAAGAAACGGTGGATGCATCCCGAACTGGGCTTCAACAGGCTTGACTTTCTTCGAATGACCAGGGGCGCAGACCAGGTTCTTCAGGATGTGCACACTCTTCTGTGGAGGGTGACCAACTTCATGACATCCGGATCAGGAACCATACAAAATGGCACTGGCATGACTGTCGTGATGCACTTGTACTTCGGTGGACGTAACTTCAAGCTGTGGTAAACAAGAAATGGTGGGTAGGACTTGTACGAATGGCGTCAGACTTGACTTCGGCAGATGACACAGACAGAGGAAATGATCTGATGGTCGACCCCACTTGGGTGAAGAATGATGAAAAGATGTCCCCTTTTGGGTAGAGACTGATTCTGAGTACATAATATTACAGACCACACCATGGGACTGCAGTGTGGTAGAAGATTGAGACTGTCCCCATATGCTGGTAACAATGTAGCTAAAAGATGCACCTTTCTGCAATGCCAAGAGAACTGAGGAGTGATCAGACAATTTGCCAGAGGAAGGGCAAATTATAAATTTAGGGGTAATTATTACAAGTGGGGCAATTGTTCAGATGCTTGGAGCAATAGTTCAGATGCATAGGGCAATAGTCCAGATGCTTAGGGTAATAGTTCAGATGCTTAGAACAATAGTTCAGACAATATGGGGCAAATAATCACAATCCATATACAATACAGTCTTGGTGCTTCTTAGCAAGTTCACAGTCTTTCGGACACTTTAGTAACAAACATTTGCATGAACAGTGCAGTTGTTATAGTTACTTTGCAGTATTTGTGAGTTGAGCACCCTTGGATGGACCCTTTTTCCTGACTGTAGGGCCTTCCTGAATAGGATCTGGCTACCCCTGAACATTGGCTATGAATGCTCTAGTCACTGTACTGAGGGTACCACTTGCCCTATGCTAATTACCCGGGACACTAAAGTCCTAAATGCCTTATTTGCTATGGGGCCTATATGCCCTACTAACTACCACCAAGCTGGCTTACCCTAATCCACTAGGCTGGGGCTGCCCTTACTACCACTAGGCTGGCTTGCCCTAATCCACTAGGCCAGGGATGCCCTTATTACCACTAGGCTGGCTTGCCCTAATCCACTAGGTCAGGGCTGCCCTTACTATCACTAGGCAGGATTGCCCTAATCCACTAGGTCGGGGCTGCCCTTACAACCCTGCTTTACCTCAGGCCTAATGCCCTACATTTACCTCTGGCCTAATGCCCTACTTTACTGTGGGCCTAATTGCCCTTTTAAAACTGGGCCTGGTGCCCTAAATACAGTGGGCCTGGTGCCCTTTTGACTGTGGGCCTGGTACCCTTCGAAATGGGCATGGTGGCCCTCTTCAGTCTGGGCCAGGTGCCATTTAACTGGGCCTGGTGCCTCTTTAAATTTTTATAGGGCCAAAAGTGGCAGGGCTCCTTTAACTCTGAAAGGCTCTCTGAGCCTGCTGCCACTCTTTCGGCAGGTTGCCTCCCCTAAACCCATCCCCTCTATGAATTTATAGGCCCTTGCTACGCCTCACTGTTCTGCCCTCCCGAGGCTACCCCGGCCCTACTAATTATTTAAATACAGGGTCCTACCGACCCTATGCCCCACAGTGCTCGCCACCTTTCTTCATGCCTTATGCGCCTTTTAAATAAAAAACAGTCACTTTTACAGGCGGTCGACGACGTGTGTTGCTGCCACTCACTGCCTCGGCTACTGGAGGGCTGTTGCGTGGTCTTGGGAGGTGGGAGGTATTCTGGAAGTGGGAGGGAGAATACAGGCAGCTGAGAGGATGAAAGGGGGCTTCTGACAGCCATTAGGATGACCGGCAATGTGGCTCTGGGAACAGCCGCTGATGGGGGACCGAAATAAACTTTTTAAAACAGGGGCAGGGGCAAAAATAAATAATTGATGGGGCTTAACAGAGCCCAAACTGAAATGGGAGCCGAAATCTTCTTTTTCTTTACGGGGGAACCACTGGACTCGACTGCACACACAGGAGGAGCACCAGGAAACAGCAGAGATCTTCGCTGGCTGGAGAAGGCACCAGGCAGAGCCAATGGAATGGCTTCAATCACACTAAAGTAAGCCCAGTCTCCATTGCTCTCTTCGGGTCCTACCACTCCACAGCCCAGCATGACAACCACCCAAAATGGACAACTCACCATTTCAAAAAGCGCCACACAAAACACCAGGGACTTGGCAAGGCACTGCGTGCTGGCCAGAGGCAGCGAACTTGGTGCATGGGTGCCCATTCTCTTGCTGCCTGCTCTGGGAGGGGGGGTGGAATGGAGCAGACAGGCAGCAGGCAGGAGAAAAACATTTCTCTTTTTTTTTCTTTAAGCCTTGCCTAATGCTTTACTAGGGCACAACTAAAGGGACACCTGGGGCATTTGAAAACCCCATAACTTTTCTGTAATGCCCCTGCTTTTAACCCTTACTTTGGGGCATTACACTGCTATGTACTGTGTGTGACAAAAGTAATACATACCAATGTGAATGCATGACTTGGTCCTATTAATTTAATAAAAGATCGAAACAAGATAATTTATCACATTTTGAAATTTAAAGGACGCTAAATTTAAAGGATGCTAAAATACTAACTAATGTGCCACAGTTCCCCATTACAAGCATAGTAGCACCTGAAGCGCTCCTCAAGACATCACTACACAACAGCCTCTGAAGCATTTTCCAGTCCCTCTGTGTCTCACCTCAAAATGACATGTTCTCTAGACCTTTTTATGACACATTATGTATTTTAAACTCACTACCTTCTTCTATCAAAAGGTAGAGAAACTCCTCTATCATCTACCTGACCAAAACACCATAAACAAGTAGGTCTCATCCTGCTTTGACGGAGTGGTTTGGCTTGTTCACATTTTGGCCAAAATTTGATAACTAAGAGCCCCTATTTGGGACATGAGAGATTAAAAAAAATCCTCCATTACAGGCCTGTTTGGGCAGATGGGGCGGGGGGCACACTGGACTTCATTTGTTTGTTGATATTGGTCACAACCAGGAGCCCCTCTAAAAACAATTAAATAAATTTATAAAGCCAGGGTTGAGCAGATCACACATTGAACTGGTTTATGATTAGGGGGAAGCTGTGACTACTTTCCTAGTGATTTGCTCCCAGCCACACCTAGCAGATTGCACTTTATAAATGTGACAAGGAAGCTGGAGTATTGTCTTTGCAAACAGAGAATGAAACAGCAGGATTCTAACTCGGATCAGCAAGGTACTTTTACATTATATAAAGTGCAAGACCAAACCTCAATCCCTCCCCATGACAGATTGCATTCTGGGAAGATTACATTGGCAATATGCTATAAAACCCTGAAAAACAGGTTTAATGAAGTGAGTGTTGACATCCTATTACTATTGTCCATGAGAAAAGAAACATAGTTAAGATTTTTTTGTATGTCAGCTCTGATCAGAATAGCTTTTAAAATCACCAATTGTTTTCTCGTTCAGTGTTTTCTATTACATCTCAAACTTAAAAGAAAAACACACTTTATCATCAAAGTCTGTTTTCAGCTTCCTACCATACTTCATTTGTAAAAAAAAAAATGATCTTGTCACAGACCACAATCAGCACTAAGTACTAACAGAATGCTGATACCTACATTTACAATTTATCAAATACTTGAAATCTAACTGAGTGGGGTTTCTGTAAGAAAACAGCTAGAATCTGTTAATTATAGCAGTTTATAGCATTGATGATCTGGGCAGTTAGATCTGGGTTTGAATCCACAGCCCCACCAAAAAAAGAACATTTCTTACAGAGCTGGATGTGTTTCTAAGGCCTCTTTCTGAGGCACCAGGTTGCTCTGATAATCATTTGTTCCACAGGATTTTAAGTCAATTTGAAGGCATTAAAAAGCTTCTGTTCTGTTCTCCACTGCACAAGCAAGTCTGTTGGTTGATAAGGTCCCAAACTAGTGTATCTGGTTACAGCATGCTAGATCTATCTCATGCACCTCCACATGAATCTGAAAAAGTTTAGGGTGGAGGCGGAGGTGGATCTTACTCCAAAAAAACTAATGCTGTCTCCACTACTCAGGTTCCAGTTCTTGCACCATCCATTTAAGAAAAAATAGTACCCTGCAACCATTGACTAACATGAAAGTGTATTTATTTGAGGGCAGAAAACATTGCTTGGAGGAGGGTAAGACGGAGGAGACTATTTACACCTTCAGTCAGTTCCACGGACAGAAAACATGACATCACTCCTTTTGTACATGCATTACTCCTGTACTCCTGCCCACAGTCGTAGGCCTGTGAACTACAAACCTATCGGTTCCAACCGTGTCACGGGTCGGCTAAAAAAAAAAACCGAGGAAATTATCATTTTTTTTATGATCCGATAGGTACCAGAAACCACACTACAAATTACAGGGGGAAAAAACTGAATTTCTTCGGTTCCTAACCGGACTGACCGGAAAGAAACTGAACACAAAACAATTTCTACCACAAAAACATTAAACTGCTTACTAAACACTTACTGTACCAGGGACAGAGATGCGAATACCGAAAAAATAAGTAAGCAGTTAACAAGCCAACCAATTTTTTTAGGTAAACCGAACCGAAGTGAAGGAGAGAATCTCCGGAGCAACTTCTCAGTTAGGAGGAGTAAAGAATCTGACTGTTACACTAAGAAGTACCTGAGACAGAAGTTTGAAAACCGAGCTTGAGCTCAACGTTCTATGTCTTGGCATAGAGTTACCCCCCCCCCCGGAGAGCAGTTCAAGTGCTGGGGCTAACTCCATGTAGTCAGAATACAGCAAGACTCCATGTTGTTTGAACAAAGCTTTCTTCTCCTATGTTAATAGCCAAAAATGAGCCCAAACAAGTAGGCCTTATCACTGTAAACAGTTCAATAAAAGATGCCAATAAAACAACAGATAACATTTTAATGAGTTCTTTTGTTCAGTATTCAGTGGAGAGGCACAGGTCTCAGAACCACGGTTTACCATGGGCAGCAACATTATTTACTTCACTAGAGATGAAATTGAGTCATCTATTAAAAATAAAGGAAAATACCTCCCCCAGACCTGACACCATCTATTTGAGGTTCCTAATAGAGATGTCTTTGGCTTTATCACTTCCATTGTCTATCCTTTTCAACAGGTCCATAGAATCCAGTGACTTACCTTTTGACTGAAGAACAGCTATTCATTATATAAGAAGCGAAATAAAGGGCTGGTCAACAACTACAGACCTATTAGCTTAACGTCCCTCTGCAGGAAAACAATGGAAAGGCTAATAAAAGACAGAATTGAATCAGATATTCGGTCCAAAGGGTTAACAGATACCAACCAACATGGATTTACTAACAGACATTCTTGCACAACAAACCTAGTTACTTTTTACAACAATGTAAGTTGCAGTCTCAACAACAATATTCCAGTTGATGTCATACTGCTAGACTTTGCCAAAGCTTTTGATACCATCCCTCACCACAAAAGTGTACAAAATTTACATGCATGGGACTCGACCACTACCGTCCTGGTCAGGAGGATAAATAACTGGTTGAAGGAAAGAACATGAAGAGTACGTGTCAGCGAGATCTATCAATTGTGGTTCAGTCAGCAGCGGGTCTGTAAGTCCTTGGACTGACTGTATTCAATCTCTTTATATCAGACATTAACAGTAACTTCACTAATTTACTTTCCAAATTTGCTGAAGACACTAAATTAGGGGAAGTTGACACCCTCACAAATAAGACTCACAGAATTTTGGGCCAAGTCCAACAAGATGAACTTCAATCTCAACAAATGAGTAGTGTTACATTTTGGCAAAAGAACCGTCACATACATACATACATACATACATACACTAAACAACAACATTTTGAAGTCAGTTGAAAGAGACGTAATATGGAAATAACTGTTAACACTAGATTAAGGGCTTCAGATCATTGCAAAAGGATTTCCAAGACAGCTAACAGAATATTGAACTGAGTTACATGCACCTTTGTAAATAGAAGTGAGCCATGTATTATGCCCCTGTATAGGACCTACATCCTTCCTCACCTAGACATTGGGTCCCCTTTTTGGAGCCCATATTTAAAACAAGACATAGAACTCGTTGAAAAGGTATAATGTAGAACCACCAAAATTATACCAAAGCTAAAACACCTAAGTTATTCAGAAAGATTGCACAATACTGGTTTGGTGAGCCTGGAGGACAGGAGAAAAAGGGGTGCCCTACTGCAACTTTATAAAATTTTGCAGTATGCAAAATTAAAATCACAATGTAGCTTCCAGTTCAGCACATGTATACCACACTTAAGAAGCCATAACAGACAACTAACAGTCCCTAAAGCTAATACATGCAAAAGAGACAAATATTTCATTGTTAAGGTTGTCAAGGCCTGGAACAAACTCCATCAACATGTAGTTAAAGCAAACAGCTTCAACGTGTTCAAATCCAGGCTGGACAAACATCTCAGATGGACTACATGAGGACTAATCTACCCACCAAGGAGTGAGAGACAGTCTCGATGGGCATATGCCTGCTTATGTCTATTTTTCATTTATTTATTTATTGAAATGTTTCACCAAGAAGTCACTGAGCAACAGGTTGCTTCGTCTCCCGGTCTGCGACTTGGGGAAAGGAGTACAATAGGGATGAGACATTTTACATTCATGTTACAAAGATCAACATAGCACACAATAATTAAGGCAGGTGTTACAAACATTGTTGCATACATATGTAATTTGTGAGAACAATTAATAAGTGCAATGGTAATAAGTGAACAAGTGCTATCGTGAAATAATGGGTGAAGGAGAGAGATGAGATGACAGATAGTGCAGAGACCCCTTCAGGATGTGGGGAACCCTGCAAAGGAACAGGGGACTGGATGGCATTTGAGAGGGGAGAGAGAGAGAGGGGTAAGTGTGATTAACACCTAGGAGGGGAAATAAGGCCTGACCCAAAAAGAGAACTCTTCAGGATGTAATGAACCCTGCAAGGGGGCAGGGAAGTTTCAGGCGATTGTAAATCATCCTGCAGTTAGTTATAGAGGGATAGTGAGAGGGAGGGAATGAGAAATAACACCTGAGAGGGGATGAGGCCTGATCCAATGAACCCTCCAGGATACTGGGGACCCTGCAAGGGGATCTGGAAGGCCAAGGATAGGTAGATGGGGGAAGAAAAGGTGGCAAGCCTAGGCACTATAGGACCTCTTTAGGATGCTGAGAACCCTGCAAGGGGAGTGTGAAGGCTAGGGAAAAAGGAGGAAAGAGTAGGGGAAGGGAGAAAGGTATGAGAACTAGCACCTAGGAGGGACTAGGGTTAGTAGAGTCGATAGAGGCATTGGGTAAATTCCAAAGGGAGATGAACTGTAGTGAGCTAGACAAAGGAAATTAAGGCCAGTCCTAACAGGAACAGTTAAGTGCAAGATAATTGGAGAGGGCAGTGTTGATGGAATAGAGGGAGGAGGCGTGTTGGATTTGAGGAGGTAGAGAATTCCGTATTTTAGGTGTAACCCCTCACCCCTGCCTTTTTAGCAAAACGACAGGTGGCATGCTGTTGAAGCTGACAGCAGTACCTGGCGGGAACTGGGTTCGGGGAGGATGAGGGTTACTTGCACGGGGCCTAGGTTTGGCTACTCTGAACAGGGCACCCAAGTAAATCTGAACTTAGGAAGCAATAACTGTAATATCCAGAACCAGGAATAGGATTCTTCAGTGTGGCTGTTATTCACATCCAAGCTGAACAAACAAAGCATAGACAGACCCCATGGGGCTACATTCCTGTTAATGCAGATTAGAGACAACAGAACACTTTATCACTGTTTCCAGCCCTTAGGCTCTAAACCCACCACAGGCACACAGCCCGGACTTGCACGCAGCTTTGGGTACACAGCCCGACTTGTACACTACTTGGGTTTTCCCCACTGTCACGGCTCCCCCACTGACCACTTGATCCATGGTCCATTTGAGGAATGAACCAATTATCCTGTTGTGGCTCCCCAAACCATACTAGAGTCTTCGACTCCTAGAGAGAATTTTCCTTACAATCCCATGTCTGGGTACTTCCCTCATCACTGGCCAAGTGCCTGAGGTAAAGTAGAAATCCACAGAAGAAATCTGTAGAGGTGGACCTGGTCACTAAAGATGGGGGACCTCCCACCTCCAGCTCACACAGCCCATACCCAGCCATTTCTCTGGAAACTGAACAATTCCTTTACTGAAAACTTTCAAAAGTAGATTCTGGGTAGACGTTTGTCACATCTCCTCTACATAACATTTGCATCCCAACAAGCTCTGGACTTGAACCTACTTTTAATTTGCTTTGTCCATTACTCTAGGCTTCCACTATTTTAGTAGTTCAATCCCCACATTGTCACACAAGTCCCAGGGTGAAAAACATAGACCCTTTTAGCAAGAGCAGACACTCACCCTCACGTTGCAGGTACCCCACAGGCGACTCACAAATCTTCTTGTTCTCCCAAATAAATTCTGGAACACATAGGCAGCTTCTCCTTTACAAGCAGAACTAGGGGTTGCTCCAGGAATCTGCAGGGAACCCTTCCTGCCTCCCTGAAGGGAGGGATACTGAGACCGAAACAGCGGTCTCCACCACTTCAATTACCTTCTGTGTCTCTCTTTAAGGTGGAGACACACACCCTTTTACTTAAAAGTAGCCCTCTGTTAGGGCTGAGGCTCCTAGAGCCTTCACTGAGCTGCTGAGCTGCTTTCTTAGCAAGCTCCCAACACCAACTCCACACTGAATCTGTTCAAAACTCCCAACGTTCTATTCCAACTCCCTTGCTGCAGATTCCATTGTGGCTTATGCAGCTGCGATAGTTCTATTGCTGAGACTGAGAACAGAGTGAGACAGTGTGAAACCCATTTAACTGGAGTTTCACAAGCTGCCTTCCTGCCTACCACTAGGTCTTACTGGGATTCTAGTAACCCCGGGTAAGAAAGGGTTACACTGCGCCCTGACCAGGAAAATGACTGTCCGCAGTCATTATTTACTCGACCTTAGGCCATCCCCCCTATGTGCTACCTGCGGGAGGGGATGATCAGGCCCCCCTCCTACCATGTACAAGCACAGGCAGGCAACACTAAGGGCCTAGAGGCCTTTAGCTGACATATCAGCCTCTACACTGTCCACTTATATGGCCGCCTAGTGGCTCTGGTAGAACTATCCAGAGCATAGCCCTGATAGATCAGCATTACGGTCCCAATGGCCATTCAGGACCATAGCCTGTCTATTCCCCCTAACCCTCTAGGGAAAACCTATCTGCCTTTAACCTAATACCCCCAAAACAAAAACAACCCGGGGACCTCCCCGACCTTGGGCAACCTGCAACCACACACCATTAAAATACCACATTTTATACCATTTTACTGTCTCCTCCCTACCCCCACAACCACACCTGTGGAAGGAAAGTGTTAATACAGTAACATCAGTAATAACACCACAGTACTTTAAATTTCTACACACTAAAGTACTAATGAGGAACTCGATGAGCCTCTCCTCCTCTTCTGTCTTCCCAGGAACACCTATAAGAAAAGAAAAGACAACACACCTCTAATCTGCATACACAGTCTACCTAGACCCCTACCATCAAAACACTGAAGAATCCCAAAAATATTTATTTATTTTTTTAAGAAAAGGATAGAAAAACAGTATATACAATAGAAAACAACGACATTATTTACAATACACATTTGGGGGGATGGAGTGCTCAAAAAGTCCCAACTAGTGACCACAAGGCCTGAAGGCTAGTCCAATAAAGAGTCTCTCCTGGGCCAGAGCCCGGTGAAGCACAGTTCTAACAGGCCAAAGTCCCGAAGGGGAGAGTCTTTGAGGACAGTTTATACATTTTGAAGTCTGCTAGTGTAGGTTGTGTACTGCAATGTCATAAAGATAGAAAAGTTCAGACTTACCAGCCACTTGTAGTACGAAAAATTCTTAACCAACCTGCACCTCTGATGAAGCCTCTCCCTGGCAGCATTTCTTCTGACACAGCTGGGCGGACATCTTCCAGGAACCACAGGAGGGCACATCTGGGACCTGCTGGGTTGATGTCATCTCTGGAGATGGAACCTTAGAACAGGAACAAAAAGAAAACAATTGGTCTGACATCATCAGATTACCAGGCGATGGCTCAGGATACAGCTGGGCTGGTGTCCTCTCTGGATCTGAAGTCATCTGGTGGGCCAGTCGATGGATTCTGGAAAGGCCAGTACACTGTAGAACTGATGAATGTGGGGCACCTGAGTCCTGGATGTCCATATTGGCAAATCAATAAGACACTTCACAGTCTGGTGTGGCAGTATTGACTACCACTGCTCGGCTGTCCATTTAGTAGGCACGGGCACATTTGCTGGGAGGTCCTTGCACTGAGGCCAATAGTACCAGGGGTCAGGAGCTTGAATTATTACCCCATCTGGGTGCACAAAATTCACACAGTGGGAGATTTCACGGCCCTCTCCGTCCACTATTCTCACTCTGTCTATAAACAGTGTCCTGCCTCTCTTCCACTGGGTATACTTCTCATGAAACAGTCTGTTCTTTACATGCTTGTTTGCCCCAGGATGTACACTTTTCATTGCTTCATCCCAGATCCAGGATTTCCTGCTGTTTTCGATCTCCTCCCAGACTTTTCGAGGAAAGGTAGGAAAGGTCATACCATAGATCTCATTTGCCTTTCTACGAACCAGTCTCTCCTCTCTACTTGCTTTGGTCAATCTAAGACCGCTGGCCTGGCTTAGGGGTGGCCAGTCCTGGTTCTGCCAGCTACGCATCCTTAAAGAAATTAGAAACGGATCCCTGACTTCTTCCTCTTGCAAAGCCAGGGCAGTGGCATCACCACTTTCTTCCATACATTCCTCCGAGGCAAGATCTTGAGGCTGTGTACCCGTTCCTTTTTCACAAGGCCACATAGGTTCCCCCTCATCTTCCTCTTCACTGAGGATCTGAGCCCAGGAGTGAGCAGTCGTCCTCACTCCTGAGACTATCCACTCATCACTAGGCGCGGAGGTCAACACCTCCCACTCAAAGGCCTCCCACATCTCATCTTCGCCTAAGAGACTTGGGCTAGGCCCCCCCTTCCAGGGGTCTATTGATGCTTTATCCGAACTTTCCTTCTGGGATCCAGCATCCAAAACTTCAACTTCTGGTTCTGTCTCTAACTCTGCACCCTCTAGCTTTGTGCCACACTCCTACGAGGGGTCTTCCTCCACAGGCTCCACCTGGTGCTGCGTGCTACCAACTGCAGATTCCTGAACCTTTGTCCATGTGGGAGCCAACCGAATTTGAGGCGCTTTATACAAGCCATATCTTTCTAGGCATCCAGCACATTGAGGAATCATGAAGACATCCCTTGCAGCTCTCAAGCATATTTGACATACATGCACTGGATATCCAGGAACCGCCACATGAGGAGGCAGTTGTCCTCCATAGCACCACTTTTCAATATCCTTCAGTCTATTTACTGCTGCTGTTACTGCAACCCGGGCATGGTCCGGGAAACGAGCTGGTCCTGAGGCCATAACTGCAGAAAAGCAAACAAAAGTTCACTGTAACTGAAAGTCCCAACTTTACTGAACACACTCTTTAGTTGTAAAATGGCTCCTCTGCTGCTGTGTTTACTTTACTACCTCACCCTGTAATGGCGGCGGCAGCACTCCTGTGCATCAACATTCAGAATCTGGGTCAAGCCACTGCGCACCCGATTTACACACACTCCTGATAACTTTTGCTCAAACTACACAACTTGCTCTGCTTTTGCTTTAAACACATTTACTGGATTTTCCATGAACTTTTTACATGCTGGAAACATTTCTTTGATTACCAGTCCCTTAAAGCTTCAGGTTTTTAGCACAGGATTGCCTGTATAACTAGTGTTGCACATTGGCTACAACCCACAGTCTCTCTCTGGCTTCAAACTTTAAACTGAGGCTGAACTTATTACTATGCACACAGTCAATGGCTTAACAGACTTGCACTTGAGGGCAGAACTTGACACAGTCGTTACTTGCAAAGCGACTACACTGCTGCACACACATTTATATGGCATAGGGACAGAAAAATCACTGTTTGAGCAGTTTTTAGGTTGTTACTTACTGTTATCAGTAGCAGTTTGCTGTGATGGGGAAAAACAGCCTGCAGCCAGTTCTTGGAGGCCTCAGAACAGAAACGGGTGGGCAGTCCTGCCGATTGTCTTCTCGACCACCACTCTTGCAATTCCGACGATCGATTAGCGGGTCGAGCCGGATTTTAAACTAGATAGTTTATTTTTACAAAGTTTACAGCGATTTTAACACTCCGTGACGCTCCTCCACTAGCCAGTACATGCACTCCACTCACACTCCCTCTCGAATGCCGGGGCAGTCACTGTAGAGCTGGCTGAGGGCCGGGACTGACCGCAGCCTGACCAATCACACAATGCCATGCAAATGAGCCTCTTCTTCCTCGCGAGGGCTCTTCTCCTCACGGCGATCATCGAGCAGGCAAATTTAAACTGCAGAATGCAACTTTTTTTCTTTACCAACTGACTCCACGGCGGGAGCCCATTTCAGCCATTTAACATGGCCATTACACCTGCAAGTCTCTCAGTCATTCAAAAAGCATTTCCAACATCCAGGGCACAATTTTCCCATTGCTACCCCTAGTCTTCCACACTTTTCTTTACCACAGTTCATTTTAAAAGCATTTCCAACATCCAGGGCACAATTTTCCTGTTGCTTCCTCTAGTGTTCCATACTTTTCTTTACCACAGTTCTTTTTAAAAGCAGGCAAAAATGCTGTAAACAATTTGATGCAGGACAAGGGCACACTTTTTGGTTTTACTGCTCCTTGGTAAACAGTTGGCAATTTTAAACAGCAACACAAGATCCAGAGCACACAGCAACACTAGGTAAATTGCTTCAGCTTTTTGGGCTACCACTGCCAGATAGCCAAAATGCTAGCCCCTTGCCCAAGCACCTTCTCCCAGAACAAAATCCAAAGGTGCCTCCATTTTGTGACCCTCACCCCTGCTTTTTAGCAAAATGACAGGTGGCATGCTGTTGAAGCTGACAGCAGTACCTGGTGGGGACTGGGTTCGGGGAGGATGAGGTTACTCGGCACAGGGGGCCTAGGTTTGGCTACTCTGAACAGAGGCACCCAAGTAAATCCGAACACAGGAAGCAATAACTGTAATGTCCAGAACCAGGAATGGGATTCTTCAGTGTGGCTTTTATTCACATCCAAGCTGAACAAACAAAGCATAGACGGACCCCCATGGGGTTACATTCCTGGTAATGCAGATTAGAGACAACAGAACACTTTATCACTGTTTCCAGCCCTCAGGCTTTAGAGCCTCCAGGCACACAGCTTGGTCTTGCACGCAGCTTTGGGTACACACCCCAACTTGTACACTACTTGGGTTTTCCCCACTGGCCCGGCTCCCCCGCCGGCCACTTGATCCATGGTCCATTTGAGGAATGAACCAATTATCCTGTTGTGGCTCCCCAAACCATACTAGAGTCTTCGACTCCTAGAGAGAATTTTCCTTACAATCCCATGTCTGGGTACTTCCCTCATCACTGGCCAAGTGCCTGAGGTAATGTAGAAATCCACAGAAGAAATCCGTGGGGTGGACCTGGTCACTAAAGATGGGGGGCCACCCACCCCCAGCTCCCACAGCCCATACCCGGCCATTTCTCTGGAAACTGAACAATTCCTTTACTGAAAACTTTCAAATGTAGATTCTGGGTGGACGTCTGTCACATCTCTACATATCATCCCAACAAGCTCTGGACTTGAACCTACTTTTAATTTGCTTAGCCCATTACTCTAGGCTTCCACTATTTTAGTAGTTCAATCCCCACATTGTCACACAAGTCCCAGGGTGAAAAAACATAGGCCCTTTTAGCAAGAGCAGACACTCACCCTCACGTTGCAGGTGCCCCACAGGTGACTCACAAATCTTGTTCTCCCAAATAAACTCTGAAATATACAGGCAGCTTCTCCTTTACAAGCAGAACTAGGGGGTTGCCCCAGGAATCTGCAGGGAACCCTTTCCTGCCCCCCGAAGGGAGGGGGCACTGAGACCTGGAAACAGCGGTCTCCACCACTTCAATTATCTTCTGTGTCTCTCTTTAAGGTGGAGACACACACCCTTTTATTTAAAAGTAGCCCTCTGTCAGGGCTGAGGCTCCTAGAGCATTCACTGAGCTGCTGAGCTGCTTTCTCAGCAAGCTCCCAACACCAACTCCACACTGAATCTGTTCAAAACTCCCAACATTCTATTCCAACTCCCTTGCTGCAGATTCTATTGTGGCTCATGCAGCTGCGATAGTTCTATTGGTGATGTCCTCCCTCAGTCTCAGCTGAGACTGAGAACAGAGTGAGACAGTGTGAAACCCATTTAACTGGAGTTTCACAAGCTGCCTTCTTTGCCTACCACTAGGTCTTACTGGGATTCTAGTAATCCCGGGTAACAAGGGGTTACATGGGAAATGGTGACAATACCAAGACTGGCGGAGATGGTGGAGCAGCGGAGGACATTTAGTGTGAAGTGTTAGTAGATCTGAGGGAGTGGAAAGAAGGAGGGGGTGTTATAAATGAGGGGGAGAGGTAGGAAGGGTGTTCACCTGGCCAGTGTTTAGCAGTGAATTAAGCGCAGTGTGAGAGGTGTCTATTTGTAAGGAAGGGGAAGGAAAGGGCTCAATAGAGGTCACAGTGGTGGGTGCGAGAGGGAGCATCAAGGGCAAAGTGGCAGGAGGAGTTGAAGACAGTGTCTAATCTGGTCAGGGAGGACTTAGGAGCAGCACTATAGACTATGTCTCAGTAGCCAAAAATGGGGAGGATCATCTTCTGGACAAGTTCAAGCCTAGCCACAGGAGGGGTGCAACTGCGGTTCCTGAACAAGACACTGAGCATGGGGTGCATTTTTTCTAGATGGCATCAATGTGTCCAGAGAGGTTGAGGTGTTGGTCTAACCAAACCCTAAGGTATCTGAAGGATGAGGTGTCCTCAAGCAAAGTCTGTCAAGAGTGCAGAAAGTGGGCAGGAGGGAAGCCTAGAGTCTCTGCCTTGTGCCAAGGTCATGGAAACTGACTTCTTGGTGTTGCAGAATAATTGATGGTTTGCAAACCAGAGCTGGACCTTGTTGAAGTCATGCTGCAAGCTGGATGTAACCTCAGCTGGGCATGAGCCACATGCATACAGGACAGTATCATCAGTGTACATGTGTATGGCAGAGGAGGAGCAGACAGATGGCAGGTCATTAAGGAAGATGGAGATTAGAAGGGACCAAGCACAGAGCCCTGAGGGACACCAGTGCAGATCGGGAGGTGATGTGACCAACTAATAATTAAAATATTAACAAAACTGGCACAATGGATTAAGTTTCAGATGTACAGGGCATACTAGAGTCATTCCTTAACAGGTGTGTGCCACGAGGCACACTTCTCACATGTGACTAAAAACGGAGGGGCAAAGCTGACAGTGCCCCTTTAAAGGCCCTGTGGGATTTGGAGAGTTTGATGTGGGAGGGAATGGAGTTCCAGGAGCGGGGGGCAGATATGGCGAAGGATCATTCTCCTTTTTGTGTGAGATATCTGGGAATTTCAAGTTGGGTTTGAGCAGATGCCCTGAGGAGGTATGCTTGGGAGGGCTGAGTTAATAGTTTGGCAAGGTATTTAGGGGACCCCGTTCTTATCATATTATCAATTGTACAGCCTGCAGAATAGTGTCTGAGTGAGTCTGGTGAGAGCCAATTTAGTTTCGAGTAGAGCAGGCAATGATGGGTAAGTCTGTGAGCGGAGAGAGCAAATCTGCATATACTGTTATAGCAGGTGCTCCATTTCTGGAGCACTCCTTTGCTAGCTTTAAAGTAAACCTGAGAGCAATGTTACAGCAGGGAGGATGAATCCTTGTGCAATAGCCAGCCGGGCAGCACCATTGAAGGAGGACCTAATTTTAAAGGCAAGACCAAGTTTTGAGTAAACTGTCTTACATGTAGCCACAATGTGGAGGTTAAAGTCAAGAGATGGGTCGAGAGTGACTCTAGATACCTGAAGGAGGTAATGAATTCAAGAGGGGAGTCATCTAGAGAATGTATCAATAAGTCAGGAGTAAGAGATCTGATTTTTGACGGGGGGCCAAAAAGCATATTTACAGTTTTCTTAGCATTCATTAGGAGCCTGTTCTGTAGTAACCACTCCTGCAAGCAGCTGAAGTCTGCTTGAAGATGTCTCTTACTGATAAGGGATCTTTACACTGGAGAGAAGCACCATGTCATCGATAAAGGATTAACGAGGAGGCAGGGAAGGGAGGGCAAGTTGTTAATGAAAAGGGAGAAAAGTAGTGGGCCAAGAATAGATCCTTGGGGACTCTAACAGAGGTAGGGGAAGATCTGAGACAGCCGGATTCAATTTGGACAAATTGCAACCTCCCTGAGAGGTAGCTATCGAACCAGGAGATGGTCGACAGGTCAAAGCCAAGGCAGGACAGTTTGGAAAGTAGCAGAGAGTGATTCACAAGGTCAAATGCCTTTGTGAGATCGATAAATATGGCCCCAGTGAGCAGGCTCTTATCCATCGCTGTAAGGACTGCATTTGTCAGCTGAAGTAGAGCAGTTGTGGTGCTGTGTCCTGTTCGGAATCCATGCTGGGCAGGGGATATAAGGTTGTTAAGGTGCAGGTTATTTGTGACCTGAGTAGCGATGGCCTTCTCGAGAAGTTTATTTAGGGTAGAGAGAATGGCAATCGGTCTATAGGTTGACATATTTTTGGTATCCCCTTTTTTGTGAACAGGGACAACGCGAGCAGTTTTCCACAATGTTGGTACCGTTTGGGTTATTATGGAAAGATTAAAGATTCTTCCAATAGGAACAGCAAGGGCAGGGGCTGCCTGCTTCAAGAAGCTTGGCAGTAGCCCATCCGGCCAGCAGATCCATAGGTGGATACTAATTTGAGGAGATGGCACTTGGTGGAGGAGACTAATGAGATGAAAAGGGTTTCATGCAAAGTTGCACCTCAGGAGGAGGTGAAAGAGGTTGGTTGAATTTCTCAGTCTATTCGGAGAGATCCGAGAATTGTGCATTAAGAGCATTAGCAATAGTAGGTAACTTATTACAGTTTGCGTCATTCAGTGTCATGTCGGTAATGGCCGGCCTGGGCCTTTGCCCAATGAAATTTTTGATGTGGTTCCAAAAACCCCTGGTATCACCCGCTGAAGATTGGAGAAGCTTAAAGCAGTGGCTCCTTTTAGCCTTCCGAATATCTTTTTTGCAGGCATTTCTCAGTTGTCTATAGTTAGCCCAGTCTTCTGATTGTTGGGACTTCTTTGCCAAGGTCCAGGCCTTGTCTCTTTTTATCATGGCTCGAAGGAGGTCTTTTTTTAGCCATTTATTAGGGGAGCCCTTGAGACGCCTTTTTTTCAGAAGGATGTGCAGATCCTGAAGGACCAGAAGCTGAGACATCAGGTATTCAAGTGCTGTGTTTACATCATCAGTGTAATAGATGGGAGACCAGTCTATATTATTAATATCCTCGAGAAGTGCAGTTCGGTTTAGTTTGGCGAAATCCGAAATTGAATGATTCTTATGCGGGGGTTAAGGCAGTGGCCATTTCAGATACAGAACGTAGGCAGGTGATCACTAATAGAATCCGAAAAGGTCCCTGCAGCAATTATTTTATTTGCTCTATTTGTAGCCATCCAGTCCAGGAGAGATTGGCGCTCTGTGTTAGAAGAGATGCGTGTAGGGCTGGAGATAAGCTGAGCGAGGTTAAGTCGGGCGAGAGCTTCAGTATAAGTACCGGCGTGACTCCCTGATAGGTCTAGGTTGAAGTCTCCCATTAGTATGACTTCAGATCTATCCTTTAGAGTAGCCAGATAATCCAAGAGCCCATTTAAGCCAGGAGAGACCCCTTTGAGGATTGTAGGCACAGATCAGATTTAGCCTTTATCACCACCTAGTTGTAGAACCGTATGCAGAGCTTCACAGTGATTTGTTATCCAAGACTGAGTATAGAGACATTGAGATGCTCTTTATAATAAAGGGCAACTCATCCACCCTTTTGTTTGGTGGGGCGATCGGATCTGGACAAGCTGTAGCCAGGTATTTTGTACATGGAATCAGGCATCTCTGGCCTAAGCCGTGTTTCAGTTAGTCCAAGTATGTCCGGACAGTAGAGGGCTATCCAAGCTTCAAGTTCAGGAAAGTTTGCTGGTAAACTTCTGATATTCATGTGGGCAATTTTCATGCCCCTAGTGGAAAACCATGAGGAGTCATCCATGGACCTGGCATTCCAATGGGGACCAGGGTTAGATTCTATGTCTCCTGATAAGCATAAGCGCAGAAGCATCACCCAAACTTCTTTGTAGAATCTGTAATTGCACTTGAGGTATTTGGGGATGCTAGGGGGGTGGTAGAGAAGGAAATGCCCTAATTTGGAAGGATGAGTTATATGGAGGACAGGTTAGGAGAAGGGAGCAAGGTTCTAGCTGGTATAAGGTTGGAGAATACAAAGGAGAATTCTTCATGGCAGTGGGACCCAGGGTATCCAGCTGGTATGTTACATGAGAGATAGGAGAGGACGATCACGGCGGGTAGTAATCCTGATACCACCAGAAGTGACCTTGCGCATGCAAGAGAGAACATTATGTATGCCTTGTATGAAACCTCTGTAAATCAGAGGTGGATTGTCCCTTATAAGAGTAGAATATAAGTGACAGAAATGTGACTTAAGGGCAGGGTGACACCTATAGTGAAGGCAGTTTGAGTGAAACCCTTAGTGGCCAGAGGTTATCTGCAATGTTGTCAGTGCTAGGGGGTTTTATCCCAAAGAACATGTGATTCATGAAAATGATGTAACAAATGCTGACAAATGAAAGATAATAAACCAAGTATAAAAAAAAATAAAATGTTTGGGTGACTGAAGCTACTCAGAAGTTTCATATTATCTCTGGATTTTATTGGTTCTTTTGAAACTAACATCTCCCCATCAAAAGTTATAAAGGATCCAGGGACCCTAGGAACACTTCTAAAATTTCAGAAATAAGCCTGTCCAGAATTTCAAAGGATACTCAGAATATACAAGTGCTCAGTGATGTGACTAATGCTAGAAATTTATCACAAGTAGTTGGTTGCCATAAGAGGGGTTTTATGTATTTCTTTGAACAACCAAACTGCACCTGTGAATGTCTGGACACTCTGTGCCCATGTCTCTGGGTTTAGTCTGTGCATCTAAGCATCACAGGAGCCGTGGTTTTTAACTAGATCATTTGTTTTGGGGAAGGGGCACAGCAGGATGTGCAGTAGAATTGGGAAAGTGGAGGAGCTTTTGTTGTAAAGAACAGTACTCTGTCCTGCTGTGATATTCGGTCTCCTAGCAACTTAGCAAAATGCCCTTCGGATGCCACAGATTCTGCCCAGAGACAGCAAATGTAGAGCCACACAAAAGCCCCTTTGAGGACTGCACCTTTATTAACCCATGAGCTTCCAGTGCAGGCGCTGATCTGTGTGTGGGCAATAACAGTATGACAAAAGAGATCCTTTTCTGCCTTACCGGGGTTGTGTTTCGAGTAATCACACACATGCACCACAGAAGCAGCACCTTCCTGACATGCAGTTTTTTTTTTTGTTTTTTTTTTAATAACCTGTTATTGTAAAGCATGGACACTGTAGAACAGCTGTAAACACAGCTGGAATGTTGCTTTCCCAACAAAATGGTAAAGATGAATTCCCTGGTGTGCACCCAAATTCTTTTTCCAGGCAGCCACAACATGTCCCAGTCCTGGGTATTGAAGTCCTGCAAGAATACCACCTGGTGACTGCCACATTGGTCGAGAATGGGTACAACAGTGGATCAGGGCTGTTTCCTCCAGGTCCGGGTTTCTCCCTGAGGGTGCTGGTGGAAAAGAGTTTGCAAAGACTTTTAAATAAAAAAAAATGCAAATCAGGCAGCTTTCGTCTAATAGCAAAGTCTGCTTTGGAAAGTTTTCTTAGCAGTTCAGTTTATGCATGTACAAATCAGTCACGTTCGTAATGTTTGTTTTTTTTCCCAGGGGGGAGAGTAAATCTCCAAGTCTTCACTCCCTCAACAGAATATTGTGTTTGGTGGACACCAGTGAGGCTGTTGTGACTCCTGCACCAGGCTACTGCTTGAAATTTCTAATCCAAGCTTTTTCCCTGTCACTTGGTCCACCCCCCCCAGCTCCGTCACTTACTTTCTGATAGACTTGCACTTTAGCCTTTGCTTTGTCAGGACCACCATGTGGTGGGTGGGGTGCCATGTCGGGAGTGCGTGGGTAGGGAAGTGGTGCCAGTGTTGTCTTCAGGAGACTTTTTTTTTCCTCCTCCATTTTTTCTGAGAGTTGTCGGCATGCAGAGAGGCATAAGCATGGGTGGGGTTGCATGTATGAGTGCTGTCGGCATCTGCCCCTCCCCCCATTTTGCATGCCATCTGTGCTGCAATATGCTAGATGGCACACAAGTAATGGGATGCGGTGCCCACCCTCCTTAAGGAAGGAGAGCCATCTGTGGGCTGCACAACCTTCTCTCCACAGAGCGACTTGAGTCCATTTGAAAATTCAGGCAGCTGATGTAGTAAGCAATAGCGCAACTACTGTGCCACCAGGCTGGCTGCTGCTTGGTGCTTTCAGCTGTGTCAGTACATGGAGGAGGTTGGGGGGGAGGGTCGCTGCCTCAGTCCTTGAGTCTCTTCATGCTAAAGTCTGGATAAGAGTAGGGGAATGCTTAACCTAATCAGTTTGTGTGGCTACTACTGTAATTGTACTGCGGTGGCTAACAAAATGCAAAACTAGAGCGAAATATCAAGAATTCACAAACTAAGGTTTCACACGTTCAAAAGGCAGATTTTGGTAGAATGAGGGAACTGGTTAGGGAGAAGTTGACAGGGTCAAGGGTGGATGCGGGAGTGGATGGTAAGTGGGTATTGGTTAAAAAAAGGGTTACCTGAAGCACCGTGTCTCTGTATTAGGACAGTAGGAAAAGACAAGAGAGGAAGAAAACCTATCTGTTACATAAAGAAGGTAGAGGAGGCAGTAAGGGAGCAAAGGAAGGCCTTCAAAAAATACAAGGCCAGCCAGATACATGAAAGCAGGGAAGTGTAGAAGACCAAGACGAGAGATGGCAATAAGAGGGTTAGGAGGGCAAAGCTCAAAGCAGAGGTGAGGATAGCAGAGGGGTTGAAAAAGGGTGATGAGGCATTTTTCTGTTACATTCAGGAGAAGCACAGATCCAAGTGGGGGGGCGAGGGAATAGTTAGACTGAAGAAGAGGGAAGGGTGGGTGGACGAGGATAAGGATAAAGTGGAAATACTAAAGGAGCAGTTAAGCTTTGTATTCATGGTGGAGGACAAGAGGCCACGACCTGAATGCAGTCTCGAGGTCAAAAGGTTGGGGAGGGGCAGGGTCAAATTTATCATGAAACCAGTCACTGATGAGATGGTGCTGATGGGTGTAAGCACTCCAGAGATTGACAAATCAATGAGTCTGGACTGGTTGCACCTTAGAGTGCTACATGATACGTGGCTGGTACCACTGTCAGGTCTGCTAGTGGTAGAACTATTCAATTGTCCACTGTAAACAGGAATGGTGCCAATGGATTGGAGGGCAGCTGATGCAGTACCCCCTGCACAGAAGCGGAGAAGTACAGAACTGTGTATATCAGTCAGTTTGACATCTGTAGTGGGTAGATTACTTGAGGCCATTATTAAAGGAGAATTGTGCTGAACCTGTAACTCATTTTCCCAATGCAAACTGTTTAAGTACTAGTTAAAATTCTGTAATTGTTCCATCTCTCCAGGCCTTTTAGTAGCCTCAGTGGATGTTTCTGCATTATAATATGGTGGTAACTACCATTTTAGAACTGTATGATGCAGTTTATGTCCCTCTTAGCCACAGAGGTCTACAGCAGAACATGGATGCATTGTGCCAGCATTAGAAGACTAGACTAGAACAGGTGCATACACTACATTATACCATTCTAAAATGATTCTTCCCAGCAGCATGTAAATCAGAAACACCCACTGGGATAACTAAAAAGCCTGAACAGCTAGAATAATAACAGAATTTGAACCATTATGTAAAAAAATAGCTTCGACTGGGAAAAATAGCCTATAGAACCAGTGCAGTTCTCCTAAATTAAGGACACAATGGCAGTGTTTCTGGAAACCAGTGGAATCCAGGAAAAAAAAAACAGCATGGATTCATCATAGGGAGGTCGTGTCATGCAGATTTGATGGACTTGTCTGACTGGGTCACAAAGGCGGTGGACAAAGGACTGGCAGTGGATGCATTGTATCTGGACTTTAACAAGCCTTCGGCTCTGTCCTTCATGAAAGAATGGTTAAGAAATTGGAGGAAGGGGTGGGGGAGAGGATTGCAGGATGGGTCAGGAACCAGCTGGATGGGACAACACGGAGAGTAGTCTTAAAGGGTTACTGTCAACCCTTTTTGCATCACATTATTTCTGGTTGAAAACTCACATTTTATGATTGCTTACCATTTCAAAAATTCAAAAATGTTGTTGGTTGTTTTTTCTGCTTTCTTTCTTAGTAGAACTAAAATGCCTACAAACTGTGTAATTATACCCAGCCTTGTTTTGTTTCAAATCCTTGAGCTTCTCTTATTGCATTCTTCATGAACATTAGGAACACAGAACAGCTAATATTCTTTAGGTGAAGCTACCTCTGGCTGGAAGCTGCAATACTGAACATAGGATTTGCAAGAAAGCGAGTTGTGCTCACAACAGAGGGAGGTGAACCTTACAATTGTCTTTGGTTTGTAGCAGATATTCTGCAGGTGGAGACTACTTCTAACTGAAAGGTGAAATAAGGAACTTAGAATTATCAGGAAAGACAGTCTTTCAAGCAACAGAGGGAGGCGGATCTTGCTTTACTTTTGTTACAATTGTTAAGATTTTCAGTGCAGGAAGAGTTTAAACCCTGGGCTAAGAATTTGTCATAAGTCCTGAAGTAAGTGCAGGTACAGGCTGCGTATTTGACCCAGACAGTGCCCCAGGGGGTGGAAACTGTTTGTTGTATTTATCTGTGTGTGCCTTAAAAGGCCAGGCCAGACTGTGTCAGGAAGTGCTTACATCATAGCTACTTATCAGCCAATAGCTTTGGAAGAGTCTTACAGACCTGATAACAACAGTATTATAAGCAAGTGTTTTATTGCAAACTCATCAGAACAGCTAATATTCTGCAGGTGAAGCTACCTCTGGCTGGAAGCTGCAATACTGAACATAGGATTTGCAAGAAAGTGAGTTGTGCTTACAACAGAGGGAGGTGAACCTTACAATTGTCTTTAGTTTGTAGCAGATATTCTGCAGGTGGAGACTACTTCTAACTGAAAGGTGAAATAAGGAATTTAGAATTATCAGGAAAGACAGTCTTTCAAGCAACAGAGGGAGGTGGATCTTGCTTTACTTTTGTTACAGTTGTTAAGATTTTCAGTGCAGGAAGAGTTTAAACCCTGGGCTAAGAATTTGTCATAAGTCCTGAAGTAAGTGCAGGTACAGGCTGTGTATTTGACCCACACAGTGCCCCAGGGGGTGGAAACTGTTTTTTGTGTTTATCTGTGTGTGCCTTAAAAGGCCAGGCCAGACTGTGTTAGGAAGTACTTACATCATAGCTACTTATCAGCCAATAGCTTTGGAAGAGTCTTACAGACCTGATAACAACAGTATTACAAGCAAGTGTTTTATAGCAAACTCATCGGAACAGCTAATATTCTTCAGGTGAAGCTACCTCTGGCTGGAAGCTGCAATACTGAACATAGGATTTGCAAGAAAGCAAGTTGTGCTCACAACAGAGGGAGGTGAACCTTACAATTGTCTTTAGTTTGTAGCAGATATTCTGCAGGTGGAGACTACTTCTAACTGAAAGGTGAAATAAGGAACTTAGAATTATCAGGAAAGACAGTCTTTCAAGCAACAGAGGGAGGTGGATCTTGCTTTACTTTTGTTACAGTTGTTAAGATTTTCAGTGCAGGAAGAGTTTAAACCCTGGGCTAAGAATTTGTCATAAGTCCTGAAGTAAGTGCAGGTACAGGCTGTGTATTTGACCCAGACAGTGCCCCAAGGGGTGGAAACTGTTTTTTGTGTTTATCTGTGTGTGCCTTAAAAGGCCAGGCCAGACTGAAACATAGAAACATAGACTTTGACGGCAGATAAGGACCACTTGACCCACCCAGTCTGCCCATTTCCCTACCTATTGGATAAGCTGCAGATTCTAGTTAACCAACAGCCTACTCCCTGCAACCCCCCACTATAATTGCCTTATGTCTGTCCCATGCATGTTTGAATTCCCCCACTGTTTTAAACCCCACAACCTCTCCAGGAAGGCGGTTCCATGCGTCCACCACTCTCTCCATGAAAAAGAATTTCCTCACATTACCCCTGAGCCGATCCCCACTCTAACTTTAAATTGTGCCCCCTTGTTCTTACACATCTCTTTTTCTGAAAGATGCTACCCTCCTGGACTTTCTTGATTCCCTTGAGGTACTTAAAAGCTTCTATCATGTCCCACCATCCCTCCTTTCATCAAGGGTATACATATTAAGCTCTCTCAGTCTCTCTTCATATGGTTTCTGATGTAGACCCTGCATCATTTTAGTTGCCCTCCTGACTGCTTCCATCCTGTCTATGTCCTTCATGTAGATGAGTTCTCCAAACTGCACGCAGTACTCCAGATGGGGTCTCACCAACTGTCTGTATAGAGGGATAACCACTTCCCTTTTTCTACTTGTGATGCCCATCCCCATGCATCCCAGTATCCCCCTGACTCTCCTTACTGACTTCTCACATTGCTTACCCACCTTTAGGTCATCTGATATGACTACACCCAGATCCCTTTCCATTATTGTTGTCGTTAGTACCTCCCCTGCTATTGTGTACCCTTCTCCTGGATTTTTATTTCCCAGGTGCATTATTTTGCACGTCTCTGCATTGAATCTAAGTTGCCATATGTCTGACTATTACTCCAACCTTGCCAAGTCCCTTCTCATCCTTTCTACCCCCCCCTTGTGTATCAACTCAGTTACAGATCTTTGTGTCATTTGCAAAGAGGCATACCTTTCCTTCCAGACCCTCTGCAATGTCACCTATAAAGACGTTAAAGAGGACTGGACCCAGTACTGAGCCCTGAGGTACTCCACTAGTAACCCCCTTTCTTCAGAATGTGTTCCATTCACTATTACCTTCTGTGTCCTGTTGTGCAGCCAGTTTGTTACCCAGGCTACCACCCTGGGACCCACTCCCAGGCTGGCTAACTTGATTATTAATCTTTTGTGCGGGACTGTGTCAAATGCCTTGCTAAAGTCTAGGTAGGCCATATCCGCAGCCCCTCCCTGGTCAATTACTTTGGTCACCCAGTCAAAGAAATTGATTAGATTTATCTGACATGACCTTCCTGCTGTGAATCCATGCTGCTTTGGGTTCTGTGCCCCACTGGCTTCAAGGTACTCAACAATTCTTTCTTTCAGAAGTGATTCCATCATTTTCCCCACCACTGAAGTCAAACTAACAGGTCTGTAGTTTCCTGCTTCTGCCTTGCTCCCACTTTTGTGAAGGGGATCACATCTGCCCTCCTCCAGTCCTCAGGTACCACCCCATCTTCCCATGATTTGTTAAAAGGTGCGGTTAGTGGTGTCACTAGGTCCTCCCTTAGCTCTTTTAGGATTCTAGGGTGAATCCCGTCAGGCCCCATTGCTTTGTCCACCTTGAGTTTTAGGAGTTCTTTCAGTACTCTTTCTTCTGTAAATGGACTGGTGTCAACCCCACTATCCAGAGTGCTTCTACTGTTTGGTTTAGGTAACTCCTCCTCTTCTTCTTTTGTGAATACTGAGCAAAAGTATTCATTCAGTATCTCTGCCTTTTCACTGTCTCCCTCTGCCCACCTCCCCTCTCCTTTATTAATCTTCACTATCCCTCCCTTAACCTTTCTATGCTCCCTAATGTACCTATAAAAGGTTTTATCCCCCTTCTTAACTGAGTTGGCTATCTTTTCCTTGGTTTGGGCCTTTGCTTTTCTGACTGCCTTCCCCACTTCTTTCTGCTTTAATTGATACAGTTCCCTGTCGTGCTCCATCTGTGATTCCTTATACTTTTTGAATGCAGCCTTTTTCTCCTTAACCTTCCCTGACACCTCTTTTGAGAACCATAGTGGTTTTTTATTCTGCTTTGTTTTCTTTATTTGTTTCACACAAAGGCTTCTTGCCTCCATGATGGCAGTTTTGATTTTTCTCCATTGTTCTTCCACCCCCTCCTTTCTGGCCATTTGCTAATGCATTCCTCAGGTATGCCACCCATTCACCCATTATGCCAAAGTCAGCCCTTCTAAAGTCCAGTATCCTGTCTTTGTACGGCTTGTCTCCATGGTTGTGTTTATTGTGAAGCACACTGGGCAGTGGTCACTTGTTCCCAGATGTCTACTGACTTCTAAATTTGTGATCCTCTCTCCATTTGAGAGTATCAGGTCTAATATTGCTCCCTCCCGAATGGGTTCCACCACTAGCTGTCTAAGGCATGCCCCCTGTAGGGCATCGAGAATGACCCTGCTCTTGGATGTGGCTGCAGTCCATGTCATCCAGTTAACATCTGGCATATTCAGGTCCCCCACCAACAGTATCTCCCCTTTTTCAGCCATTCTGAGAATGCCCTCTATCATTTTCTTGTCCATTTCCTCCCCTTGAGTTGGGGGTCTGTGTACAACCCTTGTGTAGATTGTGATGCCATTCCCTGTCTCCAAGGTGACCCAGAGTTCCTCTTGTCCTTCCCCTTTACTTTTTAGTTCTGTAGCTTTGATCCCTTCCCTTATGTAGAGAGCTGCTCCACCTCCTCTTTTACCCTCCCTGTCCCTTCTGTAGATTGTGTACCCTGGTATGTTGACATCCCAGTCATGGTTCTCCATCTACCATGTTTCTGTGACTGCCACAATATCCAGGTGTTCCTCTTCCATCAGGGCTACTAGCTCTGGAAGCTTGTTTCCAGACTACGGGCATTGGTACTCATTGCCCTCCATTTAATGTTGGCTTTATCCTTTTTTACCCCATCCCTGCTCTTATTACCCTTGACCATTTTTCATTTACCCCTGCCCTGCCCTCTGTCAAGCTCTGTACTTCAGTGTTTACCCTACTACCTGCCATGTTTTGTGGGGGGAGGCTTGAACTTTTCTGCTTCCTATCAGCACGTCCCCCCTTGGCTAGTTTAAAAGCTTGCCAAGGAAGCCTTTAAACCTGTCACCTAGGAGCGTGTTTCCCTTCCTGGACAGATGCAGACCATCATGCTAGTATAGACCTTCATCTCTCCAGGTGGACCCCCAGTCCCCAGTGAAGCTAACGCCCTGTGCTCTGCACCAGTTTTGCAACCATTCATTAAACTGCATGGTGTGCAGTACCCTAGCCTCACCCCTGCCACAGACTGGCAGCACCTCTGAGAAGGTTACCATGCTTGCTACCTGTCTGAGGCCCCTCCCCAACTCCACAAATTCATCCTGCACTGCACTGATCTCATGCCTAGCTAGGTCATTTGTCCCAAGGTGAACAATGATATCTTGTTTCCTCTCCTGTGATGCTGCTTCTGCAATCCTGAGGATTTGCTTCCTGTCCCTCCAAGCCATGGCACCAGGCAGGCACTTTACTTCCCTCTCCTCTCCCTTCCCCAGGTCTACACCCCTAACAACTGAGTCCCCTATCAGAAGCTGTTTCTTTCCCCTGTGGTGTCCCTTGCCACCCTTTTGTGGGTCTCCCTTGTGGATGTCCCCAGCATTCTTCTTGGTCTCCAATGAGGGTGTCATCATAGAGGAACCTTGATTTGCCAGACTGACATATGATTTGTGTAGAGGTGCAACCCGGGGGCTACACCTCTGTTCCACCACCCTCACCCTCCCAGAACCTACTGTGGTCCATCTGCTCTTCACACATGGCAACCTCTGAGGCAGTGGTTGTGGAACTGGTGCTCTTTGGGTGAAGGAGGCCTCATTAGTCCTTGCCAGTTCAGCCTGGAGGTGGGCAACCTCCTCCCTCAGAGCTGACAGTTGCCTGCAAATAGGGCGGCAACGCAGGTTCCAGAATGTCTCCCAGAAAATTGCTGCCCCACAGCCAGTGCATTGCACCATTCCCCACATGTCCTTCTTCCTTATAATATACAATGAGTAATATACAATTTTTTTTGTGTGTGTGTACTTAACCTTTATGCACTCTGCTGGGTAATTAAGAATATGACAGTGTCAGGAATATGACTGTGTCAGGAAGTGCTTACATCATAGCTACTTATCAGCCAATAGCTTTGGAAGAGTCTTACAGACCTGATAACAACAGTATTATAAGCAAGTGTTTTATAGCAAACTCGTCAGAACAGCTAATATTCTTCAGGTGAAGCTACCTCTGGCTGGAAGCTGCAATACTGAACATAGGATTTGCAAGAAAGCGAGTTGTTCTCGCAACAGAGAGAGGTGAACCTTACAATTGTCTTTGCTTTGTAGCAGATATTCTGCAGGTGGAGACTACTTCTAACTGAAAGGTGAAATAAGGAACTTAGAATTATCAGGAAAGACAGTCTTTCAAGCAACAGAGGGAGGTGGATCTTGCTTTACTTTTGTTACAGTTGTTAAGATTTTCAGTGCAGGAAGAGTTTAAACCCTGGGCTAAGAATTTGTCATAAGTTCTGAAGTAAGTGCAGGTACAGGCTGTGTATTTGACCCACACAGTGCCCCAGGGGGTGGAAACTGTTTTTTGTGTTTATCTGTGTGTGCCTTAAAAGGCCAGGCCAGACTGTGTCAGGAAGTGCTTACATCATAGCTACTTATCAGCCAACAGCTTTGACAGAGTCTTACATACCTGATAACAACAGTATTATAAGCAAGTGTTTTATAGCAAACTCATCAAAACAGCTAATATTCTTCAGGTGAAGCTACCTCTGGCTGGAAGCTGCAATACTGAACATAGGATTTGCAAGAAAGCGAGTTGTGCTCACAACAGAGGGAGGTGAACCTTACAATTGCCTTTGGTTTGTAGCAGATATTCTGCAGGTGGAGACTACTTCTAATTGAAAAGTGAAATAAGGAACTTAGAAATATCAGAAGACAGTCAGTCGAGCAACAGAAGGAGGTGGCTCTTGCTTTACTTTTGTTACAATTGTTAAGATTTTCAGTGCAGGAAGAGTTTAAACCCTGAGGGACGGAATACTGTTTACTGTGTCTGTCCTGGTGCACAGCTGACTTATTTTGGGGCTGACTGCTTTCAGAGCACAAATCACCAGGCTGTTTTGGGGCTGGGGAGGTTTACCTGTGTCTGACTTGGATGTCTGGATTTTTCTCTGTTTGATTAGCAGGGTATTTTCTCTGTCAAATTGTTGTATAGGGCATCTTGCTGACAGGAAGGCACTCGTCGCAGTGGTGGGTCAGAGCTTTTAGCTGATTGTTTCGTGAGGGCACAGTTTAGGCCCAACCCTGCCCACCCTCACCCCACCCACTCCTGGAAATAGTTTTTTATACCTGGGATTCTGACATCATTTCCTCAAGAGTGCAAGGTGCATATCATGTCATATCTCTCTAGCACACTGCACTGACAATATAAGCATACACGTTGTATAATATATATATTTCTATATAACAAACCAATCACACACACACACAAAAAGTAGATAAACATGTGGGGAGTAGTGCAATGTAATGGCTGTGGGGCAGCAGTCTTCCAGAAGTCTTTCTGGAGGCTGAGATGCTGCCCTATTTGCAGACAACTCTCTGCCCTGAGGGAGGAAGTTGCCCGTCTTCAGGCCACACTGGACAGTAGTAAGGGAACCTTCCCCCTGGCCACACTAGACAGTAGGAAGGGAACCTCCCCCATCCAGGGAGCACCAGAGCCACCACCACTACCTCAGAGGTTGTGAAGAAAGTACAGCAGTTGGACCACAGTGGGCTCAGGAAGGGTGAGGATGGTGGAGCAGAGGCACACCCAGTCAGTTGTTCCACTCCACAATCCATACACCATTCTGGGGGAGCATAGTTCCCCTATGGATGCACCCGCAGAGGAGACCAAGGAGGCTGAGGACAACTGTCACAAGGGAGGCCCACGGAAGAAGGCAGAGGGACACCACAGGGAAAGGAAGCAGCTCCTGTTGGGGGACTCAATTATTAGTGGGATAGAACTGGGGGGAGCAGCAAAAACTGAAGTAAGGTGCCTGCCTGGTGCCATGGCTTGGAGGGACAGGAAGCGCATCCTCAGGATCACGAGAACAGCTGCACAGGAGTCTGGGCTGGCCATCATTGTCCACCTAGGGACAAATGACTTGGCTCATCATGAGATTAGAGCAGTGCAGGAGTACTTTGTAGAGTTGGGGAGGGGCCTAAGACAAGTAGCACATGCAGTATCCTTCTCAGAGGTGCTGCCTGTCAATGGCATGGGTGAAGCAAGGGTACTTTACACCATGCAGTTTAATGAATGATTGAAAAAATGGTGTGGAGCACAGGGGTTTGGCTTCATTGGGGACTGGGGTTCCACCTGGAGGGACACCAGCCTATACTGGCAGGATGGTCTGCATCTGTCCAGGAAGGGAACAAGTCTTTTGAGCAATCAGTTTAAATGCTTCACTGGCAAGCTTTTGAACTAGTCAAGAGGGGGAGGCACTGATAAGCATTAGGAAAATCCCAGCCTCTCCTTACAAAACAGGGTACTAAATGAGAAAAAGACTGAGGTAGAAAGGTCAGTGGGGGAGGCTGCAACAGAAGGTAAAGCCATCAAAAAATGGAGAGCAATGAGTACCAATGCTGGTAGTCTGGGTAACAAGCTTCCTGAATTAGTGGCCTTGATGGAGGAGGAACATCTGGATATCGTGGCAGTCACAGAAACATGGTACACACAAAACCATGACTGGGACGTAAACATATCAGGATACACTATCTGCAGGAGGGACAGGGAGGGTTAAGGAGGAGGAGGAGTAGCTCTTTACACAAGGGAAGGAATCAAAGCAACAGAACAAAAGGGTAAACAGGGAGGAGGAGAAGAAGCACTGTGGGTCAATTTGGAGACAGGCAATGGCACCACAATCCGCACAGGGGTTGTATACAGACCCCCTCTCAGGGGAGGAAATGGACAAGGAAATGATAGAAAGTATACTTAGAATGGCAGAAAAAGGGGAGATATTGCTGATGGGTGATCTGAATATGCCAGATGTTAACTGGAGTGCAGTTGCAGCAGCCACTTCGAAGAGTGGGGTTATTCTAGATGCCCTACAGGGGCATGCCTTAGACAACTAGTATTGGAACCCACTCAAGAGGGAGCAATCTTAGACCTGGTTCTCTCAAATGGAGATGGAGAGAGGATCACAGATGTAGAAGTGGGTAGCCATCTGGGAACTAGCGACCATCGAACAGTATGGTTCACAATAAACACAGCAATAGAGTCAAGCCATACAAAGGCAAAAGTACTGGACTTTAGGAGGGCTGACTTTGCCAAAATGGGTGAGTGCCTAAGGAATACACTAGCAAAATGGGCAGGAAGGTGGAAGAACAATGGGAATAATAAAACTGCCATCACAGAGGTAACAAGCCTTTGTGTGAAGCAAATAAACAAAACAAAATGATGTAAGAAACCACTATGGTTCTCAAAGGAAGTGGAGGAAGGTTCAAGAGAAAAGAAAGCATTCAGGAAGTACAAGGAATCACAGAAGGAGCAGGACAGAGAACTGTATCAGTTAAAGCAAAAGGAAGCTGGAAGGCAGTCAGAACAGCAAAGGCCCAAACTGAGGAAAAGATAGCCAACTCAGTTAAAAGGGGGATAAACGCTCTATAGGTACATCAGGAGTGAAGGAAGACCAAGGGAGGGATAGTGAGGCTTAATAAAGGGGAGAGGGTGGGCAGAGGTGACTGTGAAAAGGCAGAGATACTAAACAAATATTTTTGCTCAGTATTTACAAATGAAGAGGGGAGGTACCTAAAACAAACAATAGAAACACTCTGGATACAGAAGTTGATACCAGCCCATTTACAGAAGAAAGGGTTCTGAAAGAACTCTAAAACTGAAGGTGGACAAAGCAATGGGGCCTGATGGGATTCATCCCAGAATTCTAAAGAACTAAGGGTAGAACTAGTGACACCACTGACTACCCTCTTTAACAAATCATGGGAGGATGGGGTGGTACCTGAGGACTGAAGGAGGGCAGATGTGATTCCTCACAAAGTGGGAGCAAGGCAGAAGCAGGAAACTACAGACCTGTTAGTTTAACCTCAGTGATAGGGAAAATGATGGAATCACTTCTGAAGCAAAGAATTGTCGAGTATCTAGAGGCCAGAAGGGCATAGGACCCCAGGCAGCATGGATTCACAATGGGAAGGTCATGCCAGATGAATCTGATAGATTTCTTTGACTGGGTGACCAATGTAGTAGATCAGGGAGGGGCTGTGGACATGGCCTACCTAGACTTTAGCAAGGCATTTGACACAGTCACACACAAAAGATTAATATACAGTTAGCCAGCCTGGGAGTGGGTCCCAAGATGACAGCCTGGGTAAAGAATTGGCTGGAGAATAGGACACAGAGAGTAATAGTAGAGTCCACTCTGAAGAAAGGGGGGGGGTTACTAGTGGGGTACCGCAGGGTTCAGTATTAGGACCAGTCCTCTTCAATGTCTTTATAAGCGACATTGCAGAGGGACTGGAAGGAAAAGTATGTCTCTTTGCAGATGACACAAAGGTCTGCAACAGAGTTGATGGACAAGGTGGGGTGGAAAGGATGAGAAGGGACTTGGCAAGGTTAGAGGAAAGGTCAAATGTATGGCAGCTTAGATTCAGTGCTAAGAAGTGCAAGGTAATGCACCCGGAAACAAAAACCCAGGGGAAGAGTACACAATGGGGGGTGAGATACTAACAACAACAAAAATGGAAAGGGACCTGGGGTAGTCATATCAGATGACCTAAAGGTGGGAAAGCAATGTGAGAGGGCAGCAAGGAGGGCTGGGGGGATACTGGGATGCACAGGGAGAGGCATCACCAGTAGAAAACAGGAAGTTATTATCCCTCTGTACAGACAGCTGGTGAGACCCCATCTTCAGGGTTTTAAATAATTGATTAGCAGTTTTTTTCTAGGGACAGTACTAACTGTTCAGAAAGTATTTATATAGGTTTTCTAGAAATGTTATGTTTGTTGAACACAGTGAGGCAGGTGCTATGCATTTTCACAATGTCTTAGCACTTTTATGAGCAAAACGCAAATCAATTTTTAGAATTAAATAAAACCCTGCATCTGGAGTACTGCGTGCAGTTCTGGAGACCCAATCTCCGCGAAGACATAGACAGGATGGAAGCTGTCCAGAGGAGGGCAACTAAAATGGTGCAGGGTCTGCACCGGAAGACATATGAAAAGAGACTTAAGGAGCTTAATATGTATAGCCTCGAGGAAGGGAGGGAGAGGGGGGACATGATAGAAACTTTCAAGTACCTCAAGGGAATCAACAAAGTCCAAGAGGGTAGCATCTTTCAAAAAAAGAGGTGTGTAAGAACAAGGGGGCACAATTTGAAGATATGTTCTTGACGCCACGATCTCCTCAGGAAGGCTGTTCCATGCATCCACAACCCTCTCTGTGAAAAAATACTTCCTCACATTACCTCTGAGCCGTCCCCCCATCTTCAAATTGTGTCCCCTTGTTCTTGCACATCTCTTTTTCTGAAAGATACTACCCTCTTGGACTTTGTTGATTCCCCTGAGGTAATTGAAAGTTTCTATCATGTCCCCCCTCTCCCGTATAGGCCATCTGATATAATTACCCCCAGGCCCCTTTCCATTTTTACTGTTGTCAGTATCTCACCCGCATTGTGTACTCTTCCCCTGGGTTTTTGTTTCCCAAGTACAATACCTTGCACTTCTTTGCATTGAATCTAAGCTGCCATACATTTGACCATTCCTGCAACCTTGCCAAGTCCCTTCTCATCCTTTCCACTCCATCATGTGTATCAACCATGTTGCAGATGTTTGTGTCGTCTGCAAAGAGACATACTTTTCCTTCCAATTCCTCTGCAATGTCACTTGTAAAGGCATTAAAAAGGACCGGCCCCAGTACTGAACCCTGCAGTATCCCACTAGTAACCCTCCTTTCTTCACTGTGGACTCCGTTTACTACTACCCTTTGCATCCTGTTGTCCAGCCAATTTGTTATCCAGGCTACCACCCTAGGACCCACTCCAAGGCTGGCTACTTGTTTATTAATCTTTTGTGTGGGACTGTATCAAATGCCTTGCTAAAATCTAGGTAGGCCATGTCCACAGCCCTTCCCTGGTCTACTACTTTGGTCAGCAAGTTGAAGAAATCTATTAGATTCATCTGACATGACCTTCCCACTGTGAATCCTTGCTGCCTTGGGTCCTGTGCCCCACTGGCCTCTAGGTACTCAACAATTCTTTCCTTCAGAAGTGATGCCATCATTTTCCCTACCACTGAGGTCAAACTAACTGGTCTATAGTTTCCTGCCTCTGCCCTGTTCCCCCTTTTGTGAAGAGGAATCAGATCTGCCCTCCTCCAGTCCTCAGGTACCACCCCATCCTCCCATGATTTGTTAGAGTCGTCAGCGGTGTCACTTGTTCTACCCTTATTTCTTTTAGAATTCTTGGGTGAATCCCATCAGGCCCCATTGCTTTGTCCATCTTCAATTTTGCTAGTTTTTTCAGAACCCTTTCTTCTGTAAATGGACTGGTATCAACCCCCATCTCCAGAGTGTTTCTCTTGTTTGGTTTAGGTACCTACCCCTCCTTTTCCTTTGTGAATACTGAGCAGAAGTATTCATTCAGTATCCCTGCTTTTTCACTGTCACCCTCTGCCCACATTCACTCCCCTTTATTAAGCCTCAGTATCCATCCCTTGGTCTTTCTTCACTCCCTAATGTACCTATAAAAGGTCTTATCCTCCTTCTTAACAGAGTTGGCTATCCTAACCTCAGTTTGGGCCTTTGCTATTCTGACTGCCTTCCCTGCCTCCTTCTGCTTTAACTGATAAAGTTCTCTGTCCTGCTTGTTCTGTGTTTCCTTATATTTCCTCAATGCTATCATAAAATTAGTTTTTTTAAACTATGGACAGTTTGAGGCCTACACGAGGTGTTGACAGTGTCCCTTTAAATGGGAAACTCTCAGGGAAGGCTCCAGTGGGTTTCCCCAGGGATCAGTCCTAGGCCCAGTATAGTACAACATCTTTATTTGTGACAAAGGAAGGGATCCAAGGGAAAATGGGCCTATTTGCAGATGACACAAAAGTCTACAGTGGAGTGGACAGTAATGAGGGGATCAGGACATTGATGGAAGAGTTGACGAGACTGGCAACCAAAATCCAGTACAAAAAAGTGCAAAGTTATGCACATATGGGTCAGGAACCTTAAAACGAGTATTAGAAAAAATGACAGAGAAGAGAGATCTTGGGGTCTTAATACCAGACAACTTTAAAGCAGGCAGCACAGTGCAACAGAGTAGTGGGGAAGGCAGATAGGGGACTAGGGTGCACAGGTAGGGGTATCAGCAGCAGAGGGAAGGCGGTGATACTGCCCTGTACAGATATGTAGTGCGACCATATTTAGAATACTGCCTGCAGTTCTGGAGTCTGCACTCAAAAAAGGACAGGGATAGGGTTGAGATGGTGCAGAAGAAGGCAACAAAAATGACTGAGGCACAACAAGAGAAGTCCTACATGGAGAAACTCAAGGACCTCAACATGTATACAGTGGACACCAGCAGGGAGTGGGGGGGGCAAGATGGAAACTGTCAAGTCCATTTACAGGATAAGCAAGGTGGCCACTGCAAAGTTGTTCGCAGTTAGCGTAAACACAAGCACTAGTGGGGGAACTCAAAGAAACTGGAGGGAGGGAGATTCAGGAAGGATATCAGAAAGTACTACTTTACAGAGAGGGTGATGGATAAATGGAACAGGCTGCCAGAGGGGTTGGTCTGCATCGAATCAGTGGAGGCATTCACGTGAGGGTGAGACAGACAGGCTGGTGAGGATGGGAGGGGAGGGGAGGATGATATGAGGTAAATGAGCCAAGAGCAGTCACTAGGGCATGCGTAGCTATAGGTAGGGCTGCGCTGACTTGACGGGCCAGTGGTCCTTATCCTGCCATCAGTTACTATGTGTCTGTTTAATTTACACTTGGGGCTGGCTAATATCAGAAGTGTCTTGTTTGTCATTTTTATGTTCACATGGTCAGTCTCACTTCAGTCTCGTTTTCGTCAGCCTCAGAGCCTCAGCCAGTCTGACAGTGCCACTGGAAGTGTGCTTATGCCCTGTGAATACCCATTCAGAGGGCAGATGCTACCCCAACTGGTTTTGCTGTGGCCACTAGCTGTGAGAACAACAGAGGGAGAGCCAATAGCCTTGAAGCTTAAGAATGCTGGCTGAAGATCTTGCTGTAAAATACAAGTCAAGTGCATCAGTAGCATTTTTAAAATGTTTTTGTTTTTATTTTTTATTATGCAATTTACTTTTCACACAGGATAGCCTAGCTGGGTTGCAACATCTCTTTTCCAGTGGGGTCCTGCTTCTACCTAATTTAGCAGCTGGGTGGACTGCAGCACTGGGAGGTTAAGGGACTTGCCCAAGGTCACCCAGTGAGTATTTGGCTCTAGTAGGATTCGAACCTACAATCTCCTGGTTCCCAAGCTGGTGCTGTAGACTATCCACTAGAATAAATTGCCTCCTCTGGTGGTTTGGTGGACTGTGGGTGCGTGTGTGGAGGGATTCATACAGTAAGTGATAGGTAAGAATGTTTACACAAACAAAAATACAGTAGTAATTTAGGGTTGAAAGGGACTCAAGTTCCATTGTGTCCACCTCCCTGCTCCATAAGCAGGTACGGATAGCTATTCTGTGTGTTCCTGTACTACCCAGTATATCCAGTGACTTCCTTGGTAAGCAGAACACTGTTCAGGCTTACCATTATGTCCATTATCTCCACTGGTAGGCTGTTCCATGGGTTCACTGCCCTCTGGGAGAAGTGCTTCCTAACATTATCCCATTATTATTTATAAGGAGGTTAAGTAGGGACTATGGCACGGCAGAGGAAGGGATCATGCTATGTTAATGTACGAAGTGGTTTAAGTGCGTGCTTTGGAATTTACCACCACATTTTTCAGGCCAAAAAAACAGCTTGAACCACATTTTCAAAACTGGAAAAATAGTGCACATGTGGGGAAAAGAAGTTAAGCAAGGTAGAGTTCCCTTGCACAACCACAGTATTTTCTGCATGTGTGCAATTTTCATAAAGGTTGCCTTTTTGCAAACTTTCTCACAATGTTTGGCAGTGTGAGTATATTTCTTTTGCACAACTGTGTAAAAAAAATACTACATAATCATGGTAGAATGTTGTTGAAAAATCATTTCCCAGTGTTGTTAACCCATCAATGCGATGGTTCATCCTTGTTAACCCATCAATGGTACGTCACATCGACGGGTTAACAACTGGGAACAGTCTGCGCATGTGCACACATTTTTTCTATCAGGAACCGACGGATGAACGCAGCGGTGATGGAATGACCGAACAGCCGCGGCGGTGACTTATTTAACAAGCATTTGTCAATGCCGAATGTTTGCTTGCTGGCATTGGTAGTGTAGAAGTTACAGAGCTGCATAATAGGAATGGCAGCCAAGTATTGAACTGAAGCCAACCCCACCACCACCCTGCAGAGAGTGACAGGCATTGGGGTGTGCCTTTGGGTTGTCAAGCATAACAACCACGCCATTTCATCACACTCTACCCTGCAGACACTGACAAGTGTCACAGTGTGCCTTGGGGTTTTTGGCCCTTATGCGCACCCCACTCCATCAGGAAATACGGTGAGATGGGTGCGGTATAGGAGAATGGGGTGAAGTTTGGGCTCGAAGAGTCCGAGGCACACCTTGATGCCTCTCGCTGGCTGCAGGGTGTGGGTGGGGGTGGAATGGTATGAGCATGACAGGCAAGAATCCCAAGTCACACCCCTGATGCCTGTCATTCTCTACAGGGTGGGGCATTATGGTCGGAAACCCTAACGCCTCAGGCATTCGTTGGTATTTTCACTCCAAATTTTCAACATTTTGTTTTGTGACCCCCACCTCATGAACAATGGCAGTATCAGTTTGTTAGCCGAAAACTGCTTTTGCACAGCGACTATGGCATTTGGCACCACAGGTCCAAAAACACATTCCAAACAGGATGTGAAAAATGACAGCGGTACTGTTCATGGGAGGTGTAAAAAATGGCAATGTTGAAAATCTGGTGTGAAAATCTTAAAAAAACTGGTGAAGTCATGAGCGTGCGTAGAAACTGTGCAACGCACACCCGTAATGTAACTAGTTTGGGGATTTTTTTATAGCAGATTGTTAACACAGGCATTTTGGGACCTCCAATCATAAACAGTGTCAGTGTGATTTTCTTTATCTGTCCAACAATGATTTCCACAGCCCAATTACTATTTTGTGCTGAAAAGTGTGAAAACACATTTGGCCATGTTGTGAAAAATGACAGCTGTATTGTTCATAAGGAGGTGAAAAATGCCACTGGTGAAAATCTGGACTGAAAATATTACAAATTCATGAACTTACGAGGGTGTGTGGAAACTGCGCAATGCTCACTCGTGACACAGTCATTTTATGGAGTTTTGTCACCAAATTTTCAACATAGCCATTTTAAGACCTCTGCTCATGACCAGTGTCACTGTGATTTTCTTAATCTGTCCCAAACATTGTTTTCACACACCGACTGTACCATTGTACGCTACATGTGCGGAAACACATTTTGGGCGAGATGTGAAAAATGGTAGCTGTACTGCTCATAAGGAAGTGCGCTAAAATGGCACTGTTGAAAATCTGGTATGCAAATATTACAAATTCGCAAACTTGCCAGCATGCGTAGGAACTGCACAACATGCGCTCCTAAAACAGTCATTTTGGGGAAATTTTTCACCAAATTTTCAACTTAGCCATTTTAACACTCATCTTCACTATCGTTCAGCACTTTTAAGACTCGTCTCCACCTAACACTGACTGCCTCAAACCTCTGTGACTGTTGTGGCTAAGCATATCTTTTGGTTCCATAGCTGAAGATGCCCTTTTGGACCCACATCTACTCCTGCACTTTGCCAGCACCCCCCTTCCTATCTTCACCTCCCCTGCAGGCCCATGACAAATGCCACCTGGCCGCACTACCTCTATTCTTATCCGCCTTCCACCTTTCCTCTCTCTGTCCCCCTCAACCTACCTCCCCTTCCCTCCCATCCACTTACTCTCCCTGATTTCACCCTCCTCCTTTCCCTTTCCCTTCCCCAAAGTTTCACCTTATTGTTCTTTTTTCATCTACAAGACTATGTGTTGGTTTTTTTTTTTAATTTTATAAACTGTTATGTTTGCTTATGATTGTCTCAATTGTACCAATGACGTGGAACCTTTGTAAAAGAGCCTTGGCTCAAAGGTATTTGTAATCCTAGAACAAATAAATAAAAAAAAAAAAAATAAACACCTCTGCTCATGACCAGTGTCACTATGACTTTCTTAACGTGTCCCATACATTGATTTCGCACACTGACTGCGCCATTGTGCGCTACATGGGCAGAAACACATTGTGGGTGAGATGTGAAAAATGACAACTGTACTGCTCATAAGGAGGTGTGGTAAAATGGCAATGTTGAAAATCTGGAGTGAAAATATTGAAAGTTTGCGAACTTACTATGTGCGAGGAACCTGCAACGCACGCTTGTAAACAGTCACTTTTAGAATGTTTTCACCAAATTCAACATAGCCATTTTAAGACCTCTGCTCATGAACAGTGTCACTGTGATTTTCTTAATGTGTCCCGTACATTGATTTCGCACACCGACTGTGCCATTGTGCACTACATGGGCGGAAACACGTTTTGGGTAAGATGTGAAAAATGACAGCCGTACTGCTCATAAGAAGGTGTGGTAAAATGGCAATGTTGAAAATCTGGAGTGAAAATATTGAAAATTTGCAAACTTAACATAGAAACATAGAAACACAGATTTTGACGGCAGATAAGGACCGCTTGGCCCACCCAGTCTGCCCATTTCCCTACCTATTGGATAAGCTGCAGATCCTAGTTAACCAGCAGCCTACTTCTTCCTACCCCCACCCCCTAGAATTGCCTTATGACTGTCCCATGCGTGCTTGAATTCCACCACTATTTTTGACTCCACAACCTCCTCCGGAAGGCCATTCCATGCATCCACAACCCTCTCTGTGAAAAAATACTTCCTTAA
This sequence comes from Neoceratodus forsteri, assembly GCA_016271365.2. NCBI lineage: Eukaryota > Metazoa > Chordata > Ceratodontiformes > Ceratodontidae > Neoceratodus > Neoceratodus forsteri. Next base: position 143,111,651 of record JADMNL010000024.1, read on the forward strand.
ATTACCTCTGAGCCGCCCCCCTTCTATCTTCACATTGTGCCCCCTTGTTCTTGCACACCTCTTTTTTTGAAAGATGCTACCCTCTTGGACTTTGTTGATTCCCTTGAGATACTTGAAAGTTTCTATCATGTCCCCCCTCTCTCTCCTTTCCTCGAGGCTATACATATTCAGCTCCTTAAGTCTCTCTTCATATGTCTTCCGGTGCAGGCCCTGCACCATTTTAGTTGCCCTCCTCTGGACAGCCTCCATCCTGTCTATATCCTTGCAGAGATTGGGTCTCCAGAACTGCACGCAGTACTCCAGATGGGGTCTCACCAACTGTCTGTACAGAGGGATAATAACTTCCTGTTTTCTGCTGGTGATGCCTCTCCCTATGCATCCCAGTATCCCCCCAGCCCTCCTTGCTGCCCTCTCACATTGCTTTCCCACTTTTAGGTCACCTGATATGACTACCCCCAGGTCCCTTTCCATTTTTGTTGTTGTTAGTATCTCACCCCCCATTGTGTACTCTTCCCCTGGGTTTTTGTTTCCCAGGTGCATTACCTTGCACTTAGCATTGAATCTAAGCTGCCATACATTTGACCATTCCTCTAACCTTGCCAAGTCCCTTCTCATCCTTTCCACCCCACTGTGCATCAACTCTGTTGCAGATCTTTGTGTCATCTGCAAAGAGACGTACTTTTCCTTCCAGTCCCTCTGCAATATCGCTTATAAAGACATTGAAGAGGACCGGTCCTAATACTGAACCCTGTGGTACCCCACTAGTAACCCCCCTTTCTTCAGAGTGGACTCCATTTACTATTACTCTCTGTGTCCTATTCTCCAGCAAATTATTTATCCAGGCTGTCATCTTGGGACCCACTCCCAGGCTGGCTAACTTGTATACTAATCTTTTGTGTGGGACTGTGTCAAATGCCTTGCTGAAGTCTAGGTAGGCCATGTCCACAGCCCCTCCCTGATCTACTACTTTGGTCACCCAGTCAAAGAAATCTATCAGATTTGTCTGGCATGACCTTCCCGCTGTGAATCCATGCTGCCTTGGGTCCTGAGCCCCTCTGGCCTCTAGATACTCAACAATTCTTTCCTTCAGAAGTGATTCCATCATTTTCCCTACCACTGAGGTTAAACTAACAGGTCTGTAGTTTTCTGCTTTTGCCTTGCTCCCACTTTTGTGAAGGGGAATCACATCTGCCCTTCTCCAGTCCTCGGGTACCACCCCATCCTCCCATGATTTGTTAAAGAGGGTAGTCAGTGGTGTCACTAGTTCTACCCTTAGTTCTTTAGAATTCTGGGATGAATCCATCAGGCCCCATTGCTTTGTCCACCTTCAGTTTTAAGAGTTCTTTCAGAACCCTTTCTTCTGTAAATGGGCTGGTATCAACTTCTGTATCCAGAGTGTTTCTACTATTTGTTTTAGGTACCTCCCACTTCCTTTGTAAATACTGAGCAAAAATATTTGTTTAGTATCTCTGCCTTTCACAGTCACCCCTGCCCACCCTCCTCCTCTTTATTAAGCCTCACTAGCCCTCCCTTGGTCTTCCTTCGCTCCTGATGTACCTATAAAAGTTTTATCCCCTTCTTAACAGAGTTGGCTATCTTTTCCTCGGTTTGGGCCTTTGCTGTTCTGACTGCCTTCCCAGCTTCCTTTTGCTTTAACTGATGCAGTTCCCGTCCTGCTCCTTCTGTGATTCCTTGTACTTCCTGAATGCTTTCTTTTTCTCTTGAACCTTCACTGCCACTTCCTTTGAGAACCATAGTGGTTTCTTACATCGTTTTGTTTTGTTAATTTGCTTCACACAAAGGTTTGTTACCTCTGTGATGGCAGTTTTTATTATTCCCCATTGTTCTTCCACCCCTCCTTCCTGCCCATTTGCTAGTGCATTCCTTAGGCACTCACCCATTTTGGCAAAGTCAGCCCTCCTAAGGTCCAGTACTTTTGCCTTTGTATGGCTTGACTCTATTGCTGTGTTTATTGTGAACCATACTGTTCGATGGTCGCTAGTTCCCAGATGGCTACCCACTTCTACATCTGTGATCCTCTCTTCATCTCCATTTGAGAGAACCAGGTCTAAGATTGCTCCCTCTCGAGTGGGCTCCAATACTAGTTGTCTAAGGCATGCCCCTTGTAGGGCATCTAGAATAACCCCACTCTTTGAAGTGGCTGCTGCAACTGCATTCCAGTTAACATCTGGCATATTCAGATCACCCATCAGCAATATCTCCCCTTTTTCTGCCATTCCAAGTATTCTTTCTATCATTTCCTTGTCCATTTCCTCCCCCTGAGAAGGGGGTCTGTATACAACCCCTGTGCGGATTGTGGTGCCATTGCCGGTCTCCAAATTTACCCACAGTGCTTCTTCTCCTCCCTGTTTTCCCTTTTGTTCTGTTGCCTTGATTCCTTCCCTTATGTAAAGAGCTACTCCTCCTCCTCTTTTACCCTCCCTGTCCCTCCTGTAGATAGTGTATCCTGGTATGTTTATGTCCCAGTCATGGTTTTGTGTGTACCATGTTTCTGTGACTGCCACTATATCCAGATGTTCCTCCTCCATCAAGGCCACTAATTCAGGAAGCTTGTTACCCAGACTACCAGCATTGGTACTCATTGCTCTCCATTTTTGATGGCTTTACTGTCTGTTGCAGCCTCCCCCACTGACCTTTCTACCTGAGTCTTTTTCTCATTTAGTACCCTGTTTTGTAAGGAGAGGCTGGATTTTCCTAATGCTTATCAGTGCATCCCCCCCTTGACTAGTTCAAAAGCTTGCCAGTGAAGCATTTAAACCGATTGCTCAAAAGACTTGTTCCCTTCCTGGACAGATGCAGACCATCCTGCCAGTATAGGCTGGTGTCCCTCCAGGTGGAACCCCAGTCCCCAATGAAGCCAAACCCCTGTGCTCCACACCATTTTTTCAATCATTCATTAAACTGCATGGTGCAAGGTACCCCCTGCTCACCCATGCCATTGACAGGCAGCACCTCTGAGAAGGATACTGCATGTGCTACTTGTCTTAGGCCCCTCCCCAATTCTACAAAGTCCTTCTGCACTGCTCTAATCTCATGATTAGCCAAGTCATTTGTCCCTAGGTGGACAATGACGTCCAGCTCAGATTCCCGTGCAGCTGTTCTCGTGATCCTGAGGATGCGCTTCCTGTCTCTCCAAGCCATGGCACCAGGCAGGCACCTTACTTCAGTTTTCCCTGCTCCCCCCAGTTCTATCCCCCTAATAATTGAGTCCCCCACCAGGAGCTGCTTCCTTTCCTTGTGGTGTCCTCTGCCTCCTTCCTGTGGGCCTCCCTTGTGACAGTTGTCCTCAGCCTCCTTAATCTCCTCTGCAGGTGCATCCATAGGGGAGCTATGCTCCCCCAGAATGGTGTATGGATTGCGGTGTGGAACAACTGACTGGGTGTGCCTCTGTTCCACCATCCTCACCCTCCCTGAGCCCACTGTGGTCCAACTGCTGTGCTTTCTTCGCAACCTCTGAGGTAGTGGTGGTGGCTCTGATGCTCCCTGGAAGGGGTAGGTTCCCTTCCTACCGTCCAGTGTGGCCTGGGGGAAGGTTCCCTTACTACTGTCCAGTGTGGCCTGAAGACGGGCAACTTCCTCCCTCAGGGCAGACAGTTGTCTGCAAATAGGGCAGCATCTCAGCCTCCAGAAACACTCCCGGAACACTGCTGCCCCACAGCCATTACATTGCACTACTCCCCACATTTTTTTTTTTGTGTGTGTGTGTGATTGATTTGTAATATAGAAATATATATATATTTATATTATACAGTGTGTATGCTTATATTGTCAGTGCAGTGTGCTAGAGAGGATATGACAGTGATATGCACCTTGCACTCTTGAGGAATGATGTCAGAACCCCAGGTATAAAGGAACTATTTCCAGGGGTGGGTGGGGTGAGGGGTGGGAAGGGTTTACTGAGCGTGCATAGGAATTGCGAAACGCACGCTCGTAAAACAGTCATTTTTAGGAATTTTTCCCTCCAAATTTTCAAAATAGGCTTTTTGAGAGCCCACCTTATGAACACTGGCAGTGTTGTTCGTTAATCATTCGGAAAGGTGATTTTGCACAGTGGCTGCAAAATCACCCTTCGGCCGAGTAATGCCACAAGCAGACGGTGCAAGAATTATGAGGAGGGGTCCCAAAACCCCATGTTGAAAATTTGGTGCAAAATTCCAAAAATGCCTGAGATATGCCACAAAGTTGAAAAACCCTATCTATCCCATTATACAGCTTACCGCATTTCCTCAGTTCGTGGTCGGCTTTGAAGAGTGCAGAGTGTTCCTGGTCCACTCAAGATCATTGCACCAGACTCCGGAAGTAAGTATGGGGTGAGGGTGGGGTGTGGGAGGCAGGGTGCGCAGTGGGTGGGTGCGGGTAGTGGAGGGGCAGGGAGACTCTGAGGGACCCGTTTTTCTTTGCAGTTTTTCTTTTAAAGAGCGGCGGGACATTTGCCACACTGGGGTGGGCTCCCAGCGTGGCAGAAGGATGGCTGGGGGGCGTGGAGCTGACAGGGATTGGGCACCCCCGTCGGCCATGGCATCTGTTGCCACGCTGGGGTGGGCTCCCAGCGTGGCACCCTGTACTCAGGGGGGGGGGAGACACAGTGGAGACAACAGAGGATTGGGCACCCCGTCGGCTATACGACGTAGCCACGCTGGGGTTGGCACCCAGTGTGGCATATGAAACTGTGTTTCGGGGGGGCGCAGCACAGCCAACGGGGGATTGGGCACCCCCGATGGCTATACAGTGTGTGCGTTGAGGGGGAGCAGCAGCAGCAGTATGTGTGTGTGTGTGTAGGGGGAGCGCGCATGAGCAGGCGATATCTGATCACTGCTCACTGAAGCGTAGCTCCCCCTTTCAACTGTATGCCACTGCATTTTGAAGCTGTCATAGACAGCTCCAGCAGGCATTGGAGAACTGTGACCGCACCTGCAAACACACTGACTGAACTGGAAGAGGGCTGACACACCTCCGAAAACTCCGATGATGGCACTATGTTTCTTGCACATGCGTGCCAGCAAACATAAAAAGTAAGGAGCCCTCTTCAATCGTTCTTGGGACCATACAGTATAAAAAACAATGTATGGTCCCTCTACTGGCAATCGGTTACTATTAAACATCTCGAGGTTACCATGGTGACTTAAACCTCTCAAGGTTTACATGGTCGCCCTGGCAAACTCACAACAGTTAATAGACCATACATTATCCTCTATATCTAGTATTACCAGGTGTAGCACTTTATTCTGCAGCTGCGAAAAAAAAGGAGAATGCTGCTTGGGCACATACGATACTGAAAATATCATTTTTGCAGGTGTAGGGGGTTTTCCCACAACAGGGAGTTGTGCAGAGGGACAGATCCTGTGCTATGTCAGGTCTTTGAAAATTGGGACTCTGGTCTCCACTATGTTTGATTCAAATTGGGAAACTGACTCTCAAGATACAGCTGAGTATGTATCAGTGAATTAAAAGCCAGAATTTATGAAAATTTAGGTCACTAAGGGTGAAACTGTGACACCCTCTAGAAGCAATAGCAGTGTATGTCTGTGCTCAGTTTAATAACAGTTCAGTAAGTGGTTCTCTAGATATAGTTACTAATCTTGGTGTGATATACTGTATGTACGTACTGTACACCTTCACTTTGTTTCCTTGCCTGTGGATGACAAGGCACTGGATAATTCAGAGATTAGCAACCTAAGATACAAGTTGTAAATACGTCTGCTGCTCCTCTGAATGTGTCTTTGCTTACTGATACGGTCTCATGTCTCTTCAACAGGAAAACTCCCCCCAGTGCTACCAGAGCAACCTACAGCTAGTAGGTTCCCTGGAGAGGGACCAGTGTGTCGAGATGGGCTATGATAACCCTGTCTCTCAGCTAATATGAAGGCTCTCCATAAAACTTTGGATAGGAGTGTCACTGTAGGTGTGCAGGCCCCCCCTCCCGGCCATATCATCATTTAAAGATTTGTTCTAAAGATAAAATTAAATCTGATGAAAAAAGTCTTTATGCGGGGTCTCTCACACACAGATATACATCTGCTGTAGAAATTAGTGTGTTTTTTCTGCTGCCATCCTAAACTGTCTTGAACTGTGGTCAAATAAGCAAAAAACAGAGCAAACAACTGAATAAGATTAAAAACATTTAATGTGATGTAACTGAACCGGCCCAGTGGTGCTGAGGGTTGAGGCACTGGACACCACATCTTGCGCCACACCGGCAACCCGGGTTCATAAGCGGACTCGGGTTGGCAGGGGAGGGGAGGATTGAGCATCCAGAGTACTGCTCTCCTCTCCTGGGGTGGGTATCTGGGAACTCACCGCTCTGCGGCAGCCCCCAGTAGAGAGCGGAGGTACCACAGTAGCGGGCCACTTACAAGGGGTGAGGCGGTAGCAAACGTCCGCTAAGGGTACACCCTTGGCGCAGACATCATTGCATGTCCACGCCTTACTGTGGACATAACCAAGGTGAAAAACCCTGGTTTCCTGGGAGGCGACAGTGGGGCTCAGTTGGCTGAGCCCACACGCCCAATGCCGGCCCCGATCCCGACTTGACTCTCCATGGTCCCTGCCTCTCCCGTTCAGGGCCACGGGGGTGATCCAGCACCAGATTCCTCAGTTGGGGGGGGGAGCAAGGTGGGCAGTAGAGGTGACGCTGAGTGGGTCCCTGCCAGAGAGATGCCAAGGACGCTGGTGACCGGAGTGAAAAAGAATTGACAAAAAAAAAAAAAGTGATGTCATTAATAGTTGCATAAATTGGCAACATATCTAGTAATTCTTTTAACACACAGTTTATGTGGGGGTGTTTTCATTCTTCCTGTTATCTTTATTGTGAGAATTCTGCAGTGAAGGTATGCATGAGAAAACTTAATAGACACGAGATTCTGTGGTGTTGCACCACAGTAGTGAGACATTGTTACTGTGTACAACAGTATTCTGACATCACTGCTGTGGTACAGCAGCATTTTGGCATCACTACTGGGGGGGGGTAGATTATACCTCATACTTATCCCATCTCCTCTCACCCATCCCCTCCTCCTACTCCCTGAACTCAAGGGACCTGCACACCTTTTCCCCTTCCCCACCTTCATTCCTCAGCCAGGAAATCTGCTTTCTCATACCGCCTCCCCTACCTCTGGAACCAGCTACCCTCCTCCATCCTTTTCTCTCCCTTCCCTCCATTAGACACCAGCTAAAACTCCTCCCCCTTCCCCTGCTCCTGTCAACCCTCTTCCTGAATTCTTCCTTACCCTTGCCTGGCTTTTTACCACTCCTTACTTCTTCCTCTACCCTAACCTCATAGTTCTGTTAACCCCATTGAACTTAGGAATCTATTTTGACTCCTACTTTCAGCACCAGCCCAGCCCACCTTCACACTGGCACTGTGCACTTTCTGAGTTTGCACAATTTGCACAGTTGTTTTGCATGCTGATTTATTTGTTCTCCATATGCAGTGCTTTCCCATTTTGTCTGTTTCATTCAACTTTTGCTCTGTCATCCTCTGTAAACACATCACCTGACATTTTTTTTTTTTTTGTAATTGTGCTTCTCCCTTTTCCCCTGGGTTGCACCTGGAAATGAGCCTTGGCTCAGTGTGCCTCTCCCAGGTACCAATTTTTAAATAAATACATACATACATAAAAATAAATACTGTTCGATCAATAATATATTAATATCACTGTGGAGACCTCTCTCACATCCTTAGGGTGTCAGAACCACTCACCTTTGGTTCACAGTTTTCATACCCTAAGAATGAATGTGAGACCACTCTTATAACCGTAAGCATGATCTCGGCAGTAGTATTAACATATGGCAGTATTAACATACCACATTCTGTCAGTGAAATTGTATGGAATTTTGAATCCCTATATTTAAGCAATAAGCCATGAGGGGGTGTGGGTTATCAGGGGATTTACCACGGCTGGAGTGGTTTGCCCACAAGCAGCCAAGTGGGTAAACCTGCTAGCCGTGAGTAATCCTCAATAACCCACACTTTGAGTGGCTTATTGCTATTATACCTTGCAATTTAGTATATGTTTGTAATTAAAAAATGCCACATTTTTTTGTTTCACTTAAAATATAATGATTTTATTACAATTATCCTTCCACACAATAAAATAGTCCCTCTTGTTTGTATAGTGAGAGACAGTGACATTTAATGTAGTGTTATTCAACATTCTTATGTTTAGCATTCAAAACTTTTATTTAAGTTTTTCAAGTTTAATTAACTGAGCAAACATATTGAAAACAGTTTTTAAGATAAGATGGATATTACTAAAGTATTTAGACCAGTCTTTTCTCCATTGTTGAGTTTAATAATGTGCGTTTTGGTTTCATCAGTGCTGTTGCTTTAGATATTTTCATGTGGACTGTGCTGTGATATTTAACATCCTGGGTTATGACCTGTTGGAGAAAACAAAAATATTTAATTTGTTTTATTCTTGAGGGGGCTGGAGTTTTTAATTTTTTGAGGTGCCAGACTTTTTTCCTTACCTGATTCTTTACAGATGAAGTTGACAGTACCATAGTTGACAAGGCTGCCGATCAAAAGTATTTTTGGACGTGTCTGTGAAGGAGATTGGCTGCCCTTGTCATGTAAATGCTGCATTGCGATGTCCGTTGCTTCCGATGTTGTTTGCATTAGCACCATTGCCTCAGGAGCTGTCCCTGATGTATTTCTCGGGCTGTGTTCACAGATGTCATGTTTGAGAGGTGCTGGAGGTTTCAAGGCTTGTGCATCAGGTACAGCATGTAGTGGCGATACTATGGCATTGTTTATTTGTGCAGAAAGATGATTTCTGGAGTCGGGACTGTTTTTGCAGGAGCTATGGGCACAGTTTGAATTCTGTGTTGTTTGTTGTGCAGATTGGTTCACATTTCTTGATGTTTCACCACTAATGATTTGCCCCTACTTCATAAATTCATCAACGTTGGGCCACCAGTAGCTTCGTAATGATGACTCACTTTTATGACCAGTTATGGACATAATTTGTCGTGCTTCCATACCCGAGTCGCTCAATAGAGTGACAGCTGTTGCACGGAGGGAATGATTTGTAAAAACAGTCTCAAAGTTGGCCTTTTTACATATATGACGTAACATGTTGCCCAAGAAATTTATGCCCATTGGTTCGAATGTGTACCACACTAACATGTAGTTTAAGATTGACTGATCTATCTTTTTGGGATGCAGAAATAAGGCAGGAGGGTTTGGGGGTAATTTTGACACATACTTTTTATAACTTTTGACTGGGCACAGAGGATCATTCGGCTGAGCAAACATAAAACCCCTTGTTAATTGTTTTGTAGGGTCATTTTTTATCTTTATGTTTTTCTGTTTGCTCATTAAAGGTGTTTGTGATGTATTCATGGCCTTCTTCATTTGCTTTTATTTCAAATAAATGTGTTGTCAGTTGGAGCACTCCCTCATTTCCACGACGAGCAAAGTGTAATTGAATATCCATCCAGACTTTTCTAACTAGTCCGATGGCTGTGACTGGTGTCAGAGCCGGTGAATTTCGTAATCTGGTGAGCTCGTTGACGGTTAGTGGGGCATGGTGCTCAGCTCTGTCTTTGCCATCCTTTCTATAACGTTTTACCACAGCTTTAAAAATGTTATTTCCAGTATTGAACTCTGTATCTAACATCAGATTGAAGCTGCGACTTAGGGCAGGGTCATTTAAATACCTGTTTAAGCCTGCCCTTAGGCTTATGTAACTTATCAGTACGTACTCTTTGCCATCGCTGTTACGTACTATACTGTAGTACTCTCTGAGGATTGTATTTAAGTCTGAGGGGCTAATGGTGGCAACATTTATTTGTACATTCTTTTGTTTACACCAGTCTATGAAAACATTCACCGCCCAGCGAGTTTGTTTCTGGGTTGCTATTTCATGACGTTCAAGCTCTAGTTGCTGCATCTGTTCATTTGCTATATGCTCATGACGCTGTCTTTTTTGACCCACAGCATTGGATGGCCTAGATGACTGCATAATGCCCGCTGAGTTTGAGTTTGGGACGGCGGGAGGTGCTGCTGCGGATGTCGGCTGCAGATGTGACTGGATGATCGCACTTTTTGGACCTAGAAGCAGTGGGGCTGGCGCTGGCGGCAGACTTTGAAGAGGTACATTTTCTGTGGCATTAGAATGTGTTTCTCCACTCTCTACACAACGGAAGATTTCATCGAGCTCAGCAGTGTCAATGAGATCGAAAGACGTGTCCATTTATTTTTTATTTTTTCACTGTGCATGTGTAAGACAACGGTAGTTAGCGGGTTATTAATATGGCGGCTATTTGGAATTGTACAGGGTGTCAGAGTAATTTACAGTTAACATGGCTCATGTGGCAGGCTGGCACCTTTTGCAGTGATTACTGTACGATTTACAACGGGGGTGAGGTGCCAGTCTGCCCTTCTGATTGGACCATTTCTGCACTGCATGGTATAATACATAGTAAACATTCTGTATATTGAATGTGTGGAAAGACTGAGGAAAAACAAATAGGGTAGGGGAAAACAGGCAATAATACAAACAAAGAGAGGAAAGGTGGAAAAACATAGTTACATGGGAAGACCTAAATTGCATTAAATCCCAAAAGTTCATAAAGGGACATACATAGAGGGTTGTGTATGAGCAGCCATGCACGACAAAGCTGTTTTTCAATTGAGAGGTTTTCTTGATAACAGAAGACCTTGAGAGCGCAGCTCAAGAGGTCCCTTGTTACCATGGAAACATTGACATTGAAATACAGCCTTGTATGTATATGGTTGCTCATACGCAATCTTTTATAGTGTATGGGCAACCATTACTGCAAGCCTGTGGCCAGCACATATAAAGAAGACCCCCCCCAATATGCTCCGCTAATTCCCTTACTGTTGTGGTTCTTTAGGCACCACTCCCTTCCAGGGTCAACTCTCTCACTGCTGCGGCTGCTTCATCGGGTGCCATGGTTAGAAAAAGGCGGCCACATGAATATATTCTATGTTGTTGTACTGCAGTAGTGACGTACCTAGTGCAGCACAACAACATCATGATGTAACTACTGCAGCACAACAAGGCTGTTCTAGTTATGGCTTTCCATGATGAACAGTGTCCACCATACATTAGATTTTATTTATGTATGGGTGTTTGCATAAGAAATCTACGCCCCCAGACTACCTGGCAGGTTCACATGTTTTGAATACATTTCCATTAAAATACCTGTACAGGTTTGAAATGTAACTTGGGTAGCAATTTTTATGTATATAAAATGTATGTCACACTTGGTTTTCATGGTCAAGTATTGTTTTTAACCACAATCACATACCCGCATTCACCTGAATATGGACTATTTGTTCATCTTCAGAGTTAAAATGGAAGCATATTTCAATGAAAAGTCTTAATTGCTTTTTTTTTAAATAATTTCTTATTTTTATCAGTTTCAAGTCAAATACATAAAAATAGTTTTATAGATACACGGATGTGCCTCATGCCTAACAATACACCTGAGGCATGCGATCATGTAAGCAGTAAGACACTCTAGGGTGTTGGTTGTGGTACCACAACCATATGTCCAGGAGTGTAGTAAGGCACAAGGCCGCAGGAAGAGTGTCTTCAGTCCCTTACCACAACCACAACCAACCTCCTGTCATGTCTTATTGCGTTTATAAAATGGATATTTTGATTCCATTTATTTATTTGGTTATCAGGTAGGAACACTGGCATATACATTCCTTTTTCAGGTGTGACTTGAGGTCAAAAATAGTTACATTACAAAAACATACATACAAAATACAGAACAATTACTGTAAATATTACAGGCAGTGCAAATCACAGGAACAAGCATTTAGCTTTTTAGAAATACTGAGTAATATGTATAGGATAAAGTATGGGGTGGTGTGTGTGTAATGAGAATTTTACACACCCCTGAGGTGTTGGATGCCATATAAACCCCAATAGCGAAGCTCGGCGGGTTTATCTTGGCATCCAACACTGAGGGTGTGTATAAAATTCAAGTTTACACAACACCCAATATGTTCTTTTATATAATTGCTGGGTTTCATTTTTCTCCACCACAGCGATTATATAAAATAAACAGAAGATGTCTCCATGCAGCCGCCATCCAATGGGGTTTTTGTTTCAGTTCCTAGGATGCTGTTCAAAATACTTTGTGCAGCTATTTTCTTTTTTTTTTAAAAGGTTTTACTTACCGCCAAGTCAGAGTGGCAGTCTGGTCTGTGGTGATGCAGAAGAGTGGCGGCTGTGGCTGGGCATGTGCAGAGCGAGGGAAACCCAGTGCATGTTTGCCTAATAAACACTCCTTTATTATGGCAAATTACGCTACGGATTTCCCATAGGAAAAAAATGAAACCCATTAATTATATTTGATAAACACATTGAAAGAAAAATTTAAAAGTTGTTAAAAGTATATTAAAAAATGGAAGAAAATTATGTAAAAAAATGGGGAAAATAATTCCTCCGCAGCATGTTAAATGTGGCATTATCAGCAAGCTACCAGTAGAGGGTGCTGCAAAAATAGCTGATGAGCAGGAGTTTTTGAGAAGGTTCTGAGTAGAGTGCTCTTTGATAGTTTTGGTACCAAGGTAGACTGGCACCAGGACTTGTTTGTACCTGTTGGTTGTGGTCTCCCAGTCCAATGGGTACCAACATGTTTTAGCCAATCAGGAAGCAGGATTTCCCCTACCCATTTTATAAATCTCCATAATACACACCTTGTAATGTCCTACATATATAGTATGACCTTGCTTATGTGAACACTCTGGGAGACATAAGATTTGTTTGGATAATCAAATGTGTATTGCATCAGGCAAACCAGAATCAGGGGACAGTGTCATAATTCTTTCATAAAAATTCATAATGTCTTTCAGATGAGACGTTAAACCGAGGTCCCATCTGCCTGGATTGGTGGTAGTTCAGGAGGATGTTAAACAGCCCATGGCACTTATCGAAAAGAGTAGGGCAATTTCCCTGGTGTCCTGGCCAAATTTCCCTCATTCACTAAAAATACCACCAACAGCTTAATCTGGTTCAAGGTCAGTTGGCATTCATCTGTATCCCCCTCCTCCGGGTCGTGCCTGAAAATAGGCAGGATTTGTCTAGTGCACTTACCCGGTCAACAAAAACTAAATAAATAAATAAAACTCAGATAATTAGGAGATCTGGATACTCAGGGTTCAGAAAATTGAGGTTGTGCTGTATTGCACAACTGTAGGAGTCTTGTCTGTCAGCCGGTTGTGGATTCTGTTTTTTTCCTGCTTCCAAGATTAGGATGCTATGCAAGTATCTATGCTCTGCTTTGTATATGCTTGTGATGTGAATGAAGTCCTAGTACCATGTGGACACTTCCTAGTCCCTGGTACACAGTATAGGGAGGGTATCTTCTATTTCCCTCATGCAGTTTTTCCAAAAGGCAGACACATTTGGGTGTGACCAAAAAATACAGTCACCCATTTATTGACAGCCTCTTCATCACTTGTCTGTGTTGATGGCTCCATATTGTCTTGCAATGAGAGGTGTTCTGAGTTTTCCATCTATATTCGCCTCCAGTAGCAGGTGTGGTGTGAAACACATTATCCCAGATTTTTTACCCATCCATCCTTCGCGTCCCACCTGTACACCCAAGTGCTGCTCCCAGTTTTCCCTTTCCTCTGCTATCTGAGTTAAGTTGGGGGCCATTAAGATTTTGTAGGGGGATAAAATTTGGCCCCTACTCCCCTGCTGGACAGTATCTGTATGTTAATAGTTTACTGTCTCAGAGAAGTCAACAACATGCGTTTCCAATCTGGGGATAGCATGTGATGGCACAGTTGCAAGTGGTAGAAAAAAATCTTCCCTAGGCAGCCCAAATTCCCTCTGTAGAAGGGAGAAGGGGAAATTGCTTAACCAGGAAAGGCACATTAAGCCGGAGCTTCTTTCCAGGTGTAACCTGGTAGCAAAAGGAAGTTAAGTGACTTGCTCAGGATCACAGAGTATGCAAGTGGGGGCTGATGGGATTCAAACCTTCCCTAGGCAGACCAAATTCCCTTTGTAACTCCACTTAATTATTTTTTGTGGTCTGGCTGCCATAGTTTACCCCGATATATTAGTATATGTATAGTGGTAGTATATGTATATATATCAGATATGCACTTAGCAAGGATGTATATCTTAAAGAATGAAGGATCTTCTTCAAGTCAATATGTTGCAGCAGGCCATAACACATGGGATATCAGCTGCAGGTATCACATCCTCTGGATGACTTCTCAGCAGTCGACCCAGGGACCTCCCCATCCTGCCACCTGGTACTCTCTTGCACATATATAAAGGGGATATGCCATATACTCCTCAGTTCTTTTCAACCGCGACCAAGTAAGCATTAAGTTCTCCTCCAGAGTCCAGCTTCCTTCAGTTCATCGATGAAGAGTTCTGCTGACCAAAACTTCATTTCAACAAGAGTTCATCTACTGATGACTTCGGAACCATTATTCAGAAAGTGTTCCTGTGGCCAAAGGATTGCGACTGAGGACCCCCATGAAGTGTGTGTTCGGTGCCAGGGTCCTGAACACGACACCAGGGAGTGTATCCTCTGCCGTTGGATGAACAAAGCCACAAAGCGGCGAAGGCTCCAACAGCTCAGGAAATACCTGATGGAGCAAAAGGTAGCCCTTCTGGAGCAACAGCAATGCTCCACTGCATGGGAGTCTTCGACCTCCTCCTCGGGGTCTCATAGAGGTGCGCCCACATTGTTGACTGAGCATGGGGCTGGGAGGAAACATACATCCAAGTCCAAGCATGTTTCCCTTGTGCCGCCATCTTTGTCCTTGAAGTCCTCGAGTTCCATAAAAAAGGTGATTATTAGGAGGGAACCCACTGACTCCTTGTCTTCTCCACTGTTGACAGTAGTGTGTCCCTCCTTTCCTTTGTCAACGGCTCCTCCGTCGATGACAGCTGTTGTGCTGCAGCTTCCACTGCTGCCTCCACCAACATGTCTTTCAGGCCATCGTCCGTCAACGATGGCCGCTACTGCCCCAAGGGTTCTCCCATCAATGGGGCATATTCTGAGTCATTCAGCTCTCTTGTCGATGGTTCTCCTGTCAACAGGACACACAAGACGTTCAGTGGCTCTTTGGGCCAGCTGGGCCCCTTGCCCTCTGCCATTCCTTCTGTGGTACCACTTCAGATCATGACCCCTACCTCTTCAGGGGGTCACTTGGCCATGGTAGACATCCAGGCTCTTATCCCATCCATTATGGACCTTGCAGATCCTCCTCTCGCCCTTCTGGGGAGGCTGTGATCCCTACCTCCACCACCTCCAGGTCTTCCTTGGCCTCCAGGACAGAAAGTTCCTCTCCAGACTCTCATTGGTTGCATCACAAGAAGGACAAAATGACCGACCTGTTCTTGCAAGAATGGGACATGGCGGACCTGGAAGAAGAGTTGTCCTAATCGGAGGCGTCTTCCCTTCAAGGGGACACTCCGCAGGACCTCCCTTGTTCTCCTCGAGATGACCCTTTCTTCTCTGATGTTATGATACATCTACAGAAAACTTTTGGTTTTCAAACTACGGAACAGGATGCCTCCAGAAAAAAGTTGGTCCAACACCTTGGTATTCCAGAAAGCCCCACTCTGGTCGTCCCTCCCCTTGTGGATGCTTTTGAGGAGGCCATATTGACCACTTGGCAACAACCGTTCCAGATTCCCTCCAATCCCCGCAAGGCAGACAGACTTTCTAGGGCCCCTGTGGACCACTCTTACCTTACTATGCCTCCACAGGCAGATTCCGTGGTTAAAAGTGTGGCTTATGATAGATCCACTAGACCACAACATATGAGTGCTCAACCCCCAAATAAAGAATCCAAGAAATTGGATATCATGGGTAAAAGAGCCTATGCTTCAGCTATTATGTTCATTCGTATTCTAAATTATATGGGCCACCTCCTCAAATATCAGGAGGAGATCCTTAAAGCTACTCAGTCTGTCCAGTCCCTTCCACCGGGCCAGTCTAGCTTTCTACTGCTGTGGCCATTTCTCGCCACCCTGCTCAGAGCTACCTATGATGCCATTGATTCTTCGGCAAGAGCCTCTTCTGCAGGTGTTTGCCTCAGACGCCATGCATGGCTGAGGGTTTCAGGATTTTCACAGGATGTACAACAATCCATCCTTAATACTCCCTTTAAAGGGGACAGACTTTTTGGGCCACAGGCCCAGAACATTCTGAAAGATTTACAAGACTCTGGTCGTACCCATCAGTCTGTTTGGACCCTGTATCACCCTCAGGCAAAGCCTGCATACAGGAGCTCCTTTTGGGGATGCTCCATCACAGGTAGACCTACTACTCAGCGGCAGCCCACTAACAAACGTAAGGCTCAGTTAGCTATGCTGGGCCCAAGAAATGCCCCCTAAACATCTAGGTATGTCCCTCCTGCTCCTCAGCAGGGACAGCCTTTGGTCTGAAGGCATGTCTCCAGCCAGTGGCAGCAGAGCCCCCTCCACGGCTGTCGGAGGCAGGTTTTCCCTGTACCTCGGAGGTTGGCAAGGGATCATGTCTGACCTCTGGCTTCTTCAATTGATCCAGTATGGTCATACGTTAGATTTGATCCATCCCTCCTCCTCCTCCTTGGGTCTCACTACCCTCCAGACCATGCTCTGGTACTACAGGCAGAAATAGATGTTCTGTTACAGAAACACGCCAAAGAACCAGTTCCCACCCATCAGTGAGGCTCAGGATATTACTCCTGTTTTTTTCTGATTCCCAAAGAACAGTGGGACTTGCATCTCATTCTAGATCTCAGAACTCTCAACCTCTACATATGGTACCAGAAGTTCAGGATGGTGACTCTCCCCACCCTACTCACCCTGCTGGATACGGGGGACTGGCAGTGTTCCCTGGACATGAAGGATGCGTACCTTCATATCCTGATGCACCCCGCCCACAGGCGGTTCTTACGAGTCCAGTTTCAGGGCCGTCATTTTCAGTTTTGGTCCCTCTCCTTCAGCCTTTCTTTGGCCCCCAGCATATTTACGAAATGCCTGGTGGTGGTGACAGGGGCCCTTCGCCAGGAAGATCTGTATGTCTTTCCATACCTGGATGACTGGCTCCTCAAGGCGTCTACACGCCCCAAGCTGGAATACACCCTGACCTGCACCCTAGAGATATTCTCCATGGTGGAACAGCATGGTCAACTAGTCAAAGTCTATGGTAAACCCATCACAAACTCTCCAGTATATAAGAGCAGTGCTAGACACCTCTCAGGGCATGGCGTTTCTTCCCAAGGCTTGGGCAGATGCCATTCTGACCCTCATCATGCGGCTGGAGACTTGTCGGTGTGTCTTGGGAAGGGACTACCTTCAGCTCCTGGGACATTTGGCGGCTACCATCCCCACGGTCCCTCAAGCCAGACTCAACATGAGGGTTCTTCAGTGGACCCTCAGGGTCCAATGGGATCAGAAGTGGGATGACTTTGATGCCTCAGTCCTTTTGTCTTCCCCAGCGCTTCACACCTTTCAGTGGTGGAAGTCCGTGGACAATCTACTAAGGGACATGTAATTCCATCCCCCAGTCCCGGACCTTGTTCTAACAATGGACGCTTCCTTGATGGGCTGGGGTGCCCATCTTCAGGGCTTCAGTCCCAGGGCTCTTGGATGAAGCTGGAAGCTTGTCTTCACAGCAACACCCTAGAAATGAGGGCTGTCTTGTATGCCTTACACACGTTCGAGACCTTACTCCCTCAGGGTTGCCTTCAAGTGCAATCATACAGTTCAGTGGTAGTTCACTACCTGAACAAACAAGGTGATACCCATTCATACCCATGAGGGTGTGTTATTGGGCAATCCAGAAGGGCATTTACCTTTTGGTGGTCCACATTACAGGGGTATCGAATACCCTAGTGGATGCCCTGAGCAGAACCACTGCTGAGGCCCAGGAATGGGAACTCCACTCCAACGTCTTATAAGTTGTTTTTCTGCAGTGTGGTTGCCTGGACCAGTTTGCCACTTGGCAGAATGCAAAACTGCCTCTCTGTTGCTCTCTACAGGAGAGGTCCTGGAACTTTATGGCTGGACACCTTATCTCATTCCTGGACAGGAAAATTTCTTTACGCTTTCCTACCCTTTCCTCTCCTACAGAGAGTTCTTCCAAAACTGGTCAAGGACAGGGCATCTATGATTCTCATAGCCCCCTACTGGCTGAGGCAAATCTGGTTCCCCTTGCTGTTGCAAGTCTTCGGATCAGGATCTTCTTCCTCTGCCTCTTTGTCTAGCCCTACTTTCACAGGAGAACGGCTCCCTGCTGCACCTGGACTTTTGCTTCCTGTACCTGCACGCCTAGCTCCTGGGGACATAGTCCTCCCTCACTATCAGGTGTCCCCAGGGGTAGCAGAGATCCAGAGGGCAGCTTGGAAGCCCTCTACTAGGTCATCCTAGTCTATGAAATGGAGACATTTCTCCATTTGGGCCTCTTCCTAGGAATTGGACGCCTATGCGTGCTCCCCACGGAGCATTCTAGACTACCTGTTCTCTCTCTGTCCAAGGGTGGCCTAAAATATTCCTTGATAAAAGTACATCTGGCAGTTATTTCTGCTTTTTATTTACCTGTGGACAACAAACCATTGTCCCAGGTGCCTCTGATCAGAACATTCTTGAAAGGTATCCTCCATTTGCATCCCCCTATTTGGGACCTGGTCCCGGTGTAGGATTTGAATTTTGTACTTGAAAACCTGACTGAAAGTCCTTTTGAGCCCGCTGATATATGCAAGCTCCTATTTCTATCATGGAAATTATTTTTGGTGGCGATTATGTTGGGTGGACGTATCTCAAAATTACAGGCACTTATGTACAAGCCACCTTACTTACAGTTTCATATTGGATCAGGTGTCCCTACATACTAACTCCTCCTTTCTCCCGAGAGTGGTTTCTGAATTTACTCTAAATCAGTCCATTCAGTTGCCAGTATATTTTGTGGAGCCTGAGAATCCAGGGCTAGCCCTGCTTCATATGCTTGATGTGCAAAGAACATTGAGATTTTTATCTTCTCCACACCGAACAGTTGCGAAAAACTGAGCAGCTTTTTATTCCCCCCCCCCCAAGGACGACTGGGCAATCGGGTTTCAAAGCAGTGCTTGTCCACATGGTTGGCTAACTGCATTACATGCATATATATATAACAAATATGATAAACTTCTCACAGAGTTTGTGAAGCTCCACTCCACTGGAGGCATGGCTACCTCCACGGCATGTTTTCAAGGCATCTCAGCTTCAGAAATTTGCGAGACTGCCACTTGGTCTACTGTATATACATTCATAAAACATTACAGTCTAGACATTGCTTCCAAGAAGTGGGCCGCTTTTGGGCAGGCCATCCTCAACTGCCTCCTGCCCTAATCTGATACGGTTCACTTCCTCCTCCCATGGGCATTATAACTGCTTGGGATTCTTCCCATGTGTTATGGCCTGCTGCAAGAGATTGGATCGAAGACGACAGTACAGTTGCGTAAGAACTTATCGTAACAGTAGATCTTCGAGAGCATCACTTGCAGCAGGCCATGCTGCCCTGCCCGCCTTCCCCCTTGCTCCTGCTTCAGAAGGGTACCTTACTCCTACCTCTCGTGAAAGCCTCCAATTGCTGCCTTTTTGTTCCTCTCCTTGGTTCCCATCGGAGACCTATGAATTACTTCTCATATTGGTCGCTAAGAAATAACTGAGGAGTATCAGGGACGTCCCCTTTATATATGTGCAAGAGCACACCAGGTGACAGGAAGGGGAGGTCCCTGGGTCAACTGCTGAGAAGTCATCCGGAGGATGTGATGACTGTGACTGATATCCCATGTGTTATGGCCTGCTGTAAGAGATATTCTCGAAGATCTACTGTTATGGTAAGTTCTTACGCAACTGTACTTTTGGGGCCTTTAGATGCCTCGGTAATCATATTGTTTGCTTTTGTTTCTTTACTTACTGTTTCGTCATTTTAATTTTTATTTGACCAACTTTTAGTAAAGAAGAATCCAATGGAATCCTTACATTATGAAGTCAGAAACTCTTTACTGGCATGGCTGCCAGTGTATTTCAATGGGGACACTGCAAATCTGTTTCAATTTTTTTTATAGAAAACTTTATTCCTGTAAAATATTACAGATTCAACAGAAATATGGGATTTTTCATAACATGTGATCCTTTGTTTTGGTTTAGCTGGTGATATTTTCTTCCTCAGCAGATTTTACCTGGAAAGAAGATAAGACAAGCCAATTACTATCTTAAAAAATTGTAAAACCATACAGATGGACCACAATGCAAACAAGTAAGACATTTGTTGCTGAAAGAAATATATATTTCTTTCGAAAAAGATAACATATATTTAGTTTGTCATTAAAATACATTGGGCTCCTAAGTAAATGGCAGTGTCTGACATCTTCATACCAGAATTCTGTTTAATTCTTTTTTTATTAGTAGTGTGAAACACAAAGGCAAAAATCCTTGTTTCACTGTGTAAACAAATATTTTATTATAAAAGTAGGAAGTAATTGCTAACACATTAAAACACAATAATTAAAGATCTACTGACGCCTCAAAGAAAACTTTAAAAAACATAACAATTTGGTACAATTCTGCTTGCATTCCATTTATATTTTATATATTTCTCCTCCCCATAATTTATTACTAAGGAAATGTGTATGAGCATATGATTGTTGTCCCATAGAGTTTATTTTGAGTTCATCTGCTTCTATAGCTTACTCCCTACTCCAAGTCATAATCCTCTGTTGTGACATCACAGTCTGTTGCCATGCGAGTAACTATGAAGTCACAAGCAGTGCTCTATGACTTCAGGTAGGGAGAAAGCAGCAAGAATAGATAAACTCTTCGGGAGCAGAAATCCTGTTTTCATACAGATAACCTCAGTAATAAATAAAGTGGAGAGAAATACAGAAGTAATGGGAAATACAAGCTGGACTACATCTAAATATTAGGTTTTGTTACAGTTCACATGAACACGTCACCAGCTCTTTAAAATGGTCAGTTGTCTATGCATTGGAAGTAAACATATGCTCTTTAATAATGACAGATCCACACTGGCCAGTGTTAGCACTATCGCTTTTTGAAAGGGGGTTTTATCTGCAAATGTTATTTGGAAGACACTGCTCCTATACCATCATAAACCAGGTAGCCCCAGTGTTTCTAGACCAAGGATTAGGGATATCATGTATCCTTTCTTTATGTGGTGTCTGTAGGGGAGTGAATCTAATGTAATGACTAGAGATAGTAGGACCTCCACTTCCACTGAGACGGCTGCATCTTTGCCAGAACAGGGATTAAGCTTCTTAGCTGGGCCAGCTGTATTGTACTTGGGAAGGTCTGGTAGCCCCAAGCTCCCTTTCTCCTTACTTGTCATCAGTGTGACCCACTTTGTTCATGGCCTCTTCCCCTCCCAAATGTGCTTTCTGAGCATTTTTCTTATTTCCTTCCAGGTCCAGTCTGGAACTGGCAAAGGTACCTCTTGGCCACCAATTGTCTGGCACAATTCAAAACTGACTTCAAACAGGACCTAATAACACTCTCTAAGTGCACCTGCCCCTGAGTCCAGCCACACCTGCTCTCTCTGCCCCCCAGCATGCACTAGGCAGGCCTCAGGTACCCCCTCCCTCTGTCCCTTCTCATGATTTGCCTCAGCAATCAGTTTGCATCATGCTCTTTTGACACCTGCCACCCCACCCTTCCCCAACTCACAGTCCCGTGAGTTTCCCCTACTAATGCAGGTAGACCATGCCCCCTCACACCCCACCATATACTCTAGCATGTCTTCTCTGCTCAGCCTCCCATCACCCCACCATTTCTCCCTATACCTTATTGCCCTTCTTCCCCCAACCTTCACCTCCACCGCAGTACATACCTCTCTCTCGTATCTCCTTTCTTCACCCCACTGCCAGCTATCCCCGTCCCGCTGAACTACTGACAAGGCACTTTGTGGCTGCTTATTCCCTCCTCCCATACAGTGTTTTTCTTGTTATTTAACTTGTACCTATGTTTTGAGTTATTCTGTAAATTCTGAATCCAAGCTGTATTGTTCATTGTAATGTACCTTTGCTTTCTCCTGTTGTACTTTGTTTTCTGAATCACTAAATAAATAAAGTAATGTGAACAAAAGAAATGACACCTGGTTAGTACATTCATATGGATTCATTCCACCCTTCCTATTAAAAACAGTGGTAGCTGGCCCAGTGGCGCAGAGGTGCACACCTCATGTCTCCCACACTGGCGACCCGAGTTCGGGAGTGGGCTCAGGCTGCCAGGTCGGCCGGGGGAGGGGGGGAGAAGACTGAGCGGCTGTCAGGCAGCTCCCCTCTCATGGATTAGGGAGGTTAGCCTTCCCAGCCATTTGCTTCCACCAGGTGAAGGCTTGATGGTGGTGCCAGGCAGATGGATGGGCTGGTGCTAGGCTGGGTGGGTGGATCGGGGTTGTTCGGGCTAGACATACATGCGTGGCCTTACACCAAGACTCTGAGGCAGTAAAGGGGAAAAAACCCTTGGCAACAGGATGAAGAGCTCGCAGGCCCTGCACCAGTGGCTGGGCACCTACCACAGTCCTGTGGCAGAGGACAATGGTGGTAAGGTAAGCCCTGGATAGCCGAGTGATGGGTCGGGGGGTGCTGCTCAGAAGGGGGTAGCTGAGGTGAGAGGAGGATAAGAACAAGATGGAAAAAAAACCCACAGAGGTAGTGTTACCACCTGCCACACTTAACAACCCAGGTTCAGAAGTGAGCCCGAATTGCTGGAGGTCGGCATAGGGGTGCGTGATTCAGTGTCCGATGGACTGCTCTCTTCTCCTGGGGCAGGGAGGAATGCTGTCTTGGCCGATAGCTGCCACCAGGTGGATATCTGGTGGCAGTGCAAGCATTGGAAACCTAGTTGGGAGGAGCCATGGTTCCGTAGTGCGTGTGCACCTCCACACACATGCACTTATGTGCCACGGCTGGGGACACAAAACAGAAAATGGATGTGCAGGCCTGACACCCTGTGTGCTTTCTTTGGCCTGCGCCATGGCCTGGACCACTGGAGCTTGTCTGGATGTAAGTCACTGGTGGGGGGGGTGGACGGCCCTTCCCCTCCTAGCTCTGACATGGGGTAATCCATGGGGATCGCCACTCATGGTAGGTCTGCGGGAGGTTGTCACCAGCTGGGGAAAAGCGGGGACAGGGCTGATGAGCCTGGTACATCGGCTGGAAAAAATCTATATGGGGAAAAAAAAGACAGTGTTAGATTATTCCATCCATTCTGATCTGTTTAACCTTTTTTTCCCCATAGAGGTTTGTCTGCTTCCTGTCAGGCTGCATGACTGTATCAGCCTGTCCCATGAGCACTGGCCATCCCGATCCCACCTTGCCAATTCTGGGACCTGGCAGGCCGTAAGTGCTCTCTTGGGGAAGGCTTCATGTAGCCCAAACCCTGTATTTTCTACAGGTTTTCTCCCCTGTGGCCTGTGGACATGCAGTGGATGGTGTCATGTGCCCCTGGCCCCCTAACCTCGGGCAGCCCGGCAGGACCTCCTGTTTGCAGAGCGGATCCCCCTATTCAGGAACTCATAAGCAGGAATAAGGGTTCAGGAAGACTTCCCAACCTTCTTTTTCCCAGTGGGGAAGGTGGATTCTGTAGTTTTGAGTTCCCTTGACTCTGCACTACTTTCAGTATTTGAATCCCACCACAGCCACTGGCTACGTCTTGCCTAGGTAGTTTTATATGATAGCCGAGTGGATTCTACCTTTTTAGGCACACAGTCTTTTCAAAACCCTTCTGTTTGAATGTTAAATCACACAACCAGACCCCAGCCAGAGTTGATAAGAAAATCATAAAAGTTTACTTAAAATTAATGCAATACAGAAAAGTCTACAGTTTTGAAGAACTTTGAAATGGAGACAATAAGAAAAGTAAAACTGTATGGTTTACAGAAAACACTAGATGCTGTATTCTAAACTATACCTTGTTTTGATGTTAAAGTTCACACAAGATTTCAAATGTCCTGGTACAGATGACAGTTCATTAGGCAATAGAATGTGTAGCAAGTCCTTGATCCAAGTCTCTGGATGTCCTCTTAAAAAGGCTTCAGATATTGTCCTTGTTGAAACGTCTTGGTTTCCAAAATTCTGACTTAAAAATCAGAATTTTCTGTTCAGTATGTGGCAAGTCAAACTTTCCATACACTCAGGACTGGGTTTTGAGAATTTCCCAGGTCTACACATAAACATTCTGGTGTAAAAGTATATGCCAGTTGGACAGACTATTCTGCCATCCAACTTAAACACTATTCAACTGCTCTGAATTCCAAATGTGTCTGATTATATATACAAGTTTATTTTTTTGGACACACTTACCCTTTTTCCCTCTGGGGTGGACTTAAATGGTTCCAAGACAAAACAGATATTAGGGTGCAACAAGTTACCTTTCCCTGTAATTGTCACTGTGGTTCCATGTCAATCCCAGTGACATCCTGTCAATGCATTTGGGTTAACCTCTGACCCCTAGGTCATTACATTACCACTTCCCTGCCATGGAAAACCACAGTGGGATGTTTTATGCTTTCCTGGAGCCCTATACCTGCCTCTCTTATCTTGAAATATAACAGGTCCACAGTATCCTTTATAGAAATACCAGTTATTTTGTAGTTACCTGTTAAAAGGACAGTGTCTTAATTCCAAAGTACACTACATCATATACCATATGATCCCACATAAATGAACATTGGCCTATCATGCAACAGATGCGATGTCTGATCTCCACTTCTGTGGAGATGGCCCTGGAGTCCTGAACACGGGATACCTTTCCTTGCATGATGGCATCATGTGTGCTGGCATCCAGCCATTGCTGGATGTCGGACAAGCAGTGCACCACACTAACCCCCCTTCCAGGAACAATCAGTCCTTCCTCTCCCCACCCATCCCCAAGCAACCCGAGTCGGTTCCCACCCCCGGGTCTCAGGCGAGGCAGGAGGTAAGGCACCCAGCGCCTCAGCCCTCCACACCACCAGGAGAGACCGAGAGAAACTAGGGAGGAGGAAAATAACTCCAACAGAAAAATCTGAGATTTAACCTCTTTAATTAGTTTTGGGTAATTGCTTGTAATAGGTTCTCCAATTTCACAGGAATTTGTACACCTAGGTATTTAATAATTAACCCACTTGTACGTGATTATCTTGACAAGGTCTGGAGTTTTAACTCCAATGAACATAATCATGTCCAGTTTTGTTTGGTTAATCTTGAACCCTGACAGCTCACTGTATGTCTCCAGTGTCTTTTGCCGTGACAGGAAGGATTTCAGTGTGTCCCGCAGAAACAGAGTATGATATGCATACATGTTTTCCTTTCATTCTGAGCCCCCTACTTACTCCAGCAGCCTGGAAGTTACAATATGCTGCTTGCACTAAGCATTCTATATTGAGGCTGAATAGGAGTGGCAAAAGGGGACAGTCCTACCTAGTGCTCCTAGAAATACTGAATCTGTCTGAGATGGGGACATGTATCCTGACTTACTCAGATGGTTCTGTCTATAGCACCTTCACTCACCCTTTGAATATGGCCCCTATGTTAAACACATCCATGCTGCACAGAGAAAAGTACAGCTGTGCAGGAACTTACCGTAACAGTAGATCTTCAAGAGAGGTTCCTTCAGTAGATCATTACATATAGGACTGGCGCCACCTGGCATCGGGCCGCACTGCAGACTTTTCTAGCAATACCTGACAGGGGACCGCCCACCCAACATCAAGTGACCGACGTCAAGCGTGACTGTATATGATAGACGTGGTCCCCATCCCTCCTCAATTCTCCTGCTGGAGCCAAAAGGGGCCTGACAACAGGAGCGACCAGGATTTCAAGTCACTGTAAAAACTGAAATGAGGGGAAGGAGGGAGGAAAAAATATGACCTACTGAAGGAGCCTCTCTCGAAGATCTATTGTTAAGGTAAGTTCCTACATAATTGTACTATCTTACTTCGAGAGGGTTCCTTCAGTAGGTCATTACATATAGGAGAGAGTCCCAAGCAGTCCCTCCAAGGAGAGACCGAGAGAAACTAGGGAGGAGGAAAATAACTCCAACAGAAAAATCTGAGATCCAGAATGGACCCAGTCTTGGACAGAAGGCCCTGTAGGATGGCTAGGCCAAAACCAGCCCTCCGCCTAGAAGCAATGTTCAGACTGTAATGCTTGGTAAAGGTATGGACAGAACTCCAAGTAGCAGCCGCATAAATGTCGGCCGTGGAAACGTTCTGTAAGAAGGCTGCCGAGGCAGCCATGCCCCTACTAGAATGACCTCTGATACAACCCGGCAGAGGCCTCTCGTACTTCTGGTAGCAGAATCTAATGCAGTTGCTTAACCACTTGGACAGGCCCTGCTTAGAAACCGGCTTGTCCTTCGATCTCGGGGCAAAGGAGACAAACAACTGGTCAAAAGAGTGGAACTCTCTGGTCCGGTGGGTGTAACACCGGAGAATCCGATGGACGTCCATCATATGAAGGAGTGCCTCACCTCTGTTAGAGGGGGACAGATAATACACCGGAAGCTTTACTGATTGATTCAGCGTGGCTTCTGACACCATCTTAGGAAGAAACTTTGGATTTGTTCTGAGGATCGCCCAGTCCTTATGGAAAATCAGATAGGGCGCCTTGCAGACTAGAGTGTGAAGTTCTGAAATCCATTGGGCTGACGTGACAGCCACAAGAAAAAGCACCTTCCAGGACAGGAAGCGCAAATCACAGCTCATAGCCGGCTCGAAAGGAGGAAGGGTAAGGTTTTCCAGGATGAAGTTCAAGTCCCAAGGCAGAGTTGGGCTGCGGATGGGGGGGTTTCAGATGGAGAATCCCTTTCAGAAAGGTTTTTGAGACCTCCAACTGAGCCACAGGTTTACCATCCACTAGCTTATGGTACGCTGAGGTAGCTGAGATATGGACCTTCAAAGAGGAGTAGGACATACCGGAGTCAGATAAGTGGAAGAGGTATTTCATGACTTGTGGGGCCGAGCAAGAGAAGGGGTTCCAACCCTTAGTGGTCACCCAAATAGAAAACCGCTTCCACTTCATGGCGTAAGTGGAATGGGTAGAGGGCTTTCTAGCCTCAGTGAGGCTTGAGCAACCCTGGAGGATATCCCAAAATGGGAGATTGCTATGTCTTCAGGAGCCACACATGGATATGCAGGGTCCTGAGCCCTGGGTGCAACAGTCAACCCTGATCCTGAGTCAGAAGGTCATGAGTCACTGGAAGTGGAACTGATGGTTCCCTGGAAAGCTGCTGCAGCAGCGGGAACCAGATTTGTCTTGGCCAGTGAGCAGCAATGAGAATCATCTTTGCCTTCTCCACTTGAAGCTTGAGCAGAGCCCTCTGCAGAATGGGAAATGGAGGGAATGTGTACACAAATTTACCAGTCCAAGATAGAGACAATGCATTGTTCCAGAAAGCACCGTGCCCTGGAACGAGCGAGCAAAACCTGGGAAGCTTTGCGTTTGCTTCGGAGGTGAAGAGGTCTATTTCCAGACGCCCCCAACATTGGAAGATGGATTCCGCCAGTTCCTGAAGCAGTTCCCACTTGTGCACTAGGGTCCGAGATCTGCTGAGACTGTCCGCCAGGAGATTTAAAATGCCTGGAACGTGCACGGCCATGAGGACCAGATGGTGCTGCACTGCCCAGTTCCACACCTGCATCCCCTCCCTGCACAGGGGGTACGACCGTGTTCCTCCTCGTTTGTTGATATACAAAACTACCAACATGTTGTCCATTTGGATTAGCAGTGATCCCTTTGGAAGTAGGGCCTGAAATGCCTGTAAGGCCTACAGGACCACCCTCAGCTCCAGAACATTGATGTGCAAAGGAGACTCCATGCTCCCCACACCATATTTGAGGCATCCATGGTGAGGGTAGCTAGTGATGCAGGGCTCTGAAAGGGAAGTCCCACAGAAAGATTGTGAGACTCTCTCCACCACTGCAGTTCTTTCTGAATCGCAGAGGAGACCAGAACTGGATGGTCCAGGTCATCCAGGAGCTGATCCCACTGTACTCGTAATGACCACTGAGTGACCCTCATGTGAAGTCTTGCTAGGGGAACAGTTGAGATGGCAGTTGCCATCAGGCCCAGAAGGTGCAGGATCTCCCGAGCTGAGATGGTTCTGCGAGAAGCCACTTTGGAGGCTTGGCAGATAAGGGTCTCCACCCTGTCTGGAGGCAGGAAGGCTCTGCACTGGACTGTATCCAGGACTGCCTCAGTGAATTGAAGTCTCTGGGCAGGGATAAGGGATGACTTGGGAACACTGACTGTGATCCCTAGTCTATTGAAAATGTCCAGGGTAAAGGTAAGAGCCTCCAACAGAGAATCTCTGGATGGAGCCGAAATCAACCAATCGTCCAGGTAAGGGAAAACCGCAATACCCCTGCAGCGTAAGAATGCCGCAACCACCACCAGGCACTTGGTAAAAACTCGTGGTGCCAAGGACAGACCAAAAGGGAGCACTCGGAACTGGAAGTGTTCCCCTTTGAAGCGAAAACGCATGAACCGGCGGTGGCTTGGGAAGATGGGGATGTGGAGGTAGGCATCCTGAATATCCAGGGCACAGAGCCAATGGTTCTCCATGAGAAGAGGAAGGAGGCTCTGGAGTGTCAGCATCCAGAATTTTTTGTACTCGACAAACTGGTTTAGTTGACTTAAGTCGAGTATGGGTCTGAAGTCCCCCGTCTTTTTTGGAACCAGGAAAAACTGGGAGTAAAATCCCTTTCCCCTTTGCCTGAAGGGGACCCGCTCGATTGCTTCCTTGAGCAAGAGCGAGTTTACCTCCTCGCGAACTAGGAGGGCCTGGTCCCGAGAACAGGAGGGCTTCCGGGGAAGAGTTTCCGGAGGGATTTCCAGAAATTCTATGGTGTGTCCTACGGACACTATTTGCAGGACCCATTCATCGGAGGTGATCACTCTTCGCTCCTGTATGTGAAGGGCGAACCTCTCCCCCACCTGCTCCCCATCGGGAGACTGAGGATGCAGTGGGGCTGGGGAGTCAACAAGTGGCGGGACGTTCAGGGGAGGACCTCCTGAATGTCTCGGTTTTTGGAGGCAGGAGGGGTGGCTGTACCCATAGCCTTACTCTTCCTTTGGCGGCGCGCCTGAGCATTCTTCCTCTGCCTCCAGGTCCTTTTCCGAAAGGGCTGCTGCTGCTGTTGTTCAGAGCCCAATCGGTACATCGACCTCAAGGACCTAAGGGCAAGTCCTTTGTCCTGTAGGTCTGTGATGATATCTTTGGTGTCCCCACCAAAAAGTACCGAGCACCTAAAAGGGGCATCCTGAATCGCCGACTGGACTTCATTGGCCAGTCCAGAAAGATGAAGCCAGGAATGCCGTCTAAGGGCAATGGCCATTGCTGAGGTGCGAGCCACCGAGTTGACTGAGTCATAGGTGGCGCGAAAGGTATGCCTACAAGAAACTTTGGAGAGGCGGAGATCCTTGGCAAGTTCCTCCTTCAAAGGCGAGGGGTCCATGGACTGGACTCGTGCTTCTAGCCTGGCCAAGGTAGCCTTCTGGTGGGACACCATGTGGGCCATGTAATTGAGGGACTGAAGGGCGCACGTGGTTGATGAGTAAATCTGCTTTCTGAACTGGTCCATCTGCCTCGACTCTTTGTCAGGAGGAGAGGTGCGATCATGAGCCGCAGAGATGACCACAGAGTCAGTCTTGGGATGAACCTTCAGAAACGGGGCATCCTTCAGTGCCCAGTAAAGCCTGTCCGCCCATATGGGGACAGCTAGGAGGGTGTGAGGCATTTGCCAGATGGTAGTGGTGAGGTCTTGGTGAGGTGCCATCCAGGGAGAAATAGGGACCAGAGACAGAGATTCTAGGTCGAGATGCTCCGCCAGTCTCTGTCTCATGGGGTCCTGTTCCTCCGACTCCCAGTCGAAATACTCCTTCATGAACCTCAACAGATCTGAAAAGGCAGGGCCCTTTGGTGCGGACTTCAGAGACTCCTTGCCTTTTGTATCCTCTGTGTCCTCCGGAACCTCCTAAGAAGAATCATCCGCCCCCTCTGAGCTATCGTCGTCCGCCTCCTCGACAGGACGATGTCTGGTATCCGGGAGGGAAACGTCCTGCCAAGTCTTCCCTGAGATGTGTACAGTGGTAATGGAAGAGCTGCTCAGGGAAGGAGACCTAGGAGACCACGGTTGTGGGAGCCTAGTCTCCAGGTCCGAGACCAACTCTGACCGTGCCCCCTGCCACCAAGACTGGATTAAAGCCTTGAAATCCGGGAGGGGTGGAGGTGTAGGTTGAGGCTGAGGGAGAGGAGGAAGAGGAGCAGGAAGTGGGGATAATAAACCTGGAATCCCTGAAAATGTAAATAGGGATTGGATCCAGGGTAGACCTGCCCAAAATTGCTCCATTCCGGAGCGGGAGCCCCCCCGGGTAGTAGCCCCCAGGATACCCTGGTGGGTAATATGGGACAGTTCATTGTCTGGTATAAATCCCCATCATCAGATCTGGTGTCGGGGGTACCCACGTCGGATCCGCCGTTTTGTAAATGGGCAAAGGGTCTGGCATCAGGACAGCCCACGTCAGGGGAACCGATGTCGGAACCGGCACCACCTGATCCGCCACCGGAAGGGGGTCCAGCATCGGAACTCAATGAAGGAGCCCTGACGGTGGAACCTGATCCGGTGTTGGGGGCCAGTGGCAGAGGCTGGACAACTGGTCCCGGTTGCAGAACTGTTGGGACAACCGGTGTCAGAGGTGCCAGGAGCCCGCCTGAAGGCAGAAGAGGGCCTCTATAGTAAGGCCAGATGGCCGGAGAGGAGCCTCCTTCTCCTTGACCCTGAGAGGAGAGAGCGGAGCAGACCCCGAGGCATTGACAGAGTCGAGAGGTTCTCCGTTGTCATCGCCGGAGGTACCTGCCGGTGCATTGAAAGGTACAGGCGAGGAAGGAGGAGGAGGGAGAGGGGCTTTCTTCCTCTGGTCCCGTCGGATGTCGGGTGAGGCACCATCAGGCCCTGACAAGGGAACCGTACTGTGTGGTTGTCAGGGACGGCTGCTTTATTGGGTGGAGTCGGGTGAGCGGGGGAGGAGCCCCCAACCGGTTTATCGACCAGAGCCGGGCGAGTACCCACAGCCTGGATAGCCATCTTACCAGCTGCCATGCGGTCTCCGGAGGAGCCGGGGCCCGACTTATTGGCTGAAACGGTGCGGTCGCTGGAAGAGCCGACGGCCGACTGACCCATGGTAGATTTACCAGACTTACCATCCTTGCTGGGCGGCAGCTGGGCCTTGCTCATCGAGGGCCTAATGTCGTCCGCAGAGCACTCCTGCTCCCTAGATTTCTCCTTGTGTTTTTTAGAAGGAGAGGCCTTTTCGGACAAAGAATGTCTAAGCCTGTCCATTTTCTTCTGAAGAGAAGCCAAGCGGGCTACAGGAGAGACAGGCAGGGGAGAAGAGGGGGAGGAGTAGCTCTCTATGTAAAGGAAGGGATAAAAGCAACTGAATAAAAGAGTAAACAGGGAGGAGTGGAGGCACTGTGGGTCACCTTGGAGACTGGAAAGGGCACCACAATCCGCACAGGGGTTGTGTACAGACCCCCATGTCAGGGGGAGGGAATGGGCAAGGATATGCTAGAAGGCATTCTTAGAATGGCAGAGAAAGGGGAGATACTGTTGATGGGAGACCTGAATATGCCAGATGTTAACTGGAGCACATTTGCTGCAGCCACATCCAAGAGCAGGGCCATTCTTGATGCCCTACAGGTGGCAGGCCTCAGACAGCTAGTTTCAGAACCCACTCGTGAGGGAGCAATCTTAGACCTCGTACTCTCAAATGGGGGCAGTGAGAGGATCTCAGATCTAGAAGTGGGTTGCCATCTGGGAACAAGTGACCATCAAACAGTGTGGTTCACGTTAAACTCAGCTACAGAGTCAAGCCATACAAAAGTGAGGGTACTGGACTTCAGGAGGGCCGACTTTGGCAAGATGGGAGAGTGCCTCAGAAAAGCACTAGCAAACAGGCTAGAAGGAGGTGTGGAGCAACAATGGGGAATCATCAAAACTGCCATCACAGAGGCAACAAGCCTTTGTGTGAAGCAAATAAACAAATCAAAATGAAAGGAAAAGCCACTATGGTTCTCAAAAGAGGTGGCTGTCAAAGTCAGAGACAAAAAGATAGCGTTCCGGAAGTATAAGGAAACACAGAAGGAGCAGAACAGACAGCTGTACCAGTTAAGGCAGAAGAAAGCAGGGAGGAAGTCAGAATAGCAAAGGCCCAAACTGAGGAAAAGATAGCCAACTCGGTTAAGAAGGGGATAAAACCTTTATAGGTATATCAGCAGTAGAAAAGACAAAGGGAGAGATAGTGAGGCTGAATAGAATGAGCAGTGGGTGGGCAGAGGGGACAGTGAAAAGCAGGGATACTGAATGAATATTTCTGCTCAGTATTCAAAAGAGGAGGGAAGTGCCTAATCCAATTAACAGAAGCACTCTTGATAGGGGGTCGATCCCAGTCCTTTCACAGAAGAAAGGGTTCTGCAAGAACTCCTAAAACTGAAGGTGGACAAAGCAATGGGGCCTGATGGAATTCACCCCAGAATTCTAAAAGAATTAAGGGGGGGGAACTAGTGAAACCACTGGCAACTCTTTTTAATAAATCATGAGAGGATGGTGTGGTACCCGAGGACTGGAGGAAGGCGGATGTGATTCCCCTTCACAAAAGTGGGACCAAGACAGAGGCAGGAAACTACAGACCTGTCAGTCTGACTTCTGTGGTAGGGAAAGTGATGGAGTCACTTCTGAAGGAAAGAATAGTTGAGTACCTAGAGGCTAGTGGGGCACAGTACCCAAGGAAGCATGGGTTCACAGCGGGAAGGTCATGTTAGACGAATCTAATAGATTTCTTTGACTGGGTGACTAAAGTAGTAGACCAGGGAGGGGATGTGGACATGGCCTACCTAGACTTTAGCAAGGCATTTGACATAGTCCCACACAAAAAGATTAATAGTCAAATTAACCATCCTGGGAGTGGGTCCCAGGGTGGTAGCCTGGGTGAAACATTGGCTGGACAACAGGACACAGAAGGTACTTGTAAATGGAGTCCACTCTGAAGAAAAGAGAGGTTACTAGTAAGTGCCATGAGGAGTTCAGTATTAGGTCAGTCCTTTTAATGTCTTCATAAGTGACATTGCAGAGGGACTGGAAGGAAAAGTATGCCTCTTTGCAGATGACACAAAGATCTGCAACAGGGTTGATACACAAGGAGGCGTGGAAAGGATGAGAAGGGACTTGGCAAGGTTGCAGGAATGGTCAGAAGTATGGCAGCTAGGACTCAATGCAAAGAAGTGCAAAATAATGCACCTGGGAAACAAGAACCCAGGGGAAGAATACACAATGGGGGGAGGTAGTAACAACAACAAAAAAGGAAAGGGACCTGGGGGTAATCATATCAGATGACCTTAAGGTTAGCAAGCAATGTGAGAAGGCAGTAGGGAGGGCTGAGGGTATACTGGGATGCATAGGGAGAGGCACCAGCAGCAGAAAACAGGAAGTTGTTATCCCTCTGTACAGACAGTTGGTGAGACCCCATCTGGAGCACTGTGTCCAGTTCTGAGGACCCCATCTCTGCAAGGACATAGACAGGATAGAGGCAGTCCAGAGGAGGGCAACTAAAATGGTGCAGGGTCTGCAAGAGAAGCCGTATGAGGAGAGACTAAAGGAACTTAATATGTATACCCTTGAGGAAAGAAGGGAGGGGGGACATGATAGAAACTTTTAAGTACCTCAGTGGAATCAACAAAGTCCATCTTTCAGAAAAAGAGACGTGCAAGAACAAGGGGACACAATTTAAAGATGGGGGGGGCCGTTCAGGGGCAATGTAAGGAAGTATTATTTCACAGAGAGGGTAGTGGATGCATGGAACAGCCTTCCTGAGGAGGTTGTGGGGTCTAAAACTGTGGCAGAATTCAAGAATGCATGGGACAGACATAAGGCAATTCTTGTGGGGGGTAGGAAGAAATAGGCTGTTGGTTAAATAGGATCTGCGGCCTATCCTGTAGTTAGGGAAATGGGCAGACTAGATGGGCCAAGCGGTCCTTATCTGCCATCAAAGTCTATGTTTCTATGTTTCTAAGCGGGCTTTTAACAGATGGGCCTCCAAAGTCTGCTGTCTCCTCTTTTTTGTGGCCTGACTGAAGGTCTGGCACTCAAGGCAGGAAGAGACTGGATGGTCCGGGCCTAGACAGAGGACACACTTGAGGTGACTGTCTTTGTGCGGGATCTGCGTACCACAGGATGAGCACTTCTTCTTTGGAGAAGACATCAATAAGAAACGCAAAATTAGTAAGGAAATTAGCAAGGGAAAATCCGTATGAACACTCTCGACGATTGCTATATGGAAGTCTGCTGTCACGACTGACACGAGGTAGCAATGAGAAAAACTGGAGGAGTGGATGTGAGGACTGCCCACTATATATAGTCACGCTGACGTCAGTCACGTGACGTCGTGGGCGGTCCCCCTTCAGGTATTGCTAGAAAAGACTGCCGTGCAGCCCGACGCCAGGTGGTGCCAATCCTATGTGTAATGACCTACTGAAGGAACCCTCTCGAAGTAAGATCTGCCAGTTAAGGTGGTCATGCTCCTCTGTATCCATTGTTATTGCCACCTTTTGGCATTTTTGTCCTGAGACTGCTGAGATGTTCAGCAGGTTCCTTCTTATATCGTCTCTTAAGTGTCTCCCTTACTTAAAGACTGTTTTGCCTGTGTGAACCATTTTGGTTACTGGAAGTCCTTTTTTCTGTTTTTGCTTTCTGTCTCTCTCTAGTCTTTAAAACCAGCTCTGTATTTAGCTCCCTCCAGTCATTAACCCATGATGCTAATAGCGCTACATGCCTGGCCTACTACATCGATAAAAATGGAGCAGCTCCTACAATGTCTGGAAATAATGATTTTTGAAAAGTATCAATTCAGCGGAGGGCAGTATCCAATAAGGGCTGACCCCACAAGGAATAGCAACTGGTGGACACAATACAACCCTGGCAGTGCTGCGTGCCCTCTCACAGTACCCCCTCCATACAGAGTTAGGACAAGTCGACTTTCCTAATAAATATCCAAGTTCCCCATGTGATACGTACTTATGTTTAGTTTCTGTTTTTTTATGGTTTGGGTTTTCTTTTCAAAATTAAGTGTTTAGTTAGTTCAGTTTGTATGTAATGGTATGAATTTATTGAAGTCAAAGTTACATTTTCACATTTTATTAATAATAAGACAAACAGTAGAAGGGGAAAAAGATGCTTTATCTGTTCTCCTTAGCAAAGAATTAACTGTTTATGTTGAAACTGTATATTGGCAGGTTGGGGAGGTGGAGGAATCGTTGGGAGTCTGTTGGGGCTCCACACTGGAATCTAGAGCAGTCTAGATGGCTGGGGAGAGCTCCAGGGGGCTGCTTCTGGCTGCATTCAGTCCGAAGATGGGTCTTTCTGTTTTTGCTCAGTATATGCCTGTTGTTTGACTTACCTGGTATTTAGCTACTAGAACTAGCAGCTTGTTACAGGTGAAAAGTAATAAAATCTATACGAAAACCTTGCTGTGTACAGTATCTAATTTGTAATGCGTGTTAGTCATCGTGTTAAACATGCTGTCGTGATTATTCAGGGTAAACGTTTGTGCTTGTTTAGGTTTTGAGCAAGTCAGAGCCCCATTGAAAACCGCCATTTCTGTGAACAGTCCTGTTGGTGGCTCCTCGCTTGATTTTCTAGCTGTGAGACAACACGCACACCACAGCCTCCCTGCTAAACTGTCAGAATTACTTAACTGTTAGATAGGAGTACAGTGTGGCAGGAAACGCAGTTACAATTTTTCACTGCAGTCAGGTTTCCAAATGTAGATCAGATGTACAGTTTGTGTTTTACTCAAAACTCTAGAGACACAATAGAGTGGAAAACAACATGCCTGCTGTCATCTGCCAAAATGGGGTTTCCTCACTTGGCAACTCTCAGGCTGTTTGTTAATGACAGCAGTCAATTGAGACTGTCATTCTGATATGAGGATTTTCATATGACCCTGTGATAGTAGACTGCCTGTCACTGACTACTGCTAAGCGTTTTCTCTGGCCAACCTCCCATTTGTTACTGGGCTCTGCATCTACACATATTTCATCCCCCATCTGTGTGTCTGGGAGAGTTTGTGTGAGTGTTTTCCCCGTGATCTTTTTCTCGTAGTAAATGTCATCTGTCTGCTGGAGCGCCACATCTTTGTATGAAGTCATCATGTGTGGTGTTGCTTATTGGGTGTTTTTGATGAGTAATTGAAATATTTAAATTAGTGACACTTTTTAATTTATAACCACAGAATCAGTGTCATACTCATGGTCAGGGCTTTGGAAAAGAAAAGCGGCACACTCTCTGTCTCATGGGTCTTTGGGACATGACCCATCAAAGTGGAGTTTTTTATTTAGTTTTCGTTTACCGGGTGAGTGCTAGCCAAACAAATAACTATTTTCAGACACGACCCGGGAGGTTACAGACGTAAACAGTACAGTACAGGTAGTGGTAGGATGTGACTTTAGACAGTAACTAGTATGGTACAGTTAAACATAATACAAAAGAACAGTTAAATTACAGCAGTAGGATACAGATTACAGTAACACAATACAAATAGTGAATAACCATTATCACCTGGTTGACAAGAGACTAGTACAGACCCAGGGTATGTGCCATAGGCCTAACAAACATATACTTTGCATAAGTGCTTAGGCTAGTAAACAGC
The DNA here is from genome assembly GCA_016271365.2 of Neoceratodus forsteri. Classification (NCBI taxonomy): domain Eukaryota; kingdom Metazoa; phylum Chordata; order Ceratodontiformes; family Ceratodontidae; genus Neoceratodus; species Neoceratodus forsteri. The sequence continues at coordinate 143,148,357 of JADMNL010000024.1, forward strand.
TAGAAACTCTTTAACAACACCAAAAAGTGGCTAATGAAAGTGGGAGCTGAGAAATGAGGGGCCATGGGTAGGGGGAGGAGGAGATGGTAGCAGAGAAGTTAGGGGGGATTGAAGCACGTGCAAGGGGCAGGTTTACATAGGTGAGACAGATAGGCTTTCTTAAAACAGGGATGACTTGGCATAGCCCAGACACCTAGGGGAAAAGAGTTCCAGTTTGGGAGCAGCACAAAAGAAAGCACATGTTCCCTTGGAGATTTTGCATCTCAGCACTTGCAGTAGGGATTGATCGGTGGACTGGAGGCCACAGGAGAGGTTAAAGGAAGAAGAAGGGAGGCAAGAGATGCCAGGACATTAGTTCTGGTAATGCTATCCACCAGTGCGTCAAAGGAGAGCCGTTGATAGTTTGAGGAGGAAGGCCAGTTTAAGTCTGCATAGAGATGACATCGATATTTTAGTCGCAGGGATGCAGAAGCATAGCGACAGATAGGGTTATACATTGTGTCCCATCTGAGTAAGGATACCTTCGAAGCATTAATATAAGCTGCCACTCCATAAGTCAGAGAGAGGAGCAGAATACCTCTAGCAATAGCCAGTGTGGCAGAAGGCGTCAGGATATGACTAGTCTTATAAGCAAGCCCGATTTTGGAGTCCACAGCCTTACATGTGGACATGATATGTTGGTCCAGGTCAAGAGAACCATCGAGCAGGACTCCAGGGTATTTAAAGGAGCTTATCATCTTTAGTGGAGAAACCATCAAGGCAGGAGACGTTGAGTTGACTTTGAGCTGACCTTAGTTTTGCCGCAGTGCCAAAGACCATTGACTGAGTTTTTTTCCACATTAAATAATAGTTTGCACCTGGAGAGTCAAGCTCTGAACATCCTGAAAGGCAGAGGAAAGGTTAAGATTTTCTCTGATATACTCTTTGAGCTATAGTACAGAACAAAGTTGTCTGCATAGAGGAGACATGAGAAATGAGCGGTATCCTGAGTAATGAGGTTTATGAAGGTAGAGAAAGGAAGGGGACCCAGGACAGAGCCCTGGGGAATGCCAGTATTTATGGACGCTGGACCCAATATGACAGAGCTGAAGTTCATGACTTGAGACTTGTCCGTGATGTAGCTATTGAACTAGGTCACAGATTGTGATGAGAAGCCCAGGGATGAGAGAATAGAGAGCAGAGGAGGGTGATCAACCAGATCAAAGGCTTTTGTGAGGTCTACGACTACAGTTCCTGTTAGAAGACCAGTATCTATTGCACCAAGAGCATCGTTTTTAAACTTGAGCAGGGCAGTGGTGGAACTATGCCCTTTGCAGAAACCATACTGGTTAGGCGAGAGCCACTTAAATTTAGATAGGTATTCAGTAGTTTGGGAGGCTAACAGTTTTTCTAGGATTTTACCTAGGACAGAGAGTATCACAGTGGGCCGATAATTAGAGATGTCTTTCTTGTCCCCTTTTTTGAAGATGGGTGTTATCCTAGCAGTTTTCCATATGTTTGGGACAAAACCTTGACAGAGAGACAGGATATAGATTCTAGCTAGAGGGAGAGGAGGCAATAAATGGGGCTGCTAGCTTTAGAAGCTTAGGCTCGATACTGTCTGAGCCAACACTGGTGTTATCACAGACTGAATTTAGTAGTTTTAGGACAGCTGCTTTGGTGATGGCCTTGAAATGGAAATCAGAATGTTCTGACCATGACCACAAAATAAGTGATAGGTTAGAATAAATCCTTAGAGACAGTGATCAGGAGGTAATGACCACAGCATTGTTATGAGACACACTCAAGGTGGTGTTGAGAGGATCTTCTCACCTTAAAAAATCTAAAGAAAAGCAACTGCAGTCTCTTCAGAGTAAGCTGCTAGATCTGCGGCAGTTACACATTCAGGGCGTCTATACAGTAGTAACACAAATGTCAACTGTGAAGCAGAAAATTTGGGATCTCCTTCCCCCAAAACAGAAATGGCACTATGATTATTACTGCATAAATACTACGATGGGGGAGCTCGGGCTACTAAAGTGTTGGCCTTCTGCCTTTGGCTGTCATTCAGATAGTGGTAACACAGATTAAGCAACTGACCACCCGCGAACTTGAGGCAGATCCTGAAAAGAAAATCTTCCAGGTATTTCATGCATATTATTCCTGTTTATATAAGGTGGACTTCAACCCAAACTTTGTTGATATTGAGCAGTACCTGATAACCCTGCACTTACCTACCTTACCTCACCCTAGCTGAGAAGCTGTTTTATAAATATGGCCTAAAACTTCTCATTCTTATTTCAGCAGCCTTTACTTCACTGAGCAGATTGGAAAGGTGGTCAATGTGGCAGTTAAAAGTTAATGTTACTAAATGCAGGGTGATACATGTGGGGTCAAAAAATACTAGCACTAAATTTAGAAACATAGATGTCAAAGGCAAAAAGAGGACCAACGACCTATGAAGTCTGCTCAGTACTGGCCTGCGTCCACACCCAGCCTAATGCTGGGCCAGTGCTAGTCTACCCATGGCCCTGACTGCATTCTGACAGCCCGTTTAGAATGGGGGGGGGGGTAGTAGGGGAAAACCCCACTGGGGAAAAGAATTTCAGAGTAATAGTATCAGACAGCATAAAGCAGTGTCAGATCCAGAATCTTACAATGGGGGTGTTGGGGTGATGTGCATACTTGACATGCATTTTTTTAATCCTTTATATTGCCTGCTATTATCTTTTTCATTACATTTTTAACAGAAAATGCAAATGTAATTTATGGTATTGAATGTATGATTTCTTACAATCAGTGCATCAAACTTCTTCAACAAAGTGAAATGCAGCAGCAGCAAGCAAGTAACTCGCAATGGGGGGGGGTGCAGTCACCCCTTCACTCTCCACTACATCTGCCACTGGCTTGAAGGCATAAGCATAATGCTGTACGGTGGAGGGTAAGACAGACAGGATGTTGAGAATGTAGTAGGATGGTAGGTAGTACAGACAGGACATCGAGAATGTAGTAGGGCGGTGGGTAGGACAGACAGGATGTTGAGAATGAAGTAGGGTGGTGGGTAGGACAGACAGGATGTTGAGAATGTAGTAGGGCGGTGGGTAGGACAGACAGTGTGTTCAGAATGCAGTAGGGCGGTGGGTAGGACAGACAGGATGTTGAGAATGCAGTAGGGTGGTGGGTAGGACAGACAGCGTGTTCAGAATGCAGTTGTGTGGGAGGGTAGGACAGTCAGGATGTTGCGAATGCAGTAGGGTGGTGGGTAGGACAGACAGGATGTTGAGAATGCAGTAGGGTAGTGGGTAGGACAGATAGGATGTTGAAAATGCAGTAGGGTGGTGGGTAGGACAGACAGGATGTTGAGAATGCAGTAGGGAAGTCGGTAGGACAGATAGGATGTTGAAAATGCAGTAGGGTGGTGGGTAGGACAGACAGGATGTTGAGAATGAAGTAGGGTGGTGGGTAGGACAGACAGGATGTTGAGAATGTAGTAGGGCGGTGGGTAGGACAGACAGGATGTTGAGAATGCAGTAGGGTGGTGGGTAGGACAGACAGGATGGTGAGAATGCAGCAGGGTGGTGGATAGGACAGACAGGATGTTGCGAATGCAGTAGGGTGGTGGGTAAGACAGACAGGATGTTGAGAATGCAGTAGGGCGGTGGGTAGGTCAGACAGGATGTTGCGAATGCAGTTGGGCGGTGGGTAGGACAGATAGGATGTTGAGAATGCAGTAGGGCAGTGGGTAGGACAGACAGAATGTTCAGAATACAGTAGGGTGATGGATAGGACAGGCAGGATATTGAGAATGCAGTAGGGCGGTGGGTAGGACAGACAGGATGTTGAGAATGCAGTAGGGCGGTGGGTAGGACAGACAGGATGTTGATAATGCAGTAGGGCAGTGGGTAGGACAGACAGGATGTTGAGAATGCAGTAGGGTGGTGGGTAGGACAGGCAGGATGTTCAGAAAGCGGTAGGGCTGTGAGTAGGACAGACAGGATGTTGAAAATGCAGTAGGGTGGTGGGTAGGACAGACAGGATGTTGAGAATGCAGTAGGATGGTAGGTAGGACAGACAGGATGTTGAGAATGCAGTAGGGTGGTGGGTAGGGCAGACAGGATGTTGAGAATGCAGTAGGGCGGTGGGTAGGACAGATACGATGTTGAGAATGCAGTAGGGCAATGGGTAGGACAGACAGGATGCTGAGAATGCAGTATAGTGGTAGGTAGGACAGACAGGATGTTGAGAATGCAGTAGGGCAGTGGGTAGGACAGACAGGATGCTGAGAATGCAGTAGGGCGGTGGGTAGGACAGACAGGATGTTCAGAAAGCAGTAGGGCTGTGAGTAGGACAGACAGGATGTTGAAAATGCAGTAGGGTGGTGGGTAGGGCAGACAGGATGTTGAGAATGCAGTAGACCGGTGGGTAGGACAGATAGGATGTTGAGAATGCAGTAGGGCAGTGGGTAGGACAGACAGGATGCTGAGAATGCAGTATAGTGGTAGGTAGGACAGACAGGATGTTGAGAATGCAGTATAGTGGTAGGTAGGACAGACAGGATGTTGAGAATGCAGTAGGGTGGTGGGTAGGACCGACAGGATGTTCAGAATGCAGTAGGGTGGTGGGTAGGACAGAAAGGATGTTCAGAATGCAGTAGGGTGGTGGGTAGGACAGATAGGATGTTCAGAATGCAGTAGGGTGGTGGGTAGGACAGACAGGATGTTCAGAATGCAGTAGGGTGGTGGGTAGGACAGACAGGATGTTCAGAATGCAGTAAGTGGTGGGTGGGACAGACAGGATGTTCAGAATGCAGTAGGGTGGTGGGTAGGACAGACAGGATGTTCAGAATGCAGTAGGGTGGTGGGTAGGACAGACAGGATGTTCAGAATGCAGTAGGGTGGTGGGTAGGACAGACAGGATGTTCAGAATGCAGTAGGGTGGTGGGTAGGGACAGACAGGATGTTCCAGAATGCAGTAGGGTGGTGGGTAGGACAGACAGGATGTTCAGAATGCAGTAGGGTGGTGGGTAGGACAGACAGGATGTTCAGAATGCAGTAGGGTGGTGGGTAGGACAGACAGGATGTTCAGAATGCAGTAGGGTGGTGGGTAGGACAGATAGGATGTTCAGAATGCAGTAGGGTGGTGGGTAGGACAGATAGGATGTTCAGAATGCAGTAGGGTGGTGGGTAGGACAGATAGGATGTTCAGAATGCAGTAGGGTGGTGGGTAGGACAGACAGGATGTTCAGAATGCAGTAGGGTGGTGGGTAGGACAGATAGGATGTTCAGAATGCAGTAGGGTGGTGGGTAGGACAGATAGGATGTTCAGAATGCAATAGGGCACCTGAATGGCTGAGTATGATGAGCTATACTGCCAACAATGAGAGAATATCTTATTTGCTGTCCGACAGACCAAACCGATTTCTGGATATATGGGGACCCTTTTTGTGTAGGATAAGGCCCCCAGGAACTGATCTGGTTGGGCAGGTTTAGTACAATGTAGATGGCAAGTAGTAAAACAAATTAATACATGTTTCCTGTGACCAGCAAGTTGATGATATGAAATTATTTGTTAATTTGCTAGATTGTTAGTATATGATATCTTGTCTATATGTCTAACTTTTAGTCATGAGTCATGAATTAATTACTTTTTGTAAGACCTTAATTAGTATCAAATGTATACTGTTCCATGATGCTGTTTGATTTATTTATTTATTTATTGCAATTGTTTCACCAGGAAAGGCACACTGAACAACAAGATGCTTGTCTCCCAGTGCGACCGGGGTTACATGGATATGATAACACGCAGGTTATCAAGTGAACAGTTAACAGAAGCAAACAAAAAGCAGCATAAGGATACACGATTGCATGAATATACAAGCAGCGCACATTGAAATGCTTAGGATATTATGGCATCAAGTAACAATTTTTGTGACAAGAAGCAGTAGACAAGGTAAATTAGCACAGTAGTAACAGCTGTAAACAACAGAGGATGTATATCACAGTTATACAGTTATACACAGTACATAGGGCAAAATAGGCCCAGGACGTAAATGCAAGTTTGGGGATATATGCCAGCTTCTGTAGCAAGGCTATGGCCACTGGTATGGCATTGGAGAGGGGATAGTGGGGCATGGCAGGTTCAGGTACAGGAGCAATTTGTAGTAAGGAAGTTTGCTACTAGGGCGGAAGACAGAGAGTAGGAAGAGGAGGAGTGCTGAATTTGCGATGTGGGGGCGTTCCAGAGCTTGGGTAGCCAGTGTGAGAAGGCAGCTTGATCGGCAGAGGTCTTCCACTTAGGGATTGAAAGTTGGCGGGAGTCACTGGATCTAAGATGATGGGTGGAGGATGGGGCATCTATGAGCACAGTGGCAAGGTAGAAGGGGATGGACCCGCGCCGTAGGTTGGAGACAAATTTAGCACAATGAAAGATGCGGCGGTTTTCTAGGGACAGTAATGCCAAGGCTCGGTAGAGGTTGCAGTGGTGGGTGAGGGGAGAGGCATCGAGAGCAAAGCGGCAGAAGGCATTACAAAGTGTGTCCAGTTTAGATAGGCTGGACTTAGGGGCTGCACTGTATACAATGTCGCAGTAGTCGATGGAGGGGAGTATCATCTTCAGGACCAGTTCACGTCGGACTTGAGGAAGGAGCTGCTGCGGTTCCTATGTAGTGCACTGAGCATGGGATGTAGTTTTTTTGAGATAGCATTGATGTGGTCTGAGAAGGAGAGATGGCTGTTGAGCCAGACCCCAAGTCAGGGAACAAGGAGACATCTTCAAGTTTTTGGCCATCCAGGGTGGCGAAGTAGGGAAGGGAAGGGAGTCTGGCCAGGTTTCATTGTGTGCCGAAGGTCATAGTGACAGTTTGTTTTTGCATTTAGGGAGAGCTGGTGTGAGCTAAACCATTGCTGTACCTTGTTGAAGTCAGCTTGGAGGTTTGATTGTACCACATCGGGGCGGAGCCCGAGTAGTAGAGTACAGTATCATCTGCATACATGTGGATTGAGAAAGTAGAGCAGATAATTGGCAGGTCATTTAGGAATATAGAGAACAGAACGGGACCAAGAACCGACCCCTGTGGAACACCGGTAGTTAAGGGAAGGGGGGTGGAGATCGCATTTGAGACTCTAACGGACTGAGTTCTATCAGAGAGGTATGACCTGAACCAGTTTGTGGCTGCGACAGAGAGGCCTGATTCAGCAAGACTCGAGAGCAATATGGGGTTGGAGATGGTGTTGAAGGCTTTTGCAAGGTCGACAAAAACGGCTGAGGTGATCAGTCCACTGTCCATTCCTGTCAGGATAGTGTCTGTAAGCCTTATCAGGAAGGAGGTGGTGGAGTGTCCCTTCCTGAAGCCAGACTGGAATGGCATGAAGAATTTGGAGTCAGTGAGGAAGGAGGTAAGTTGGGTGAGCAAAAGGTGCTCTCGTAGTTTTGCTAGGACTTGGAGGAGGGAGATAGGGTGGTAGTTAGAGGGGGAGGTAGGGGCACCTCCTTTTGGCAGAGTGATGACAATGGCGTGCTTCCATGCATGGGGGACAGCAGTAAAGGATTGGTTTTCTGTATCTTATGTACACTGTTTTACTTCTTCCTTTTGGAAAAGAATAAATAACCAAAAAATTATTATGGTAAAAAAAAAAACACAAACAGAATGCAGTAGGGTGGTGGGTAGGACAGAGAGGATGTTGAGAATGCAGTAGGGTGGTGGGTAGGACTGATACGATGTTGAGAATACAGTAGGGCAGTGGGTAGGGCAGACAGGATGTTGAGAATGCAGTAGGGCAGTGGGTAGGACAGACAGGATGTTGAAAATGCAGTAGGGTGGTGGGTAGGACAGGATGTTGAGAATGCAGTAGGGCGGTGGGTAGGACAGACAGGATGTTCAGAATGCAGTAGGGTGGTGGGTAGGACAAACAGGATGTTGAGAATGCAGTAGCGTGGTGGGTAGGACAGACAGGATGTTCAGAAAGCAGTAGGGCTGTGAGTAGGACAGACAGGATGTTGAAAATGCAGTAGGGTGGTGGGTAGGGCAGACAGGATGTTGAGAATGCAGTAGGCCGGTGGGTAGGACAGATAGGATGTTGAGAATGCAGTAGGGTAGTGGGTAGGACAGACAGGATGCTGAGAATGCAGTATAGTGGTAGGTAGGACAGACAGGATGTTGAGAATGCAGTAGGACGGTGGGTAGGACAGACAGGATGTTGAGAATGCAGTAGGCCGGTGGGTAGGACAGATAGGATGTTGAGAATGCAGTAGGGCAGTGGGTAGGACAGACAGGATGCTGAGAATGCAGTATAGTGGCAGATAGGACAGACAGGATGTTGAGAATGCAGTAGGGCGGTGGGTAGGACAGAGAGGATGTAGAGAATGCAGTAGGGCAGTGGGTAGGACAGACAGGATTTTGAGAATGCAGTAGGGCAGTGGGTAGGACAGTCAGGATGTTGAGAATGCAGTAGGGCAGTGGGTAGGACAGTCAGGATGTTGAGAATGCAGTAGGGCAGTGGGTAGGACAGATAGGATTTTGAGAATGCAGTAGGGCGGTGGGTAGGACAGACAGGATGTTGACAAAGTGCAATAGGGCAGTGGGTAGACCGACAATGTTGAGAATGCAGTAGGGCGGTGGGTAGGACAGATACGATGTTGAGAATGCAGTAGGGCGCTGGGTAGGACAGACAGGATGTTGAGAATGCAGTAGGGTGGGAGGGTAGGACAGACAGAATGTTGAGAAAGCAGTAGGGCAGTGAATAGGACAGACAGGATGTTGTGAAAGCAGTAGGGCAGTGGATAGGACAGACATGATGTTGAGAATGCAGTAGGGCGGTGGGTAGGACAGAGAGGATGTTAAGAATGCAGTAGGGCAGTGGGTAGGACAGACAGGATGTTGAGATTGCAGTATGGTAGTGGGTAGGACAGACAGCATGTTGAGAATGCAGTAGGGCGGTGGGTAGGACAGACAGGAAGTTGAGGTGCATAGGGAGGGGGATCATCAGCAGGAGAAACGGTGTGCTGGTGCTACTGTGTAGATCAGAGGTTAGGCCTCACCTGGAGTACTGTGTGCAGTTCTGGAGTCTGCATCTGAAGGACAGGGACAGACTGGAAGCATTGCAGAGAAGGGTAACCACGATGTTGTGGGGACAGCAGGGAAGTATGTACGAGGAGAGATTCGCAGAACTGGACATGAACATGGCCGAGACAAGGAGGGGGAGAGAGGGCGTGATTGAACATACAAACACCTCCACAGGGGACATAATGTGATAGCTGGGAACGGTTCAGACTGAGTGGGAACAGAAACACTGGGGGCATGTTTAAGAGAGACACCAGGAAGTACTTTTCACAGAAAGGGTGGTAAAGGCGTGGATTAGGCTGCCTGAAGAAGTCTGTGCAAGATCGGTGGGGGGGAGATTCATATACAGGGACTTGTTAAAGACCATACCTGAAGGAGAGAGTGAAGAGCCTGTAGTGTGCTCTCACTTAACATTAGGTAGGAAATGTGCAGGCACAGTGGGCCGGGGCCATTTTTCTGCTGACTGATTCCATTTCTAAGTATGAAGTGTGGACTTGTTAGTGAGCTAGAGAAACTTGTTTATACTGGGTTTGAGTTTTAGTACCATTTCTGTTCTGTACATAGTATGACATTTCTTTGCTTTTTGGCCCCTTCAGGGTATGGAGCCTTACATTATTGGGCCTCCCAACTGCTATCAGCTGTCACAATGGGGGTACAGCCTCCCTCATCTGCCCAGCTATGAGAGCGTGAGAAAGAAGGACCATCAGCAAGAGATCCACCAGATGATTGCTGAGCGCTTTGGTTTAAACCTGGCTTGCTACGGTGACGTGAGTTGAGCCTCTTGGTATCTTTCCTCTGATGAGCTTGACTTTCTAGACAGTCTCACCATACTCTCCTTTCCACCTAGCAGAATGTACACTCCCTGCATTACAAAGAATAGAAATCCTGCTGTTGTAAATTTGAGCATGTGTGATGTCTGGTTAATAACTCCAGTGTATTGTTTCTTTTATATTTTTTTAATTAATTTATACAAAGGATTATTGCAAACAATCACTCATTGCATAATATGTCTAAACAAGCATTAAAGTAGCAGTATTTGTTAGATGGCAAAAGATTCCATCATATATATTTTTACTGAAAATGTATTTCTCACATCCTTTGATTCACCCTTAGTGTATTTTTAGTTGACTCAGACATTTTTTAACAGCCTTTATAGCTAATTTTGTAATTAATGACTCACACCATTGAAGGTGGTCAACACTTAAATTAAAAAAAAATCTTTTCTGTTGAGGTTACCTGATGACTGTACATGAGAGGTTCATAATGTTGGATGTATTAGGATGGTGTAACCACATGTTTCTGATGGTAAACAGCACAGCACTGTACCAAGATATTTGTTTCATGGTGACCATGGTACAGGAGTAGGGATTTGTGAAAACTTCAGAATCTTGTATCATGGTCCATGATTGAAAGAAAACAAAAAGGAAAAACATTACTGCTGGAAATAAAACTATATGGTGATTAACAATTTAGGGAACAAATTGAACATAAATGTAGATGTAGTACATCTATTACATAAGAGTTCCATGCAAAGGGCAATGGCTTGTAAACTTAACGGTCACTATGGAGTCTACACCAGTCTACTTATCTCTAGTATGTAATATAGGAACTGGTTTGGGTAATTTATCACAACTTTAGTTTGAAAAAAGAACCCCAGACAGAGATGAAGGATTCCAATTTGTCAAATACAGTATCGCTGATTCTTTTATTAGTTGCTACTATGCTCATAAACTTCATCTATTCCTTGAATGAAGGTATTGTGGTTTGATTTCCTCTTATTTATTTAGGAAATCGGAATTACAACCCTTTGAGTCACAGACTCGTTTGCAAAGACTCCACGTCAGAATAAAACATAGATATTCCTACAGTACATACTGTACATAGAATAAATGTGGGTGAGCAATCATACAGAGTACAAATACAGTGAGCATGGATTAATTCCTATACATTTGGTAGCTAATACAGGGTAGAGGTATCGTCATATTTACCTCAGCGGTTAAGGTCTATACAATTGGTAGCTAAAGCAATGCATGATATGAGTTGGTAGTAAGCCACTTTAGGGAGGCCTTGTCTTATACATAATACAATGCATTCATAGTCCAGTGCAATTAAATGGTAACTGAGGGAAGTGAGGAGCCTGTAAGCTAGAAATAGTGAGGGCTCTCCACTGCCTGGCAAAGGGCAGGTGTGTGGCCTAGCAGCGTGGTGCAGTATCCACAGGTTACAGGTTACACTGGCATTAAGGTGAGGAGAGGATATGGGCCCTTAAGGCAGCTTTAAAAGGACCTAGATTGGTGATTGATGAGACAGCTGGTGAGAGGGCATTGTACCAGGATGGAGCTCTAAGGGGGAAGGATCGCTGGGCCAGGGTGGTCCTGACCCTAGGCACCTTCCAGATAGTTTCTGGGGCAGCTCGTGTGGACGCAGAGATGGTGGCTGCCTGAAGAGAAGCCATGACACCTACTGGGGTTAAATCCAGGTGGATTCTTTTGCTGAAGACAGGTCTGGTATAATAGTCTTTCCTCAAGGGAGAGGATATTGCAGGGTTTTATTTAACTGTAAAAATTGATTAGCATTTTGCTCATAAAAGTGCTAAAACTTTGTGAAAATGCATAGCTCTTGCCTCACCGTGTTTAACAAACACATCACTTCTATAAAAATCTATATAAATGCTTTCTGTACAGTTAGTATCATCCCAAGAAAAAACTGCTAATCAATTATTTAAAACCCTGTATTGGTGAGCGCGTATAGGGTGCAAGTATGTGTATTTCTGTCTGCACCAGAGAGGAGCCGGCAGGCCTTATTGATGACTGCTTGTATTTGATGACGCGCCGTAGGGTGCAGCACAGATTGTGAGACCATAGTCCACCAGCGATAAGACTGAGGAGGTAATGGCTAGGTGAAGTGCTTCAGGTGGCAGGCAGTCTTTACGCCTGTAAAGGAGACCAATGCGGGTGCTGGCGGAGGGGAGGATTTTTATATGTTCGTGGAATGAGAGGGAAGAGTGAAATGATATACCTAGATACTTATACTTTTAGACCTGTTCCAGTGGGATGAGAGAGGTGGACAGTATTTCCAGGGGGAAGTAGAGCATTGTCTTAGTTTTTTTAATGTTGACCACCAATCTGAGTTCAGCAAACCAGTGTTCAATCTGAGAGGAGTTTTGTAAGGTATGCTGGAGAGAGAGAGAGAGAGAGAGAGAGAGAGAGAGAGAGAGAGAGAGGATCAGGATGTACGGCATAAAGAGCAGCGTCGTCTGCATAGAGGAGAAGGTTGCCGGGGCAGGATTTAGGCAGGGTGGTGAGGTAGATGCTGAACAGCAGGGGACCCAGGATAGATACCTTGGTAATTCCTGAGCGCACAGGCAGCAGAGTAGATATGGTATTATTAATTTTAACACACTGGGTTCTAGATGAAAGACATCTGGAGAACCATGAGAGTGGACAATGAGAGACCCCAATTTGTTGTAATGTGTTAAGAAGGAGGGGATGAGAAACTGTGTCGAAGGCCTTTGAGAGGTCTATAAACATGGCCCCTGCGAGGTGCCCCTTGTCAAGCATGGCGTGCAGGGAGTTAGCGAATTCTGTGAGGGCAGTCTTAGTGCTATGACCAGCTCTGAAACCATGCTGCTCCCTACATAAGAGGTTGTGTGCAAGGAGGTAGTCAGTGAGCTGATCGGCCATGATCTTTTCAAGGGCTTTAGAGAGTGGGGGGGACAGAATCGAGATGGGCCAGTAGTTGTTTGGAAGGGAGTTGTCACCACATTTCAATATTGGTGTTATCACTGCCATTTTCCATGAGGTTGGGGACTGGCCCATGCGCAGGGACAGATTTAGAAGGTTCGTGAGTGGGGAGATAGCTGAGTCTAGTGCGAGGTATTGGATATGCATATCGAAGGCGTCTTTGCAGTAATTGGAGCTCTGGAGGGCTTTGGACAGGTAGGCTTTCGCTTCTGTAGGGGTAATGACTCAGAGTTTGAAGGGGGGGTGGAGGAGCTCAGTCGGTGGGGTAGGCTGAATTGGATCAAACAAGTTGCTAGGGAGGACTGAGCTGAGGTCTGAGAAGGTGGAGTTGAGGCAGTTAGCTATGTGAAGTGTGTTTGTGGTGGTAGTACCGTTAACACTAAGTTGTGGGGGGGGAGCGGGATTTACTGTTAAGCTCCTTGATGTTGTCCCAGAACTTTTTTGTGCTACCCCAGGAGGTGGCTAGGGCGGTTCTGTAGTGCTCCACCTTGGCCTTGCCGATTGCCCAGGTACACTTATTGCGGACAGCATTATAGGCCTGCCTGTTGCTTAGCAAACTGGAGGCAGTGGCACTATGCCAGAGGTTGTCACACATTTTTAACTGTTGTAGGAGTTCTGGGATGATCCAGGGGGCACTACGTTTCTTAGTAGTCACTTTGATGGTTGGTGCAAAAGCATCACAGGCGGTATTAAAGGTGGTGGTGAAGTAATGCAATGCATCATCTATGTGCTGGGCTTGGAAAATAGGGGACCAGTCCCTGTTAATTAGATACTGTTTGAGTTTGGCTAAGTCTTCTGGGCATAGTCAACGAAGAAAGGTGATAGTTGGTAGTGGTTTAGGTAGCTGACAGGACCAGCTGAAGATGATTGGGGAGTGGTCAGTATAAGCCTTTGTTAAGATAAAGTGTAACCCCTAGATGGCGCTATCCCAGGGGCTACTACCCCTGCCTGATTTGCCACCAACAGGTTGAGGGGCCTTGATCCAATGGCGAGGTGCCTCCACCTGAGGTCAGGGTTTGCAATAGTTAAACTAACTTGGTCACAGCCCTCTGGGACACTGCAACCCCTTCTTCCCACCAGTGGCCCACACAATATATCAGAATTACCTTCACAGTATACACTTACCCCAGGTCTGGTTCCGCACTGGGACCCTCCTGTGAAATGAGATACAGTGCAACAATCACAGTACAGTACTTTAACATAGACAAATACCTCAGGCAGTATAACTTGCTGAAACAAGCAGCTCTGATTTATTTAGGGGATATAACAAGGACAGGGGAAATCAGGTTAATTAGCTTATCACTCTAATAATCTATTTATGGCTCTGTGCACAGGCCTATCCCTATCAGTTACTGTCCCTGGGCACCCAAGCCCTAGTGGCTAGTCCAAACCGTGGCAGCTGGTAGGGGCCCTTTCACACAGAGAAAAGGAGAATTAAACAGTCAGCAGTACAGTAATTCCATTTGATTTAATGTGCAATTCAACAGGGAGCAACCCTGAATTAGTACTCACGACCTCCAAATAAGATAGGGTCCTTCAATGTCAGTAGGGCTCACTTGAGGTACACAAACCTCTTCACACATCCATATAAAAGAAAGTACTATACCAGGCAGGCTGCATCTGTATCCCGACTGCAATTACTGCACAATACCCGGAGAACACACAGCAGATTCAGTTCCTGACAGACCGAGTGCAATTTTCAGCAATTCTTCCAGTCTTCTACAGGGTGAGCCTGGTTTCTACTCTTCAGAGATCCTTTGATTCTTTTCACAGGACGGATTCAGTCCTAACAAGCTGTTACACAAGCTGCAGACCGAACTCTGGGCCTTACACACGTTTTTTGACTAAAACTGCACACTGAAAAGCACAGGGCCTTCCTTCTTCACTGCCAAAGCTCAACTGAAGCTCCAACCGACAAAACTGGCACTTCCTTGAGTTCCTCCCAGTTCTTGACTGGATTGGCTGTCACTCACAATAGACTGCTGCTGTTGGTCCAAAAGGCACTGAAGTCTAAACTACATCTCCCAGAGTCACTGCCCATACAATCCTCTTGTGGCTGGCTCAGATTATGAGTCCAAGTTCTGATTCGTCAAGGCACCATTTTAGAGCTAGCTTTTACCCCACACTGATTGGTCCAGTTCAGCAGTTCAAAACTAGAATGGGGAACTAGCAGACACAGTTCTGACTGCAAAGAAAGCAGGTTAGACAAACTGTAATTTCATTATTACTCTAAATAATTTCTGGCAAACAGTTACATCTTTCAGATAGGTTCCTTTGCACCCTAGTGACTGCAAAAATGAAGTGAATTGGCAGCAGCTCGTGGTACTCAGAGAAGCACACAGTCCCCCATACAACTAATTATGTCTGCAAGCAGACAGCTCTTAAAGAGACAGTACCAGAGGCTCTAAAAACACTCACTGATAAATGGCTTAAATGCCAAACACCATTCAGGCTTGGAGCATTCAAGCAAGCTCCTGGAAGTCTTTTAGGAACCCCATTTGCAGGGTTACACCTTCCTGGCCTGGGAAAGCTCGACGTCAAGCGACAAGTACCCATAAGTTTCAACTGCAACCATATACATTTGCATTAGGCTCGCATGTAATCATCAGTCAATATATCATTTTTACCAAGAACACATTTCTGAAACATTGCAGTATCGCCACTCTTTACACAGTATTACATACACATTGTACCATAACTCAAGTTATTACCTCTTGTACATGAAACCTGAAGAGAGGGGCCCTTCCCTATCAGTTACCTTTGGGGCTGGACGGCAAGGGCACCATACTTAGAGGGCAACACAAGTAACTTGGAGTTAGCACTGACGCCAGTTTGGGCAATGAGCCTCGGGACACATACACTCCTTTATGGACAACATTGAGAGGCAAATCCACAGGCCTCCCAAGGGAATCATAACTGAGGTGCACCACAGGCTTTACAGCTCGACCAGTCTTTCTAGGGGAACTGTTACAGTCTCTGCACTCTGAGCCTCATTTTCAGCATTGTCCACACTTGTCAGGGGAGTCTCCATGGGTAGAGAGGCTAGAACTTGGGGCACTTTCAGCCCAGGAGTTACAGTTTCTGAGTCCACAACATTTGGCTCGCATGGAGAGCTTTGACACTGGCAGTGGACTGTCAGGCACTCCAAAATACTCTTCTTGTTCGGTGTATCACAGTCTGCCCCAATCTATCATTTTCCTCCCTGAAAGCTCAAACAGTTCAACCATGCACAATGATTCCATTTCATCTGATCTGATGCTTTGCACTTCACTTTCTGGGAGCATTGGCTCCAGGGATGAAGTTGGGGCTTAAACAGTCCAGAAGGCCCAGCTTTGTCTCCAGTATTGACTAGGGATTGCCCCGAAACAATTGACTCAGTTCGTAAGAAGGATAGTATTCAAAGTCACTCTCACTTTCTTCCGATATGGACTGACAGTCATGCTCAACTGGGACTTGTGGAGGGAACACTTTAACTTTGCTTCTGTAGGTGCAGACTTTCTTGATCTTTTCTTAGCAGCAGCTCTAGTCACTGGTCCAGAGGGCATCTTCTAGGGCTCAGCTCAATTAAGATTTGTCCAATGGGCAGTAAATGATTTCTATGCATTGTTTTACATCTTTGAATTATTCTCAGGCCTTACTTTGTACACTGGCAGATCATCTAGTTTGCCCACTACAATGTGAGGGAGATGGTGCCATCTGTCAGCAATCTTGTGCTTGCCATGCAATCCCAGATTTCTTAGCAATACCGATCTCCCTCCTGGAGTTCCTGTGCTTTCACCTTTTATCATACCTTTCTTTGTTGGCCAGATTTCTTTTGGCAGCCATGGTTTGAGCCAGTTGAGTACGCATGAGTTAGCTGGGCCTTTAACTTTTGCACATACTGTAAATAGTTTTCAGCCTGAACCCCATCAGAGAGACCCCAAAACACACATCTACTGGTAGTCGAGCTTCTCTTCCAAACATCAGGCGGTAGGGGAGAATCCAGTGGCATCACTTTGGTGCAGTTATAAGCATGTACCAGGGTGCTAATTTGTTGGCTCCATCTAGGCTTGTCCTTTGGGTGCAGGGTGCCTAGCATATCTAGCAAAGTGCGGTTGAAACGCTCAGGCTGTGGGTCCCCTGGGGTGGTAAGGAGTGGTTCTGGACTTCGCACTCCCACAGAGAAAGCATCTCTTTGATCAGACGACTCTCAAAGTCTCTCCCTTGATCAGAATGGATTCTTTGTGGAGCCCCATAGTGAAAAAAAAGTTTTCTACAAGTACTTTGGCCACAGTGGATGCTTTCTGGTCTTTGGTGGGAAAGCTTGGGCATATCTCGTGAAATGGTCAGTGACCACCAGCACATTATTGATATTTCTTTGATCTGACTCCAGACTTAGAAAATCAATACAGACCAGCTCCATGGGTGCACTGGTGGTGATGTTAAAAGGGGGCAGCCCTCTGGGGCAAAGCTTTCCTCTGTAAGCAGCGACTACAAGTTCGAATGTGTTGCTCCACATCAGCCCCCATCTTAGGCCAATAGAATCTGGATCTCACCAAGTCAAGTGTTCTGTCTATACCAAGGTGCCCCATGTGGTTGTGCAAGGACCTCAGTACTGAGTCTCGAAAGGCAGTGGGCAGCACTAGTTGTTGTTTGTCTACTTGTCCCCCTCTGTCTACTGTTTCTCTGTATAACAGTTTATTGATCAGTTTCAACTTAGGACCTTTTTGTATAACAGTGCAGTTCTCAAATCAGTGAGGCGTAATTTGGACACATCTTTTCCTGCATAGAGGGCTTCTAAAGCTGCTTTGATCATGGGATCGCTGGATTGAGCCGCCCGAACCTGTCATTGTCCAGCTGAGGCAGTGCACCAATGTCTATTGCAGAAAAGTGGCAATAAGCAGCAGGTATGCAATTCTCAGAGGCTCCCAAGCAATCCACCATGCAGTCCACTAGATCCGTGGACATTTGTTCCTCCTGTCAAACTTCCGGCAGAGTGCCCGAATGTCAGGTTCTGCCAATCGGACCCAATCATTCTGGGGAACAGGCCTCCGGAGAGAGCATCAGCATCTATGTGGTTCAGACCTGCTCGGTATTGAGAGCATAGTCATGTAGATAATGCAGAAAGCCACCTATGGCCAGTGGCATCCAACTTAGCTGAGGTCTGCACATAGGTCAAAGGATTATTGTCAGTTTTTACTAGTATTTTAGCCCCATACAAGTACTCATGGAATTGGTCAACAATAGCCCACTTCAAAGCTAGGAACTCTAACTTATGTACAGGATAGTTCTTTTCGGATGGGGTCAGGCTTCTACTGGCAAAGGCCACTGGTCTCAGGCCATTCGTGCTCTTGGTACAACACAGCCCCAACCCTTGCAAGCTAGCATCAGTGTGCAGGACGTAAGGTTTTCTTGGATCGGCATAGGCCAGCACTGGAGCATGGGTAAGTTGATATATGATCTCATGAAAAGCAGTCTCACAATCAGAGTCCAGCGGGCCCCAAATACTTCACCGGATGAAAATACTCTTTCAGTCTTGAGGGACTGACTTTTGGTATTTTTGTGGGTTGGGGATACCCTTGAGTAAGGTTAGTAAAGGGCGGATCATCTTGAATAGTCCTTGATGAAGCGCCGATAATAACCACAGAATCCAGGAATCTTTGCAGTTCTTTTAGATTTTTGGGCTGTGGCCAGGTGGTCAAGGCCTCAACTTTACTTGGGTCGGTCTCTATTCCCTCGGTGGATACTATGTGTCCCACATACTTTACTGATGTTTGAAAGAATTGACACTTATCAATGGACAGTTTAAGGCCAAAGTCCTCCAGTCGGTCCAATACCTTAAATAATCTGCTCTCATGTTCCTCCAGTGAGCTGCCAAACACAATAACATCATCTAGGTATACCAGGCACTCTAGTAAGTTCATGTCCCCCACTGCACGCTCCATCAATCGTTGAAAAGTGGCTGGGGCACCTGAAATCCTTTGAGGCATCCTCATGAATTCATAGAAGCCAGCGGACAGATAAAGGCTGTCTTTTCACACGGTCCTCTGGGGCCGCCTGGGATCTGATAGTACCCACTGCGGAGATCCAGCACAGAGAACCACTTGCTCCCGTTTAGGCAGTCACAGCATCCTGAATGCGGGGCATTGTGTACTGATCAGGGATAGTCACTTCGTTTTAAGGTGCGATAATCCACACATCCTTACTGTTCCATTCTTTTCCTCACTACCACAATGGGGAAGCATAGGGCTTCTGGTTTCTGTATTACACCAGCAGCTAACATCTCTTGCAGATGCCGTCTCACATCATCTATGTCAGCAGGTGCCAGGCGTCGAGGACCTCTCACGAATGGTCTTTCACATGCAGCCGGATATTGTGCTCAGCTCCTTGCACGCATCCTACATCCCATTCCTTTAAAGAAAACACCTGGTCTCTCTGGGCAAGCTTCTCACTGATCTTCACTTTCCATTCAGCTGGCAGCGGAGTCGCGAAATCAAACAAGTCAGGCGTTACTCTGTCATTCTTCCTTGAACTCTTGCTGCTGGGTAGCACTGCAGTGTCTGCACAATGCACATTAGCCAGGATGCAACCTCTGTTTACTCGAATGTCTCTTTCAGACACATTATGAACTTGGACCATTACCCTTCTGGCATAAGCATGGGCTCTAGCGGCAAATATAAGCTTGACCAGCAGTCCCTCTGGCAATTTTCCATCGCCTGGTGCATCCAACATTAATATTTTATTCTTAACATCCTTTCTGATCACGGACCTCTCCTGTAAGGTACACTGGCATTTGGCGCCAGGATCAGAGACTCAGGATCCTTCTTCCATACAATTCCGACCGGTTCCTCTGGTTCTGTTTTTCAGCATCTCTCTGTCCTCATAGGCCTTCTTAATTAAAGCGGACTCTTAAAAGCTCTACTAGTCTTTGACCCCTGTTTTCATAACACAACTGTGCCAGCCTTCCGAACATATGAGCATTTGTTCCAATCAACAAAGGGACACCATCATACAGTCCAGTGGGGGACACACTAAGGCTAGGTCTCTACTTGTTCGCCACTCCAGCCACGGAGGTGGGGAAAGACAGCCAAATTGGATATACCCGAATAGGGGTAGGCCTTCTCACTTAACCCCCATACATGCAGTCCTTCTAATGGTTGTAAGGGTACGCCTGACAAATGCTTCTGATACCAATCTTGGAACATAATTGTCACTTGGGAGCCACTGTCTAATATAGCTCTTGTAGACACCTGCTCACCTTTACAGTGGTCTCCATGGAGGGACCCACTATTCTGGACCAGTCTGGAGAGGCGGTAGTGGGGGCCTGGGCAACTGACCTTGCCACAAAAGGACGTGAATTAGCATTTTGGTGCCCTCACTGGGATCATGTCGTGCACCTCTTAACCACTGATTTCTTCTCGAAGCTCTCCTTGTAGCCTATATGCAACTTTGTCAGTGTCTTTTGGGGACTGGCATTCCTTTCATGTGCCCATCTTTCCCACAATTATAGCAAAACATACTTTCTGGAGTTTGAGCTGGCCGAGGCGCCACACTGGGAGCCAGGGCGGGGTATTACTAACTGGAAACCTTGGTGCCATCTCTGTCTGCGGCGTGATAAGCATTTGGAGACATCTCGTCAGTTTCTCCACTTCCATGGTCAAGGAATCGAGTTCGAGCTGTTATCAGCAGGAGATACATGGGTGGTACCCCCACCCCATAGCAGATGCAGTCGGATATAGGTCAGGCCCGTACTTGCAGGCGTGGCCTTCATAAAGGACTGTTTTTGAATTCCCGGATCTCTCTCAACAGTTCGCCCATTGTGACATATCTTTTCCTTGTCAGAGCACTCATTGACTGACCTCTGCCTCTGAACTTCACTTGATGGGTCACCTCAGTCACTCGGGTCGTCACGCAGCTATTGGTGCAGGTCCTCCCGAGGTCGCTCTTTTCTCAACTCCTCGAATTTCTCTCATTAACTCATCATAGGGAGGGTGGGATTCAGTCGATCTGCCAGGTGTAACTGAAGCAACAGCAGTTCTGAGAAGGGGCAGACTTAAGGATCCTGTCCAGCCTGGTTCGGTCCAGTTCAATCGCTGGCAAACTACCTTTTCTAGGCATTCTTGCAACAATTTTTCCAGCCGAGATACATACACAGACAACAACTCCCTTGGTACTGTTGTGCATCTCTTTTCTCCACCATAGGTCCTCATCAGAATCTGGGCTCCCATACACACTCTCCAAGGCCTCAAGATAGGCCTGTGCAGTCGCTTCAGGGTTACTGGCCCGTTTAGCACGGATGGTAGCCAGGGCAGGACCTCGGAGGCTCTCACTAACCCTCTTTTCGCTTTCACCTTCCGAGCATTGCCATTCTAGCACTTGGGGGCAACATAGTCTATCCAGGTCTCCCAGTCATCCTCCCTTGGGGGTGGGAGGGTGCCAGAGAAGATCCTCAACCTTCGTAAGAGTCGTGACTAATGGCAGGTGCAGAAATAGGAGTCTGCATTGGTTCAGCCACCATTACGGGCACTGGAGCAGGAGAGGGTGTTGGGGAGGAACACCCCAGGTGGCAAGAATAGTTTCTTCAAGTCCTCCACAGTTTCCCCTCTCCCAGCAACCATTCAGCAAATTTCTCCTCAAAGTTTCAGATAGTGGTGGGGCTGATTCCCCGGTCTTTACTGTCCTTAGTTATCACTCTCCAAGCAGTGAGGGCTCCTCTGGGTAATGGTCTGTGGCACTTTGGAGCTATCTATGGGATCCTTAAACTCTACTAGGGCCAGGAAAGTGTGGGTGAGCAGATTAGCATGCCGACCCACCACCACAGGGTTTTGTAAACCTTCCACCTTGGAAAGTACTCCTGCACAGTGTCCGTATTGATACCCAGGGGATGTCCAGGATAAGCATAGCATTTTGGGGTCGATCCTCCTCCCCAGTACACCACTCCACCAGCCGTGCACAGCCACTTCTGTCGGGTACCCATTTTTTCTTTTAACAGTGGTTCAGAATATGGCCACTAGAAGACACACAATCCCAGCGGTGAGCCTCAAGATGTAACCCTAGATGGCGCTATCCCAGGGGCTACTACCCTGCCTGATTTGCTACTAACAGGTTGAGGGGCCTGGATCCAATGGCGGGTGCCTCCACCCAGAGGTCAGGGTTTGCAATAGTTAAACTAACTTGGTCACAGCCCTCTGGGACACTGCAACCCCCTTCTTCCCACTAGTGGCCCACAAATATATCAGAATTACCTTCACAGTATACACTTACCCCAGGTCTGGTTCCGCACTGGGACCTCCTGTGAAATGAGATACAGTGCAACAATCACAGTACAGTACTTTAACATAGACAAATACCTCAGGCAGTATAACTTTGCTGAAACAAGCAGCTCTGATTTATTTAGGGGATATAACAAGGACAGGGGAAATCAGGTTAATTAGCTTATCACTCTAATAATCTACTATGGCTCTGTGCACAGGCCTATCCCTATCAGTTACTGTCCTGGGTACCCAAGCCCTAGTGGCTAGTCCAAACCGTGGCAGCTGGTAGGGCCCTTTCACACAGAGAAAAGGAGAATTAAACAGTCAGCAGTACAGTAATTCCATTTGGATTTAATGTGGCAATTCAACAGGAGCAACCCTGAATTAGTACTCACGACCTCCAAATAAGATAGGGTCCTTCAATGTCAGCAGGGCTCACTTGAGGTACACAAACCTCTTCACACATCCATATAAAAGAAAGTACTATACCAGGCAGGCTGCATCTGTATCCCGATCGCAATTACTGCACAATACCCGGGAGAACACACAGCAGATTCAGTTCCTGACAGACCGAGAGTGCAATTTTCAGCAATTCTTCCAGTCTTCTACAGGGTGAGCCTGGTTTCTACTCTTCAGAGATCCTTTGATTCTTTTCACAGGACGGATTCAGTCCTAACAAGCTGTTACACAAGCTGCAGACCGGAACTCTGGGCCTTACACACGTTTTTTGACTAAAACTGCACACTGAAAAAGCACAGGGCTCCTTCCTTCTTCACTGCCAAAGCTCAACTGAAGCTCCAACCGACAAAACTGGGCACTTCCTTTGAGTTCCTCCCAGTTCTTGACTGGATTGGCTGTCACTCACAATAGACTGCTGCTGTTGGTCCAAAAAGGCACTGAAGTCTAAACTACATCTCCCAGAGTCACTGCCCATACAATCCTCTTGTGGCTGGCTCAGATTATGAGTCCAAGTTCTGATTCGTCCAAGGCACCATTTTAGAGCTAGCTTACCCCACACTGATTGGTCCAGTTCAGCAGTTCAAAACTAGAATGGGGAACTAGCAGACACAGTTCTGACTGCAAAGAAAGCAGGTTAGACAAACTGTAATTTCATTATTACTCTAAATAATTTCTGCAAACAGTTACATCTTTCAGATAGGTTCCCTTTGCACTCCTAGTGACTGCAAAAATGAAGTGAATTGGCAGCAGCTCAAGTGGTACTCAGAGAAGCACACAGTCCCCCCATACAAACTAATTATGTCTGCAAGCAGACAGCTCTTAAAGAGACAGTACCAGAGGCTCTAAAAACACTCACTGATAAATGGCTTAAATGCCAAACACCATTCAGGCTTGGAGCATTCAAGCAAGCTCCTGGAAGTCTTTTGGGAACCCCCATTTGCAGGGGGGTTACATAAAGTATCCGCCAAGACCCATAACTGACTATTCCTAGCTATGTGCTGAATGCACAAAGTGTCATCAAGGATTTAAAGAGATGGTAAGAATGGAATCCTGTCTTGGACAAACTTAGAGCAACTTCCTGAACATTAGTCCAAATGTCTACTAATAAAGAACAGTTTCAAAGCATTTGTGTCATATCTGAATAATTATGGTCTTCATAGTAATAGGCCCAGGGTGGGACAAAGTAGGTAGCCAGGTGACCAATGACCACTAAAAATATTGGTTTGGCTACCAGATATTGAATGTTACCAGCCAACTGGTTACCTGTCCATGAAGTGATTTTTGGGCCCTTAAAAATGATGGCCTCCAAAGATATTGAATTAGCTACTAGATTTTGAAAACTAGTGGCCAAACTGACCACCAGCACACAAACTGATTTGTCCCACCCTGAACAGGTCCCACTAGAAAAAAGTTGCAGCTCTTCCATTTTTTTAGGTGACTAATACAAATAACCTAGAATCTGGAACCAAATTATTTATTTTATTTATCTGAAAATTGGTACCTGGGAGAGGCACACTGAGTCAGGGCTTATTTCCAGGTGTGACCTGGGGGAAGGGAACAGTGGAACAACAGCGGTACAATATATAGTAGCACAACAATTGGGCAATATTTGGTAAAAATGTTTTACAAAATTAGAATAAATACAAAATTTGTAGTTACAGAGAATAAAGTGCAGTACAGTTCAATAAGAACACCAAATAAGTGCACATTCAGAAGCTACAGCAGTACATGATGAACAAAATATGAAAATTACGTACCTGTAATTCTTGATCTTCCTGTGTATCTTCACCATTCATCACTGGTGGGTGGTTGGCCGGAGACAGGCACCCCACGGAAGCTTTATTTTTTATTTTTTGTAGGAGGGAGGAGGAGCAGGCGCCGCCCGCAAGGCCAACACACTGCGTGATGCTCATGGGTTGGCCAGTAACAGTCGTTGACTCCTTCTCCACCTCAGTTATACACACGGGGGAGACAGAAGAAACAGGATATAGAGAAAAATAAGGGCGGGGCAAGGGAGCCCAAGAGACAGCAAAAGGAAAAGATGTAAACTGAGAAAGAAATAGGCCAACCAGAGGACAGAGTAGAAAGGGGGACGTGGGAGGTTATGGGCCTAAAAAGACCCCAGTCCCTGGATGGTGGAAGGGAGAAAAGAGAAAGAGAGAGATAGAGATAGAGAAAATTAAGGGGGTGAGGAAGGTGAGGAGGAGGCCAAGATCCATCAAGGAATTAAGCTGACCAGGCAGATCCTTCAAGGGATATCGTTCAACAGAGAGATTCCGAGGAACTCTGAAGAATCCCGTAAGATGGGTAAGGACCCCCCCCGTCCCTCGAATCCCAACTCCCCAGGAGTTTCCCCCCTTCCTTGTTACCATAACCAGGAGAATTCATAGGGTTCCGGGGGAGGTAAAAGGAACTATGGCATTAAAGAGTCCCTCCCCATGGGGGAAGGTACAGCTAAAGAGTAGTATAACAAGGACCAAGAGAATTTTGATCAGCCCCAGAACCCCCCCTTCCCCCATCCCAGAGGACTCAAGGTCGGCGAACCAATGGGATAGCCGACCCCATAGAGCACACACAGGATAAGGAAGGGACCCACCAGAAGAACCTATGAAGCCCAGACAGGAGCCCTACTTGCCCTCCTCTGACACCCACCCAGAGACCTCTTGGAGGGCCTGCCAGGGAAGAAGGGAAAAAATCCTGAAAGAGAAAGAGAGGGGGGCGAGCAGGGAGGCAGCACAGCTTGGGGACTGAGGCCCTGTGAGGGGAAGGTGGGTGGGATTCAGTGATGAATGGTGAAGAATTACTGTAGGTACGTAATTTTCATATCTGCCCTGTGTCAATCTTCACCATTCATCACTGGTGGTTGAGTACCAAGCTCCCCCAAAGGGGGCCCAGGAAATCCCTGAGAGAATAGCATCCCTCATTCCCCTCCCCCATGGGGAAAACTAGTTAGGCCTGGGACTGGTCAAGATGAGGCGGGGTCCCCTGACCTTTGGGGGAAGGAAGGTGCTCCTGCAACTCCTGTCAAACCCTGTGCGAAAAGATATATGGGTCCCCCAGAAAGAGGAGGCCAGTAACCTACACCGAGCTAAAGATTACAACCTTGAAAGGTGAAGCCACGCCATCCACCTCATGCAGATCACTGTCCCTGCAAGTCATGAAGCGACTTCATTGGCATCTTAAGATGCCCTTGACTTGCCCTGCCAGCTCCAGACCTATAACAGAGAGGGCTATGGCATGCTGGGTAGCCTCCGAATCAGGCAGAGATGCTAAAGCTTGGCCCAGCTTTGTCCACAGATGCCTGTTATAGGCAGCATGATATGCTTGATGTGAAACAATGGCTAGAATCATCCATGCAGAGGAGAAAACTCTCCACCCCAGACAATCGAACTTCGCAGAGTCAGGATCTGGGAGTTGGTCGTGGACCAGATGTCTATGCCTGGAAAGATTGTGCAGACGCGTCAGTCCCGAAGTGGGATAAGACAGAGAGCCTGGAGACCCTTGGGTTGCACAACACTGCCTCTGGCAGTCCATGGGGGCTGGAACTGAGGTATATGGAAGCTGCCAGGCACTGTATGATGCCTCCTGAAAGGGAACTGGCTAGGAGGGGACCACCAAATGGTGTGCCCTGAAATCGCCTAAGAAGGCTTGTGTTGCATGCTCGGCATTGTGACGGGCGAAGTGGGTAATGTGCAAGTCCCTGACCAGCCTCGCTAGGAAGCACTGATACTGAGCTTGATCAGCATCTGAGGACACATGGACAGAGGGCTCCTCTTCCTCCATGGAGGAAGACGAGGAGGCCAAGCAGCTTGCAGAGTCAGACTCTGGCTTTGGAGGGGGGACTGGTTGAAAGACCTGTTTGTCCATGGCCCTAACATACTGGGGGAAATCCGCAGGTCTAGATCTGAACTGTTTCAGGTCAAAAGTCCCAAGGAACCAACATGGCCTGGAAGAAGGGGAACTGGACGCAAAGGCATGGGTGAACCTGCCACCGTACTGTACATGATGTGTTTCTGCCTGGGCTGGAAGACTGTACAGGCGAACCTGGCATAAGTGGGAATCTGCAGGCCTGCAAATTTGCCGACCTGTTAAGAAATGTAAAGCGGTCGGGACTTAGCCCTGTAGGAGAAGCTTCCCTATGAGAGGACCGGAGCTGCATGGATCCAGAATGGCGATCCCCAGCCCCATCCAATGAGGACTCCCTCAAAGGGAATGAAGGAGAGAAACTGGGCTCAGCACTGCAGCTCCTCCTCCAGTAACGGAGGGCCATGGGAGTGTGTCGCCATCCCTCACCCTGTCCTCTCAACCCCACTGACTTCGAGGAAGCCCTCTTCCTCGCTCCCTGTACCAAGGAACCCCTCATTTCCGGTGACTCCCCAAGGAGAGTCGCAGAGGAGGAAGGTTCAATCTTGATAGAGGGATTGGCACTGGGGGTGGCAGCCACCCCCTCCCTCCCTCAAAATCTGGAACGCCACTCCCACAGCAGCAGGACTGCCAGCACGCATCTGACCCACTGAGCCATGGTTGACTTGAGAGTCGGCGTGGGACACAGTTGACAGAGCCACAGGAGGGGGCACCTTGGGAGGCACAAGGGTACTAGGCCATGGAGAACTCTCAAGATTCGAAGAGTCAGGCTGCCAGTCTGGATCAGCCTCTGAATCATCTGACTCTGAAGAGGAGACAATCCAGAGGAGCTCCGGACCAGCGGCCCCAGGAGCTCTCCCATCCATGGTGCCGCAGGTGGCACCATGAGCTGGCCTTGCACCCCTCGCAGTGTCGCCCTGATCACCGAAGCCATAAACATCACTGGAGCTGTAAATGGCCCCGGGATCCGAGGTGGCGCTGACTGGCGGTGCCGAGGAATGCCTCATGCAAGGACCCACAGCCATAGGCCCCAACAATGGGGGAGCCTGCACCTCCAAGGAAGTGACTGCCATAGCGGTGCTTCTGGCCTGGCCCTGAATGAAGCCAGACTGGACCTCTGGCACTGTGGTAGGAACCTCTATGGCAAGGCATGAAGAAGAGGAGGCCCCCTCTTCACTGGACCGTGTAGGCCCAGGAAGGGACCCGGAGGAAGGGCTGAGAGTCCTGCGCTTGGACCAACATGAGCACCGCCATCCCCGAAAGTCGGCGGAGCCCTGCTGACTTTTAACGCATGGTGCTGCAGAACACTGTGGTTCATAGAGAAGCAGGTATTGCAGGAATCCATGTCGTGCTGAGGTCTAAGGCAGGCGAGGTAAATATCATGCTGGTTGGTAATGGAAATCTGTCAGCCACAGGCATACCGACGCATGGGAGGCTGACCCATTTTCTTTGAATATTGCTTGTCCTGAGGACCAGGCATGACACGTATGGAAACAAAACACAAAAACAGTAAAAGACTCGATGCTGCTTAATAAAAGGAAAGATCTTACTGGATTGGAGGTAAATGGCGTTGAGTAGGCTGCAGAACCTAGGCTGAGTTGCAGTGAAGGAGTCGAAGGACGGCATTGAACGGCCTTGAGGAACAGCAGCTCCGGAAGGTGTCTACGTCTGACTAGGCTGCTATGTCATAGTGAATAATTTCAAAGCTAGGCAAGGTGCTGTCTTAATGGTGGGAGAAGCAGAACTGAGGTGGAGGCGGAGCAAACGGCCATTACTGGCCAACCTGCGAGTGCCACGCAGTGTGTCTGCCCTGTGGGTGGCACCGATGGTGCCAGCTCCTCCCCCCACACAAAAAAAAAAAACCCACGTGGTGCCTGTCTCCAGCCAATCACCCACCAATGATGAATGGTGAAGATTGACATAGGGAAGATCAATACTAACAACTGGCGATTGACCTGTGGGGCGAGTCATTGCCTGACCTCGTGATGGAAAGAGAAAACTGTAGTGGTGTGGAAGTGAAACCAAGGCTAGAGCGGGAACCCAGCTGGCTGTTTACTAGGATGGTTAGCCTCAGCCAGGGAGATTCAAGAGGAAGTGTAACAGGAGGAAAAGGTGGGGAGGGGTTGGAATTTCAAGTAGTGCCTGAGGGAGCCTGGGGATGGGGAGAGGTGGGCTTAAAAGGGAACATTCAGGAACCATGCCCTTTATAGTTTGAAGACCCAAGAAAACATTTAAATGAGGTATTGGGCTTATCTGTAGCTGGCAGCAGTCCAAAGATACATCTGCCCCAGAATGATACTGCACGGCCACTATTTTATGAACCTTGTGATGTCACTGGTGATCGAGATATGGTTACCCACATTGTAACTGAGCACAGCTTAAATGTCAGTGACATCATAAGGTTCTAAAAATGGTGGCAATGTAGTATCAACATGGGGCAGACTCATGCATCAACGTCTCTGGAATGCTACCCGCTCCAGAAGAGCCCAGTACCTTATTTAAAAGCTCTCTGCATGTACTCTCAAACTATCATCGGCACCATTCATAAATATTTCCCCTTTAATCTAGCTTTTCATTTGTAGGCATTTACCCATAAGGAGTCCCAGGTCACTGGCAATAATACACAAACTAGTTTTTGTTCCCATTTGGACGGTGTATTGTTCCATGTTTTTGTTTTGAAATAGTCCCGCTTTGTCCATATTTCAGGTCCCTTGTTAATGCTGCTTCCCTCTCTTAATATTTTGACCCCATCTTATGTTTGCCCTTGCGTAAAGTGAACATATTGGTATGATTGTGGATTTTGAGAGGTATATCACTGTTAGTCCAGTGCAGGGCAGTCTGCAAGGGGCTTGATGGTGCCAGATCAATCATCAGCCAGACTAATTATGACACTCTCCAGGTATTTCTGGGTGGAAACTTCATGTAGTTCAAAGCAAACAGTTGCCTAAATCATAGGGTGGCTCTTTCCTTTGATCTGCGTAAGCCACAATGCAAGCTGAGCTGATCAGCATCATGATCAGCCTGCTGTGGTCCTCTCCCCAGAGTAAAAACAATCCCTCCCAACCCTTCCTTCTTAATTTTCCGACACCAGGGTGCCCAGTCCCCGGTGCTGGTAAGTACCCCCCAACCCCATCTGTTTTCACTGTGCAACACCGGGGAACCCACCCCCAGTGCTGCCTGAGATAACGTTGATACTGGGGTGCTCAATCCCCAGTGTCAGTACCTGAAGTAAAGAAAATGCTTCGTAATCTTTATATTTTATTTTTATACACCCTGTAAAACATAAAAGCATCTATTGATATCTGTTGCTGCTGCCAGCCTAACGCTGCCATTTCCCTCCCTCCAACTTGACCCTCCCACTCAGCACCCACTACCCCATACATCTCCACCCATTACTTGCCTACTGGGGATCCAATGCTGTAATCCACCTTGGACCAGAGACACATCTTCACTCTTAAACATCTGACTGGGAACTGAGGAAATCAATAAGTGGTTCAGTGTATTTCAATGGGTTTTGAACTTGTCCTCATAACCTGGTTATTTTTGAATATTTTTTCCCTCAGATTTTCAATGTGTTTTTTTTTTTTTTGACCCCACCTCATTTAACAAGGATGGTGAAGTTATGCAAATCTATCCCAAAAGGTGATTTTGCGGTCGCTGCAGGAAATCACCTTTTGAGCAGGCTTTGAACATTTTCTTTGCACTTGTTAATGAGGTGGGGTCATAAGAAGTCTGTTGAAAACTTGGGGTAAAAATATTAAAAAACAAAATTATGAGCATATGTTGAAAAATGTCAATGCATACTCGTAACTTTGGTAAATTTTAATATTTTGACACCAAATTTTCAACACAGCCATTTTATCAGACCACCTCATGAACATGACCACCAAAGCAAAAAGAGCCTGCACTTAGAAGCCACAACAAAATTAATTAGATGCCAGATGTCATTAAGACAGTGTTAATTTATTAGGACATAAAACCTGCAGAAAGTGCCCCAAACACCCTGGCACTTTGACTTGGAGTGAGTCTTCATCAGGGGGTGGAGCAAAAATCAGAACATCCATAAATAATATAGATTTAATAATTAATTACTCTAATGACATGAACATGACAGCTGTTATTATTCAAATCCTGGCCAAAATGTGTTTTTGCACTTGTGGCACGAAATCATCTATCGGCAGGATTTGAACATTTTCTCCGCTCTCATTCATGAGGTATGGTCATAGGCTATGTTTAAATTTTGGGATAAAAATATTTAAACACCCCCCCAAGTTATCAGTGTACATTGAATGTTTTCAACACGTGCTCGTAACTTTGGTAATTTTCAGTATTTTGACAATAAATTTTCAACATAGCCATTTTTGCACACTGCCTCATGAACATGACAGTTGTCATTCTCCATATCCTGGTCAAAATGTGTTTATGCACTTGTGGCAAAAGAATCACCTTTTGGGCAGGATATGAAAATTTCCTCTGCCCTTGTTCATGAGGCGAAGTCATAAGAAGGCTATGATGAAAATCTGAGGTAAAAATATAAAAAAAAAAGTTATGAGCATTCACTGACATTTTTCAACGCACGCTCGTAACTTTGGTAATTTTTTAATATTTTGGCTCCAAATTTTCAACATAGCCATTTTTTCACACCACCTCATGAAAGAGATAGCTGTCACTTTTCAAATCCTGGCCAAAATGTGTTTTCACACTTGTGTCCCAAAATGACGTCTCAACCACTACTTTATAAATGACATCTGTCATGTTCAAAGGGAGTGGTCGTAAAAAGACTATGTTGAAAATATGGGGTCAAAATGTAAAAAAAAATTACATACAAACATACAAAATAGCCGGCAGAAAAGGGCTCACAGGTCTATTAAGTCTGCCCGAGTGTGCAGCTCACAGTGTAATGCTACTGCAGCTGCCCCCCCTACCCAATCCCCTCCTTTCACTCCCTCTCCCAGGCCTATCCCCATCATGTTCTTATCTGCACTTACCCTGCTCCTGACTCTATCCCATCCATGCTTAAAGCTATTTACTGTCCTCAGTTTGATTAATTCCTCCGGCACTGCGTTCCATCCAGCCATCACTCTCACTGTAAAGTAGTGACTCCTCATTTCCCTCTTGAATCTCCCCCCTTCCAACTTCAGACTGTGCCTCTTAGTGACCCTTCCCCTTTTTAGGTAGAACAATCCTCCCATTCTGACTTCTGTCCTCCAGCGAGTACATGTGGATCTCCCTCAATCTTTCCTCATAAGGCATCTCCCCTAGACCCATGATCAATTTTTTCGCCCTTTGCTGCACTCCCTCCAGCAGTCTCACATCCTTGTTGAGGTATGGGCACCAGTACTGCGAATAGTACTCCAAGTGCGGCCTCACCAGTGTTCTATACAAGGGCAGAATAACCTCCTCTTTTCTGGAGGTGATACCCCTAGCAATGCACCCCAGCATCCTATTTGCCCTTGCTGCACCCTCCTACACTGTGCCGATACCTTCATGTCCCCTGTGACTAGTACCCCCAAGTCCCTCTCCTCCTCTGAAGCTGCTACCCACACTCCCCCCAGCCAGTAACTGGTCCTGGAATTTCTGGCTCCAAGGTGCATGACCTTGCACTTCTTTGCGATAAACCCCAACTGCCACTCCTCTGACCAGTGTTCAAGTTTAGCTCAATCCTCCCTGAGTGCCTGCCTCCCTTCCTCGCTGTCCACTTTTGCACAAATCTTTGTGTCATCAGCAAACAGGCTGATCTTACTCTTGACCCCCTCTGCAATGTCCCCTATGAAGATATTGAATAAAACAGGCCCTAGTACTGAACTTTGTGGTACCCCATTCGTTACGGGTCTTGGCTTGGATGTCCCCCCCCTTACAACTACCTTCTGCTGTCTGCCCTGAAGCCAGCTCCTAACCCACCCCACTAGTTTCTCCCCTGCCCCCAGGTCCCTCAGCTGGCTCAGTAGCCTCCTGTGCTGCACCAAGTCGAAAGTTTTGCTGAAGTCCACATGCAGGACATCCACAGCATGGCCCTCATCAACCGCCCTACTGACCCAATCAAAGAAGTCGATTAGGTTAGTCTGGCAAGATCTTTCCGAGACAAACCCATGCTGTCTCTTGTCCTGCAGTCCATTACTATCGAGAAAGGTTATCAACCTCTCTTTCAGAATGGTCTCCATCAACGTCCCCACTATAGAAGTCAAGCTCACTGGTCTGTAATTGCCCAGTTTGTCTTTGGGCCCACTCTTGTGGAGGGGCACCACATGAGCCATCCTCCAGTCCCTGGGTACATTCCCCGACCCCAAGAAAGTGTTAAACAGGTCTGCCAGTGGTTCTGCCAACACCTCTGCCAGTTTCTTCAGGACTCTTGGACGTACTCTGTCCGGTCCTGGTGCCCTGTCCACCCTATGCTCCTGGATGACCCCATCTGTTACCTCTGCCCCACACCCTTCCCCGTTTCCCTTGTGGTATTGGAATCATTTCCTTTTGTGAACAAGCAGTAGTATCAAGCCGAGTGCTTCTGTCTGGTCTTCCCTTTTCTGCCCATCCCCCCTTCCTCTTTATTCTACCAATCTTGTCCCTGCAACTCCTCTTCTCCCTTACGCATGAGCCACTTTCAGCTCCTTTGCTGCTTTGGCTGCCTTACTCACTTCCTTAGCTGCCTTCCAGTACACCTCCCTGTCTTCCTCACGGCCACATTTTGTGAACCTGTTGAAAGCCAATCTCTTATCCCTCACATTCCCCATCACTTCCCTGCTGAGCCAGCTAGGTTTTTTTTTTGACCTGGACTGCTTACTCTGAGACTTGGCACACGTGTTTGTGGTCTCATTCAGACCCTCGTTAATGACTGTCCACTTCTGTTCAGCATCCATCCTGGGCTAATTCCAGTAAGATGCCCCTCTAGGATGCTGTCCATTCTGACAAAATCTGCCTTCCTGAAGTCTACCACTCTCATCCTTGTCTTAGCCGACTCCCTCCTTGTGTTGAGGAAGAACCACACTGAGCGGTGGTAGCTTCCTGCTAGTGGATCCTGTACGACCACCTCTGGGACTTGGTCGCCATTTGTTAGCACAATATCCAGTATGTTCCCCATCCCTGGGAGATTCTGTCACTCCCTGCACTTGGTAGCTGTCCTGGATAGCCTCAAGCAGTAACTGTTCCCTGGCGTTTGTGGTAGTCGTGGTCTGCCAGTCAATCCCAGGTAGGATGAAGTCTCCCATTATAACCGTACTCCCTTTGCCACTGACCTTCCTGATTTGCTTGCCCAGCTCCCTGTCCAACTCCTTGCTTTGTGAGGGTAGCCTGTACACCACCCCAACCTGATTTTCTTACCTTTGAGGCTTTGGAGCAATACCCATATGGCTCCTGCCCCCTCCCCGATACACAGTACCCCATCCTTAATGTAAAAGACCACCCCACCTCCCATTCCCCCTCCTAATCTTTGCGGTACACCTTGCATCCCGGGATTGTGAGATCCCAGTCATGGTACTGGGTGGCCCAGGTTTCTGAGATGGTGGCAATATCTACCTCCCCATCCGCCATCATCACATGGAATTCTGCTACCTTGTTTGCCAAACTCCTTGCATTCAAGGATACAACAGACCACCATGTGCCTTGCCCCTCTTCTCCCCCTCTTTTATTCCTTGGTAGATTCCCCTCCCTCTCTTCCTCTCTGTCTGGGGGTGAGGCCTTCCGGTCTCCCCTGCTATGTGACTCCCTTTTGCAGTCCCACTCTGCCCCCCCTAGTTTAAATTTATTGTAGTTTTAATGCAATTCTCCAGCCTCTATTTCAATGTCCTTGTACCCTCAGTGCTGAGATGCAACCTATCCTTTGCGTAGACTAAATTATGAATGTAACCCCCTTGCAAATGGGGGTTCCCAAAAGACTTCCAGGAGCTTGCTTGAATGCTCCAAGCTTGAATGGTGTTTGGCATTTAAGCCATTTATCAGTGAGTGTTTTTAGAACCTCTGGTACTGTCTCTTTAAGAGCTGTCTGCTTGCAGACATAATTAGTTTGTATGGGGGACTGTGTGTTTCTTTGATTGAGTACCACTCAAGCTGCTGCCAATTCACTTCATTTTGCAGTCACTAGGAGTGCAAGGAACCTATCTGAAAGATGTAACTGTTTGCCAGAAATTATTTAGAGTAATAATGAAATTACAGTTTGTCTAACCTGCTTTCTTTGCAGTCAGAACTGTGTCTGCTAGTTCCCCATTCTAGTTTTGAACTGCTGAACTGGACCAATCAGTGTGGGGTAAGCTAGCTCTAAAATGGTGCCTTGGACTAATCAGAACTTGGACTCATAATCTGAGCCAGCCACAAGAGGATTGTATGGGCAGTGACTCTGGGAGATGTAGTTTAGACTTCAGTGCCTTTTGGACCAACAGCAGCAGTCTATTGTGAGTGATAGCCAATCCAGTCAAGAACTGGGAGGAACTCAAAGGAAGTGCCCGGTTTTGTCGGTTGGAGTTTCAGTTGAGCTTTGGCAGTGAAGAAGGAAGGAGCCCTGTGCTTTTTCAGTGTGCAGTTTTAGTCAAAAAGCGGTGTAAGGCCCAGAGTTCGGTCTGCAGCTTGTGTAACAGCTTGTTAGGACTGAATCGGTCCTGTGAAAAGAATCAAAGGATCTCTGAAGAGTAGAAACCAGGCTCACCCTGTAGAAGACTGGCGGAATTGCTGAAAATTGCACTCGGTCTGTCAGGAACTGAATCTGCTGTGTGTTCTCCCGGTATTGTGCAGTAATTCATTGGGATACAGATGCAGCCTGCCTGGTATAGTGCTTTTTTATATGGATGTGTGAAGAGGTTTGTGTACCTCAAGTGAGCCCTGCTGACATTGAAGGACCCTATCTTATTTGGAGGTCGTGAGTACTAATTCAGGGTCGCTCCCTGTTGAATTGCCACATTAAATCCAAATGGAATTACTGTACTGCTGACTGTTTAATTCTCCTTTTCTCTGTGTGAAAGGGCCCCTACCAGCTGCCACCGGTTTGGACTAGCCACTAGGCTTGGGTACCCAGGGACAGTAACTGATAGGGATAGCCTGTGCACAGAGCCATAGGTAGATTATTAGAGTGATAAGCTAATGAACCTGATTTCCCCCTGTCCTTGTTATATCCCCCTAAATAAATCAGAGCTGCTTGTTTCAGCAAAGTTATACTGCCTGAGGTATTTGTCTATGTTAAAGTACTGTACTGTGATTGTTGCACTGTATCTCATTTCACAGGAGGTCCCAGTGCCGGAACCAGACCTGGGTGTAAGTGTATACTGTGAAGGTAATTCTGATATATTGTGTGGGCCACTAGTGGGAAGAAAAGGGGTTGCAGTGTCCCAGAGGGCTGTGACCAAGTTAGTTTAACTATTGCAAACCCTGACCTCTGGGTGGAGGCACCCGCCATTGGATCCAGGCCCCTCAACCTGTTAGTGGCAAATCAGGCAGGGGTAGTAGCCTCTGGGATAGCGCCATCTAGGGGTTACATGAAGAAACGTTGAATTGTTCCAACATTTGCTCACAACTTTATTTTTGCAGATTTTGGCCCCTAATGTTCAACATATCCCTTGTGTTACCCCACCTCCTGAATGTAATGTGGTTATTTTTTAAATCCCCTCCTAAATGTGTTTTTGTACTCACACTGCCAAATCACCATTTGGATAGGATTTTAAAAAATTCCACCTATCTTGATCATAATATCAGATCATAAAAAAGCTGTTGGAAATTTAGGGCCAAAATATGGGAGCCCACTGAAAATTAGATACTGCCTCTCAGCTGGCCTATCCTGGGTAAATATAATCTGAAAATGTTTAAAAGCAAGATACCTCTGAAAATGAGATATTGCATCTCATCTGCTCTAACCTGGGTAAATATTTAGTAAAAATGTATACAAGCAAGACCCAGTACAACAGCAATGCAAACAGTGAACATTCGGCATTTACAAATGCTCGTTTAATTACTTATGAGTTCCAGAACCCAGTAACATTAGTTGGGCAAAAAGCCTACAATGAAGTTTTCCACGCAGGGCATCCGCTCAACTGATGTCACAGGGTTCCAAACTGCTAAATAATTAAAAATGACTATTGGTGGGGGAAAAGGCAGCATTAACAAGAACCCCTTTATAAAGAAAAATTGGTCTATTTCAAAATGAACACATTTAACAGTACACAAGGGGTAGTCAGCAGACTTCACATAGTCTACATTTACAATTATATTAAAAAATGTAACCAGGGATTTTGTTTCTTCTGAATGCAATTCCTAGTAACTAGAGCCCCTGGAATTATGTGATTCCAGGGACTTAGCATGGGCCACAGAACTTTTATATCCTGACACAGGATATAAAAGGATGATACAGGCTGATACAAGCAGTGTAAAATAATTTTTATGTTTGCTTGCGCGCATGCGCAAGAAACATGTTGTGGCAGCTTGCTGCAGAAGCAGGTTGTGGAGGTGCGGCACTGTTGAGGCCAATGCCGCCACTGCATTTTGGGGTTATGTGTTGCGCATCAATAAAGGAGGACGCTGCCTGTGACACTAGTTTTAAAGCGTATCACCACCTTGAAAGAAAATAGCCACACCAGTCCGGGAGTACCTCATCATAGCAGCAGCAGCCTGTTGTTTCATCCTGAACAGTTTTGCTGACAGAAGCTGAGGCTGCGATGGCGAAGCGGTCCCGACTGATGCGGCACAGTGTTGCTCTTCTGGCAGTATGCTTTTATACCCAGTTCAATAGACGGGGGAGCCCACTCCCTGTCGGCATAATGCCCCCTCCCCATTTTGTTGTATGCTGAGGGGGTGCCCAATCCTTCTCGGCATCATGCACCCCCCCAAAACAGTTTTTCTTGCCGACGGGGCCCAATCCCTTCTCAGTTCAATTTGCTGATGGGGAGCCCACCCCGTCGGCATAATATCCCCAATTTGTTGTGTGCCAAGGGAGGGTGCCCCAACCCCCTTGGCTCTTGCCCACCCCTCTCGGTATGTGCCAACTGGGGTGCCCAATCCCCCCTTGGCTACAGCCCCATGCAAAAACACACAGGTGGCACGCTGAGAGCCCACCCCAGCAAGCCAAATGTCCCTGTAAAAAAAAAAATTCTGCAATGGCCCCCTTTTAAACCTGTAAAACAGAAAATGATACCTTGTTGAGTCCAGTGGCCCCTCCCTCAACCTGCGCCCACCCTCTCGCGCACCTCCCCGCTCCCCCCCTCATCCCATACTTACCTCCTGAGCCCAGCGCAATAATCTTCAGTGGACTGGGAACATGTCTACACTCTACAAAACCGACCGTGAACTGAAGAAATGCCGGTAAGCTGTATAATGACATAAATAGGTTTTTTTCAACTTTGGTGGATATCTCGGGTATTTTGGGGAATTTTGGCACCAAATTTTCAACACTGGGTTACTGGGACCCCTCCTCATGAATTCAGTTACTGTCATGGTGTTATTCTGTCCCGAAAAGTGATTTTGCAGTCACTGCGCACTACCTTTCAGGACCGATTAACGAAACGACAGTGCCACTGTTCATGAGGCAGGCTCTCAAAAAGCCTATGTTGCAAATTTTGTGAAAAAAATCCAAAAAATGACTTTTACCAGCGTGCATTGCGTAGTTTCCACACACGCTCGTAACTTTGAGAATTTGTAATATTTTCACTTCAGATTTTCAAAATTGCCATTTTTCCACACCTCCTTATGAACAGTACAGCTGTCATTTTACACATCCTGGCCAAAATGTGTTTTCACATTCCCGGCGTAGAATAGCGGGGTCCCTGTGGGAAATATGTTTTTGGGATAGATTGAGAAAACTAAAGTGACACTGTTCATGAGCAGAGGTCCTAAAATGCCTATGTTGAAAATTTGGTGATGAAAGTCCATAAAATGACCATGTTACAAGTGTGCTTTGCACAGTTTACACGCACCCTTGTAACTTCGCAAATTTGTAATATTTTCACGCCAGATTTTCAACACTGGTATTTTTTCACACCTCCTTATGAACAGTACAGCTGTCATTTTTCACATCCTGGCCAAAATGTGTTTTCGCACTTCCGGCGCAGAATAGTGCGGTCACTGTTGGAAATCAGTGTTTGGGACAGATTAAGATTGAGCGAGTGAGAGAGGGGGAGTGAGTGAGCTCAACTGAGCTCTGTCAGGACTGCTGCAGATTTCTTTGTGGGCAGAAAAAGGTGTCAATGCAGGCAGGAGCCCAGTACAAAAGGGCAGCCTGCAGCGCCGGGAGAAACGGAACGAGTGAGCGAGAGAGGGGGAGTACGCGAACTCCACGGACCTCTGCCGGGACTTTAGAGTTGCCCTCCCTCCTGCTCAGGGTTCTCTGTGGTCCTATATTACAGCAGGGTCTCTGGGGTGGAGACAAAGCAATGACTGGATACTTTTAGGATTGTTGTAATCATACAGATTTAGTTGTTCTGTTTATTTCGCTAACTGAGCTGAGTAATACTGGAGTGCAATAGGATTTTTAACTGGACTAAGTGAAACTATATGAGAGCTAAGAACAAAAAGTATGGTAGCTGAGGGGTGAAAAACTGACAAGGAGGCTTTAGGATTGCTACAGTAATACAGTGTCTAACGGATGAGATTTCAGACTGAATTAATCCGGTCAGCAAGGGGCCAGTAGGGGGACTAGTGTTGGGGGGAGACAGGAATTTGAGTAAATAGGGGCCTAACAGTTGTAGTAGGGTACAGAACCTGGGAGTAAGAGCCTGTAACATAAGATGGGGGCCAAAATGGGGCAGGTGCCACATGTCAATAGGGCGGGCATCTTTGGATGGGTAGTGGGGTGTACAGGGTGTGGGCCTGCCATGATCCAGGACTGGGCTTGGAGGATGCAGGGTGTATGGTCTGTAGACGACTGGTTAGTTTGAGGGAGGAACTGTAGAGGTTAGGGAGGAGTCTAAGTGGCAGGGCAGATGAGTATGGTAGGCATCCTGGCTGGGGTGGGGACAGGGGATGGCGGGGGGGGGGATGCAGGAAGAACAACTAGGGACTGACACCGGCCCCAGCATCAGAGGCACAAGCAGAAAACAGAGGAGAAGGGAGGGGGTGCCCAAGCTGGGGGGGGCCTCCTGATGGGGGAGGAAGAGACCACGAGGAGTACCAGGGGAGAGAGCAGATGGCTGCGGGTAGGGAGGGACCAGGGGTGGCACGGAGGGGAAGAAGTAGGAGGGGGAACCGATAGGGGAAGAGACGTGAGAGGGCATCGACTAGGAATAGATTTTTGCCTCTGTTATGGGGGAGAGCAGGAACATACTGAAGGGGGGGAGGACAAGGCATGAGAGGGATGGCAACAGGTAGGAGAAGAAATAGTGAGGACGAAAGGGTAGAAGGTCAGTAAGGAAGGAGGGGTGGTAACTAGAGGAGAGAAGGCTATGGGGGGAAGATGGGAAGGGCATCACTATCGAGGTAGAAGGGAATGGGGGCTCTAAATCGACAACAGCGGGGCTAGGACAGGGGTTGGAAATCAGCAGGGGAGGAGGGGAGGTCGACATGGGAAGCCCAGTAGGAAGTAGTCGGGCTGCAAAGCCCAAGGGGGGATTGGAGGAATAAGGCAGAGAAAAGGGAGAGGCGGAGTGGGGTACAGATACAGAAGTCACAGAGGGTGCAGCTGGCAGGGGTAAGGGGCAGGGAAGAACAAATAGTGGGGTGGAGGAAGGGGCATTAGAAGGGAAAGGGGTAAGGGATGGGGGTACCCATCCTGGGGGATTCTATACTGAAAGGGGTGAGATGGGGCAGAAGGGGGGAAAGGCACAGCCGTATTTGGGTTGAAGTTATCCCTAGCTTGACTGCAGGAGGGGCAGGGCAGGCACTGCTAAAGTGTGCAGCAAGGGGGGGGAGAAACCTCATTTAGTGTTGCATGTGGGTACAAACGACTTGACGGAGGAGACTGTGGAAGTAGTGAGGGGGAGGTTCGAGTACTTGGGCAGACAGGCAGTGTGAGGGGATGGGGGAGTCGGTGGCATTCTCAGGGGTACTCCCAGTACCATGTCCAAGCATAGGGAGGAAGGGTAGGATTGAGGAGTTCAACAAGTGGCTGAGGGATTGGTGCCACACCAACAATTATGGGTTAGTGACTAACTGGGGTAGGGTCCTGGGGAATAGTGACTTGTATGCGGGGGACAGGGTACACTTGAGTAAGAAGGGGAGGGAAGTATTAAAGGCAGGATTAGAGAGGTATATCTCTACCAAGGTGGATTTAAACTAGTTGGGGGGTGGCCGAAAGACTGAGGTTGGTAGAAAGGTCTGGACAGGGGAGCCTAATGAGCTCTAAAGGCAGAGGTGTAGTAACCCTGGGAGGGGGCGGGCAGAATGGTCTGAATGTAATACAGAAGGCACCACCACCCAGTAAGAATAAGGAGGAGAAAGAGTGCAGACTACCGGGAGGAGGGACACAGGCCAAGTAGGAGAAGAGTGACGAGAAGGAGGGGTACGGGTGAAAGATGGTCTCTCTCAACGCAAGAAGCCTGGGGAACAAAATTGCATAGCTTCAGGCGCTCCTTTCAGAGGGGAAGGTGGACATTGCTGCAGTGACAGAGACTTGGGCCACAGAGTACCATGAGTGGGGCTTGGCAATCCCGGAATACAGGATATATACAGGAGGGACCAGGGGACTGGAAGGGGGGAGTTGCACTCTATGTGAAGGAAGAGATTAAATGCATAAGGGACAAGGGAGAAGAGGAGAGGAGAGGAGAAGACAGAGGCACTTTGGATGCAGCTCCTGGACTCCAAGGGCAGAAAGCTGAGGCCGGGAGTGGTATACAGACCACCAGCCCAATCCGGGAAACTGGATGGGGAGTTGGCAGAGCAGATAAGTAGGGTGTGTAGAAGGGGGAGTGTGGTGATAGTGGGGGATTTTAACCTACTACGGGTTGACTGGAGCACCCCGGCCACTAGCAGTACCAGGGAGCAGGTGCTCCTTAATGCATTCCAGAATGGCCTTCTGAAACAATTGGTAAGTAGGCCTACAAGGCTTGGTAGCACTCTGGACCTAGTACTGGCAAATGGGGAGGTGGTGAGGGAGGTACGGGCCCACTAGCAAGTAGCGACCACCGAACAGTGTGGCTTGTAGTCGCACTGGGCAGGGAGACAGGAGGCATGGGCACTAAGGTGGTGGACTTGATTAGGGTGGACTTTGGGGGGATGGGAGCAATACTGCAAGGGAGCCTCCAGGATATAAGGCTGGGGATGGATGCAGAACAAAAGTGGGGAGTCATAAAGACTGGGCTAACAGAGGCCACAGTAGCCTGCACCGGGGCCAGGAATAAGAAGAGCAGAGGCAAGAAACCATGTTGGCTGAACAAGGAAGTGGTGCAAGGGGTGAGGGGAAAGACTGCTGCATACCGGAAGTACAGGAGAACAGGGAAGGGAGAGGATAAGGAGGCTTTCGGGAGTTTGTCAAGGGAGGTTGCCAGGAGGGTGGAAAAAGCTAAGGCCTCCAGGCACTTAAGTTCCACACAGGGCATAAAGGGAGAGGAAAGGGACTTTTTTAGTTATGTCAGGGAAAAGAGGAAGTGCAAGGAACATATTGTGAGGATAAAGCGGGGAAGGAATTGGGTGGAAAAGGGGGAGGAGCAAGTGGAAATTCTAAATGAGTACTTCTGCTCCGTTTTACTATGGAGGATGGCCCACTAGTAGAATGGGCTGGGGGTGGGGAAGGGGGAGGAGGTGACGGACAAAGTAATCACAGGAAGTAGGGTACTAGAGAAGCCGAGGGCAGTAAGGGTGGACAAGGCACCAAGTCCCGATGGCATCCACCCCAGGGTGCTGAGGGAGATGGCAGAGCTGTTGGTTGAGCCACTGGCAGATCTGTTCAACACCTCCCTGGAAACAGGGTGTGTGCCCCAGGACTGGTTGGTGGCCCATGTGGTGCCCACACACAAGAGTGGGCCTAGGGAGGAGCCAGGAAATTACCAGCCGGTAAGTCTCACGTCCATAGTGGGTAAGCTTATGGAGGTGATACTGAAGGAGAGGCTGGTGGCATTCCTAGAGAGTGATGGCCTCCAAGATGGTCGGAAACACAGGCTCGTTTCAGGGAGGTCTTCTCAAACTAACCTAATAGAGTACTGTGCCTGGGTGACAAGGGAGTTGGACAGGGGCCATGCGGCACATGTCCTGTACTTGGACTTCAGTAAGGCCTTTGATACAGTGCCTCATGGGAGGCTGGGAGCCGACGGCAGTTGGGGGGAGGAGCTGACTAAATGGATAGAGAACTGGTTACAGGGGAGGGTGCAGAGGGTGGTGGTGGGGGAGCTCTCACACCCAGAGCAGTGACAAGCGGGGTGCCGCAGCGGTAAGTGCTGGGCCCGGTGCTATTTGGGCTCTTTATCTCCGATATTGCACATGGAATGGGGAGCAGGGTTAGCCTGTTCGCACACTATACCAAATTGGGGGCAGTGGTGGATGAAGAGGACTGATGGGAAAACTGCAGGGAGACTTAACCAAACTAGAGACATGGTTGGTGGAGTAACAGCTAGGATTCAATGCAAAGAAGTGTAAGGTGATGCACTTCAGGGCTAAGAACCAGAAGAGGGAACTACTGATTGAGGATCACAGATGCTAAGAAGGACCTATGGGTGTTGGTAACTGGGAGAATGAACAACTTGGCCCACTGCAGGAGAGCAGCAGCGAAGGCAAACAGGATGCTGGGGTGCATCGCAAGGTGGTTCTCATCCACACACAGGGATGTGATCCTACCTCTCGACAGATCGTTGAT
Source organism: Neoceratodus forsteri (assembly GCA_016271365.2). Lineage (NCBI taxonomy): Eukaryota > Metazoa > Chordata > Ceratodontiformes > Ceratodontidae > Neoceratodus > Neoceratodus forsteri. The sequence continues at coordinate 143,191,380 of JADMNL010000024.1, forward strand.
CAGACCGCACCTTCAGAACTGTGTGCATTACTGGAGGCCATAACTGAGGAGAGATATAAAGTTACTGGAGGGGGTGCAAAGGAGGGCAACAAAAATGTTAAAGGGGTGGAATGAAAGGAATATGAAGTTAGGCTGAAGGAGCTGAACATGTATACACTAGAGGAGAGAAGGGATGGGGGGATATGATTAAAGCATTTAAATCATAGATCATTCGCCTATCGGGCATCCAACTGGCTCAACTCTCTTGGCAGCGACATAGCGACCACTCCAACACTCGGCCTCTTCAAGTCCAAGCTGCGCCTCTCACTGTTTGTATCCTGTGATTGCCCGTCTTAACATTTCCACCGTTCTAGCTGCCAATGCCCCAGCACCCAGCACTTACAATCAGTTTTTGCACCCTAGCACCTTACCTGTCATATTCCCTCGACAAGGCCCCCTGGCTGCACTGTCTCCTACCCTTACCAACCTCCCCCATTATCTCCTCCTGCCCCGCCCAACCTCCTCCCACGTCCTCACCCTCTGCACCTCCTCCCCCGATCTCTCCTCACCTCACTCCCCACCACCCCCCTTCCCTTGTCTTGCTCATAGCTCAAGTCTTTGTACTGGTTATTACATGTCTGTAAGTCAATGATTATATGTTTGTAACTAAAAATGATGACTGTTGCACACGTTGACGTGGAACCTTTGTAAAAGAGCCTCGGCTCAAAGGTATTGTAATCCTAGATTGAAATAAATAAAATAAAAAATACCTGAGGGGGTTAAATAAACCTAGCACTGAGGGGGTGTTTAAACTGAAGAGTGGAAGAAAGATGAGGGGGCACGGACTAAGGTTGGAAGGGGGACGTTTCAAGAGGGAAATGAGGAGGCACTACTTCTCTGAGAGGGTGGTGTCTAGTTGGAATGTGCTGCCAGAGGGGGTGGTAACATGTAGGACCGTCAATGGCTTTAAGGAGGTGTGGGATAAAGCAAGAGGACGAGTTGGGGGGCAGGGGCAGGGCTGGGACAAGTGGGGAGGAACTGAGGAGAGGAGGCTGGGGCAGCGTAATCTAGGTGCTAGCTGCACACTCTAGCAGACTGCATAGAGACTGACTGGTGCTCGCTGGCAGATTCGGGGAGTGTTCAGATGTTCGTATAAAAATCACAGTGACGCCTGCTCATCAGCAGAGGTCCTAAATGCCTATGTTGAAAATTTGGTGACAAATGACCATAAAATGACTGTTACAAGCGTGCGTTGTGCAGTTTCCACGCACCCTCGTAACTTCGCAAATTTGTAGTATTTTCACTCCAGATTTTCAACACTGCCATTTTTTTCAAACCTCCTTCTGAACAGTACAGCTGTCATTTTTCACATCCTGCCTGAAATATGCGTTTACACATCTGGCGCATAATACCACGGTTGCTGTGGAAAATCAATGTTTGGGACAGATTAAGAAAATCATAGTGACAGAGTTCACAAGCAGAGGTCACAAAATGCCTATGTTGAAAATTTGGTGAAATAATTCCACTAAATGACTATGTTATGTGCATGCATTGTGCAATTTATTTATTTTTATTTACTCATGTCTAGGATTACAAAATACCTTTGAGCCGAGGCTCTTTTACAAAGGTTCCACGTCTGAGACTACAGTCTTGGAGTTATAATTTCAGTATAGAGCAATCGATGACAAAGCAAAGTTGTAACATATTACAGGGTTTCGTACATTAGAACAAACAAAGGTGGGTACATAGAGGACAGGTGAGGTGTGGGAGGTGGAAATAGTGAAACAGGAGGGACAAGAGCGAGGCAGAGAGAGAGGGTGGTGAAAAGATGGGGGCAGGTATGTAGCAGCTTGAGGCAGCTTTGTCAAGAGATAGATAGGAATAAGAGCATAAGTTGGGCAGTGGTGACGCAAGTGCTAAGGGGTGGGGCAGAAGACTGTCAGTAGAGAGGAAGAGAGAGAAGAACCTGGGCTGCCTGAGGGAGTAAATGATTAGTTATGGCAGTCACAGGTGCTGGAAGCAAGAGGAGCTAGGTGGTGCTAGGTCCTGAGGGCACTCAACGGCTGCCTGGATTAAGGCGAGGGGATTAGTCATAGCAGTCGCAGGAGCTGGAGGTAAGTAGAGCGAGGCGGAGTTTGGTCTTGAAGGCACCTATAGTTGGTAGGGCAGTGATGTCACTACTGAGATTATTTAGCCAACTGGGTGCCCTATATGCAAAGGATCTTTGGCCTTGGGAAGTGCGATAGTATGGGATTTGCAGCAGGTGAGGTTTAGACTTCCTGGTGTTGCAGTTGTTGAACTTGAGTTTGAGGAGAGAGCTGACACCAGGGGGGGCACTGCCCATCATTATTTTTTTTTGCTGTGATGCAGGTTTGATATTTTAAGCGATTGATTAGTGGTAGCCACCCCGTTTGAGAGTAGAGGTCGCAGGTGTGGGTAAGACAGTGCAATCCGGTGGCGAGACAGCAAGCTTTATTGAGGCTGGTAGAAATCCGCTTGAGAGAGGAAGCAGTGGAGGAGCCGTAGATAATTAGCCCATAATCGATGATGCTGATGATGGAACTCTGGATGGCAACTATTATTGCTTCAGGGGTTAGGTGTTTCCTGTGCTGGAACAGCAGACCCATGCTGATATTAGCAGCTTTAGCCACAGTATTAATGTTGGCAGTGTAGAAGAGGTGGGAGTCAGGGGTGATGCCCAGGTATTTAAAGGACTGTACTTGTTCGAGCGTGACTCCTTGCTTAGTTTTGATAGTGAGGTGGAACTGTTTATGTTTGTGTTGAGGGCTGCTGAAGATCATGGACTTTGTATTTTTTCTGGTTTAGGATCAGTTTGTATTTTATGAACCAGTCTTCAACTGATGTGAAACCATGCTGGAGGTTTTTTTGCAGTTGTTGAGGATCATGGTGGGAGGCAAGGATAACCGCATCATCCACGTAGAGAATGATTTGCTGAGAACAGGATTCAGGAAGCAAGTTCTGGAACAGGCTGAAAAGGAGGGGACCTAAGATGGAGCCCTAGGGGACACCAGAGCGGACCGGTCTGGAATCTGAGAGTGTGTTGGCAATTCTCACTCTTTGGGACTGGTTGTCTAGGTAACTTTTCAACCAGGATACCGAGTTGGGTGAGAGCCCCACTTTCTGGAGCTGGGTTAGCAGGAGGCTGTGGTGGACAGTGTCGAAGGCCTTAGTTAAGTCAATGAAGGAAGCACCGGTTAGTTGCCCATTATCCAAAGAGTGGTGGATGGTGCCGGTGAATTCGAGCAGTGCAGTGGAGGTGCTGTGATTCTTCCTGAAACCATGTTGCTGCCTGCTCAGTAGGTTGTGCTTGTGTAGGTAGTCAGTCAGCTGGTCGGCGACAATATGCTCCAGGGCCTTGAAGAGAGGAGGGAGGATGGAGATCAGTCAGAAGTTCTCAGGTGATGTTTTGACACCACTTTTATGAATGGGGGTTACAGTGGCCGATTTCCACATGTCGGGAAATGGCTTAGGCTTAGGGAGAGGTTAAAGATCTTCGTCAGTGGTCTAAGCACTTCATCAAGTGTGAGGGATAGAAGTTTGAGGTCAAGAAAGTCATTGCTGGTTCTGGTATTGCTGATGGCTTTAGTAACATAGTTGTGTACCTGGTACATCTTGACCGCTTTAAAGTAGAAGGGAGGGTGAGTGGACGGGGCAGTGGTGGTTAGAGGCAAGGGATCGTCCATTTCATTAAAAAAGTCTGGTGGAAGTACAGAACTGAGGTCAGTGAAGGCGGTATTGAAGGTGTCCACTATGACTTTGGGGTCAAGTGTAATGTCTCCTCTAATGCTGAGAACTGAGGGGGTGTATCTTCCCTGCTGCCCGGTGACATCTTTTATGTTGTTCCAGAAGTCTCTTCCATTTCCCCAGGAGTTAGTAAGCACATTCTTGAAATAGGCAGATTTCTTATCCTGAATTGATGTAGAGCAGTCATTTCTTGCACGTTTGTAGTTTGTGATGTCAGTGTGCTTCCCAGTGGCTCTGGTGATCACCCAGAGGTGGTCTCTTGCCTGTAGCTGCCTTAGGAGGTCTCCTGTGATCCAGGGGTTACAGAGTGCCTTAACCTTATGCCTTTTAAGGGAGCAAATTTGTTGCAGGCCTCATTAAAGATATTGATAAAGTGGTCCAGAGCAATGTTCACATTTGAAGCTAGGAGGACCAGAGTCCAGTCTTGCTGGAGGAGGTAAGCTTTGAGATAAATTAATTTGCCACGGGGTAGGACCCTACTAGTGATGGTTTTATGAGGTGGTTTGATGAATTTGTTTGACCAGAGGCAGCTAACAGGGGAGTGGTCACTGAGTGTGTCCGTGAGGACAGTGGTGTTAGAGATCCGGGTAGGGTGGCTGGTAAGGATCCAGTCCAGGAGGGTGCTGGTACCAGTTTTGTAGTTTTTTCTGGTCGGTGATTCAACCATCTGTGAAGTTTGATGCCGCGACAGAGTCCCTAAAAGCTCCTGTCTCAGCAGCAGGCCAATTTATATTAAAGTCCCCAAGCAGTATGGATTCAGTATCAGGTGGGAGAGATTGGATGAAGTCCAGCACCACTGAGAGTCTATTACATTGCTCTTTCGGTGGTATGTATACTGTGACGATTGTGAGGGATTTGTTGTGAGCACCGACGAGGATTCTGATAGGGGGAATCTGCGCCGTAGTCATCAGGGGAGCAGTGTTGATGAGGTGTCCCAAGATGGTATCTTTAAGGTAAAGGGCGCAACCACCACCCCTTTTAGCAGTCTGATCGAGCCTGAAAACACTGTATCCTGGGAGGGTGATAGCCTGGTCAGGGATTGACGTGGAGAGCCAGGTTTTAACTACTGCTAGGACGTCAGACCTGTGCTGGTTGGTAAAGATCTGAAGGGCATCGATTTTAGGAAGAAGGCTGCAAATATTGAGCGTTATAATAGAGAGGGTGCCTGGGTGCTTGTTCTGGATGGCAGCCCTTGGGGGGCTGGGCCGGGATTTGGAAGGATATTCCCAGATAGCATCAGGAGGATGAGTACTAGTTTGAAGGAGCACAGTCGTAGTTCTTTGGTTATGCATTTCCTTTTTCTGGTCAAGTAAGGACGTGGCATGGGGGGAGAGTGGAGGGCCAGGGACAGAGGAGTTGGAGGGGCATGGAGGTATACCCTGTGACTTCAGGGTTGTAGGAACAGATCGCCTGAGGTAGGTAGGGACCGAAGCAGAAATATTGGATCAAAAGGAAGAGTGTCTGTAAGGTGATATGTGGAGTCAAGTTGGTGGCTGGGGGTAGCAAGGGGAAGCAGGCTCTGGGGGGGGTGGAGTAGGGGAATAAGAGGAGCAAAGAAGAGGAGGAGGAGAAAGAGGAGCAGAGCACTGGGAGGATTCATGGTTTGAAATGAGAGGGAGGAAGCTGGGAGGTGCAGGACAGACACGGGGAAGAGAGGGGTAGGAAGTAAGAAGGCCGGTGGGATGAGGAGGGAAGCCTGGAAAGGGCAGGCAACCTGAGGGTGAGAGAGGCGGCAGTACAAGGACTGTGCAGCATGTGAACAGGAGTGAAGAGTTAAAAGAAAGGCAAGAGGGTGGGGTGGTGGGGAACAGGGAGGGAGAACTTATTAGGGCACCCAATAAGAGGGGGCAAGGAGGAGGGGTTACCAGAGGGGCGTGGGAAGAGTCTATTTAATTAAGGTTGGAGGTGGGGGAGGGGGGTTGGGCATAAAATTACGGCCAATTCCACACACTCAATGGGCGCTGCAGTCCTGAGCGGAAGAGAAATTCAGCAGGCGCAGTTAGCCAATCAGGAAGGTGGAGGAGTGCAAAGGGTCCAATCCAGGTGCCGCTTCAGCAAGCGACTGACCAATGGCAGCAGCTCACGGTAGCCCTGAGCAGTCTGAGGACTTACCTGGCTTCCAGGATCCTATGGTCGGCCAGGAGGTGTGCGGATGGTGATCAGGAGTCCCGTGCCCCGGCCGTGCCTTTCAGAGGGCTGGTGCGCCCAAGTTGTTAGATGGGATCTGAAGGTGGAAAGGAGAAAGAAATAGGGGGTTAGATGTGGGCGGAGGGGCTACACAAAACAAAAGATAGTGACGCGGGTAGGCTAAATCGGGGTCCGGGGAGCAGAGAGCAGGGGATTACAGACAGGCTGAGGTGACTACTCGGGGGGTTGTTTTAGTGAGACAAGTCTGGACTTTGGCGCCGTCGGGGGTGGGTAGAAAAAGAGGGCAAGGTCAGAGAGATTAGCAAAAATGGGGTGGGGGGCTGATTGAGCCTAGGAGAGAAGGCGAGAAGGAAAAGATAAGGGAGACAGGAAAACAATCTGTACAAAATTACACAAGGAGCTGTCTGTTCAGAAGTACACAAAGGAGCTGTTTTCACTAAGTCTAGACATTACATTTCCTCAGAATCGGCAAAAGCAGTTTGAGGGCAAAAATTCCTTCGAATCAGAGTGGAGAGCAAGCAAAAAGTAAGGGAAGTCCAGGAAGAGGTGACTCCGAGGATGAGCCCAAAATTACGGCCGATTCCACACACACACTCAGTGGGCGCTGCAGTCCCGAGCGGAGGAGAAATTCAGCAGGCGCAGTTAGCCAATCTGGAAGGTGGAGGAGTGCAAAGGGTCCAATCCAGGTGCTCCTCGGCAAGCAACTGGCCAATGGCAGCAGCTCACAGCAGCCCAGAGCAGTCTGAGGACTTACCCAGCTTCCAGGATCCTGTGGTCAGCCAGGAAGTGTGCGGCTGGCAGTCAGGAGTCCCGAGCCCCGGCCGTGCCTTTCAGAGGGCTGGTGCACCCAAGTTGTTAGGCGGGATCCGGCTCCCAGGATCCTATGGTCGGCCAGAAGGTGTGCGGCTGGCAATCCGGAGTCCCGAGCCCCGGCCGTGCCTTTCAGAGGGCTGGTGCACCCAAGTTGTTAGGCGGGATCCGGCTTCCAGGATCCTATGGTTGGCCAGAAGGTGTGCGGCTGGCGGTCAGGAGTCCCGGGCCCCGGCCGTTCCTTTCAGAGTGCTGGTGCGCCCAAGTTATTAGGCGTTTCCATGCATGCTCGGAAGTTTGAGCATTTTTAATATTTTCACTACATATTTTCAACATTGCCATCTCTTCGCACCTCCCTATGAATGGTACAGCTGTCATTCTTCACATCCTGCCCGATCTGTGTTTTCGTACATGTGGCGCACAATGGCACGGTCATTGTGGAAACTCAAATTTCAGGAAACATTGCCAAAATCACAGTGCCACTGTTCACGAGAAGAGGTCCCAAATGCTTTGATGAGGTGGGGGCCACAAAATGGGCATGCTGAAAATCTGTACTGCAAATACCAACAAATGCCTGGGGCGTTACGGTTTCTAACCATAACATTCCACCCTGTACAGACTGACAGGCATCAGGGTGTGCCTTTGGATTGCCGACTGTAATGCTCATGCCATTCCAACCCCAGCCCCCCCCCCGCAGCCACTGACAGGCATCGAGCTGTGCCTTGGACTCTTTGGCCCCAGAGTTCACCCCATTATATACTGCACCCATTTCAGCTTACGTCCTTATGGAGTGGGGTCACCATAAAGCCGAACACCCCAAGGCACACCTCAACACTTACTTGGTATTAACGTGGTATGAAAGAACAGAAGAAAACCAGAGCCCATCGAGACTGTTCCCCATACTATGTGGGACATTATTTATCTATTATCCTTCAACCAAACATCTAATTTGTTTTTAAAGATAGTGGCACTAGTTGCCTCCACCAATTTTTGTGGCAAGGTGTTCCATACAATGGATGCTCTTATTGGAAAAAAGTTTCCCCTTTTGCTGGTTTTATAAGTTTTTACTTCAAGCTGTTTATTATGCAGTCTCGGAACATGTCTCCTTTTGGAGAGTGTTAGATCAAATGTTTCCATTAGATCTGGTGAATTTATTAAATTAAAAACCATAAGCATATCACCTCTTAATCTTCTAGTTTGAAGAGAGAAGAAACCAGTAGCTTTTAATCTGTTCTGATAATCCAAGTTTGTTAATCTTGGAATCATTCTAGTTACTCTCCTTTGAACCTGTTCAAGAATTGCTATGTCTTTTTGGTTTGGATTCCAGAATGGGAGCCATAGTCTAGATACGTGTCTCAATGTATGCCCATAACAATGGAAAAGTATTGCTCCAGTGCTACTAACAAAGTGCTTTATATGCCCTCAAAAGTCTGTTGGTCATGCAAGCAGTTCTAACACAGTGATAATTTGATGTAAGTTTATTATTAACATATATCCCTAAATCTTTTTCACAATTTGATGAGTGAAGTGGTAGTCCGTTTATATGATATATCGTTTTTGGATTATTTACACCGAAATGCACTACTAAACATTTGTCTTGATTAAACTGCATATGATTTTCATTTGCCCAAAGTGTTAATTTTTCCAAATCCTTATTTAATGCAGAAATATTTTCTTGATTATTAACCTTGCCCCCCAATTTAGTATCATCTGCAAACTTAACTATGAAGTTACTTGGCCCTGTTTGTAAATCACTGATAAAGAGGTTAAACAATGCTGGTCCCAAGACCGACCCCTGTGGTACACCACTTGCCACACTACCCAAATCAGACAAGATATCATTAATTCTGACTCTCTGAGAATGATTTGTCAACCAGTTTAAAGTCCATTTGACAATATCAGGTGACAAACCTAGACTGTGCATTTTAGTAATGAGTTTTTCATGTGAGACTTTATCGAAAGCTCTATTAAAGTCCAAAAGAATTACATCAGTAGGGATACCCACATCTAGTAGAGTACTTGTATTATTGTAAAAAGATATCAGATTGGTGGTGCAGGAATACTTGGGAGTAAACACATGCTGATTTGAATCATAAATTCGAAATTTTTTACAATCTTGATCTATTAGAGACTTCATTACTTGTTCCATTAATTTACCAGCCACTGAAGTCAAGCTAATTGGACGATAATTTTTCACAGAACCTCTATTGCCTTTTTTAAATATGGGAGTAACTATTGCTGAACGCCAATCATTTGGTGCAATGCTTTCTTGTAAGGATTTATTGAAAATAATTGATAAAGATATAGAAATATTTATAGAGGTTTCGATCAGAAACCATGGATGACTACTGTCTGGGCCCGGACTAGTATTTTCTTTTAGTTTTTTGATAGCCTGTATAATGTGAGTTGGATAGAACCTATGATAATCTATGTGGTGAACTTTAAATGTACTAATAGGTGATTTTTGAGAGATGACAGAACAAAAGTACTTATTAAAGAGATTCGATGCTTCTATATCAGATAGAGAAGAGCCATTGGTTATAATGGGACCAATGGTCCTTGGTACACCTTTTTTACTATTTATATAGGAGAAAAGAGATTTGTGACAGTCTTTTGTGTGAGCTAGTTTAAATTCTAGCTTATTTTTTGCCAATTTAATAGAATTTTTTAAGTTTTTCACAGTCTGTATTTATGTAACAGAGTAGTTTTAAATGGAACAGAACTATTCTAAGTTTCCTAAAAGTTTAATTTTATTTTAATCTGATTTTAATTGTCTTGTTGAACAAGGGAATTTTTCCTTTATTATTAAATTTCCTCTTAGATGGAATAAAGGTATTTTCCAAATAATGTACAATGTTTTTAAAAAGTCCCAAGCTTGTTGTGTTGTACAATTAAGAAGATTAGATTCCCAGTTTATGTTTTGTAAGTATTCATTGATTTTAGAAAATTTGCTTTGTTTTAATTTTTGTATAGTATAACTTCCTTTGTGTAGTTTTAAACTGTTGAATTTCAAAAGAATAGACTTAATGATCACTGTCCCAAGTGGATCCCAAATTTGTAAACTGCTAATTTGTTGCTCTATGTTAGTAAATAATAGATCCAAAATATTAGGACCTCGTGGGTTCAGTAACAAGTTGTTGTAATCCAGTACTAACTACCACATCTATTAGTCCTTTCTCGGCATAGGACTGTCCTGAGAATGAGTCCCAGTTAATACGAGGGAGGTTAAAGTCACCAAATATTACAGTATCTTGAGATTCTGAAAAATGTGTAATTTCTTTAAACATATCAGTTATGTAATCTGAATTTGCAGATGGAGGTCGATAGATGTTGCCAACAGTTATATAGGAGTGCTCATTCAATAAGATTTTAACCCATATACTTTTCAAAGGAAAGGGAGAACACACTTCAAAAGAAGGAATATTATTTCGTATGTACATACAAACTCCACCGCCTTGCTTATCTAATCTGTTTTTATGATATAACTTATAACCTGGAATTTCTCTGGACCAAATTGAGGATGCGTCCCACCAAGTTTCAGCTACCCCTACCACACCTATATTTAAAGTTTTACATTTGGCTTTGAGTTCTGCTAATTTGAGTTGGTTTAAAGATCTTGCATTCAAAGCTAGGAATTTACATTTAGTTGTAATAATATTTTGGTAAGTATTCAGAGACTTGGGAATAGACCCATTCTCACCCATTGTTTTTAGTTTAAACAATGATTTATGATTTTAGTGATACTTTTCCCCATAAGTGTACTACCCTTACGACTGAGATGTAAACCATCCCAGCAAAACAAGGAAGAACGATCTGAAAATGATTCCCAGTGGGTAATACAGGGTATATCCTGCTTAAAACACCACTTTCTCAGCCATTCATTTAGGGCTTTGATTTTCTACGTCATGGTAGATGTTGCTCTTGGGACAGGTAGAATTTCAGATATACATAAACAGCATCCCCTATCAAGTAACAGGTTACATAACGCCACATAGTCCTGTTGTAACTGATTAAATGGGGTGTTGTTTATATCATTAACACCGGCATGTATGATAACCAGTGGAATTTCCCCCGCATTTTGTAAAATTTTAGGCATCACGGAGGTAATGTCAGATACCATGGCCCCACGGAAGCTACAACAAGTGCGGTTGCTCTTGTTACTATTGCATACCGCCCTGTCAGTGTGCTTAATGATTGAATCTCCCAGGACTAACACTTGTTTTGAGACAGTAGGGGTACAAGAATCAGAAACAGGTGATTGTTTAACACACTCTGGAGCGATTAACTTAATAGGTATTGACTTGGTGGCTTGAGACTTACTAGGACAAGTATTCATGGGCATTAACTCCTGATTGAAAAGTGTTTTTGAACCATTATTATCAACAGAGGGTGATGCACAGGATAAATCATGTAGCACTTCATTATTTGACACAGTCAATTGTTCAAACCTATTACGAGTTTCAATAGGGGCACTATTGTGTATTTGACCACCTCTCCTTTTTTTAAGAAGCTTTGTGACAATGGTCCAGTCATCATTATCAAAAGAAGAGGACGGATAATCATCCACCTTATAAGAGGGGTCAGAGGCAGCAGGTACACTAGTACTAGTTGTTACAACTGTCTCCTCATCAGGAGTCATAGAAATGCTACCTAAATGTGAAGGAAATTGTTCATTAGAATGAAGTTGTTCATCCATAAGATCAATGTAACTTTCCAGTTCCCTAATATCGGTAGAAACTGGTTTAATACTAAGCAGAAACGCTATCTCTGCTTCAAGAGTAGTAATCAGATGGCAATTAGCACATACATACTCGCTCCCATACTTTCCCTCACTATACATCAAACATTGCATACACTTACTAAGTTCTTTTTCCATTATTAAAGGTGTATATTTACTAAGTAGAGGATATGCTAAAATTATCTTATCCAAGTTTGTCTAATGCCAGCAGTTTTAGCGTACTCAGCGGACACAGCAGACACGATGGCGTAAATGTAGCTTCTTTTAGTTAGCTGCTTTCTGATCTACAAGCAAGGCAAGCAACAGGAAGTTGTAATTTGAGTCACCTGATTTTATAGTGTCTAAGCCACACCCCCAATTTAGCTCTCTCCTCCTACTGGTTTAGCAAAGTAAGTTGATACAGTACCCTTCACAGCACAGAACACACACTGACTTTCATTCTTTTCTTTCTTTTTTTAACCCTAAATAAGACTACTTCTACTTCTAATAAAGTATCTGTCTTGCTTAATCTCAATAGACACTGACTCCTGCTGAGATATAAGTGTTAAATTAATAAGAAAATGTAGCTTCTTTTAGTTAGCTGCTTTCTGCTCTACAAGCAAGTCTAGCAACAGGAAGTTGAAATTTGAGTCACACTTGTCAGTGTCTGCAGGATAGGGTGAGGTGAAATGGCATGAACGTTATGGGTGACAACCCAAATGCATACCCCAATGTCTGTCTGTCTCTGCAGGGTGGAGGTGGGGTTGGCGTGAAGTTCAATACTTCACTGCCATTCCTACTCTGCATCTGTCTAACTCCTGCATTTCCAATGCTAATATCAGCAAGCAAACATTCAGCATTGACAAATGCTTGTTTGGGTGATGTTTTTTCTTTAAACATACTGTTTTCCCACCATTCCTGTCTCCCTTCCACTCCATGCACTGCATCAGTTGTCATCAGTGACATCTCAAGCTATTGTAACCAATGGTTGAGTTGCATTCCACGAGAGAAATGAATAATCAATGTCACCGAAAGCTACAAAGGCCACTACAGATGCCAAGGAACACTGTCAAAAGAATTAAGGATGAAATGCCTTAGGGAACTAGGTGTCTTGCCTGGAAACCAAGCCCCAAACTGCACAGGGTTAAATTAAATAGTACTGCACTGAGTGCCCTTATGTCTAAAGTGTGTTTTTTGAAAATGGCGAGTGAAGGTGAGGGGAGTGCAGAGGGTTGGTATTGGATTGGACTGGGGTGATAAGACCTATGAACTTGGCATTCTAATTCCCAGTCCTTCCCAACCGAATTGGGTCTTTTGGGAGTCAGAGAGCATGGGGAAGCCTGCACTCCATCTTCCTAAACTACTGTATGACAGCAGCAGTATTTCTGGATTTTTCGAGGGTGTTCGATCTGGTTCACCATGGTTATCTTCTGACCATTATAGATCGAGGGAGCACTTCCAGCTAGTCAGATAGCTCCTTTTCTCTGCATGTGAGCCTCTCTTAGTCTGTCAAGAGTATCTTATGCACAGCTGCCCTGGAAACGGGCATGTTTGGGTAAGGTTTTTTAAATATGTAATATACTATTGAGCTCAATCACTAATATACGAATACAGGCAACGAAACCACTCTTACAGTTCTAATAGTGATCTCACTGTACATCCTTAGTGCATCAGAACCAGTCATCTTCAATTTGCGGTTCTCATAGCCTAAGAACGCGTGCAAAACCTAAACCATAAGAGTGGTCTCATTGCCCGTATTAACACACAAACTCAAGGACACACAATATGCAAAGGCTGAAAACAGAAAACACAGACATGTGCTTTGTCCTTCTCTGGACTCATCAGTTTGTCTCATCTGTACCAGACCAGGGGAAGAATGAACCAGTCATATTTTGTTCTTACTGGTTTTAGTCATGGTGAGCTCTAAATAGGAAAGTAGTCTAAAAGACAAGGGTTTCCCAAAAAAAGGATAGGCAACAAAGAAATGTAAAATTACACATACTGTCACAAACCCTCTCAGCAGGTCAGGCCATCTGCGCCCACAGTGCCAACCTCCGAGCGCAGTCTTGTAAATAGGAAACAGAAACCAGGAGGGCCAGATATCTTTCGCCTACAGGCACCTAACCAGGTGTACAAAATGAACCCTTAAAACTCTATTAAAGACCTCAGAATAAATTCTTACCTTTTTCCAGTTTGGTATTACCAGTAAGCTTTGCACAGTGTCAACTTTAACCATATATGCTGCACTTGTCAAGAAAAAGAATTTCAAAGGCACACCAAGTAGTCTCTAAAGTAGAAATTTACTTAAAAATAGATGAAAAAATTAAAAATGTAAATACAGAACGGTATATCACAAAACCATACAATTACTTAAAACAAAACCGGTTTAAAAGTGCAGACAAAATCTCCTACCACAGTACACTTAGAATTGTCTTTTCTAATGTATACTTATCTCCTAACAGTGCCTGATGTTGCTTTTCTCAGAGCCCAAACATATATATGTTAGTGGAAAACAGAATACTGTTTTAAAACTGGCTTTGCCAACCTCTTTGCATGAGGTCACCTAGCTCCTCCCTGTCACAATATAAAAATTATACAATCAGGATGTATATCCAGCAGGAGGTAAATTAATAAAGGTGACCTCAGCAAAACTCGTGTCCCCATATGCATTTCTTTAAATAACATCCCCTTTTTTATCTCAAGTAGCTCTTCTTCCCAGGACACATCAAAGAATCTTTTATGACTTCGCACTAAAGTGTCATAACCTGCTCTCTTCCTCTAAACGTTACAAAAGTTTATAATTTCTCATCCTAGCAGCTGGCAAGCTACTATTAAGCTAGATAAAAAGGAGATCCTAATTTAGGTCTCTTCTAGCCTGTAATTATTTCCTGGCCTCCCAGGTAAAACCTTGTAGCCAAAACCTGGGGGGCATTCCACAGGATGTTTCAGCATCTCTCATGAGAGACATTCAATAACACATTTTTATATTACAAAAATCATACAGCGATCAGAACCAGCTGTCCAAGTGTCACAATCCTCCCCACCTAGACTGAATTTGGGGCTCTATCCCCTGCATGGGATGAGCTTCCCAAATCAGTTCACTCCTCGGAGACACGAGACAGCTTATCGGAGTTCTGATTTTTGGCTCCAGGCCTATGTAATATCGGCATATCATACCCTTGCAAAGCAAGATTCCATCTTAGCAATCTTCCATTGTTTTTTCCCATCTGCGACAGCTAAACCAGGGGGTTGTGGTCAGTCTATACCACAAAATGCTGCCCATGCAAGTATGGCTCTAATTTCTTTAGGGCCCACCCTATGGCAAGACACTCCTTTTCCACCGTGGAGTATGCCTGCTCCCTGGGAAGTAACTTTTTACTCAGGTAAGCTATTGGGTGATCCCTCCCTTGGCTGGATGTCTGACTCAGTACTACCCCAATACCCACGTCTGAGGCATCAGTCTGAACTATAAAGGGCCTACTATAGTTGGGACTTGTCAAAACAGGAGCATTGCACAGTGCCTCCTTCAATCTAGTAAAGGCTTCTTCACAGGCTGGTCCCCAGGTAATTTTCTTTGGCGTCCTTTTCTTTACCAGGTCAGATAGGGGAGGAGCCAGGGCACTGTAATTAGGTACAACTTTTCTACAGTACCCTGCTGCCCCAAGAAAACTCCTGACCTGCTTCTGCATTTCTGGTCTGGGCCATGCCTGGATTACCTTTATTTTTATTTGGTTAGGATGGAGCTGTCCCCGGCCTACCACATGCCTGAGGTATGCCACTTCTCCTATGGCCACCTGGCACTTCCCAGCTTTGACAGTGAGCCCGGCCCTCTGTATCCTACCCAGCACTTCCCTAAGGTGGGATAGGTGTTCCTCCCAGCTGGTACTAAAGATGGCAGTGTCATCCAGGTATGCCACAGTGTACTCCTCAGCATCATTTAACACCTGGTTCACCCACCTTTGGAAAGTGACCGGGGCGTTCTTCATTCCGGAAGGCATTACTTTAAATTCAAATAAGCCTATCAGAGTGATGAAGGCCAACCTCTCCTTAGTTCTGTCCATTAATTCTAGCTGCCAATACCCCTTGGTCAGGTCAATCGTCGTAAGGTAGGTTGTCCCTCCTAACCTGTCCAGGAGTTCGTCTGTCTGGGGCAGCGGGTGGGCGTCTGACTTTGTGACTGCATTCAATCCATGACAGTCCACATAGAAATGAGTAGAGTCATCTGGCTTAGGCACAAGGTCTAGGGGTGAGGCCCAGGGGCTGTGGGATCTCTGGATTACCCCTAAATCCAGCATCTTCTCCACTTCCCTCCTAATGTCCTTTTGGACAGCCTCTGACCCCCAATATACTGTCTGTCATTTGGGCGTCTGTGTCACTGTCTCCACATTGTGCATCGCTAAGGGGGTTAGTCCAGGCTTGGTGCTAAACAATGGGGCAAAGTCTGCTAAAACCTCCCTTACTTTCTGGATCTGGTCCGGGACCAGCTGGCGGGACAATTTAACTGCCTCCACAGAGGACTCCCACTTCCTTTCTTCCAGCAAGTCCAGAAGAGGGTCTCCTTCGTCTGTCCCCTCCCCAGGACTACACACTGCAAACACCACGTCAGCCCTATTTGCATATGGCTTCATCATGCTGACATAGTACATCCTTTCTGTCTGTCTTCTGTCATGTAACTCTATAATGTAGTTCATGTCATTTACCTTCCTAACCACTTTGTACGGTCCTGCCCACTCAGCTTGCAGCTTGTCTTTCCGGACCAGAATAAGGACCATGACTTCCTAACCCACCATGTACGAGTGAGTTCTGGCTCTGCGGTTGTACCACACTTTTTGTTTCTGTTGGGCAGCTGCCAGGTTGCTCTGGGCTGTCCCCATAAGCTCCTTCAGCCTTTCTTTAAACTTAAGGATGTAACCCACAATGGAAGTTCCCTGGGTGGCATGCTTGCTTCCCAGTCCTCCTGGATCAAGTCTAGGGGCCCATGTACCCGGCATCCATATAAGAGTTCGAAGGGAGAAAATCCTGTCGACTCTTGGGGCACCTCCCTGTATGCAAACAACAGGTGGGGAAGGTATTTCTCCCAGTCCTTCCCATGCTGTTCAGCAAACGCCTGGAGAATTGACTTCAGGGTACCACTGAATCTTTCCACAAGGCCATTGGCTTGTGGATGATATGGTGTCATGCATCTCTGCACCACCCCACACTTCTCCCATAAACATTTCATCAGGTCTAACATGAAGGAACCCCCTCGATTGGTGATAACCTCTTGCGGAAACCCAACACGGGAGAAAATCCCAAGTAAGGCATCTGCCACCTTGTCTGTCCTCAATGAGGATAGGGTCTCTGGGTACTGAGTGGCATAATCCACCACAGTCAGAATGAATCTCTTCCCTGAGGAGCTGGGGGTATTTAAAGGTCCCACAATATCCATTCCCACCCTATGGAATGGCTCCTCCACTATGGGCAATGGAATCAGGGCAGCTTTGGTTTTCTTGCCCGCCTTCTCTATTTCTTGACACCGGTGACAAGACCTGCAATACTCCTTCACCTGCTAGGTGAAGTTAGGCCAATAGAAATTCTGGGCCAACCTGCGCAATTCCCAGATACCAGACAAGGGAATATCATGTGCAATCTTGAGCAACTGCTCATGATACCCCTGGGGAATGACAAGCTGCCTGCCTAGCATCCCTCCCTCTGTCTGCACAGCCTAAGTCCATTTTCCCAAAAAACCTTATGTCTACTGTCACCTCCATGTGTTCAGTCAGAGTATGCCCAAGCCCTCAGCTTCTCTAGACTAGGGTCACTTCTTTGAGCAGTTGCAAACCACTCACACATTCCCAAGGCATGGGATAGGTCCCCTTCAGTCACTAAACTAGGGTCCCTAGCACTAGTGTCATGGCACTCAGGATCACTGTCAATCCCAACCCTCTGACAATGAGTGACCCCTCCCTCTTTGGAGTAACCCTCCGTAGCTGTGTGGTTAACTGCTACTGGGGAAATTTCTACGCCATTTTCATTAATCTCCCCATCTGGAGACACAGGCTGGGGAACCAGCCTCTCAGTGGTTTCCACAGTGGCTTCTGTGGGGTTCTGGGAACTACAGTTTTCCCTTGCTGCTTGGCTACGGGTAACTGCACACACCATCTCCTGTTTGAGATTGTTGCCCAGGATCACATCCACTGCTAAGGTTTGGGCTACAGCCACCTGTTGCACAGTTCCCCCTGTTTCACCCCAGTCTAGGAGAACACTAGCAAGGGGCAATGTTTTCTCTTCACCAGTAAAGTCCTGTACAGTGATGTATTTATTGGGTATCAGCTGACCCGGCTCTACTAGATTCCCCCTTTACCAAGGTCAAGGATGCCCCGGTGTACCTTAACCCTTGCGTCTGTACACCATTCACCATGACTGGGTGCATGTGTTCCCTCATGCTCACAGGCATGCTTCCAGGGACACACAAACAACCCACTTCCTTCCTAGTCCCCTGTTGTGTATTGCTCACCCTTTTGGGACATTGTCTGGCAATATACCCAGTTTCTTTACACAACCAACATTCATTTTCTTCTCAAATCTCTCACAAACCTGGGGCTAACTGGTTTGGGTGGAGGCAGTGAGGGTTTTAGCTGCCCTGGAGGCGTGCTTTTCCCTTTCTGCACTGCCACACCCACCCCATTCCCTCTCAGGGCAGGACTGCTCTTGGCACAGAGGCGACATGAACAGGAGATGCTATGACTCCAACCACCAGCACCAGAGCAGGTAAGTGGCTTGGGTTTAACTGAGAGTTCAGCAGCCTCTTGCACTGTTTTGGGATCTCGGTCCTCCAGCCAGGTTTTTAGCTCGGCTGGGCATGTCCAGAAAAACTGTTCTAACAAAATCACATTTTCAATTTTATCAACAGAGTTTGCTTCAATTCCTTCCCACCAATGTTTTAAAAACTGACGTCGTTTCGTGGCTAGTTCCTCATAGCTCATGTCAGAGATTCTCCTGAGCTTACGGAATTTAGCTCTGTATGATTCAGCAGTTAATTCAAATTTCTTTAACAGTGCAGCTTTAAGTTTGCTGTAATCATCACTGTCCTCATTGTCCATTTGACCCAATGCATCCCGAGCTTTCCTGGTAAGTAGCGGGAATAGCTGGAAGCTCCAGAACTCCCTAGGAATTTTAGCCTGAATACAAACCTTTTCATAAGAATTTAAAAAGGCATCCCTATCCTCCCCCTCTTTAAATTCGGCTATCAATTTGGAATTCAATTTGTAACCCAATCCTGTAGTCTCAGTTAAACCCAAGCCACTTACCTGCTCTGGTGCTGGTGGTTGGAGTCGTAGCATCTCCAGTTCATGTCGCCTCTGGCACTCACGCTTCTCACGGTCTTCCTCTCATTGTTCTTGCTCCCTCTTCTCCTCTGCAGCTCGCTGGCACTCACGCTCCTCACGGTCTGACTCCCACTGTTCACGGTCTCTCTCCCTCTAGAACTCCAGCTCCATTCTGCGCAACTCAGTTTGCAACCCGAGTGCTTCTGGATCCAGGATACTGGTGACCTTCCCCTGCTGCTGTGGCCCTTCACTGACAGTGGCCCTGTTGCCCTCCTCATCGGATCTGGACACTGCACTGGCTGCTAGCCCTGCTACACTCGAGGTTTGGTCCTTTTCAGTCACTGTCTGTGACTCGATGCTCTGGGTATCTGCTACCATCAGGGCATCCATGAGGTTCTGTTTGGTGGCTTTCACCTCGAACAGGAGCCCTCTGTCCCCGCACAACTGCTTTAAGTAGTCTACAGAGTGCCTGCTGTAGTTGGAAGCCATCTTCTTCCCTAACTACGGCTACTCTGACTTGCACTTTAGAAAAAAAAATTAAATGGGTAGGAACTTGACTGTAAGCCAAGTGATATAGTTCAGTTTCCTTTTAAAAATAAATCGCTGCCTTTTTCTTTCTTTGCAAGTGAGCTAACAGTATCAAGCCAACACACTGAACAATAAAAGCTTGCAATGCCAAACGTATCCCACCTCCGCCACCAATCTGTCACAAACCCTCTCAGCAGGTCAGGCCCTCTGCTCCCACAGTGCCAACCTCCGAGCGCAGACTTGTGAACAGGAAACAGAAACAGGGTAACCCTTATGTCTGTTTTGTGGGTTCGAATCAACCTTTGGTCTCAAATTCTGTAGGGATTCAAACCGTGAACCTCTTGCTAGCGTACCCAATGTACAGGCTCAGATAATTCTGCTCTTTGTGGGGGGCCACATATCTTTTGCCTATGGGCACCTAACCAGGTGTACAAAATGAACCCTTAAAACTCTATTAAAGACCTCAGAATAAATTCTTACCTTTTTCCAGTTTGGTATTACCAGTAAGCTTTGCACAGTGTCAACTTTAACCATATATGCTGCACTTGTCAAGAAAAAGAAAAGGCACACCAAGTAGTCTCTAAAGTAGAGGTTTACTTAAAATAGATGAAAACATTTAAAATGTAAATACAGAACAGTATATCACAAAACCATACAATTACTTAAAACAAAACAGGTTTAAAAGTGCAGACAAAATCTCCTATCACAGTACACTTAGAATTGTCTTTTCTAATGTACACTTATCTCCTAACAGTGCCTGATGTTGCTTTTCTCAGAGTACAAACATATATATGTTAGTGGAAAACAGAATACTGTTTTAAAACTGGCTTTGCCAACATCTTTGCATGAGGTCACTTAGCTCCTCCCTGTCACAGTATAAAAATTATACAATCAGGACGTCTATCCAGCAGGAGGTAAGTTAATAAAGGTGACCTCAGCAAAACTCATGTCCCCACATGACTTTCTTTAAATAACATCCCCTCTTTGATCTCAAGTAGCTCTTCTTCCCAGGACACATCAAAGAATCATTTGTGACTTCGAGCTAAAGTGTCATAATCTGCTCTCTTCCTCTAAACGTTATAAAAGTTTATAATTTCTCATCCTAGCAGCTGGCAAGCTACTATTAAGCTAAATAAAAAGGAGATCCTAATTTAGGTCTCTTCTAGCCTGTAATTATCTCCTGGCCTTCCAGGTAACACCTTGTAGCCAAAACCTGGGGCGGGGGGGGTCATTCCACAGGCTGTTTCAGCATCTCTCATGAGAGACATTCAATAGCACATTTTTATATTACAAAAATCATACAGCGATCAGAACCAGCTGTCCAAGTGTCACACATACTCCCATAATGCAAAGCATCACTGGAAGTATATGCAAATCACCATGAGAGAACTTCAACTAGTTTTTCTTTAAGCAGAAGAGTATGGTGCCAAAAGGCCTCTCACATAGTCTGCAAGGCTGAAAACAGAAGACACAAACACATGGCTCATCCTTCTCAGGACTCATCAGTGTGCCTCATCTGTAATGGCCCATGGGAAGAATGAACCAGTCATATTTTGGTCTTTTTTTATTTATTTTTTTAATTCTTTAGTTACCGAGTAAGGCTCACTAGGCACAAGTGTCTGTTTTCAGGGGCAACCTGGGAGGACTGAGGTGGTTAAGTGACTTGCTCAGAGGCACACAGTGTGCAAGTGAAGGTTGTGGTTAACAGACCCAGGCCTGCTGGATGTACCAAGCTCATTTAGAGCCTGTTACTTTAACCTCTAGGTTATACTGCCAGCCCAGCTCGTGGTTTGGGTCACGGTGAACCATGTGACTCTCATTGTGTTTATTTTAGGTTGAGTTCATTTGGGCATTTATGGTATAGTTACGTTTATACAATTAGTCCTTATTGTAGTGGTATATGTGTATTTACCCTAATGATGTGGTAGCCATACTAGCTGTAGTCTATGTCAGTATATATTGTAGTCCTTGGTAGTTCCTGTCATGCCCAGTGGGCACCATTGTCAGTTGTCTGGCTCTAGGAATAAAATGGTTGCTAGTCAAATCTTCTGTCTCTGTCCATCTGTTCCCTTCACCCCCAGATTACTACAGTGGCATTGAGGTACGAGTGATCCCATGGGTGCAGTGCCGGTCTGTGGTTGGGTAAGCTTCTTATTTTAGATTAAAAAAAAGTTTTGTGAGGCCAGAACTTCCCCACGGTAGAAACAAAAAAAACCCTCCGTCCCTGCCTCTTGCTTCTGAGCTACACTGCCTCCCATTGATTCCAGTCCAGCTGCTAACAACCCTCCCACCAAACAGTTGCAGTTGTCGGCACCAAACTGAGACGGAAAGTCATTTTTGTGGCTCTGCTTCAGCCACTGCTAGTGTGATTGTGCCAAAAGAAAAACAGAGAAAGTAAAAGTGTCTTTTGCAGGTTGTCTTGCTGCTGCAGAGACCACAGTCAGCATAATTTGGCTGAAACTCTCCCCCACCAGTTATGTATCAGGCAAGTTTGTGTGTGTAGGGGGGATACAAAATATATATACTATATTTTATATCTCAAAGAATAGTATTTGCAAAATGATCCAGAGGGCAAAGCAAGCTGGCCAGCAACCCAAACAGAGGCAAAACAAGCAAGCAGGCACCACCTCCCTCCAATCTGCACAGCCACAGCACAACAAAAGTGCTGTATTACCCTCTAGGCAGGAGGGCAGTATTGCAGCCACAAATCAGCAAAAGAAGCCCATCATAAGCACCTAGTGGTCAAAGTGGGAAATTGCAGCCAAGTCCGTGCAGAGAATGCAGAACTTGCTGGCAACATGGCATCAATCAGACGAGTTCTAGAAAATTCGACGAATCAAGAGGACTTTGATTTTTATTTGGAGCATTTTGAATGCTGATTTGCAGCAAACAAAGTCACTGATGAAAAAAAGGTGGATATCTTCCTGGTAGTTCTGGGATTCATGGTCTGTGGACTTCTCAAGAGTCTGATCCTACCTGGCAAGCTGGTGGACATGTGGTATGATCAACTCACTGAGACATTTTCATGGCATTTCAAGCCCAAGCTAATTTTCACTGCAGAAGACTTTCGATTTTATTGTCGGTACTAAGAGGAAGGGGAAGCTCTTTCTCATTACATCATTGCACTGAAGTGTCTGGCAAGCACCTGTGAGTTCGACCAGTTTCTGGATAATGTCGTCTGTGATCAGTTTGTCTGTGGTCTGAGAGGAGGCTATCACAGATGGGTTTTGTCAGAAGAGGACTTAAAGCTGCAGTATTTATTAGTGACCATACATTTTTTTTCAGCAGTAATGTTTGTCTGGCAAAAATATCAAGATATCCCATTTTCTTTTCATTTTCCTTCATTCCTGAACCAAGAAATGGAATTTTGAAGTTTCATGTTCATTCATTCCAGAAACAAGATACATCATTTTTAAGTTTCTAAAAGTTCCCAATCCTGTGCCTTGCCCACTGAAAAATGTAAATATTTTGGTACAGTGTTGTGCTGTTTACTATCAGAAACATGTGGTAACATGATCTTAATACATCCACAGTATGAATCTAGCTCGTACATTCAACAGGTGTAAGAGATTTTTAAAAATGGTGAGTGGAGGCCACCTTTAATAACACGAGTCATTAATTACAAAATCAGCTATAAAAGTTGTTTTAACAATATCCGAGAAAACTAAAAATAAACTGAGCAGGATGTCTGAAATACTTTTTTTAACTAAAAAACCATATCATGAAATGTATATGTTTACTTACACATACAGCTGCTTTAACTTTCAAGTCAGCTTGTGATATTGCACTTGCTTTGATGCGCACCTGGAAGGACATCAGGGAGCTAGTGTGACATTCTGAACCACCGTGGAGTGGTGTTCACAGGGTCATTTATATGCTGGGCGCCAAAGGACATTCCAGACCATGAAGTGGTCCACCACCATTTCATTAGAAACCACGAATGTATCAGAAGCTGGCACCACAGGCCAGTTCCACAAAGTTGAAAAAGCTATGTTACCATTGTGGGGTAACCATCAGCAAAGCACATGCAGATTTCGGCAAGAAAAATGCCACAACTGTGGAAAAGTGGGTCATCTGCAGAGAGTGCAAAAGTGCATCACATATTGCTGATACACAATAGACATCATGCCACAGACTGAACCAGAATAAGAGTCATTGGAGCTGTTCACGGGGGCACCAGTATCTCTTGTGCCAGAACAGATCTACAAGGAGAACCTCAAGAAGTGCCCATTGCAACCATCGCATATTGAGCTCAAATCTTATATCAGAGACTGAATTCTTGTTCTGGGGGAGATTCAGGTAACAGTCACCTATGAGGGAGGAGAGTGAACTTTGCCTCTAATGCTTGTAAGTGGAGAAAGACCTGCATTACCGAGACGAAACTGACTCAAAAAGATCAAGTTAAACTAGGAAAAGGTCTTCACCTTACAAACTGTGACAAAAACCTCCCAAGATGCAGTGAGAAAAGTATTGGACAAATGTGGTTCTATTTTTCAGGATGGCTACAGCACAATCCAGGATTTCAAATCAAAGATCGGAATGCAAATGGGGGCCACTTCAGTCTTCCACAAGCCTCGACTAGTAACCTACACCTTAAAAGAAGTGGCAGAGAAAGGACTGGATCATCTAGAAAAGCATGGAATCATGTCACAAGTACAGAGAAGCAACTGGACTGCCCCTATCATTGTGGTACCAAAGTGAGACAAAGCAGTGAGGCTGTGTAGTGACTACAACATTACAGTGATGTGTTGTATAGGACCAGAAGCATACCCCTTAACTAATTCTGAGGATTTGTTTGCCACATTTGCAGGCAGAATGCTGTTTAGCAAGTTAACATAGAAACATAGAATTTGGTGGCAGATAAGGACTGCTTGACCCACCTAGTCTGCCCATTTTCCCTACCTACTGTAGCACCACAGCCCCTACTTGATCTCTGGTTTTACATGCCTTTCGCTACCACTAAGGTTCCTTTATGCCTATCTCATGCATTCTTGAATCTCATTAACATTTTTGCCCCCACCACCTCTGCTGGGAGGCTGTTCCAGGTATCTACCAGTCTTTCTGAGAAGAAGTACTTCCTCACATCTCCCCTGAGTCTACCCCCCTCCAGCTTCATAGCATGACCCCTTGTTCTTGAGCATCTTTTTCTGAAAGATGCTACCCTCTTGAACTTTATTTATACATGTGAGGTATTTGAAAGTCTCTATCCTATCCCCCCTTCCTCCTTTCTTCTATGGTGTACATATTGAATTCATTTAGTCTCTCTTCATAGCGCTTGTGATGCAGACCATGCACCATTTTAGTTGCCCTCCTCTGGAGTGCCTGTACTATGTATATGTCCTTCCAAAGATGTTGTCTCCAGAACTGGACACAGCACTCTAGGTGAGGTCTCACCAGTGATCTATATAGCGGTAACACCACCTCTCTATTTCTGCTAGTGACACCCCTCCCTATACAGTCTAGTATCCCACTAGCTCTCCCCCACTGCCTTGTCGCACTGTCTGGCCACCTTCAGGTCATCAGATATGATTACTCCCTTGTCCCTTTCCTGTTTGGCGGTCATTAATACAACTCCCCCCATTTTGTACTCCACCCCTTGGTTTCTGTGCCCCAAGTGTATGATTTTGCACTTCTTCGCACTGAAATTTAGCTGCCACACCTTTGACCACTCCTCTAGCTTTCTTAGATCACTATTCATTTTTTCCACTCCCCATTGAGTGTCAATCCTATTGCAGATTTTAGTGTCATCCTCCCTTCCTCAGAGTGAGTTCCCTTTACCACCACCCCCTGTCTCCTGTCCCCTAACCAATTCCTTACCCAGTTTACCACCCTTGGACTCACTCCTAGACTGCCCAGCTGGTTTACCAGTCTCCTATGTGGAACTGCGTTGAAGGCCTTTCTGAAATCTAGGTAGGCCGCATCCACCGCGCCACCCTGATCTAATTCCCTGGTCACCCAATCAAAGAAATCTATTAGATTAGTTTGACATGACCTCCCCCTAGTGAAATCATGCAGCCTCAGATCTTGTAGCAGGATTCAAGATATTCCACAATCATTTCCTTCAGTAGTGATTCCATTAATTTCCCAACCACTGAAGTCAGGCTGACTGGCCTGTAATTGCCAGCCTCCTCCTTGCTGCCAGTTTTGTGCAGTGAGATTACATCTGCCCTCCTCCAGTCCTCTGGAACCACTCCTATCTCCAGTGAGTGGTTGAACAGGACTGTGAGAGGTGTAGCCAGCAACTCTTTGAGCTCCCTCAATATCCTTGGATTCACCCCATCTGGCCCCATTGCCTTGTCCACTTTCAGATTTTAGAGTTCCTTCTGGACTCATTCCTCTGTAAACGGATTAGTGTCCACCTCCCTTCCTTCGATGCTCCTGGCCCTTATCTGTGGTCCATCACCCTTCCCTTCCTCTGTGAACACTGAATGAAAGTATTTGTTCAGGATGCCTGCTTTTTCCTGGTCCCCTTCCCACCCCTTCCCTCCTAAACCTTACTATCCCTCCCCTAGTCTTTCTCTTCTCCCTTACTTACCTGAAAAAATATCTTGTCCCCTTTCTTTACTGCCTGGGATATTTTCTCCTCCATTTGCACCTTTGCACTCATAATTGCTTTCCCTGCCTCCCTTTGTTTCTCCTGATACACCTCCCTAGCCTGTGTCTCCTTATACCTCCCGAATGCAAACCTTTTTGTCCTTACCTTCCCGGTCACCTTCTTTGAGAACCTCTTGTCCTCTTGCTTTTGTTTATTTGCCTAATGTACAGGTTTGTTGCTTTCTCTATCTCCCTTTTAGTTTTGCCCACTGTTCCTTCACTCCACCCAAGTCCCTCCCCCCACTGACAGGGCATTCTTGAGGCATTCCCCCGTCTTTTTAAAATTGGCTCTCCTGAAGTCCAGCACCCTTGCCTTTCTGTGGTTTGATTCTGTCACAGTACGTATGTTGAGCCACACTGTATGGAGATCACTGGTTCCCAAGAGGTTACCCACTGTGATATCTGCAACACTGTCTGCACTGGTGAGTGCTATGTCCAGTATTACCCTCTACATAACAGCAGTTGGAACTGGAACCAGAATCAGAGCCATATTTCACCCTAAACGGTATACCATCCACATGGCGAAACTATTACAGTGAACACGTCTATGCTGACAAAATCGACAGTTCGCTGTAGGAGTCTGCCCGGGATCCCAGCACTCTTTCGCCCAGTCCTGCACCCCCTTCCCGAATCAACTCAGACTCTGAGTTGAGAACCCTTAAGATCGGGGGTTCGGGGGGCACAGCCCCTTGCATGGGAGGTTTGAGGGCAAAGCCCCATGACAGAAATGTAACTGGTTCTCCAGTTGGATTTATGTCGACCACAACTTGCGGTCGACATAACTCCGTTGCTGGGATGTCGGTCGACAAAAAATTTGTCAAACCGGCATCGTAGATCCCTCACCATAAACACCAACAAGGGATTTTACCAATGTCATTGCTTGGACTATGTAGTTTCAACAGCACCAGCAATTTCCCAGTACATAAATGGTCAGATACTACATGGGCTAGATCATGTAGTCTGATTTACGGATGATATCTTGGTAATGGTACCCAGAGTGGAAGAGCACTTGACAATTCTGGACCAGGTCATGTCAAGACTGTAGTTGTGTCGAGTGAGAGTGAAGCTAGCCAAATGTCAGTTTTCACAAGATTCTGTAGAGTGCCTGGGCTATACAATC
Organism: Neoceratodus forsteri; assembly: GCA_016271365.2. Classification (NCBI taxonomy): domain Eukaryota; kingdom Metazoa; phylum Chordata; order Ceratodontiformes; family Ceratodontidae; genus Neoceratodus; species Neoceratodus forsteri. The sequence goes on from JADMNL010000024.1 coordinate 143,218,348, forward strand.
AAAGCTTGGGAGCCTGTACCCAACAGAGAGTAGTGGATGCAACTGTCAACACACTGGAGCCAACAAACATGAATGAATGAGTTAAGATCTTTCTTGGGCCTGTTGAACTATATGGATTTTTTCTAGCAAACTTGTCCACATTGTTGCAACAACTACCTGGCATGCTACTAAAAGAAGTGAAATGGAATTGGCCTCCACAGTGTGAAGAAGCATTCCAGTCTTGCAAGCAACAACTTCTGAACGACAAATGGCTAGTGTATTACAACCCAGCAAAACATATGGGGTGGATGCAGTAATCTCCAATGTGTTACCTTCAGGAGAGAAACCCCCAAATGATTTTGCTTTGAGGACCCAGTCTCCAAGCGAAAGAAATTATGCTCTGATCAAGAAGGAAGCCTTAAGCATCATCTTCAGGGATCAAGAAGTACTATAAGTAAGGCCGGTCCAGTGGCACAGTGGGTTGAGGCATCCATGTCCCTGCTGCCAAGCTAGCGACCCGAGTTCAGGAACAGACTTATGTCATTCGAGAGCTCAGCCAGGGAGGGAAGATTGAGCATCTGTAGGGCAGCTCTCTTCCCTCAGGGATGGGGAAATCTCGGAACTCACCGCTCAACTGCCACCTGGAGGAATCCCAATAGCAGCACATGCATAGTCTAACAGTTCAGGGAAGGGCTGGTGCATGGAGTACTGAGGGCACTGTGATGGGTAGTAATGATCAGGCAAGACACAGACAATTCAGGTACACCACAGCTAAATAGGTGTGATTAGATTTATTAAAAAAATAAATAAATAAAGCAATAAGATACAAATGAACAACTGGTTTAAACAACAAAAAAAAAAAAAGAAAGAAACAAAAAGGTACAGCTCAGGGTCTACAAGATTCTAGAACCCTAATCAAAGTCTGTGCTGGGTCTCCCTTCAGAGAATCCCATCTGGAGATGTAAATAGTTTCCACTCCAAACTACATCTAACCTCTAGGTGCTGGAGCCTGAGTTTTATAGTACCTAAACTCCTCCCCCAATAAACAAAACCCACCCCTAATAATCTTAATTGCAGTCATATTCTTTTTAATATCTAGCTAGACATGTAATACCTGATCCTATATTTTACTAAATAATAATAATCAGCATTAATCAAAGACCAGTAACTATTTAAACCCTTTAAATCAACAAAAAACTTTGTTTAGACAAAAAGGGTCTCTAATGAACCTTGGCTCTACCTCCTTTTTGGGAGATTGACAGATCAAGTTACATAAATATATCAGAAAGGGTGCTACAGGCTGCCTATCAGAGACTGCACCCCTACTCTGCTAGAAGGTCTCTCCTCATTGGGACACCTGGACCTCCAGCAACCACCTGCAAAGTAACACCAAGGTAGAATGACTCGCTTTTGTAAAGTGTTTTATCTCTGTTGTTTAAAACCTTTTTCTCTTTCAGGGAGATTAGAAAAGACAAATATGTACATTGTATTATGTTCCCACACTAATGCATTTCTGTATTTTACAACAAAAAAAATGTTATTAGCAACCCAGGAAAACAGTAAAGATATGCATTTATTTTGCAAAGTCTAGATTCTAAATAGACAACATTGCAATACCTCAGTCCACTGAACAACTTTTGTACCAAAATGTACTTGTCACTCAGTGAGTCGGAAACATAAACAAAATAATGAGTTTTATTTTTAAGATCTCTGCAGCCCATCGGCTGTTCCTTTCTGTGGCTGTACCAGCACTTACCCTCCTGCAACATGCAAGGAGAAGCGCAAATACTAGGACAGCCACCAGGACTCCAATAAACAGGCTGACACTTTTAAGACCCGTAAGCAGGGGACAATGTAGTTATTTTCCTATAAAAAGACTCCAGGCATAATTCTTTAAGGAAGTAAATTTTACTGCCATTATAGCCACACAACTAACCCCCAAGTAGACAGCAGTGTTTTACATCCAAATTAGATGGCCACAGGGAGTATGTCATAACAGACACTGGAATTACTACTCCAAGGAGGAATTTCAAAGAAAGTAAAAATCATAACCAAGATAAAGAGGTAACAGCAGGTGGCCAACCCACAATTCTCAAGTGTGATAAGTATAAGATAAATTAGGCAAGAAATGCTGTTGCACAACAGACTGTGAGAAGAAAGAAAAAAAATAGGAAGGAAACAGTAAGATAGGATGGAGTTCATTCCAGTAGTAAGTTATGCAAAGGGGGGTTACTTCAAACTATCACAGACACCTCCGCAAAGAGGGAGCGCACATGCTATGCTCATTGCATGTCCAGCCGAGCCCAGGGAGAAAATCGGGAAGAAAAATGGAGGACTGGCATAATGAAGCCTTCCCTGCTAGCACCAGCAGCCTGCCCAGTCTTGGGGGACTGGCAGAGACTCGGGATGGCTACGTGCTATGGAATGAGCTGATACAGCTGCCCAGCCTGCCAAGGAACAGATAAAAACCTATACAGAAAAAAAAGAAGTTCCATAAGTACCTGTATGAATGGAGATTCAGACTGCTAAAAGATCGTAAGCCTCTACTGGCCATTCTGGGCCCAAAGTCAGTGATACTGATGATGCAGTGATGGGCCCTGATTCCGTTGGCCTATGACATCAAATACAGGCATTCTCAGGATCACACAAATGTGGATGTACTGTCAAGATTGCCATGCAAAGATGTAGTGAGAAAGAAGATGATGGGGCAGTGTTCCAACTTTCACACATCAAGGAGCTATCCATTGCTTCATGGGCTGCAGCAGAGGAAATGAGATGAGATCCAGTCATTTCTAAGGTCCTGAATTTCACTCTAAATGGTTGGCCGAACTTCATGAGAGATCAGACTCTTCATAGAAACATACATAGAAACATAGAATTTGACGGCAGATAAGGACCGCTTGGCCCACCCAGTCTGCCCATTTCCCTACCTACTGGATAAGCTGCATATCCTAGTTAACCAGCAGCCTACTTCTTTCTACCCCCACCCCCCAGAATTGCCTTATGACTATCCCATGCATGCTTGAATTCCACCACTGATTTTGACTCCACAACCTCCTCCGGAAGGCCATTCCATGCATCCACAACCCTCTCTGTGAAAAAATACTTCCTTAAATTACCTCTGAGCCGCCCCCCTCTATCTTCAAATTGTGCCCTCTTGTTCTTGCACACCTCTTTTTTTGAAAGATGCTACCCTTGGACTTTGTTGATTCCTTGAGGTACTTGAAAGTTTCTATCATGTCCCCCCTCTCCCTCCTTTCCTCGAGGCTATACATATTAAGCTCCTTAAGTCTCTCTTCATATGTCCTCCGGTGCAGACCCTGCACCATTTTAGTTGCCCTCCTCTGGACAGCTTCCATCCTGTCTATGTCTTTGCGGAGATTGGGTCTCCAGAACTGCACACAGTACTCCAGATGGGGTCTCACCAGCTGTCTGTACAGAGGGATAATAACTTCCTGTTTTCTACTGTTTTCTTCGACGTTTCTTTGACCAGGACCAGCTGTCCACCGATCAAGGCTGTGTTCTGTGGAGTGCTAGAGTCAAAGTTCCAAAAGAGGTTACTTTCAGACTTACACAAGAGTCATTACGGAATCTCTTGGCTGAAGGCATTGACCAGGGGATACCGCTGATGGCTGGGACTTGATCAAGTTATCAATCATCATGTCAGCCAATGTGCACCTTGTGCAGCTGTCCACAATCAACCTGTAACTGAACCTCTGCATCCCTGGCTCTGGGTTAGCATGACTTGAGAATGCATCTATGTTGACTATGCAGAAGTGGACAAACAGCATTTCATAATGGTAATCGACCTCCACTCCAAATGGATCGAGGTGCTTCCCACACAAGCGACAACTACAGAAATGAACTTTAGTCTTCTGAGACAACTGTTTGTATCACATAGACTACCACAGGGGCTAGTGTCAGACATCAGTCCCCAGTTCTCGTTGCAAGAGCTCAAACTGTTCTTAAAAGTGGAATGGTGCCCAACATATTTTGTCTCCACTTTACCATCCAGCATCAAATAAAGTAGCTGAAAGAGCTGTACTGACATTTTAAAAAGCCTAGACCAAGCAAGTTTATCTGTCAATAATCGCAACCCAACGGTTGGCTTGTTTCTTGTTCTCTTACAGAAACACTCCTCACAGTCATATAGAGAAATCCTGCTGACTTGTTCCTCAAATGTCGACCACATCATCATTTGGAATTGCTCAAGCCAGACTTGTCCAATACCGTAGCAAAACATCAACTGCAGCAGCAGAGGGATCATGACAAGTTGACCTAGCCAGTTCAGATCTTCTATCCTGGGGAAGGGATGATGCTGCAAGGATTCAGGCATCCCAAGCACCTTTGGATTCCTTGGGGGGGAATTGAAAAATGTGGACCTCTTACTTATGAAGTTCATGTGGAACATCACCTTGTTCACATACATCTGGATTACGTGTTACCTTCAAGGATTTCAGCTCAGTCAGCAGAAGTCACTGCAGAAGAGAGTGATACCGAGGACTTTGCTCCTGCCCCTGAATTCCCACTAAAGTCTGTGCATAATAATACCAAAATGCATGCTTCACTGGCAGCAGCTGCTCCAGCCTGAAGATACCCTGTGCAGTAGTACAGAACATCAGAGACATGACCTTTAAGTCATGAATGGAACCCCTGTCTCTGTGCAACTGGACTTGTTACTTGTTGTGTTACTTTGTAACATGTTCCACCAGCAGGGCAGAATAATCCTCCGAACTTGTTCTCGGGCACCAAATAGTCTACTTTAGCTTAAAAGGTTCAGAAATTTTTTTTCCTTTTCTTTGTAAGGTCTATTTTTGCACCGGTGGAACCAGGGCTTCTCTCCGGAGTACCCACATGACCTCCACCTCTACTCCCAGCCTGAAACCACCCTCCTACCGGTCTCCCTCCCAGACCCATGGACTCATCCAGCCCCCCCCCAGATCAACCCCGGAGGAGGGCCCAACTCCTCTACTTGGCGGCCTGTCTGGGATTAGAGGGACGGTCCTGGGATGGGTGGAGAGAATGGAGGATCTGGTGAAAGGCTGGTCTGGCAGCGGAATGTGGGCAGTGGTCGCCGGGGTCTCCTTCGTCTCCACTGGTCCATCAGCGTTTTTCCGTGATGTTGCTCCCCTCTGAGTGCAGACATGTAATGACGTCCAAGCACCTACGTGCTAATGTCCACCGCTGCTCTGCCCCCTAGTAGTGGCACCACTCGTGTACAGCTCCTGATCTCCATCGGGGGCCACAGATGAGTGAAGTGAGCCCCAGTGCCCACCCTGGGAGGGGACAGCAGTTCTCCGGATGCTCAATCCCCTCCCTTCCCTGCTGACCCAAGTTCGTTCCTGAACCCAGGTCACTGGCGTGAGGTATGGCATCCAGTGCCTCAACCCTCGGTGCCACCGGGCCGGCTAGAAGTTCGGAATGTTAATGGGTATTTTTAGACTGTTTTGTCTAAAGGGGAGAAGTGTAGCTGTATATGTGCACTTACCCTAAGGAAGTACTGTGGTAGCCATACTAGTTGTAGTGCTTGCCAGTATGCATTATGTAGTAGTAGTAAAACATCTTTATTTATGCAGGCAATATATTTGACAAGCAAATACACCATAGGGCCAAAAAAAGCCCTGTTTACAGGCTGTCCTGTAGTTGTTGTTATGGTACTAAATTACAAAAAAAAAATTCAAATAACACGAGTATTAGCAAATATACAATGAGTTTCAGGCAATCGTATAACAGAGACATGTAGTATAACTAAACATAAGAAACTCCTAATAACAATCGCAAATATTGAAGGAATCTTGTTTTTGTTAATTTCTAAGAGAATTTATAGTCAAATCCATGTTCCTCAGATTACTTGGGAGATTATTCCAAGTGGTCGCTGATCAGTACTTAAATGTCATCTCTCCAATTTTTTTTTTAACTTTAAATTCTATTGAATTTTTTCACATATGACCATACAAACACAAACATAACTAACAACTTACATAAATAATACATAAAACACTTAGTGCCATCTTAGTAAGTAACTTAATTGCAATTTCTTGTGATTAAAATTTCTTACAAAGGATCACAGTAAAAAATGGCAAATTTATCTAACATTCCTGAGGTGCAGTACGAAGTACTAAATAATGATCCAACCACTACCGGGAAAGCTTACATGGAGATTGTAATCATTTACTAGGTAAGTGAGGACAAAAGGAAGCTATGAAGTCTATCTTGATTGTCCCCCACATTTGTGGGAAATTGCACTTTGTTGTAGTTTTTGGAGAGCCAATGATCTACACCCTTTTTAAAGGATTCAAAGGTATTACAGTCTACTAGCTCTTGTGGTAGCTGGTTCCAGAGCCTTGGTGTTCTTACTGAGAAGAAATGAAGCCTCCTGTTTGTTTGTGCTTTACACACCATTAGTTGTTGATTGTGAAGTCTAGGTACTATTTTTCTTTGTGTTTTAACAATACCACATTTGTCCATCAGAGAAGGTGATTGGAGAATTTTATATAAGAACAGAAGATCACCTCTGGAGCGCCTAAACTCCAGTGAATGTAGGCCTGTTTTTTGAAGCCTCTCTGGATATGGTAGTGATGCTAAATGGGGCACTATTTCTGTTGCCCTTCTCTGAACTCTTTCAATCACTTGAATGTCCCTGACCATGTATGGACTCCACACTGGTGACCCATAATCTGTATATGGTCTGATGTATGCTTTAAACAATGGGATAATACATTCCTCTGTCTTAGGTATAAACGTATGGTTAATGCGCCTAAGTAGTGAATTTGCGGATTTAGCTACATGATTACAGTGACTGGAGGAGGATAATTTGTCATCTATCAGGATGCCCAAGTCTTTTTCACATATTGAAGATTTAATGATAATACTGTATAGTGTATAAATTTGTTTGGGATTATTGTAACCTAAGAGGAGAACAGAACATTTGTCTATATTGAACGTCATTTTGTTTTTCTGTGCCCAATGCTCTAATACTGAGAGGTCATTTACTAATAAGTCCATATTATATTCGGAATCCACCCCATCACCTAATTTTGTATCATCTGCAAATTTCGAAAGTATGTTCCTGGAGCTAATCTTCATGTCTGAAATGAAAATATTGAATAGTACTGGTCCCAGAACTGATCCCTGTGCCACACCACTGGTCACACCCATATTACTGGAATAGGCACCATTGATCCTAACATGCTGGGTCCTGTTGGTTAACCAACAATTGATCCATTTTATTGTGTTACAAGAAAAACCTAGGTCTGATAGCTTAGCTAGGAGAATATTGTGAGTAACCTTATCAAATGCTTTGCTATAATCCAGGAGGATGACATCCATGGGAATCTTATTGACTAGTGCTTAGTTGACAGTATTGTAAAAGGCTATTAAATTGGTAGTGCAAGAAAAGCCTTGCTTGAACCCATGTTGTGAGTGGTCGATAATGCCTAGAGTTTGCATTTCTGCCTCTAATATGCCTTTAATATTTTTTCCATTACTTTATATGGGATGGAAATAAGGCTGATGGGGCGGTAATTACTCACTATGGAACAATTACCCTTTTTAAGTATAGGCACAACTGTAGCAGTTATCCAATCAGATGGAATGGATCGTTCCGCTAATGATTTATTAAAAATAATGCAAAGTGGTGTGGCAATATTTTCAGCTGTTTCAACTAAAAATCTAGGATTAAGTCTGGCCCACAGCTAGTATTTGGTTTTAAATTTTTAACAAGGAAACTACTTCAGAAATAGTTATGGTGTGATTATTTTCAGTAGAACTAGATATGATAGTATTTGTATTAATTATGACTGTATGATTTGAGAATAATGATGCAAATTAGGTGTTAAATGTGTTGGCTATCTCTCTATCAGATGTAATGGTGTTTGTGCCATTGGTCAATGGCCCAATTTGTCTGTTACTGCCTTTTTTACTATTAAGATAAGAAAACAGGGATTTGTGATTATCTTTGGAACGGGCTATGCGGAACTCGAGGTTGTGTTTTGCCTTCCTGATAGTCCTTTTTAGTTCTTTAACGGCAGTTCTGTATTGTCCCAGTATGAGTTCTTGTGTGTCTGTTGTGCATTTTTTTAAACGAGTAAATATTTTTTTCTTCTGTTTGATTTTGCTACGAATATCATTATTTAACCACAAAGGAATTTTACCTTTACTGTTATACTTCATCTGGGCTGGAATATAAGCTTTTTATAGGTCTATTATCTTGTTTTTAACAAATACCCAAGAGTCTTCCAGGGTCAAAGGTGATAAAATTGCTTCCCATGGGGTATTTTTAGGCTGTTGTTTATTGCCTCAGAGTTGGCTTTGTGGTAATTATACAGCTGAGCATTATTAACTATTATGTTAGATTCATGCTGTAGCTCAAATACAATGGTATGGTGGTCACTATTCCCTAGTGGGTCTGATATTGAAAGATTTAAGACTTTGTCCTCAATATTGGTAGTCACAAGGTCTAATATATTGCATCCTTTAGTGGGTTCTTGAATAATTTGCTCAAGCTCTAATTCATTTATTGTTGAAATAAAAGGTTTTTCAACAGCTGTTGTGCCGTTAGTAGTATACCAATTTATGGACGACATGTTAAAGTCTCCCAGGATCAGGATATCGCCTTTGTTCGTCATGTGGCTGATGTCCTGTATTAATGTGTTTGTATATTCTGAATCAGAGGATGGTGGGTGATTACATGTGCCCAAGGTTAGTTGTGGGTGTCCCTGAAACTGAATGGCTACCCATATACTTTCCGTTGGTGAAGTATGTGGGTATTCATGTGAATGAATTGTGTCTTTAATATAAAGACATACACCATCTCCTTTTTTGTGAAATCTATCTTTTTGGTATAATTTAAAGCCCGGTATGTCTTTCATCCAGGTTGAATCTGGGTCCCACCATGTCTCTGTTATTGAAATGATGTCAATATCCAGTAAGTGAATTTTGGTTTCAAGCTTGGAGATTTTTAACAAGTTTAAGGACCCTTGCATTAAGAGATAATATTTTGCAAACCTTAGATGTTGGAGGCTTATTTGCTAGAGTCTTGGGTATCACCCCAAACTCCCCCCAGATGTCAGTTTAAACAGCTGCTAATGTGTGAGAGAATTCTCCTGCCTAAGATGGAACTACCTCTCCTGCTCAAGTGGAACCCATCCCAACAGAAGAGAGAAGGGTTGTCTACACAATTTTCCCAATGCGCAAGGCATTTTATTTCCTGTGACGAACACCATTTCCTCAGCCAATCATTGTAGGATTTAATTCTGTTAGTAACATATTCAGTAGCTCTTGGTACTGACAAAACCTCCGAAAAACATACTTCACAACCCATTTCGGTCAGGATGTTGTTAAGGCAGATGGTATTTAACTTCATTTGGCTTAGGTGGCATCTATTGATATCATTTGTACCAGCCTGTATTATTACCAGCGGGTTTGCACCAGAATGTTTCAGTATGTTTGGAGCCATCAAGGTTATATTGGATATACCTGCTCCCCTGAAGCTGGAACAGGTACGTTTACTTTTATCTGGATAACACACTGTCCTGTCAATGTGCTTAATAATGGAGTCCCCAATACAAATACCTGCTTGGGAGAATTCACCTTGCTAGTTGTTGTTGTTGTTTCACGGTTAGGTGTAGTCGACTCTAGGGGGACTAGGCTTTTGTTGTTGGATTTCACCTCCATCTGAGTGAGTGTAGGCACAGAGGTAGAGATATTATTTTGCTGGTGGTCATAAGAAGAGGGGGTACCTAATGAGTCTGGGTCCAGAGTATCATTGTCTGGTGTTAGGACCTCAAACTTGTTATATGTCTGCACCACTGGGGAACTACTGAACACTTGGCCACCCCTTCGCTTTGTTTTACCTTTGGGGACCTGTGACCATGTTTCATCCTCTGGGTTGGGTACAGGTGCTAATACTGAAGTGGCTACTGAATTTGTTGGTTCTAGTACTGTATTAGTGCCACTACAGGGATAGTAAAGAGATGCCATTTCGTCAATGTATTACTCTAATGAGTGTAAGTCTGGGTCAGAGGGGCTTTAGTGTGCAGAATGTTTTTTTTTTTTTTTTTTTATGTTTATTGTAGATTTACATAAACATGTAGTGTTACATTCCATACATCAGACATATCGGATTTAATACAAAGATCCAAATCAAGTTAAAATAGTATAATGCAGTCTAAATGATTGTTTACGGATTTGGGGGTATGACCACTTTACCTATTAAATCGATCAAAATAATTCTCAATAGCTACACTTCTACAAGAGATGGGGACAATCCTAATACTAAAATTAAAATGCTTTTCAAGAAAATTCAACTTCTTAGGTTGATTAGTACCCTCTTTCCGAACATGGCAAAACAAAAATCTTAGTGATCTCACTACACAGCTCTACATCTGTTGAAAATAGTCACTTCAGTAAAATGTACAATTTTTAATAATTAAATGAGCTATTCTGAGCCTGTAAGGTTTCCTAAATGGTTTAAGGCTTTGAAAAGAACCATAGCTACAACTTCCAACAGGAAAGAAATTAAATCATAAAGTCTATGAACTTGTAAGTAAATGTCCAGGTTCGACCAAAGTCACTCTTTCAGGTTTAATTTTCATCCATTTACAGCGGAGAAACCCTCCTGGGCAGGACTGATATTACTTAAAGTTTTAATTAGGACAGTTATTAGTAAAGTCCAGACTGCTTACTATAACCGATTCAGGTGTCTTCTTCCTCCGATTCCTGGTCCGATTCCATTCTGGCTCTACCCTTGAGACCTCGAATTCCTCTGAATCTGCTGAACCTCTCTTGCCTGCTTCTTCTGGATCCGTAAATTGGAAAGTCTGTCCCGTAGTAAATCCTCAGTCTGGCAGGCATCATTAAGATATAGGCGACCCCAAGACTTCTCAGCGAGGGCCCGAACCCTGTCGAACTTCTTTCTGCGAGCTCTTGTAGCATAGGAGAGATCTGGGAAGCAGTGTAGGTAAAACCTCATAATTCAAACTCTCTGTGTTGCGGGCCGCCTGCAGGATCTGTTCCTTACATGCTGCTCAGCGTGACTAGTAATACCGCATGAGGAGTTCTTTCTGTGCCCCAGCTGAACGTGGTGTAATTCGTAAGCTCTAACAAATTGCTCTCCAATAGATCGGTCCAGCTGTAGAGGCCTTAGGCAGCCAGGATTTTAGAAATGTTAATAGATCAGGATTTTCAGAGCCCTCAGGTAGCCCAATGAGATGCACATTAGATGCTCTGCTCGCGTTTTCCAAAGCCTCGAGGCGGTATCTCAATTGCCCATTCTCCTGAGTGAGCTTAGCCGCGGTCGCTAAGGCTTTAACTGCCTGATTTTCAGCAGACAAAGCAGTTCTAGTAGCAGCCTCTATTTTACAGTCTTGCTCACTCAGATGCTGTAATACTGATTCAATTTTGCCATCAATGGCCTGCATAGCCGCCTGCAGAGCCCTCCATGGTGGGTCATTCGAGGTAGTAGCAGTTGAAGTTGGAACGGCCTGCTGCTCTGTTGAGGGCTGAGTTTTCATTCCGCCCGTACCGCTCCTATTTGTTCGTCCCATATTCGATATTGGTATCGAGCTGCTCAGCTCAGCTTCAAGATTCCGATATTTTTTATTTTCAGATTGCACTTCCACGTAGGAGACAATAATATCGAGATTTTTAATTGTAAATGCAGAGCTCATGGAGATCACGTCTTCTCGACAGAAGTGCTCAACAGCGCCCCGGTCGCAGAATGTTTAATTCGTCCTGTAATACCCTGAGCAACAGACATCCATCACATACAAAATTCTCAATTTGTGGCCCAATGGCGTACATTTGACAATTACCACACAGATTTTCGTGGGTCCCCATATTATGTTATTATTATTATTTATTATTTAGCTTTTGTTAACCGGGTAGGTACACTAGACAAGACAACTGCCTATTTTAAGGTACGACCCGGGAGAGTACAGGAATAATAGATTTAGGTACATACAACGACATTGTACAAATTAGACATGTTACAGTTCATGTGAGGATACAGATTCAACACAGCATACGAAACATGGTAAGGCATCGTTTGGCCACACACTTTCACTTAATATACTTGTGGTCTACCTCAGGCCCTTCCTAGTGTCTAGAGTATTTGCTATTGTTGTGAAAGATATATACACAGTTGTAATTTGTCTGACCTACCTCCCTGCTGACCCAGATGACACAACAGACATGCGCTGAGATGCTGGAGCTGTGCCTCATGAGGAGCGGGGGCAACCGGAAGTAGTGTGTCACTTCCTGTCGACCTCTCACCCCAACACAGAATGTTTTAAAGTTCAAAACAATTTGTTTTAAATTCAACACAGTTGCCACCTCATGTGGTGGTCTTAATATGCTGTTTCTGCACTTCCCCTGTGAAAAAGCCAACTAGCAATGAAGGTGCTGTAACTGGGATGTAGCTAGTTCTTCCACCTTCCCACACTGCCTTTGGGCAAGCAGCTAAGCATCTTTTGAGACAGAATGTCTCACTTGTTTCCAAGGCAACCTGAGCCCAAGCACAAACCTCTCTCCAGAGGCACATACTGTTCCAATTAAAGTTTAAAATGCTGCAAAGTTAAAAGAACAAGCCAGAGTCAGACAGAATGTAGGAAATAGTGCAGACTCCTGTGCACTCTATCTCCTCTGCTCACTGGACTTAAACCAGGAAGTCATTTAACTGTGAATTCTAGGGAATGGATTCAGAGGATATTAATCAAAATCAAAGGTGGGGAAAGTGCTTTGACCCAATAAGGGGGAAATTGTGGTTTGTTACTCGGGGAGGGGAGTTCCCAAATTTAATATAGTTGGAATAATGTGGTCTGAGCCACCCACTTCCCTATTCATGGCACAAAAGCAGGTCTCTGTGTCGAGATATATATGACCCATCTTCTCCAAAGCAATTCAAACTGGATCTGTCTCTTGTTAATAGAGGCTGTGAGACTATCCATCCTATAGACAGAGATCATCAAGTCCTGCCATTGATCCAGGGAAATAATCTTTTTAGATAACCAGTTCTTAGTGATAGTTTTTTGGGCCACCAACACTATAATTCTTATTAACTTGGCTGTACCCACATCTCTATATCCAGGCGGTAGGTCTAAGAAGAAATATAATATAGTGGTTAGGGCAAGGTTTGAGTCAAAAATAGAGTGTAGGGCCTTTTGAAGTTCCTGAAAGAAGGGGATTAATAATGGGCAATCCCACATTATGTGGGCCAGGGCAGCTGGGGTCTGTTCATATGCCCTCCAGCAGGCAGAGGTGGCCCCTCCCTTAAATTTCCCAGTTATTGAAGGAGTTCTAAAGTATCTAGAAAACATTTTCCAGGAAAATTCTCTCCTACTCACAGCAGCCACTCCCCAGTGGATTCTCTCTGCAGCCCTAGACCACACTGTCCCCGAAAGCTCCACACCCAAGTCCTGTGTCCAAGCCCTCCTGATTGTTTGTGTTGTGTCCCCTTTCCACTGGAGGAGGGCTCTGTATAAATAAGAAACAACCCCATCTTGTGCTCAGTTCTCCAGAGCCGCCTTAATAAGGCAAGCTATTTGCAGGGGGTTGAATTCCCTCTCCAAAGGGAGATGGAGCGACCGGACATAGTCCCTCATCTGGAAATATCTGAATCGATCCTGCCAGGTAATCCCATATTGGGCTACTATCACCTGAAATAAGAAGATTCCTTGCTCTCCCAGGAGATGCCAAACCAGGAAAAGGCCCCTCTCTTCCCATTTTCTAAACCCTGAGTCCCACCTAGCAGGGGCAAAAGTGTGTTCATATGGTAGAGATTTTAAAAGAAGTCTCCATGTACACAGGGATTTGTCCTCTAGGACCTCATACCAATTGGTCAAGGTGTGGACTGTATAGGGATTCCTCACTCCCATACCGGAGTGATCTCCATCCCCCCCCACAAGAAGGAGTTTGTCCAAGTTGGGGAGTTCCCCAGTTTCCAAATTCTTCCACTTAGCAATGTATGCCCCACTCATCCAGTAAAACACTGTGTGAAGTTGTGTTGCCTGGTGCTATAACTCTAGATTAGGTAGGGAAGGCCCCCCCTTTGGAATCTGTAGCATGGATAATCAAATCCTAGGTCTCCGCAAACACCAAATAAATTGAGATACCTCTGTTCAATCTATCAAAACAGGATTTTGTATTGGTAGGGTCTGTGATAAGTATAAAAGCTTGGGGAGCAGAACCATTTTAACCACCTCTACCTTCTGCACTGGGGGACCGATATAAGCGTCCATCTCTCCAAATCCAACTTGAATTGACCGAGGATAGGGGTGAAGTTAAGTTGAAAAATCTGGGCACTACTCAAAGACAGGTGAACTCCAAGATTTTTCAGATGTTCTCTATTTCACCTGAAGGGAAAGGCGCTTTTTATATTGTCTGAGGGGGTGTAAGACACCACCAGAACCTCTGTCTTGGTTGTGTTCACCCTATATCCTGCTAACGAACTAAAAGTTTTTAAGGTATCCCATAAAGGGATAAGACCCCTATCTGGGTTACCAAGGTAGATCAGAAGGTCGTCTGCATATAGGGCTAATTTATGAGTCTCTCCCCCCCGACTGAATACCCTCTATTACTTCCTTTTATCTCATGTCTTGAGCTAGGGGCTCTAAATATAGATGTGTGGAAAGGGACATCCCTGTCTGGTCCCCCCGACCAGAGATACAGGAGCGGAAACATCTCTGTTGATTTTAATATATGCTTTGGAATTCATATAGATTCTGTGTATAATTTTGATAAAAGTTCCTGAGAACACAAATGCTTCAAGGGTCCGCCCCAAGAAGTTCCAGGCCACCCGGTCGAAGGCCTTCTCCGCATCCAGACTCAATAGCAGGAAGGGAGACCTCAACTGGGCAGCATGATGAAGGAGGGACAAAGTCCTTTCTGATGTTATCCTGTGTCTGTTGACCCGGGACGAAGCCTGTTTGACCATAATCAATGAGCCTGGGAAGAGCTGCCTCAAGATGTCTTGCTATAAGGGATGCATATATCTTGTAATCTATGTTCAGTATAGATATAGATCTATATGATTTACACTGGGTTATATCTTTCGCTGGCTTTGGAATGCTAGTGATAACCGCATAATTCCAGGTTGGAGGAATATCCATTCCCCCTTGTGAAGCTCTGCAAATGCCAGAAGAGGGAGCTCCAGTTCTTTTTTGAAAAACTTAAAGAATTCAGGGGTATACCCATCGAGGCCCAGAGCTTTACATGTTTTTAGAGAGTTTATTACCCCAGATGACTCCTTCAGAGAGAATGGTTTTATCAGTTTGTTATCTAAGTTCCGTGGTAAGCTTCAGTAATTTCAATTTAGAGAGATAACTCTGGATTTGTGAGCCATCTGCCGTTTCTTCTGGGGTGTATAGGGTACTATAATATTTCCTAAAGGAGTCCAGGATCTGCTTCGGTTGTTTCCCCAAATGCCCTGTATTGGGGTCTCTAATTTGAGTGATTGTAGATTGAGAGGTTTTCTGTCCCAAATGCGTTTTTGACCTTGGTAACCTGTAAGGTATTGTTATTGTATCTCAGGTAAAAATTGTGATTTGTCCACTCTAGGGATTTTATAAGTCTCAAAGTTTTTTCTAGTTTTAAAACTTTGTATAGCAAAATGATCCATGCTGTATCTCTTTTATGTTGAAGTGAATTAAAGACCAGACTTTGATAAAGAACACAGTGGTTTGTCACTTTTTAATACAAATCTTGCTATTTTATGGTAAGTCACATCCAATTTATGTAAAGAGTTTTTTGTACAGTTTTTTAATATATGGCTCCCATAATCTAACTGTGGAACAAGCAGTTGATTGGCAACTAACAGCCGATTTGTTTTTGACAAGCAATGCGAAACCCGTCGCATGGCCCCCAGTTTCTTGCCTATCTTTTTTGTTAAACTGTCTATATGGAATTCAGAGTTTAAAGATTGGTCAAATTTTATACCCAGGTACTTTTATGTTGATGCCTGGGTCAGAACCCGACCATCACTGGCCCTGATTTCACGGGGTTCTGTTTGATTATTTACATTCCTCCTTCTGGAATTAAATAACATCAATTATGATTTCTTTAAATTCATAAGTAGCAGTTTGGACCTGAACCACTACTGAATTTCATCAAAGTCTGCCTGAAGTTTAGTTTCAACCTCCTGTTTATTCCCTCTGTCACTATTACAGTATCATCCGTGTATAGCATTACATTAGTATGCTGAACTAGATTTGGAAGATTATTCATGTATACCAAGAGCATTAAGGGACCTAAAATCGATCCTTGGGGCATGCCTCTTGTTGGAGCTAGGGCTGAATTTCATCCCCCTATCAAGACCAGTTGAGAACGATCTTCTAAATATGACCTAAACCATCTCAAGGGTTCATTCATTAGCCCTATATCCCCAAGGCAGTCTATCAACATATTGTGATCTACCAGATCAAAAGCTTTGGACATGTCCATGAAGAAAGCGCCCACGGACTGACCCTCTCCAAGTGGGGTAACAAGTTGGTCAAAGTCCATGAGCACAGCCTCCGTGGACTGCCCCTTTCTAAATCCAGATTGTACTAGAGTTAGCTTTTTATACTTCTCTAAATATTCCATTAGTTGAGAATGCACAAGGTGCTCCATTAGCTTAGAAATTATGGACAGCAAAGCAACAGGCCTATAATTTGTTGGTTGTGAGGGATCGCCCCTCCTTTAAAAATAGGGATGATTTTAGCCTGTTTCTACTTACTGTGGAAAACCCCCCTAAATTAAGCTCAAATTAAACAGGTCTACAAGAGGTTGTGCTATCATAGTTGCTGAATCCTTTAAAAAACGGACTTCTACGTTATCAAGACCGCTTGCTTTATTGTCTTTGAGTTTACTGATTGCATGGAGAACTTCTCCTTTTTAATGGCTTTAAATCTGAAGCCTGGAGTTTTGTTGTTTTCTTTGTATTCGTCCCTGGGGATTTTGTTGTTACTTGTTTAAGTATTGTCGGGTCCTTTTTCTAAGTCCGGGAGATTAATGAAGTAGTTGTTTAAAATTTCTGCAGCCCTTTCCTGGGCAACACTTTCCCCATTTTCTGCACAATGCATAACATTGTGGCCTTTCCTTGGATTAACCAGGCCCTTTGTAAGTTTCCAGTAGGTTCCTTGGTGTTTTTTATTTTCTGTTTATAATATAGCCCTTTTAGTTTCTTAAGTTCCTGCTTAACTACAGTACGTTCCTCACTTTTTTAAACTTATCCCAAACATTTTGATCTAATGTTTTGTTTGCAGTTTTCCATAGTCTATCTTTTTCCCTTCAAAAACTTTTTTATTGAGTCAGTCAGCCATGGGAGGCATTGTGATTTTATTTTAATTTTCCTAAAAGGGGCACATTCATTGCACGCTCTTAAAAATGAAGCTGTGAAATCTTCGGAAGATCTATATCCGGAATGAGGGCTGATCTATATAAACATAAAATATGTAGTTTAGTTTGTAGAGTTTGGGGGCTGCAGTTTTTCATAGCTTCTCTTCATTATTTCCTGAGCGGGTATATTTATTTGTCTCTTGCCTATATGTAATCTTATTTTGCACATGATAACACTATGGTCACCTAAATTAGGGGGATACACTTCTGTTTCTTCTACTTCTATATCTGTGTCACAAAAATTGGGTCCAAAATATTACCTGGGCTAGATAATCTCCCTTTTCTTGTGGGTACGGTAATTATTTGTTCTAAATGTAAGGGCCGAACAGATTCCTCCAAATTTTTACTCCTTTGACCCCCCCATGCAGCATTAAAATCTCCAACTAGTATCAATTTTTTGTTTTGTATATGTTTAACAATTTCTTGAACAAAGGGTTCAAATAATGCAACCTTTACTTTGGGGGGAGAGTAAACAGCTCCTATAACCAGATCTAGTTCCTGGATTAGTACTAAAATATATTCAGTCCCTCCAAAGTGGCATGAGAATAGCTGTTTAGATGGTCCCAAGGAATCTTTTATATATAATAATACCCCCCATGTGTGGTTCTGTCCAACCTGTAGTTACAGAATTCATTAAGTTCTACTTCCTTAGAATCAATCGAAACAGATCAAAACACAGTTCCAATATTTAGGTTTAAACAAATAAGGAAGGAAGTAATAAAAGAAATAAACAAATTACAAACAAATAAGGCTAAAGGTTTTGATTATGTGGAAATTAGATTTTTGAAAGACTCCGCATATGAGGTGGCCCAATCCTTAACTGATCTCTTTAACAAGAGTTTGACTGAAGGCATTTTTCCTAGATCCTGGAAACAGGCTAATAGTGCCAATATTTTGTAGCTATTACCCCTCCCCCAGTAGGAGGTATTACAGTAGTGGGTAGTGCTGCAGCCCCTCCTTGGAGCCAGAGCGTGTTAACGCCACATCGCACCCCACGGCACTCAACTGAGGATTTTAGGTTGGGACTCAAACATGGATCTTCCATGTGGAAGTGCAGTGAACTACCAGCCTATTGCACCAGGCGACAGCATTTTCTTGTTTATAACAAATACCCTGTATTAGGAACCCAGGAAAAAATCAGGCAGCTATCATTTGTAAACCCTGACAAGACAGTAGGTCACAGGATATGGTAGGGTAAAATAGGGCACACTGGATGGACTGATGATCTTTTTCTGATGACTGTGTCTGTGTTTCTGTATTTAATCAATTTTGGCAAGGATGATAGGGAAAGGAAATGGGAAAGGCTAATGGTGGCACTTTGTTTTTCCTTCTGAACAGCATCCCCCATCTTGTGAGGAGTCACAGCAGATATCAGGGGAACACTCTACTGACAAGCCAAGCCCTCAAGCAGCACCAGCAGCAGTCTCTCTGCACAGACGCCTGGAACCATCCTGTGGATCTGATATCCAAGAAGCTGAATATAATGTTTCTACATGAGCCTTCGTCATGAACACTGAATCCAGTGCCTCATTGCAGTCCACTGCACAGTCAAAAGAAAATTATGCATCAGCAGGAACTCCTGTCCCATACGTGGATTCTGACATATCACAGGGTGTCCTGAACACACAGAATCACTTCCATCCTGAGTATCTCCCTTACAAGAAACCAAATGTGTTGCATCATCAGGGTCTCCTGAATAGCAAGCTGAATCATCTATATCACTGGCACCTTCTGCACAAAAGTTCAGAGTCTGTAACAACAAAAAGGTATCTTGCACAACAGACTGAATCTGTTGCATCACTAGAGTCCCCGTTCAGACAAACTGAATTTATTGCATCACCGGGGTCTCCCACAAGACTTGTTAGATCAGCAGGATGTCCGATACAACAGACTGGATCTATTACTTCACCGGGGTCTCCCCCATCCCAGATGGCAGAGTAATGTTTAGGCAACCAACTTAACATCTTCATCTCTTGCTTGAGGGCATGCATGAGAATAAACCACTAGATCAGTGGAGCTGCATTCACTGCTGTGTCAGAGGAAATGTCAGTAGACTGATAATCAAGATACCGTGGGTTCAAATACTGGCAGGAGTTCTTACTTTTAATATCTTTGGCAAGATATGTGCTTCAGCTTCTAAAGATCTTGCATATATTTTTTTTTTTTAATATTTTTCTGTTGAAATTTCACTGCAGTGGTGATCCATGGCAACGTGGAATTTCAACAGTAAATATTTACAAAAAGGGACTTACATTAGGAGAAACAGTGAGTGCAACAGAGGCCACAAAGTCAAGTTAATTGCCTAAACATGCCTCCTGCCACAGCAGACTAAATCTGTAACATCGCCAGAGTCTCCCGCATATACATACTGATTCTCTTACATCATTGGACGTTCTACACATAACAGACTGAATCAATTTCTATGCAGTTCACTGTACTCTACTACATATACTTACATTCCCCACATACTCAGGCTGAAGTCTGTTTTAGGGTAACTCAGGAGAAACCTTATTGTTGAAATGACTTTGCTGCACAAATAGCACCTTCATGGGTAAACCCATGGCAAACATGCACGATTCAGCCTACAGTATATATAAGACTTGCCTCTACTGTTAAACTTACAGCAAACACACACATACACCCCTCAGATTACTTCATAAACAGTACCTGTACCTCTAACAGTGATGCCAGTATAGACAGTCACCTTGGAGTGCTGTACATGCAGTACCAATACCTCCACCAGTAACATCATGGCAGACATGCACACCTAAATTTGGGGATTGTAAGCCACTTAGGTGTGGTAGTGTCCTAGGTCTTGCTGTCCTCATTACCTGTCCATATTTCATTGTACCAGTGGAGCTCAGGGGCACCACCTCCTGGTCTTTTTGAGGCCTGAACAATTAACAGCCTTACAGACTGTACTTGTGCTGGATTTGAATGCTCTGCCTTCATTTGTCAGACTGACAGGGAAAGTGGTGCCTGCATTTGTCTCCATGGGGAAGGTTCAAATACGGCTTCTTTTATCAATTCAGACATCTAGGCATCTTGCCAAGTCTCCTGCTTCTCTACCCATGATGTGATCAGAGAGAAGATGCAGCAGAAGAGGGTTTTCAAACTAGGGTTGTCAGAACTAGTTCGGTAAAGATTCGAACCCTCCTCGAACCCTGGTGTTCGAGTTCTAATTTAGAACTCGAACACTAAAAGGTTCGCAAAAGGGTTCGAATCACCGCGAGACGCAAGACGTTGTCTGTTTGCACTTGCGTAAGTTGCGTACCTACGCACGTGGGTCAGGTGGGGTCGAGTAGAGCTGGCGCTGGCTTGCTGGATCTGTGGGGGTATTTTGGCAGATGTGCCGCGAGGAGGAGCCATTGCTGAGGATCGGAGTGAGGCAGCAGCAGCCTAGCTAAACTGTACTATATAGTAGCGGTTAGCGGTATCGCTACCTTTTGTCCAATACTGGCCACTTCCATCATCCATTTTCCTGTGAGACCAGAACCAGAGAAAGGCTGAAAAAGCTCAAAATCGGGTGGGAGGGGACTAGGGGAGGTTCAGGACGGTAGAGGGATTAATCAAGAATTGGGAAGGGACTGGGAATAGGGAGGGATCGAGACTGAGATCAATCAATATCAGGACTGGAGGAGGACTCCAGGAGGACCTGAGAGAGAATAAAAAATAAGAAGAAGTGAAGAACCTTTGTGAAATGTGATTATTTGAAACTGCAGCACTGCTCAGTCAGTGGTGCACACTGCACACTCAGCAGCTGCCAGCAAACAAGCATAAGGGGCAAAAAGGCAAATAAATCTGAACCTTCCCAGTGTAGTGTGTGTGTCACAGAGAGAGCCCAGTGTGTGCCCCTTGACTGCACTGTACCCTACCCAGTGTGTGTTACAGAGAGAAGCCCAGTGGCCAGTTGTGTGATGGCATTAACCTTACATGACAGAAACGTAGAAATACAATTCTCATTCCCTGGGTTGCGTATGTGACTCCGTCTCCTGTGGTCAGCCCATCACCGTGCTGCTGTGTGCCCCTTGACTGCACTGTACCCTACCCAGTGTGTGTGTTACAGAGAAGCCCAGTGGCTAGTTGTGTGGTGGCATTAACCTTACATGACAGAAACGTAGAAATATAATTCTCATTCCCTGAGTTGTTGGTTATGTATGTGACCTGCCTCCTGTGGTCAGCCCATCACCCTGCTGCTGTGTGCCCTTTGACTGCACTGTACCCTACCAGTGTGTGTTACAGAGAGAAGCCCAGTGGCCAGTTGTGTGGTGGCATTAACTCATATGACAGAAACATAGAAATATAATTCTCATTCCCTGGGTTGCGATATGGACTCCTGTCTCCTGTGGTCAGCCCATCACCCTGCTGCTGTGTGCCTTGACTTGACTGCACTGTACCCTACCCAGTGTGTGTTACAGAGAAGCCCAGTGGCCAGTTGTGTGGTGGCATTAACCTTACATGACAGAAATGTAGAAATATAATTCTCATTCCCTGGGTTGCGTGTGTGACTCTGTCTCCTGTGGTCAGCCCATCACCGTGCTGCTGTGTGCCCCTTGACTGCACTGTACCCTACCCAGTGTGTGTGTTACAGAGAGAAGTCCAGTGGCCAGTTGTGTGGTGGCATTAACCTTACATGACAGAAACATAGAACTATAATTCTCATTCCCTGAGTTGTTGGTTATGTATGTGACTCCGTCTCCTGTGGTCAGCCCATCACCCTGCTGCTGTGTGCCCTTTGACTGCACTGTACCTACCCAGTGTGTGTTACAGAGAAGCCCAGTGGCCAGTTGTGTGGTGGCATTAACCTTACATGACAGAAACGTAGAAATATAATTCTCATTCCCTGGGTTGCGATGTGACTCCGCCTCCTGTGGTCAGCCCATCACCTGCTGCTGTGTGCCCCTGACTGCACTGTACCCTACCCAGTGTGTATTACAGAGAAGCCCAGTGGCCAGTTGTGTGTGGCATTAACCTTACATGACAGAAATGTAGAAATATAATTCTCATTCCCTGGGTTGCGTATGTGACTCCGTCTCCTGTGGTCAGCCCATCACCGTGCTGCTGTGTGCCCCTTGACTGCACTGTACCCTACCCAGTGTGTGTGTTACAGAGAGAAGTCCAGTGGCCAGTTGTGTGGTGGCATTAACCTTACATGACAGAAACGTAGAACTATAATTCTCATTCCCTGAGTTGTTGGTTATGTATGTGACTCCGTCTCCTGTGGTCAGCCCATCACCCTGCTGCTGTGCACCCCTTGATTGCTATGTGTATGCCTATGCCCAGCAGCCCAATCATTCTGTAAGCCTTGAACCTGGCATCCTTTAGTTGCAAACTGTCATATTCTTCAATTACTTTCAGTCCACGGTATCACAGTGTCACACAACCAAAATAAAATTTTGGAGTTGTAGCCAGCGATCACAGATCACATTGCTTTGTTACACAGGAATTGTTTGGGTGTGGATGTGTTCACCGCAGTATACTGGTAGTACTGGTACTTACTGTCTGTTATGGCTGACACCAACATAGATGAAGCATCTAGTGCTGGTGTTGGAGCAGGTGTTGGTGGTAGTGGTAATCCTGGTGCTAGCAGAAATAACCAAAATGTTTCACGTGATAAAAATTCAACAAACAGCAAAAGAACAACAGTGAAGTGTGGTAAAGGGGGACCTTTTAAGAAAACCTGTACAGCTGCTGGGGTCACACGGAGAGGCACCATAAGGTATGCCATTCATGCTGTTAAGATCCCTGTGACTAGCAGCAATAATGCAAGTGACAGTGAGTCCCTCTCTGACTCAGACAGTAGCTCTTTGTCTCAGTCCGACACTGTTGTGTCTCGCGACAAATCATTACTTCCTCAACAAAGTGAAATGAGCAAGTCTGCTGACAATGAATCATGTAGTGCACTTGCAAATACATCCAGCACTGTTGGCAATGAAAAGGACATATCCATTGAATCCACCACTTCTGTGTTGGCCAGCAATGAAAATCCATCAGAGTCTTCTGCCCACTCTTCTAGCACCAAGGAGCATGTCCCAGGTTCTGTTAGGACAGGTGAAAAGACACAAACAGTCTTTAGCTATCTTCCTAGCACTCGAACAAAATCTGTCACATCTGAGGTGTGGAATTATTTCTCTGTCAGTAAAACTGATGCATGCAGAGCAATTTGTTCCCTGTGTAAACAGAGTGTAAGCCGTGGTAAAGTTGTGTCATGCCTTGGCACTACAGCTCTTAAACACCATCTGAAAAAGCATTTGGTTTTGCTTGATCATCCAAAACCCATGTCCTCCATCTTCCAGACCGCACGTGAGAAGGGTCAGGAATCTGAAATGGATACTGAATTGTCTGAACTTGATGCGGCAGAACCACTGCCAGCCCTAGGATCACTGTTACCACCAATGCCAGCACCATTAGTACTAGTTGCACATCCAGTGATGGCACTGAATGTATAAGTCCTAGTCCACCATCTCTCAGCCCATCTGCCCATCAAGCACGTGTATAATAAACCAAGCATGGACATGTTGCAAACAGCTAACACTGTCTCAGGTATTTGAAAGGAAGAATACCTTTTACTAGAAATCATCCAAAGACCCTTCATCTTAATCACCGAATTGGTGAACTGTTAGCCAGAGCCCTTCTCCCATACTCTTTGGTAGATCATGAGGATTTTAGGAGCTCATGACATTAGCAGAGCTTCGTTACAATGTTCCTCATCGAAGGTACTTTTCCTATGTTGAAATACCAAACATTTATCAGGCTTTAAAAGCAACAGTGATGCTTGCACTTAAAACTCGCGGAGGGTGGTTATTCATGTCACAACAGATATGTGGACCAGCACTAAAACATAGATTACATGTCCCTTACCGCTCATTGGGTCACGTTTTCTTGTGCTTCTTCAAAACAAAGACACACCAAAGATGGCGCTGCATATAAAGAAGTTTGGGCAAAGTCATATGCTGCAAACATCTTGCAGGAACTAAATGACCTCCTTGACAAATGGGTTTATTCTCACGTCTAAAATGTGGCTTCATAGTAAGTGACAATGGAGCCAACATCTTGAAAGCAGTACAGGATGGAGGATTTCTGCTGCTTCTTGCTTTGCACATTGCTTACACTTAATTGTCACTGGATTTCTCAGCAATGAAACACAAGTGGATGGTATGACTGCTGTTTGCAAAAAAATTGTGACTCACTTTTCACATTCAACCAAGGCAATATGGACATTGTCCGAACTGCAAAAAAAAACACAAGCTGCCCCAGCAAAAGCTGATTCAAAATGTTTCCACTGTTGAACTCAACACTTTATATGTTGCTGCGCTCTTGGAGCAAAAAGCAAGCTGTACATGAGTACTGCTCCAGTTACATTATTGGAGATGGCATTATGCTGTCTGTGCTGCAGTGGAAATTAATGAAGACAGTGTGCTGTATCCTAGCTCCTTTTGAGACAGCTACAAGGGACATGTCTTCTGAAGGCACATCTGTGAGTCAGGTTATCCCACTCATAATGCTCATTTCACATCATCTTAGTGTTCTAAATCTAGAAATAGAAAAAGACAGATCTGAAGCGCAGACAACATGTCGCCTGTATCATGGGAATGCGAGCGCTTCAAAACCAATGACAAATTAGTTGCAATGACAAAATCAAAACACTACATCCTGGTGTAACCCCCCTGCAAATGGGGGTTCCCAAAAGACTTCCAGGAGCTTGCTTGAATGCTCCAAGCCTGAATGGTGTTTGGCATTTAAGCCATTTATCAATGAGTGTTTTTAGAGCCTCTGGTACTGTCTCTTTAAGAGCTGTTGCTTGCAGACATAATTAGTTTGTATGGGGACTGTGTGCTTCTCTGAGTACCACTCTGAGCTGCTGCCAATTCACTTCATTTTTGCAGTCACTAGGAGTGCAAAGGGAACCTATCCGAAAGATGTAACTGTTTGCCAGAAATTATTTAGAGTAATAATGAAATTACAGTTTGTCTAACCTGCTTTCTTTGCAGTCAGAACTGTTCTGTTAGTTCCCATTCTAGTTTTGAACTGCTGAACTGGACCAATCAGTGTGTGGGTAAGCTAGCTCTAAAATGGTGCCTTGGACGAATCAGAACTTGACTCATAATCTGAGCCAGCCACAAGAGGATTGTATGGGCAGTGACTCTGGGAGATGTAGTTTAGACTTCAGTGCCTTTTTGGACCAACAGCAGCAGTCTATTGTGAGTGACAGCCAATCCAGTCAAGAACTGGGAGGAACTCAAAGGAAGTGCCCGTTTTGTCGGGTTGGAGTTTCAGTTGAGCTTTGCAGTGAAGAAGGAAGGCCCTGTGCTTTTCAGTGTGCAGTTTTAGTCAAAAACGTGTAAGGCCCAGAGTTCCGGTCTGCAGCTTGTGTAACAGCTTGTTAGGACTGAACCGTCCTGTGAAAAGAATCAAAGGATCTCTGAAGAGTAGAAACCAGGCTCACCCTGTAGAAGACTGGCGGAATTGCTGAAAATTGCACCTCGGTCTGTCAGGAACTGAATCTGCTGTGTGCTCTCCCGGTATTGTGCAGTAATTGCGATCGGGATACAGATGCAGCCTGCCTGGTATAGTGCTTTTATATGGATGTGTGAAGAGGTTTGTGTACCTCAAGTGAGCCCTGCTGACACTGAAGGACCCTATCTTATTTGGAGGTCGTAGTACTAATTCAGGGTCGCCCTGTTGAATTGCCACATTAAATCCAAATGGAATTACTGTATACTGCTGACTGTTTAATTCTCCTTTTCTCTGTGTGAAAGGGCCCTACCAGCTGCCACGGGTTTGGACTAGCCACTAGGGCTTGGGTACCCAGGGACAGTAACTGATAGGGATAGGCCTGCACAGAGCCATAGGTAGATTATTAGAGTGATAAGCTAATTAACCTGATTTCCCTGTCCTTGTTATATCCCCCTAATAAATCAGAGCTGCTTGTTTCAGCAAAGTTATACTGCCTGAGGTATTTGTCTATGTTAAAGTACTGTACTGTGATTGTTGCACTGTATCTCATTTCACAGGAGGTCCCAGTGCCGGAACCAGACCTGGGGTAAGTGTATACTGTGAAGGTAATTTGATATTTGTGGGGCACTAGTGGGAAGAAAGGTGTGCAGTGTCCCAGAGGGCTGTGACCAAGTTAGTTTAACTATTGCAAACCCTGACCTCTGGGTGGAGGCACCCACCATTGGATCCAGGCCCCTCAACCTGTTAGTGGCAAATCAGGCAGGGTAGTAGCCCTGGGATAGCGCCATCTAGGGTTACATCTTGAGAGGCTCACCGCTGATTGTGTGTCCTCTAGTGGCCATATTTACGATCCACTGTTAAGAAAAAATGGGTACCCGACAGAAGTGGCTGTGCACCGGCTGGTGGAGTGGTGTACTGGGAGGAGATCGACCCCCAAAATGTTATGCTTATCCTGGACATCCCCTGGGTATCAATAATGGACACTGTGCAGGGAGTACTTTCCAGGTGGAAGGTTTACAAAACCCTGTGGTGGTGGGTCGGCATGCTAATCTGCTCACCCACACTTCCTGGCCCTAGTAGAGTTTAAGGATCCCATATAGCTCCAAGTGCCAGACCATTACCCCAGAGGGAGCCCTCACTGCTTGGAGAGTGATAACTAAGGACAGTAAAGACCTGGGGAATCAACCCCACCACTATCTGAAACTTTTGAGGAGAAATTTGCTGAATGGTTGCTGGGAGAGGGAAAACTGTGGGGACTTGAAGAAACTATTCTTGCCACCTGGGGTGTTCCTCCCCAACACCCTCCTGCTCCAGTGCCCGTGAATGGTGGCTGAACCAATGCAGACTCCTATTTCTGCACCTGCCATTAGTCACGACTCTTACCAAGGTTGAGGATCTTCTGGCACCTCCCCACCCCAAGGGAGTGATGACTGGGAGACCTGGATAGACTATGTTGCCCCCAAGTGCTAGAATGGCAATGCTCGAAGGCGAAAAGCGAAAGAGGGTTAGTGAGAGCCCGAGGTCCTGCCCGCTACCATCCGTGCTAAACGGGCCAGTAACCCTGAAGCGACTGCACAGGCTATCTTGAGGCCTTGGAGAATGTGTATGGGAGCCCAGATTCTGATGAGGACCTATGGTGGAGAGTAAGAAATGCACAACAGTACCAAGGGAGTTGTTGTCTGTGTATGTCTCGGCTGGAAAAATTGTTGCAAGAATGCCTCAGAAAGGGTAGTTTGCCAGCGATTGAACTGGACCGAACCAGACTGGACAGAATCCTAAGTCTGCCCCTTCTCAGAACTGCTGTTTTCCAGTTACGCCTGCGCAAATCGACTGGAATCCCACACCTCCTATGATGAGTTAATGAGAGAAATTCGAGGAGTTGAGAAAAGGCGACCCTGGAGGTACCTGCACCAACAGCTGTGGCTACGTAACTCGAGTGACTGAGGGTGACCCATCAAGTGAAGTTCAGGGCAGAGGTTGACAGTCAATGAGTGCTCTGACAAGGAAAAAGATATGCCACAATGGGGCTAACTGTTGAGAGAGATCCGGAATTCAAAACAGTCCTTTATGAAGGCCACGCCTGCAAGTACGGGCCCTGACCTATATCCGACTGCATCTGCTATGGGGTGGGGTACCACCCATGTATCTCCTGTTGATAACAGCCCAAACTCAATTCCTTGACCATGGAAGTGGAGAAACTGACGAGATGTCTCCAAATGCTTATCACGCCAGCAGACAGAGATGGCACCCAGGTTTCCAGTTAGTAATACCCCGCCCTGGCTCCCAGTGTGGCGCCCGGCCAGCTCAAACTCCAGAAAGTATGTTTTGCTATAATTGTGGGAAAGATGGGCACATGAAAAGGGAATGCCAGTCCCCAAAAGACACTGACAAAGTTGCATATAGGCTACAAGGAGAGCTTCGGAGAAGAAATCAATGGTTAAGAGGTGCACTACTATGATCCCAGTGAGGGCACCAAAATGCTAATTCACGCCTTTGTGGCAAGGTCAGTTGCCCAGGCCCCACTACCGCCTCTCCAGACTGGTCCAGAATAGTGGGTCCCTCCATGGAGACCACTGTAAAGGTGAATGGAGTGTCTACAAGAGCTGTATTAGACAGTGGCTCCTAAGTGACAATTATGTTCCAGGATTGGTATCAGAAGCATTTGTCAGACGTACCCTTACAACCATTAGAAGGACTGCATGTATGGGGGTTAAGTGAGAAGGCCTACCCCTATTCCGGGTATATCCGAATTTGGCTTTCTTTCCCCACCTCCGTGGCTGGAGTGGCCGAACAAGTAGAGACCCTAGCCTTAGTGTGTCCCCCCACTGGACTGTATGATGGTGTCCCTTTGTTGATTGGAACAAATGCTCATATGTTCGGAAGGCTGGCACAGTTGTGTTATGAAAACAGGGGTCAAAGACTAGTAGAGCTTTAAGAGTTCCGCTTTAATTAAGAAGGCCTATGAGGCACAGAGAGATGCTGAAAAACAGAACCAGAGGAACCGGTCGGAATTGTATGGAAGAAGGATCCTGAGTCTCTGATCCTGGCGCCAAATGCCCAGTGTACCTTACAGGAGAGGTCCATATCAGAAAGGATGTTAAGAATAAAATATTAATGTTGGATGCACCAGGCGATGGAAAATTGCCAGAGGGACTGCTGGTCAAGCCTAGTATTTTGCCGCTAGAGCCCATGCTTATGCCAGAAGGGTAATGGTCCAAGTTCATAATGTGTCTGAAGAGA
This sequence comes from Neoceratodus forsteri, assembly GCA_016271365.2. Taxonomy (NCBI): domain Eukaryota; kingdom Metazoa; phylum Chordata; order Ceratodontiformes; family Ceratodontidae; genus Neoceratodus; species Neoceratodus forsteri. The sequence continues at coordinate 143,247,397 of JADMNL010000024.1, forward strand.
CATTCGAGTAAACAGAGGTTGCATCCTGGCTAATGTGCATTGTGCAGACACTGCAGTGCTACCCAGCAGCAAGAGTTCAAGGAAGAATGACAGAGTAACGCCTGACTTGTTTGATTTCGCGCACTCCCGCCGCCAGCTGAATGGAAAGTGAGGATCAGTGAGAAGCTTGCCCAGAGAGACCAGGTGTTTTCAAAGGAATGGGATGTAGGATGCGCAAGGAGCTGAGCACAATATCCGCTGCATGACGAAGACCATTTCGTGGAGAGGTCTTGACGCCTGGCACCCTGCTGACATAGATGATGTGAGACGGCATCTGCAAGAGATGTTAGCTGCTGGTGTAATACAAGAATCCAGAAGCCCTTATGCTTCCCATTGTGGTAGTGAGGAAAAGAATGGAACAGTAAGGATGTGTGTGGATTATCGCACCTTAAACCGGGGGACTATCCCTGATCAGTACACAATGCCCCGCATTCAGGATGCTTTGACTGCCTAAACGGGAGCAAGTGGTTCTGTGCTGGATCTCCGCAGTGGGTACTACTAGATCCCAATGGCCCCAGAGGACTGTGAGAAGACGGCCTTTATCTGTCCGCTTGGCTTCTATGAATTCATGAGGATGCCTCAAGGATTTCAGGTGCCCCAGCCACTTTTCAACGATTGATGGAGCGGCAGTGGGGACATGAACTTACTAGAGTGCCTGGTATACCTAGATGATGTTATTGTGTTTGGCAGCTCACTGGAGGAACATGAGAGCAGATTATTTAAGGTATTGGACCGACTGGAGGACTTTGGCCTTTAAACTGTCCATTGATAAGTGTCAATTTTTCAAACATCAGTAAAGTATGTGGGACACATAGTATCCACCGAGGAATAGAGACCTGACCCAAGTAAAGTTGAGGCCTTGACCACCTGGCCACAGCCCAAAATCTAAAAGAACTGCAAAGATTCCTGGGATTCTGTGGTTATTATAGGCGCTCATCAAGGACTATTCAAGAGTGATCCGCCTTTACTTAACCTTACTCAAGGGTATCCCCAACCCAAAAAATACTAAAAGTCAGGGCCCTCAAGACTGAAAGAGTGTATTTTCATCCGAAAGTGAAGTATTTGGGGCCGCTGGACCTTGATTGTGAGACTGCTTTCATGAGATCATATATCAACTTACCCATGCTCCAGTGCTGGCCTATGCTGATCCAAGAAAACCTTACGCCCTGCACACTGATGCTAGCTGCAAGGGTTGGGGGCTGTGTTGTACCAAGAGCACGAGAATGGCCTGAGACCAGTGGCCTTTGCCAGTAGAAGCCTGACCCATCCGAAAAGAACTATCCTGTACATAAGTTAGAGTTCTTTGAAGTGGGCTATTGTTGACCAATTCCATGAGTACTTGTATGGGGCTAAAATACTAGTAAAACTGACAATAATCCTTTGACCTATGTGCAGACCTCAGCTGTTGGATGCCACTGGCCATAGTGGTTTTCGCATTATCTACATATGACTATGCCTCGAATACCGAGCAGGTCTGGAACCACATAGATGCTGATGCTCTCTCCCGAGGCCTGTTCCCCAGAATGATTGGGTCCGATTAGAACCTGACATTGGGCACTCTGCCGAAGTTTGACAGGGAGGAACAATGTCCACGGACGCAGTGGACTGCATGGTGGATTGCTTGGGAGCTCTGAGAATTGCATACCTGCTGCTTATTGCCACTTTTCTGCAATAGACATTGGTGCACTGCCTCAGCTGGACAATGACAGTATTCAGCGGCTCAACTCCCGCGATCCCATGATCAAAGCAGCTTTAGAACCCTCTATGCAGGAAAAGATGTGTCCAAATTACGCCTCACTGATTTGAGAACTGCACTGTTATACAAAGAAGGTCCTAAGTTGAAACTGATCAATAAACTGTTATACAGGAGAAACAGTAGACAGAGGGGACAAGTAGACAAACAACAACTAGTGCTGCCCACTGCCTTCGAGACTCAGTACTGAGGTCCCTGCACAACCACATGGGGCACCTTGGTATAGACAGAACACTTGACTTGGTGAGATCCAGATTCTATTGGCCTAAGATGGGGCTGATGGAGCAACACATTCGAACTTGTAGTCGCTGCTTACAGAGGAAAGCTTTGCCCCAGAGGGCTGCCCCCTTGTTAACATCACCACCAGTGCACCCATGGAGCTGGTCTGTATTGATTTTCTGAGTTTGGAGTCAGATCAAAGAAATATCAGTAATGTGCTGGTGGTCACTGACCATTTCACGAGATATGCCCAAGCTTTCCCACCAAAGACCAGAAAGCATCCACTGTGGCCAAAGTACTTGTAGAAACTTTTGTTCACTATGGGGCTCCACAAAGAATCCATTCTGATCAAGGGAGAGACTTTGAGAGTCGTCTGATCAAAGAGATGCTTTCTCTGTGGGGAGTGCGAAAGTCCAGAACCACTCCTTACCACCCCAGGGGACCCACAGCCTGAACGTTTCAACCGCACTTTGTTAGATATGCTAGAACTCTGCACCCAAAGGACAAGCCTAGATGGAGCCAACAAATTAGCACCCTGGTACATGCTTATAACTGCACCAAAAGTGATGCCACTGGATTCTCCCCCACCTTGATGTTTGGAAGAGAAGCTCGACTACCAGTAGATGTGTGTTTTGGGTCTCCTGATGGGGTTCAAGCTGACAACTATTTACAGTATGTGCAAAAGTTAAAGGCCCAGCTAACTCATGCGTACTCAACTGGCTCAAACCATGGCTGCCAAAGAAATCTGGCCAACAAAGAAAGGTATGATAAAAAGGTGAAAGCACAGAACTCCAGGAGGGAGATCGGTATTGCTAAGAAATCTGGGACTGCATGGCAAGCACAAGATTGCTGACAGATGGCACCATCTCCTCACATTGTAGTGGGCAAACTAGATGATCTGCCAGTGTACAAAGTAAGGCCTGAGAATAATTCAAGAGATGTAAAAACAATGCATAGAAATCATTTACTGCCCATTGGACAAATCTTAATTGAGTCTGAGCCCTAGAAGATGCCCCTCTGGACCAGTGACTAGAGCTGCTGCTAAGAAAAGATCAAGAAAGTCTGCACCTACAGAAGCAAAGTTAAAGTGTCCTCTCCACAAGTCCCAGTTGAGCATGACTGTCAGTCCATATCGGAAGAAAGTGAGAGTGACTTTGAATACTATCCTTCTTACTAACTGAGTCAATTGTTCTGGGCAATCCCTAGTCAATACTGGAGATGAAGCTGGGCCTTCTGGACTGTCTAAGCCCCCAGCTTCATCCCTGGAGCCAATGCTCCCAGAAAGTGAAGTGCAAAGCATCAGATCAGATGAAATGGAATCATTGTATGGTTGAACTGTTTGAGCTTTCAGGAGGAAAATGATAGATTGGGGCAGACTGGTGATACACCCGAACAAGAAGAGTATTTTGAGTGCCCTGACAGTCCACTGCCAGTGTCCGAAAGCTCTCCCATGCAGCCAAATGTTGTGACTCAGAAACTGTAACTCCTGGAGCTGAAAGTGCTCCAAGTTCTAGCCTCTCTACCCCATGGAGACTCCCCTGACAAGTGAGGACAATGCTGAAAATGAGGCTCAGAGTGCAGAGACTATAACAGTTCCCTCTAGAAAGACTGGTCGAGCTGTAAAGCCTGTGGTGCACCTCAGTTATGATTCCCTTGGGAGGCCTGTGGATTTGCCTCTCAATGTTGTCCATAAAGGAGTGTATGTGTCCCGAGCTCATTGCCCAAACTGAGCATCAGTGCTAACTCCAAGTTACTTGTGTTGCCCTCTCAATATGGTGCCCTTGCCCCATCCAGCCCCAAGGTAACTGATAGGAAGGGCCCCTCTTCAGGTTTCATGTACAAGAGGTAATAACTTGAGTTATGATACAATGTGTATGTAATACTGTGAAGAGTGACGATCTGCAATGTTTCAAATGTGTTCTTGGTAAAATGATATATTGATTGATGATTACATGTGCAAGCCTAATGCAAATGTGTATATGGTTGCAGTTGAAACTTATAGTACTTGTGCGCGACGCCAAGCTTTCCCAGGCTAGGAAGGGTAAACCCCTGCAAATGGGGGTTCCCAAAGACTTCCAGGAGCTTGCTTGAATGCTCCAAGCCTGAATGGTGTTTGGCATTTAAGCCATTTATCAATGAGTGTTTTACAGCCTCTGGTACTGTCTCTTTAAGAGCTGTCTGCTTGCAGACATAATTAGTTTGTATGGGGGACTGTGTGCTTCTCTGAGTACCACTCGAGCTGCTGCCAATTCACTTCATTTTGCAGTCACTAGGAGTGCAAAGGGAACCTATCCGAAAGATGTAACTGTTTGCCGAAATTATTTAGAGTAATAATGAAATTACAGTTTGTCTAACCTGCTTTCTTTGCAGTCAGAACTGTGTCTGCTAGTTCCCATTCTAGTTTTGAACTGCTGAACTGGACCAATCAGTGTGGGGTAAGCTAGCTCTAAAATGGTGCCTTGGACGAATCAGAACTTGGACTCATAATCTGAGCCAGCCACAAGAGGATTGTATGGGCAGTGACTCTGGGAGATGTAGTTTAGACTTCAGTGCCTTTTGGACCAACAGCAGCAGTCTATTGTGAGTGACAGCCAATCCAGTCAAGAACTGGGAGGAACTCAAAGGAAGCGCCGGTTTTGTCGGTTGGAGTTTCAGTTGAGCTTTGGCAGTGAAGAAGGAAGGAGCCCTGTGCTTTTCAGTGTGCAGTTTTAGTCAAAACGTGTAAGGCCCAGAGTTCGGTCTGCAGCTTGTGTAACAGCTTGTTAGGACTGAATCCATCCTGTGAAAAGAATCAAAGGATCTCTGAAGAGTAGAAACCAGGCTCACCCTGTAGAAGACTGGAGGAATTGCTGAAAATTGCACTCTGCTCTCAGGAACTGAATCTGCTGTGTGTTCTCCGGTATTGTGCAGTAATTGCGATCGGATACAGATGCAGCCTGCCTGGTATAGTGCTTTCTTTTATATGGATGTGTGAAGAGGTTTGTGTACCTCAAGTGAGCCCTGCTGACACTGAAGGACCCTATCTTATTTGGAGGTCGTGAGTACTAATTCAGGGTCGCCTCCTGTTGAATTGCCACATAAATCCAAATGGAATTACTGTACTGCTGACTGTTTAATTCTCCTTTCTCGTGTGAAAGGGCCCTACCAGCTGCCACGGTTTGGACTAGCCACTAGGGCTTGGGTACCCAGGACAGTAACTGATAGGGATAGGCCTGTGCACAGAGCCATAGGTAGATTATTAGAGTGATAAGCTAATTAACCTGATTTCCCCTGTCCTTGTTATATCCCCTAAATAAATCAGAGCTGCTTGTTTCAGCAAAGTTATACTGCCTGAGGTATTTGTCTATGTTAAAGTACTGTACTGTGATTGTTGCACTGTATCTCATTTCACAGGAGGTCCCAGTGCGGAACCAGACCTGGGGGTAAGTGTATACTGTGAAGGTAATTCTGATATATTGTGTGGGCCACTAGTGGGAAGAAAGGGGGGTTGCAGTGACCCAGAGGGCTGTGACCAAGTTAGTTTAACTATTGCAAACCCTGACCTCTGGGTGGAGGCACCCGCCATTGGATCCAGGCCCCTCAACCTGTTAGTGGCAAATCAGGCAGGGGTAGTAGCCCCTGGGATAGCGCCATCTAGGGGTTACACTTGCAACTCTCTTAGATCCCAGGTTCAAGGCTATACATCTTCCAAAAACAGATGATATAGAGCAGTACAAATGTATGTTGCTAGATGAGCTGCAGCACTCACAGGAGTCAAACACAGACACGCACAGTACCCTCAGGTTGTCATCCCCACAACATGCAGGTTCATCTTCACAAAGGGATACAGAACTGGAAAAGTCACCAAACATTAACAGTAGTTGTTCCACAACTGCCACTTCTTCAACCCTTAGTAGCAAGCTAAATTTGTGGCAAAACCTTTCCCAAATTGCTGCCATATCAGCTTCTGCTGATTCCTCTTCTGAGTGGTCTCTGTCCATCATGGTAGACAGTTACCTGCAAGAACTGCCTATTCCTATTGATGCATGCCCTTTTGAATACTGGGGATCAAAAAAGTCAAATTGGACAGAGCTGTATGATGAAGCCTGTAAATATCTTGGTTGTCCTGCAACAAGTATCTCTTCAGAACGCATGTTTAGTACAGCTGGCAATATTGTGACAGACACCAGAAATAGGTTGCCAGAAAATGTACACACGTAACTTTTATTAAAGTTAATAAGTCAAGATTTTCGTATCCCTACAAGAGTATACAAACTGATCCTGAAGTGATTGATGTTGTGGATGTTGATGGTAGATGACAACTCAGATGGTGGTGGCTGGTAAATATTGTGGGACAGAGTCTCTCTGCACCAAAAAGAAACATTTACAGACTGTGATGACTTTGGTTGTCGCTCTCTCCTTTCTCGATCTACTACCTTGGACTATATACTCCTAAAATTTTCACTGTTCACCGCAAACTGCTTTGTAGCTAGGGTCTAAACTAAAGTCAACAAGTTTTATATACAGGGCAATTTTAACATCAGTGGGAACAGGCCCAAATTTGGCATAAAAGGGACACTGTCACGTCAATCCTTTCCATATCATATTATTTATAGTTAAAGTGCAAACAAATATTTTTGGATTTACCTTCTGTGACTTTGTGGTGCATCAGTATGGGCTGGGACAGGAGATGGTCTATTTTTCAATTTTAAAGAGGACAAAACAATGCGTTCTAATTGGTAGCTGTTTATTATTTTTTCAATTACAGAAATGTTAGCCATAAACAAAAAATGGATGCTAGTACATGGGTGAGGGTTGTGGGTTGGTTTTAACATGGGTGTAAGGAATTGGCATCATGCTACTGCACAGATGAGGGGTGGTGGAAGAAAAGTGGAATGGGTGATGGGGTGAAAGGTGGGTGTTGTTTTAGTTCTTTCATTTACAGATTCGTGATCAGCTGGGGATGGTGAGGAAAAAAATGATGACAGACCCGAACCTACTGTACACATAATTTATATTCTTATTAAATACATTGCAAACTGCTGCCACCTAGCACAATTGTCCTGTCCCCTTTAAAAAAAGAATAAAGGAATCAGAAATACAAGAAAATCTGCATCAGCAGTTTTCACAGAATGTGACGTATCATAAAGTGTTTTTGCTTTACAAGTAGTGATAATTTTATACATAATAGGGTTGACAGACGCTGTCCCTTAAACATCACATGCCAACTGCTGCAGCTACATTAAATGTTCCTTAGTATGTGGTGAGGAAACCACTTTTTTTATTTATGTGACTGAAATACAGATTTTATTGAAGTATCAGCTGCAAAAATGTATCATCTTAGAAAGTTGTATGTATTACTTCAATTTGCCAACAAAAATGTTGGTATATGTATGCATTACCTTAGAAAATTGCATGCATTTTTTGCCAGCAACAATGACTGGCATATTTTTTTTATTCAAATGTCTTGACTGACTACGTTATGACATAATATGTTTTGCAACAGTTCCACATGCTGCTGCTGTAGTACTTGGCTTGACTTTGTTATAAAAGCTTTCTTTTAAACATAGCAACTTTTGATTTACTAATTTAAAACAGAAAGCAGCAAATAGCTGAAATTAGGTAATATCAGTTATTTTTTCTCATAATTCATGACAATGAGTATATATAACTGAGTACATAAATGGCTAATGTGCCTCTTTCTTTCACTAAGGAACTATGATGCAGCTGCAGCAGGAAAACTTTAACATATGGGTGGTGGGTGGGACTGTTACGTATTAAGTTGCTGGCTTTAGCAAACAGAAGAAACCATAGATAAACCTAGTTGTATTCCTATCAATGTCACACATGATAATTTCTCTCCCCTTATATTGAACAGTTTTTCCTTTACATGTATTTTATTACTATCTTCGATACTGGCAGCACAATAAAAAAACAGGGTTCGAGTTCTAAAAAGTTCTAAAAAAGATTAGAACCCTAGAACTTTTTCCAAAGTTCTAGACTAGAACTAGAACCCAGAACTTCAGAGGGTTCTGACAACCCTATTTCAAACAACATCAGGGTTTTATTTAACATTATACAATGGCAAGAAAGAATCCTGGTTTCTGATTGGTCAGTTGGCTATCACAGCAGGGATGTTATCCTGGCATAACATCCCTGCTGATTGTTTGGATGATTTGGATCCCCACCACCACCATGATGATCTCCTCTTTCTCTTAAGAAACAAAAATATGTTTACACACTAACAAAAACATTCTTTAAAATTATTTTTTTATTATAAAACAACAAGCCATTGTATAATAGGAATAATGCCCTCCAGGGTGGGAGTTATGCTGGGATAACATCCCTTCTCGGGTGTTGGACGCCCTCGGCCGGTGGCCTCGGGCTCAACCACCCGAGGTGGGATGTTATCCCAGCATAACTCCCACCCTGTCAGGCATTATTCCTTTACTAAAAATTGATTAGCGTTTTGCTCATAAAAGTGCTAAAACATTGTGAAAATGCATAGCACTTGCCTCACTGTGTTTAACAAGCATAACACTTCTAGAAAACCTATATAAATACTTTCTATACAGTTAGCATTGTCCCCCCCAAAAAACTGCTAATCAGTTATTTAAAACCCTGAACATGAAGTCTTGCTGTATTCTGACATATGCAGTTAGCCCCAGCACTTGAACTGCCCCGGAATGGAAAGGGTGAACTCTATGCATAAGCATAGAATATTGAGCTCTAGCTCGCTTTTCAAACCTCTGTCTGTGGTGCTTCAGAGTGTAACCATCAGATTCTTTACTCCACCTAACTGTGAAGTCGCTCCGGAGATTGCTCCTTCTCTCGGTTCAGTAAAGTTTCACAAAAAGCGTCGGTTTTCAACTGATTTCTTATTTTTCGGTTTCAAGTCTCTGTCTATGGTACAGTAAGTATGTAGATAGGTAGTGAACTGTGTTTTGTCTCTGCTTTTGTGTAAATTGTAAGTTTTCGATTCCCTAGTGGTCAGTCCGGTTGGGAATCGACTGTTTTCTGTTTATTTCAAATTCTGGGATTTTAGCAGTGGTGTGCCAGTTTTGATCGGTTTAAAAAAAATAAACAAACTGACTTTTTACCATTTTTTTTCCACAACCCGTAACACGGTTGGTAACCGATCGGACAGTATTACCTGGTGTAAAGCTGTAAAAGGGTAATTTTGTTAACCTGGCCATGTCTAAGAAACCCAAGAAAAAAAAACCGGGCCCACTGGGTTTCAACACTGTAGTGAGCGTGGGGATGCTTTTGCCAAGGCTGACCCTCACCTCATGTGTGTTTATTGTCTGGGGTTTGAACACCTCAAAACAGACTGCCAAATATGTAAAAATTTTCCTGAAGCCACTCTAGATAAAAGATTGAGTAGGCTAAAGGAAACGCAGGCCAAGAAGTCTGCTGACCCGGATGGCCAGCCCGGTTCGGTTGCGACCGAACCTGAGGGGGTGCCCACTGACCTGGGCGATACCTCCTCGGGCAAAAGAAGATCCGACTCGGTGGGGTCAGTTCCAGCAAAGAGAAAAATGAAATCTGCCTGTTGGGATCCAGAACTGCATACTCCAACCGCCGATGAGATAGCCAAAGCGATAAGTATTGTTCAATCGCTTCGACCAGTTCCGTCCGAACCGGCGCCATCAGTTCGGTTGGATCCAACTCCATCGGATTATGATCCAGATGCCTATTATGAGTTGGAGGGGGATGAAGACTTCCCAGAACAGGATGATGATGATGATGATGATAATTTTGAAGGTCTGGATGTGTCCATTGAGCTGGACATCTCCCCAGACAGACCCTCCAATGTCTCCCCTACCAGGCTTTCTGAGTCCCCTTTTCACTATTTGTTCTACAAAAAGGTGGCTAAAACCCTCCAGTTCCCTATGGTAGAAGCTGTTGAGGAGGAAGAAGAGCCTGATTTTGTTGAAATGATGGACATCCCAGAGTCCAAAAGGTTGTCTATTTCCCTCCACAAATCTTTGGGGAAACAAACAATATTCTTCAGACACCAAACTCTTTACCTCCTGTGGACAAAAGGATGGACAGGAGGTACATGTTGTCAGGCTTAGGTACAGAGTTTTTGTACAGTCATTGCAGCCATGGTGGGGTAATGTAGGCTGCAGCCTGTGACAGGGCTAATATGCCTTTGGCTTCACCCCCCCCCCAGATAAAGACTCCAGGAAGCTGGATGCCATGGCCAAAAAACAATATTTGGCATCCTCCTTGGGACTCAGGCAGGTGAACTATATAGCCTATGCAGCCAGGTACCAGAAGTCCAGGTGGGATACTGTTCTGGAACTGGCTAAACAGGCCCCCCCCAGCTGGTCAAAGAGCTGGAGGAGGTGGCTGCTGATGGAATTGAGGCATCCACGGTACAATTTCATGCTGCTGTGGACTCAAATGATGTGGCATCACGAGTCATGGCTACATCTGTGTCTCTCAGAAGATTTGCTTGTCTCAGATGTACTAGCCTTTTGCAGGACACCCAGGCTAAGGTCATGGATTTCCCTGTGGTAGGTAACTCTCTGTCTGGGGAGCAGACAGAGGCTTGCATGAAGAAAATGGATGAATACAGGACCACTTACAGGAGTGCACAGGCCAAGGAAATGCAAGCCACTCCACAAAGGCAGCAGTCTAGGGGTAGGGGCAGGCCTTTTTCACAAGCCTTTTTACCAAGCCCAGGCCTCCTCTCCCTTCCCACTATGGGGGTTCTTTAGAGGGAAAGGCAGGAGGGGGATGAGCAGGGCTGCATCCTCTTTCCAGTCCAAGGCTCCTGCCAAGCAGACACCCTGATATGTCAGCCTGGGCCGACTCCCCAATTCCAGTAGGAGGAGGGTTGGCTTATTACTTCCAGGCCTGGAAGTCTGTTACCTCAGACAAGTGGGTCCTGGAGGTGTAGTAAGCCAGGGATTGGCCCTCAGTTTCAAACAGTTTCCAAAAATGAGGGTCAGATTCTTTCCACCTGCAAACATCTCTGAAACCACTGCTTTGGAAGCAGAGGTTTCCTCTCTATTGGCCCTCAGAGCTGTGGAGAGAGTTCCTACTCCACACAGGGGAAAAGGTCTGTACTCCAGATATTTCCTTACCCCAAGAAAGACAGTGGAGTGGCGACCCATCCTAGACTTAAGGTATTTGAACAAGCACATTACAAATCCAAAATTCAAAATGGTGACTCGGAGTAATTCTTCCCTCTCTAAGGCGAGGAGATTGGTTAGTATCTCTGGACCTCAAGGACACTTATTTCCACATTCCTATCAGGTGTTCCCACAGAAAGTACCTCTGGTTCGAGTTGCCTTCAGGCCATTATCAGTTCTGGGCCATGTCCTTCGGCCTTACTTCAGCTCAAATGGTGTTTACAAAGTGCCTTGCAGTAGTAGTGGCCTTCCTCAGGAGAAAGGAGATTTCTCTATTCCCATACTTGGACGACTGGCTCATTGTAGGCCAGTCCTCCAACCAGGTGAAGTCAGTTCTACAAGTCACACAAGACTTGCTCACTTCTCTAGGATTTCTTCTCAATCTGCCAAAGTCAGTTCTCAAACCAGTGCAACTCCTCACCTTCATAGGGATAGAGTTAGATACTGTACAAGCAAAGGCTGGCCTTTCTCCCCTTAGCAAAGGTAAGAGCCCTTACAGATCTTGCTTCCTCTTTTCATCCTTTGGTTTCTCATCCAGCAAGACATTTTCTTCAACTCCTAGGCCACATGGCAGCTTCCACTGCTGTGGTACAGGAAGCCAGGTTCCAGATGAGGGACATTCAGTTTCACCTGAGGTCTTTTTGGTCTCAGAAAAAAAGATCCTATAAGCAAATTGATTCCAGTGACTCAGACTCTGGTCCAAGCTCTCCAATGGTGGTTGGGTCAGGACGATCTCAGACAGAGTGTCCCATTCCTCATTCAAACTCCTTCAGTGGTTCTAACCACAGATGCTGCTCTTCTGGGCTGGGGAGCCCATCTGGGAGCCCTTAGAGCTCAGGGTGTTTGGTCTCCTCAGGAGTCTCTACTTCATATCAATCTTCTGGAACTCAGGGCAGTATTTCCAGCCCTTCAAGCCTTTTCAGACTCAGTAAGGGGTAAGGTGGTTCAGGTCAGAACAGACATCACCACCACCTTGTGGTACATCAACAAGCAAAGAGGGGGCACTCGGTCCATGGCCTTGTGCACGGAGGCCATGAAAATTTGGTCTCCGGCCTACTCCCTTCAAACTTCCCTAGTAGCAGTCCACCTTCCAGGGAAGGACAATCTACTAGCAGATGCACTGAGCAGAATCTCCCAGGGCCATCATGAATGGATTCTGGATTCTTTCATCTTGAAAGTAATCTTTGAGGGGGGGCGCTAATGAGCAGCTAGCAAGGCAGACGCGATCTCCTCAAGCTTCTTCCCTAAAGTTTTATTTCAAGGAAAATAACACATTTTTCACATTTAAATACTGTTAAAAATAGAAGATTCTGCTGCCCTGTGCAGCCATGGATGAATTTCTGACCGGTGCAGTGAACAAAAACACCAGAAATGCTGGTAAAAGTGGAAAGAAGTCAGCAGTGGGGCCTACCCCAGAGGCATTGGGCACCATCTCATTCTCTGCAGCGGAGATTGCTGTTCTGGGTCGGGAAGTCACGACACAGATCCTTGCAGCTCTGACCCCATGGCAAGAAAAAATGGAAAACAAAATAGAGGCTTAAATACAGGAGACAGTGGAGCAGATGGCTTCTCATGGGGAACGGCTGTCGGAAGTGGAGGAGCAAACCTCAAGAGTAGAGATACTTTGCATAGGCTGCTAGACTGCGTAGTAATGCTGGAAAAGGAATTGGAAGACCTCAGGGAGGCCTTCGATTATCAAGAAAATTATCATTGCAGGCTTAACCTGCAGGTGAGAGGCCTCCCTGAGGGTCAGGAGGGGCCCCGATGTGTTGCAGTTCTGTGCCGGGCAAATCCCGAGGCTACTGGGTATCCATCCAAAAGGTGGCAAGCACAAACTAGAACGTGCTCACTGGGCGGTAGCGCCCAAACTGGCTGCAGGCCTCCCTCCTCGTAACATCATTATCTGGTATCATAATTTTCAGGATCGGGAGGAAGTGCTCCACGCCTACCGGCAAAAGCAACCAGTTCTGTTCGAGGGGACCAAAATTACGCAAGACTACTCTACTCGTCTACTCAAGAAACGCAGGGCCTATAATGCAACCATGGCACAACTAAGAGAAAGGCGTGTGGAAAACTTTCTCCTCTACCCAGCGACCCCTAAAATACGGCACGAGGGGGCCACATACTCGTTTTGGGAGGTGGATAAGGCCCAGAAGTTTGTGGATGGGCTTAAGAAGAAAGTGGAGTGAAGTGGACTGTGATCGGTGGCTGGGGTGAAGACTCGCAGGGAGAGCAGTACAGACTGGTATGGAACTTTGCGGCATTTGAGTAGCTGACATTCCTTTGTGCTTCTGTGTGCTGGTGATTTCCCCTGGAACTTGTTTGACCTCCTGCCTGGCCTCTTTTCCCAAATGATGGCAATAATTTGTTTTGTGGGCTTGGGACTCTTGGAAGAGAACCTTGTTTGGATAAACACAATAACCGCTTCCTGATGGTGTGTGTGTACACAAACTGAAAATGGTGGCCATTTTTGGACCCGAGCATGGATAAGGTAGGCCGGGGAAGGGGGCTGGATGGTTAAAGCCAGCGTGTGTTATGTTCTTATTCGCACGGCTTTTGTCGCTGGCTCTTCCCTTAGGTCTGGGACCGAGGAATATCATGGAGAGATGGCTTGGGCGAGGGGAGAGAAATGTTAACGAAGGGAGTTGGGGGGGGGGCAGGGGATGAGGAAGTTACTAGAATATGCCCTGGTCGTTTGTGAACTGTAACAGGGCCCTTGCACAGGAATGGGAACTATAGTGCAGAAACTGCACAGAGGAGTGCTGCATGCTACAAAACTCTGCATAGAGGAGGTAGAATATTTGAGGGATGGGGGGGAGGAAAGGGAATCTTACGAGTGCATATTAGATCTAAATAACATTCTCTTCTTCATTTTGTGGGGTGTTTGAAATGCTGATGTGTTGGGAAACGTGTTAGTAGTTTATATGTTTTGATGAATCAATAGGGATTTTTGAAATTACTAGTTTCAGGGTGGGGGGGGCTCGGTGGGGTAGTTGCTCGATTAGCAGATGGTGGTTCGTTAGCCATGTCTGATACTGATAGCAAACACTTGGGGGGGGGGAGTCAGGGAGGTATTATCTGAGAGAATGGGTATTGAACTGTGTTATGTTTATGGAGAATTACAGTTGGGGGTACATTATTTGTATTACAAGGTTTGGAAAGTTTTTTACATGTTGTGTCTTTACAACAGGTCCATTTAATTATTTGTTCTGTTGAAGATAGGGATCCATGGGAAGAAAGTCAGAATTGAAGGTACAGATTGGGGGAATGGAAGTTCAGATCAAACAACATGAGAGCTACAACTGAAATGGTGATTAAGTCCTGGAATGTGCGGGGTTTCTCCTCTCCAATTAAATGGAATGCAATCTTGACAGCACTTCGTACAGCACATGTTCAAATTGCTTTGTTACAGGAAACCCACTTAACCCAAAGCCAGTTCTACTTTTATAGCCACTGGATTTGACTGTCAGCAGGAACTTCCTGTTTGGCAGTAGGAAGGGAAGGATCATAGAGAAACATTGGTTTTGTCAACCCTGTGTTGTACCATTTGCTTGTAACTGATTCTTCAGTGAATAGCAGAGCATTGTGGGAACCTGGAGGACTAGCAATAGGCTAGTATACCTCCTACCCCAAAACAACATCTCTGTTAAAAGCACTGCTGCCTGGTGGTTCTCTTGCCCTTTTAAGGGCTTGTAAACCTTCAACTCACAGAATCTTGCTGAATTTAAGTAAATATCATTATTTTTACTTCACGCCGAAACCAGAAGTGAACAGATGCTTACTTCCGGTTTTTCAGCTTAAAACCTGTCCCTCTAGCGAGCACGTGTCTGCTGTGTCCACTGGGCATGCTGAAACTGCTGGCATTAGACAAACTTGGAGAAGATAATTTTAGCATATCCTCTACTTAGTAAATATACACCTTTAATAATGGAAAAATAACTTAGTAAGTGTATGCAATGTTTGATGTATAGTGAGGGAAAGTACAGGAGCGAGTATGTATGTGCTAATTGCCATCTGATTACTACTCTTGAAGCAGAGATAGCATTTCTGCTTAATATTAAACCAGTTTCTACTGATATTAGGGAACTGGAAAGTTACATTGATCTTATGGATGAACAACTTCATTTTAATGAACAATTTCCTTCACATTTAGGTAGCATTTCTATGCCTCCTGATGAGGAGACAATTGTAACGACTAGTACTAGTATACCTCGTGCCTCTGCCCCATCTTATGCGGTGGATGATTATCCGCCCTCTTCTCATGATAATGATGACTGGACCATTGTCACAAAGCCTCTTAAAAAAAGGAGGGGCAGTCAAATACACAATAGTGTCCCTATTGAAACTCGTCATAGGTTTGAACAATTGACTGTATCAAATAATGAAATGCTACATGATTTATCCTGTGCATCACCCTCTGTTGATAATAATGGTTTAAAAACACTTTTCAATCAGGAGTTAATGCCCATGAATATTTGTCCTAGTAAGTCTCAAGCTACCAAATCAATACCTATTAAGTTAATCACTCCAGAGTGTGTTAAACAATCACCTGTTTCTGATTCTTGTACCCCTACTGTCTCAAAACAAGTGTTAGTCCTGGGAGATTCAATCGTTAAGCACATTGACAGGCGGTATGCAATAGTGACAAGAGTAACCTACTTTGTTCTAGCTTCCGTAGCCAGGTATCTGACATTACCTCCATGATGCCTAAAATTTTACAAAATGCGGGGGGAAATCCACTGGTTATCATACATGCCGGTGTTAATGATATAAATAACACCCCATTTAATCAGTTACAACAGGACTATGTGGCATTATGTAACCTGTTACTTGACAGGGCATACTGTGTATGTATATCTGAAATTCTACCTATCCCGAGAGCAACATCTACCATGACGCAGAAAATCAAAGCCCCAAATAAATGGCTGAGAAAGTGGTGTTTTAAACAGGATATACCCTGTATTACCCACTGGGAATCATTTTCAGATCGTTCTTCCTTGTTTTGCTGGGACAGTTTACATCTCAGTCGTAGGGGTAGTACACTTATGGGGAAAAGTATCACTAAAATCATAAATCATTGTTTAAACTAAAAACAATGGGGGAGAATGGGTCTATTCCCAAGTCTCTGAATACTTACCCAAATATTATTACAACTAAATGTAAATTCCTAGCTTTGAATGCAAGATCTTTAAACCAACTCAAATTAGCAGAACTCGAAGCCAAATATAAAACTTTAAATATAGGTGTGGTGGGAGTAACTGAAACTTAGTGGGACACATCCTCAATTTGGTCCAGAGAAATTCCAGGTTATAAGTTATATCATAAAAACAGATTAGATAAGCAAGGCGGTGGAGTTTGTTTGTACATACGAAATGATATTCCTTCTTTTGAAGTGTATTCTCCCTTTCCTTTGGAAAGTATATGGGTTAAAATCTTATTGAAGGAGCAGTCCTATATAACTATTGGTAACATCTATCGACCTCCATCTGCAAATTCAGATTACACAACTGATATGTTTAAAGAAATTACACATTTTTCAGAATCTCAAGATACTGTAATATTTGGTGACTTTAACCTCCCTCATATTAACTGGGACTCATTCTCAGGACAGTCCTATGCTGAGAAAGGACTAATAGATGTGGTAGTTAGTACTGGATTACAACAACTTGTTACTGAACCCACTCGAGGTCCTAATATTTTGGATCTATTATTTACTAACATAGAGCAACAAATTAGCAATTTACAAATTTGGGATCCACTTGGGACCAGTGATCATTCATCTATTCTTTTTGAAATTCAACAGTTTAAAACTACACAAAGGAAGTTATACTGTACAAAAATTTATAATAAAGCAAATTTTTCTAAAATCAATGAATACTTACAAAACATAAACTGGGAATCTAATCTTAATTGTACAACACAACAAGCTTGGGACTTTTTTAAAAACATTGTACATTATTTGGAAAATACCTTTATTCCATCTAAGAGGAAATTTAATAATAAAGGAAAAATTCCCTTGGTTCAACAAGACAATTAAAAATCAGATTAAAATAAAATTAAACTTTTAGAAACTTAAGAATAGTTCTGTTCCATTTAAAACTACTCTATTACATAAATACAGACTATCTGTGAAAAACTTAAAAATTCTATTAAATTGGTAAAAAATAAGCTAGAATTTAAACTAGCTCACACAAAAGACTGTCACAAATCTCTTTTCTCCTATATAAATAGTAAAAAAGGTGTATCAAGGACCACTGGTCCCATTATAACCAATGGCTCTTCTCCATCTGATATAGAAACCTTGAATCTCTTTAATAAGTACTTTTGTTCTGTCTTCTCTCAAAAATCACCTATTAGTACATTTAAAGTTCACCATGTAGATTATCATAGGTTCTATCCAATTGACATTATACAGGCTATCAGAAAACTAAAAAAAAATACTAGGTTAAGGGCCAGACGGTATTCATCCATGGTTTCTGATCAAAACCTCTATAAATATTTCTATACCTTTGTCAATTATCTTCAACAAATCCTTACAAGAAAGCATTGTACCAAATGACTGGCGTTCAGCAATAATTACTCCCATATTTAAAAAAGACAATAGAGGTTCTGTGCAAAATTATCGTCCAATTAACCTGACCTCAGTGGTTGCTAAATTAATGGAACGAGTAATGAAGTCTCTAATAGATCAAGATTGTAAAAAATTTCGAATTTATGATTCAAATCAGCATGTGTTTACTCCCAAGTATTCCTGCACCACCAATCTGATATCTTTTTACAATAATATAAGTACTCTACTAGATGTGGGTATCCCTACTGATGTAATTCTTTTGGACTTTAGTAGAGCTTTCTCGATAAAGTCTCACATGAAAAACTCATTACTAAAATGCACAATCTAGGTTTGTCACCTGATATTGTCAACTGGACTTTAAACTGGTTGACAAATCGTTCTGAGAGAGTCAGAATTAATGATATCTTGTCTGATTCGAGTAGTGTGACAAGTGGTGTACTACAGGGGTCGGTCTTGGGACCAACATTGTTTAATCTCTTTATCAGTGATTTACAAACAGGGCCAAATAACTTCATGGTTAAATTTGCAGACGATACTAAATTGGGGGGTAAGGTTAATAATCAAGAAAATATTTACATAGATACATAGATACATAGACAGTGTCGGCAGATAAGGGCCTATGGCCCACCTAGTCTGCCCATTTGAGCTTGTAAGTTCAGTTTGTTTTCCTAGAAGTCTATTTCCCCTTACCCCTGACCTCTAGAATTCCTTTATGTCTATCCCATGCATTCTTAAATCCCGTGATTGTTTCAGCCTCCACCACTTCCTCTGGCAGGGTGTTCCACTTGTCCACCACCCGTTCTGTGAAGAAATTCTTTCTCATGTTTCCTCTGAATCGCCCTCCCTCCAACTTCATCCCATGCCCTCTAGTCCTGAAACATCTTTTTCGCTTAAAGATAGTGTTTTCCTGCACCCTGTTCCTCCCTGTAAGATACTTGTATGTCTCTATCATATCCCCTCTCTCCCTCCTCTCCTCCAGGGAGTACATGTTCAGTTCCTTCAACCTGTCTTCATAGGACTTGTGATGCAACCCATGCACCATCTTTGTTGCCCTCCTCTGAACCTTCTCTACCCTGTCTATGTCCTTACGTAGGTATGGTCTCCAGAACTGTACACTGTACTCCAGGTGGGGCCTCACTAGTGTCTTGTAAGCGGAATTATGACCTCCCTTTTCCTGCTGGTGATGCCCCTGCCTATACATCCCAGCATCCTATTTGCTTACCTGATGCCTTGTCACACTGTTTCCCTACCTTGAGGTCATCGAGATGACAACCCCAAGATCCCTTTCCTGCTTGGTGCATGCTATATCCTCACCCCCCAACTGATATATTGTGCCAGGGTTTTTGTGCCCCATATGCATTATTTTGCACTTCTTTGGATTGAATTTCAACTGCCAAACCCTTGACCATTCTTCAAGTTTCTGCAGGTCCCTTCTCATTCTGTCTACACCCTCTGGTGTGTCTACTCTATTACAGAGCTTTGTGTCATCAGCGAACAGTGAAATTCTGCCTTCTATATCCTGTGCAATGTCACTGATGAAGATGTTGAAATGACTGGTCCCAGCACTGATCCCTGTGGTACCCCACTGGTCACTCTTCCCTCTGTGGAGTGACAGCCATTTACCACCACCCTCTGTGTCCTGCCACCCAGCCAGTTACCTACCCACCGACTACTGTCCTGCCCACACCCATATTCCCCAGTTTGTGTAATAGTCTTCTATGTGGCACAGTGTCAAAGACCTTGCTGAAGTCCAGATAGGCCATGTCCACTGCCTTCCCTGATCCACCTCCCTAGTCACCCAGTCAAAAATTCAATGAGGTTGGTCTGACATGACCTCCCCTGGTGAAACCATGCTGCCTTGGGTCCTGTAGTCCATTGACAACCAGATGTTCCACCAATCTCTCCTTCAGTAGTGCTTCCATGATCTTTCCCACTACCGAGGTGAGGCTGACTGGTCTGTAGTTCCCTGCTTCCTCTTTGTTCCCACTTTTGCACAAGGGGACTACATCTGCTGTCCTCCAGTCTTTGGGTACCTCCCCTGTTTCCAGTGATTGGCTGAACAGGATAGCCAGAGGTTCAGCCACCACCTCTCTTAGTTCTTTAAGGACCCTGGGGTGCACCCCTTCTGGTCCCATTGCTTTATCAGCTCTTATTACTTCCAGTTCCTTCAGGACCCTTTCTCGTAAAGGGACTTGTGTCCATTTCTGCACCATTCTCACCCTTGTACTCCCTTCAGACCCATTACCCCTCTTCCTTAGTAAAGACTGAGCAGAAATACCTGTTCAATATGTCAGCTTTACTGTTGTCATCTCCACGGCTCCCATCCTCCCCTTCAGTCTCACTATCCCTCCCTTTGTCCTTCTTTTTTCATTATGTACCTGTAAAGGTTTTGTCCCTTTAACCACTGATTTTGCAATGTGTTCTTCTGTCTGAGCTTTGGCTTCCCTTACTGACTTCCCTGCCTCCCTTTGTTTCTCCTGGTACTTCTCCCTATCCCCTTCTGCCTGTGTCTTTTTGTATTGCCTGAATGCAATCTTTTTGGCTTTCACTTTCTTTGCTACCTCTTTGGAAAACCATAATGGTCTCCTCTTTCTTTTCCTCTTGCTAACCTGCTTAATGCATAATTCTGTTGTTCTTATAATCCCCATTTTAAATACTGCCCACTGTTCCTCAATCCCTGATTCCTGTCCCATTCCCCTTAATGCCTCTTTCAAGCATTTGAGCATATTTCTGCATTAAAGAAGGACTTGGAAAAATTAACACTTTGGGCAAATGAAAATCATATGCAGTTTAATCAAGACAAATGTTTAGTAGTGCATTTCAGTGTAAATAATCCAAAAATGATATATCATATAAACTTACATCAAATGATCACTGTGTTAGAACTGCTTGCATGACCAACAGACTTTTGAGGCAAATAAAACACACTTTTGTTAATCATACTGAACAATGCCTTATTCCATTGTACAGGGCATACATTAGACCATATCTAGACTATGACTCCCCTTTCTGGAAACCAAACCAAAAAAAAGACATAGCAATTCTTGAACAGGTTCAAAGGACAATAACTAGAATGATTCCAAGATTAACAAACTTGGATTATCAGAACAGATTAAAAGCTACTGGTCTCTTCTCTCTTCAAACTAGAAGATTAAGAGGTGATATGCTTATGGTTTTTAATTTAATAAATTCACCGGATCTAATTGAAAAATGTGGTCTAACTCTCCAAAAGGAGACATGTTCCGAGACTGCATAATAAACAGCTTTAAGTAAAAACTTATAAAACCAGCAAAAGGGGAAACTTTTTTCCAATAAGAGCATCCATTGTATGGAACACCTTGCCACAAGAATTGATAGAGGCAACTAGTGCCACTGTCTTTAAAAACAAATTAGATGTTTGGTTGAGGGATAATAGATAGATAAATACTGTCCTACATAGTGTGGGGAACAGTCTCGATGGGCTTTGGCCTTCTTCTGTTCTTTCATACCAAGTAAGCAACACAGGTGGAACATGGGAAACTTAGGAGGGGATGGGTGGGGTGTATGCTACTCCTCCTCTTTTAACTCCCATAAGAGGGGGGTAGCAGTGTTTAATACATAAAAATCTGCCGTTTCAGGTTTCAAAAGTGGTGGTGGACCCTAAAGAGGGCAGATTTGTATTTGTGTCTGGAACGCTGCATGGAACGATGGTTACGTTTGATAGCGTCTACACACCAACAAATCTGGAGCCTAAATATTTCAGTCAGATATTAGATATACTGGTAAAAGAGGAATTTGTGAACCTTATTATGGGGGGGGGGGGGGGGGACTTTAACTACACACCGGATGCAGATCTGGATCACTCGATGGGTAAAGGGAGGAGAGACCCATGCATTAGGAAATGGAGGGAAGGGATTGCGGAGCTGGAGATGGTAGATGCGTGGAGAACTGCCAATCGCCAGAGGAAGGAGTTTACCTTTTTCTCAAATCCGCATAAGACATGGTCCAGGATAGATCACATTTATGTGGCCATGAAATGGTATGAAAGGCTGGTGAAAGTGGATCATGGCCCGATCCAGCTCTCGGACCATGCTGTGGTTACAGCGACCTTCCAGATACAGGGGGTAGGGAGAGAGGGAGCCACCTGGAAATTGCCCACATATATGCTGGGTTCACAAAAGTGTCAGAAATTCTTAAAGGATCAGGTTAAGTTTTATACGGAAACCAATGCAGCGTACGCCCCCTCTAAACAACTTCTATGGGAGGCCAGTAAAGCATTCATGAGAGGTGTCCTCATTGGGTATATGGCCCGATACAGAAAAGATAAGCAGGCACTACAGGTGAAAATAAAGGAACTGGAGTGTAAGGCGACCTGTGGGATGGAGGGGGGAGACATGCTGCAGATGCTGGCGAAAAGCAGGGAAGCACTGAACTCCATGTTATTGGATGTGGCTAGGAAAAGGTTATTTTAAATGAAACATAAAATATACGAGTGGGGCAACAAACTGGGCCCGCTGCTGGTAAACCTGGTCAGGGGCAGAAGGGGTACATCACACAAAGTGGGGATTAAAAATGCCAGAGGCCAAACTTACTATATATAAAGAAATTAGGAAAGTGTTCCGGGAATACTACGAGAATCTATATCAGGCAGAGGGAGAGGTAACGAAAAGAGAGATGGGAACATTCTTAGATAAGTGTAAAATACCACAGCCTACGGCGCAGTAGCAAAAAGTCCTAGGCTGAGAGATAACAAGGGAGGAAATTGGCAGAGCAATCAGATCATTGAAGGCTGGGAAAGCTTGTGGCCCAGATGGCCTACCAGCAGAATATTATAAAGTGACCAAAGTCGAGACGTTAGAAATGTTACAAGCAGGGCTCCAGATAAGGTGTGTACCGGCCTATTTTACTCACCTAATTTTAGGAAATACCGTTCAGAAATTTTTTTAATGAGTACCAGTACCCACCCAACATTTGTAAATTACTCCACACCAAAGAATAGTGCTTCATAACATAACTGGTGATTCAAAAGGAACAGTTTTTTGCCAGATTTACAGCACTTGTTTGCATCCCACTTTTGTTTTACTCACTATGTTTTAAAACTGGTGAGTACATTCCTACTTGCAAACTTTATCTGGAGCACTGTTGGCACCTGAAATTCTTATCTAGAAAAAAAAATACATTTTTTTAAATAAATGCACTCCTCGGTCCACTCTAGCAAGACATTTGTACACATCTGAATTTCGTTTTACTCACCTCACTTTCAAAATGAGGAGCATACATACTTATCCCAAAAAATCTTATCTAGAGCCCTGGTTATGGGGACTCTTTAAAGGGGTGCGGGAAGGTGGGAGTATGCCCCCTTCATCTAATAATGCAGTTGTGTGTTTGATCCCCAAGCCAGAGAAAGATCCAAAAGAGTGTGCGTCATTTAGACCCATCTCCCTCCTAAACTGTGATGCTAAGATTTATGCCAAGATTTTGGCTACTAGGTTGTAGGGTCTGTTGCCAGATGTAGTACACCCAGACCAAACCGGCTTCATAAAAGGGAGACACTCCTACCATAACATTAGGAAGGTCCTTAATGTAGTCAAGTGCTCTTTTCGCCTCCAGAGAGAGACTGCGGTCCTGTCTATGGATGCAGAGAAGGCGTTCAACTGGATTGAGTGGCCATACCTGTTTGAAGTGCCCCGATGGTTTGGGTCAGGTGAGGATTATGTCAAGATGGTACAAGCCCTATATGAAGCGCCTTCGGCGGCAGTGTTAGTAAATGGGTCACTGTCTGATCAGTTTTCCCCTGCATAGGGGCATCAGACAGGGATGCCCCCTCTCGCCGCTTTTAGTCACTTTAGCGGTTGAACCACTAGCCATTGCTATAAGAGAAGACCCGTGAATACTAGGGATAGAGGGAAAGAGTCAGCAACAACACAAGATCACGTTGTATGCAGACGACATGATACTTTATATCGGGGACTTTTCGAGATCAATGCCAGTTTTTGTGGAAACTATCAATTTGCAACCTTCTCTGGCTACAAACAATCTCGCAAAGTCTGAAATTATGTTTCTAGGACAAGGGGGTGTGGGGGTTAGTAATACCTGGGGCTTGTGAAGGGTGGGTATTGCCTTTAAATACTTGGGCATTAAGACTGGGCATGATCTCTCCTCCCTCTGTAGATTAAATTACACCTAACTTTTGAAATTAATATTAGAGGACTTGAAAAGGTGAAAGGCCCTCCCCATATCATGGTTAGGATGTACAATAGAAGCCACTTAATAAGGACGTGGATAATACGGACATCGCACCGGGCACTGATTTAAGTGGCTATGTTAGCCTATGGAGGCTGTAGTTGCTTAAATGGGATGCCCCTGCCACCTAATTGGGACGATTTCTGGCCAGACATGCCCAGACTTGCCCTCTCAGTAAGCCCCTAATCACTTCTTACACCTAATATGTGTCATCTCACTAAGCTGCTAATCACTTCTCACACCAAATTAGGTGTGAATGTTCCTAACTCCCAACTTGTTCCTCCACGATTTTGTTAAACCTAAGCCCCTAATCTACACCACTGACTTGTCTCCTCCACAGCACTACTGAATTTAGATCCCAGCGCAAGCATTTTGGTAAAATAAAGAACTGCTGATGCTGCTTAACTGCCCGCTACACTCTGCTCAGCTTTTGCCACAAATAAACAACCAGTCGGAATGCCAATCGCTAAAGAAGGACATGCTACAGGGAGAATTTGTCCCGTTATCATCTGAACCCCACATGCTGTTGGGAGAATAAAATAGCTAGTGTCCAAGGCAAGCATTTTTTTATTTTTTACCTGCAGCAGATCCAGGTTCCCCATGCCAGTTTGTCCCTGCTACCACTCCGCTATCATCTGAACGCCACAGTGAGTCATGTGAGCTGAGAGTAAGATACAAAGCCGTGTTCCCATTTTAAAAAAGGACTTTAACAAACAGCGCACACTAACGGAGCACAAGCGAGCTGAACTAAGCCAAATACGAGAATGACAGGAAAGGGGGAGGAAAATCATTCAAAGTCGGCAAGTGTATAAGCCATTTCAATGGCTTCTGATAATAGGGATGGTCACTCAAAGGGGACGAAAGGGTGTCCACAGAGCCGTCCCCTTTAAACAGCTTCTACTGTATTAATTTAATAAAAATTAATATCCTACCAAGAATTTTATATACTGTGCAGATGTTGCCAATGGGCCTAACAGAGCGAGATAATAAGAGATTTGAGAGGGCCTGCTCGCAGTTCATATGGAGGGGGAAGAAGCCTAGGGCTAGCCTGGGTAGGCTTAAGGTGGACAGGAGTAAGGGCGGACTTAATTATCCAGATATGAAAACCTATTTCCTGGCGGTGCAACTCCGGGTGATTGGGGACTGGATTTATCGAAGCAGAGAAGCGAGCTGGCTGAACTTAGAGGAAGCCAACTATGAGGTACGGTTGTCGGCTCTTTTAGCTGAGGAAGGTAGAAGGATATACATAAACCAGGGACACCAGAATATCTTAGTGGGGGGTGTATTGGAAAGCTGGGGGCAAATCAAAAAGAAGGGGGGACATCAAAAGGGAGAGACATATATGATCCCATTGGTGGGCAACCCACATTTTCTGCCAGGGATGGGTGACCCGGCATTTCGTGTATGGGAGAAATAGGGAATCTTGTGCCTAAAGGACCTTAGGAGGAAGGGATATGTCTATACATTCACAGAGATGAAAGAGGGGCTCGGATTGCCAGATGCACACTTGTTTAGGTATTTCCAAGCCAGGACATATATCCAAGATATTGAGAGGCAGTGGGAACTGGACTCTTGCATGCAGAAGATAGATGCCCTACTGGAGCAGACTAAGGGTGAGCCCAGGGGTAGCATTAGAAAGGTGGTTCAGTTCATGACACAGCAACTCCCAGACAGAACTAGCAAGACTAGAGGACTATGGGAAAGGGATTTGGGTGTAACCTGTCAGAGGAGCAGTGGCAACAACTCTGAAACTCACATCAGGGGCTCCTGATGTGCAATAGGTACAAGGAGTCCACATTCAAATTTATACATAGGCTCTTCTGCCCTCCAGTGGCAGTGAATAAGTATAACACAGCTGTGTCCGCATTGTGTCCGAGATGTGGGGTGGCAGTGGGCACCTACTTCCACTCCTTTTGGTCATGTACTGTTCTTCAGACCCTCTGGTGCCAAGTGGCAAAAGAAATAGCAAATATGAGGTGGAGGGATGTATAGGTTCTCCCACTCATGATGCCCTTTGGCATTGAGGACACAGACAGCAGAATGGATGCCCGCGGATAGATGGATAAGAATCCTGCTGGCTGCGGCACGTCAATGTATCTTGAATACTTGGATATCGGGGGATAGGCCAACCACAGGACAGTGGAGGAATTTAGCATGGGGGGCCTTGCAGCTGGAGAGACTGACGTATAAAGCCAAGGGGAGGGAATAAGTCTTCATAACTATGTGGGCTAGCTTTTGGAACACCTTTGCTCCTGAGGAGAGGGTATTGATGTGGTCAAGATAGGTATGACTGGTACACCATTGGATAAGGCGACCAACCCATAGAGTGTACACTACTTTATGAAAAGAGGATGGGAATAAACCATCATAAGGACTAATCCCTTGGAAACATAGAACATGGACCTAAAGGTTGAAGTCTTTGTGGTTAAACTATGTGCTTTTTTTTTTCTTTTTTGCTTTTTGTTTATGTTCTTTCGGCTTCCTTCTTCTTTCTCTCTTTTTTTTTTCTTATTTGACTTTCAGCTTGTTGCTCTTTTTTCTGTCCTATTATCTTGCTTTTCCACTTGTTTTTTATTTAAAAAAGCACAGGTACAGTAGAAGCTGTGGTGAGATACAGTACCAATATATCAGTAGATGATAGGAATTTATGTACTATAAAACTGAATGGAAATCTTGTACTGAAATGGAATATGACTTGGTAATTTTAATGGTACATGTACTGTTGCCTGTGAAAACTCAATAAAAAGGTTATACAAAAAAAGAAAGTAATGTTTACTGGGTGGGGCACTCCAGAGATGGATCTCTTTGCAGCCCCAGACAATCATCAGCTTCCTCTATGCTGCTGCAGACCCCCAATACTAGGGACTGTTCCTCTGGATGCTCTGATATTGGATTGGAAAGGCAGGTTCCTTTATGCCTTTCCTCCCTTTCCCCTGTTGTTCAGAGTTCTAGTCAAGATCAAGTCACAACCCTGCACAGTGATTCTAGTGGCTCCGGATTGGGCCAGACAACCTTGGTATCTTCTGTTGTTGTCCCTAGCAGTATCACTTCCCCTGTCTCTCCCCAAGAGACACAATCTCCTAACCTCCCATCAGGGGAGAATCTGGTACCCCAACCTCTAGTCTCTCAATCTCAAGGCCTGGTTCTTGAAGAGTTAAAGTACGCAGGCCTTCATCTTTCTCAGGGAGTTCTGGACATTCTTAAGAGTTCGAGGAAACCTGCTACCAGAAAAACCTGATTCCAAATGGAAAAGATTCAGCATATGGTGTTCCCATAAGGATATTTTACCAGAAGCTGCGGGCATTGCTACAGTCTTGGATTATCCGGTTCACCTTAATAATTTAGGTCATAGGCCAGCAACCTTAAAAGTTCACTTAGCAGTAGTCTCTGCTTTTCTCTCAGCAGGGAAGGGCTCTTCCCTGTCATCTCACCCTGTTTTCAGCAAATTCTTTAAAGGTCTGGTTCATATTAACCCTCCCTTTAGAGAGCCTACTCCAGTTTGGGATCTCAATATCTGTATAGCTCAGCTTATGCAGCCACACTTTGAGCCTCTGGCTTCGGCTGAGCTGAAGTACTTGACCTGGAAAACTCTGTTCTTATTCGCTATAACTTCTGCCAGGCGAATTAGTGAACTTCAGGCCCTGTCACTTGAATCTGAGTTTATCTCATTCCATAGAGATAAGGTGGTCCTCAGAACTAATAGGAGGTTCTTACCTAAAGTGGTATCAGATTTTCATCTGAATCAGTCTGTCTCTCCCAGTGTTTTTCACTGATCACTCTTCTTCAGGAGAAAGAAGATTACACAATTTGGATGTTAAAAGGGCACTTAGCTACTACGTAGTAGCATACTAAGGCACACAGGAATGACCGTCTCCAATTGTTTCTCAGTTATGGTGAAGCGGGAAAAGGTAGACATGCTACTAAAAGAACTCTTGTCTCTTGTATACAATTCTGCTATACCAAGCTAGGTAAAACACCTCCCTTTGGCCTGAGGGCCCACTCGACTAAGGGTACAGCTGCATCTCTAAGATTTTCCACCTGTTAGAGATCTGCAAAGCAACCACCTGGAAAACAGTCCATCCATTCACCAAGCATTACTCCCTGGATATCCAGGTTAGGAGTGATGCTAGGTTTGACACAGCAGTACTGCAGAGCCTATTCCCAAAACAGGTTCGGTACCCTCCTCCTTGGAGGTACTGCTTGGTAGTCTGCATATGTCAGAATACAGCAAGACTTCAAGTTGTTTGAAGAAAAAATTACTCACCTTAGTAACTGTGTTTCTTCTAATGGAGTCTTGCTATATTCTGGCCTCCCCCCACCTCCCCTCTCAGAACCTAGTTTTTGGGATGTGGGCTGGCAGGTACAGTGTTGCACTTCAGGGGTGTAACCTTATACCCCTCTTCTCCAAGGTGGGGTAGTTGTTGCAATGTTTTATTTTATATTTTATATATGTGTTGTGTTCACTACCTGTTTTTTCTTGGATTCTCGACTTGAGTCTTATGGACCCAAGTTATTGCCCTTTGGCTTATGTTTTTACAATTTCCACACTAAAGTGTAGTTAGTTAGTTTGCTCGTAAGAATCTGATGGTTACACTCTGAAGCACCACAGACAGAGGTTTGAAAACCAAGCTCGATCTCAACGTTCTGTGCCTATGCATAGAGTTAATCCTTTCCTCTCCGGGGCAGTTCAAGTGCTAGGGCTAACTGCATATGTCAGAATATAGCAAGACTCCATTAGAAGAAACACAATTACTAAGGCGAGTAGTTTTTATGTTTGCTTGCATGCATGTTCAAGAAACATAGTGCCATCATCCGAGTTTCTGGAGGTGTGGCACCCTGTCTTCCAAGTCCCTCACTGTGTTTGCAGGCACGGCCACAGTTCGCCAATGAATGCTGCAGCTGTCTATGACAGCAGTTGAAAGTGCAGTGCCGTACAGTTGAAAGGGAGCGAGCCGCTCCAGTGAGCATGATCAGATAACTGAAACGCTCTCTCCCCGCCCCCCCAACAGCCTTCCAGTTGCCACGCTGGGAGCCCACCCCAGCATGGCAGAAAGTCTTTTACCCCCATCGGCTCCACGGGCCCCCCCAGCCATCCTAGCTGCCACGCTGGGAGCCCACCCCAGCGTGGCAAAAATTCTTATGGCCAATGGGGGTGCCCAATCCATTGGCTCCATGGCCCCCCCAACAGCCTTCTAGCTACCATGCTGGGAGCCCACCCCAGTGAGGCAAACGTCCCGCGTCATCTTCCAGAAAAAAACCAAACCTGTAAACAAAACAATGGTCCCTTGGCGGTCTCCCTGGCCCCCACCCGCAACCCGTGCCCACCTTCTGAGCACCCTGCCTCCTATACCCCCATCACCCCATACTTACTCTCCGGAGTCCAGCGCGATGATCTTCGTGGACAGGAACACGGTCTGCACTCTTCAAAGCTGACCTGAACTGAGGAAATGCGGTAAGCTGTATAATGCAATAAATAGGGTTTTTCAACTTTGATGCATATCTCAAGCATTTTTTGAATTTTGGCACCACATTTTCAACATGGGGTTTGGGACCCTCCTCATGAATTCTGAAACTGTCATGGTGTTAATTGGGCCCAAAGGGTGATTTCGTGGTCACTGCGCAAAAATCACTTTTGGGACCGACAACAAAACGACAGTGCCAGTGTTCATAAGGTGGGCTCTCAAAAGCCTATGTTGCAAATTTCCAGAAAAATTCATAAAATTACTGTTTCACTTAACGCATGCTGCGCAGCTCCTACGCACGCATGTAAGTTAGTGAATTTTTAATATTTGCACTCCAGATTTTCAATGTTCCCATTTTACCACCCCTCAAGAGCAGTACAGCTGTCATTTTTCACATCTTGCCCAAAATGTGTTTCCGTGCATGTAGCGCACAATGGCGCAGTCGGTGTGCGAAATCAATGTTTGGGACAGATTAAGAAAATCACAGTGACAATGTTCATGAGCAGAGGTCTTAAAATGGCTATGTTGAAAATTTGGTGAAAAATTCTAAAAATGACTGTTTCTACGTGCGATATGCTATAGCGTTCCTACGATGCCTGTGAAGTTCGTGAATTTTTAATATTTGGTACTCCAGATTTTTCAACATTGCCATTTTACCACACCTCCTTATGAGCAGTACAGCTGTCATGTTTCACATCTTGCCCAAAATGTGTTTCCGCGCATGTAGCGCACAATGGCGCAGTCAGTGTGCGAAATCAATGTTTGGGACAGATTAAGAAAATCACAGTGACACTGTTCATGAGCAGAGGTCTTAAAATGGCTATGTTGACAATTTGGTGACAAAAGTCCGTAAAATGACTGTTACGAGCGAGTATTGCACAGTTTCCACGCACCCTCATAAGTCCATAAAATTATAATATTTTCAGTCCAGATTTTCACCACTGCCATTTTTCCACACTTCCTTATGAACAGTGCAGCTGTCATTTTTCACAACATGGTGGAAATGTGTTTTCACACTTTCAGCGCAGAAATGTGTGGTCGTTGTGGGAAATAATTTTTTGGGACAGATTAAGAAAATCACATTGACACTGTTCATGAGCGGAGGTCCCAAAATGCTTGTGTTGACAATCTGCAGTAAAAAATCCCCAAACTAATTACGTTATGGGTGTGCGTTGTGCACTTTCTACGCACGCTCATGACTTCACCAGTTTTTTTACTATTTTCACTGCAGATTTTCAACATTGCCATTTGTTACACCTCCCCATGAACAGTACAGCTGTCATTTTTCACATCCTATTCGAAATGTGTTTTCGCACCTGTGGTGCCAAATGCCGTAGTTGCTCTGCAAAATCAGCTTTCAGCTAACGAACTGATATTGCCACTGTTCATAACGTGGGGGTCACAAAAAAGCCATGTTGAAAATCTGGAATGAAAATACCAAAAAACGCCTGAGGTGACAGGGTTTGCAACCATAACACCCCACCCTGTAGAGACTGACAGGCATTAGGAGTGTGACTTGGGATTGTTGCCTGTAACGCTCATACCATTCCACCCTCATCCACACCCTGCAGCCAGTGAGAGGCATGGATGTGTGCCTTGGACTCTTCGGCCCCCAAGTTTACCCCATTCTCCTATACTGCACCCATCTCACTATATTTCCTGATGGAATGGGGTGAGCATAAGGGCCAAAGACCCCAAGGCACACCGTGACACTTCTCGGTGTCTGCAGAGTAGGGTGTGGTGAAATGGCGTGGCCATTAAGCCTGATGACCCAAAGGCATACCCCAATGCCTGTTGCTCTCTGCAGGGGGGTGGTGGGGTTGGCTTCAGTTCAATACATCACTGCCATTCCTATTATGCAGCTCTCTAACTCCTACAGTACTAATGCCAGCAAGTAAACATTCGGCATTGACAAATGCTTGTTTCATCTGTGTGACTAAAAGAAAGAATAATGCAATTCTAAAAGACTTTCCTTCAGTGTTGTCATCAAGATAAGAGATTTACAACTCTGATATTCACAGAATAAATGGGGTATCCAGCATAAAGCCACAAATTAAAACAGATCTTGCACTTATGACTTAACCTTCCTGATCACATGGGATCCCATCCATCATGAGTTCTTGGACCTGGACTGATCGTTCATACTCGCAACCCTCATGAATTATCAAACCAGGTTGATCTTGCATCTGTCCCTGTTTGGCTACCAGGTCTGATCACATGTGACGCCACTCTTGATGGCTTTACTAGTTATGGCTGTTGATGGTCCTGATTATCTTGGCTTACCAGATCTAACCACGTGACTCCACCTCTCATGGGCTACTGGATCTGGTTGTTGATGGTTCCACTTGTGACTCCACCCCTTGTGGGTTATTGGATCTGATCGACTCCCTCCCTCCCTTGTGGGAAATTAGGTCTGATTGGTCATGCCTTCACCCCTCATGTGTGTGTGTGTGTATATCAGATCTGATCAATTATGATTCTGCCCCTCATGGATCTCATCAATCATAGTTACATCTGTCCTCATTATACGTAAGATCATGCCTCTCATAATTCTGCCCCTTATGTGTTAGTGGGTGTGGACATGGTTTATGAGGACTGGTTACTTGTGACTGCACCTCCCTCTGTCCTTTGGGTTTGCAGATTTTGTTGCTTGGGGCTCTGCTCTCTCCTACGGACTATCAGTTGTGCCATTTTTGACCACACCTTACGAGTTACTAATTGTGGTCACTGCTGGCTCTACTTGTTATGAGTCAGCATGGCTCAGTTGGTAGCATATCCGCCTCTGGACCAGAAGGTCGTGGGTTCTCGTCCCACACCAGGATTGGACTTGCACCTGAAAATCACTGGCATCCGAGTGCAGTATTGGGGGTGGTGCTGTACTGCTGGGATGTGCCGTCCTTTGGATGAGACGATAAACCGAGGTCCCTTCTGCCCATCCTGGTGTTGTCCAGATGGAAGTAAAAGAACCCAGGGCACTCTTTGAAAGAGCAGGGAACATTCCTGGTGTCCTGGCCAACATTCCCCTTCCAATAAACCGGTTCATGCAATTATCCAGGCTGTGTGTGGGTGATGATGTGCGATATGGCTGCCACCACACATTCAGTCACTTCACTACCAGTCTAGCATTGCTTGTAAAGCGCTTTGGGATACTGTGTATGAAAAGCGCTATATAAATGCTGATTCTTCTTCTTATCAAATCACTCATGTTTCTGCCTCTCATGTGTTCTCAGTCAAGCCTGTTATGATTGTACAATGACAACGCCCCTTTTGAGCTATCAGATCCTATCATTTGCCACTCCTGAGTGTCTGTTCTGGAGGCTTATGCTGTTTTCTTTTATGGGTTATGTGATCTGGTCACTTATGACTCTGCTTCTCATGGACTGTTAAATCTGGTCCTACATAACAACAGCCTTCATGAATTTTTAGATCTGGTCAGTCATGACATCACCTTTATGGATTGTTAGATTTATTCACACATGACTCTGCCCCTCATGAAATGTTAGAGCTGATCGCACATGAGTCTGCCCCTCATGGAATGTCAGACCAGATCACACACGAGTTTGCCCCCTCATGGAATATTAGATCTGTTAACTCATAGATCTGCCCCCTTGCAGATTGTTAGATCCAGTCACTCATAACTCTGCCCCATTATGGATTGTTTGATCCATTCGCATATAACCCCATCCCCTCATGGACTGTTAGATCTGTTCACTCTTGACTCCGCCCCTTCATGGACTGTTGGATCCATTCACTCATGACTAGTTGGATCCATTTATGCATGACCCACCTCCTTGTGGAATGTTAGATTTGATTGCACACACTTCACCCCTCATGGATGGTTAGATTTGGTGACTTTAGTCTTTCGTCCCATGTGGGTTGTCAGACCTGCTTACTTGCGATGCTACACCTCATAGGTAACTGGATTTTGATCCCCCTCCAATGGTTCTGATGACTTGTAAAATTGTATTTCATTAGTCTCTGCATGATACATTGGCTTTGAGGGATAACAAGTTTTTTCTGTTAACGTTTGCTTACCCACCAGCACCCCCACATAGGATGTGTGTGAAATTTCAGTGCTGTTGCATTGGGCTTGCTTGACAGAGTGCTATTAAGTGAGGAGCTCAAACCATGCTTTGTATGGTTCCTCACTGTGGAATCACCTACAGAAGTCCTGTCAACTGACATGAAGCACTCATCTTGTTCTCACTGGTATTGCTTTGCTTGGTTGGATGATGGAACCAGGTACGTGCCTAAGCCCATCACAACCATTACTCAGCGGAGCAGGTGGGAAACGGGCTTGAGATTGGCTTATTTCCTGTTTCCATCACGAGTGAGTGAGTGAGTGACCATGCTACATAGGTAATGCCATTACTCCCATGGGGAAATGGCAGGTCATGTGTCACTAACTGACCCACACTGCTGCTGGATCGTGACTGGGACATGGCATCAGTCTTTCAGGAGACATTCTCCTCCCCATGCACACTGTAGACAAGGTGAGGGGGGGCTGTGCTGCAGCACTGTCAAAAAGAGCAATTGGGAGGGGGCAGAGGGATCCCATGGAAAGTTAGGTTGATGAGAGAATTTTAAAAAGGGAATTAGAAGCAGATTTGTTTGCACTGAAACCAGTGAGCCATTGCCTTAAACTGGCAGGATCCAGAATGGATAGAAACAAAATAGTTTAGCAATAAAAACATTTTTTAATAAAACGTGCTTCTTCTCTTCATTCCATGAGCAAAAATCTTAAATGTATTTATCTCGTTTTTGTTGACTGTGAAGACAGAACTAAGAAATACTTCACTTTTTGGCTTCCTTCTGGGGGAAGGGGATACAGGTGCAGACAGGCTGGTATCGTACCACGCTAATCTGTTGATGGATTAGTGGATGGGGGGAGATGTGGTCAGGACACCAGGGAAATTCCCCCCACTCTTTTCAAGAACTGCCATGGGATCTTTTTTTTTCCTCTATAGCTTTTTACCCCTCCAGAGACCTTGCCTCTGTCCCCACCTCCTCCTAGTGGGTAAGCAAACATTCCCCCGGGTTTACCAGGAGCATCTCCCACACAGCTTCCCCCCCATAGCAAGGTTGGAAGGGGAGGGCCCCCCACCTGGTCCATGATCCAGTACTGCTCCATGGCGTTGCAGGCCCAGGGAGGTGCTCAGAGCAGCGGTTCACCTTCGGGTTTCATTTTCCATTTTTCTCCTAAGCATCCCTGCCATGGTGGCACATCAGGACTTGTGTGTGGAGGCCCACACAACCTGTGGAACCACAGCCCCTCCCTCCAGTTGCTCCTTTGCCTGCACTGCCACTGGGCTTCTACCCCATGGATGTCAAAAGATGAGTTGGCTGGCCACCCCTCCCCAGGACAGGAGAGCAGTTCCTGGGATACTCAGTCCTCTCCCACCCTGCTGACCCTGGGCAACCCATGGTCATTCCTGAACACAGATTGCCGGTGTGGCAGTAGGTAAGGCATTCAGTACCTTAGCCCTCCATACCACCGGGCGGGCCGTGCCATGGGATCTTTAATGCCCACCTGAATAACCACCTGAACAGGCACACTGGACCTTGGTTCAATGTCTCATCTGAAAGTTGGCACCACCCACAGCACAGTAACCCCCCAGATCCCATGCTGTGACACTGGTGCGGATTCTTCAGAGCTACTAACATGACTTCCTGCAGCACTTGGAGTTCACTGGAGTTCTCCCAACCTATTATTGACCAGGCCCAGCCATGCTTAGCTTCTGAAATACGATGGGGCCAGGCTCCCAGGTGGGAAGGCTACAGGCAGGATGTTAGAGGAGGCAGATTGATTGTATTAAGTGCAGCATTTTCAGGTCTTACTAGTTGATTTCATCAGTTCTATCTTTGTATATGAAGGCTGTGCCATGCAATATGATTCCAGGGGGGTTAATCCTTTTTTTGTTGGGGATCTGAACAGGATTTTCCCACAGGCAGCTGTTTCTTTTCAGGAAGGCAATAATGCTGATTGCAGGAAGAGCCTCTCCAGGAGTACTGAGGCTTTGCCATGCCCATCAGAATAAAAATGGACACGGAGCGCAAGTGGATTGATCAGCTTTCATTCCCAAATGGGCATCAGAGGGTCATTCGGCACCAATAGCAAGTCTGGAATGCGACTAGGGACTCCCTTCACAGCTCTATTTACAAATGCTGGCACATGCTATTGGGGGGGTGGGGCTGTGACACAGGCACAATGCAGTTTAAATATCTAGCTGTAAGCACTTGCAATCGTTTCACTATCCAGAAGTGCATACCCTCCCGAGCCCACCCCCAAGTAAACGGCCTTAGTGGTACAGTGCCCTCCTGCTGCCAGGTGGCCAGTTGCTTATTGGTCTAGTGGACCCCCCGGTCCACTCCATCAACTAACAGTATTCCTGCTGGCCTAATGGTTCTCCCCTCCCTTTTTGTAACATTGTGTTTATTATTTTCAGTTGCAATTCAACGGAACATCTCATATGGCAAACAGACTGATACACATTACGTATCACTGGAACCACGCTGGATCCTTAATCAAAGTAGATACTGCATTCACCATGGGCCCTATGTAGTAAGGTGCAGGTCACCTATGTGCCACAAATCCATGGTGCATAGGCAGCCTTGAGTCCGTGAGTTGTGGGCACTATGCACGGAAGGGACTTGTGTCCCTTCTGTACGTGATCCCTGGCTGTTCATGCAGCTATGCATGTGGCCAGTCTGGAGGCATGCCTACACTTTGCGCCATTCCTAAAGGTGTGGTGTGCCAGGCACGGGGGGGCACAGGATACTGCAGTGGGGACCCTGCCATATCTTTTGTGGCCCCCCCATAACACCTGCTGGCTGCAGAGGGACAAGGAGGGTTAGGGACATCTATTCGGGGGGCACACACCAAAGCATTTAAAAAAAAAAAAACGATGGATCTGCACCTAGTCAAGAATCCCCTGCTCACACGGAGCAGGTGAATCCACTTTGGGACCCAGGATGGGACCAAGGGGGCAGAGCCACAGATCAGCACTCTGCAGGGGCATGCAGTGTCAGTGGTTCAGTAGATAGCACACTCACCTCTGAGGCCAGGAGATCAGAGGGCTGTGGGTTCAGTTCCCACATCTGTCACTTGGGTTAATATCCCAGTACTGACACTGTAGTGCAGCATGAGATGGGTGCTGCACTTCTGAGGTGCCGTCCTTCGGATGAGATGTTAAACCGAGGTCCCATCTGCCTGTTCTGGTGGTAGTTCAGGTGGATGTTAAAGATCCCATGGCACTTATTGAAAAGAGTAAGGGAATTTCCCCGGTGTCCTGGCCAAATTTCCCTCATTCACTAAAAATATCACCAACAGCTTAATCTGGTTCAAGGTCAGTTGGCATTCATCTGTATCCCCCTTCCCCTAGTCGTGCCTGAAAATAGGTAGGATTTGTCTTGTGCACTTACCCGGTCAACAAAAACTAAATAAAATAAATAAATAAATACTGTACATCCTGTGCCTGTCCCTAGGTGTGGAGCTACGCAGGCTGAGTGCATAGCTCTCCATATTGTGGTAAAACATGAGGGAATGAGCCTGTTATTTAAACAATAAAATATATACTGTAAGTTGAAAATGCCACTGATATGGTGCCTGTGAGTAGCATGACTGTCTCTGTAAGTCTGAAAAGTCCGATTTGGAAAAGTCCTTCTGAGTACATGCCCCAGAGGGGGCAATATATTGCCATGAAAACTGCCTTAATTTATCAATGGATAGGTTTTTTAATGGTAGGCAAAATAGAAGATGGTTGTTAATTCAAATTTCATGTGCCTAAGCATCCCGAAGTATCATGCACAGAGGAAAGCAGCTACAACATTAAACCCAAAACCTTTAATTTTTTATAAGTAAAAACTTCTTGCGTCAACCATCTGTGATAGGAAACAAGTAGAAAACATATATGTGGTTCAGTTAATAAGTAACAGTAAAGTATAGCATACTTAGTCGCCATGTGGTGCAGGACTTATATAGTGTACTCTATACAGGATCGCTTCACATTTAACTCAAAAAAGAATACAGATCAACAACATGGAATTCCAAAACCGGAATTCAAGTCCTGTTGAGTACAGAAGTCCACAGTCTCTCATTCCAAACAATGTATGGTTAATAATGGCCTGACCATGTGACACTGACAGTAAATTTAAGAATGACTTGCTCACAGTTTTTCAGGTAGGAACCTCATCCCAATCCTCATCACTTGCCTCCTTGTCGTCATTTCTCTGCCACTAATTTCTCTGTGCACTCTCTGGCCTCTATGGGATCAGAAAATGCCCATACTTTTCTCTTAAACACAATCTGCAGGTGGGCTGCAAATATAATTGAGTGGGCTATTTCAGCCTCATGCAGCAGTCTCCGCACACCCTCAAACTTTTCCTGCCTGTTTTGTGGCATAGCTGATGTCTGGGAACACATGGACATTCTGCCCATCTTTTGTAAGAGGGCCATGTCTGCAGGACAGAGAGAGGATGCAGTCTCTCTCACCTATCCCTCATGTGACCGCCAGCAAGGTCTGGGGTTCATTAGAAGCCTCCTCGGGGCTACAAGGGGGTAATACAGTATGCTTTCTGGATGCCATATCCTCTGGATTCTCCCTCAGCTGGTAGTTTCTCATTCAGCTTATCTTTTACAATCATAATAGGATGGCCCCCTTCAATTTCTTCAGATAATCAGCAAGTTCATGGATCTGGCCTGGACCTCTAAAGTCTTCAGTCTGGCCCTCAAATGCTGTGTCTTTTTTTACCACCATGGCCACTGTACTGGTGGAAGCTGAAGTCTGCTACTGGACATCCAAAAATTCTTCATGCGGTCCATTGTTGTTTCGAGTACAGTAACTCGTGTATTGAAGAAATCCAGTTTAAACTGAAATCTGAACCCGAGGAGATGAGCTGCTGCAGCTTGTACCCCAGAGACTGTAAAGTTTTAGTTTCCAAGGTATGCACAGCCGTGGCTGCAGAACTCTTGCCTTTTCCTGCCTCATATGGCCCTTTATCCTTACAATGATTTCCCATTGTGCTCACCAGATGTTAGGCTTTCAAAAAATATTAAATTCATGCAGGTTAACTTTGTAAAACAGTAGTTTAACTCTGTTTCCCTCTAACAAGTAGCAGGAGCTGAAAAATGCACTGCCTCTCACCTCAGTCTGCACAGCATCCCCCCCCGTTCTCTCCTCCCTAGCCCCAGCATCCCCGACTACTAGTGACTCCGCAGAGCCCCAAATTTTCCAGCATCCTGGCTGCTTCGCCTGGTCATAGCACTGAGCCCTCTGTTACCACCTATGTTTACTAAGTGGTAACCAGAGGGGAGGCACAGGAGGCAGTAACTCGGACTGCAGGGACCGACATGCCTTTGAGAAAGGCCCAGTGGGCAATTTGCATGGTGGCCTCGCCTAGCAAACAGAATATAGGACCCCCCCCAAAAAAAAATGTTGCCCAAAAGGGCCTGTAAATTACTTAAGGTTTTTCTACATTCTTATTTATTTTGTTTTTATTAACAGGGTACATGCAGTAGACAATCAAATGCCCATTTTCAGACATGACCTGGGAAATTACAGACTACTGATAACAAGACAAGGTCCCAGGTGGCAGGGAGAGGCGCTAGATGTCACGCACTATCATCGGGGAGGAGAGGAGACCTCTAGATGGGTGGGAGAGCTGCAGAGGGAAGAAAAAGTGCAGGGGTGAGAAAGAGAGAGACAGAGAAGAGCACAGTGATTGCATGCATACCAATGATGTGATGAAACTCCACTGCTCAAGGAACGTGAAATATTTCAGTTGTCTTCACTCTCTCCTCGTTTGCAATATGTCAACACAGCTGTGCTATGCAGCCATAAAAGGCAGTTATTAGTTTCACAGCTCAGCAGAAATGTAGATAAGCCTGACCACAATGACAGAAGTCGCCCCTCATAGGCCAGGTTTTACTCCATTATTTCCTTTTTGTATCGTGTGTTTATGTCCCACATCTCTAGCCTTTCCCCTTTAGTTGGCTCTACCTCCCCCATCACCAGATGCTTACCCTGTTCTCCTGAACCTCCATGGCTTCCCCCAACCCCTTCAGAGTCCATGCTTCAGTGAGGCAGATACCATGGTCGGAAGTGTGGGATTTGCAGGTGGAGCTGACTATATCCTGCTACATGGAAAAAGGGATGTTGACGGCAGAAAAAGACCAAAGGCCATCTAGTTTGCCCATGTTATCCAATCATACCCCAGGACCCACTGTCCCTGTGAGGTTTCACTTACCCTATTATCCTGATTGTTCTCTTTTTCCACCTTCCTCTTCCCTCAGAGTAGTTATTATACCCTTGGCTCTACCCCAGCCGTGTTTGAAGCCGTTTATGGTTTTGGCACCCTCTGCCAACAGATCATTCCATGGCTCAATGACTCTTTCAGTAATATACAGTAGTCCCTTGCTATAACGAACAAAGATACATAGCCATAGCCTATGTTCATTATAGTTCCCTGTTTACCGTTGAGGGATGCTTGAATATAGTACTAACGTATCTGCACATCAGAAGCCAGAGTGCTCTCTCATCCTCACACAGTACTGTATATGCCATCTTTAATGATTTGCTGCTGTTAGAAATAAATTGTTTAAAGAAATAAAAATGGTGACTGCAGCCAGTTGACACCTTAACTGCTTCTGAGTAGACTGCTATCCCCATGCTCCCTCAGCCCCTACACTCATCCAGTCAAAACAGAGAAATAGAAGAGAAATTAAACCTGTGGCTTTTCTTTTCTTATTTGAAATACAGTACTGTATTTAAAATAAATGGACTGCTGTCACCTGCTCTCAGCGTCTTGCACTCACTCCCCCCCATCCCCGGTTCTGAACCGGTCAAAATGGGAAAAAAATACAGTAACACTTGCCTTTAATTTGGGTTTTGCTTTGCTTACCAAAATCCCACAGCAGGCATTTGTTTTTTCAATGTGTCTAGTCATGGTGGCCCTAAGTTTGCTACATGTGTTGAGACTGTGTGTGTGTGTTGAACTTCCGATGATGACTTCTCTGTTCCAGATTCTCATCCTTTGTGTTCCCCAAACTACATTATAGTACTATGCAGTTATTTATTAATAATAACTGGTGACCCCAGAGGCGTAGTTGGCTTTTTTGATGGGGGAGGGCAAAGACTGCTAAAAGTCCTGCTTTTCATAGTAAATCCCAAATTAATAGGCCGGGGGTCTGGGGGCTGCCTAGGTCCCCAGAAGACATTAGGTTTTTGATGCATTCTGGTGCATTTTGAGGGTCATTTTCACACAGTTGGGCTGCTTTTAAAGCCTTCTTTGACTTGTTACAAAGGACAACTATCCCTATAAAAACAGCTAGCTTTAGTTTTCTTTAATAAATTGTCAGAACTAAAGCATTTTCTTGACCAGAATCAAGGAGTGGAAATTGCATACATCTTTTATTCAGAAAACTCAACCATATGGTTGGAGGCACTGTGGGTCACCCTGGAGACTGGAAATGGCACCACATATGTTAGTATAAAATGTTCACATTGGTAACCGTATTGTACATGAGGTTTACTAATGCTGTTAAAATAAAATACAGGATAAGGGAACAGAGTAGACTTTTGTAGATGAGATAGGCTACCACCATTAATGATCTTTTTGTCTATCACTGTCTCTCTTGTTTCATTCAAGTAAAATTGTGGCAACTTGCTAGCCAGAGTAAAAGAGAGCCCTATGCAGCAGAATCCAAACAGTCCCTGGCCACTGCCCACAGCAGCTTGTCTAAAAAACACATTTGTCAGTATAAATAATACACATTCATAATGAAGGTCAGAGGCCTTTCCAGGTAAAGACCATCAGTGACCTCTGGCCTGTATTATGATCATATATTTATTATTGTGTTATTCAGATCATTAACAAAATGAAATATGAAACCTCATAATTTGCCTAGGGATTACCAAGTAAACAAACACATGAATGGCTATAAAACTGCAAATCCCTCACAAAGTACACAACATTTATTCAGTGTAATGCAGTCCAATTCCATTTATGTTCCTGTTGATATTTAAACATTAATGATCTCCAGCATTGGAGGCTGCACACCTAGGAGGGGTAACTTGACCGGGGTGGGGGTTAAGATATCCAGCAGTGGTGCGAGCCTGGTAATCAAGTTATTAGAGATGTCATGTCACACATTTTCAGAGTGGACTGTATTACTGTGTCCTTATGATAAAATGTATAACAAATCTTTTATCGCATTTTAGCACAAGGTCACGTTAATACAGTCCACTCTGGCTGTTCTGCTTGCTTCTTTCGACCCACTTTTTCCTCAGCTCAGACACACAGACAGTGCCCCATCACTCTTTATCATTCCATCTGACACTGACCTTGGGCTGGCTGGCGACTAATCAGTGGAATGCCTCCCTCCAGGCTACTCCACAAACAGAACCCACCACAGTATAGACAGACCTTGCTGCTGCTACCTCCTTCATCTAGTGCTGCTGTGTCTGTCAGCCTGAAGCTGTCTAAGACCAGCTTCACTTCTGCTCCATGCTTCCTCTTTCAGATACTGAAGGACCATATGTTTGATGGGCGGCACGGCGATCAGGCCACCTAACCACCACCCATTTGCCAGGGGCTCACCAATAGATCCAGGTCCTCGCTCACTCTCTTGCTCCACTTTCTCCTTCTCACATCAGAATGCAGATGTCCATGACTGTGTGCAATATGTTTGCGAGCACATACTAATTTCAGCTTCCTGTGTCTGCACCACCAGTCTATGGCACAGATGAGGCTAGGGTACTCGCACCATGGGATTCAACAGGGGGCATGCCTCAGACAGCTAGTGTTGGAACCCGCTCTAGAGGGAGCAATCTTAGACCTTGTTCTCTCAAATGGGGACAGAGAGAGGATCTCCGATCTTGAAGTGGGTAGCCATCCGGAAACAAGCGACCACCAAACAGTGTGGTGCAGATAAACTTAGCTGTAGAGTCAAGCCATACAAAAGTGAAGGTACTGGACTTCAGGAGGGCTGATTTTATCGAAATGGGAGTGTGTCTCAGAAAAGCACTAGCAAACAGGCAAGAAGGTGGGGTGGAGCAACAATGGGAAAACATCAAAACCGCCATCACAGAGGCAACAAGCACTATGGTTCTCAAAAGAAGTGGCAGGGAAGGTTAGGGAGAAAAAGATAGCATTCAGGAAGTATAAGGAAACACTGGAGCAGGACAGAGAACTGTACCAGTTAAAGCAGAAAGAAGTGAGGAAGGCAGTCAGAATAGCAAAGGCCCAAACCAAGGAAAAGATAGCCAACTCGGTTAAGAAGGGGATACAAACTTTTATAGGTACATTAGGGAGCAAAGAAAGACTAAAGCAGGTATACTGAGGCTGAATAAAGAGGAAGGTGGTTGGGCAGAGAGCGACAGTGAAAAAGCAGGGATACTAAATGAATACTTTGGCTCAGTATTCACAATGGAAAAGCAAGGGGAGATACCTAATCTAGTTAACAGAAGCACTCTGGATAGGGGGGTTGATATTAGTCCTTTCACAGAAGAAAGGGTTCTGAGAGAACTCTTAAAACTGAAGGTGTATAAAGCAATGGGGCCTGATGGGATTCACCCCAGAATTCGAAAAGAACTAAGTGAAGAACTAGTAACACCACTGACTACCCTTTTTAATAAATCATGGGAGGATGGTGTGGACCTGAGGACTGGAGGAGGGCGGATGTGATTCCCCTTCATAACAGTGGGAGCAAGACAGAGGCATGAAACTACAGACCTGTCAGTTTGACATCAGTGGTAGGAAAAATTATGGAATCACTTCTGAAGGAAAGAACTGTTGAGTACCTAGAGGTCAGTGGGGCACAGGACCCAAGGCAGCATGGATTCACAGTGGGAAGGTCATGTCAGACAAATCTAATTGATTTCTTTGACTGGGTGACCAAAGTAGTAGACCAGGGAGGGTCTGTGGACATGGCCTACCTAGTTTTAGCAAGGCATCTGACACAGTCCTGCACAAAAGATTAATAAAGAAATTAGCCAGCCTGGGAGTGGGTCCCAGGGTGGTAGCCTGGGTAAAACACTGGCTGGACAACAGGACACAGAGGGTAATAGTAAATGGAGTCCACAGTGAAGAAAGGGGGGTTACTAGTGGGGTACCGCAGGGTTCAGTACTGGGGATGGTCCTTTTTAATGTCTTTATAAGTGACATTGCACAGGGACTAGAAGGAAAAGTATGTCTCTTTGCAGATGACACAAAGATCTGCGACAGGGCTGATATGCAAGGTGGGGTGGAAAGGATGAAAAGGGACTTGGCAAGGTTGGAGGAATGGTCAAACGCATGGCAGCTTAGATTCAACGCAAAGAAGTCCAAAGTAATGTACCTGGGAAACAAAAACCCAGGGGGAGAGTACACAATGGGGGGTGAGATACTGACAACAACAAAAATGGAAAGGGACCCGGGGGTAGTCATGTCAGACGACCTAAAGGTGGGCCAGAAATGTGAGAAGGGGGTAAGAAGGGCTGGGGGGATACTGGGATGCATAGGGAGAGGCATCACCAGTAGAAAACAGGAAGTTGTTGACCCTCTGTACAGACAGTTGGTAAGACCACATCTGGAGTACTGTGTACAGTTCTGGAGACCTCATCTCCGCAAAGACACAGACAGGGTGGAGGCTGTTCAGAGGAGGGCAGCCAAAATGGTGCAGGGTATGCACCAGAAGACATATGAAGAAAGACAAAAGGAGCTAAAGAGGTATAGCGTCAAGGAAAGAGGGAGGGGGGGACATGATATAAACTTTCAAATACCTCAAGGGAATCAACAAAGTCCAAGAGGGTAGCATCTTTCAGAAAAAGAGATGTGCAAGAACAAGGGGGCACAATTTGAAGATATTGGTGGGATGGCTCAGAGGTAATGTGAGGAAGTATTTAGTCACAGAGTGGGTGTTGGATGCATGGAACAGCCTTCCTGGGGAGGTCGTAGAGTCAAAAACAGTGGGGGAATTCAAGAATGCATGGGACAGACATAAGGCAATTCTAGTGGGGGGTAGGAGGAAGTAGGCTGTTTGTTAACTAGGATCTCATGGGTAAAAAAGTTTCCAGCACACAAAAAACCTATAAGTGGAACGCCAAAAATCAATTTCTGTGACTCATGAACATTTTCCAATTCGTTTTATTCACTTCATAATAGTTTCCAATTCCCAAAAAACGTCTGACATGTTTGGGATCCAAGATCCTTTATCAAAGACACATATGAAAACTGCCACCACAAAATCCTTAGTTATAAAGACACTTAATTAGTCATGTGACTACAACACCCGTGTATAATTAAGAGACAAAAAAATTGCAACACTTAAAATAAAGGGAAAATTTCCCTCCTTTATAGAATACATCTATTAAAACAGACATTATCCATATTAATTACACATATACAAATCTACTGCATACCATAGATTTCTAAGCATATCTCAGAAGTAGATACAAAAAACATATACGCTTTAATTTAATTACTTAAAATAAGAGGATAGAAAGCTATACATAAAAGCGGGGGGGGCTGGATAAACACAGACATCTAAAAGACAAATGACAGGGAAAATCAGCATAC
The DNA here is from genome assembly GCA_016271365.2 of Neoceratodus forsteri. Lineage (NCBI taxonomy): Eukaryota > Metazoa > Chordata > Ceratodontiformes > Ceratodontidae > Neoceratodus > Neoceratodus forsteri. The sequence continues at coordinate 143,292,340 of JADMNL010000024.1, forward strand.
AATGGGGGGGAAGGGAGCAGGAAGCAAAAGAAACTAAAGGGGAACAAAAGAAACAGAATAGAGACCATATCCATATAACAGTATCAAAAATACCAATTTATCATTTTTTAATATATGGACTTAAGTCCAAATGACTATTAAGACCAGGTTTTTGATTTGCTCTCCAAGTGAGTATCCAGAAGTTTTCCCTTTTCAGTACCAAGTTATCAAAATCTCCTCCTCTTGGGTGCTTGCTAACTTTATCTATGGCCATAAATTTAAAACATGTGTGCCATCATTTCCATTTCCCATAACATGGCGCGCCATAGCATATCCTTTCTTGTAATAGCTCTAACATGTTCGCCTACTCTTGTTTTAAAACTCCGTAATGTTTTCTCCACATAAAATGCTTTACAATTGCATGTTGCCACATAGACAACACCTTCAGTACTGCATGTAATGCACTGTCTGACAAAATATTTTTTATCTGTATTACAGCTACCAAATTCCCTTCCTTGTGTGACAAATTCACAATAGATACACTTCCTACATTTTACACATCTGACTGGTGGTTTTAACCATGTATTTTTCACTACTTCTTTGAAATGACTATGAACTAGTAAATCTCTTAGGGTGGGAGCTCTCTTGTAACACATTCGAGTGAGAATTTTTGCTATCTCTGTAAGACCTGGATCTGCTCCTGGTACATACCAATGCCTACGAAGGAGGAGATTTTGATAACTTGGTCATTTGGACTTAAGTCCATATCTTAAAAAATGATAAATTGGTATTTTTAATACTGTTACATAGATATGGTCTCTACTCTGTTTCTTTTGTTCCCCTTTCGTTTCTTTTGCTTCCTGCACCCCCCACCGTTGTATGCTGATTTTCCCTGTCATTTGTCTTTTAGATGTCTCTGTTTGCTCAATTTCTAAGGGCTTTAACAAGGACACCCGGCGATGCAGAAAGGGCACTTTAGAAAAGCATCTGTTAAAACAGTGTTTAGCCCAAATGGAGAAGGAGCTTCACCAGGAAACCCCTGCCACTTCGCTGGCCCACTCCTCAGGATTGAAGGGATCCAAATCCCGGGAGAAGACGTCTGGGTCTCACTACCACAAGCACAGGGATAGAAGGAAGAAAAGATAAGGACTTCCCCTGTGCATTCTAGGTCACCCATTTGCTCAGGTATGACCTTCTTTGGACTGTCGACCATTCCAGCGGTGCAGCAAGCCACCACTCAGACCGCTGACATGGCTGGGTCAACCTCTACCACTTCCAGACCTATCACGGCTAGTATGTCACAGCTGATGGTGGGACCCTTGCCTCCCCTGTCGACACTTGCCAGCATCCTTGTCAACCTAAACATGGGGTTTCTCCCCCCCCATCTAGCCAGCTAGGCTGTCACCGCCCCTGGTACCTGGGCAGAGCTCTAACCTCCCCGTCACTGCCTCTCCCGGTCTCTCCACAGTGGGTACATATCCCACCACTGTGGAAACCTGGAGGGTGAACCCAGGAGGGAGCTGACTGGCGCGGGACGGTGGCAGCGCCAGTGAGCAGCCTTCATGTGGCCGGGGGTTTTCTGTGGAGTGGTTCCCCTGCTGGAGGAGGCGTGCAGTGACACCAAGGGAAAGAGCACGTACGCATCTGTACATCCTCTCTCCTGACGTCTGCCCCCTCCTGCCCCTTGCTTCTACAGCGTCGGCGGTGGTGCCCGCCAGCTTCCACCAGTGGTCAGCCACATGCCAACTGCTGGCGCCCCCCCCCCGGAGAAGGAGAGCAGTCCTCCAGACGCTCGATCTTTCCCCAACCCTGCCAACCCCTGGTGACCCGTGCTCATTCCTGAACACGGGTCTCCAGTGTAGCGCGAGGTGTGGCGTCCAGTGCCTCAACCCTCATTGCCACTGGGACATTCTTAAAAGCATGCTACCTCCTCCTTCCATTGATGGGGTCTATACATCAACTCCCCATGATGACATCTTCTGAGTCGATGCATCAGATACCTTTCAGACTGTCAATGGATTCTTCAGCTCCATCACTGCGCCCTCCAGACCATGTCGATGAGGACCAGGAATATAACCCAGAACTGATTCTGGAAGAGGAAGAGGAAAAGGGAGAGGAATCTGTGGACACTTATGACAGAAACAGTTCCACAGTCTCTACTGGGAGGGAAAACTCGGTGGTTTATACCCCAGGTCTTCCCCTGAAGACCCCTCCTTCATGACTATGATGCAGGAACTTCAATCTGCAATGGAGTTTGATGCAGAGGAGCAGGATATTACTAAGAGGAACTTAGTAAACTTCTCAGAACTCCCTGATACCCCACCTATAGTTACTTCCTCCCCTCCTGCCATCCCTTGAAGATGCCACCTTGGCTGCCTGGCACAGGCCTAACATGATACCTGCCATACCAAGGAAGGCAGATAAGCTGCATTAGGCCCCCTCAGGTAAGCCTTTTGCAGGCTGGCCCAAGGCCAATTGTGTGGTCATCAACACAGCCCAGGATAAGTCTAAGATTCCAAAGCACCTTAGTTCCCTTCATCCTGACGAGTCCAGGAGACTTGCTGTCTTGGGCAAAATAACTTTTACTTCAGCTTCTCTAGGACTGAGGACTGCAAATTACCAAGCACAAATGGTAAAACACCAGAATACTGTTTGGAGGAAGGCAAAGGCAGCCGACCAGGTCCTCTCAGAGAGCACTGCTAAATGGGAGATACTGAATGCCCTGTCTGCAGGTGCCAATGTAGGTAAACATCTCCTACAATCCACCTGTGATATTTCTGATGCCTCTACCAGGGCAGCTACATCTGCTGTTTGTCTCAGAAGGCACGCCTGGTTCAGAGTGGTTGGTTTTGCTAGTGATGTCCTGCAAATCCATCCTCACACCTTTCAGAGGATATAAGCTGTTTGGAGAAGATGTGCATGACCTTCTCTCCAATTTACAGGCTCCAGGTAGAACCCCGAAGTCAGTACATTCCATGTATCATACCCAGGCTAGGATTAGGCAGAAGCTGCCCTTTTGTCCACCCACTACCAGATACAGATTTGCAACTAGATAGCATGGCAAGAGTAGAGCAACAGCAACTTTACCCCTGCCAGGCTGCACCCCAGATTCCCACTCAAAGGTCCCTAGAGGTGACACTGTGACAGCAGCCACAGCACCTGGCTTGGCCTGACTCCTTCTGCAATGCCACCACCACCTGTACCTCCAGAGCTGGCAGTAAGGGGTCGCCTTTCTCTCCATGTGGACCAGTGGAGAAAGGTAATTTCAGATGCTTAGGTCCTGCAGATAATAGAACAAGGCCATGCTCGAGAGCTTCTGGAACTACCTCCAGACCATCCACCAATGCCTTCCCATTACCCTCCAGAACACATTCCATTACTCCTGGAGGAAATTCCCACCCTGCTTCAAAAAAGGGCACTAGAACCTGTCCCCTTGCAACAAAGGAACACAGGGTTCTATTCTGGGTACTTCTTAGACCTTACTTCGAGATGGCTCTTGCAGTAGGTATTCACATATAGGACTGACCTGCCAGGTGTCGGGACACCACGGAAAAATTTGTAGCTTGCAGTCTCTGGCTGGGGACCGCCCCCACATCAGGTGACCGGCGTCATACAACATCAGTATAAAGAGGTGGTCCCCCACGTCCCCCTTCCAGTTCTTTCCCGCTGTTGGCTTGTGAAAGTTCCTCACGGTAGAATCAACGCTCGTCAGTCTTGCGTTGGTCCATTAGTTTTCGAACATTTCGACCTATTTTCTCGGTTTTTCTAGTATATTTCATGGTTCGCTGTGTATGTCGGCCCCACACCCGATTGCACAAAATAAGTACGACTGTGGTACTCACTTCCACACGAGGATGGCCACCCTGTGCCGCTCCTGTCTGGGCCCAGACCACCCCAGGGAGAAGTGAAAGCACTGTCAGAAATTTAACTCCGTTACCCACAAAAGAAGGCAGCAGTCCCTGGAAGCCCATATCCTAAAGAAGAAAATGGCCTTCATGGAAAAAGAACTAAAGAAACTCAGGCAGGTGTCCACTTTCCCCAAAGGTCATAAGAAAAAATGCGACAAGGAGAAGCGCCAGAAGCAGGAACCGGCTTCCACAGCGTCCGCGACTCTGGATGGAGTCACAGCACTTAAGGTAACATCCTCTTTGTAGGATCGCTCCTCGACGGCTGCCTTGGCGGTTACCAAGAAGGCATCACCCCTCTCGTTTGGCTCACGCTCGGGCCGTTCGGGAGCCTCTGGGGCAAAGGAGGCCTCCACTCCCGTGAAGGCTGCTTCTTCCACGTGGTCTTCGGGTATCAGCGGGTCCAGTAAGTTGGACGCTGGTCCCACCGACATTTGCCCAAACACGGCTGCTAAGCCGCCCAACCCCTTGGGGGAGCGCACAGTCAAAACTCTGCCTGACAAGGCTGCTTCTCCTGTGTGGTCTTCCTCATGCAGTGAGTCCAATAAGTCGGACGCCAGCTACTCCGACGCCTGCCCGGACTTGGACGATAAGTCGGACACCGGTTCTACCAACGCCCGCCCGGCCAAGAAGCCTGCACCAAGCCCTTCGGAACAGTCCACCACCCCACGCTCTCCGCAATACCCTAAGTTGCCTCCTGAGGTTCCTGCGTCCCCTCAACTGATCCCCGGGGATTAGAATCCTCCTTCCCCGGTCGTCACTGAGGATACTGGGATGCTGCCCTCAGGGAACCCTCCTTCTGGACCGAATAGCCTGATGCCAGACCCTCAGACACCGGTCCCGACGCTGGCACACCCGACGCCATCTGGCATCCCCTTACCTGGCGATAGGCCTATCCTTCTGTCAGGTCCCTCAGACCCTATCAAAGGCGTACCCATGCTGGACCCGACACCCGTGGGGCCAGCATTACCGTCAGAGCCCCTGGCACCTGGGTATCTGACAGTGCAATATCCACCAACTCTGCAGTTTCCGGCGCGTCAGTACCCGATGCCGCAGTATCTGGCACTGCAGTACCTGACGTCGGGCTACCTGCCATCGGGTTATGGATACTCCTTCTACGGATATCCTCAATATCCCCCTCCTCCTACTCCACCTCTGCCTCCCACTCTCCAGCCACCAGCGGATCTGAAGGACACCCTGGCCTCCTGGTGGGCTGAGGCCAAGGCTCAGCTCACTCGTGAGGTCGAGAGTCATCTACAGATGACGGACCCTGTACAGTATCCCCTACGTCGGAGACGGGAGTCTCCCTCCCCCCTTCCCGACACCAGAGGAGAGCCCTCTGGCACCCGAGGAGGGGTGGATACGTGCCCCTGGGAACTCCCCAAAGGGGCCGTTCCTTCCCCTCATAGGGAGGAGTCTTCCTCTTCTTCATCATCAGATATGTCTGACTTGGACTCTGACCCCGAAGACGAGCCACGTACTCCGGATCGCCCTAGGTCGAGGACTCCTCCGAACTATCCCTCCTTTCTGGAGTTATTGAGGAAAACCCAGGAAGTCCATCAGTGGCAATCACTGGAGCCAGACCCACAGCGTAAGAAACTCACTGCTCATCTGGATCTGCCCGAGACCGCTCCTATGCTGATTCTACCCTCGATAGAGCCTCACACGGATCTTGTTTCCACCATTTGGAAACAACCTCCTGCATTAGCCCCCCTTCTGAGGAAGGTGGACAGGCTATATTAGGCTCCTGAGGGTGTAGATTTCCTTAACCTACACCCAAAGGCGGACTCGGTTGTCATCAGCACTGCTCACGGCTGCTCCACAAATCCCAAACACCTCAGCTCGTCTCCGCCTGATATGGAATCCTGACTTCTGGACCAATACGGGAAGAAGATCTATTCCTCTTCTACCCTTGGTATTATGGCCCTGAACTATGTGGCACATATGGGGGATTTTCATAAGACCATCCTTAGGTGGAATCTAATTTGAACTCCCTTCCTGAGTTACAGACTAAGCAGGAAGTGGTGGATCTTGTCCGTTCTGCTCATTCGGCCAGTCAGCACATGCTTCGTGCCACTTACGACGCAGTGGACACAGCTGGAAGGAGCTCGGCTTTTGCCGTAGGCCTATAGTATCATACCTGGCTCCACGTGTCAGGTTTGGTCCCTGAGGTTCAATTCACTATCCAGGATGCTCCCTTCAGGGGTTCGGTGCTATTTGGAGGCGATGTCAAGGACGTCATTACCAAACTGCAGGAGAAAGGCACTGCACTCAAGTCTGTCAAGTCTATGTACAGGCTCCCTCAAGGGCAGCGGCGTCCTTTTCATAGACAATACCGACAAAGGCAAAAACGACAAGGCAAATGGACCAACAAACGTCAAGCCCCTCCAGCAACCAAGACTCCCCCCAGCAGAAAAGCCACAGGAGCCTCGGCCGCTACGCTGCCCCACACCACCTGACTCCTTGCCTCTCCCACTGCCTCTGGAGGTTCCAGAGGAACCGGTAGGGGGGAGATTCTCCTATCATCTGCCGGGTTGGGAGAGGATAACATCAGATGCTTGGGTGCTCCGGTTGATATCAGCAGGACACTCAATATAGTTTCTACAGAAACCACCCCGAAGCCCCCCCCCAAAGTCGTCTTACTCCCCGCAACATCTTCCTCTGTTCCTAGAGGAAATCATCTCCCTTCTGTCAAAGGTGGCAAAAAGAACCAGTTTCCAACCATCTTTGGGGGACAGGCTACTATTCCCATTTCTTCCTAGTTCCAAAGAAGACTGGAGATGTGAGGCCTATCCTAGACTTCAGCTCCCTGAACATGTTCGTGGAGTACAAATTCTTCAGAATGCTCTCTTTGCAGAGCCTTCTACTACTTCTTTGGCAGGGACAGTGGCTAAGTGCACTGGACATGCAGGATGCCTACCTGCATATCCCCATATGCCCTTCCCACCGTAAATTCCTTCGTTTTTGCTTTCAGGGGGACCACTACCAATTCAAGGCCCTCCCATTTGGTCTTTCCTTGGCCCCCCCTGAGTATTTACCAAATGCCTATCTGTGGCAGCGGCCCACCTGCATACCCAGGGAGTTCAGGTATTCCTGTACCTGGAAAATGGGCTCCTGGCGGTCCTGGCCAGGGAGGAACTCATGCACTCCCTTTCCCTTACCCTGCAGGTTTTCACCAGCCTGGGTATCACCGTCAACTGGGCAGAGTCCCATTTGGTCCCTTGCCAACGCCTCCAGTTTATAGGGGCGATTCTGGACACGACCATCGGCAAAGCCTTTTTGCCTCCAGACAGGGTAGACACCCTCCAGACTCAGGCCCATCTTCTGTCCAGTCGCAGAAGGGTTGGAGCCAGGTCAGTCCTTCACCTCCTCGGGCTAATGGCGGCTGCCATTCCGACAGTCCCACTCGCTTGGCTCCATATGAGGATCTCCCAGTGGATGCTTCGGTCGCAATGGGACCAGACCCTGGACAGTCTAGACCAAGAGGTTCTAGTTTCCGATCCCATGATCAGGGGCTTGCAATGGTGGATGGTTCAGGAGAACCTATGCCTGGGAGTTCACTTCAGCATTGAACCCCCCTCCCAGACATTGACGACAGATGTGCCAGCAGAAGGCTGGGGTGCCCATCTAGGGTCTCACAGGACTCGGGGCAGCTAGTCCAAGTTTGAACAAAATCTGCACATAAATGTGCTCGAACTGAGAGCAGTCCTTTATGCCCTTCAGGCTCTACACTCCCTTATCCTTCCTGGTCATTTCCTCATACAAGCAGACAACGTGTGTGTCTGGTATCTCAACAAGCAGGGAGGAACATGTTCCTAACCCTCTGTGCCGGGAAGCGATGAGAGTCTGGCTTTGGGCTGCACAGCATCACCTTCACTTGACTGTGGTTCACGTTCCGGGAGTGGAAAACACGCTGGCACACCAACTCAGTCAGTCCTCAGCCAGGTCCCACAAATGAAAATTGGATCAAGAAGTCGTAAACGACCTCTTTCAGCAATGGGGAACACCTCAGATAGACCTCTTCGCTTCTCCCCAAAATGCAAAACTTCCTGCCTTTTGCTCGCTCTCTCCAGGGTGAGACATTTTTTGGCGGGACGCACTGTCTCTCGCTTGGAGGGACAGATTTGTTTATGCCTTCCCTCCTATTCCCTTAATTCCGAGGGTCCTGAACAAACTCAGATCGGAGGGAGCTCGAATGATTCTCATCGCTCCCTTCTGGCCCAGGCAACACTGTTTCTCTTCTGCAACAGTTTTCAGATGAACCTCCACTTCCTCTTCCTCTGTCGGAACAATTGTTGACCCAGGATCAGGGGACCCTTGTTCATCCAGGTCTCAGATCCCTTCATTTACACGCGTGGCTCCTGCAGACATAGCAAAAGCCTGCTTCAGAGTTTCTCCACTCGTAGCGGACATCTTGGTAGAGGCCAGAAAGTCTTCCACCAGGTCCACCTAAGCCATGAAGTGGAAACAATTTTCTATTTGGGCTATATCGATAGACTTCAAACCTTTCTCATGCCCAGTCAATACAGTCCTGGATTACATGCGTCATCTCTTTGATCTCGGTCTTAGCCATTCCTCAGTAAAGGTCCACATGGTCGCTATTTCAGCCTACCATATTCCCTTCGGGGACAGGACTTTTGCTCAGTTGGAAGTCTCCAAGACCTTCCTCAGTGGGGTTCTCCAATTGAGACCCCCCATCCGCATTCCTGCCCCTCCTTGAGACTTGAATTTCATTCTGGAGAAGCTTACCCTGCCTCCCTTTGAACCGGCAGCTACAGCAGATTTAAAGTTCCTTTCTTGGAAGACACTCTTCCTAGTGGCCATTATTTCTGCTCAGCACATTTCCGAGCTTCAGGCCTTGATGTGCAAAATCCCATACTTGATTTTCCACAAGGAACATGTGGCTCTACACACCAACCCTAAGTTTCTCCCTAAGGTGGCTGAATCTACGCTGAATCAATCCACTGAGCTACCTGCTTTCTTCACACAACACTCCAATCAAGGGGAGTACCTCTTGCATACTTTGGATGTTCACAGAATACTGAGATACACCACTCGGACTAAGGATCTCAGGAAAACTGATCAGCTTTTTGTCTCTTTTGCTCACAAAAGAGAAGGCAATGCTGTTTCTAGGCAATGCCTATCAAAATGGTTGTCTCACTGTATCACTTTCTGTTACAAAAAGTACAACAAGACCCTGCCAGGTCAAGTCAGAGGACACTCCACCAGAGGAGTAGCTGCCTCTGTGGCTTGTTTCAAGAATGTGTCAGTGGCAGACATCTGTACAGCCGCAACTTGGACTTCTGCCCATACCTTTACGAAACACTACAGTTTGGATATTGCCTCTCGCCGTCGAGCAGGCTTCAGGTTGGCTGTGCTATAAGGTCTCGTCTCATGAGATCCGTTTCAGCCTGAGGTTCCATGTTATGGATGACAATCCTTCTCCCGAGAGCTTTCCTTGTTCCAGACTGCTTGGGACTCAGTCCTGTATGTGAATACCTACTGCAAGAGCCCTCTCGAAGTAAGATAGTACAGTTACGTAAGAACTTACTGTAACAGTAGATCTTCGAGAGAGGCTCTTGTAGTAGGTATTGCCTTCCCGCCCTCCATCCCCCTAAGTTTTTTTTTTTGTCTCCATTTCTATGGAGGGAAATATCCTTTTCTCTCTTGTCTGGCCTCTTTTGGCCCTTGGCAGGAAAGAACTGGAAGGCGGGCGTGGGGGACTGCCCCTTTATACTGACGTTGTATGACACCAGTCACCTGACGTGGGGGCGATCCCCTGCCAGAGACTGCTAGCTAGAAATTTTTCCTTGGGGTCCTTACGCCTGGCGGGTCAGTCCTATATGTGAATATCTACTGCAAGAGTCTCTCTCGAAGATCTACTGTTACGGTAAATAAAGACTTGATATGATATGATATGATATGGTAAGTTCTTACGTAACTGTACTTTCCAAAATGGACAGGAGACCTGAGATTCATTCTAGATCTCAGGGATCTGAACTTTTTTTTTATAGAGTACAAGAAGTTCAGAATAGTCACACTGAAAGGCCTGCTTCCACTGCTGCAAGCAGGGGACTGGATTTGCTCCTTAGATATGTAGGATGCTTACCTGCACATCAAGATTTTCAACTCACACAGGAAGTATCTAAGATTCCTGTTACAGGAAGAACCCTACCAGTTCAGAGTATTGCCCTTTGTCTTGTCATCTGTGCCATGGGTATTTACCAAATGTTTAGTAGCGATGGCAGAAGCCCTTCACATGGGCAGCCTAAATGTCTTCCCATACCTGGACGACTGGCTTCTCAAAACTCACTTCAAGGAGCAGCTTTCCCATACCCTAGACCACACCAGATACCTGTTCAATGCTCTATGGATTACTATCAACATACCAAAGTCAGTCCTGACCCCCTGCCAATGTCTGCAATACATAGGGGTAGTCTTGGACGCAGCCTAAGGCCTAGCTTTCCTGTCACAGGACAGAGCTGAGCATCTGATGGCACAGGCCCAGATGGTCTACAACAATAGGTATGTCATGGCCAGGACATTCCTGAGACTCCTAGGCCCTATGGCAGCAGCCATTGCCACAGTACCACTAGCAAGACTGCACACGAGGATTCCACAGTGAACACTAAGAGTCTAGTGGGACCAGCACACAGATGACCTAGAACAAAAAGTTCTAGTAACCTCTCCTGTCAGAAAAGTACTTCAGTGGTGGATGGCACCCACCCACTTGCTGAAGGGGGTTCTCTTCCTGATCCGTTCCCCTCATCAGATTCTCACCGCAGGTGCCTCAGGGATGGGCTGGGGGGCGCATCTATGGCCTCATCAGACACAGGGAACATGGAGGAAAATAGAGAGCACCCTCCACATAAACGTCCTAGAAATGAGAACTGTTCTGTATGGCCTGCAGGCCTTCCAGTCCCATCTCTCCCTGGGTCCTCTGTTAATGCAAATGGACAACGTAAGTGTGATGCACTACATCTACAAGTAAGGAGGGACTCATTCCTATCCCCTGTGCAGGGAGGCAATGAGAGTTTGGTACTGGGCTCTGGAACATGGTGTAGGAACTATCAGCAGTGCACGTTCTAAGGGCCAAAAACATCTAGGCAGACAAAGCAGGTTACAGTCCAAGATGCACGAGTGACAGCTGCCGACCTCAGTTGTAGAAGACCTGTTCGACAGATGGAGTCGTCCAGATTTGGACCTTTTTACGTCTCCACACAAGGCAAAACTGCTGCTTTTCTGCTCGCTCTAGGGCTTGGAGTTTTTTTGCCAGATGCGTTGTCCCTCTCCTGGAAAGAGAGGTTCCTGTATGCATTCCCTCTCTCCCCTCTAATCAAGAGTACTAATCAAGCTTCAAATGGGGGGGGGGACTCTGATACTCTCTGCCCCACTGTGGCCTCACCAGATTTGCTTCCCCTTATTGCAACAGTTGGCAGTGGAACCTCCAATACTTCTGCCATTATACCAGGGACTTGTCACAGAAGCAGGGCACGCTGGTCCATCCAGACTTCAAGTCACTCCACCTACATACATGGCTCCTGAAGACATAGCCATTGCCAGGTTAGGTGTGTCCCAGTAGGTGACTGATGTCTTGATGACTGCCAGAAAGTCTTCCACCAGAGCCACTTACTCCATGAAGTGGAAGTGGTTTGCTTTGCAGGCCGCTTCTCACCAACTGGACCCCCTCTACCTGTTCAGTAAACCAGGCTCTAGAGTATCTGCTGTCCTTATCAGATGCAGGCCTACAATACTCTTCTGTTAAGGTGCACTTGGCTGCTATTTCAGTTTTCCATGTGCCTTTTGAGGGTCGTACGGTTGCTTAGCTGGAGGTGGCCCATATGTTTTTGAGAGGCATTCTGCACTTTAAGCCTCCTGTCCACAATTCTATCCTAGCCCGGGACCTGAATTTTGTGTTAGAAAAGTTTACTTTGGCTCCTTTTGAGCTTGCTGTGACTTGCGGCCTACATTTTCTGTCATGGAAAGCGTTATTTTTGTTGGCTATTATTTTGGCTTGAAGAATTTCAGAGCTTCAGGTTCTAATGTGGGAGCCGACTTATTTGATTTTTCACAAAGACAGGGTGTCTTTGTATATCAATCCTAAGTTTCTACCAAAGGTAGTGTCTTGAATTTACTCTGAATCAAACCATCCACCTGCCAGTTCATTTTCCAGAGCATGCCAATCCAGGGGAAGCATTGCTCCGTACTTTAGATGTACATAGAACATTCAGGTACTATATACACCGTACAAAGGATTGCAGAAAGTCTTCACGGCTCTTTGTTTTCTTCGCCCCTGGGAAAGAGGGCATTCCTGTTTCTAAACAGTGCTTGTCCAAATGATTGACCAACTGTATTCATTTCTGTTCTAGGAAGTACAATAAAGAACTTCCTGGGGTTGTTCATGGCCACTCAACTAGAGGAATGGCTACTGCTGTTGAATGTGTCTGCTGTTGAGATTTGTGCTGCTGCCACGTGCAGTATTGTCCACACCTTCACTAAACATTACAGTCTGGACACTGCCTCAAGAAAAAGGGCAGGCTTTGGCTTAGCTGTACTTCAAGGCCTACTTTCTTAGGCCTGTAGTCTCCAGCCACCCAGACTGTTTCTCTGTCAGTAGTGCTTGGTACTCATTTCAAAGGTGTGCCCTGATGAAAGAGATATCCTTGAAGAAGAAATCTCTTTCATCAGGCCATGCTATCCCCCCCCATCCCTCTACATTCTGAGGGGCTCCTGCATAGGGCTTTGCCAGCAGTTTTCTGCCTTGCCTGGTCTACAGAGCCACAGCTCTCTCCCCCCCCCACCCAGTTCCCTATAGGGAGGTCCGCCGAGCATGATCTTTGGCGAGGAACTGAAGGAGGAAAGGGGCCGCCCACATTTATATAGGAAGAACCAACATAGGATGTCATTGTGGGCAGCCCCTAGTGGACTGCTTGCAAAAAGTTTCCGTGTGGTGCTTGTGCTTGATGGCTATAGTTCAATAGGTGTGGCTTGATGAAAAAAATTACTCACCATAGTAATCTTGTTTCTTCCCAGTACTACTCAGAACTTCTGCAGTGACCCTTTAAGACAGAACTGCCCAGAGAGAATTTGGAATTGTATGCAAATGATGGAATCTTTGCACATGCTATTTTCAAATGCTGCCTTAAACTAACTGCCTAGGTTCTAAACCCCTCAGATTTCCTAGGAGCCTGGAAAGACAGGCCTCAAAAAAACTAAACATCTATAGGTAAATAACCATAATAATTAAAAAGATACTGGAATAACACCCTAAATGCCCCCAAGAGGGGGGACCCCAAAAATGGAGGTCACATGTAATATCATCCCTGAATGTCAGAATCACCTGAAGGGGAAAAACAACAAAAGTGAACCAAAATAGCAAACCACAGTGCCTGATCGTGGTACCTATATTATAGGACACAAAAATATTCTCAGGAGCGCAGAGGCTACTGGTTCTACAAGGGGAGGCAGGGTGGGAAGTTCTGAATACCTGAGTGTCACTGGGAAGAAACAAGATTACTATGATAAGTAATTTTGTATTCTAACCCCAGTAATACTCGGGTATTCATAACTTCTGCAGATTAAGAAGCAGTACCTTTGGAAACAGACTCTGCAGGACTGCTGTGCAAAAACCTAGCATCACCTCTGGACAGGAAGTCCATGCTACAATGCTTTGTAAAGGTCCGTACTGTTTTCCAGGTAGTTGCTTTACAGATGTCCACTAGTGGGACATCCCTGGCAGCTGCGCCCTCAATCCTGTTGGGGGTTTTCTTCCCGCTTTAGAGTAACAAAATTAGATACATTGTACTATCCAGTGAGAAATGGACCTTTTAGATGCTGGGTTACCCTTTCCCACATCCCCATAAGTCAGGAACAGCTGTTTTCTGTCCTACCTATGGTCCTTATTGGCTGTCATGCAGTAGCTAAGAACTCTCTTGACATCCAAACTGTGACACCTCCCTTCACCAGAAGTAGAGTGCTCAGTGAAGAAGACAGGCAGAGTAATGGTTTGGTTCAACTGGAAATCAGAAATCACTTCAGGGAGAAATTTCCTGTTCATTCTCAGGACCACTTTGTCCTTGTGGAAGTAGTCCTGTTCAATGCAGAGAGCCTGAAGCTCGCGTGATCCTTCTGGCAGAAGTCACTGCCACTAGGAAAACTGTTTTCCATGTGACATACTTTAGATGAGCCCCCAAGAGCTTGGCTATATACATACATTGCGATCCCATGCTGGCACTGGCTTCCTGTGATGGCGTGCAAATGGGCATGATCCTTAACCTCTTGGAAGGTAGGATCTGGGACAAGAGAAATCCCTTGCCCAGCTGAAATGTAAGCAGATGCGACCAGATGGACCTTCAGGGTACTGGGCTGTAGACCCAATGAATGCAAATAGGTAAGATAATCCAGCATGGCTGGGACCCCAGCCTGTGTTGGCACCACTTTTTGGGTAGAACACCAAATAGAAAACCTTATCCATTTTGCAGCACAGGTTTTCTTAGTGGAAGGCTTACTGTAACCCCTCAAAATGTCCAGGACACTTTCAGAAAGATTTAGGCCTACATATTCTAGGTCCTCAAGCGCTAGGCCTTCAGCCTGAGGTTAGAGTACAGGAGCCTCCCCTGATTGGAGGTTAACAGGCTGTGCTTCCTGGGAAGGTGTACTGGCTTGGCCACAGACATGAAGAGCAGTAGAGAGTACCATGGCTGCCTGGGTCAATCTGGTGCTATCAAAATCATGGATGCTGGCTGGGACCTGAGCTTGAGCAATACCCTGTACACCAGGGGGGAGGGAGGAGAAGTATACAGATGCTTCCCTGACCAATCCAGAACAAGAGCATTCATGGGGACTGTTTCCCGAACTGGTGATCTGCAACAGTATTGTGGCAGGTGGTAGTTCTGGTGGAACGTGAACAAGTCTACATCTGGAATGCCACACTTCCTGAAAATGACTTCCAACACTTGCCTGTTCAGAGTCCATTCGTGATGGGCCTGGTTGATCCGGCTCAGGGTATCTGCCAAGGTGTTGTCCTTGCCAGGCAGATGAATGGCCTGTAGGGAAACTCTCAAGGAGTATGCCAGACTCCATATTTTCATGCTTTCTGTGCAGAGGGTTTTACCTTGTTCCTCCCTGCTTGTTTATGTAGTACATAGTGGTGGTATTGTCTGTTATGATCTGTACCACCTTTCCCTGCAGCAGTGGTGTGAAGGTCTTTAGTGCCAACAATACCACTCTGAGTTCCAGCAGGTGGATGTGCAGGAGTGACTCTGCACTTGACCATGTGCCTTGGGTGCTGTGGTACTCCAGGTGGGTACCCCACCCCAGTAGTGATGCATCCATTGTGAGAACTACTGATGAGGACTCCTGTTGAAAAGGAACCCCTTCTCTTAGGTTTGTTCCCTCTTTCCACCATTGGAAGGCCTGTAACAAACTTTTTGTTACTGGAATCAATTTTTAGAGAGGGTCTCTTCTTTGACACCAGTGAGCATTGAGGTGAAACTGGATGTCCCTCGTTTGGAATCTGGATCCCAGTACTGTGCCAGTGGCAGCTGCCATGTGGCCCAGAAGCTGAAGGAACTGTCTTACAGTTTTTGGTTTGTTCAGGCTGAATGAACCTGCTATCTGTAGGATACTCCTTGCCCTGTCCAGAGGCAGGTAGGTCCTGCCCTGTAGGGTATTTAACTCTGCTCCCATGAATTGCAGTACCTGAACAGGCTGAAGGACTGACTTTTTAGGTTTATCAGGAATCCTAGAGACTTTCTGGGGTGATTTTCCCACCACCAGCCAGTCGTCTAGGTATGGGAAGACTGTGACACCTTGTATTTGAAGGTGGCCCACGACCACTGCCAAGCACTTTGTGAACACCCTTGGTGCTAAAGTGAGACCAAATGACAGGGTTGAGAACTGATAATGACCCGAAGGGAGTCTGAACCTGAGGTACATTCTGTGAGACTCCCTTATGGGGATATGGAAATAGGCATCTTTTAGGTCCAGTGAAGCCAACCGGTCCCCTTTTTGGAGCGCTGGCAGAATCAGTGCCAGAGTTACCATTCTGAACTTTGGCTTTGTTAAATATCTGTTTAAGACCCTTAGGTCTAAGATGAGTCACCACTCCCCATTTTTCTTTGTGGTAAAGAAGTATCTTGAGTAAAATCCTTTTCCCTTTAGATGCACTGGCACTGGTTCCACTGCTCATGACAGAAGCAGTTTTTGAACCTCTGCTTCCAGAAGTTTTCTCTCTGCATTTGTGGATGGCTTGAAAACTCGGGTTCATAAAGGTGGAAGGGATTTGAAGCTTATAGACAACCCCAGGCTCCCTATTTCCAGGACCCACTTGTCTTTGGTGATTTTTTTGCCAAGCATTAAAGTAGTGAGCCAGTCTGCCTCCTACAGATGGTAGGCAGGCAGCCTGTACAGACATGCCAGGGTGCCTACTTTGCTTGAGGCTGGGCCTGGGATTGAGAACCACGCCTGGAACCCCTTCTACCCCTGCTCCTGAAGTACCCCTGTTGTGGATACTGCTGGTACTGAGGTGTAGCCATGCCCTGGAAAAAGGGCCTGCTTTGGAAAGACCTGCCCCTGCCTCCCCTTCCTTATGGTCTGGTTGATTGGGATGCTTTTTCTTTTGCAGAGTTGCTTCTTTAGGCGGCTTTGTATTCGTCCACCTTCTTCATGTAAGCCTCTGTCTTTTCTCCAAAGATGGAATTTTCCTGTAATGGAAAATCCAATGCCTTGGTTTGTGTGTCCTGGGTGAGATTTGTGGCCCTCAGCCAGGCAAACCTTCTCTGAGCCACAGTGTTTGCCATCCACCTGGCAGCAGTGTCATTAGAATCGGCAGCCATTCGGAACTGATACTTGGCTGCTTCCAAACCAAACCTGGCTGTTTCAGCTAGATAAGCTGAAAGGGGAGCCTCAGCCTTGTCTGCCACAGCAAGAACTGACTGCCAAGGAGATTTTTCGTATTGAGCAGCATAGGACTGGAAGTTTGCCTGCCTGGTGGCCAAGGAAGCCAAGAGGTAACCTTTATTGGCCATGCTGTCAATCTTCCTAGAGTCTTTGTCGGGGGAGGGGGAGATGTTAGTGGTACCCTTGCCTTGTCACAGGCTGCCACTTGCACTCCCCTCTGGTGGTCAGGGTGGGAGAACAAGAATTCAGCACCCTGCCTTTCCAACCGATACTTTTTGTCCAGCCTCTTATCCAGAGGAGGGGCAGATATTAGGTGTTTGCAAAATCTTTACTGCATCCTTCTTAAAGAACTTATTAACAGAAAGGAGAAGCTTTTTAGTGGGTGTCAAGCCCCATCATTTCCATGTACTCAGCTTCTTCTTTGTCCTCAATCACTTCACTTGTGGGGATGTCTAAGGCTTCCACCATCCTTCTTACAAAAGCAAAGTGTGAGGAAAAATCCTCTGATGCCCTAGGAGGAGAACCAAAATCTTGTTAACGGGGAAGCCTCAGGTTCAGTGGGGTCCGCATCATCATCACCATATTCTTCTTGCTCAAAAAGGGAAGATTAAGAAGAAGAGCCAGTCTGTTTGGCAGAAGTCTGAGGCAGAGGAGCAGTCAGCCCCTGTAGTGCCTAGATAACTCGAAAGGCCTGTGCAATCTCTTCAGCAGTTGGCAGTTTTATTGCAGGCACAGAAGTTCCTAAATGCTGCCCAGCAGGGGGTTCTGTGTGCGTTGTTTTCTTGGGTTTCTTAGAGGGAACTGGAGAGTCAGCCGGTTCAGCAAGCCTCTTTGGAACTGCTTGTATACCCATCTCAGGGGTGCCAGTTACAGCTGTTTTTATTGTGGTTTCACCCACAGAAACAGAGGGTGTTGGCTGGTCAGACCTCGAAGGGCCTTTAGGCGCAGAAAGCTTTTTTCTTGAGCCTTTCAAGGCATTTTTCAACAGTTTTCTATGGACAAGTTTTGCAGATGTCACAATCTGCTTTTAAATGCCCATAACCAAGGCAGACAACACATAAACAGTTTGTCTGCCTTGGCAAAAATCTCACCAGAATCGGAACAAGATTTGAAACTGGGTTCACTGGTTTTTCTTTTCAGTTTTTCAGACATTCTGTGTAAAAAAGCTCCAAAATTAAGAACCGCTAAATAAAAAAGATTTGTTAAGTTTATTTAGCGCTTGCGGTTCGTTCCAGAACCAGGAACCAAGCTAGAAATGAACTGGGGCTAGCGGTTCGAGAACCATAAATAGCGGTTCCCAAAATAAGTATTTTAAAGTAAATTTAAACAAAACTAATGGAGTTCCTTAGTCAGGGAACTTGGATAAATACAGAATAAACCTCGGTTCCCCACCGGTTATACCGAACTGGGAGAAACCGAGAAAAATTTAATTAAACACAAAACAAACGGTTTAGCTAAAATTAACAAGAAGTAAAAGGCAGCAAATAAAAGAAGAAAAATACTTATGTATTTTCATAAGTTTTATCACGTCAGGGCAAGTAGATGAGAAGAGGATCTCTGGTCTTGACAGGCGGAGAGTGAAATCTGAGGGGGTTAGAACCTAGGCAGTTAGTTTAAGGCAGCATTTGAAAATAGCATGTGTCTAGGTAGGGGGAAGGGACAGCACTGTCAAGTGGAGGGAAGATGGTACAGGGAGCCAAGGAGGAGGACATGGAGGTCAAAATCCCAGTAGAGAGAGTGAGGGAAGCCCTCAGGTCCCTTAGGATGGAGAAAGCACCAGGGCTGGATGAACTACATCCCAGGGTGCTGAGGGAACTGGTGGATGTCCTTGTGGCCCCCCAACGGAGTTTTTCAACATCTCTCTGGAGACAGGGTGGGTATCCCAAGACTGGAGGGTGGCCCATATCATGCCTATCCACAAAGGAGAATCATGAGAGGAGGTGGGGAACTACAGGCCCATTAACCTGACATCAGTGGTGGGCAAGGTGATGGAGGGTATTATCAAGGAAAGGCTTGGGGGGTACTGGAGCAAATGAGGTACCTGGACGATGACAGCATGGCTTTGTCGCGGGGAGATCATGTCACACAAACCTTGTGGAGTTCTACGATTGGGTGATGAGTGCACTGGACCAGGGTAGGCCAGTGGACGTTCTCTTTCTAGACTTCAGCAAGGCATTTGATTCAGTACCTCATGGTGGCCTGCTGGTTAAACTGGGGGAAATAGGGGTGGGAAAGCAGATGAGCAGATGGATAGGAAACTGGCTCTCGGAATGTACTCAGAGGGTGGTGGTTAGGGGACTAGTCTTGTCTCCAAGGAGGGTCATTAATGGGGTCCCCCAGGGATCGGTTCTAGGGCCCTTCCTGTTTAACGCCTATGTCTCTGACATAAGGAAGGGTATCAGGAGCAAAATGAGTCTCTTTGCGGATGACTCGAAGCTGGGGGTGGTGGTGGATGGGGAGGAGGGGACAGTGGCCCTGTACGAGGACCTGGAAGCACTGGAGAGGTGGTTAAGGAAGTGAAAACTGACGTTCAACGCAGGGTTCTGCACCTGGGGGCCAGGAATCCGGGCCAAGTATATACCCTGGGGGAGACGCACTACAAGTCCTGAAGGACGAGAGGGGCTTGGGGTGGTGGTGGATGTCAAAATGAACAACTCAGACTTGTAGGAGGGCAGCGGCAAAAGCCAACAGGATGCTGGGATACATTGCTAGGGAGATCATTTCCAGAATGAGAGAAGTGATCCTACCTCTCTACAACCGCTTGGCTAGGCCGCACATTGAGTACTGTGTACAGTTTTGGAGACTGCACTTAAAAAGGGACATTGCACTCCTGGAGAGGGTCCAGAAGAGGGCAACCAAAATGATCTGGGGCTTGGGGGAAGGACCTACGGGAGAGGCTTGAGGAGCTCAACATGTACACCCTGGAGGAGAGGAGGGACGGGGGGACATGATAGAGGTCTTCCAAGTACATAAAGGGGATTAATAAGGGAGGCTCAGTTGGGGTGTTCCAAAGGAAAGAAAGGTAGGCAACTAGAGGATACGGGTGGAAGCTAGAGGGGGAGACTCAAGGGGGAGAGGAGGAGGTGTTACTTCACTGAGAGGGTGGTGGAGCCATGTAATGTGCTGCCCAAGGGACTGGTGGAGGCAGAGACTGTAGAAGGGTTCAAGAGGGGTTGGGACAGGTATAGGGGAGAGTGAAGCTGAGGAAGTCCAATACATGGGGAACACCTTGGGCTGGAGAAACCCAAGGGGGTGGGGGGGCAGCAAAGGCGGTGCCCTGTATGGGTGCTGACCATCGAGCAGACACGAGAGGCCATTAGGCCTCCTCTGCTGGCATTTTAGTATGTTAGAATGTAAAATGCCAGCCCACTGATGACGCCCTGCTCTTTCAGTTCCACTGCACCCACAGGCAACACTTGGCTGGTGACTGGGTACAGTCCTCCATCAGGAATGGCCCGGTCCATGGCTCTGCCCTATGGGGTAACCCAGGGAGGAACACTGGTAGTCTGGGGTCTGCCAAGAACCGATACCAGTCTCCACTGGACTGCCCCTACTCAGTGGCCCCACCGTAGGGGGTAAACGTGGGAGGAACATCATCAAGGTAAGTCTCAGGGGTAGGTGGAGACCAGAGGGAGTGGCGGCTGAGCAGGCACCAAAAGGAATAGAAAGAAAAAAAGAAACATGTTAAAGTTAAGGCAGTACCCTACATGATTTATACAAAATAATTTAAGAAACTGAGATATATTGGAAAGCATTCAGCCTTTCCACTTGGGGTCTAGGTTGTTCTCGGTTCAGGAGAAGTCAATTTTTATTAGCTCGAGCCTCTTGCCCACCTTGGTCAGGTCTGTGTATAACAAGGTATTACCAGCATAGGCAGTGAATCAACAGGCTGGGAACTGGAGCACGTGGCTGACTCCCAGTGTTCAAAGTCCCGCCCGCACTGCATCGAAGGAGATTCTTCTTTGCCTGGTGGCCAAACTGTGATCCAGGAATAACTAAAACTGCTAGCCATCCTCCATAGCAAGCTGCCCTCTCTTTTTGGCTTCAGCCAGGATATTGTCCTGCATGTGCAGACCAGCCATCACCATGGGCACTGTCCTGGGCTGCTCCTGGAATGCTGGTCTTCACTGCAGTGTGATGCGGCAGGTTTTTTTTTTTTTTTTATCTCCACTCTATTTTCTCACCTGCAGCCACAGTCCTGCCATACATCCAACCACCACTCCAACCTTCACCTCTGACCCCGAAGCTGACGCGCCCAGCTGGCATATGCAGCTACGACCGTCAAGAGGGGCTCCCCCTTCAGCCCCCGTGCCCGGCGAGGATCCACTACCGGCGCACTCCTATTTCAGGCATCGTCGGCCGGTGAAGCGAGCGGCCATCAAGCTGCCACGGACCATGCTGCCTTTTCCCTCCCAATGGGAGCACGGACGTGCAATGTCGTCACGCACCTGCGTGCAGATGTCTGCCGTGCTCCCCCCTACAGAACACCCGCGCCACTGCAGTTCCTCCTGGCATCCCCAGGGACCGTCACAGCAAGGCGTGCACCCACCCCTATACCTAGGGCTAGGAGAGCTGTCATCGGACGCTCCATCCTAGTCCTCCCCTGCCGACCCCCGGGTCTCCGGTGTGAAGCGAGGTGTAGCGTCCAGCACCTCAACCCTCAGCGCCACTGGGCCGGGATGCGGCAGGCTTTAACTACAGAGTCTTGCAGCTGCAGTCCTAGGTGACAATAGATTAAGGTCCTGAAATGCTCTCCCTCCATGCCTTCTTTTATTCCCAGCAAATGCACATGGCTTAGTCTGGCGCCATTCTCTAGATGCTCCAGTCACAGACTTAAGGTTTTGTTTTCTTAAGTTAAGCCTGCCATGGCCATCACTGTGGTGCTGGCTGTGTTGATGACTTTCGGAGCTTCTGCTGTCACTGTATTAACTTTCCCATCCAGTGCTGCAAAGTGATTGTTTAGGGCATCTACTTTGGCATCAAGGTCTCTGATGGCCCTTTTGTAGAACTGGGTTTGATGGTGTGCCTGCATCAGTGGCCTCTGCTTGAGCCGCCTTCCTCTGCTTTGCTCCCTTTTTCCCTCTGTCCTGTTGAACTGCTTGCCGTGGCTTAACCATGATGAATGCCTTCATAAAAAAAGGTATCTCTCAATGCAGATTGATAAGTATTTTTGTCTAATGTGTTTAATTTTGGCAAGTTTTAGAAAATATTTCAGATTTTTTTCTGCCTTTAGGTGTGAATAGCTGGAGCCACTGCTGGGTACTCTCTATTTGTTTGGAATTTAGAATTTTCAGAGAAGGCCCACTAAGCACGAATGCCTGTTTTCAGGGGCAACCCGGGAGCTTTGGGGCGGTTAAGTGACTTGCCCAGAGTCACACAGTATGCAAGTAATGGTTGTGGGAATCAAACCCTGACGGCCTGCATCCATCCTGGAGGGGAATCCAAGCACTCAATGATAAGTTTAAATGTTACATTGACAAGCATTTAAACTAGCAAAGGGGGGTGGCAGGCCAGCAAGGAGGGTACCTACTTGCTCACCCCCCAGAGCTAGCAGTGGAACCAGTGAACCAGAGGAGTGGCTATCTCTACAAAGCAGTGTGCAAAGATGGAGATTAGTGCCCAAGAGGTGGATAGGCAGAAAAGGGCAAAATTCAGCAGAAGGGCAGACAGCAAGGAGAACCAGGATAAAGGACAACCAAGGAAGGGACTGGAGTAGAACAGCTAAACAGTCTAGGGAGGTCAAATCATGGAAAGCCATGTGCAAATGCCAGGAGCCTTAGCAACAAGATGGAAGATCTGGAGGCTGTCATGGTGCAGTCAGACCTGGACATTGTGGCCATCACTGAAACCTGGTGTAATGATAACCATGACTGGGAGATGGCCATACCTGGCTACAACATATTCAGAAGAGACAGAGCAGGCAGGAAGGGAGGAGGGTGGCACTGTATGTGAAAAATGACATAAAGGCCACAGAGATCCAGGAGGAACAAAATGAGGAGAGATACTGTGGGTTAAGCTGGAAAGAAAATGGGGACAGCCATCCACACAGGTGTGGTCTATAGACCACCAGCCCAGGAGGAAGACACAGATAGGGAGTTGATGCTGCCATCCAAAGGATGGCAGACAAGGGTGAGGTAGTACTGGTTGGAGACTTCAATATTCCAGACGTGGACTGGAGCATCCCAGCAGCAGCATCAACTAGGAGCAGATTTATCCTGGACTCCTTCAGGGTGCCTTCCTCAAGCAACTGGTCATGGAACCAACTCGGCAGAAGGCAATACTGGACCTTGTGCTCACAAACAGGGACAGTGTGATGGGGTAACAGTGGGGAGCACCTGGGAACAGTGACCACCAGTCATTGTGGTTTGAAATCACAGAAAGAGCAGAACCAAACCACACAAAAACACGTATCCTGGATTTTAGGGGGGCAGACTTTGGGAAAATGGGGAGATACTTGAGAGAGGCATTAAGGGAATGGGACAGGAATCAGGGGTTGAGGAACAGTGGGCAGTATTTAAAATGGGGATTACAAGAACAACAGAATTATGCATTAAGCAGGTTAGCAAGAGGAAAAGGAAGAGGAGACCATTATGGTTTTCCAAAGAGTAACAAAGAAAGTGAAAGCCAAAAAGATTGCATTCAGGCAATACAAAAAGACACAGGCAGAAGGGATAGGGAGAAGTACCAGGAGAAGCAAAGGAGGCAGGGAGGTCAGTAAGGGAAGCCAAAGCTCAGACAGAAGAACACATCGCAAAATCAGTGGGTAGAGGACAAAACCTTCTACAGGTACATAAGTGAAAAAAGAAAAGACAAAGGGAGGGATAGTGAGACTGAGAGCGGAGGATGGGGCAGCGTGGAGGATGACAACAGTAAAGCTGACATATTGAACAGGTATTTCTGCTCAGTCTTTACTGAGGAAGAGGAGGGTAATGGGTCTGAAGGGAGTACAGGGTGAGAATGGTGCAGAAATGGACACAAGTCCCTTTACGAAAAGGTCCTGAAGGAACTGGAAGTAATAAGAGATGATAAAGCAATGGGGCCAGATGGGGTGCACCCAGGGTCCTTAAAGAACTAAGAGAGGTGGTGGCTGAACCTCTGGCTATCCTGTTTAGCCGATCACTGGAAACAGGGGAGGTACCCAAAGACTGGAGGATAGCAGATGTAGTCCCCTTATACAAAAGTGGGAACAAAGAGGAAGCAGGGAACTACAGACCAGTTAGCCTCATCTCGGTAGTGGGGAAGATCATGGAAGCACTACTGAAGGAGAGATTGGTGGAACATCTGGTTGTCAATGGACTACAGGACCCAAGGCAGCATGGTTTCACCAGGGGGAGGTCATGTCAGACCAACCTTGTTGAATTTTTTGACTGGGTGACTAGAGAGGTGGATCAGGGGAGGGCAGTGGACATGGCCTATCTGGACTTCAGCAAGGCCTTTGACACTGTGCCACATAGAAGACTATTACACAAACTGGGGAATATGGGTGTGGGCAGGACAGTAGTGTGGTGGTTAGGTAACTGGCTGGGTGGCAGGACACAGAGGGTGGTGGTAAATGGCTATCACTCCACAGAGGGAAGAATGACCAGTGGGGTACCACAGGGATCAGTGCTGGGACCGGTCCTATTCAACATCTTCATCAGTGACATTGCGCAGGACCTAGAAGGCAGAATTTCACTGTTTGCTGATGACACAAAGCTCTGTAACAGAGTAGACACACCAGAGGGTGTAGACAGAATGAGAAGGGACCTGCAGAAACTTGAAGAATGGTCAGGGGTTTGGCAGTTGAAATTCAATGCAAAGAAGTGCAAGATAATGCATATGGGGCACAAAAACCCTGGCACAATATATCAGTTGGGGGGTGAGGATATAGATGCACCAAGCAGGAAAGGGATCTTGGGGTTATCATCTCTGATGACCTCAAGGTAGGGAAACAGTGTGACAAGGCAGCAGGTAAAGCAAATAGGATGCTGGGATGTATAGGCAGGGCATCACCAGCAGGAAAGGGAGGTCATAATTCCGCTATACAAGGCGCTAGTGAGGCCCCACCTGGAGTACAGTGTACAGTTCTGGAGACCATACCTACGTAAGGACATAGACACGGTAGAGAAGGTTCAGAGGAGGGCAACAAAGATGGTGCATGGATTGCATCACAAGTCCCATGAAGACAGGTTGAAGGAACTGAACATGTACTCCCTGGAGGAGAGGAGGGAGAGAGGGGATATGATAGAGACATACAAGTATCTTACAGGGAGGAACAGGGTGCAGGAATACACTATTTCTAAGCGAAAAAGATGTTCCAGGACTAGAGGGCATGGGATGAAGTTGGAGGGAGGACGATTCAGAGGAAACATGAGGAATAATTTCTTCACAGAATGGGTGGTGGACAAGTGGAACACCCTGCCAGAGGAAGTGGTGGGGGCTGAAACAATCACGGGATTTAAGAATGCATGGGATAGACATAAAGGAATTCTGGAGGTCAGGGGTAAGGGGCAACAGACTTCTAAGAAAACATAAACTGAACTTACAAGCTCAAATGGGCAGACTGGTTGGGCCATAGGCCCTTATCTGCCGACACTGTCTATGTAGCTATGTAAACCCAGGTCTGCTGGATGTACCAAGCTCATTAACAGCTCGTTGCTCTAACCTCTAAGCTATACTGCCACAAATGCACATTCCTCCCTCTGTAGGATCAATGGATGCATACATTTTGTCCTACAAGGTAAACTGAAGACCAAAGAACAGTGCACTTGAGGCACAAATGGACAAGAAAAGCAAACTGGATTTTACACTTTAATAAATGGTAAGTTCAAAAATAAATTAATACAAACCAGGTTGCTAAACAAAACCCCTAAATTGAAGCCTTTCTGGAAAACTCTGTGCTGAAATTCCATAGCCTGGAATTTTTGAGAGACCCCCTTGAATGCCTTGCGCCGTCTCCTCATTGCAAATGAGTAATCTGGAAAAAAGTAGTAATCAGGATTCCTCCATCTTGATCAGGCCTTGGTCCTTCATCGCCCTCAAGATTCTATCCCACATGCTGGAGGACTGCATAACCATTAACATTATAAGTGTGTGCTATGGGCTCATCTGGGGGTAATTCAGTATGCCTTCACAACTATTGGGGCAAACTCCATTCCAAGCGCCTCAGGAATCCATCTCTCCAAAAGCCATTCAAGCCTTGAGGATGTCCTGTTCCTTTATAGAAGTCGCTACAGCAGAAAAAGCTTTCTCCACTTGGATTCCTCCTCCACTGGACCCAAGACCTCAACTGCAGTCTCCACTTTGACTAGCCTCTCTGAATATGAAACCACTTTTTTATCTAGCAAACAGACTGACTGAGTTAGTGCAACAGCTGTCACTTAAAGGGACTACAGTGTTGCAGGTGAGTCCCCTGACACAGCCAGTGGCAAAACAAGATCCAATGCTTTTGACAGTCCCGCTGCAATTTGCTCACTTTTTTGCACATCTCAAGGTCATCCCATTGTTTAAAAACAAGATATTTCTGTGCAGAACTCCAATTGCCAGGTTACCATGAAAAAAGAATTGCAATAGCTTCAAAATAATGACTATATCATTAAAACTACAAAGTTGTGAAGAGGAGCTCTCAAAAGGCTGTCTTTTCTGCTGGATTGCTATCTCCTCACCCATAGGCCTACTCTTCTAGTGATTAGAATGTATTCATGAACCGGTTGAGTGGCATGGCAAGCTAAGGCAGGGGACCTTGCCACCAGCTGTGCCGACGACCCGGGTTCCGGAATGAACTGTGGTCACTGGAGGCCGGCCGGGGAAAGACAGGATCGAGTGTTCCATGATGGCTCTCCTCCTTTGGGGGGACAAGCATAACCGCTGCTTGAGTACCATCTAGTGGAAACTGGGTGATGTTGCAGTGGTCACATTCC
Organism: Neoceratodus forsteri; assembly: GCA_016271365.2. NCBI lineage: Eukaryota > Metazoa > Chordata > Ceratodontiformes > Ceratodontidae > Neoceratodus > Neoceratodus forsteri. Next base: position 143,319,023 of record JADMNL010000024.1, read on the forward strand.
TGACTGATCGGGTGCAGGTCACTGAGGTGTGCTGCGTCTCCATGCAGAATGTGCATGCCATAGCAAGCAGCATGGCTTGAGAGAAAAGGCACGTTGGGGGGGGAGGGATTCTGAGCGCAGGCAGGATGATGGTGTGCTTCGCAGACTCTGCACTACTCACCTAGGCACCCACCTGTGGAGGTACAAGAGGTGGAAGGTAAGTTCTGGGGTGGGTGGGTGATGGGGCTAGGGGCAAGATGCTGGATTGGGGCTGCCCAGGTGTAGGCATATAAACAAAAAACAGAAAAGAATATATTTATATGATTTATGAATGACTAAAATTACTATGTATATATTGTTTTTGGCCTTCCTGTATAAAGTGCTCTAAGCCTATTTGGCTAGAATGCCATATAAATAAATTTTGCCTTGCCTGCTACTTCAGATACCTGGTGTGGAGCTAGAACCTATGACCTTCCAATCTTCCAGCCTCAGAGACAAGCATGCTACTTACTGAGCCACTTTAAGGTCTGTTTACACAGCCATTCCGTTTTATTATGTGCTCCATTTCAGCACTCCCCTGAGCCATGTCTTGATTACCTGTACTCAGCCCCCTCTGGACACCAATGCAACCTGCACTAGTGCAAGGCCGTGAGTCTGGAGGGGCGGTGAAGCATGCTAGGAGTGTGCATGACAGCGAGTGGCGCAGCTTGTTCACACAGCTGCTTAAGCTGCTTGCTCCAGAACATGTGCCTACTACTGCACTGGCCCAGGGAGAGGATTACAGGACAACTTACCATGCTATGGTAAGTGTCCACATAGCCAATTTTGTACCACCGCAACCCAAGTGCTCTGGTTGCTGCGGTATAAAGGCGGCTGTATAGGCAAGCCTTTACACTAGCTGAAATTTGTTCTTTCCAGTCTGACTCAGTGCTCAAACAGCAGTGTCGTCACTGGACAAGGAGAGATCTTGGGTTCATATGCTTAGCCTGGGACCACTGCGGTGCTGGCAGAAAGGCAGGGAAGTGCTCTATTGGATACTCACTTAGGGACTGCTCATACTTTTCATTTTTTTGCACAAGTATCTTCACCCAAATATTTTTTTAGCTAACTTAAGTGGCTTGTGGCCCCCAGCAGAAATTAGTGAAGTTATGGGCCCCCTAATAGATGCACTTTGGCCACATGTGCTTTATTTTTTCAATATAAATTTTAAGCTCATTGACCAGGACAGGCTGGGGCTCCCTTCAGTCCTTGCCCTGCCAACCATCACCATCCTATAACTCCCCAGGACTTAACTAATGGCCTGAATACCCCCACGGATTCCCCTCCATGGCAGGGTTGGGAAGGGAGGCCGTCCCCCACGAAGCACAAAACCAGTTTTGGCCTCCAAGACCTGCCAATGTTTTATTTATCTATCATCTTGGATTAACACCTTTGAGCTAAAAGCTTGTTTACAGAGGTTCCACATCAAAGAGGACAGTATGCAAGTAACAAATGTCATAGATACAGTACAGACGTTAGTTAAGTCAGTACAAAACTCAACAGGGAGTTTACAATACATAATAGAGTCAACAGTGGTTGAGCATATCAGACTCCAACTAGATCCTAGGTATCAGGACGGAAGAGAAGGTAGGGACTAAAGATGGGAGGGATTAGGAATTGTTAGTGCATGGAAAGGCTGGGAAGCATTGGGGTAGGTGGGCAAGAATAATGGAGGCTGATAGGTAGAAATGTGTACCAGGAGGATTCAGTTTACCAGCCTAGGAGGGCCTTGTCAGATATGTGAAAGAAAGTGTGTGGGGGAGATGAGGGAGAGTGCTTGTAAAGTGATTAGAAGAGTTAGCATCAGAGCTGGCCATTCACCAAAGGAGAAGGGCATATGTTATAAAAAGGAAGGGGTGAAGAAGAACTGTTAGGGGGACAGCTATATGGGGGAGGTGGGTTTGGGAGCATAGGGGGTGGTGTCTGGGAAAGAATGAGGAAGTGGGGTAGTAACCAGGGGGAGAGATAAGTGAGTAGGGTAGAATAAGTGCTGCTGAGAGAGAACTTGATTGGACAGAGATAAGAAACGTTCGGTGTTACAGTCGTACGAGCCGGTTGTGGCTAGATGAGATCGCAGTTTTGATTTGAACTGGCCTAGTTTGAGTACAGATAGCAAGTCAGCATTAAGAGAGTTGAGACATTTGGGGGCCTGTAAGCAAAGGACCTTTGTCCAAGAGACGTTGGGGGACTTGGAGCATATTAACACCAGTACCCCTTATTAGTCTGTAGTGGAATAAATGGATGAGCAGAGAAAGCTCTGAATCCCTGGAGGTGTGAGGCTGAGAGTGGCCTTCCTCCCAAGTAGGCAAATCTGACAATGAACTCTGTTTTGAAGATTGAGCCATCCTGAGCAGGCATAGAGATCACAGGTATGGGTTACGCGATCCACATTTAATATTAGCCTACAGGCTTTGTTTAAGGCCAGTTTGACTCTATTTAGAACATAGTTAGTACCTGCTCCATAGGCTACTAACCCATAGTTGATGACTGATAGAACAGAACTGTTGACTGCAAGATTGAGAGCCTCCTCCGTGAGGCAGTGTCTATGTCGATAGAGTTGGTCAATACATGCGTAGACTGCCTTGGCGACATGGTCAACATGCTGGGTAAAAGACAGGGAACTGTCAAGAATGATACCGAGGTATTTGAAGCTGTTGACCATGTCTAGTGGTTCATTTTGGTTGTTGCGAATTTTGAGATGGTAAGATCTATGTTTGTTCTGAGCAGAAGTAAACAATACAGTCTTGCTTTTCTTATAGTTCAGGAGGAATCTGGAGTTAAGGAACCAGGCCTCTACTTCGGAGAAATTAGCCTGCATTTGTCTTTCTAGGACTTCTGGATTGGGATGACTGGCGAATAGTACTGCATCATCAGCATACAATAGAATACTATCCTGACATGCTTTGGGGAGATTATTTAGAAACAGACTGAATAGTAGGGGTTCCAAGATAGAGCCTTGGGCTACACCTATAATGACATTACGTTGTTCAGAGAGAACATAAAGTATTTTTACTTGCTGCACACGCCCAGAGAGGTAGCTGTGGAATGAGCCCACAGATTCATTAGATAGCCCAATACAGGACAGTTGGTTTAAGAGTAGTTCATGGTTGACCATATCAAAGGCCTTGGTGAGGTCAATGTATGGGGCCCCCACCAAGTGCCCACAGTCCAGAACTTCATGTATATAGCCAGTGAATTTATTAGCTTTTGATGACCGGGTAAGTGCACTAAGCAAGAAACCTGCCTATTTTCAGGCATGACCTCCGAGAGTACAGTTACAGCAATACAGCAGAGACAACAATGAGGTACAGCGGCAAAGATAACTGTCAGGACATTCTTCACAGTTAGTATTAACCACAAAAAAACAGCATAGGAATAACAGCAAGAATACTACAGGTTAGAGCAGTCACACAATTGTTGCAAGAATTCAGTTATCAAGTCAATAGTCATAAATATAATTAACAGGAGACAAGGAGCACTCATGCACAGTAGGAAAGCAGAAATGGGAAGAAAGCAGCTAGACGGCAAGTAGCTGGCCCTACAAAAACCTTAAGTGTAGTTACAGTAGCCAGGGGTATAAAGGTGGGAAAAAAGAGCATGTTTAAAGGCTAGGTGAGATGAGGAGTTCTTCACATGAGGGGGTAGGGAGTTCCCGAACCTCGGGGCAAAATATGAGAAAGCCTGCTCACCCATTTTAGTAAAGCCCCAATTTAGTAAAGCAGGGCTGAACAGCGAGCAGGGGGAAGGCAGAGGATCTGAGGGCACGAGAGTGAGAGACGGAGGTAAGCATGGCCCCCAGAGCCACAGGTGAGGCATTCTGGTTAAAGAGTCAACAAAACAACCTAGTGCATAAGATCTATGGGTATTGGGAGGCAGCCAATTTGAGGCAGAGTACAGTCGGCAGTGGTGGGTCAGATGTGGTGCCGATAAGGTGAATCTACAGATGATGTTGTACGTAATGACCCATTTACAGAGTACTGCGGCACTGGCATGTGGGAGGATTGGTAGAGCATATAGCAGTTGCAGCAGTAACACACCTTTCACAAAAGCAATCCTGGTGGCCAGAGTAAGGGAGGGAGTGGCATACTCTGTAGGCCGCACCAATCTTTGAGTTAACTGAGCGACACACTTTATTGACATGCGCAACAAAGTCCAGAGCCCGGTCAAGCATTACCCCCAGGTATCTGAAAGATAATGTGTTAGAGACAGGAGACCCATCGCCACCACGGACCAGAAGATTAGGGGCCACGGTCAGTACCCCTCTAGAGGAGCCAAAAAGCATAGCCTGGGTCTTAGATAGGTTTAAGATTTGGTAATTGGAGGAGAACCAAGATTTGAGGCTCTGAAAGGCAGGTGATAATTGTTGATTTAGGTTGGTTATAGACTTCGAGGCAGAGTAAAGTACCAGGTCATCCGCATACAAGATAGTATTACAGAGTGGGGAAGGGCTGGGGATATCATTAATAAAAAGATAAAAGAGTAGGGGCCCACGAATTGAACCCTGAGGGACGCCAGAGGTGACTGGGGCAGGGGCAGAGAGAACCTTACAGAAGGAGACAGTCTGAGATCGATTTTCCAGATAACTAGCGAACCATGATAGGGTGGAGGCAGAGTCTCTGAGAGACTGCAGTCTGTCAAGTGGGGGGGGGTGGTGTACCATGTTAAATGCTTTGGAGAGATCGATGAACACGGCTCCAGTGAGTAAGCCTTTGTCCATATTGCATTTTACGTCATTGGTGAAGTGAGTAAGAGCAGTAGTTGTGCTGTGCCCAGTCATAAAGCCATGTTGAAAGGGAATTGAAGGTTAGAGTGGAGTAGGTACTGAGAGACCTGATGATGCACAACTTTCTCCAGCAGCTTACTGAGCGTAGGCAGGAGAGAAATGGGATGATAGTTTGACAGGATTTTGGGATCACCTTTCTTAAACACCGGTATAGTCCTGGCAGTTTTCCAGGTGGAAGAGACAGAGGCTGAGCTGATTGAGAGGTTGAAAAGCCTGGTAACCGGTTCGGCAAGACGAGAGGCAAACTGCCTAAGGATCCTTGGATCTATATAGATAGATAGGTTTAAGATTTGGTAATTGGTAATTCACTAAAAATACCACCAACAGCTTAATCTAGTTCAAGATCAGTTGGCATTCATTTGTATCCCCTTCCCCCGAGTCGTGCCTGAAAATAGGCAGGATTTGTCTAGTGCACTTACCCGGTCAACAAAAACTAAAATAAAAAAATATTATCATCAGGACCTGCACTGCCGTGAGCAGGAATAGTCCTAGTAACTTGGACTTCCTGTACGTCGCTTTAGAATCAGCACTAGAGTGGTGGAACCGTCGCGGAGGCGAGGAAGGGGGGAACTGGGGAATAACAGGGGAAGAGGGGTTAGGAGAGGAGGTGGGAAGAGTGGAAAAGAAGGCACTGAAGGCACTTGCTATAGTGAGGGGATTATTACAGTGGATATCATTAACGAGCATTTTGTTTGGAGTCAGAGTCTTATTATTCCCGAGAATTTCCTTAATTTGAGCCAAGCAGCGTTTTGGGTTTGAGGCAGAGGCACTGAGCAGGTTCTGGTAGTACATACTCTTGGCAAAGTGAATCTCCTTTTTGCAAGTGTTGCACAACGACCTGTAGGCATCCAAGTCAGCCTGAAGGGAAGAGGACTTCCAGACTGACCAGTTTATTCCTACGTTTCAGCAGCTGGAGTAGGGGGCACTTAAGCCATTTTGTGACCTTCCCTTTTACCTTACGCGTAGTAACCGGGATGTGTTCTGAAGAGAGAGAAGGGTAGCATTGAAATACTCAGTTGCGCAGTTGATATCATTGGTCATGTAGAGAGGGGACCAGTCAACTTGGTTTAGATCACCAAGAAAAGCAGCAGGGTTGAGGTTGGAGAAGTTGGAAAAAGATACTAGTGTTTTGGGGGGGAAGGAGGGAGGGGAGGAGAGGAGTCCCAAACACAGAAAACTGGGGAGTGATCGCTGATAGAGTCAGGAAGAACACCAGCATTGGGGAAGTTCTCCTTCCTGTCAGTCAGGATCAAATCTAAGAGGGTGTTGGAGGAGCCCCAGTGAGAGATTCTAGTGGGAGCTTGGATTAATTGAGCAAGGTTGGTCTTACTGATATTGGACAATACGAGAGAGGAACGAGGCCCGGCCCAGTCCTGGTTAAAATCTCCCAAGCAGATCACCTCATTTTTCCCTGACACTGATGGTACCAGCTCAATAAATTCCTCAAGATCTAGTCTAGAGTGTTTGGGAGGTATATAAACACAGAAGATTTGTAGAATCTTGACACCCCTAAGCAAAAGATGGGAATGAAGGACCTCACAATTTGTCAGGGAGGGACCCTGCAGGATAGAGACGTTAAGATGAGATTTGTAGCACAGGGCCAAGCCCCCACCTCTTTTAGAGCTAGGGTGATCAGCCTGAAGCATACTGTAGCCTGGGATGGAGCAGAGGGAGTCAGCAATAGAGGGCTTCAGACAAGTTTCGGGTAGGGCTAGGATGTCAGGGTTGTTGGCGCTTACCCAAGCCTCAAATTCTGGGAGGTTGGCAGTGAGACTCCTGATGTTAAGGACAGCAAAGGTGAGAGGAAGATTTTGGCAAGCAGTAAGTGGGCTGAGACTGAGTAGTATTAGCAAAAGTGGGAAGGCCAGGGTTGGCTTCAATATCACCAGCCAGGGTGAGGGACAGGGTTATTATCCATAACGTTGCAGTCAGCATCACCTGAGAGGCACATCCAGGGGAGATAGAGAACCTCCACAAGATATATCTAAGTAGAGCCCCTTGATATCTATTGTTAAGCCCTGGCAAGGGTGAAGGATAAGGGCCAGATCCCACCAGTAAGTTCGAGTAGCAGAAGTTCCCAAGAGAGTAGGTATGGCAATTTGAGGGAGGCACAGAAGGCAGAGCAGAAAGTTCAAGAAGAAATAGCAAGGAGAGATCTATCATGAGGGGGGTAAGGCCCACAAATTAATGGTTACAAGGTGTATAGGTAGGGGTGGTTGAGGGAGGAGAGAATGTACAGTGAAGAGGAGAGGCACGTGAAAAGAGCAAGGGATAAGTGTTGAACTGTAATTAACAGGTAACAAAGAGAAACAGAAGTAGCAGCAGTCAGTAGGATGCTGAGAGAGAGAGGTAAATCAGTATGTAAATTAATAAGCAGATGTACGGAGAAACAGCAGCAGAGCAAAAAAAGTGATGTTGTAGAGCAAGGGTGGGAGAAGGAAGTGCCAAGCAATTCCACCAGAAGAGGACAGATTAGGGAGATTTGCCTCGGAAGTGCTAATGCAAAGAAAGCTAAGGAAATATTAAGAGGCCAGACACCCCCTAGTGGGGAAGATATATAAGGAGCAAACGAGAAACTTGGGAGATAGGAAAAAAATAAAATAGAACTCTCATGAGAGGTTTTCTACCTATATAACTAACACTAGCTAGGGATGGGAGGGTTTTGGGGGGCAGGTGGGGAGCAGTCGCATAGCGAGTGCAGGGATTTCACCTAGTCAGCTCGCTAAAACTAAGCTGAGAGCCAGTGCAGTCCAGGAGCAAAGAAACACCACCAACTCAGACGAACTTGCCAACTTGCCAGCCTGCCCAGAGAGTCCTGCGTAGCTACAGCCTTTAGGAGAAAATTACAATCAGGCAGCAGCTCCCTTGTGCACAAATCAATTTTAAAGGATTCGGCCGGATCAGCAGGGCAAGAGTGACAGGAATGCTGGCAGTTCTCCGTGGTAGCAGCAAATTAATAAGCACATTGTTGTGACATAGACAGCCAGTTCTGAGTGCTGGATACTATTTTTTTATATAAAATGTATTATGACTGTCTCTGCTGAAAATCAAATGCTCTAGGAATGACCTCTCTCATCCCCCCCAGATTTTAGCTGACAGATGCAGGCCAAGAGAACTGCTGACAGTATGTATCACATGCTCAGTTTTTTAGAGACAATGTGTTACTGGATAACTTTTATTAAGGATCCCGTTTCTCTGAGCTAATTACAGAGTTGTTAAGTTAATTTTGTTAGAGAAATCATAAACTAGGTTTATGACGTTAAAATAAGGGAAGCTAGGATGTTACATAGAGGTGTAAGGTTGTAAATGACTTTATGAAGCCTGTGTGAAGAGGGTACAGCATGAGATCAAAAGAGGTGTCATTGAGAAACTTCAGTTATGCTAAGGTTGCAGAATTAATACATCCTGTATAGCTGTATAGTATAGATTAATAAAATTACATCCTGTGGTTGTATAAAAATGTATTTTTGTTAGATATTTGACCAGAGGAGGGGCTGGATGACTTCATCAAAAAGGGGTTGGCCAATACTGCTTGAAAAGATTATCCTTTTTCACTACAGAGTTGCATTTTGTACCTGACACTGACCAAGAAAACATCTGAGCACTGAAAAGAGGTATTTAGAAAGCTAGACAAATCTAAATATAGTTGTAGAAATTGCACTGTTTAAAACCTTGTTTTGTTTAAAGATTTTTATGTCTTTTGATATGCGTTCTGTATTGTATGTTTGACATATTATTATATATTTTAGTAAAAACTCTAATTTTAGAGCAAATCTGGTCTGCCTTTGAATTGCTTTCTTTTGCTAAGAAATATTTATGGTTCAGCAGACATATAGCTTGTATGGTGGTAACAAACTGGAAACAGAAGCATTTTAAATCTGAGGTCTTTATTAAGTTTAAAGGGTTCATCTCTGAATACCTGGTTAGGTGCCCGTAGGCAAAGAAATCTGGCCCCCAGAAGACAGATATATCTGAGCCTGTGCATTGGGTATGCTAGCAAGAGGTTACAGTTTGAATCCCTCCAGAACTGAGACTAAAGGTTGATCCGAACTCACAAAAACAGACAAGAGGGTTACCTTGTCTGTTACACTGTTTACAAGACTGCGCTCAGAGGTTGACACTTTGGGAGAAGAGGGCTGACCTGCTGAGTGAATCTGTGACAGATTTACCAAAGTTCTTAACTGGACTGAATTAATTTAAAGAAAGTTGCAAAATGAAGGTAAAGCGTCCGGGGAGATTCTCTGAGCAGTTAAGAGCCAAATTTCCAGCCAGGATGTCCCCATGCGCGAGTTAGTGGTTGCGATAAAAAGGCACCAATTTTCAAACTAGGTAGACAAAGGAATTTGTGAGTGCAGTCTCCAGCATACCTGGACAGTGACGGTAGGGCGGATGGAAGCAGCTCCACGGGCAGTCCAGCCCCAGGGGTTATCTGGAAGAAAGAAAGGAGTGTAGGTCAAATAAATATTTAGTACCGGGGGGCAAGGCAGAGAATGCAGAGTCAATAAGGATAGGGGAGGAGAGAGAATCAGGGTGAGAAAGGACAAAGAGAGTCAGTAATGGCAGATGTTTAAATAAATTAGCAGGGAAGAAGAAAGGTAAAATTTCATCAAGCCTTAGGAGAACAGACAAGTCAGCTTAGTAGAGCAAGCACTACAATTAACTAAGACTAGGAACAGTACCAAAATAAGGCTGTAACAATCTTACATCTAGGCAGGTAATACCGCAGAACAGAAAATGGTGAATAAAATATACTGAAATGCAATCTGACCAATATGAAAATATTACAAATATTTCTGGTATTTCTTTCACCTAGGCAGCTCGCTAAAACTATGCTGAGAGCCAGTGCAGTCCAGGAGCAAAGAAACACAGCCAACTCAGATGAACTTGCCAGTCTGTCCAGAGAGTCCTGCATAGCTGCAGCCTTTAGGAAAAAATTACAATCAGGCAGCAGCTCCCTTGTGCACAAATCAATTTTAAAGGATTCGGCTGGATCAGCAGGGCAAGAATGACAGGAATGCTGGCTGTTCTCAGCGGTAGCAGCAAATTAATAAGCACACTGTTACCAAAGTTCTTAACTGGACTGAACTAATTTAAAGAAAGTTGCAGAATGAAGATAAAGTGTCCGGGGAGATTCTCTCAGCAGTTAGAGACGAATTTCCAGCCATGATGCCCCCAAGCACGAATTAGTGGTCGTGATAAAAGGGTGCCAATTTTCGAACTAGGTAGACAAAGGAATTTGTGGCGTGGTCTCCAGCGTACCTGGACAGTGATGGCAGGGGCGGGCGGGTGGGAGCAGCTCCATGGGCAGTCAGCCCCAGGGGTTATTGCACTCTCGAAGCCATGCTGTTCCTAGCACTGAAGATTATACTGATCCAGATAGTCAACAAGCTGGTCGTAGACCATCCTCTTGAGCGTTTTCGAGAGCTGGGGGTAGACAGAAATTGGTCTGTAATTGGAGTGAACAGTTCTGTCTCCACTTTTGAAGATGGGGGTGACCAAGGCCATTTTACAGGCTTGCGGGAATCTTGCTGTGATGAGGGATAGGTTAAGGACACAGGTTAGGGGTCGGAGTACCTCATCTAGGGTGGTTCCTAGTAACTTGAGGTCTAGTATGCCACTAGTTTTCGATTTCCCAAGAACCTGTTTAAGGTAATTTTTGGCCTTGATAATGGAAATAATCTTAAGGTAGACAGGGGGAACTGAGCTATCTGGTGGACTTACATTACTACTCGGTGTAGTCGCTGAATTTGCAGGTGGGAGATTGCAGTCTGGGGGGAGTACTCCACTAAGGTCTGTAAAGGCCGTGTTGAAGGCATTAGTGATAACCTTTGGGTCCTATGTGATAGTTCTGTTGACATTAAGCATAGATGGAGGAGTTTTGCTTGTTTTTCCAGTAAGAGACTTTATGTTGTCCCAGAATTTACAGCCATCGCTCTGGGAGTTGTCTAGCTCAGTCTTGAAGTGGGTACTTTTAGCTTTATGGATAGTCCAAGTGTGGGTATTACGGGCTCTTTTGTAGTTTTGTATGTCTGTGGCACACCCGGTACTTTTGGCCTTGTGCCACAGGTTATCGCTTTCTTTCATTAGTTCGATGAGCTCCGGGATAATCCATGACTTGCTTGCACCCTTTAGCTTCCTTTTCTTATAGGGGGGCAGATATGTCACAAGATGCATTGAATTTACTGACAAAGTTCTCGATCGCAGTGTCAGCATCCACTGCAGCATATATTGATGACCAGTCCTGTTGGGCAAGGTGGGCTTTAAACAAGCCGTTGACCTTTTTTTTTTAATACTCTGGTGGTAGTTATCTTGGGGGGGGGATTTGTTCATCCAGGTGCAGAGGATTGGGGAGAGGTCACTTACGATATCAGGGAGCACAGCTGTGCTGGTTATTCTCTCAGAACGGTTGGTTGTGAACCAATCTATCAGTCTACTGGTTCCAGTTTGGTGGTTCACTCTTGTGGGTGTTTCCACCAGCTGGGTCATATCAGTAGATGTGATGGCATCTTTGTAGGGTGCAGCTTCTGGGGATAACCAATTTATATTAAAATCCCCCAAGCATAAGCACCTCAGTGTTATGCCTGCGTTCTGAAAGGAACTCATTGGCAGCCTTAAAACTAGTGACTTTGAGGTTCACACACAAGCCTGCCCCGCCACCATTTTCTCCCTTCCCCATGCTAGGGCGTGCTCATCAACGTGCATGTGTGGAGGCATGTGGCACCATCTGCTTCTTCCACTCCTGTCCAACACTACCTCCAGGCCTCCACCTGGTGGCAGTCATTTGGAGGAACAGGCAGTTCTCCCTCCCAGGACAGGAGAGCAGTTCCTCGGATGCTCCATCCACTCCCCTCTGGTTGACCCCCAGAAACCCACGCTCGCTTCTGAACACAGGTCTTTGGCATGAAGCAGTGTTTGGTGTCCTGTGCCTCAACCCTCAGCATCAATGGGACGGCCCTCATATGTACTTTATTGTAGCCATACGCACATTTTATTTGCTGTACAGTCAGTGACGTGTTTTTTGTTGTTTTTTTTGTGGCAGACAGCAATGTTAATCCTTACTCATCCCATCCTTTTATGCCCACCTGCCTCTGATTGGCTGTATCATATCTTGAAGAGGCATTTCAGGACATTAGGATGCCACATCAGGAGCTACACAGCCAGTATTTGCTGTTTTAGCACAATAATTAAAACAACAACAAAAAACCAAAAAACACATTTAAAAATACCAAGATAAAATGGCTCTGACTGGGAAGGCCCATGAGCAGGGGGCCCCCAGCGAGTGTGGGGTTTACTGGTGCCTACTGGCTAGGTCTATGGCTGACGCTTTTAGGCAGGATCTAGTTTCCTGTATTTAATGCTGCAGTTCATGTTAAAAGCATGATTTATACACTTCACTTTGCACTCTTGAACACAATGTTGATCCCAGTGGTTACTCCTTTTCAACCACCTGATGTTGATCCTTGCAGTTCCTCCTTTCAACTACTGTTGTTGATTGCTGCTATTTCTCCTTTTTAACCCTGTGTGGATTGCAGCAGTTCCTCCTTTTGAATCCCACCGGTTCCTCTTTTTCAGCCCCAGATATCGATTCCAGTGGTTCCTCTTTTTCAACCCCCAATGTTGATCCCAGTGGTTCTTCCTTTTCAACCAATGTTGAGTGATGCAGTTCCTCCTTGTCAACCCCCGTGCTTCCTCCTTTTAAACTCCCAATGCTGATCCCCATGGTTCTTCCTCTTCTATCCCCATTGTTGATCTGCGGTTCTTCCTTTTGAACTCACGATGTTGATTCCCCAGTGTTTCCTCTTTCTACCCCCAGATGTTGATCCCTGTGGTGCCTCCTTTACTACCCCAGTGTTGATCCCAGCAGTTCTTCCTTCCCAACCCCAATGTTGATCCCTGCGGTTCCTCCTTTTCTACCCCTAATATTGATCTGTGCAGTTCCTCCCGTTTAACCCCCGATGTTAATCCCCGCCATTTCTCCTTTTTACCCTCCCCAAAGTTGATCCCTGTGCATCCTCCTTTTCAATCCAAGACACTGATCTCTTCAGTTCTTCCCTTACAACCCTCAGTTTTGATTCCTGCACTTTCTCCTTCTCAACCCTTGTTGATGATCCCTGCAGTTCCCCTTTTTCAACCTGATGTTGACCCCTATGGTTCCTCCTTTTCAACCCCTGATGTTGATCCCAGTGCTGCCTCCTTTTCAACCTCTAATACTGATCCCAGTGGTTCCTCCTTTGCAACCCAACCTAGATCCTAGTGGTTCCTCCTTTTCAACCCAATGTAGATCCTAGTGGTTCCTCCTTTTCAATCCCTATGTTTTTTCCCTATACTTAACATTGTGTATTTTTGCTTTCACCTACAGCCTAGATGGTATGGAATTTCTTCATGAATTGTTCAGGGATGATGGGGCCTGTGCCAAGGGTATGCCTTTAGCTGGTTTGATGAAAAAAAATAATACAACATTTGAATCATAATTTTTGGGATAATGTTCAAGTTCAACCGATTAAAAAAATAAACAGATTAAAAACATTTTGCAAGTGTTAACAGATCGTGATTAACTGTTTGTGTGCAGAGAAATACCAATCGTTCAAGGTAAAAAAAAAAAAAACATCACGGGTGGTTGTCTGCATGATTTACTTGTCGGGGGACACTCAAGATTGGCTGCCATTTTCATTTTACAGTCTGTACTTTTCATGTTTGTAAGTTTAATCAAATTATGTATTTTTTACAAAAACACCTGAATTTAGCTAAATGGAACCTGTTTAGCTAGATTCTGCTGTTTATTTTTTACAGTTGCCAGAAATACGTTATCTGGGCACCCAAAATCTAGGGTGCCCAGGTTAACGAGAGGAGCAGTTTACTCGTGTTCTCTGTAGGAGAACAGTGAGACTTTCCTGACTTGTGCAGCTGCAGCTGGAACTCGTGCTTCAGGCTGCAGTGAGCCACCATTTCCTTGGTGTCCTAGTGGCACCCTCCATTCTCCAATCACCATCCCCGTTTAGTTGGTCTTTCCCTGCTGTCTAGTGGCATCCCCCAATCGCCATCCCCGTTGATGTTATGTCTTTCCCTAGTGTTTAGTGGTGCACCCCCACCTTCCGATCACCGTCCCCATTTATTTCCCTGGTGTCTAGTGGCACTACCCACCCTCCAATCACAGTCCCCATTGATGTTATCTTTCTCTGGTGTCTAGTGGCACCCCCCCCACCCTCCAATTGCCATTCCCATTTATTTTATGTCTTTCCCTGGTGTCTAGTGGCACCCCCCACCCTCCGATCGCTGTCCCTGTTTATGTCTTTCCCTGGTGTCTAGTGGCAACCTCCACCCTCCAATCACTGTTCCTATAATAGTTTTTCCTTTCCTTGGTGTCTAGTGGCACCCCCACCATCTAATTGCTGTCCCCATAAATAATCTTACTGTCCCTGGTATCTAGTGGCACCCCCCACCCTCCAGTCACCATCCCCATAATATATTTTCCTTTCCCTGGTATCCAGTGGCACCCCGCTCTGATTACCGTCCCCGTTTATTTTATGTCTTTCCCTGGTGTCTAGTGGCACCCCCGATCGCTGCCCTGTCTGAAATTTAGAAAACCGTCCCTTGATGATGTTTCTACCAGCAAAAAAGAAAAATGTTCCTCGCCGATCTGACCCCCCCCACCTCAACACCCACCTTCACTCACTTGAACATGTCACAGGGTGAAAATCCACTTTCTGATCGAAGACGCATCTTGCTGCTGGAACCACTGACTGCAATATGAGAAACTAAGGTAAGTGTGGTTCAATGTATTTCAGTAGGGTTTTCAACTTTGATGCATAACGCAGTCATTTTTGCATATTTTGACAGCACATTTTCAACATGGCCTTTTGAGGACCCCATCTTGTGTCAAGCCCTGTGTCAAATCTGTTGGTCAGCACAGCTGCGACGAAAAACTTTGCTGCAGACTGTGCCCGATTCAAGAAGATCGGGCGATTTACTACAGTTTTCCAGATTTACGGCAGCTTGCACTAAATATTTGGTGCAAGTCCTGTAAATAGAGTGCCCGAGATTGCTGCAAACTAGATCAGAAAAAGATGGTCTAACTTGCGGCAATCGGCACATGGGATTGTGAATCTCAACTGCTGGCTGGGTGAATGCCACGAGCGCCGTGCGCAATATGTCTGGCACACGCGGCTTGCGGCATTCCCAGGGTTTTGTGAATCTGGCCATCTGAGTCTGCCTATTGCACATCTCCTGTGTGTGTGATATTCTCACTCTAGCTCCACAGTGGCAATGGAGATCAAGATTGCTGTTGAACTTATATGCACGGATCACCTTTATACAGACAGGTTGTGCTGGAAGAAAAAAATTACTCACCATAGTAATGTTATTTCTTCTAATGGAGTCTTGCTGTATTCAGACATAATGCAGTTAGCCCCAGCACTTGAACTGCCCCGGAGAGGAAAGAGTTAACTCTATGCAGAAGCATAGAATGTTGAGCTCGGTTTTCAAACCTCTGTCTGTGGTACTTCCCAGCGTAACCGTCAGAATCTTACGAGCTAACTAATATACTATAGTATGGAAATTGTTCAAAATATAGCCAAAGGGCAAAATATTTATTTTTGGGCCCCAAAAGACTCAAGTCGAGAACCCAAGAAGGAAAGGTAGTAACAATATTTAAGTAAAACACCAGAAACATAATAATAACATCTACCTCACCCAAGAGGGAGGGTACATGGTACACCCCTGAGGTGCAACACTGTACCTGCCAGCCCACTTCCCAAACCCAGATTCTGAGAGGGGAGGAGGTCTAAATACAGCAAGACTCAATTAGAAGAAACAACATTACTAAGGTGAGTAATTTTTTCTTCAAACAACATGAAGTCTTGCTGTATTCAGACATAATGCAGACTACCAAGCAGTTTCCTATGGAGGAGGGAATGCAGAACCTACTTTGGGAAGAGGCTCTGCAGTACTGCTGTAGCAAACCTAGCATCACTCCTAGCCTGGATGTCCATGGAGTAATGCTTGGTGAAAGTATGCACTGTTTTCCAGGTGGCTGCTTTACAGATCTCTAACAAAGGTATATCTCTGGCTGCAGCTAGAGAAGCAGCTGTGCCCCTGGTCGAGTAAGCCCTCAGGCCTGAAGGGGGCGTCCTACCCAACTTGTCATAACAAAACTGTATACAAGAAACAATCCACCTGGCAATAGTTCTCTTAGTGGCAGGCTTACCTTTTCCCACTTCACCATAAGTAAGAAACAATTGAAGACAGTCATTTCTATGTGCCTTTGTATGCTCAACATAGTAGCTAAGGGCCCACTTAACATCCAGACTGTGTAACCTTCTTTCACCTGAAGAAGAATGGTCAGTGAAAAACACAGGGAGAGATACAGACTGGTTCAGATGAAAATCTGATACCACTTTGGGCAAGAACCTCCTATTGGTTCTCAGGACCACTTTGTCCCTATGGAAGGAGATGAAGTCAGGTTCCACTGACAGAGCCTGTAACTCACTAATCTGCCTGGCAGAAGTAACAGCTACCAGGAACACAGTTTTCCAGGTCAAGTACTTCAATTTGGCCGAAGCCAGAGGTTCAAAGGGTGGCTGTATTAGCTGAGCTATGCAGACATTAAGATCCCAAGGTGGAGTGGGCTCCCTAAAGGGAGGATTAATGTGAACCAGACCTTTGAAAAACTTTCTGAAAACAGGATGAGATGTCAGGGAACAGCCCTTCCCTGCTGAGAGGAATGCAGAGACAGCTGCTAGATGAACCTTCAGAGTGGCAGGCCTAAGGCCTAAGCCACTGAGATGAACTAGGTAGTCTAAGGTTGTGGAAATGTCTGCAGAATCGGGCAGGATGCCTTTCTGAGAGCACCACATACTGAACCTTTTCCATCTGGAGTTGCAAGTTTTCCTAATGTAGTTTAGGTGAGGGGTGTTAATTGTCTGGCATCTGATCTCAGCTACGTGATAAATGGAGGTGGGGCTTAGTCAGAGTTGAGGTAGCAAGTGAGTTTTATTTTCTCAGAAGAAGCCAGAAGGGGAAGGAAACATATTCAATTCAGTGCTTTACAGTAACTGGTAATTGCTATTTTTCTTTTAAACTTAGATTGTGGGCTTTTAGTGACACTGTACTTTCTTTGTTGTCTTTACTTAGAATTGTTTTTGGGCTGTTGAAAATTTAAAACATGGTGGTGTATTTCTTTGCTGTCTTTATTTGCTGCAAATTTTAGCCCCTCCTCCCCTTCCCCAACTCTTAATTATATGCCCTGTTAAATCTGATTGACAGGAGCTAAACACAGGGTATAGTAAGGGGTGTGAGTAGGAGGGCATAAGGGTGAAGAAGCCCACCCTCAGCACGACAAGTGTTTTGATTCATTTATTTATTGGTTTATTTTCTTTTTAAAAGAAAAGTATCTGAGGATCAGTGGCAGGATTTTTAGGACAGTAAATTAATAAAAAGGGAACTAGGAGAGCTTCAGTAGCAGACAAGTAGTGGAATAGCAGTATAATTGCAGTATATTGCGGGAGTGGTGCAATGCAGTGGCTGTGGGCAGCCATATTCAGGCAGACCTTCTGGACACTGAGGTGCTGCCTAACTGCATGCATCTCTCTGGACTGCGGGATGAGGTAGCCAGACTCAGAGCGGAAGTAAACTGGGTCAGGAGTACCATCACCCCTATCCAGAGACCACCCAGTCCAATGCAACTGCCTCAAAGGATGCAGAGAACGAGGAGCACTTGGATGACAGTGGGCTCAGGGAGGGTCAGAGTGGTCAGGCAGAGGCACATCCCAGATCCTATTCCACTCAAGAACTCATATGCCACATTGGCAAACAGGGACAACCAAATAGAGGCACCCAGAGAAGTGGAAGGAAAGGATGTGGAGGTTAGCCAAGGAGGTGACCTCAGCGGGGAAAGCAGTGGACCCCAGAGGAGGAGGAAGCGAATCCTGGTGGGGGACTTCATCACAAGAGGGATCCAGCTAGGAACACAGGAGGGGGAGGACAGAGAGGTGAGATGCCTACCAGGTGCCACGGCATGGAAGGAAGATCCTGGGGATCACTGGGAAGGCAAGACAGGAGGGTGAGCTGGATGTCATTATCCACCTAGGTACTAATGACCTGGCAAATGGGGAGCCAAAGAAAGTTCAGGAAGAGTTTAGGAAATTGGGGAGGGGTCTCAAGCAAGTAGCTACTTCTGTCACTTTCTTAGTACTACCTGTGAGAGGCAAGGGAGAGCATAGGGGTGCATGCACCAGGAACTTTAACTCATGGTTGAAGACCTGGTGCTGTGAGGAAGGGTTTGGATTCATTGGTGACTGGGGACCCACCTGGAGGGATGGAGGTTTGTTCAAGCCTGACGGCCTGCATCCATCCTGGAGGGGAATCCAAGCACTCAATGATAAGTTTAAATGCTACATTGACAAGCATTTAAACTAGCAAAGGGGGATGGCAGGCCAGCAAGGAGAGTACCTACTTGCTCACCCCCCACAGCTAGCAGTGGAACCAGTGAACCAGAGGAGTGGCTATCTCTACAAAGCAGTGTGCAAAAGATGGAGATTAGCACCCAAGAGGTGGATAGACAGAAAAGCGGCAAAATTCAGCAGAAGGGCAGACAGCAAGGAGAACCAGGGATAAAGGACAACCAAGGAAGGGTCTGGAGTAGAACAGCGAAACAGTCTAGGGAGGTCAAATCATGGAAAGCCATGTGTGCAAATGCCAGGAGCCTTAGCAACAAGATGGAAGATCTGGAGGCTGTCATGGTGCAGTCAGACCTGGACATTGTGGTCATCACTGAAACCTGGTGTAATGATAACCACGACTGGGAGATGGCCATACCTGGCTACAACATATTCAGAAGAGACAGGGCAGGCAGGAAGGGAGAAGAAGTGGCACTGTATGTGAAAAATGACATAAGGGCCACACAGATCCAGGAGGAACAAAATGGAGAGACACTGTGGGTTAAGCTGGAAAAGAAAATGGGGCCAGCAATCCGCACAGGTGTGGTCTATAGACCACCAGCCCAGGAGGAAGAAACAGATAGGGAGCTGATGCTAGCCATCCAAAGGATGGCAGACAAGGGTGAGGTAGTACTGGTTGGTGACTTCAATATTCAGGCGTGGACTGGAGCATCCCAGCAGCAGCATCAAATAGGAGCAGATTTATCCTGGACTCCCTTCAGGGTGCCTTCCTCAAGCAACTGGTCATGGAACCAACTCAGCAGCAGGCAATACTGGACCTTGTGCTCACAAACAGGGACAGTGTGATGGGGGTAACAGTGGGGGAGCACCTAGGGAACAGTGACCACCAGTCATTATGGTTTGAAATCACAGAAAGAGCAGAACCAAACCACACAAAAACACGTATCCTGGATTTTAGGGAGGCAGACTGAGAAAATGGGGAGATACTTGAAAGAGGCATTAAGGGGAATGGGACAGGAATCAGGTGTTGAGGAACAGTGGGCAGTATTTAAAATGGGGATTACAAGAGCAACAGAATTATGCATTAAGCAGGTTAGCAAGAGGAAAAGGAAGAGGAGACCATTATGGTTTTCCAAAGAGGTAGCAAAGAAAGTGAAGCCAAAAAGATTGCATTCAGGCAATACAAAAGACATAGGCAGAAGGGATAGGGAGAAGTACCAGGAGAAGCAAGCGGAGGCAGGGAGGTCAAGGAAGCCAAAGCTCAGACAGAGAACACATTGCAAAATCAGTGGGTAGAGGGAACAAAACCTTTTACAGGTACATAAGTGAAAAAAGAAAGGCAAAGGGAGGGATAGTGAGACTGAAGGGGGAGGATGGGGGCCACGTGGAGGATGACAACAGTAAAGCTGACATATTGAACATGCATTTCTGCTCAGTCTTTACTGAGGAAGTGGAGGGTAATGGGTCTGAAGGGAGTACAAGGGGTGAGAATGGTACAGAAATGGACACAAGTCCCTTTACACGAGAAAGGGTCCTGAAAGAACTGGAAGTAATAAGAGTTGATAAAGCAATGGGGCCAGATGGGGTGCACCCAGGGTCCTTAAAGAACTAAGAGAGGTGGTGGCTGAACCTCTGGCTATCCTGTTTAGCCAATCACTGGAAACAGGAGGTACCCAAAGACTGGAGGATAGCAGATGTAGTCCTCTTATACAAAAGTGGGAACAAAGAGGCGAGGGAACTACAGACCAGTCAGTCTCACCTTGGTAGTGGGAAGATCATGAAAGCACTACTGAAGGAGATTGGTGGAACATCTGGTTGTCAATGGACTACAGGACCCAAGGCAGCATGGTTTCACCAGGGAGAGTCATGTCAGACCAACCTCATTGAATTTTTTGACTGGGTGACTAGGGAGGTGGATCAGGGGAGGCAGTGGACATGGCCTATCTGGACTTCAGCAAGGCCTTTGACACTGTGCCACATAGAAGACTATTACACAAACTGGGAATATGGGTGTGGGCAGGACAGTAGTGTGGTGGTTGAGTAACTGGCTGGGCGGCAGGACACAGAGGTGGTGGTAAATAGCTGTCACTCCACAGGGGAAGAGTGACCAGTGGGGTACCACAGGGATCAGTGCTGGGACCGGTCCTATTCAGCATCTTCATCAGTGACATTCGCGGGACCTAGAAGGCAGAATTTCACCGTTTGCTGATGACACAAAGCTCTGTAACAGAGTAGACACACAGAGGGTGTAGACAGAATGAGAAGGACCTGCAGAAACTTGAAGAATGGTCAGGGGTTTGGCAGTTGAAATTCAATGCAAAGAAGTGCAAGATAATGCATATGGGACAAAAAACCTGGCACAATATATCAGTTGGGGGTGAGGATATAGCATGCACCAAGCAGGAAAGGGATCTTGGGGTTATCATCTCTGATGACCTCAAGGTAGGAAACAGTGTGACAAGACAGCAGGTAAAGCAAATAGGATGCTGGGATGCATAGGCAGGGCATCACCAGCAGGAAAGGAGGTCATAATTCCACTATACAAGACACTAGTGAGGCCCCACCTGGAGTACAGTGTACAGTTCTGGAGACCTTACCTACGTAAGGACACAGACAGGAGTAGAGAAGGTTCAGGAGGGCAACAAAGATGGTGCATGGATTGCATCACAAGTCCTATGAGGACAAGTTGAAGGAACTGAACATGTACTCTCTGGAGGAGAGGAGGAGAGAGGGGATATGATAAGAGACATACAAGTATCTTACAGGGAGGAACAGGGTGCAGGAATACACTATTTTTAAGTGAAAAGATGTTCCAGGACTAGAGGCATGGGATGAAGTTGGAGGGAGGACAATTCAGAAGAAGCGTGAGGAAGAATTTCTTCACAGAGCGGGTGGTGGACAAGTGGAACACCCTGCCAGAGGAAGTGGTGGGGCTGAAACAATCACGGGATTTAAGAATGCATGGGATAGACATAAAGGAATTCTGGAGGTCAGGGGTAAGGGGCAACAGACTTCTAGGTAAACATAAACTGAACTTACAAGCTCAAATGGGCAGACTGGGTGGGCCATAGGCCCTTATCTGCTGACACTGTCTATGTATCTATGTTTCCTGGAGACCTTCAGAATATCCAAAACTCCCTGAGAAAGATGTAGAGCTAACTGCATATTCTAACTCTTCAAGAGCCAGGCCTTGAGATTGAGAGACTGGAGATTGGGGTACCAGATCCGCCCCTGGGAGGAGGACAGGAGATTGTATGTCCTGGGCAGAGACAGGGAACGTGACACTGACAAGGACAGCAGCAGAGGATACCAAGGCTGTCTGGCCCAATCTGGAGTCACCAGTATCACCGTGCAGGGTTGAGTCCTGATCCTGATCAGAACTCTGAACAGCAGAGGGAAGGGAGCGAAGGCACAGAGAAACCTGC
The DNA here is from genome assembly GCA_016271365.2 of Neoceratodus forsteri. Classification (NCBI taxonomy): domain Eukaryota; kingdom Metazoa; phylum Chordata; order Ceratodontiformes; family Ceratodontidae; genus Neoceratodus; species Neoceratodus forsteri. Next base: position 143,340,643 of record JADMNL010000024.1, read on the forward strand.
CCTTCTAGTCCAAAAAGATAGCACCCTGGGGAACCGTCCCCAGGACTGGAGGTCTGCAACAAAACAGAGGAGGTTCATGATTGTCCGGTGCTGCAAAAAGATCTATCTCTGGAGTGATCCACCTGGAGAAGATGACCTTCAGGATGGAGGATCCAGGGACCAATCGTGGTGTCCCTGTGAAATTCTGCTCAGAACATCTGCTAGTACGTTGTCCTCCCCTGGAAGGCGAACTGCTATCAGAGAAGTCTGAAGAGAACAGGCCAGAGACCACAGCTTCATGGCTTCTGTGCACAAGGCCGAGGACCGAGTGCCTCCCTGCTTGGTGATGTACCACACTGTGGTGGTGTTGTCCGTTCTGGCGTGGACCACCTTGCCCTTGACTGAATCCGGAGCTCTGCAGGGCTAGGAAAACTGCCCTGAGTTCCAGGAGATTGATATGAAGGAGAGACTCCTGTGGAGACCAGAGCCCTTGAGCTGTCAGGGCTCCCAGGTGGGCTTCCCCACCCTAGGAGAGAAGCATCCATAGTTAGAACTACTGATGGGACTTGAGGGACAAATGGAACCCCTTGTCTGAGGTTGTCCTGGTCCAGCCACCACTGGAGAGCTTGGACCAGAGTCTGAGTCACTGGAATCAGTTTGGTAAGTGAATCCTTCTTTTGAGATCAAAAAGACCTCAGATGAAACTGAATGTCCCTCATCTGGAACCTTGCTCCCTGCACCACTGCCATGGAAGCTGCCATGTGGCCCAGGAGCTGAAGGAACTCTCTTGCTGGGCGGTAGACCTGAGGTCAAAAGGAAGAAGCGAGATCCACTAGGGCCTTTACCCTTGCCAGGGGAAGGAAGGCTTTTGCTTGTACAGTGTCCAACTCTATGCCTATAAAGGTGAGAAGTTGAACTGGTTCGAGTACAGACTTTGGAAGACTGAGAAGAAACCCCAGGGAGCTGAGTAGGTCCTGGGTAGTTTGAAGAGCTGACTTGACCTGTAAAGGTGACTGTCATCCAGATACGGGAAGATGGTGATACCCTGTCTTCTGAGGTAAGCCACCACTACTGCAAGGCACTTTGTGAACACCCTTGGAGCTGATGTTAGGCCCAATGGCACGGCTCTAAATTGGTAATGGCCTGAAGGCAACTCAAACCTGAGGTATTTTCTGTGGAAGCACCTGATAGGAATATGGATGTAGGCATCCTTGAGGTCCAGAGATGCTAGCCAATCCCCTGGCCTTAGAGAGGGAAGGATTATTCCCAGAGTTACCATTTTGAATTTGGGCTTTGAAATGTGTTTGTTCAGATACCTTAGGTCTAGGATGGGTTGCCATTCCCCCCCGTTTTCTTTGGAGTAAGGAAGTACCTGGAATACAGTCCTTTTCCCTTGTGCTGAGTAGGAACTTTCTCTATAGCTCTGAGAGCTAGAAGAGAGGAAACCTCTGCCTCTAGGGCAAGGGTTTCTGAGACTGATGCAGGTGGAAAAGACTTTTGGAAATTTTTGGGACCCACTTGTCTAAGGTCAGAGACTTCCAGGCCTGGCAGTAGTAAGCCAGCCTGCCTCCTACTGGAAATGGGGAGTCGACCCAGGCTGACACATCAGGGTTTCTGCTTGGCAGGAGCCTTAGACTGAGAGGAGGAGGGAGCAGCCCTGCTCATCCCCCTCCTACCCCTTCCTCTGAAGAACCCCCTCTGTGGGAAGGGAGAAGAGGCCTGGGCCTGCCCCTAGACTTCTGCTTGTGCAGAGTGGCCTGCCTTTCCTTGGCCTGTGCACTCCTGTACATGGTCCTGCATTCATCCATTTTCTTCATGTAAGCCTCCGTCTGCTCCCCAGAGAGTTACCTACTGCAGGAAAATCCATGGCCTTAGTCTGGGTATCCTGTGAAAAGCTAGCACATCTGAGCCAAGCATGTCTTCTGAGAGACAAAGATGTAGCCATGACTCTAGATGCCAGATCACTGGAGTCCACAGCAGCATGAAATTGCATTCTGGATGCCTCAATTCCATCAGCAGCCACCACCTCCAGCTCCTTGGCTAACGGAGGAGAGGCCTGTTTAGCCAGTTCCAGAACCGTATCCCATCTGGATTTCTGGTACCTGGCTGTGTAGGCCATTTAAGTAGCCTGCCCGAGTCCCAAAGAGGATGCCAAATACTGTTTTTTGATCATGGCATCCACTTTCCTGGAGTCCTTATCCAGGGGTGTGTGAAGCCAAAGGAATGTTAGCCCTGTCACAGGCTGCAGTCTGCACTACCCCAACATGGCTGCAATGACTATAAAGGAACTCTGCAGCCGAGCCTGATAACGAATACCTCCTGTCCATTCTCTTATCCACAGGAGGTACTGAATTAGGGGTTTGTAAAATGTTGTGTGTCTGTTTCCCCAAGGATTTATGAAGAGGATAGACAGCTTTTTGGACTCTGGGATGGCCATCATTTCCACAAAATCAGGCTCTTCATCCTCCTCTCTTGGCTTCAACCAAGGAAGCTGCAGGGTTTATGCCACCTTTTGTAGAACAAAAGTGTGAAGGACTCAGACAGCCTGGGAGGAGAGACACCTGAGGGTCTGTCTGGTTCAATGGGCACATCCAGACCCCCTTCATCATCACCGGGATAGTCTTCATCTCCCTCCCACTCCTCATAATAAGCATCTGGGTCATAATCCAGAGGAGACGGATCCGACTGAACCGACCGCCGAACCGGTGGTATCGGTTCGGACAGAACTGGTCTAAGTGACTGGACAGTACTAATCGCTTTGGCTATTTCGTCCGCGGTTGGAGAGTGGGATACAGGATCCGAACTGGCAGACTTGCGCTTTTTCTTTGACGGAACCGACCTCTCTGGCTCTCCTTTTGCCCGAGGAGGTATTACCTAGGTCAGTAGGCACCTCCTCAGGTTCAGCCGCAACCGAATCAGGCTGGCCATCCTGATTTACGGACTTCTTGGCCTCCCTTTCCTTCAGCCTACTCAGTCTTTTATCTAGAGTGGATTTAGGAAAGTTTTTACAGATTTGGCAGTCTGACTTGAGGTGGTCAAACCCCAGACAATAAACACAGATGAGGTGGGGGTTGGCCTTAGCAAAGGCCTCCCCACACTCAGTACAGTGTTGAAATCCAGTGGGACCGGTTTTCTTCTTGGGTTTCTCAGACATGGGCAACCTAACAAGTTACCCTATTGCAGCTTTCAAGCCAGGTAATACAACAACCGATTGGTTACAAACCATGTCAGGGGCTTTTTAAAAGAACCAGCAAAAAGTCCGGTTCTTTTGAAACCGATCGTTACCAGAACACCACACTAATCCCAGAAAAGAGAGAAATTAATTTTAACAAAGTTGGTTCCAAACCGGACCAAACGGGAAGAAACCGAGAAAAAAGACAATTTCCACTTTTTCACCAAAATAAAACACAGTCACTATCTTTCTACACACTACCTGTACCGTAGACAGAGGCTGGAAATCCGAAAATAACAAAAAATATGCGGTTTAAACCGAATGCTTTTCTTTTACCGACCGAGCAGAGGAAATCTCCGGAGCGACTTCACTGTTAGGCGGAGTACAGAATCTGACGGTTACACTGGGAAGTACCACAGAGAAAGGTTTGAAAACCGAGCTCAAGCTCAACGTTCTATGCTTCTGCATAGAGTTAACGGTTTCCTCTCCGGGGCAGTTCAAGTGCTGGGGCTAACTGTATTATGTCTGAATATAGCAAGACTTCATGTTGTTTAAATAACATCACTGTTGAAGGATGCCACTGAACAATCAGGATATAAGATTTTTTTTTTTGTATCATTTATTTACCCCGTGTCCAATCAGCCTCTCCTTCAGGCCTTCTGCCAAGGAGCTCCCCGTCCTCTACTCTGAACCCACCCCAGCACCAGCTTCCTGATCTCATATTGCAGCCGCCCAGGGTAGCCCGATGTAAGCCATCATTGGGCGGGTTCCCTCCTTCCGTGGGGAAATTACCTTCCTGCATTTCTTTTCTCGGCCCTGGGTGCTGCTGAGATCAATCCTGGCTCTCCGGAGGCTCCATGGAGCCAGGAGGTCAAGCGGCAAATCATCCAGTCCCTTGGATGCCATTTTCTGTGTTTCTTGGCACCCTGTCTTCGCTCCAATCTTGTAGTGCCCTCAGTCTCCACCGGGGGCCACTACAGAGCGAAGCATCACCCTAACCCACCCCAGGAGAGGAGAGCAGTCCTCTGGACGCTCAATCCTCTCCTACCCCTGCCGATCCCCAGCGACCAGAGTCCGTTCCTGAACCCGGGTCGCCAGTGTGGTCCGAGATAAGGCACTAGCGCCTCAGCCCTCTGCACCACCAGGATGGCCTGGGATTTTTTATAACAAGGGGTAAGGACAGGGACCTAGGTAACTGGTAGAGTGCCATCAGGTGACAGTGCATTAATGCACACTATCGGCACAATTTGAGTGAAGGGGTTCCCAACATACAGAATCACTGGGCACAAGCAGAACGGATCTTGTTTTTCTGCATCACTGAATGAACGTGAAAGGCAGCCATTTGTAATGGGCAGCTTAGTGAGAGGTACATATTATTGTCCCTGCGTCGCTCTATGGCTCCTCAACTACCCACAACACGGATCTCCAGGGACCAAGCGCACAGTGAATCGGGAGAGGGAGTGCCGACTTTTGAGTGTGTGTGTATGTCTCTCTTTGTCTCTTGAGTGAGTGGACAGTGTAGCACAGTGAGCGGTGGAATGGTGCACAGCAGCACTGTACATTTGGCATCCTGATTACTGCACAGCGAGAGACACACACTTTACACCCAGGTTGCTGCAATCTGCGGTCTGTCTCTCTCTGCAGCTGCACTGTGCTGTGTGTCGACATTTTCCACCCACAGTGTCTCTGGTCGGGCTACTGTTACCCCTAGCTCCGTAGTCAAACAGCTCCGACAGGTCCTGAATTCAAGAGCAGATGGAGTGACACAGAGCGAGTGTGAGTCATGCAGAATTGCTGCAATGTCCTGTTGTGATTTGCTGTCAAGTGCCATCCTGTCCCACAGCAGTTGTAGCTGCCGTGCCCCTTGGAGGCTGTTTTTTCCCCTGCCACCTTTTCTTGAAAGATTTACCCGTTTGTGACGTATCCTGAAGCATGCGGTCTCCTGTGTGGGGGTTTTAGCTTTCAAGAGTGTGCTGTGTTGCCCCCGCCAACCGCAGTAGACACACAGTATGAACAAAACCAGGCTTTCCTGCTGTCATGTCTGTTGTCACTATGCTGACTCTCTGGTGCTCCATGTGGTCGTGGCCCCCCCCCCACCTCCCTGATGCTCAGCACACCGAGCACGACTCTCTCCAGTTTTCAGCCGCAGTGTCTCTGTTGCTGTTTGCATGCACCACTTCACTAAGCACCTGCACAGAGTCGTCCTGTGACAGCTGGAGAGAGAGACATGCACCAAAAGTCACTGAACTTGAAAAGTCGTGTAGTGTCATGTGTGTCTCTTTTTGTGGCATGACTTCTGAGGTGTCTCCCCCTCTCGGCTGCGTGTAGAATGAGATACACAATGAGCGCTGTCGGCAACCTGGGGAGTGCGCGACAGAGAGAGAGACAGACCGAAGATTACTGACCGAGACAAGTGAGCGCCTGTCATGTCCCCAGCGTTCCCGGTAGTGCCATCCTGCAATTATCATTTCGTTACCCTCCCCAAGTCAGTTTATGTATCCTCCCGTCCTACCACATTTCCAGCTGCACTGCCCTCCTGTCCCACCGCAGCTTGCCAGCAATCCCCTGGTGTTGGCTCCTGTTTCTCCACTGCTGAGTTTGTGTAGAACAGCTGAGTACAGCATTGCCGAGTCACATTCACAAGTGACTCGTTTCGAGATTTGCTGTTGTCCCGTACTACACTGTCCTCCTTTACCGAGAGAGGCAGAGAGCTGGAACAGCGTGGTGAGGGAAAGCTTAACTCTGTGTGGTGGGGAGAGAGAGAGACATGCGCCGAAGGGAGACACAGTGAAAGCCAGCACAGTAGACACAGCGACAGTAGCAGTGTGTAAATCAAAGTTGTTGCACTATCCTGTGTCTCTGTATCAAGTGAGTGCCTGTCGTAATGAGGAGTGGGCGGGGTGTGCAGCACACTGTGCTGTATGTAACTGGGGGCTACTTTATCTGGGGAAAGGATACATCCCAAAATCCAGACTTTCTTCATTTTACATAATTTTCTTTTTGTTTGGTAACAGTGGGTACCATGTTATAAATGCAATAACCCACCAGGGTGTGCTGTTATTGGGGGTTAAAGAACACCAGATGTGCTGTGAGGGCACTCGGCCTGTGGCCTTGTGCCTCACAACGCACCCAGGTGTTCATTAATCCCCAATAACAACACACCCTGGAATGGGTTATTGCTTACTTCTTGCCATTGTATAACAAAAGGCATTGTATAAATTACATATGATGTGGCCTTAATGAAAATATCACAGATATTTTCATTAGGGCCATGTCACATCTATCTATCTCCATCCCGATGATACCCAGTTCTACCTGGCTTTCACACTGGGAAGGACAGATGTGGTTGACATGCTAAATAAGTGCTTGTCCGAGATCCGGGCTTGGATGTCGTAGAATTAGTTTGATCTCAACCTGGGGAAGACTGAAGTGTTGGTGGTTGAGCCCGGTCGGGGGGGACGGGGGTTTCTGGGGAAGATTAGGGCTTTTTATTGACCCAGCCAAACTGGAGGCCTCCACTAAGGTGAGAAATTTGGGCGTCCTTCTGGATGGCGAACTGACACCTGAGGCTCAGGTGTCGGCAGCTGTCCAGAATGGATTTTACCATCTGCATAATACGGCCTGAATAAGATCCCTTATCCTCGACGACTTGGCCACACTGACACATGCGTTTGTTACCGTGAGGCTCGACTACTGTAACGTGCTCTGCCTCAGTCAGGGGGGTGCAATGCAGTGTCTGCAGCTAGTGCAGAACGTTGTGGCCTAGCTACTGACAGGCTTCCCGAGGTCCTGCCATATTACGCCAGTGCTGCGTGAACTGCACTGGCTGCTGGTGTGCTGGTGCATCTTCTTTAAAATAGGTTTGCTGACCTATATGGCCCTGCACAGGCTGGGTACGGGTTACCTGAGGGAGCTTCTGCCTCCCTACGCCCCTGGACGTTCTCTCCAGTCAGCGGGGCAAGGCCACCCGGAGGTCCCCAGAGTGAGACTAAAGTCTTCCGGGATCGGGCCTTTGAGGTGGCCGCACCAATCCTCTGGAACTTTCTGCTGGGGTACCTGAGGGAGGCCTCCTCCACAGAAATATTTAAAAGAAGGCTAAAGTCTTTCTTCTCCCAACAAGCCTTCAGGGACTAAGTAATGATTAAGTTATAACTGGGAGTCTTTATTGTTTACATTTTTATGAAATATTTATTTTTTAGTATGTGTTATTTATATTTATTCATATTCTGTGTTGGATTACATTGTTATAAATTGTTGCTTTTATATTTTGTAAAGGTGCTCTGAGCCTTTGGGGAAGGGCGCCTTAAAGAAATAAAATCAATCTTATCTATCATACCTACCTACACATTTGTACATATATACTTAACCTATCACTACACGTGGGTCCACTCTTACAACCCAAAGAGTGGTCTCAGAATACATACTAACATTCAAAATAAACAGTTTCCAAATTTTCCCCAAAGTGGCAACCTCACTTTTAAGGAAATGTTGCAGCATTCCCAACTGATATGTACTTGTGCCTGGACCCTTTTCACAATTTCTCTCTCCATTTTCTGTTTGCCTGGTCTGTAAAACCAGCTCTGTATAATATCAGCCCCTACTGTGCCACTGTCCATTCTCCAGCCAGTGACCTCATCAGTTACAGTCAGTGACTCCCGATACTGGCAATCCTTCCATTTGATTCATCTTTGATGACAAACACACTGCAGAGCTGGTAAGGGATTGGGAAGGGAAACAGAATGCTGGGATGTACTGGGAGGGGTTTCCACAGCAGGAGAGATAATTTTTCCCCTGTGCAGGATCCTGGTATGCACGCACCTGTGTGCAGTTTTGGAACCCCCACCTACGAAAGGACATAAGCTGCAGACAGTGCAGAAGAAGGTGGCCAACATGATATAGGGTCAGCAATGGAGAATACATGAGCAAAAAATACAGGTTACTCACCTGTAACAGGAGTTCTAGGAATGGTATATGTTGTTCATCCACACTGTCTGGCAGGTATCCTTGCCGCTAGGTCTTCAAGCTGGCTCCTCCCACCCACCCAGGTGGTAAAACTCTCGGCTCCACCCCATGACGCCAGATCTGGCCCGCTGGAAGCTCAGGTTGTGCATCAAAGCCGGGGAGGTCGGGTGGGTCGTGTGGATGAACAACATATACCATTCCTAGAACTCCTGTTACAGGTGAGTAACCTGTATTTCTAGGGACATGGATATGTTGTTCATCCACACTGTCTGGCAGACTCCTAGCAGTTCTCCGGGAGGAGGGAGGCAAGGCGCACACCCCTACTTAGGGAATAAAGACTGGAGAACCAAGGCCCCAAAACCAGCATCCCGGCGTGACTCAAGGTCGATGTGGTAATGGGGATGAAGGTGTGTGCTGACTTCCAGGTAGCAGCCCTGCAGATATCGTGGATAGGGACGTCCCTGGAAGCAGCCACCGATGCAGCAGTATGGCGGGTAGAATGAGCTTATCCCTCTGGGAGGCTCCATGCCCGCCAACTTATAGCAGAGATCTATGCAGGAGGTGACCCACCTGCTTATCGTCTGCTTGGCTGCAGGTCTGCCAGGTGCGGCTTCAGTGTAGGTGACAAACAGCTGGCGAACCTCTCCCCGAATTTCAGCCGTGCGCTCCTTATAATAAGCGAGCGCCCTTCTAGGGTCCAAAGTATGGAGCCTGTATTCGGCCTCCGAGGTGTGATTGGGGTAGAACACCGGCAGAGTCAACACCTGGTTAAGGTGAAACTCCGACACCACCTTCGGAAGGAATTTCGGGTGGGGGCGCAGGACAACCTTGTCCCTGTGGAAGACCAGGTAAGGAGACTCGATGCAGAGCGCCTGGAGCTCTCCCATCCTTCTGGCTGACGTGATAGCCACCAAGAAGGCGGTCTTCCACGACAGGTGAGAGAGTTCACACCTGTGCATTGGTTGAATGGCTTGCCCATGAGCTTTGCCAGTACCAGCAGTAAATCCCACAGGAGGTGGAGGTTCTGCACGGAGGAAATGTGATCAAGGCCTTTGAAAAGCGCCAGACCACCTTCTCCCTGCGCCACCGACTGCCCCCGCCCGCGCCCGGCAAGCAGAGATGGCTGCCAGGTGTACTCCTTAGGGTCGCCAACCTAAGCCCTTGACGAAAGGGACCATAAACAGTCCAAGATGCTTGCCAAGGAACAGGAGGAAGGGTCCAAGCCCTTGCCCTGACACCAAATGGAAAATCTCTTCCATTTGAAGGCATAGCATTTCCTGGTCGACTCCTTACGGGACGCCTCAACTACATTGAGGACCTCGTCAGAAAGACCCAAAGCCTGGAACTCTAGCCGCTCAGGAACCAGGCCGTCAGGTGCAGGGATTGAAGGTCCGGATGGAACACCTTCCCCTGATTGACTGAGAGCAGGTCCGGGCGAGCTGGAAGCTGCCTCGGGAGCCTGGAGCTGAGGCTGAGGAGATCTGGGTACCAGTCATGGGCCAGTCTGGGGCCATCAGAATCACCTGCGCCTTGTCCCTCCTTGCTTTGAGAAGCACCTTGTGTATCAAGGGAAATGGGGAAGGCGAGAAGAAGCCCGGGTCCACGGCTCGAGAAGGCATCCCCCTGCAGCGAGCCCTGCGGAGGGAGGCGGGCATGGAACAGCCTCAGCTTCGCGTTCTCCCTGGAGGCAAACAGGTCCACCTGAGGTGTGCCCCAATGGGAGAACAGATCTTGTACTACCTCCAGCAGGAGAGACCACTCGTGGGATGCAGCCCCTATCCGGCTCAGGGCATCGGCCAGGGTGTTGGAGGCTCCTGCCACATGAATGGCTAGGAGATCCGCCTCCAAGCTGCGAACGAGTGACCAAATGTGGAGAGCTTCCTTGCATAGAAGCATGGAGTGCGTCCCGCCCTGGCGGTTCAGATAGTACATGGTCATGGTATTGTCCGTCTGGACTCGGACCATTTGACCCCGGAGAAACGGAGCAAAGGCGGTGAGAGCTAGGCGGACCGCTCGGAGCTCCAGCAGGTTGATGTGGCATCGGACTCCCCGGGACCAGAGACCGTGGCGCCTGGTGTTCCCCAGATGGGCACCCCAACCCATCAGAGAGGCATTGGTCGATAGAGAGACCGCGGCTCGGGCGGACAAACGGGATGCCCTCCTGCAGATGAACTGGAACGGTCCACCACCGAGAGCGTTCCACATCCCCGGGTCACCGTCACTAGCTGGTCCAATGGATCGCAGCGTTGTGACCACTGGTTGGCCAGTCCCCACTGAAGAGGGCGCATGTGCCAGCGTGCCCAATGGACCACGCTGGTACAGGCCGCCATGAGACCCAGGAGGCGCAGGAAGTCCCGGGCAGGGCGCGACTGCCCAACCAGAAATGACTGGGCAAAGGAGGTAAGAACCTCGGCCCTGTCCGCCGGGAGCCATGCTCTGGCTCGAAGAGAGTCGAGCTCTGCCCCGATGAAAAGAATCACCTGCTTCGGCTCGAGTTCCGACTTGGCCTCGTTGATGAGAAGGCCGATTTGAGAGCAAACCTGGAGGGCCAGATCTCTGGACCGCTCCACCTCCTGTCTGGAAGGGGCTGCTATCAGCCAATCGTCCAGGTAAGGGTACACCCGGACCCCTCAGTGCTGCAGGAAAGCTGTCACCACTGCTATGCATTTGGTGAAGACCCTGGGAGCTGGAGACAGGCCGAAGGGCATGGCTCGGAACTCGAAAAGGGATCCCTCCGCTAGAAAGCAAAGGAATCTCTGATGTGACGGATGGATAGGGATGTGAAAGAACGCGTCCTGCAGGTCCAGAGAGCAGAACCACACGCCGGGTTCCAGGGATGGTATTACCTGAGCCAGAGTGACCATCCTGAAGGTTCGAGACCTTAGGAACTTGTTTAGGTCGTGTAGGTCGAGAATGGGGCGCCAGCCCCCCGTCCGTTTCGGAACCAGGAAGTACCTGGACACAAACCCCGGGTCTGAGGGAGGGTCCGCCACCTCCCTGATCACCTCCTTTTGGAGGAGGAGAGCGATGTCGGCTCGGCGAGCCGACAGTGAGGCTGCGGACCCCGAGGTCCCCGAGGTGCGACGGCTCTGAAGGGCGGGGCCTGCTCGAACTCCAGAGGCAGGCCTGTTCCCACTACCTCCAACACCCACCTGTCCGTAGTAATAACGGACCAGGTGGAAAGGAAGTGCCGGAGCTGTCCCCCCACAGGGGGGAACCTGGGGTGAGGTGACGGGGTTGGGGGCGACACCCCTCAGCCCGTCACTGGGCAGGCTTGGAGGAGGGGCTGGCCGAGGGACCTCCTGGGCCTTTACCTCCCTGCTTCCTGTTGGAGGAAGCCCCGGGCTTGGGTTTGGGATGCCAAGCCCGAGCCTGCTGGCCCTGACGTTGCTGGGCCGGACGTGCCGCGGGCGCAGAAGGACGACAGGGCTTAGGCTGTGGTTTGCGCCTTGTCCTTCTGAGCGATGAGACAGAGTCCAAGGTAGCACTGGACTCTCGATCCTCTGCAGGTGACCTTCCACCCCAGGGCCGAAGAGGTCGGTCCCCAAGAAGGGACATCCGCCAACTTGTGCTGGGTATCCAAGTGAAGGTGGATATCCTCAGCCAAGCCCGACGACGCATAGCCACTGCGCCGCCACAGACCTGGCACATGAGTCCCCAATGTCCAAAGCAGTCTGAAGTTGCTGTTTGGCCACTGCCCTGCCCTGGTCCCGCACCTGCCTAACCGTGGTCTGCAGATCCGCGGGAAGATGAGGGACGACCTCGTCCAGGGAGCCCAACAGGACATGAGAGAAATGTGCCATGACGACGTCGAACTGGCCTGGCGAAGGCCAAGGGAGGACGAAGCGTAGACTTTTCGGCTTGGCATAGTCCAATTTCTTGACTACTTGTCGGGAGGTTTGTCCACATCCCTAGCTGCTCTCGCACGCCGAAAACGCTTGTCGGTAACTAACCCCTGCCGAGGGTGTTCAAAACCGACAAGGAACCGGTGACCGCGATACTTCCTGGCCATCCTGGGTCAAGGCGAGGGCAGGAAGCAGGCGCTGCCAGAGCTCCAAGGCCGGGCTCACTATGGCCTCGGCCACCGGAAAGGCCTCCGAGGGGAATCCTCGGTCCAGAATCTCCGTGAGGGATACCTGGCCCGCTAGAAACGGGTTCGAGCTCATCCGGTGGACTCCGAGATGAGCCGAGCAATCCCAGGAAGGACGAAGGGCTATCGTCCACCGACTGTCCTCCTGAGGACTCCAAGTCCATTCGCTTGGAGAAAAGGGAGGAATCGCTTCGACTCGAAGAGTCCTCAAAGAGCTGCCTGGCCTGAGCCACCTCCACCCGCCGAGGTCGATCGGGAGAGGTGACAGACAGCGTATGGGCAGTCCCTGAGCCGACCGAGAATTCTTGGTCGGAGCCCCAACTAACGGCTGTGGAGGCGGAGGTTCCACCGGAATCGGTGGGGCAGCTGGTTTTGGCCGAACAACCGGCCTGGGAACAGGCTCCTCGGATAAAACGAGGGGTTGTTTCGGCCGCTCCGGTGACAGCCACTTAATGGCCGGGGAAGGCAACAGCGTTGGCTTGTTCCCAGTCAGAAGGAGCTGTTGCCACATGAGGTCCTCATATCATCAACGCAACTTACGTCGAAGCCTCCCCTCGTCCGAGGAAGAGGATGAGCGGCGGCGCCGCTTGGCACGGTGCCGAGACCGAGACCGCTTATGACGGCGGGATCGACTGGACCGTGAAGAAGTCCGAGACCGAGAACCTCGGCTTTCCCGAGGACGGTGCGGGGAGGTGTCGTGGGGAACTGGCACTCCCCTCGGTTTGGAGAGTTCAACCAAGGCTCCGGAACCGAGGCACAGACAAGCCAACGGGTCTCAACTCCACCGGGGAACCGGGAGAGGGATTTCGGCCTCCCGCCGACAAAAATTGACCGCGTCGACGGGAGTCTCGGTCAACTGGCCTGACAGGGACACCGTGAGACCAGTGGCTGAAGCCGAGCGGTCGACCGAAGTCGACAGCCGACAACTCGGGGAGAGGGATCTTTCCTGCTCCCAAGAGCGTTGACGGTGGGACTTACCCTTGTCTCTCTTTTTGGACCGAGAAAACGGTCCAGCAGAAGTTGGTCCCTCACCTTTAGTAGAGAGGGTCAGACAAAGCTCCTTAAAAGAAGCTGAATAAGAGGCACCGAGAGAGAGCGGGACAAATGCCGCAGCCGAGGTAGAAGTGGCCCGCGCCGCCTCCTCTTCGAGGGCGATCATCTGCTCGAGCTGATCCGCCGAGCCCGCCGCCGCGGAAACCGCCGACCGGGCCTCTTTTGACTTCACCGGAGGAAAACGCCGGACGCCCAGTTGTAAATGGGCAGCACGGCTCGAGGACGTGAGGCCGGAAAAGGAAGCACAGGTCGCAGGCCCGCGGGTCGTGCTCCAGGCTCAGACAGTAGACGATCGCGGAGTGCAGACTGCCTCGAGACATCTTCTGCCCGCAACGCATCTCCGGAAACCGGAGTCGACTGTCCATCGCAGCCAGAGGGAGAGAAGACCAAGTCTTTAAGCAAAACTTTAAATTCGAAAATCAAGAATTAGAACCAGTCTTATACGCAGAGCGTTAGGAGGAACCTGAGCTTCCAAGCGGTAAGGAAGATCTGGCGTCATGGGGCGGAGCCGAGAGCTTTACCACCCGGGTGGGTGGGAGGAGCCAGCTTGAAGACCTTCCGGCAAGATTTAAAGCGGCAAGGATACCTGCCAGACAGTGTGGATGAACAACATATCCACGTCCCTAGAACTGGAGCGTCTCAACATGTACTCAGTACAGACCAGCAGTCAGAGGGGACACATGATTGAAATGTTTAGATACTTGCAGGGTATAAACAAAGTGGACACAAACCAGCTGTTCATAGAGAGTGGCAACACTGATATGGGGGATGGGGGGAATCAGAGAAAACTGGCAGAGGGTAGGTTCACAGGACAGAATAATAGATAAAAGGGTTAGGCTGGCCACTGCTCCAGAGGAAAGGAACCTGGGAGTCATCGCAAGGGACTCGCTGAAAGGGTGTATTAGGAGGGATTTTGATAGTAGGAGGAAGGAGGCAGTACTACCTCTCTATAGATCCCTGGTGAGACCCTAGCTGGAATAACCCAGTTTTGGAGTCCTCACCTGATGAAAGACAGAGACAGGCTGGAGATGTTACAGCTTAGGGTAACCAAAATGATTCAGAACTAACGGGACAATCCTGTGAGAATCGGTTTAGGGCACTAAACAAGTACTCGGTGAAGGCCTGAAGGGAAAGGAGCGACACTGTACTTTTTAAGTTCCTGAAAGGAATGAACAAGGTAAACAGTGAGGAACTATTCAACATGAATAACAAAGGGGCATGAATGGAAGCTGGGGGAATGTAGAACAGTTTACTTCATAAAAGAGTGGTTGAGCCATTAACAGTGTGCCAGCTGAGATGGTAGGAGCAAAACCAAAATGGGTTCAAGCACAGCTGGGTCAGAGTAAGAGATTTGATAGGCACGCAAGGGGTGACAGTAAGGCAGTGAGTGAGATGGGGAAGGGAGGTGAGGGTGAAAACTCCATCTAGACAATAGGCCCCAGGGTAAAACAAGGCAGACTGGATGCAGCAATGGTCTGCTAACAGTGTCTATGTTTCTATCTGCCAACCTAGCAAGTACTTTTTCACAGGGTGGGTGGTAGTTCAGTGGAATAGACTGCCTAAGAATCTGGTCAGTGCAAAATCAGTGAATGGATTCAACAGAGGGTGGGGCAGACATAAAGGGCTGTTTAAGAGAAGTAGGGAGGTCAGTGGGGGGGGGGGGGTGGTCTTGGTCTCCGGGGTGCATGCACCACCACACAAGGCAGACTGGGCTGACAGCCAGGCCTTCTTTTGCTGGTCGCTTTCTGTTTCTATGCTTTTTTTTTTTCATCAAAGCAGCAGCCCAAGAAAGAAGCGTATCCGTGTTGAGTCACAGACTGACTACAACCGATATCATCACTGGTAGAACATTTATAATGGCATGACAGGTTGGGGACTACATGCACAGTTGGTCTTAAAGCGACACTGTCAACGCTTTTAACATATTATTTGTAGCTGAAACCCCACATTTTGATTGCTTACTTTCTCTAAAATTCATCGATATTGCTGGTTGTTTTGTCTCCTTCCTTAGAACTGAAATGCATACAAATGGTGCATTTATACCCAACCTTTTTATTTCAAGACCTTGATCTACTGTTATTTTATACTTCCTGAACATTAGGAACACCCCAAACAGTGCACCCACTCATCATGGGCAGGAGATCAAGTAGAAGCTGCGGTGACACTGTAGGTAGGGGAAAATGGACTGATTGGATGGACCAAGCGGTCCTTATCTGCCAGCAAATTATATGTTTCTATGTCATAAAACAGTCTCCTGTCCTCCCACTGTATCTCAAGTGTCTAGACTGTGTTGTGCTGTTCCCAAGTTCAGGAAAGGTGCAGTGGGAGTTGATCAAGGAAGGTAAATAAAAATGTTTTGTGCGGTAACACCAGTAGGGTGAGCAGTCTGTTTTTCACTTTTAAAAAGAAAAAAGGAATCAGACCATCAGCAGCCTCTACAGAATGTGCCCAATCAGTTTTAAACAAGGGTCACTTTGAGGCCTAATGGGGTTGACAGTGTCCCTCTAAAGAGCAGGCAGCAATTAAAGAGAGATGCACAAAAACAGAACAGGGTAGGGCTACACTGTAGCCAAGGAGGTAGAGTGTCATGCTCTCACAACAGGAACCAAGGTTCAGAAGTGGACCTGGGGCAGGCGGCCGAGGGGGCTCAGCAGCGCACTCAGCCTGGGGAGGCATGACACAGGATTCCGGTGTCGCAGCAACCCTGCGGTGCTTGACTCCTCCGCAGGGGTTCACTGTGTGCGTGGCCTGACAGGGGCACCATCCAGTATCAGCAGGAGGTAGATGGGGAGAAAAGACCAAAAATCCATGTTCCTCGGACACTTCTGTGACAGCCTCCAGTACTCTCAGGCCATGCTCAGTGTGGTTCCCCACTCATCCAACTGCAAAGGGAGCAGCGGATGTGGCTTCGAGGACACCAGTACACACACGCCCTGTTCTGTGTGGATCCCCCCTGGTCCAAAAGTGGGAGGTTGTGGCTGATAGGGCTGTGAGGTCACGGCACCCTCAGGCCCCACTGTGTGTGGATCCCCACTGGCCCGATACTAGGGGGAGCAGCTGATGGGGCTGTGAGGTCACTGGTACTCTCGGGCCCTGCTCTGTGTGGATCCCCACTTGCCCGACAGTGGGGAGAGTGGCTGATGAGACTGTGAGATCACTAACATTCTCAGGCCCCACTTTGTGTGGATCCCCACTGGTCCAATAGTGAGAGGTTGTGGCTGATGGGGCTGTGAGGTCACCGGTACTTTCAAGCTGCACTCTGTGTGGATCCCCACTGGTCCAATAGTGAGAGGTTGTGGCTGATGGGGCTGTGAGGTCACCGGTACTTTCAAGCTGCACTCTGTGTGGATCCCCACTGGTCCGACAGTATGGCGCACAGCAGATGGTGCTGTGAGACCACCGGTACTCTTGAGCCGCGCTCCATGTGGATGCCCACTGGTTCAATAGTCGGGGGCGCAGCAAATGGGGCTGTGAGGTCACCGGTACTCTAGGGCCCTGCTCCGTATGGATCCCCACTGGTCTGACAGTGGGAGCACAGCAGATAGGGCTGGGAGGTTGTTGGTAAAAGAGCCTGGCAGTGAGGTGAAGGTGGTGGTCCTGGAAGCGAACAGGGGTGGGGGGCTGAGAAAAGAAAGGCACTGGAGTATGCAATATGAATCAGGAAGGCAGCAATCCCGTTTGAGGAGTAATAGGAAACACAAGTAGCAGCTGTGGATTATTTTTGGCTGAAATCTGACACATTGCAAAGGATGGCTACACATACACAATTCTTTACAGTAGTCAATCAATGAAATCTGTATCCCCTTTTGTCATAATATAAATTTCACCTGCATGAGAGTACCAGCTGCAGATTCTGTCATCCCTAGACCTCTGCAGTACTGTGCACAAGGAGAGCCCACTGAAACGAGACAAGTTGTGTGTATGCGTTTATCCTGAAGCCGATTTTAATGGGACACATGGTGCTGGTAACCAAGGTAATGTAACATTTGTATCAGAGATGCAGTATAGTAATGAGGGTGGGAAATGTTCATCACATAGGTTTTAAAAACAGAGATACAGCCGAGCATATGACTTAAGACTGTCCACAACACTAAAGATCTCAGGTGCAAGGGGACATGTGTACCACTATGGTTTCTGCCGTCACATGCCATGGCCCAGTGCTGCATTCTCTTTCTCGTGTCCTTTTCTAGCAGGGTGTTTGGAGGCACCAGGGGACAAGCACGGCTGTTTCCAAAACAAAGCTAATCTTTGTCAAAGCAGATGGCTCCATCACGGGTAGAGAGCTTGCTGGAGTCCCTTACCATCCGTCTTTGCTTCACGGACCCAGGTAGGTGATTGAGGAGTGTTACAGCATGTCAACCAGCTTGAAGCAACTTTCTTGTTTTACAGGGTGCACATTGACAAAGGTTTTATATAGCACTGCTCCCTTGGGGAGGCGGCAGATCACCTTGAGGACCTCCTCGCTGCTAGGTGGGGGAATGTGGACCCTTTTCGTGTATCGGACAAACCCATCCTCCAGGGCGAAGAGAGTGTTTTTCCGGCCCAATCCCACCTGGAACACAAGGGAGATGTGAAGATATGAGAGAAAAGACTTAAATGGAGACTTGACACCAACGTTGTGACAGACCAGATGGAACATGGGACTTTTTTTTCTGTTGTCATTTTCTATGTTTCTGTGACCAGCATTCTGCTGGACGAAGCAGCAGGGTGGTGGCATTTTCTTAAAAAATAGTAAGTAACTAACTGCAGCTTTTAAAAAATACTATACAAACATATGAATAAGCCAGCAGAATAAGGCTATTTAGTCTGCTCATACTGTACAGTCCATGGCTTAAGCTACTGATGCTGCCCCCCCAATCCTCCCATTCTTTCCATTCACCCCACCTTCCCCATGTGTCTATCCCAGCCTCTCTTGAAGCTGCCCGCTATCTTCAATGAGACCACCTCCTCCAGTAGCGCATTCCAACTGGTCACCACCCTTCTCCATAAAGAAGTGCCTCCTAATCTTTCTCCTCTCCAGCTTAAGACTGTGCTCCCTCGTGTTACGGCTGCCACTTGGCCTAACAGACCCTCATCTACCCTATTTATCCTTTTCAAGTACTTAAAGGTCTCAATAATGTCCCCTCTCTCCCTCCTCTCCTCCAGGGAGTACACATTCAATACCCTCAACCTCTCCTCGTATCCTTTACCCTGCTGATCCTGATCATCTTTGTTGCCCTCCTCTGGACTGTCTCCAGCACTCTAATGTCCCTTTTGTGGTGTGGGCACCAGTACTGTACTCCATACTCTAGATGTGGCCTCATCAGTGACCAGTACAAGGGCAGTATAACCTCTTCTCACATACTGCTGATCCCCCTAGTTATGCATCCCAACACCGTTTGCACTTGCTGCGGCCTTCTTGCACTGCGTGGAGTGCTTCAGGTTGGTAATGATCATCACCCCCTAGATCCTGCTCCTCTTCAGCTGCAGATACCCAGACCCATCCCACGCAGTACTCCATCCTGGTATTCTTGCCTCCAATGTGCATAACTCAGCCAAGCTGTCAGATCTCAGATTACCTCTCAAGCTTTTGCAGATTGTCCTGTAGGTCTTGTATCCTTTTGGCCGTGTCCACCCTTCCAGGGAGCTTGGTGTCCTCTGCAAAGAGGCACATTTTGCCCTTAATGTCATCCCCAATGTCACTGATGAAGACAAAAACAACACTGGTCCCAGCACTGAGCCCTGTGGGACCCCACTGGCGACCTCCCTGGTTCCGTAAAACTCACCCATTACCACTACCCTCTGGGTTCTGTCCCTCAGCTAATTTTCTATCCATCTGGACATCTTCTCCCCAACCCCAAAATCCACCAACTTCCCGATCAGCCCTTTGTGAGGTACAGAGTCAAAGGCTTTGCTGAAGTCCTGATATAGGATGTCCACTGCTTGACCCGTCTACTGCCTCAGTGACCCAGCCAAAGAAATCAATCAGATTCATTTGACACAAACTCCCTCCCATAAACCCGTGCTGCCTCACATCCTGGAGACCATACTCCTCTAGATATTCTACCAACCATTCTTTAAAAAGCAACTCTGCACTTTAGCATGTGCTTTTATAAATAAGATGTTTCAGCTGTTACAATTTACTACAGAATACATTTTTTTTTCCATTTTCAATGTTCCTCTCCAAAATTTACAGCACATCTTTGTAGTCCATCTAAAATGTCTGTATAGAAAACGTTTGCTTCTACCCCATTTACAAAGAAACAGAATTTGACAGCAGATAAGGATCGCTAGGCCCACCTAGTCTGCCCATTTCCATACCTAATTGATAAGCTGCAGATCCTAGTTAATCAACAGCCTACTTCCTCCTACCCACCACTTGAATTGCCTTATCTCTATCCCATGCATTCTTGAATTCCCCCACTGTTTTTGACTCCATGACCTCCTCAGGAAGGCGTTCCATGCATCCACAACCTTCTCCATGAAAAAATACTTCCTCACATTACCTCTGAGTCACACCCCTCCCCCCATAATCTTCAAAATGTGCCCCCTTGTTCTTGTACATCTCTTTTTCTGAAAGATGCTACCCTCTTTGAATTTGTTGATTCACTGGAGATACGTGAAAGTTTCTATCATGTCCCCTCCCCTCCTTCGAGGGTATACATATTAAGCTCCTTTAGTCTCTCTTCATATGGCTTCTGGTGCAGACCCTGCACCATTTTAGTTGTCCTCCTCTGGACAGCCTCCATCCTGTTCATGTCCTTGCGGAGGTGGGGTCTCCAGAACTACACACAGTACTCCAGATGGGGTCTCACCAACTGTCTGTACAGAGAGATAACAACTTCCTGTTTTCTACAGGTGATGCATCTCCTTATGCATCCCAGTATCCCCCTCAGCCCTCCTTACTGCCTTCTCACATTGCTTGCCCAGCTTTAGATCATCTGATATGACTACCTCCAGGTCCCCTTCCATTTTTGTTGTTGTTAGTATCCCACCCCCCACTGTGTACTATTCCCTTGGGTTTTTGCTTCCCAGGTGCATTACCTCACAGTGCCTTTGTTTATGATATTATAGTGCTCACCATGACAACAGACTGTCATGTCACAAACAGCAATTGTGTGGTTAGCAGAGGAGAGTCAGATACATTTTCAGAGAATCAGTGGAATAATTGCTGAATGATCTACAATATTTAGTAGTGCAACAACAGGAGAAAGTTGAAAAAAGTAACAAATAACTAGAAAACAATAAAGTTGAAACATAATTGGCGTAAATCTAATGTTTTAAGCTTTTTGTTATAATAGAGACTTGCGCTTTAAGTATGGTCTCCATAAGCTTACACACGACTGAGGTCCGGCTGACTGGTCTGTAGTTTTGTGGGGCATCCTTCGGACCACTCTTGTTGAGGGCACCACACATGCCGTTCTTTAGTCCTGAGGCACCATGCTATCACAACTTAGCAGTTCTTATCTAGTCACTGTGTGGCATAGTAGATTTCTTTCATGATTTTATCACTCCCCCACAGACAGGTTTACAGAGACACTTTTAAATGTCAGTGAAAATGTGTGAAGTCACCAACAAGCACTACCCCAACATGCTGTCATGATGATCACAAAGCTGGGCTGCCAGTGGCTATAAATGCTGCTGCTTATGGAGGAAGTACAGGGTAATGGTTAAGGACACTGAGCTGGAAACATGGGTTTGAATCCCATCAGCCCTCACCTGCATACTGTGTGACCCTGAGCAAGTCACACAACTTCCTTGTGCTCCCAGGTTGCACCTGGAAATGAGCTTCTGCTTACGGTGCCTTTCCTGGTTAAACAACTTCCCCCTTTCCTATCTACCCCTCCTGCTGGAGGAAACATACGGCTGCAGTGATCAGGCTAAAACACAGAACTATGGAATCTGTCAGCAGAAAAAGACCTGCTGGCCCATCGTGTCTGCCCAGTCCTAGGTTCATAGGCCAATACGAGCTCGAGGGACTAGCTCATTTGAGAACTTGCCACCCACTAACCCGGGTGGAAATTATATTTAAAATCACCCATATACAAATCAAGATTATTTCTGAAAAGCTGGAGAGTGGTACTATACACCACTTCTAAAGGTAGTGAATTCCATATTGGTACTACTCTTTGTGTAAAAAAGTGATTTCTTCTGGTTGTCTTATTTATACTTGATTTGAGCTTTAATTTATGAGACCTAGTATTATTCACAGTTTGTTGCCATTCCATACAAATTGATTCAAACAAAGCCATATCCCTTGTTGCTTTGTAAATTAAACATAAGTCACCTCTTAAAGAACGACATTTAATGGAGTAAAGATTCAGCCATTTTAATCTATTCTCATATTCTAATATTTTAATATTTTCATATTGGAAACATATCTAGTAAATCTTCGTTGAATTTTTTCTACAGAAAGTTTATCCTGAACCAGAGTAGAGCACAAAAGGAAGAGCCATAGTCAAGATGAGATCTAACTATACTACAATATATAGGAAGTAACACTTCAGGCTCTCGAGATTTAATATTTTTCATAATGCAATTAATTAATCTTTGACATTTTTGAACAGTTTTGTTAGTGTGCTCTGAAAATTAAGTTATTAGTTATGTAAATCCCCAGATCTTTCTCAGTTGTTACTGTACTTAGCTGAATATTGTCCATAGAGTAGTTTACAAGCCTATTACTTTTCCCAAAATGCATCACTTTGCATTTAGAAATACTGAAGGTTAGTTTATTTTCTTTGGCCCAGATAGATAAATTATTCAAATTGACCTGTAACATGAGAGCAATAGTAGTATCATTAACTATACAACCAAACTTTGCATCATCTGCATATTTATTTAACCATTATTCCATTAGTTGTAGTCATACTAGAGATGAGAATATTAAATAAAATTGGACCAAACACAGATCCCTGAGGCACTCCACTAGTAACTGTACTCCAAGTAGACTTATATCCCGATACTAACTTGTTGCTTTCTATCAATTAACCAGGATGAGATCCACCTAACAATATTCTTGTGTAATCTCATATTTACTAAACACTCAATCAGAACTTTATGCAACACTGAGTCAAAGGCCTTTTCATAATCAAAAAAGATCACATCAACTGGAAGGCCTGCATCCAAAGCTGCACTAATGGGTTTGAAAAAAATTTAATTAGTATGACAAGATCTCCCTGGTGTAAATCCATACTGGGTTATATCAGTTTGCCCATTAATTGTTATATGTGTGCTTATTTTATGTAATAATAATTTTTCCATAACTTTACCTATGCAGGAGGTCAAGCTAATGGGTCTATAATGCTTGACATTTTGTTCTGTACCCCCCTTATGGATGGGGACCACCAAGGCTTCTTTCAATTCCTCTATAATCTCCCCAGTTCTAATAGATTAATTAAATAAGAAAGTAAGAACCCCTACAATCTCAGATGAAATTTCCTTAAGAAAAACAAAGGGGATATTATCTGTTCCTACTGAAAGCGAAGATTTGAAAGAATTAATGGCAGAACAAACTTCAGAAACTGTAAATCTAACTTCCTGTTCCTCCAAAGTATAATCTGTTTTATTCATGGATTCTCTAGGTTTAAAGATACTAGAAAAGTATTTATTAAATTCATCAGCCATTTGCTGTTCATCAGATCAAGTGATCATCGATTTGCAACGGACCTACTTTAGATAGATTCCCTCTCAATGATCCAATATAATTAAAAAACTTTATTATCATCTTTATTTACTGTTGCAAGTTTATACTCCATATCTTTCTTTGCCTTACGAATAGCCGCCTTAGTTTTATTAGCTTTTTATTTAAACTTATTCCAGTTAGCATCAGACTTTTGCTTTCTATACTTATTGAAGGCCTTTTTTTTTTTTTTTTTAATTCTCACAAGTCGGCTGATCTTAGACAAGAATCAAAGAGGAAGCCTCTTATGATTTTTATATTTTTTACGTTCCGGAATCCAATTATCAAACCAGTACTCCAATTTTACTTTTATTTTGTTCCAAAGATGTTGTACCTCAAGATTATTTAGTTTCTGCTGCCAGTTCCAGTCTACGAGGAAGGACTTTATTGCCCCATAATTAGTTTTAGTAAAATCCCTCATTTTTGTTATACCCTTAGTGGTCGTTTTGTAATAGTTCATAGTCCAAAGCACCATAGAATGGTCGCTGTCACCCAAAGGTTCAAGTATATTTGGTGTTTCTACCTGGTCAATTGATATTAGTAAGAATTAGATCAAGGGTATTATCCTTCCTGGTAGGTCCCTGAACCAGTTAATCCAAACCCAAATAAGCAGTTGTCTCCAAGAATTTAATTTCCTGATTACAGGAGCCCACTAAAGTGTCCCAATTAATATGTGGATAATTAAAGTCTACCATTAGTATATCATCATCCAGGTGATTAATTTTTTGTAAATATTCCAAAAGAGAGTTGTCATTTGATTCTGTAGATGGGGGATGATAACAGAGTCCCTGCCTAATGTTAAATGAGAGCACCCCACAGGCTCTTCTCTCTCCCCCCTCCCCCTTCTGGTATGGTCTTTATGAAGACCTGTATCTGTCCCAACCTCGTCTGAATCCCCCCCCCCCCACTGATTCTGCACAGACTTTTTCCTACAGCAGTCTAATCCACCTCTTAGTGACCCTCTCCATACTGCCTGGTGGCTCTCTTAAACTTGGCCCCTGCCTGCTTCATGGAGTTGCCCTGGTAAACACCAGTCTGAACAATTCTGAACAGTGTTGCCACTCAGTCTGAACAATTCCCCGCTATCTACATTATTTGTCCCGTGAAGGTACCTGCATGGGTCTATCACGCCTCCTCTCTCCCTTCTCACCTCCATCGTGTACATGTTCCTCTGCCAACCGTTCCTTGTACATACTTCCCTGCAACACCTTGGTTACCCTCATCTGCACTGCCTCCACCCTGTCCATGTCCTTCAGATGCAGACTCCAGAACTGTACATGGTACTACTCCTGGTGAGGCCGAACTAGTGACCTATTCAGTGGCAGTAGCACCTCCATTCTCCTTCTGGCGATCCCTCTCCCTATGCACCACAGCATCCATTTGCCCTGACCACTGCCCTACTGCACTGTGCTGATGCCTTGGCATCCTGTCATGTGACTGGCAGAGTATCAGTGGACATCTGCCCAAGGAAAGTCTGCAGGGCACCAGCAAAAAGACAGCAGGAATACAGGGGGCACTGGAAGGTGTGTACAAAGTGTAACTAGCAAGGATGGTTGGGTAAAGGGATCCTAAAAACACCCTATCTTCGGTAGTCTTAAGAAAAAATGTAATTAAGACAATGCAAGCCTCACCTATCTAATATAAACTAACAGTACACAGTGTGAATAGCAAAAACAGTGCACAGAGCTTGAGTTCTAGGAGATACTGAAAGAAACACCCTAAGCTAAAAACACAGTCATAACCATTACAAGTCCACAAGGATGCGGGGGGGACACATTGGTAGAAGGTGGTATAACTGCAGGGGGTGTGGGACAGTGGTGAGCCAGAGGGTGCTCAAGGAGTCTGGCCACTTTCAGCTGCAGGAAATTCCAGGTCATGAGGGTGGAACTGGAAACTGCAAGTAGGAATAATGATTTTCCATCATCAATGGAAAATTCCAGTAAAATACAGAATCTGTCATTTTTAAACTAGCATTTGGGAGCCACTTTTTCATGGAGAAAAAAACAACACTTTGCCCTGGCTTTTTTGCACAAACCCTTCCATTTTAAGCCACATTTATGCATAAAAGATGCTGCTTTGCCCTCGATTTTTTTTTGGGGTGGGGGATATATTTTAAAATTTTGCCAAATGAAACTAGCCATTTTTGAAAACGGAAAATGACTGGCTGTATGTAAGGGCTGAAATATGCCACTTGAGAGCTACAGCCCCTGGACCCCATAGGCTACTACTGCCTTAGCTGCCTCCAAGGCCACTACAGGCCAGAGAAGGGTCTGGACAGTACGAGGGGGAGGAAAGTCTAAGTTTGAGGAAACAGGGCTGTGTACCAGTAATAGATTCGCCTTATTGCAAACAAGAAGTAGGATTTTCATTTTGAGGATCTTGGACTTCCTGTAGGAAAAAAAAAATGGAGGTCCTAGGAAAAGCTAGGTTCAGTGACTGCACTTGTGGAAAAAAGTGCCCAACTGCAGAAAACAATTACCACAATTGAGCACTTTTTTACTAAAACTGCACAATAGATTACCAGTATTGCAGAGAAAAAAGTGCAAAATTACACAAACATTTTTTCGCAGTTTGACAATTTTTATTTATTTTTTTTTTAACTGCAATTGCACATACTTGGCGCACACATTTTGGGGATGTGCATCAGGGAAGCAACTATGTCCTGGCTCTGTGTAAATGACGTGGGTACACAAATCACTGGGAGCCTGGATGAATACAAATGGTTGGGGGGGTGAGACTGGTTTACCAGACTTTACAAGATGTCTGTCACAGTCCAATTGAAGTCCCTAAAGCTTACAGTGGTACTGTTCCATTTTGGATGATTCTTTCACTGGGCTCAGCCAACCAGAAATCCCTTTGTTCATAAAACAGACAACTGCTGTCTGTGCGTTACTCTTTAATTGCTTAAGCAGGGTGGTTTTCCTACAGTTTCTGCAAAAATAATATCCTGGTTCCCAAACATCTGAATGGTCAAGGAGCGTTTGGTTTAGTATACCATACATAAGCAATAAGCCATAAAAGGGCGATCATTTCTTGACATTAAAGCCCACTCTGGATGTGTTGTTAGGCACGAGACCTTCAGCCTGCCTTTAGAGAAATATTCATGCCCTCCCCAAAAAATAAATAAATAAACAACAGGGGGAACATTTTAGTGATTTTTAAAAGCAGTTCTTTATGACTTTATTTCTGAAGGGCCTCCATTTCTTCGTTCTCATTAGGTGGGTTTATAGATCCAGAAAAAGTGTAGAGAAGAGCACCAGAACCTCTACATGGCATTTGCTGACTTGACAAAGACGTTAGACTCCGTGAATCGAGATGTACTGTGGGAGATTATGCCCTGGCAAATTTGTGAACACTGTCAATTACACGTTGGTAGGATGGCCCAAGTAATGGATCAAGGCCGCATGTCATCATCATTTGCAGTCACTAACAATGTTAAACAAGACTGTGTTCTTCTTCCAACCTTGTTCGGCATACTATTTTCTGCAGTACTGCTCGACGCATTCAAGAACTGCGACGGGAATCTACATTCGATACTGCACAGATGGTGGCATGTTCAAGCTTTGATGGCTACAAGCTAAAATGAAAGTAATGCAGATAACCAATTGCGGCATGCTCTTTGCTGATGACTGCATGTTACTTGCCCACACTCTTGAGGACCTCCAGCTGCTATCCAACTGTGTTGCTCAAGCGGCACAGCGTTTGGCCTTACTGTCAACTTAAAAAAGACTGAAGTCATGGTCCAGCTCATACCTGGTCATCAGTGTGTCTTTGGATAAGACGTTAAACCGAGGTCCCATCTGCCTGTTCTGGTGGTAGTTTAACTTCAGGTGGATGTTAAAGATCCCATGCCACTTCTCGAAAAGAGAAGGGGAAGTTTTTATTTAAATTAATATCGTACAATAACAAAAGAAAAATAGTCAGGTCACATAATTACAACAGCATACTCGAAAAGCAACAAAGAAAAAGGAGAAAAAAAATGACATAATAAAAGTGTGTCAAACAAAGAAAATAAATCTTTCACTACAGGAATTGAAACTTTTAGTGTACTTCCTAAGGTTACATAACAGAAAACAAAGATACAACTTAAGATTTAAACCATAAAAAATTCTACCACTACTCAAAACTATTTTTTGCACTATTCATTAGCTCCTTTTCACATATGAGCAGGTCGTGAGGGTCTCGGAGCCTACCCTCCCCCACAGCAAGCCGAAACCCCCACCGTGGAATCCTCGGCACACAGCAGGTCATGAGGGCCTCGGAGCCTGCCCTCCCCCACAGCAAGCCGGGCCACCCACCCTGGAATCCTTGGCACACACAGGTCGTGAGTGCCTCAGAGCCTGCCCTTCCCCACAGCAAGCCGGACCCCCCACCGTGGAATCCTCGGCACACAGCAGGTCGTGAGGGCCTCGGAGCCTGCCCTCCACCACCACAAGCCAGACCCCAGGGCTTGACAAATCCCATAGCCCGATGTCCCGGACAACCATTTCTCAACTGGAGACAAGCAGTTTGCCACATGCTGCTTGTCCCATGGACTACCAAACCTGCATTTTTTCTCTAATGTAGATTTTACCTGCTTCCCATCCCAGAACCGCTATTTGGCACTCCATCTGAATTGCTGATCGGCTGCTACAGTAAAGCATGTTACCTGATGGTCACAGTTTAACTGGGCGCGAAAAAAGGGGGCGCCGAGTGCTAATTTGCGCTTCCGTTTTTAAAACTGGCGCCTGCTGCTTAAAGAATTTGCACGTCAGCAGCACTTGCATTAGCTCCTTGTGTCAGAGGCAGCAGCAAGTACGGAACTCCGCCGTGAGTACGACAGAAACTGAAGCCGAGGAGTCAGTGACAGGAGAAAATGGGGCGTGAAATATGCAAACTACATTGCTGGAGAGAGAGACGAGAGCTGAGCTGCAGAGCAAGGGCATGTGAAAAGACAAGGTCTGGATTGCAGTGAGTAAACCACACACAGGACAGAAATTGGGCACGAGTTAGTGAGAGCAGCAAAGGAAGGGGGCATTGTAATTAAAATAAGGGCGATACTGAAAGATTAAGGCCAGATCGCGTCGCTGCGCAGCTTTCAGAGACTTCACGGTAATGTGTATCCTGAAGCTGCGCGAGCGAGTGAAAACAGCCGGAGAGCTAGTGACACTGCATGCGCTTTCTACACAATCACCACTAACACAGCAGGCGTGACAGTAAATGCAGAGAAATTATTTTTATCTTGGATACCATATTACAGAATAACCACGAGGACGGACCTGGGGGCCTCACCAGAAGAAAAAGCAATCAATATTTAGACTTTTTTTTTAAATAACCAAGACAATATTCGTTTGTTCTTCTTCTGTGGGGGCGCCTGTCTCCGGTCCTATGAGTTAAGTTATTGTTGCTATGTATTCCCCTAATATCTTATTTCTTTTGTTGTTTAGTGAACTGTTTATATCTTCTGTGGGGGCACTCCACCCCTCACACCCCCAGGGTCCAATGTGGTACTTTACCCACACTGTACTGAACATTACTATAGCTATTATGACTATTCTATGAACTGTTCGGTGACTTGGGCATAGACAGGAAAAGGCGTGACAAAGTGGCGTCGCTTTAGACGCAAGCCTCTTACCGCAATACTTTCTTTACTTGCGCAACTGGCCTTAATCCTTTAGTATAGCCAAAATAAGTTGCTGGAGAGAGTGAGAGATATATGAAGAGAGCTGAAACTGGAAACTCATAGCTAGTGCATATGAAGAGAGGTAGGGAACTGAGTAAGCAGACAAACAGGAGAATGAGATGGTGATAAACAGTGGGAGGAGTATGTGAACTGCAAGCAGCTTCCTAATGTTGTTATGGGAGGAGTAGGGCTGAAATATGAGTAGGCCGAGTCAGGCAGCACAGAGGAGGGGAGGGGGAAGGAGCTGGCTCTAGGGTCACTGAATGGTGCTGTACCGCATGCAAGCCTAGCCTAGCCCTTGTTGCAGTCTCAACTTTTCTGGAACTGGTGCAGAGCCTACCTACATGTTGTGTAACTGCCTGTAGAAGTACAATATGTATGTCTGTATTTACATTTTGAGAATGGAAATCTACATGTGGCAGATCACAGATATTTGTAACCACTGCCAAATATATGGAACACTACATGACAGAAGGATATTCCTCCCCTACACCCCCAACCCATAAAAAAGTAGAGGCTGCACTAGCAAGTAGTAGATAAAAACCCCCTCATCGTGGCAGCCAGGTTACTGGAGAGAATAAAATCCTGGCAAGCAATAATACACTACTGTGTCATTGTGCTCAAAAAGCAGAGTTATTTGATAAAGTTTACATTATTGCTACAGTCTCTTCTATTTTCCTTCACAAAATGCTTTTCGCACCAAGCCCCAAAATATAACTGGCTTCTTGAGCACATATTTCCTTTTTATGAGATGTGTCCCTGATTTTAGTCATTTGCCCCTTATTATTTTCAACTCTGCCCCTAATTTGCAAGAAAGGAAGTTGAGAGGTGTGCAGTTTATCCAGGATTAGCCCAGCTAAGATGCAACATCTGATTCTATCAATTTCTGCAACTTGGTAGACTGGAGCACCGAGAGGTTAAGTGACTTGTTCAAAGTCACTCAGTGAGTACCTAGGCCAGTGATTCTGACCACTAGAACAAAACAACCCAGTAATTAAACTAAGAGCATTTCTGTCCTAAGAGGGTTAGGGAAGTGTTTGCGTGGTGGTCCTGGGAGTGCAGAGACAGAGAATCTTTAACGGAAACATGAAAAAACAAAGTAAGACAATTAACAACCTAGTATATTAAGCATTTTTTTTTATTACTAATAATAAGAAAATCTCACTTGTTAGTAAAGTGGTGGAAGTGGATATGTGACCGTGTGTGGCTTTGAGACCAAGCTGCCTGCCGTAGTGGGTAGTGAGTTGTACTGAAGGTGGAGGACCTTCCTGGGATCAACCAAAACCTGGGTTAAAGGGATTTATTTTACACAAGAAAAAGCCTGAGTCTGAGAGGAGAGGGCAGAGGAACAACTGAGGAGGAGTCTGCCTCACTAAAAATAAACTAAACCACACATGGAAAAATCATTTTTTGGGCTAAAAAAAAATAAAATAAACGTAGCTACTTTGGTGGAGCTGTGAGACTGAATGCCTGCCCTAGTGCCCTCGGAGAGTAGAGGAACTTGGAGAACAACAACTGAAGACTTGTTAGAAAGAAATAAACTATACAAAAGGGGGAAAAACTACCTTGTGGGTAGGCAGCAATATACCAGCTTCAACCATGCCCTCGCTGTCCTCTCCTCAGTTAACTGCGGGGTCCCCCCGGGATCCGTCCTTGGACCTATTCTGTTTTCCCTATTCGTTAATGAACTGCCCTCCGTCACAACCCATGGGCACTCCACCCTATACGCGGATGATCTCGTTGTCCTGACCAGCTCCCCAGATATCACTGCCATCAACTCCAGGCTAAACTCCGACTCTGAGCTTATCCAAAACTGGCTAGAGGGCTGTAAGCTGATCATCAACCTGAAAAAGACCCAGACCATGCTCTCTGGCTCCGTGGCCAAAACTAATTCCTGCCCTGCTCCCCTAACCCTCTTTGGAACAAATAGCACCCTCCTGCAGGCCATGGACTCCATCAAGTATCTGGGAGTTACCCTTGATCCGCAACTGGAGCTCACCCGCATCTTTGGAATATATGTAAGGCCACAAACAGCAAGCTCGGACTTGCCTACAGAGCTACAAGTTGCCTCACCCCCGACTGCACAGATTGCCCTAGCCAGGGGGATACTCCTTCCCACGCTCTGTCATGGGCTCGTAGCCTTTGCCCCGTCCCAAAATGTAGTCTGACTAAATGGGACACTGCATATAACAATATATGCCGCTAGCACCTCTGCCCTCGCCTTACGCATCGCTGTGAGCTCTACTCACGGCTGGAGGGCCCCTCCGGTAGCACCGCGCCTTTGTCTCGGGTAACTTCATTGAAAACATAGAACAGCCACCCTTTGGCACTTGCCCTTCCCTCAAACATGGAACCTCAGTCTACCACTTAAGCTCCAGTGCTGCACAGGACCGCACCTTAAGGGGATCGGCCTCTCCGCTCCACGCGCTTTGGGGATTGTGGAACTCCCTTCCTGCATTAGTTTGTGCCTCTCCCTCCCACCCCTGCTGAAAAGCATCCCTCTGGAGCTTCCTTAAATCGGCCTCTGCCTGTATATGTGCCATATAGACCCCAGCAGAGACTCTCTCTTCCCTAGTCGACTGTTTGGGGGAAACGCCCCGAGTGCTGTTGCTACCGTTTGCTGTTTAATTCTGCTGATAATCTGCACTAGGCACTTTCTGCCCTCCTGTTTTGAGGGGGAACCCTGTCATATCTGTACCGGTCTGTATTTTCGATAATTTGATGTTATTCTACATTTTGATGTTATTTAGATGTTATTCTACTTATTAATTCTGTTAAGAATCTTGTTGCTATCTGCCTACTTAACTGTTTATGTCTGATGTCCCATATGCTATATCACCTACTTGTCTATGCCGGAGGCTCTTGTATGTTACCTTGACTCTGTACGATGCATTGCATGTACCCTGTAACACTCCCAGGTCGCACCTAAAAATAGGCACTTGGCTGTCTAGTGTGCTTACCTGGTAAACAGAAGCAAATAAATGTACAATAAATTCTGAGATATTTGTATTACAACTTGATTTGTGCTATATACTTTTTGTTGTAGCACTAAAGCACATCTAGCTTGCCACAAATAAAACCTGCAAAGGGGAAAAAAAAAATAAGCGTAATGTGCTACTATTGTATTTATTAAGGTTAGTCTGATATAAACCATAAACAATTGTCTCATAAGAGAATTGGGATAGATTCGTGCCTCCCCAGGTCATAAAAATATCAGCCCAGAATTGCTGGGTAAAGGGACAATATACATAGAAGTGCTCCTGGGTTTCTAATATTCCAGGACAAGTCTCTCTAGGGCACATGCGCTCCTCTAGTTGTTTGTGAGAATTCCTTACCCCCAACATGCCATGGCAGAAGAGCCATGTAGTGTCCCACACTTTGGGGAAGCCGATTATCTATTAACTGGCTGTAAATAATATTTAGCCTACCTTCATATGGCGCAAGTTTTTCTGGAGTTTCCAAAAATGGTCTGATAGAATTACAGAGTAACAAGCCCTCCTAGAATTCCCAAGTTGTGGAGTGGAGATTTTCCATGCCTTAATTTTATTACACACCGAGAACAGGTAACCTGGGAGATTTAATTTCTTCAAAGATCTGGATAAGCCCAGCGTTCACGTCCAAATCCCTAAAACGTCGTGTAAAATGTTTTTTAAATGTGGTAGCCAGGAGGGACATGTGTCAGTTAACACAGGGACAATGTTCTGGTATACAAAAAAAAAAGAATAAGACTGGGTGGATCGTCCTCACCTCACCCAGACAATCATGATAAGCGTGCCTCCTTTTCACAGGATTTAATCTGCTCCCCCAAAACCCTTGGAAGAAGATGTTCATTGCCTTCACTTCTAAAGGAGGGGGTAATGAAAAAACACGTGCAACATGTAGCAAAACTGGGACTACTACAGAGTATAACAAAGGGACACGTTTCCTTTTAGAAATGTTTTTCCAGGATGCCACTACACCTTCAGCTTTCTGTAATGCCAAGGTCCAGTTTAAAGTGGCATCATCCTGGCTACCAAACTGTACGCCTAAGATTGTCACTGGCTCTATGGATATTGAAATATTTGCAAAGGAGGCGGGGCGGAGTCTAGCTCTTGATTCAATAGAGACGGGTATAAAAGTCCCTTGCTTTTATCAAAATTTAATTTTGAGCCCAAAATATTTTCAAACCTAAAAATCTCATTTTTTAGTGCAGACTCATCCATGTCTAGGGAGGAACAAATACAAATATTGTCTGCATATGCGCAAATGTTTGGTAGTGAGCCGTATCCTTTTACACAAATACCTGGTATACATCAAGAATTTAATATTTTCCTTGAGAGGGTCAATTTGGAAGGTACATAAAAGAGGGCTCATGGGGCATCCTTGGCGTACCCCTTTCAAGCCCTTAAACGACTTCCCAAGAACCCCATTTATGTAAGGGGTTATGTAATATGAAGCGTACATCATAGCCACCCACTGAATAAATTTGTCTGGGATATCATATTTTTTCTAAACCCGGAATAAATAATGGTGATCTACCCTGTCAAATGCCTTTTCTTGAGCTGAAGCCAAAATTAAGTATTGTGTGTCACTATCCTTTTTTTCCTGGATAGGATTTCTCTTAAAAAGGCAAGATTGTGAAACATGGATCTTTTTTATAGTGCGCAACATTGTACTGGACAAATGACTGTTTCTGCAACTTTAGACAATCTATTTAAAAGGATTATTACCAGTATTTTATAGTCTATATTCAACAGACTTATGGGGGCACCAGTTTTTGAAGTCACATTTGTCTCATTCTTTGTATAGTAAAATTACAAGAGCCTGAAAGATATCTTTGGGAAGGACCTGTGACACTAATATGTCTGAAAAAACATCTGTTAAAATGGGGACCAAGTATTTAGAATAAGTGATACAATTCTGTAGTCAAGCCATCCGGACCAGGGGCTGAATTTTTCTTTCACTTAGACATGGCACTATGAGTTTCCTCTAAAGTAACTGGTGTAGATAAGTTGGACACAAAACCTGGATCTAAAGCTATGTCTTTGAGCTACTCGTCATCCCAAACTGCTGTCAAAGGAGTTGCAAACATCTTAAAAATGTGGTTTTGTGCTAAATCTTGTATGTGAGTAACATCCGAAAAAACACTTTCTAGTGTTTGGATCCATTACTTGATCTACGTAAATGTTTGTGTGCTGAATTCTATCTTGGCAACTTTTGTAAATATCAAGTGATGGTTTGGAACCCCGAGTCTCAAACTGGGCCTCTTTTTTAAAGACTCTGCTCCATTATATTGTACTTTAAACATTTCCGATTTAACCTCATGAATCTCAGCTGACAGATCTACCGCATTCTCATACGATCTAGAAATGAGAATAGTTTTTTCCTTAAACCAAAGTAATGTAAATATTTACTTCTTGTTGCTTTTGCTGCGGCCTGAATAAAGAAAGTTTTGCAATCATTTTTTACATCTACCCACCACTCCCCTAAAGAGTCAAAAGCTTCTAATAATGTATATTTTGCTGCTAGCATTGAGTATATTTTGTTTTTAGCGTAAGGCAGTGACATCAGTTGATTATTTAGCTTCCATCTAGAAAATCTGTTTTTCCCAGCTGGAGCCTTAGAGGGATGTTTACAAACGACAGACTGCCAAATGATCCGAGGTTTCACATGGAATGGTGAAAGTTTGTGTAGTAAGATCCTTTGACAGGAAAATGTAGTCTATTCTTGTGGCTAGCATACCTTTTATGAAGGTTCTGGCCCCAATATCATGACTTTCCCTATAACTATCCTTTAAATCTGCTGTTTTTAAAATAGTTTTTAAATAGTTAGTGTCCCCAAATAGTTTAGTTGTTCGTCCTCGCTTATCTGCTAAGGAGAGTAGACAAATAAAGTCCCAGGCAAAAATTATACTGTATGTTTATTTGTGTGTAGACAAGACTGAATTAGTTTAAAGATATCTGAACGTGCTGCATACCCTGTGGTGCATATACTGTATGTTTATCAACCGAAAGAACAAAGTTCCGAAACAGCCATCCAGCAGTAGTACTCTACCTGGGTAAACATCTAGCACCCTGTGAATTGTAAAATCAAAACCCCGCAAAAGAGTCCCTACCCCATCACACTTATCCGGGCCTTGAGACCAAAAAGATGGGCCTGTATTCCAGGAATTCTTTGCTTGATTAACTTCGTAAGCAGTTTTGAGTCTAGTGTCATGTAAAAATATGAATTAGGAAGGTCTTTTATGATCTGAAAGGTTGTCATGTGTTTCTTATAATTCTTAATGCTACAAGTATTTAGAGTGAGGCTAGAGAGCTATCGCTTCCCTCCCATTTCTTAAGAAAAAGGAATTCTTCAAGGGACTTTCATATGACGGGTATCCTTTTGTTTGTGCTTAGGGAGAGGCTTGTGGGTCTGAAAGAGGAGGAGGAGGAGGAATCAGAATCACCACCTTCCTCTAACCAACAATAAAAACAGTCACTTTGCTGTTTAGAAATGAGGAGGTAAACATTTCAGAAGTTCAGTATTGGTTGAGGCAGCACTGCACAATTCTAGAAGCCCCTACCCCCATCCTAGATCAAGAACTTGTCTGGCGTTGTTTTGCTAAGGCCTGGAACTTATTTCTGGTCACAACTGTAGAAGTTTTAGGAGGGTGTTTCTCAGCCTTTCTTTTACTTCTTTTCTTCTTAGGATCAACAGGGGTATACTGAGAAGTTTCTATTAAAAAAAAAATTTGTGGGGGAGGTTAACATGTCAGTTGTTTCCATGTCCTCAAGGCCTGTATGTGAGGCCTCATCCTGAGACTGTTCGTTAACCCTGAAAGGAAGCGAATGGCCAGCTATGCTAGTGGAAGGCAGGGTTGCAGGAGACTGGGTTGCTGTCTCTGGGGAACTTCATCCACTGCTTTCTTGTTTGCCTCTTGGGCTTGACAGTTTTCCAGCAAGTGTACCGGGTCTTATGCTCTATCTTGCCTGTTTCTTTCAGCCCAGGGACAACCTTGGTAGGAATGGCCTTCTTCCTCACAGAGGTTGCATTTTAGGGGGTTAGGGCAACCTAGGCTGACATGTCCATATTCAAGACACAAATTGCATCTGGGTTTGTTGCACACCGAACTGAGGTGTGTGCGAGCGCCACATTTGTGGCAAGTTCTAGGCTGTCCCTGGTAAAATCACAACCCCCCCCCCCCATCTCTTCCAATAAAGAAGCTCCATGGGAGATGTAAAATGTCTTGTTCTGTATTTTTTAGCAGTACTTTTATCTTCCAATTACCTGTCCAGACAAGTTCTTGATCTAGGATGGGGGTAGGGGCTTCTAGAATTGTGCAATGCTGCCTCAACCAATACTGAGCATCTGAAATGTTTACCTTCTCATTTCTAAACAGCAAAGTGACTGTTTTTATTGTTGGTTTTGTTAAAGGAATTGGGGGAACAAAAACAAGAGTGCCATAAGTTGGAATTAGAAACCTGTGGATACATTGCCCAAAATCTTTCCAATGTTTGATTAGTTTTGAAGCTAACATCGTGTATATAGGCTCTCCCCCAACGTGAATCACTGCAAACAATCCGTTAGGCTGAATCCCCATGCCCTCCTTCAACATTTTACGCAATAAAGTTTTTTCTGTCCGGTGCAATATCAATATTGCCATTAAATTTGAGCCACACGGCATTTCACCACTATGTGGGTTCTCCTGCATTTTTAAACAGAGCTGCCATGAAAAGTCTCTTTGGTTCCTCAGTTGCCTCTCGCTGCGCTGGTGGTTCTTCTTGTCCCGGGACAACACTGATGTGAGTTGCAGCTGTGTCAGAGGGCCCTGTATGCACAAAGGAGTTGTCTAGCGGGTTTCCAGCGTGCATTACTATGGAAACATCACTTAGGGCACAGTGAGTAGAAGGTGCTGCATTTGTCTCTGAGCCACAAGAAAGTCTAATTTCCTCAGCTGTAACAGGACGAGGAGAAGTCCAACCACTTTGGTCTGTGTCCCGTTGCCAACCTGCAGCTTGTAAAGCTGCTTCAGGTGTTCATTTAGTTTGCCTTTACTGTGAGTCCATCGGGCTGCCTTTCTGTAACAAAGTGAGCGAAATTTCGGACTGGTGGTCCGAATCTGATGCAATAGGTGGATTTTCTGGGTGTGCTGAAGAAAACTGGGATGGGATTGACAAAAAAGGTGAGCAAGGCTCGCAATCAGAAGAAACATTGTCCATAAGTCGAGCAGTAAGTAAGCATAAGTCTTAAACAGTTTTAACAAGAATTCTCTGTTCAATTTAAGAGCATCTCTGAGCAAAATTTCTTGGGTGACAGTAGTAGGAACATGCTCTGCAGTTTCTTGAGTAATAACAGCTGCAGATCTCACATCTGCACTATTTAATGGTGTTTGTACCTGCTGAAACTCCATGCTTTGTAATTCCTTCTTTGAGGAAGTAGAAGCACCAATTTCTTCTCTTGGACTTTCTTCTGTATTTTGCTGAACCAAACCAGACCTGCTCACTGCTGCACCACCATCCTCAGACTGACCATCCGCCATCTTAGATAGAAGGACAAGGGTTCCCCCTACTGCAGAGTAGGGGAATTTTTTATTGAGAGGACTACAGACAATATTAACATACATCACAAATTAATCCAGGTTACATATCGTTTTGACGCAACACGAGTTAAGCACATAAATAGTCTTGATTTACAAATGATATCATGACTTGTGTACTATCAATTGTGACCATTTCTTGTATTAGCTCTATTATTAATTTCATGGGGGCTTTGCCCATTTTTCACAATTAATCCATAACAATGTTAAGCGTTCTTGACTCTGTTTTTTTACTATCAGAAAACCATAGCTTCTGTAAACTGATCTCAATATTTTTCAAAATTTCAATATTCGTCACTTGTTTCTGCTGTGTAACCCAATTACATTGTGCCTGCCATAAATAGTACCTTATAATTGCTAGTATTACATCTATTGTCTCTACATGGTATTTTCCCCAGTTTCCATCCAATACTCCATGAAACAATTTTTCAAACATAGGTTCATCCCACTTAAGTGCTAAATATGACCAAAAACTTTTTGTGGATGGACAACTTAAAAGTAAGTGTTCTTGGGTCTCCAATGTCTGTATGCAAGTGTATTTTTGATAATATCTCTCTTGAAACTATTTATTATTCCTTTTAACTGGTATCCTACCATGCAGTCCTAACCATACTGTATCTCACACAAAGTCAGGTAACATTTTAGAACATAACATGTTTAGGTTCAATTGCAGCTTCTCTTGTGGACAA
This sequence comes from Neoceratodus forsteri, assembly GCA_016271365.2. NCBI lineage: Eukaryota > Metazoa > Chordata > Ceratodontiformes > Ceratodontidae > Neoceratodus > Neoceratodus forsteri. Next base: position 143,378,465 of record JADMNL010000024.1, read on the forward strand.
TCTGCTAGATATATAGCCTTCTCTCCTGTCATGTTGGAGAATATGTGCATAGCCTTCTTCACAAGATTTGCTGGATAATATTTCAACAGTGATACCCCATTTAATGACCTGTTTCATTTGTTCTAAAGCATAGTTTGGGATATTCTGTACCCTATGCAGCCCTCCTGATTTCTTTTGTGCCCAAGCAGTATAGCACGGAGTGAGCCATTGTATCACAGATTCCCTCCATATTTTATTACCTGGCTTCAGAGTATTCCTTAAATTATACACCAAAAAGATGCTACCATAGAAGGCTATTGGGTTTATCACAGACAAACCCCTTTCATTTGTTGGCCTATATGTAACTTCTTGCATAACAGGATTCAAGCGACTACCCCACAGTGCTTGAAAAAAATGCTATACAAAGAGGTGTGGGGTGCTTGACAGGGAGGAACAATACAACAAATGTGCAACAAAAATTGGCAATAATAAGGTTCTGATTAATATCACCCTCGTTCTCTTTGATATCTGCCTCCACTTCCATGAATTCACCAATCTAGAAGCTTTATTTATGCCACTCTCCCAGTTCTGTGTTGTCTTGTCCCCTTTTGCCAAAAACTAGGCCCAATATATTAATGGTATCGTGTGTAACATCAATTCCTGCACAAGTGTTTACCTCTAATGTGGATAATTCCCCCAAATAGAGCCCACTGCATTTTGAGTAATTAATCCTGGACCCAGACCAGTCAGAAAAAGTTTGAAAACAATCACTTAGTGAATGTTCTGTAGATTTTTTTTTGTCTATACATAATATCAAATCATCTGCATAGGCTAATGCTTTGATTATTGGTATAGCTGGTGTCGTGATACCATAAATGTTCGCCCTCCGTTCAAGAATTCTTAAGAAAACATCTATACAAAAGACATATAAAAGGGGGCTCAGGGGACACCCCTGCCTGGCTCCTCTGCAAACTTTAATATCTTTCACAGCATTTTTATACATGAGCTGAATCCAATTTATAAACCCCTGTGGGATGCCATAAGCAGCTAAAACCTTATAAAAAAACTGATACATAATCATGTCAAATGCTTTCTCCTAGTCAATGCTCAGCAGAAAGCCTTGTGTACCCTTCAGTGTTGCCCAATGGAGTAATTCCCTAATCATTAAGTTATCTGTCTGTTTCCTGGAAATTATTGCACAAGTCTGAGCAGGGCTGATAACTGAATCTGCTATGGTTACTAATCTGTTTAGAAGAATTTTGCTTAGAATCTTCAAGTCAGAATTTAGGAGACTAAGTGGTCTCCAATTTTTTTTTAGGTCTGATCTGTCCCTCTTCTTATATAATAAAATCAATGAAGCATAATTCATAGACAGAGGGAGAACCCCAGCCTGTAACAGGCTATTATATACTACTGTCATAACAGGAGCCAAATATTCTAGGAATGTTTTACAAGACTGCGCCAATGCCATCTGTGCCAGGGGCTGATCCATTTTTAAGGCTCTGTATGGCACAGTGTACTTCAGCCTGAGTGATTGGTGCTATTAAAACTGCAGATCATCCAATGAAATTTGTGGCAATCTTACTAATGTCTGAAAATCATTTCTAATACCAGGAGCTACCAAGAACAATTTTGGATAAAAGGTATCTACTTGTTTTAAAATATCTTCAGGTGTGGTAACTTCCTCCCCGTTTTCCTTCCTGACCTTTGTAATAATTCTATGCTCAACCCTGCCCCTGCATTCTTTAAAGGGGTCCACTAAGCCCTTCTGCAGCACAGTTCCAAATCTCATTTCTTGTTCCAGGGTCTTAGCCCTGTCATACTGCATTGTCACCATTTTTCCTTTAATTTCCGAAATTCTCTTGCTGTTATCTGTATTATACACTTCTGTCTGAGAACTCAATCTCTGCAATTGTGTTCTCAATTTTAAATAGGAGATATATTTATTTGTGGCAAAGCCTATAGCCTTTTTTTCGAAAGAATGAGACCCAAGTATGTTTTGTTTCCTCCAACCAAGTGCAGCGTTATCATAAAATTCCACTGCAAATAATCTAGCTTTCCATTCCTTCTTCCAAGCTAGTTGTAAATGTTCCTCAGTCAATTAAGATGTGTTCAGTTTCCAAGGGTTCTTTTTACATCGTGGGACATGCTCCCAGCTAATAGTTAGTGAAATGGATTTATGGTCTGTAAACTCCCTAACTTGCGTACCTACTATAACTATTTGCAATACTGAAGATTGAAAAAGAAAAAAAAAAAATCTATCCTTGTGGATAGCGCTCCTCTAAAAGATGTGCTTCCTCCTGAAGGAAAAAACTGCCTATAAGAATCTTGCAACTGCGTATCTGCGATAATGTATTGTAAAGCAATGGTGTCACAAAACAATTTATTAGTTTGAAGCCCCCTATCTGATCTCCCCAATCCACAATTGAAAATCGCCAGCACAAATTAGCAGCCTTGATGTATGAAGGTAAAGCTAAAAAGACTTGAACAAAGCGACCCTTTCGGCCTTGGTCTGTGGAGCATAAAATAAAGATTATTCTAAATCTCTCTGAAAGGTAGGCAATGTCAACCATAAGAGCCCGGGCAGGTTCTATATCCATCAACTTAGATATAGTAAAATTAAAGCTCCCCAGCAAGATACCCACCCCATCACACAAATTCGGTCCTATGAACCAAAATGAGGGCCCTTTGGTCCAAAGTTCTGAGGCTTGCTGCAATTCAAAATGCGATTTAATTCTAATACCCTGAATGCAAATTATGTCACAGCTGTCCTGCAGTAAAGTGTTTAACACTGTAACCATTTTGAAATTACTTTTTATGCTGTTTTGACTGAGACCATTTTAAGCTGGCTAGTCATGGAAGGAAGTGGGAAAGGAAATTACAAAACTAAGGTGCTTTCTACCATGGCCCTCAAACTCAGAGTTCCTACTGCACCTTCTGCGCCTAGTTCTTTGTGATATAGTTGCCGTATCTCCCCCACTTCGGTATCAGAGGTTACCTCATTCGAGAACGAGGTAGCTGAGGAGGTATCAGATGCCCCGTCATACTCTTGGCATTTTTTGCTTAAGGGGGTAAATGTGTTTCCTAATTTTAAACTTGAAGAAGACTTCACTTTCTCTACATGTTTTTTCCCTTGATCCGAGGCGTGAGCTCCTGTAAGTGACCTTCCTGACCTGCTATGCTTCTTCCCCATCACCTTTTGAAAAGGAGCTTCCTGACTGGGTGGGGCACCCTATCTTCTGTTGTACTAGCAGTGGACTGGCTTAAGGAGTCTAATTTACTCCCTATAAGTGTTTCTTGGCCTACCGATTCTGGTGGGCCAGGGACGGGGCGGGGGGCGCGAGGACTGCTCCAAGCCAGATACAGAGTTTGCAACCCTTTTTACCTTTAGTTGCTGTGCTTTATTAATGAAGGTTTCTTGGGAAGGGCAGTCTTCACGGCTGTGGGAAGCCCAAGGACAATTTCCATAACTGTGACCTGTATATTCACAAAGATTACACTTAAATAGGTTTAGGCATGTCGAAGAGGCATGCCCAAACTCTAAACAATGACTGCATCTTGGGGAATCACAACCTGAGCTGAGATGTGAGCGGCTTCCACATTTGAAGCAGAATTTAGGCTGCCCAATGTAGAAAAGGGTACCTTTATCTTAACATAACTGTAATGTACTTAATTGCAGGTTTTGTCAGGGGGATGACCATGTAAGGGGACCAAAGAGGTGAATTCTTATGGGTCTGGTACTGGGCCCAGAATCTATCCAAGCTTGTAATAGTTTTAAAAACTGATATCAAAGTTCCCACTGCCCAAATGAATAAGGGCAAAAACCTTGGACGAAAAGAAATGCATGGAACCTTTTAACAACTGCTTTGCAATATACCATCTATCCGGAGGATTCTCCATCTCTCTCCCGATGTCAGTCTTACTGCATTTCTATGAGGCTGGTTCCCCTTTAGACTAAAACAAGTCTGACAGTCTAAACACTGGATCAAGCCAGGCCCTTTGCACAGGGTCCTGTAATATACTGTCTGAAGGACCCACTTTAATGTTTGGGTCGTTCTGATTCTGAACAATCCATGAAGTAACTGTGGAGTCACCAGTCTCTACATTAGGTAGAGTACTCACACTGGGGCCCAGATTTCCACCTTCAGAAATGTCTGATCGTAACATGTTTGCTGCCTATACTGGTGCTATTGATTCCTGTGGAGTATACACTGGCTTGCACTTGTAGCCGATAGCGGACGTCTGCAACAGCAGGATCTAGCAGCCACTTTCCTGCTGAGTCTTGTAACCATCCTGCACCCATTAAAGCATTCTCTGGAGACCAAGCAAGTTCCACATTTTTGCTCAGCTGAGCAGCATTATTACTGAGAGGCACAGCTTTTTGCTGCCTCTTGTCGAGATTTAAAGCCACTTTTGCATTATCAGTTGTCATATCACATGGATGAATGTCAGTTGCATTTACAGACGCTGAGCTAACTCTTTATGTTCTCCGGTCTTGCACATATTTAGGAGGGATGAATATCTTGCACTACAGGGTCGGCTCTTGGCACATGGCTTCCTGCCGTTGTGAACTGCCAGCCAGGCTATCCCCCTTTGAGCTTACATTATACTAACATACTAAAATGCCAGCAGAATAGGCCTAACAGTCTTTCATGTCTGCTCATTTGGTCAGCCCCCACCCTGGGAGCTGACCTTGCTGCCCCCCTCTCCCTCTCTGGCTTCTCCCTTCCCAGTTCCGGATATTCTCGCTGCCCTGGTTTTTGCTTCCAGAACCCTTCCCCTGTACCTGTCCCATCCCCTCTTGAACCCCTCCATCGTTTCTGCCTCCTCCAGCCCCCTGGGCAACACATTCCATGGCTCCACCATCCTCTCAGTGAAGTAGCACCTCCTCCTTTCTCCCCTTAATCTTCCCTCCTCCAGCTTCCACCCATGCCCTCTAGTTGCCCCCTCCTCCTTCCTTCGAAGCACTCTGACTGCTCCTCCCTATTTATCCCTTCATGTACCTAAAGACCTCTATCATGTCCCCGCCCGGTCCTTCTCTCTTCCAATGTTAATACATATTTAGCTCTTGAGCCTCTCCCCATAGGTCCTGTCCCCAAGCCCCAAATCATTCTGGTTGTCCTCCTCTGGACCCTCTCCAGGAGTTCAATGTCCCTCTTTAAATGTGGCCTCCAAAACTGCACGCAGTACTCGAGGTGCGGCCTCACCAAGCAGTTATACAAAGGGAGTATCACTTCTCTCCTTCTGGAGGTGATCCCCCTAGTGATGCATCCAAGCATCCTGTTGGCCTTTGCCGCAGCCCTCCCACAAGTCTCCGAGCTGTTCATCTTGACATCCACCACCACCCCCAGGTCCTTCTCAGCCATTAAGCCTTTAGCATCCCAGATGTACTCTTGCCGGGTTTCTGGCTCTCAGGTGCAGTACCTTGCATTTCCTGCATTGAACCTCAGCTTCTGCTTTCTAGACCACCTTTTCAGATCCTCCAGGTCCCCTGGTAGGGCCACCCTACCCTCCTCCCCATCCATCCCCACCCCCAGTTTTGAGTCATCCGCAAAGAGACTCATCTCACTCCTGATACCGTTCCTTATGTCAGAGACATAGGCGTTTAACAGGAAGGGCCCAAGGACTGATCCCTGCCGCCTTTGAAGTACTGGCATCACTGTTCCTTTGCAGCTGACTTGATGAGTCATTTCCCTCTAAAGCTTGACATTTATTGTGTAGCGCTGACAGCTCTACATGCAGCGCTTGCTGCTGTAGCTTACAGTTTTGTTCTATATCTATAAGCTTCTTTAAACGTTCTTCCTTTCTTTTAATATCATTTATAGCATTCTCTTGAGGTGTTTCTTGTACCTGTATCTTGTCAGTATGTAATTCTTGCTGTTGTTTTAACTCTAGTTCGCTGTCAAAAAATGTCTCAGGGACATCCTCTTCCATAAGCTCCAATGATTCCTCCACATTGGCCTCTGATGAATGGGTAACAGAAAAGGAGGTCTTCTCTGTCCCCACAGCCTGCTCTTCTCCTCCTCCAGGATTTCCAGAGTCGGCCATCTTGGAAAAAAGGCAGAGAGGTCCCCATACTGCACAGTAGGGGAATTTCGCCAGTGCCCTGGCCAAATATCCTCCCATTCACTAAAAATACCACCAACAGCTTAATCTGGTTCAAGGTCAGTTAACATTCATCTGTATCCCCAGGTCATGCCTGAAAATGGGCAAGAATTTGTCTAGTGCACTTACCGGTCAACAAAACTAGATAAATAAATAAATAAAGTTACACCCCCATGGTTACAGTCAATAACGTATCAATTTAAAGAGCCAGTGGAGCCAAAACAGGCAGACAGGAAAATAATAAACATTTTAAGAAACAGTTATAACTTAATTTCTGAAGTATTTTTCTGTTTTCCTTTGCTCATTAGAAAGTCTTCAATGTGATACTATTGTGCTGGATGTGTGGAACAGCTCTTAGCCTGGCAGCTAACATATCTGCTTCACTCCCCCCATATCTTTAGCATTGTGATGTCACTTACAATTACATTACAGGTAACTGACCTGGCAGTCATTGAACGGCTGCTCCTAAGCAGCAGTGATGTCAGAATGCTGATGATGTAGTGGGGGTCAGTACAGCTAGATTTGTTAGCTTCTAGGCAGAGTGCTGTTCCACACATCACACCTGTTAACACCAGGTAAACAATCTTCTAATTAACCAAAGGAAGAAAAGTAAGTACCTCAAACATAAAAGAGAACTGTTGGCTGCTTTTAAAATCTAATATTAATTTTAGGTAGTACACGAGCGCTTTAAAGTCACAGACAAATTCTACTACCTTGTTCTCTCATAGAATGCTATGATCGATGACGTCACTCACCAGACTGGCAGAGCCAGCTCCGCCTTTGGCAAACTTGAGTGGAGACTGGCAGGAATGAAGAGTTAGTCTGCAAACAAAAGTCGCTGCATACCAAGCTGCTGTCCTCATCACCCTCCTACATGGATCGGACTTGTTGACCTGCTACCACTGTCACATTAAGCGACTTGACCATTTCCACTTGTGCTGTTTACGACCTATCACTGGCATGAAGTGGCAAGACAAGGTGTCTAATACAGATGTCCTCAAGCGCTGCAGTATAACTGGAATTGAGGCCATGACCAAAAACGTCCAGTTGCACTGGTCTGGACACGTCGTTTGTATGCCTGACTGTAAAATTTCCCAAAGCTGTCTTCTACGGAGATCTGCAGCCCGGGTATCGTAACAGAGGTGGGTAGATGAAATGCTATAAAGACACCTTAAAAATCTTGCAATATCAACCCTGAAACATGGGAAAACAAAATCATCGACAGACCACAATGGTGTCACATCTGACAGGTTGGTGTAAATGACTCTGAGGCTGTTAGGCTGCAAGATTTGGCTGACAAGCACCTGGCATGCAAGGCACTTCATCTACCCACCTCACCTACCTTCCAGTGCAACATATGTGGCTGTATACATATGTCCAGGATTGGGCTCTTTTCCCATCAACGGACCCACAGCAACTGAGACTCATCCGTCGACTTGATGGGAGACTCCATAAATTGGGTGTGATGTGAAAAGCAGTGCTTTCCCTTGAAGTAGACCTATCTAGTTCTATTCCATCCCATACATCACCAGTATGTGAGTTCATGCACTGTTACATTACAAGCCTTGCTGCCTGATTGATAACAGGAGTCACAAGTTACTAATCAAGCAGCAGAAGACTGGCTCTTCTTGGTTACTAGTGATGTCACAGTCAGGGATGTCACAAGGCTGATGATGTGCAAGAAGGAAAAGATATATGGATACATAGACAATGATAGCAGAACAAGGCCCGTCGGCCCATCCAGTCTGCACCCTCCCTAACTACGCTGCACTGGCCCTTGTGGTCATCTCTCAAGTTCAAGTTTGTTTTATTGTTGATCAGTTAAAAACCATTACAACATAGCCATAATTAAAATTACAAGAACACATACAAATACAACGCACAGGTTGACATCAATTTACAAGCTTCAATAAATAAAGTGCTTTCATTTTGGTTATAAACCATTACTATATTGTATTACCGATCAGATAATTATATTTAAACCTCTCCATTCATACATTAAAATAACATACATAAATAACACTCATTAAATGTTCAAAAAGCATCACAATTTAGAATATTGCATATCTGAGATCTTATACACATTTGTCAAGAACTTACAGATATTCTTATAAATGGGTAGCCTCAAAAAAGCCAACCACTTTCTCCAATATACATAGGTTTTCATTATTCATTAGATATTTCACCATTTCATTGGGGGGAGGTCGAGATTCGCCATAATGTCACCAAGCCATTTCAGACGTATTCCTTTACATAAAGGGCATAAATGCAATGTGTGTTTTAGATCATCCTCAGATGACCTATCACATTTACAATAGAAAATAGAAATATTTTCCCTTTTTGTTTATAAAAACACATAATTGGCTTTATATATTTTAAGCCTAAATTTAGTCATTATTCTTCTTTCATTTGGGTTAGTTAGCTTAACTAGGTAAGGTTCTAAGCCATATGTTGACTTAATCGGTTTGAACCATCTATATAGCTTAAGTTGTTTCATTTTTGACAACTCCTTAATTTTTTCCTGGTCCCTTAACCTATTCTTCACCTCATCAACCATTATCTGCAAGGGGTGTACAAATGTTCTCCATAGGATCTCTCCCAATCCATTTGGAAAAAACAAAACGTTTAAAGATTTCCAGGGTTGGGAAGATTTTTCCCATTGAAGTATTCCCATTTTATTTCTTCCTCCAGACATATCCTGGGTAATCTAGTTTCATCTAGTGAAAATAACTTTAGAGAAGAAAGAATTCGTCTTTCAGTCACCAATGTGGAGATGGGAAATTGTCCCAATTCTAAATTCACTACGTCAGCTGGCACTGATTGCGGTACCTTCAAAATGTACCTTTTCATTTTATTACATAGCGTTTTTAGATTTTTCAGGTCAACAGGACAATCAGGAGCTTAAAGGGCACACAGGCAGAAAGTAAGGAGAGAGAGAGAGAGAGAGAGAGAAAAAAAAAAAACAGGAAAGAGTAAGGATTGCAAACAGTTAAGGGGCCAGAAATAAGACATGATTGGAGTGGTGCAGTGCAGTGGCTGTGGAGCAGCAGTCTTCTAGGAGATGTTCTGGAGGATGCGGTGTTGTCCCACCTGCAGGCACCTCTCTGAGCTGAGGGAGGAGGTTGCTCATCTCCAGGCTGAGTTGGCCAGGATTTGTGGGACCTCCTCTTCCATCCAGGGACCACCAGTGCCACTGCCATTGCCTCAGAGGTTGCCAAGAAAGAGGAGGCGGTTGGACCACAGTGGGCTCAGGGAGGGTGAGGGTGGTGGAACAGAGGCGCATCCCTCCAGCTGTACCTCCACAACTCCTACGCCATTCTAGCAAAGTGTGGTTCCTCTCATGGAGGCACCCACAGTGGAGACCAAGGAGGATGCTGGAACTTCCACAAAGGAGACCCACAGGAGGGTGGCAGGGGACCCTGCAGGGAAGAAACAACTCCTGGTGGGGGACTCCATTGTTAGGAAGGTAGAACTGGGCAAGGAAGGGGAGAGGGAGGTAAGGTGCCTGCCTGGCGCCATGGCTTGGAGGGACAGGGAGCGAATCCTCAGGATTGCCGGAGCAGCTGCACAGGGGAGGGAGCTGGATGTCACTGTCCACCTAGGGACAAATGACCTGGCTAAGAAAGGGATTAGAGAAGTGCAGGAAGAGTTTGTGGAATTGGGGAGGGGCCTTAGTCAAGTAGCACGCAAGGTAACCTTCTCGGAGGTGCTACCCATCTATGGCACAGGAGAGGCTAGGGTGTTCCGTACCATGGGATTCAATCAGTGGTTGAAAAACTGGTGTGGAGCTCAGGGATTTGGCTTCATTGGGAACTGGGGGTCCACCTGGAGTGATGCAAGCCTATACTGGCATGATGGGCTGCATCTGTCCAGGAGGGGAACCAGGATCCTAGGTGATAGGTTTAAATGCTTCATTGGCAAGCTTTAAACTAGCCAAGGGGGGAGGCACTGGAAAGGAGCAGGAAACCCCTAGCCCCCCCCCAAACAATCACGGTAGTAAGTGTGGCAAACACCAACATGGAGGTGTTGATAGGGAGAAGGGCAGGGGTAAATGGAGAAAGTGACAAAGGCAAGAAGGACAGGGATAGGGCAAAAGGGGGTAAGGCCATCAGGAAATGGAGGGTAATGTAGTCTGTAGTCTGGGCAACAAGCTCCCTGAGCTGGTGGCCTTAATGGAAGAGGGATGCCTGGATATCGTAGCAGTCACAGAAACATGGTACACAGAGAACCATGACTGGGATGTTAACATACCAGGGTACATAACCTACAGGAGAGACAGGCAGGGGAGAAGAGGGGGAAGAGTAGCTCTCTATGTAAAGGAAGGGATAAAAGCAACAGAACAAAAGAGTAAACAGGGAGGAGAGGAGGCACTGTGGGTCACCTTGGAGACTGGAAAGGGCACCACAATCCGCACAGGGGTTGTGTACAGACCCCCATGTCAGGGGGAAGGAATGGACAAGGATATGATGGAAGGCATTCTTAGAATGGCAGAGAAAGGGGAGATATTGTTGATGGGAGACCTGAATATGCCAGATGTTAACTGGAGCACATTTGCTACAGCCATATCCAAGAGCAGGGCCATTCTTGATGCCCTACAGGTGGCAGGCATTAGACAGCTAGTTTCGGAACCCACTCGTGAGGGAGCAATCTTAGACCTCGTACTCTCAAATGGGGGCAGTGAGGATCTCAGATCTAGAAGTGGGTTGCCATCTGGGGACAAGTGACCATCAAACAGTGTGGTTCACGTTAAACTCAGCTACAGAGTCAGCCATACAAAAGTGAGGGTACTGGACTTTAGGAGGGCTGACTTTGGCAAGATGGGAGAGTGCCTCAGAAAAGCACTAGCAAACAGGCTAGAAGAGGTGTGGAGCAACAATGGGGAATTATCAAAACTGCCATCACAGAGGCAACAAGCCTTTAGTGACAGAAAATAAACAAATCAAAGCGAAGAAAAAGCCACTATGGTTCTTAGAGAGGTGGCTGTGAAAGTCAGGAAGAAAAAGATAGCATTCCGAGTATAAGGAAACACAGAAGGAGCAGGACAGAGAGCTGTACCAGTTAAGGCAGAAAGAAGCAGGGAGGGAAGTCAGAATAGCAAAGGCCCAAACTGAGGAAAAGATAGCCAACTCAGTTAAGAAGGGGGATAAAACCTTTTATAGGTACATCAGCGAGTGTAGAAAGACAAAGGGAGGGATAGTGAGGCTGAATAGAATGAACGATGGGTGGGCAGAGGGGGACAGTGAAAAAGCAGGAATACTGAACGAATATTTCTGCTCAGTATTCACAAAAGAGGAGGGGGAAGTGCCTAATCCAATTAACAGAAGCATCTTTGATGGGGGCGATATCCCAGTTCTTTCACAGAAGAAAGGGTTCTGCAAGAACTCCAAAACTGAAGGTGGACAAAGCAATGGGTCCTGATGGAATTCACCCAGAATTCTAAAAGAATTAAGGAAGGAACTAGTGAAACCACTGGCTACTCTTTTAATAAATCATGGGAGGATGGTGTGGTATCCGAGGACTGGAGGAAGGCGGATGTGATTCCCTTCACAAAAGTGGGACCAAGACAGAGGCAGGAAACTACAGACCTGTCAGTCTGACCTCTGTGGTAGGGAAAGTGATGGAGTCACTCTGAAGGAAAGAATAGTTGAGTACCTAGAGGTCAGTGGAGCACAGGATCCAAGGCAGCATGGGTTCTCAGCGGGAAGGTCATGTCCAGAGCGAATCTAATAGATTTCTTTGACTGGGTGACCAAAGTAGTAGACCAGGGAGGGCTGTGGACATGGCCTACCTAGACTTTAGCAAGGCATTTAACACAGTCCCACACAAAAGATTATTAGTCAAATTAACCAGCCTGGGAGTGGGTCCCAGGGTGGTAGCCTAGCAAAACATTGGCTGGACAACAGGACACAGAAGGTAATTGTAAATGGAGTCCACTCTGAAGAAAGGGCGGTTACTAGTGGGGTACCGCAGGGTTCAGTATTGGGTCCAGTCCTTTTAATGTCTTCATCAGTGACATTGCAGAGGGACTGGAAGGAAAAGTATGCCTTTTGCAGATGACACAAAGATCTGCAACAGGGTTGATACACAAGAGGCGTGGAAAGGATGAAAGGGACTTGGCAAGGTTGGAGGAATGGTCAGGCAGTGTAGCGTTAGGATTCAATGCAAAAGTGCAAATAATGCACCTGGGAAACAAGAACCCAGGGAAGAATACACAATGGGTGGGAGGTAGTAACAACAACAAAACAGGAAAGGGACCTGGGGTAATTATATCAGATGACCTTAAGGTTAGCAAGCAATGTGAGAAGGCAGTAGGGAGGGCCGGGGTATACTGGGATGTATAGGGAGAGGCATCAGCAGCAGAAAACAGGAAGTTGTTATCCTCTGTACAGACAGTTGGTGAGACCCCATCTGGAATACTGTGTCCAGTTCTGGAGACCCCATCTCCGCAAGGACATAGACAGGATAGAGGCAGTCCAGAGGAGGGCTACTAAAATGGTGCAGGGTCTGCAAGAGAAGCCGTATGAGGAGAGACTAAAGGAGCTTAATATATACCTTGAGGAAAGAAGGGAGAGGGGGACATGATAGAAACTTTCAAGTACCTCAAGAGAATCAACAAAGTCCAAGAGGGTAGCATCTTTCAGAAAAGAGACTTGCAAGAACAAGGGGACACAATTTAAAGATAGAAGGAGGGCGGTTCAGGGGCAATGTGAGAGTATTATTTCACAGAGAGGGTAGTGGATGCATGGAACAGCCTTCCTGAGGAAGTTGTGGGTCTAAAACTGTGGGAGGAGAATTCAAGAATGCATGGGACAGACATAAGGCAATTCTTGTGGGGGGCAGGAAGATATAGGCTGTTGGTTAACTAGGATCTGCGGCCTATCCTGTAGGTAGGGAAATGGGCAGACTAGATGGGCCTAGCGGTCCTTATCTGCCGTCAAAGTCTATGTTTCTATCTGTTCCCCATATTTCAGCTGTGTAAAGAATACTAGAATTGATTTTAGCTTCAAATACCCTTAAGACTTCTTTAATCAATGTTTGTCCCATCTTTGAGTTAAATATCCTAAAAGGTATTAAATGTTTTCGCTAAAATCTGAGTTACATGATCTTTCCATCTTAATGGCTGCTTAAATCCAACACCCAAATAATCATAATAGTTAACCCTTTCCACTTTCATGATTTTATCCACAACGGGTTTATATATTTCTTATTGTTCCCAAATGTCAGAATTTTGGTTTTAGACATGTTTATTTTTAATTTGTGATCATTGCACAATTTAGAGAAGTAATCGAGCTTCCTCTGTAATCCCAATATTGAGGTAGAGATTAATACCAAATCGGTCGGCATACGCCAGACAATCTACCTGGTTATTTCCTATTTTGGGTGCATGAAATTAAGGGTTTTCCAGTTCCTTCAAAATGTGGTCATCTCTCCCCTTTATTTCTGCCCCACATTTGTAACTAATCTCATATGCCTGTCCCATCTCTGCTTGAAGCGGTTTACTGATTTGGCCTGTACCACTTCCTCCGGCAGCTTATTCCACTTGTCCACCACTCCTGGGAAAACTGCTTGAGGGAGTCCCCTCTGAATCTCCCCCACCCCCCGTGGTTTCCCTCTCGTCCCTGGACTTGAACTCGAGAAGCAAAGTTCCTAGGTGTCCACCCTATTTATTCCTTGCAGGTCTTTGTATGTCTGGATGTTGCCCCTTTCCCCAAGGGTGTACATGTTCAAATCCTGCAGCCTCTCCTTGTGTGTCCTGCCCCCTAGTCCATGGACCATCTTGGTTGCCCTGTACTGTACTGCTTCCACCTTGTTGCATTCTCTCCTCGGGTGTGGACTTGTACGTTGTACAGTATTCCAGGTGTGGTCACACCAATCATCTGTACAAAGGGAGGATCATTTCTCAACTTCTGCTGTTTACCCCCTCCCTATGAAATCAGCATCCTGCTTGCCTTGCCCACAGTTCTATTATAATGTGCTGTTGTTTTAGGCTCTTGGATATCTTCACTCCCTAGGTCCTGTTCCTCCGTGGTGCTTTCCAACAGCCCTCCCCCATTTCATTTTGCACTGTTAGGGTCCCTGCTCCCAATGTGCATCTCTTTACATTTTTTTGTGTTGAAGCCCAGCTACCAGATCTTTTGTCCAACTCTCCAACTTGCCTAGATCCTCCCCGAGTTCCCCTATCCCTTTCTCCATGTCCACCCTCGCGCAGATCTTGCCACTGATGCCTTCTCCTATGTCACAAATGAACACACTGAAAAGGACCATTTAGTGGCGAAAGAGTTGAAAAGGGACTAGTAGCCCTGAGGGTAAACAAGGTCCAAGGAATGAATGGGATGCTTCCGAGGGTGCTAAAGGAACTGGCACCGGTGTTAGCTAAACCACTGGTGGGGCTATTCAACAGCTCTATGCAGCAAGGTGTGGTTCCCAGGGACTGAAAGATGGTGGACATGATTCTGCTGCACAAGGGATAAATAAAGTGGATAAGGAGGGTCTCTTTAAGCTGAGTGGCTACCACAACACAAGGGGCACAGTCTTGAGCTGGAGGGGGGTGGTTAGGAGGGAGGCCAGGTAGCTCAAGCTGTGGACCCTGCAGTATGAGCAGACTAAATGTATGTTTGTATGTAAGGAGCGGGGGGGAACACAGATGTAGTGATAGAGGATAGCGTGAGGGAGGGACTGCTGGCATTGAAGGTGGAAAAATCACCAGGCCCAGATGGATTACATCCAAGGGTAATAAACAAACTGGCTGAGGAGCTGGAAAGGCCACCGGCAGACCTATTTAATAGTTTACTAGAGACAGGCACAATACCACAGGACTGGAAGCATACGTACTGCCGCTCCACAAAAGCAGTCCCAAGGATGACCCAGGGAATTACAGACCAGTCAGTCTGACCTCCATTGTGGGCAAGCTTATGGAGACCATACTAAAGGAAAAACTGGTGGAATATCTAGAAGAGCACAGTCTCCAGGATATGAGGCAGCATGGGTTCATGGAGGAGAGACTGTGTCAAACAAATCTGACTTGACTTCTTTGACTGCGTCACTAAGACAGTAGACAGGGACCAAATGGTAGACATCCTCTAGCTTGATTTCAGCAAGGCCTTTGACTCTGTGCCCCATAAAAGGTTGATCAGAAAGTTGGTGGATCTTGGGGTTGGGGAGAAGATGGCCAGATGGGTGGAAAACTGGCTGAAGGACATAATCCAGAGAGTGGTTGGGGGAAGAGTTATCTGGCACCAGACAGGTAACCAGTGGGGTCCCGTAGGGCTTGGTGCTGGGGCCAGTGTTGTTCAATGTATTCAATGACACTGGAGATGGCATCAAGGGCAAAATGTGCCTACTCACGAAGGACACCAAACTCTGTGGGAGAGTGGACACAGCTGAAGGGATACAGGACCTACAGGAAGATCTGGAAAAGCTAGCGAGGTGGTCCAGGATATGGCAGCTTGGCTTCAATGCCAAGAAATGCAAAGTTATGCATATTGGAGCCAAGAATTCTAGGACAGAATACTACCTGGATGGAGTCCGAGTATCTGCATCAGAGGAGAAGGACCTGGGAGTGATGATCACTAGTGACCTGAAGCACTTCACACAGTGCAAGAAAGCAGCAGCAAAGGCAAACAAGATGCTGAGATACATATCTAGGGGGGGATCAGTAGTAGGAGAGAGGAGGTTATACTGCCCTTGTACAGGTCACTAATAAGGCCGCATCTAGAGTATGGAGTTCAGTACTAGTGCCCACACCTCAAAAAGGACAGTAACCTGCTGGAGAAAGTCCAGAGGAGGGCTACAAAGATGACAGCTGGTCAGCAGGGTAAGGCATATGAGGAGAGGTTGAGGGCATTGAACGTGTACTCCCTGGAAGACAGAAGAGAGAGAGGAGGGGACATGATTGGGACCTTCAAGTTCTTGAAACGGATGAATAAGGTTGATAAGGAGAATCTCTTTCAGTTGAGTGGCAACCATAACATGAGGGGGGCACAGTCTTAAGCTGCAGGGTGGGAGGTTTAGGAGGGAGGTCAGAAAGCACTTCTTCAGAGAGAGGGCGGCGGACACTTGGAATGCCCTGCCAGAAGAGATAATCTTGTTGAAGACAGTGGGCAGCTTTAAGAGAGGCTGGGACAGGCATGGGGGAGGGTAAGAGTCATGGGTAGGGAGGATGGGAGGAGTGGGGAGGGAAGGGACATTAGCTCAAGCTTTGGACCCTGCAATACAAGCAGACTTGATAGACCAAATTGCCTTCATCTGCTGGCTTCTTTGTATGTTCGCACGTCAGCCTTACCTCCGTGGTAGGGAAACTGATGGAGACACTAATCAAAGAAGATCTAGTGGAATACTTCAAGAAACAAACTCTGGTCAGAGCTGATATGGCTATGGAGAGATTTTAGGAGTGGCAAGAGTGTGGAAAAGAATATGCCGAGCTTTTGCTGCACCGGAGTCATCCGTAAGTAATACTGCAGCAATTACAGTACTGTACATGCGTGATACTCGCACATGTGAAGTCTGCCCTTTAATCAGCCCTGCACAACATGGCGATGCTGACATAACTATGTATACACGATAGTCATGCATGCGCAGTTTGTCAACGTTACCATGTTGCACATGGTGGCCGTCAGTACCACAGTTGCATAACAGAAAAGTAGTGCACCAGGAAGTGGGTATGTTTTATGCACCCTGTGGAGGGGAAGGGCTGCATAGACAGAATCACTAGAAACTATGTCTGAGCACTGTGGCAGCACATCAGACAGCAGTCAGGCTACGTGCTTCCATAGTGTTGTTACATAAATCTGATGATGGCATAACATCCGTGGAACTTGGCCCATGCAGCCACACAAATCAGACTCAGGAGGAGTCTATTAGTAAACTAGAGATCTGGCCTGGGACTTGCTCGTCATCACAGTCACTTTCTCATTCTTTTCTAAGCAGTAATTTCTGGCAAATGTGCCTTAACCATATTGATCTCAGTGCTGGTAGACTACTTCTGGTTTCCCCAATTTTATTAGGTGAGGGTAGTAGCAGTCTTGAAGTGGTGGCATGTTCAGGAAAAAAGCGGTTCCCATGCTCGTCTACACATTTTAGAAATTATGCCTTTCCTTGTTTTTGCTGTAAAGAAACTGACCCCTTCTGACACAAAAGCAAGGAGTCAGTTATGGCCTCCACCCCTCCCTCCTTTTTGCTTCAAGTGAGGAACGTGATTATGGGTTTGCATCCGATGTACAGTGGCAGCCATAGATGCAAAACATTGTTAAACAGTAATCAACTGTATGTAAAAGCCTTTTTTTTTTTTTTTTTGAATGTGTGCTTTCTTAATGTTGTCAATACCACTCCACGCATGTGTACTCTGCCCCTGGATTTCTGTACCCCAAGTGCATTATTTTACATTTTTGTGCTCAGGACAAAAAGGCCTTTCAAATGAGGGTAGTCACTAATCTAAATTCTTTATAGTTTTTATATGTTTCCTTGTGCACATGCAAGAAACATCACGACATTTCAGAGGTGTCAGGGATGGGTCCAATGCATAGCAATCTACAGTGGGCTTGTCCCTGGCAGACCAATGAGCATGCAACCAGACTGTGACACTAGTCAGTTTCACATCTGGAATCCGTTCTGTAGTTGAAAGAAATGAAATGCTGGAATGAGAGCGCTTCATTCCTTTCCTTCATGCCCTTACTGATCTTACTGCTCGTCTTTCCACCCATCCTGCAGATGTCTGGGTACCCAACCATACATTGCATCCCCCACTCTCTGTGCCATAAGCGGTAAACAGTCCTAGCAGTAAAGAACAAATAAATATTAATACTTCCCCAGACATCCGCGTTGAACTTGTTTGTCTGTGCAAATGACAGTGTGTGTTCTTGTCCCTGAGCTCCTCTCTCTTCAGTGCTTCATGTGTGCCACAATGCCCAGACTAAGCAATGCTCTCTGTGATAGTACCCACTAGACCACCCCATGGATCTCCTAGTGTCCATGTTACCTCACTGTGCCCCCCACCCTGCCGCACAATAAAAGGAGCAAGAATGCTGAGAAGTGAGGCATCACTGCCTGCAGAGTGGTAGCTTAACCCTGGACAGCTGGGAGAGGGAGACATGGGCTGCAGGGACAGACACCAAGAAGGAGAGGCAGCAGCCCCAAAAAGAGAGCACAGACTCCAAAGAAGTGGTGAGTGGCACCAGTATCATGGACAGAGTGTAGAGAGAGAGCCCCAAAACAGTGACAGCAACATGCTGAGATGTGGCGAGTAAGCGGAATGAGAGTGATCGCCAGGCTGTCACTATTGCAGCACCACCTTGGCAGTGTGAAATTGGGGGCAGTGCAATGTAGTGACCATAACCACGATGACCGGTGGCTCCCAGACCTGCACCTGAACATTCATTTAAATGGGTGGCCTATCCCTAGCAGTGTCTACTCCCTTCCCCCCCCCCGAGAGAGAGAGAGAGAGAGAGAGCGCAACAGTGAGAGCCGCTTCTGGTGCAGCATATTTGTGCAGATCCAATCTGTTCCAGTCAGAGATGGTATCAACCCCCCAAAATAGAGAAGTGAAGTACAGTGTGCACCTGAGCTCAGCTGCCATCTATTTTATTTCTGCTCACTCTTCTGGCACCTTGCTGTTGGTCTGACTCTCTGTCTTTCTGAAGCTCAGTGGAAGGAGACAGCACATACAGAGAGGCAGAGAAAGTGGCAGCAAGAGTGCCATGACCAGGACAGAGAGAAGTGCTGCAGAGTTTTCCTTTCACCGTGGGGGAGCAGACGTTACTAAGAGACACACAGAGAGACCAACCAGAAGAGAGAGAGTGTAAAAACAAACTTGGTGCATCTATTCCACCACTGCACAAAATGAGCACCCAGACAGAGCCAGAGACAAATATGTGGGTCACATATTTGCCCCTTCACACTGACTAGCACAGTGTAGGGTGGACACTGGATGGACACCCCTGGGTAGTTGCTGCCCCCTACACCTCCAGCTCACATCAGCACATATGGAACAATCTGCAGTAGCCAGAGACTGATGCAGGTTACTCATCTTCCCCTCCACACCCATCCCACTCAACTCAACAGTGACAAGGTGACCTCCAGGTGGGCAGCCCAAGGTAAATAGTGGATTGTGGCCTGGCAGAAGTTGGTAATTGGTGCCCCATCCACAACTGTCCGATCACTGCACACTGACTGCCCCAGCCAGAGACAGAAATGTGAGTTGCACATTTGCCACACCACACCTGTTTCTACCTAGCCTGGTGGGTGCCAGGTGGGTTGGAATGGGGCTGCAGTCCAGATCCACTGGGTGGCCCGAGGTCACTGGCACCCAACACATCTTTCCGCATTTCTGCACGTCAGGTATTTTCTCCTTCCATTCCACCTCCTGCACATTAGGAGCACTCTGCAGGAGCCAATGACAGATGTGGTTCACACATCTCTCAATCTTCACCCATCCGAGTTCCATGAAAGCTGGCACTGGGTGGGCTCCAGGCCGATGGCTCTGGGAGAATGAATGCCCCATCTCACCTCCACCTCCATACAAGGGTTGCGCCCTGCAGCAGCCAGGGATAGAGATACAAGTTGCACATCTGCCCCTTAATACCAGTCCCTGCTCCATCAGAGCTAGCATGAAGGCTGGAGTGGGATTTTGGGTGGCTGGCACTTCCTCACCCTATGCCACACCTCTACACTTGCAGAACACTCTTCTTCAGCCAAAGGTTCACCCACCTAACATGCACTATCCATGGAGAGCACTCTGAGGTACTGAGATATACAAATATGGATCTTGTAACCCCCCCCCCCAAACAAGTGTTCCCACTTTGCTGGGTGGGGGGTGCTCCTTAGTGACTGGTGCCCCCTCCTGTACCCCTACCTGTCAACCCAATACTCTACAGCAGCCAGAGAAGAGTGATGGATTGCACGTTTGCCCCATCTTAAGCTGTGCCCGTTCCAAAAGGTTTCACACTCAGGATAGAGTGGGGTCTAGGATGGTGGCCATTAAGTGACCGTCTTCCCCCCTCCATCCCACCTCCTCACATGGGAAGCACTCCTCCCCCCTCCACTATACTTCTGCACATAGAGAGTACTCCTCCCCCTCCATGCCTCCTTTACATATAGGGAGCAATTCTCCTTGTCCAGCCCTCTTCCACATGGTGGACATAGTGTCTTTTGTAACCATATTTGGTTTTATTCCTTGTTGAATGCAACATTGTACATATTGTAAATACTAATATAAAGAAAACTGCTTTATTTTAATTGATATTATGTGTCTTTACTTTGTGTATCTCACACCATGTATTTATCATTGCTTGTGTATGGGATCTCCTTGCAAATGAGCTTGCTCAATGGATTTTATCCCCTCACAATAAACTTGAACATGGAGAGCACTCTTCCCTCCATTCCATCTCCACACATAGGTATCATTGCTCCACCTCCATACATTGCCAGTACTCATTCTGACCCCTCCGGTGCTTCTCCCACTACATTTCACCTCCCCCATATGGAGAGCACTTCTCCCACTGCATCCCACCTCCTGCATATAGGGAGCACTCCTCCCCCTCCATTCAACCGCCACACATGGGGAGCTTTCCTCCCACTTCATATCAGCTCTGTACATGGGGAGCACTCCACCCCTTCATGCCACTGCCCCTACATGGGGAGCACTGCTCCCCATCCATCCCACTCCTACACATGGGGACACCTCCACACATTTGCATCACTCCTGCTCTACCACAGTCCCACCTCTGCATATACAGAGTACTCCTAACCCCATTCCACCTTTGCACATGGGAAGCACTCTGAAACAGCCAGAGACAAAGATGTCAGTCAGGCATATGCCTTTCCACACCTATTCCCACTCCAGATAAGCTCCATGTTGGGCAGAACACTGGTGGGGTTGAAATGTAATGAGTGGGTTGCCCTGGGAGATGGTGCAAGTACCCCTCACCACCTCTCTGAATGAGAGGAGTCCACACCCCCAAATCAATCTTTATTTTTTTCTCCACTCATCACTTTTCTGCTGATTACCCTCCTGTCTGCTTGCCTTACCAATCGCTCCCCTCCCAAGACAGGACTACAGGCCATTAGGCCACTGCAGCTTTTGCTCGGTCTCTCCCATCTTTTCTTCGGACCACACCACCAGTCCAGCTAGCGTCCACTGCAGTCAAGAAGACACGCTGCACATTACTCCCAGCTCAGTACTGGATGGGTCCGTTCTTTCTCTAGTACACCATACTTCAAGTTCTCCCACAGTTCAACTAAGGCTAGAGAAGAGCAGCACATAGTCCCACTCTACCACGACAGTCGACAGGACACAACTTGCTCGGTGCTGTACAGACACAGCACAGCGCACACTCACTAGTCTGTCTCACCAGGCTTCTCCTGCTCTCCCTGTTGATGATGTCTCCATCTCCCCTGACCCTCAATGGTCCCACGCATGCACATTGTGCTGCAGCTAGCTCCAACCGCTATGGAGACTGATGAGACATAGAGTTTCTTAGCGGCTGAGCCAACTCAGGGAGGGAGGCAGTATAGTGCAGCGGTTTAAGGCTCTGAGCTGCAAATCTGGAGACCTGGGTTTGAATCCCACAGCCCTCACTTGCATATACTGTGTGACCATAAGCAAGCCACTTAACTTCCCTGTGCTCCCAGGTTGCACCTGTAAAAAAGCTTTCCGCTTAATGTGTCTCACCTGGTTAAACAATTGGAAAAAAAGACTGAAAATAAAATGCAGGATTTGAAATTTTCTGACGTAAATTTTTTTTTGGGGGGGGGGGGGCCTTGAACACCCTGGACACCCCTCGCCTACGCCCATGCAATCCACAACAGTTCAGACACATGCAATGCTTACACTTAAAGGCCTCCCAGCCCAGCCAGCCCCCTTGCACACAAATGAACACCAACTGCGCCCCTCCCACTTCCTCTGCAAGCAGTGAGGATCCCTCACTCTCAAGCGGTCAGTCCTGTACAAGTAGCAGAGTTGGGCGTCCGGGGCTCCAGTCGGACCTGTTGCTGTAATGGAGCTTGAGCCTCCTTGAATACAACAAGACAGCTAAATTGAGTCCCCTTAATCCCTACAGATGAAGGGCTGCTGCACAGATGAACTGCTACAGCCACTCAAGCACCACCGGGGAATTAAAACAAGAGCTGGACTATGGCAGGCAGCATGCCATCTGCCTCCTCCTCCTCCTACATGGACTGCTTGCAGCACTTGCCTAGCTCCTCTTCTGCTACCAGTGCCCACCAATGGTTAGTAGTGTCAGTAGGTGGCCCCCGCTGGAGTGGTCAAGCTAGCTCCTTGACTTGCTACTTGTCCCCACAACCAATATTCTCTTTTGACTTTCTTCTGTGTCTGGTTGCATTTGCCTGTTTTCAAACACCCAATAAACTTTTTTTTTTTTCCAGTGTCTACTTAGATACAGAATATTAAATATACCAAAATAAAATATAATTGCTTTGAAGAAGACAGAAGTCTTTATTATGGCTTGGCTTCAATGTATGGTTGGAGCACACCAAAATCTCATCTTGATTGTTTTACTTTTTTATTGCTATTTTGTATTTTCACATTAAATCAAATCAAATGTGTATATAAATATATATATATTTTTTTTTTAAAGAAAATAGAAGCTTTTATGTTTTTTTTTTTGGTTTAATCCACGCACAGTGCTGAAGCAGTGAGATCACCACGATTTTGGCAGCCTTGCACCATTCCTCCGATCCTAAAAATATTTATCACAATGGTTGTATAATTGTAGGTCTATATTCAAATGGCTTTGATTCATTATTTATTTTATTTATTTATTATTTTATTTATTATGATCTCGGATTGACACCTTTAAGAACAAGCTCATTACATAGGTTCCACGTCAGAATTACATTAACAGTGATTTAATAAAAAGACATTTAGGAATATAGTAGAACTCTAAGTGCAGGCTAATAACAAATAGGAGTCTAAGTATAAATCTAAATATAAAAGACGATAAAGACAGTTTACTATAAACACAGCAATAGAGTCAAGCCATACAAAGTCAAAAGTGCTGGACTTTAGGAGGGCCGACTTTGACAAAATGGGCGAGTGCCTAAGGAATGCACTAGCAAATGGGCAGGAAGGAGGGGTGGAAGAACAATGGGGAATAATAAAAACTGCCATCACAGAGGTAACAAGCCTTTGTGTGAAGCAAATAAACAAAACGATGTAAGAAACCACTATGGTTCTCAAAGAAAGTGGCAGTGAAGGTTCAAGAGAAAAAGAAAGCATTCGGGAAGTACAAGGAATCACAGAAGGAGCAGGACAGAGAACTGTATCAGTTAAAGCAAAAGGAAGCTGGGAAGGCAGTCAGAACAGCAAAGGCCCAAACCAAGGAAAAGATAGCCAACTCAGTTAAGAAGGGGGATAAAACCTTTTATAGGTACATTGGGGGCGAAGGAAGACCAAGGGAGGGATAGTGAGGCTTAATAAAGGAGGGAGGGAGGGGGGGCAGAGGTGACTGTGAAAGGCAGAGATACTAAGCAAATATTTTTGCTCAGTATTTACAAATGAAGTGGGGAGGTACCTAAAACAAACAGTAGAAACACTCTGGATACAGAAGTTGATACCAGCTCATTTACAGAAGAAAGGGTTCTGAAAGAACTCTTAAAACTGAAGGTGGACAAAGCAATGGGGCCTGATGGGATTCATCCCAGAATTCTAAAAGAACTAAGGGTAGAACTAGTGACACCACTGACTACCCTCTTTAACAAATCATGGGAGGATGGGGTGGTACCCGAGGACTGGAGGAGGGCAGAGGTGATTCCCCTTCACAAAAGTGGGAGCAAGGCAGAAGCAGGAAACTACAGACCTGTTAGTTTAACCTCAGTGATAGGGAAAATGATGGAATCACTTCTGAAGGAAAGAACCGTCCAGTATCTAGAGGCCAGAGGGGCACAGGACCCAAGGCAGCATGGATTCACAGCGGGAAGGTCATGCCAGATGAATCTGATAGATTTCTTTGACTGGTGACCAAAGTAGTAGATCAGGGAGGGGCTGTGGACATGGCCTACCTAGACTTTAGCAAGGCATTTGACACAGTCACACACAAAAGATTAATATACAAGTTAGCCAGCCTGGGAGTGGGTCCCAAGATGACAGCCTGGGTAAAGAATTGGCTGGAGAACAGGACACAGAGAGTAATAGTAAATGGAGTCCACTCTGAAGAAAGGGGGGTTACTAGTGGGGTACTGCAGAGTTCAGTATTAGGACCGGTCCTCTTCAGTGTCTTTATATGCGACACTGCAGAGGGACTGGAAGGAAAAGTATGTCTCTTTGCAGATGACACAAAGATCTGCAACAGAGTTGACGCACAAGGTGGGATGAAAAGGATGAGAAGGGACTTGGCAAGGTTAGAGGAATGGTCAAATGTATGGCAGCTTAGATTCAATGCTAAGAAGTGCAAGGTAATGCACCTGGGAAACAAAAACCCAGGGGAAGAGTACACAATGGGGGGTGAGATACTAATAACAACAAAAATGGAAAGGGACCTGGGGGTAGTCATATCAGATGACCTAAAGGTGAGCAAGCAATATGAGAGGGCAGCAAGGAGGGCTGGGGGGATACTGGGATGCACAGGGAGAGGCATCACCAGTAGAAAATAGGAAGTTATTATCCCTCTGTACAGACATCTGGAGTACTGCGTGCAGTTCTGGAGACCCAATCTCCGCAAAGACATAGACAGGATGGAAGCTGTCTAGAGGAGGGCAACTAAAATGGAGCAGGGTCTGCACCGGAAGACATATGAAGAGAGAGACTTAAGGAGCTTAATATGTATAGCCTCGGAGGAAAGGAGGAAGAGGGGGACATGATAGAAACTTCAAGTACCTCAAGGGAATCAACAAAGTCCAAGAGGGTAGCATCTTTCAAAAAAGAGGTGTCAAGAACAAGGGGCACAATTTAAAGATAGAGGGGGCGGCTCAGAGGTAATTTAAGGAAGTATTTTTCACAGAGAGGTCTGTGGATACATGGAACGGCCTTCTGGAGGAGGTTGTAGAGTCAAAAACAGTGGTGGAATTCAAGCATGCATGGGACAGTCATAAGGCAATTCTAGGGGGTTGGGGTAGGAAGAAGTAGGCTGCTGGTTAACTAGGATCTGCAGCTTATCCATTAGGTAGGGAAATGGGCAGACTGGGTGGGCCAAGCGGTCCTTATCTGCCATCAAATTCTATGTTTCTATGACTAAGTCAACAGGCTATTATAAGCACAAAGATTATCTTGAGAGGTTTAAGGGAGAGAGGACAACTCAGACTGGGGTACCTGAAAGGCAGTGAGAGAGGTACTGCAGTAGTCACACAAGTGCAGGATACTAGGAGCCACGTGGTCATGAGGGAGTGCTGCCTAGGCACAAGGTAAAACAGCAATTGAGAGGCTAAGGGAAGCTGTCACAGCTGGCATTAGCACTGACATGTTTTCGGAGCTCACGTTTGAAGAGGCCTAATGCTGTTATAGAGGAGATGGCAGGAGGAAGATTATTAATCCATTTGGGAGCATGGTGGGCAAAAGCTCTCTAACCAAGGGAAGTGCGACACCTAGGAATTTTAAAGATCATGCTATCTGAGCTTCTGGTGGAATGGCTGTTTTCATAAGGAGTAAGGAGCTTCTGGACGCCCACCACTGGCATGAGGCCCAGACATACTTTCTTGGCTAGGAGGCACATTTGGAAACTGAGCCTACCTGTGAATTGGAGCCAGTTAGCCTGGTCATAAAGGTTACACGTATGTGTGAGCTGTGCGGAGTCAGTTAAGAGTCGACATGCTTTATTTAGAGCAACTTTTATATGGTGGAGGGCTGTATCCATAGCTGAGCTGTAGACTACTATGCTGCAGTCAACAAGAGAAAAAGAGAGACCACTGTACTCTGGATAGCGAGTTTTAGGGTCTCCAGGGTAAGACTTTGCTTATGTCTATGAAGCAAACCAATACGGATGTTCACAGCCTTTGCAACATTTTCAATGTGGTAGGCATATGACATAGTGCTGTCTATAGTGACCCCCAAATACCTGAAATGCTGGACGAGTTCCAATGTAGTTCCAGACTCGTTCGTTATATTGAGTGGGTGTGAACAATGCCTATTCTGGGGACTGGAAACAGCAAGGTCTTGTTTTTTTTTATGGTTCATAATGAGTTTTTGTTCTCTGAACCATCTTTCAACTATAGTAAAGCTGTCTTGGAGCGTGTCTTCCAAGGTAAAGGGGATCGGGGTCACTTGTATAAAGGACTGCATCATATGCATAGAGCAGAATCAGACAGCTACTGGTTGAGCCTGTTTAGAAACAAACTGAATAAAATGGGGCCCAGGATGGAACCCTGGGCACACTGGAGCGAACAGGTCTACTGTCAGACAGGACATTATCAATCCTAACTTGAGAGTGATTTGTGAGGTAGCTCTTATAATTACACACTAAGAAGAATGGTCTTGAGTTCATTTAAGGTTTCATAATTTGACCTTTTGCAGTTTCAATGACCTCCCAGTATTGGAGTCTTCAATTTGGTTTGTCTAAACATTTCTTTGCTCAGTTCATCAATAGTCCAATAAGATTTAGAATGAAATTACTTTAGAACAAAAACTGCATAAACTTTGCGTTTGATTTTGTGCAAATATTAACTTCTCTCAGAGTTGAAAATGCATGAGATTAGTTGCACATACTTTTCTATTTTCCACACTTTTACTACAGAAATTCGCAAAAAAAAAAAAAAAAACACCCCGTCCAATAAGATTTACAATAAAATAACATTTGAACAAAACTGCATAAACTTTGGGTTTGTTTTTGCTCAAATATTACTCCTCTCCGAGCTGAAAATGCATAGGAGTTTAGTTGTACATACTTTTCTATTTCTCCAAACTTTTACTGTGGAAATTTGTAAAAAAAAAAAAATAAAACATGAAAAAACAACATGACCTTTTGCACAGGTCTTTACCTCCCATAAAGGGAAGGGCTTAAAACGTATTTAGGAGTCATTTAAGAGTTATCCCAAGGTCAGGATTTAGTAAACTATACATTTAATGGGTTTTAATAATACAAGTTGCCAAAGAGGACATAATAAATGAAAAAAAAAATCAGTGTTGCAGTATAGATGCCTAACCGTTTTACAGACAGCCATTGTTTTTCTTCTCTGTCTTCCTTCTTCTTCCTCCTATCTGGCCAGTGTCCACTTCACATATAGATCTCATAGGATATTGCTGGCTAATAATTACTAAAATTAATCTGCTGCTTTTGTTTGGAAAAGATTTAACACGATCCTATCCTGAAAAGATCTAATGTGACCCCAATAAGCAGATCATTTTGTTTCAAGCTGGTAAGCACTAAAGAATTCCATTGAAGCACTAGTAAGTCATGATGATCTACTGTTAAATTAGGCATGACAAGATGGTCTGGTCTCATTGCACTTAAACTGGCGTAGTGCTTTACAGAAATGTGTCTGTTATAAGTTCAATAGAAGTTATGGTAAACAAATGTAAATATCTCTTAAAGTATACAAATCATGCATAAACCATCAGTAAGAAAGTTGTTCAGGACAGGGGGGCGATGTGGAGCCCAAGCAATATGGCTGCAAGTCTTTAGAGCTCTGCAATTTAGCTCTTTAAAATCTTATTTCTGGAGAGCAAACCTTGAACAGATTTGACTTTTAGCGCTAGATACTAATTGCGGAACTCGTATATGTCAAAATGCCACATCCTCGGAAGGAGAAGGGACCGGGAGATGGAGCAGGAGCTAAAAATACATCGGGAGCTCTGAAAACGCGGGCAGCACAGGCCCGTGAACATGAACATGGCGAGGAATCATCAACAGAAACCCTGCAAACCTTGGGGGCTTAACTAAACCTGCTGATAAATTCAGTCACCGGTCTCTCTAATACGTTCGATGCCCTAACTAAGAGAGTTATAGTTGTAGAGACTCAAATTGAAGCAGTCACCATCACATCCATGGATGCAAAAAAAACAGCAGAGGCTGCAATGGGAACAGCTGCTACAATAATCAAAGAGAACAGTCACCTAAGGTCTAGATTAGAGACCCTAGAAACCCAGCGAGGGCCCATAATCTGCATCTCATAGGACTGCCGGAAGGATGTGAAGGAGATCATATTCTGATATTTTTGAGAGACTGGTTTGTTCAGCAGTGGGGCGAGGAGGTGCTCCCAGGGGTACAGCACTTCCAAAAGGCTTATCGTATCACTCCTAGGGGCTGACCTCAAAATTCTGAGGACCCAGGACAGTGGTGGTTGTGGCAGATGGAGTGGTTTCCCAGGATCAATTGCTGGCACTGGCAAGGCAGAAGAGATCTCTGTTACAGGATGGCCAACAGATAAAGATGTTTCCGGACCTCGGTTATGCCATAAGATGGAAACGCAAGAGGCTCGACGGGGTTAGAGCGCTGCTTCGTGAAGCTCAGTGGCGGAGCTAGAGGGGGCCTGGGGGGGTGGTCACCCCTTCTGGCTGCCCCAGTGTGAGTAGTGGCACCCCACCACCATCTTTATTCACTGTTTAGTGCCCATTATGGAGCCCGTGATTGACTGAATGGCCCTCCCCCCCGCTCCCAAATCTGGCTCCGCCATTGGTGAAGCTGGTGTCCCATATGGCCCAATATATCCAGCGTATTTGCGGATCGTACACCAGGGGAAAATCTTTGTCTTCACGGATCCATCAGACGCAATGAAATGGTGCCAGAAGAATGCCAAAGAATGTCTTCATGGACAGCATGAAGAGGAGTCAGCTTTTGACGAGGAGCCCATATGAAAAGAAACCACTGTAAATATGCTGTGCTGTGTAAGGTACTAAGGGAAGGGGAATTAAATCACTTTAAGGGCAGAGTTAAACCTAAATTACTGAATACTTTGCATAGAGGACTGCCCAAATTCAGACCGCCCTAGAGCTAAGTTTAGAATTTCCCCTCTAGGCTCGTTTAAGATAATAAATAGTTGTAGCCTGTTGCTGCACATAGTTAATTACTTAAAGGATGGTCCCTGTCATTTAGTATTTGTAGGTTCATAAATTCCTAGCGCCTTACTGAAACTGTGTAACTGAATGGCATTCTGCTCTTCCTAAATAACATCTAAAGCATATTTAAAGTTTTGAGTTTTTGCTTGACTGGTTTAGTTGTATAGGACTTGTGGACACTTTATTAGAGCTTTTGCTCTATGGTTGAACACCATCTAGGTGCATTCACTAAGAAAAAACATGGTGAATATAAAATAGACCCTCTGGTAAGGGTCAGCAACTGGAGACTTTATGAAGAACCATATACTGTATTAACATATCGCCATGTAGCTCCTGGACTCTATTTACAATATTATTCTGTACAGACTGTGATTATTACTAGTATAAACCCCTCAAATGATGTATCTTGTAAATTTCAATGGTCAAGTGTATTAAGAGGAGTGGTGCCCTCATGGTTTTTTAAAAAATATACTACTAGACTGAATATTAGGGAATGTAACTGTATGTTTGTTTTAAAATAATAAACATAAAAGTTTTTAAAAAAAGTGCAGAACAAAACAACCTTTCAAATGAGCTTATTCATTAAGCTGCACTAATTATATAATTTAAACTACGGCCATCTGATTACCTGAATTTTCATTTTTCTTCACAATGTTCACCTTTCAGATGGCTATATGTAAAAAAAAAAAATCTAATGAATTCAGATTAGTGACTACCCTCATTTGAAAGGTCATTTTATCCTGAACAATGCTCATGTTGGTTGTATATTGGTAACTTGTATACTTTCTGAGATATTTACATTTCTTTGGCATCATTCCTACTGTGTTCACTCAAAGAAAAAAAAAATTAGGTTGTTTGGAAGACCATATTTTACAAAATATAAAGAATTCAGATTAA
The DNA here is from genome assembly GCA_016271365.2 of Neoceratodus forsteri. Taxonomy (NCBI): domain Eukaryota; kingdom Metazoa; phylum Chordata; order Ceratodontiformes; family Ceratodontidae; genus Neoceratodus; species Neoceratodus forsteri. Next base: position 143,408,382 of record JADMNL010000024.1, read on the forward strand.
CAAATCTGAGATTAGCAATAGGATGCTGGGATGCATCGATTACCTCCAGAAAGCTGGAAGTGATCCTTCCACTGTACAACTGCTTGGTTAGGCCACACCTCGAGTACCGTGTACAGTTTGTGAGACCACATTTAAAGAGGGACATTACACTCCTAGAGAAGGTCCAAAGGAGGGCAACCAAAATGATCTGGGGCCTGGGGGAGAGGACCTATGAGGAGAGGCTCAAGGAGCTTGACATGTACGGGTGGGATATGATAAAGGTCTTTAAGTACATGAAAGGGATCAATAAAGGAGGCCCAGTCAGGGTGCTCCAAAGGAAGGAGGGTGGGGCAACAAGTGGTCACGGGTGTAAGCTGGAAGGAAGCAGGCTCAGAGGAGAGAGGAGATGTTATTTCACTGAAAGGTGGTGGAGCTATGGACTGCACTGTCCAGGGAGCTGGTAGAGGCGGAGACTGTGGATGGGTTTAAGAGGGGATGGGGCAGGTACAAGGGGAGATTAAATCTGACCAGGCCCAATACAGGTGGAACATCTGAGACTGGGGACAGTATAACCCGGGGGGTTGGGACACCAAAATCAGCCCTCAGTGCAGGTGCTGAAAATCGAGCAGACTCGAGAAGCCGTTAGGCTTATTCTGCTGGCATTTTAATATGTTAGATTAGTGACTACCCTCATGTGAAAGGTCTTTTTACCCTGAACAACCTACACACTGGTTGTTTTTGCACACCTTCGAATAGTTTTAAAGATATTTAGATTTGTTTGGAAAGTATGCACATTTGCTCTCAGACAAAGCAGCTTTGAGTTCTGTGTCCATCATTCTAAACAGAAAGAAGGGAGTATATTTTTTAACTGCCATAGGGATTTGCACTGTTATGGAAGGATACACTAAAACTTAAAAATGTGTTCCACTGAAACCCTTTTCAAGTTAGTTAATATGGCTGTAGGTCTACCACATCCATAAAAGCGGGACTTCATGATAGTAAAGTGCAGATTTCAGACAGGAGGTCTCAGTCAGACCAACGTGACACTACTATATGACTAGGTAACCAAGGTAGTTGTGCTGTAGATTTACTCTACTTAGACTTCACCAAGGCATTCAACTCTGTGCCATGTCGAAGGCTGCAGAAGACGGGGGATCTGGTAACAGCCTAGGACCCAGTGCACCATGAGTTCCTGTGCTCTCGCCTCCTTAAACTTCACTTTTGATGCCACAGCCTGGTTCAAAACTACTTGTCTGGTAAGATGCACAGGACCGCAATCTGTAACACCCACTCAGACTCTTGTCCCATCAACTGTGCATCTCTTGAGGTTCTATGCTTGGTCCCCTACTTTTTTCACTGTTCCTAAACATGCTCCCAAATTCTTGCCCATCTACTGAAACTTTACTATATGTGGATGATGCTGTCATCTTCAGCTCAGGCAAGGACCTGGCATCCCTCAAAAAAACCTTCCAGCATGACTTCAATTGCCTCCAATCCTGGTTTCTGGACGACAAAATGGTACTCAACACAAAAATAAAATAAAACCCATGGTCTTCTCAAGAATACACAAGAAAGCAGCATGCTCCCATCCGCTTCCATGATCCTGAAGACACCATGGTTGAACACACCCAATTTAAATACCTAGGTGTCATCCTCAACAGCACCCTCTCCTTTGACTCCCATGTCAAGAACCTTATAAAAATGGTAAACTACCCAGTCAACCTTTCTCAAAAACAGTACACCAGAGGCTTGGTGCCGTGCATGAGGTCAAAAGGTACCCGATCCCAGACATGAAGATTTTACTTGCCCAAAGCCTTCTGTTCCCTATTGTCGACTATGGCTCCCTCACGTATGCTGCTGCTGCTCCTACTGGGGCCCTCGCTACAGTGTGCAGTGTCCAAAAGCATCCGTCACTTCCTGACTGGCCTGTCCTACTGAACCTACCATTGTCAACTGTACAGATCTGTTGCCTGCCTCTCCTTGGAAGATCGCTTCGCCCATAGGGCAGTGGTATCATACATCTCCACACTGCTTCACCACTCCCCCAAGAAGCTGGGGACTCACTCAAAGTCCAAATTAATCTTCATCACCCCCCCTTAGAAACACAGTAGCTGGTCAAAAAGCACTTTCCGACAGGACCATAGGCCCCTGCAATGTCCTTCCACACTCTATCACCTCAGCTGTTAGCATGCCCTCCTTCAACGCCAGCTTCTGCCAGCATCTTATGGGCTCTATGCACTATTACTGCTCCTAATTTGTCAGCTGCTTCCCTGCAATTTAACTGCCTGTAATGGTGTTATCCCGACTAATACTATGTTGTACTCTCCATAACTGGTTGCTTATGAAAATGGACACATCTTGCTCTCCTGTAAAACAAAAATGAAATAAAAAGAACAGTAAGGTAGGCAGACAGGTGGCTGGAGGGGAGGCAGCAGAAAGTTGTGGCGAATAGGGTAGGTCACCAGTGGACTACCACAGGGAGCTGTTCTGGGCTCAGTCCTCTTCCATATATTCATCATAGGAGGAGAGAGGTGGGGTTACCACTGTATAGATTGTTGGTGAAACCCCACCTCGGGTACTGGATACCACATCTTCGGAAGGACATAGACAGGGTAGAGGCTGTCCAGAGGAGGGCAACTAAAATGGTTTGGGGGATGCTTTAATGGCCCTATGAGGAGAGACTGAGGGGTCTGAATATACACACCCTGGAAGGGTGGGAGGGACATAATAGAGATGCATAAATGCCTCACGGGGTGAATAAAGTACAGGAAGGGAATATTTTCAGAGAAGAAAGTGCACAAGAACAAGGGGGCATGCAAAGAAGCGGGAAGAAGGAAATTTAGGAGGGATGTGAGCATGTACTTCTTCACTGAAACAATGGTGGATGCCTGGAACAGTCTTTCAGCAGAGGTGGCGGGGGCCAAAACAGAGGTGAGCTTCATGCATGCATGCATGGGATAGGTACTAAGGAATCTTGGTAGAGAAGCGGGGGTAGCTGAATATCAGGTAGGGTCTACAGTGACAGTACAGGCAGGGAAAAAAGGACATACCAGGTGGACGAAGCAGCCCTTATCTGAGGTCAAATTCTATGTTTCAATGTTGCCATTAGTGACATGTGCGAGGGAATCCAGGGCAGGTTGTGTCTGTTTGCCAATGAAACTAAACTCTGTGGTAGGGTTGACAACGTGGCAGGGATAAGGGCATTGCAGAGAGACCTGGAAAACGGTCCTGAAGTCTGGCAGCCAAAATTCAATGCCAGAAAGTGCAAAGTTATGCACTTAGAGAAGAAAACCCCAGAACAGAGTACTTTATTTGGAGTTGGGGTGGGGTTAAGCTAGACACATAAGAGAAAAGGGTCCCTTAAGTCATTAGTAGTGACTCCCTTAAACAAACCACGCAATGCAACAAGGCCTACAGCAAAGCTAACAGGATGCTGTGGTACACTGGCAGAGGGTTCGACAGTAGAAGGCCAGACAACTGTTACCACTGTATAGATCGCTGATAAAGGCATACCTGGAATACTGTGCCCAATTCTGGTGTCCCCACATAAAAAAGGGCAGGTTAGAGAAGGTGCAATGTAGGATGACCAAGATGATTCAGGGCCAGGTGGGCATAGCCTATGAGGATCGGCTAAAGACACTGAACAAAAACCAGAAAGGAAAAAGGGGGGGGGATGACAGAGATCTTCAAGTTCCTGAAAGGAATTAAAAAGCTGGACTGTGAGGAGCTATTACCAAGAGCAGAGAAGACAGGACATGGGGTCACGAGTGGAGGGGTTAATGGGGAGAATGTTTGGAAGGGATGTGAGAAAGTATTTTTTTGTTACAGAAAGAGTAGCTGAGCTGTGGAATGATCTGCCGGCTGAGGTTATGGGTGTTAAAAACATAAATGGCTTCAAACATGGCTGGGAAACAGTCAAGGAGATATTAGCTACTCAGTAGGAAGTGGAGGGGGCCAAAACATGGATATCAATGGGGGAACAGTGTAAGTGAAGACCCCACAGAGACAATAGATCCTGGGGTATGATTGGGGTAATATAGGCAGACTGGATGGACCATCTGTATTTTTCTGCCATCACTGTCTACATTTTTTACGAGTTCTTCCCTTCAGGCAGTTCTCCACCAAAGTTGCCAATTTTTTCTCCCACCCCTAAATCCATTACCTTCTTGAGCAGCTTCCTGTGAGGAATTAAGTCAAAGGCCTTGCTGAAATCCAAGCATACCTCATCTACTGCCTGTTCCCTTATCTGGTGCCTTGGTCATCTAGGCAAAGAAGTCAATCAGATTTGTTTGGCAAGACCGTCCCCTCATGAACGCATGTTGTCAAGGGTCCTGTGGCCCATTTCTCTTCAGGAAGTCCACCGGTTCCTCCCTTAGTAAAGGCTCCATAATTTTTCCCACTACAGATGTCAAGCTAACTGGTCTATAATTCCCTGGCTCATCCTTCCTTCTGCTTGTATGAAGGGATCAAATACACTGTCTTCCTCTACCAAGGAACCACCCCTGTGGCCAGCTAGCTGCTGAGTATGTCTGCAGTTTGCTCTGCTATCACTTCTGCTACTGCCTTTAACATCCTCATGTGTAAGCCATCAGGTTCCACATATTTATCTACTTTCAACCCTTTAACATTTTCCAACACCCTTTTGTCTGTTATTGTGACCATGACATTTGAGCCCTGCTTTCCTCCCTTCTCCTCTTAACCCCACATTCTGGCAGTGGCCCATCCTTCCCCCCAGTAAATACAAAAACAAAAATATTTGTTCAGTATCCCTACTTTACCCTTTTCCCTCTCTTCCCAACCTTCCTCACTTTTCAGTCTCACAGTACCCCCTTTGACTGTACGCTTCTCATGGATGCACATGAAGAATGACTTTCCTCCTTCCTTTACCAGATGGAGTTCCATCTCTGCCTTGGCCTCCTTAGAACTATGTCAGTTTCCAGATAGAGTGCAATTCCAATCATCACATCTAGTACGGTCATGTAGAAAATCTTCTAATTAGCAGATCAGAAATTAAAAGAAAAAAAAAAAACAACACTTCAGATATAAAAGACATAACAGGTGACTACTTCTGAAATTTACTATTAATTCCACGCAGTACACTAGTTCTTTACATGCTCCCAGGCCATGCAGTAATGCCCAAGAAAAACATGATCCTGGAGTGGCTTACTGCGCTTATTAAATGTGGCAAGTGTGTGGGCATGAACTACAAGAATAAAATATATGCAGATTTACTTCAGCAGAAGAAAAAGTCCTTCTCACTAGATGGTTGGTGCAAGCCCCCCCAAAACTACTCTTGCAGCATGTAGTAATAGTAACAAACTATTTTTTTCACAGTGTCCAATGCTGTGTGGTGATCCTCATGTATTCACTATGACTACCAATTATGAATTCCGGGTTTGCATCTCAGTATTGCTTTGAGGTTTTATGCAAAGTATTACTGGGACTAGAAACCGGCATTTGCAATCAGGACTTATACTGAAAACATGAGGAAAATTGCACAATGTTGGACACTGTAACAAAGTAAATCTTTACTACCACGCGCCTTGCAGGGAGGGTTAGGGTGCTCAGAACACCAGGCGAGTGTCTCCCCCCCTCCCAAGTTAAACAGAAAAGCAGGCAATTCTGATCTTGGGGCTAGTGGTAGAATGATTTAGTTTGGGTATGAAGATTGTTGCTAGGTAGATTAGGTAGCTTGAAAAACGCGTGTTTACTGGGGATTAATAAATGGTCAGGTGATGTGTCTAGGGACATTGGTAGAATTTCATATGATTCTGAAGCCTCATTTATAAACAGCAAAACAACTGTCTATAATACACTGTACCTCAAGGAACATCACATAGCAATGTGTTATGTGGTGGTGCAGGTAATGCATGTACACACATCAGCAATCATACACCAGTCACAACTTACAAGATAACAGAACTAGTACCAGCTTTTTTTTGGTTTTAAACGTTCTATTTTTTCTACGAGCTGTAGCCACGCCCATATCAGGCGAGAGAAAGGTCACGCCCCACGGCCCAAGTCACCCTCCTAACTTGCCACTGTGCTGTCATCTATCCAACCCCCCTTCCCCCATGGGACAGTCAAGGCACCGCTCCGATTTTCCAGGTTGGAAGCGTCTGAGCACAGGAGAGGTGCAGTGCTTTGGGAGCACCAAAGAAGCCCTAATTCTGTGGCTGAACCACGAATTTGTGGCAGGAACCAGGGTGCAGTGTCAGTGGCTCAGTAGGTAGCACACTCACCTCTGAGGCTGGGAGATCAGAAGGCTGTGGGTTCTATCCCCACAACAGGCACTTGGATTAATATCCTAATACTGACACTGTAGTGCAGCATGAGGTGCTGCACTCCTGAGGTGCCGTCTCTCGGATGAGACGTTAAACCGAGGTCCCATTTGCCTGTTCTGGTGGATGTTAAAGATCCCATGGCACTTCTCGAAAAGAGTAGGGGAATTTCCCCAGTGCCCTGGCAACAATTTCCCCCCATTCACTAAAATACCACCAACAGCTTAATCTGGTTAAAGGCCAGCTGGCATTCATCTGTATTCCCTTCCCCCGGTCGTGCCTGAAAATAGGCAGAATTTGTCTAGTGCACTTACCCGGTTCAACAAAAACTAAATAAATTTACCTCTGTGACACCTCAGCATTGATGTCATGGTGCATGCATGGTGTGTGTGCCATCCCACTGACATCAAGAGGTATCACCCAGGTGGCAGTATGGCGGCGGCAGCCCCCCCCCCCCGGATAAAAGAGTGTGTCTGCTTGGACACACAGTCCTCTTCACCCTGCTGCGCCTTGACAGCCCAGCTCGTTCCTGAACTCCGGTCACAGGCATCACAAGCAGCAGCTCTACCAGTGTGCCGACGGTCCAACCAAGTACCAACTGTTATTGATTTAAGACAGGGAATGTTGGCCAGAACACCATTTATCTCATATTCTCTTTGTGAACAGTACCATGAGTTCTTGAACTTCCTCCTGAATTACTGCCAGGAAAAGGTGGAAAGGACCACAGTGTAACGTCTCACATATCATGAAACTTCTTTCGTGCTAAGTTTTGTTTGTGGTCAATATACTTCTCTGAAGAACTGGGCAACTTGCTGTAATAAAGGAAAACAAAGAGCTGCTCTAAGGACATTGGTGCAACAGGGCTAGGAGTCCTGATAGAAACACTAAAAGCCCAGTACTCACATCCCAAAATAGTTAATGTACACTATGCTGTCAAATGGCACAGCACTGTCAAGCCCAGTAGCACGACTGCTCTCAGTGCCAGTAACTGGGGTTTGGGAATGGAACAGCTGGGGGCAGGAGGATCGAGCATCTCAAGGCCAGCTCTCCTCCATTGGGATGGGGAATGCTGCATTCCCTGCTCAAATGCCACTTGAAGGCCTGCTGGCAGCACTGTTGGAGCACACAGAAGCGGGAGGAAAAGGCACACAGCCAGAGGACAGGTATGCGTGCATGTGTGTCATTGCAGGGCAGCACCCTGTGAAGAAAACCAGGAGTTGGAGGACAAAGCCCTGTTCTGCCGTTACACCAGCAGCTTCCACAGGGAGAAAGACAGGAGCTGAAAGACAAAGCCCTGGTCTGCCATTGTGCCAGCAGCCCCCGCCCACATGGTAGTCCACCCTCCCACCCACCAATATCACTGTCCTAGTGACAACCTGAAAGTCCATGAAAAGGTCAGTCACAGGGCTGGGGTGACGTTGGGTGAGGAAAAGCCGAATGCAAAAGAAAGAAAAGAGCACCATACTAGCAATGGTTGACCCCATGGGAGCCCTTCTTCTAGTCTGTAGCTCCCTGCTGCTTTCTCAAGGTGTGATGCTGCAGTGTTGTCCTTCCAAAAACACAATACACTGGGTTCTTTGCTTTAGCTGATGGTCCATGTCTGAAGCATGGGCTCCAAGACTTTAAAAAGGGCACTAAGAGTATTAGAGAGACAAACGTCACTTACATTGGCCCCTGGATGCCACCGCATGAGTCGCTGGGTGGCCAGAATATTGCCGGCATGAACAAATTCACCTGTAACAAAAACAGAAACAGTGTCTTTGGTAAACAACAATCTAAACATGCTCTTTAGGTGAAATGCAGGGACTTTAAACTGTCCAACCTTTTCCTGCTTACAGAAAAAAAATGCACTTAAAAAGTCAAACCCCCCCACGATCACTTTCAGTGGGTTGTAATTTCTTATTTTATTGTCAGTGATGTTAGAAAGAATATATTTGTTTAAATGTCTCGCAGTGCCAGAGCGGGAGCTCGATTCAGAAAGCTCGGCACAAGCTGCGGCAAATGGCAGCTTACACCAATACATCACGGACCCTGTGTCTGATTTACTATCAGGCAGCGGCAAAGTCCCACAGCTTGCAGCAAAAAGACAGCACACTTGAGCAGTTTGTCGCAAGCTACAGGGCAGTCAGATGGCTTCTGTGCCCAGGAGAAGTGACTCGCCAGGAGACTGCCGGGGTCATGGGGGACTCGTGATGCACAGGGCAGGCTATTTGCACTCTGATGGGTGACAGGAGGAATGGCACCATATCCCGATTTGGAATCAGAGGGGCCGCTGTGGAGCCGGGGGGGGGGGGCGCGACACTGCAGTCACCACACCACAAAGGGCACCCTATGTATGTCTTTATGTGTTTTTTGGGTACAGGGTGCTGCACTAGACAAATACAGCACCAGATACTGCGGGTGGGCGGCGGCACATGTTCCCTCCTGTCCAGGGAGGGCTTCGGGGGGTGGTGCACGGAATGCTGGACCAGTACCTGGCTGGTCTAACTGTCCCTGACCGTGTGCCCTCTGGGAGGGTTTCCTGAATCCCCCTTCAGGGGATATGGCAACTTGCGTCTGCCGCAAGCCCCCTAGCACAACCGTACGCCTGGCGCAGACCTACTGCAGCAGTGTGTGGTGCACAGAGTCTTCAGTTTGGCACAGGGGGTGTTCCTGAATCACAAAGTCTGCAAGTTGAGGTGTGAGGTGCCACCTGCGTCAATTCTGTTTGATGCAAGCACCCTGTGCCAATTGCAGAGCTTTCTGAATTGAGCCCCTGGTATCTATTTACTACAGTAAAAAGCTTAAACTAAGATATACCCATCAATTATCCTTAGTGTTTTCTACTTGGTTCTGTTACTGGTCAACTAAATACAGTAGGTCAAATAATGCACTACTTATTTCTCACTGTCTTTCTTTAAGCATGTGACTGTCCCCAACTGACCTCACAATTTCTATGCTGTCATAAACTCTGGCATGCCAAGGTCAGTTGTAGACAGATGAATGTTTTGCATACATAAACAGACTACCAAGGTGTGTTTTAAACTTTGGAAAGTAAAACTAAAATTCTGAAAGCTCAGCTGCTTTGATTACTGTTCGGATGTACAAGTACTTACTTTTACACTTTGTTTTTTTGCCATGTATATTTTATCCTATATGTAACTATACGAAATGTATATTTTACCCTATGTGTAACTATACGAAATTAGCAGAGACACAGCACTCGTGGACAAAAGAGACTGTAAGCATAAAAGCTATAGCAAAGTCACTTTGGGTGCTTGTCTGGGCATTTGTCTCAATAAATCACTTTGCTATAAGCTTTTATGCCCATAGTCTTGCTAATGCTAGTAGTCCATTAGTGCTGTGTCTCTACTAATTCTGGATGTTATGTTTGGGCTGGCTGCCCTACACAGCACCAACTCTTTTCCCTGACTAGTGCGCCAACTCCTTACCAGGTAACTATTCATGCTGGACTATGTTAACCTGCTGCTATCCTCCCAGGGACCCCCATGAAAATGAGATGCCACATCTCATGGGGTTATCCCAATTGGAGTAATGTCAAGTCAATAAATAATTCTGTTTATACCGTCTGACCTTTTAACTGAAACCTCTTTTGGTTGCCTGACCGCAGAGCTCCTCCAACCTCTACTCCTCTTGAAACCCATGCACAGGTGGCCTTAGCAACCCCCCCCCTTAGAAATTGCCCCCAGGACAGGATGCTGCCATTTCAGGGCCTTGGCAGAAGCAGTCCTAAAAGTTGGCCAGTGGCCACTAAGCAGACTAGGTCCTAGTAGCTTTCCAGCAAGTGAGAGAGTCAGACTGTGAAAGACTAGGATGTCAAAGCACTGAGGTAATTGTCTGGTACACTGGTGACCGATTTCATAATAAATGTGACCACATCACACTTTCTGCAATTTTAGCTCTACCAGCTTTTTGTGTGCGATCCTCTTATGATGTTTGTTTCTGGTTGCCAGCCATGGATACGGCACCCAAACGAGTGAGGTTCAGTGTGACTGCTTTTGTTTTTCACATGGCTGAAGAGTAAGGCCTGCATTAGTCAGAAGGACTGGTTACCCTCTGACCAATTAGTGGCTATTTCCCCATTCTTTAACCTACTCCCTAAAATGTGCATTGTGATGTCAACAGGCGAGGAGGTTTATTGAGGCTCATGCCAATTCTGCTCTGCCTTGGGAAAGTAGGAATGCCAATGGAAAAACATTAAAAAAAATTAACACAACAAGTTTAGAAAAGAAACACGTTTTACCATCTTTTTTCTTGACACCGTAGCGTTTTCCTGGACTATTGCCTCCATGGTTCTTGGAGCTGCCTCCAGTTTTCTTCGATGCACACCTTGCTGGGACTGCTGTCAGTGGAGCAGTGGCCAGAAGACCTAACGACAAAGGACACAAGATCACGAGTTCAATTCTGCCACCATCAGGGCAGGTAAAAAAAGTACATCCACATTATCCAAAAAGTAGGGCAGGCTACGTAAGCAGGCTGGTGGAAAACATTACTTTTAATGATCCAGGAGTGATCCAATGCAGGATAGACTGCATAGGCACTGTGGTACCAAATGCAACTTAAAAAATGATCCAAATGTGTCCCAAAGAACTCATGGAGATGATTATAAAGGAAAGGCTGGTGGTCTTCTTGGAGAACAATGGTCTCCAGGATGGTCAGCAGCATGGGTCTGTCTTGGGTAGATCCTGCCAGACAAACCTGATTGAGTACTACAATTGGGTGACAAGGGAACTGGACAAAGGCCGTGCGGTGGATGTCCTGTATTTGGATTTCAGTAAGGCCTTTGATTCCGTGACGCATGGGAGACTGGGAGGGAAGCTGGAATATATAAGGGTAGGAACAAAGTTGGTTAATTGGCTCACCAATTGGCTGAGTGAAGGTAGAAAAGAGTGGTGGTGATGGGGGAACTCTCATCACCGAGGGATGTGATGAGTGGGGTACCACAGGGATCTGTTTTGGGACCGGTGTTCGGGATATTTATAGCTGATATCGTCTATGGGGTCCGGAGTAAGATCAGTCTCTTCGCAGACGACACAAAGATGGACGTGGTGGTAGATGACAGCAAAGGGTGAAGGGGGCTGCAGGAGGACCTGACCAAACTACAGGAGTGGCTGGATGCATGGCAGTTGGAGTTTACCTCCAAAAAGTGCAAGGTATTGCGCTTCGGGGCTAATAGCCAGGGGAGGAGCTACCAGTTGGGGGGGGGTACAGCTGGAATGCACAGAAGAGAAGGATCTAGGGGTGCTTATAACAGGGAGTATGAACAACTCAGCACAGTGCAGGAAGGTGGCAGCAAAAGCCAACAGGATTCTGGGGTGCATAGCGAGGGGAATCTCCTCCAGAAATGGGGTGATCCTGCCCCTATACAGGTCACTAGCCAGGCCACAAATGGAATACTGCATGCAGTACTGGCGCTCATTCCTGAAGGAGGACATCAGATTGTTGGCAGGTATACAGTGGAGGGCTACAAAGATGATCTAAGGATTAGAGGGATACTCCTATGAGAAGAGGCTGTGCAAGATGAACATGTATTCCATGGAATGACTCCTGAAGCCCTCAACTTAGCCACAAAACTCAATTGTGTTGCTGGGCACAGCACCAATACCGCCCTCATCGAGTTTTCTAACTTCCTCCATTCCTCCCTGGACTCGGGCTCTCTTGCCGGTGCAGTGTTCATCGATCTGTCAAAAACCTTTGACACCGTATCCCATCCTCTCCTGCTGGATGCACTCAGCCACGCTGGCTTTGCTGCAGGACCTGTCTCATGGTGCTCCAGCTATCTGTCTGCCCGGTCCCAGCGTGAAAATCAATGGCACCCTCTCTGACCTCTGCCCTATCCGATCTGGGGTTCCCCAGGGCTCTACTCTTGGGCCCCTGCTCTTTTCCCTTTATCTCAACACCCTGCCAGGTGCCTGTACTGGTAAACTCCTCCTTTATGCTGATGATGCTGTTATCTTCGCTTCTGACCGTAACCCCACAACCCTCCAAGATTCCCTGCAATTATCATATAAAGACGTGGAAGCCTGGTTTAAAAAACATAGACTGGTTATCAATCTTAAAAAGACCAAATCTATGATCTTTTCCCACCCCCAAAACAAAGTTAGTAGTTTCCAACTTCAAGTCTTCGCCAGCTCTATGTTCCCACTCGAACAAGTTTACACATACAAACACCTTGGGATAACCTTTGACCCTGCCCTCCATTCCCATATCTCCGCCTTAGCCTCCACCACCAATATTAGCTTGGGAATCCTTTACCGCCACAAACACTGTCTCCCCCCGATGCCTGCAGTTATGTCCTCCATTCTGTCACTTGTTGACTATGGCTTACCAGTCTACGGGGCTGCTGACCAGACCTCGCTAAACAAAATCCGCCTCACCTTAAATAAGGCCTGTCGACTAATCTTAGGTGCTCCCAGACTTACACATACCTGCCATCTTTATTCCCAGGCAAATCTGCTCAATCTTGACGAACGTCTTAGGTATCAAACCTGCATCCTTACAAAAAAAACTCTCCTTGGGCTCTCTCCTCCTGGTTTGACTGCCGTTATCCACCATGTAAACTCACTAGCTTCAACACGGTCCTCCTGTAAAACCAAGTTGAAGGTACCTAGGGCAAGGACCTCTCATGGACAACGGGCTTTCTCTATCGTGCCCCTCTTGGTACAATTCCTCCCTGACAGTATCTCAGACACCCCCACAATTCTGCTTGAAACCACCTCCGGAACCACCTTCTCACTACTCGCAGCTGTTGCTGTTTCTAAGCTATCTTGCTCACTCTCTGACAAAGCCCCTGTTGGCTGCTCAAATCCTCTACCTTCGCTACCCTTGGTTCCTGTTACCTCCCCATTGACTCCGCTAAAACACACTGTATTGATATCCTATGTTTTTCTGATGTTATTTCCCTGAACAATGTTAACTTCACCAATCCTGTATGTTGTAAATTGTTGATCTCATTTGTCCTCCTGTATCCTCAAAAACAACTGTACACTGTTTCTCTGTACCAAGTTATCATCACTGTATTGTCCTCTCTGTGACGAGGTACCTTTGTAAACGAGCCTCTGGCTCAAAAGGTTGTAAACTGATGCTTAATAAATAAATAAAATAAATAAATAAAGTTGTCTCTACTATAGACTACAGGCTTCTTATCTATGGACCGGCCACTGTTTTTGCCCCAAGGCAGAGCTCCACTGCGCTGAACAAGGCGTGCCGTCTACTTACTGGGGCTGCCTATCACATGTACACCTGTGACTTTAATGTACGGGCACACTGGCTCCAGCTCCAGGGAAGAATCGCGTACCAAACCTGCCTGGTAATGAAAAAGGCCTCCCTTGGTCTCATGCCCACTGGGGTACAGGAGCTCCTCCGCCTAGCTACCAGCGCCCACCCTACCAGAAGCTCTGGAAACTCAGCTCTGTAAGTCCCTCACTGCCGCACATCGCAAGGCCAGCGGTCATTCGCAGGTAGAGCCCCAAAGCTGTTTAATTCACTAACCTGTGAGATCTCTAATGTTGCCACTCTTGGCCTATTCAAACACAAACTACATCAGCTCCTTGTGACTTGTGCTACCTGTGCCTGTTTCACCTAAACTCAGAGATAGCCACTTACAATTCTGTGCCTTCCTATTGCCTTAAGTCCTATTTTTTTTTCACCTCCCCCCTTACTTACTCCTACCCCTCCCACTCACTCTCCCCTTCCCCACCACACTCTTACTTCATCCTACAGCTTAATCTGGTTCAAGGTCAGTTGGCATTCATCTGTATCCCCCTCCCCCGGGTCGAGCCTGAAAATAGGCAGGATTTGTCTAATGCACTTACCTGGTCAACAAAAGCTAAATAAATAAATAAATAAATAACATCCTGATCCCTATGTCCTCTGGCCCTGACAACTGTTACCTAAGCCCCCACTTCATGCCTTCTTTTCTGTTTTCGTTTCTGGACAAGGCCTTTGGCTGCAATCTTATAATTTTATTGTGAGTGTTCGCTGGACGCCACCTTTGTAACTTCAGTCAAGTTTGCCTAATTGTTGCCTTAGCTAATGTTCTACCTAATCCTGTACATATACTATGTTATCCACTCGTTATCTTTTGTTTTACTTGTTTAATGATATTTGTAAAATGCCAAACTACTCATTGTATGTACCAATCTATGCATTCATGACGTGGAACCTGTGTAAAAGAGACCATGGCTCATAAGTATTAATACAAAAGTCAAATAAATACAAAAAATAAAATAAATAAAATGGAGGAGAGGCGGGATGGGGAGGACATGATCAAAACCTTCAAATACTTAAATAATAATAAATAATGTTTTTATTTGTATAGCGCAATTCAAATATCAAAGCGCTTTACATATGTAAATGTCATAAAAACAATTCAATAAAATCAAATACATCAACTTCAATAAAGATTCTCTCAGTCCATAAAACATCAAATGTTAAAAACCTGTTTAAATAGATGTGTTTTTAAACTGGACTTGAAGCTCTCCACAGTCCTGCACGCTCTGATCTGACGAGGCAGAGAATTCCACAGGGATGGTGCCATGAACATAAAGGCCCAAGCACCAGATGTCTTAAGCCACACCCTGGGAACCTCCAACAACCCCTTATCAGTTGAGCAGAAAGGCCGGCCGGGGCTGTAGGGAACCAGCAGCTCTTGCAGGTAACTCGGTCCCAGACCATGTAGGGCTTTGCAGGTCAGAAGACCGACCTTGAAGGTGGTCTGCCACTGTATGGGCAGCCAGTGCAGACTGTGCAACATGGGAGTAGTATGACTGGCACGCAAAGTCCCAGTCAATAATCGCACCGCAGCGTTCTACACCAGCTGCAACCGGCGGACATCAACCCCTGGAAGCCCTAGGTAAAGGGAGTTGCAGTAGTCAAGGCGTGAGGTCACAAAGGCATGGATCAATGTGGGCAAATCATCGGACAGAACAAGGTGCTTAATGCTGGCGTTGTTCCTAAGATGGTAAATGGAAGACTTGATGACTGCCGACACCTGTGTACACAGTGTCAACCCATCATCAAGAACCACCCCGATTATGCACCCACTCAGCGGTAGGCAGTTGTACACCATCGAGCCAAAGCCCAGAAAGTAACCCCACCAACGGCCTCTCTATTCGGTGCCCCGGATCCACAACCAACACCTCAGTCTTCCCAGAGTTCAATTTCAACCAACTGGACTTCATCCCGTCATAGATCTCCACCAGACAGCTGTTAAACATCAAGACCGCACTATTCTAGTTGGATGGAAAAGACAGACAGAGCTGTGTATCATCAGCGCAGCAGTGAAACCTCAGCTCATATCATCTTACAGTGTCTCCGAGGGGCAGCAAGTACACTGCGAGCAACATGAGGGACAGCACCGAGCCCTGAGGGACCCCGGACAGCAGAGAGAATGGCTCAGAGGAAAAAATCTCTGACACCATCCTCTGAGACCTGCCAGTTAGGAAAGAGTGAAACCATCTGAGAACTGGTCCAGCAAGGCCACAGATATTCCTCAGGCACTCGAGCAGAACCTCATGGTCCACAGTGTCCAATGCTGAAGAGAGATCCAGAAGCACCAGGATGGAGCCGTGCTTCTGGTCTCTCGCTATCAGGAGAACACTGAGCACCCAAACCAGAGTGGTCTCGGTACTATGTCTCTTCCGGAAACCGAACTGGAGAGGATCAAAGTCATCGTGGACGGTAAGATGGTTCTTCAGAAGCCGGCCTAGTGGCGCGGAGGGTTGAGGTGCTGGACGCCACACTTTGCGCTACGCCAGCGACCTGGGTTCAGAAGTAAGCTCGGCACCAGCAGGAGATGGAGAGGATTGAGCGGCGCGACTGCCTCCTCTCCTGGGGTGACTGGAAGAAAATGGTGTCACAGTGACCCCAAAGGAGATCGAGGGCACTGCAGGATGTAGGGACCAAGTGTGTAGGAAAAAGATGGTTCTCCAGTTGCAGCACAACCACTTTCTCAATCAAATTCCCAACAAATGGAAAGTTAGAGATGGGTCTGTAATTTGCACAGCTGTCTGGTTCCAAAGAAACCTTCTTAAGAAGCGGTGTCACCACTACCCCTTTCAAGGAGCTAGGGAACTCTCTTGAGTCTAAGGAGCACCAAACTATCTCTGCGAGGACTGGGCCGATGATCTCCATACACCCTAATAATAGGCATGTAGGGCCCGGGTCCAAACTACAGCATGTTGGCCGCAAATTCTGGACAATCTGCACAATGTCTCTTATCTCCAACTGGTTGAAAGATACCCAAGAAGACTGAGGGGAGGTGACCATACACCGACCACCGCCAACCCCCATAAAGGGCGCCAAACAGATTTCGGCCCTGATGACAGCCACCTTATCTGCCAAGAATCGCGCAAACTCATCACACTTATCTTGTGAAAATGCTCCTTGAACCTGTAGACAGGATGGGTTGCACAACATGTCCACGGTTCAAAAGAGCTAAGCTGGTTGATTTTGAGCAACAGCAATCTCACTGGAGAGAAACTCTCCCTTCTTACATGTGACTGCTGATTGATAGCTTTGATAATGGCTGATAACGGTTAAAGGGGCTAAACAAGGCTAGTACAGAAGGGATTTTCCAGATTAGGAGGAGAAGGGTCACAAGGGGTCACCAGTTGAGATGGGGGGGGGGATTCCGGAGGGAAGTCAGGAGACATTTATTCACAGAGAGGGTGGCAGATAAGTGGAATACTCTGCCTGAGGAGGTAGACAGTTTTAAGAGGGGTTGGGACAGAGTGAGAGGTGGGTATTTATGCAAAGGAGAGGGGTGGGTGGGGCAGCTGCAAACTGAGGGGCTAGCTGCACATTCGAGCAGACTTGATAGAACGGGAGGCCTGTTTCTTCCTGCATTTTCATTTGTTCGTAAAGTAGGGTGTGTTGCACAGGCAGTGTGGTACCAGCAAAACCTGAAATGATCCTGTGGTGGGTGAGGGGGAATCAAGGTGGCAGGGGTGAATTAAGGTAACGTCAAGTTGCACAGGCTGTGTGGAACCAGATTAAACTCAAAACCACCCAGTGGTAACCTGAGGTAGGGTAAAGCAGTGTGGTACCAGACATGACTTAAGCAAACCCAAGGGTGAGCCAACATTTTTATTTTACTATTTTATTTCTCCCCCATCCTGGCCGGCCCTCCTCCTCACCAGACCTCCCAGCCCCATCACCCTGACATCCCCCAGGACTTACCTTCTCGCGGTATACCCCATGGCCTGCCCTTCATGGCAAGGGATGGGGGAGTCCCTTCAACCCGCCAGACCAGATCCAGATTCGGGAGGTGCTCGAGTCACCACGTGCGGGGTCTGTGATCACTGTGCATGATTGGAATATTTTTCCAGTTTTCTCCCTGGCGTGGAGGTAGGATGTGCAATGACACCAATGGCGATGTTGATCACAATCTTGTGCGCAGCTCGCCAGGCATCTGCCCCACCTCCCGCCCCCATCAGTGTTGGAGTGCAACCCCTAGCTTCCACTAGGGCCCAGGCAAACACTAACCACTGGATCCCTCCCTCCCTGGGAGAAGAGGGCAGTCCTCCGGACGCTCTATCCTCTCCCTGGCCGACCCACTCGCACTGTGAACATGGGTAGCTGGCATGGCAAGAGGTAAAGCATCGATGTATCAACCCGCTATGCCACTGGGCCGGCTAGGGTGAGCCAAGATTGAGTTGCTTTACCTCTCCATTTTCTCCCTATTTTTTTTTTTTTTTAAATATATAAAAGTGTTTTTCCTCCTTGGCAGAACAGGTGGCTGTACTCAGCCCTGTCCCTGTCAGCAACAGCCATCTGGAGTCTCCTCCAGTCTCGGGGGACCTTAATCCCCCATGCACTGCCCCCACCGCGGCAGGGCCGGTCGTCCTCCCCCACCCAGAACACACATCCAGACTGTCCCTGCAGCTGGAGAGACCAAGCAGGACAACATGAAGCCTGTCCTCCATTTTTCCTCCCGATTTTCTCCCCTTGGGCAACGCGGATGTGCAATGAGCATGTTGTGCAAGTTCCGCCTCTGAGGAAATGCTCCTGGTACTCGGAACACGCGCCCTTCCCACCGTGTCTCGCATGCAGCACCACCTGAATTCCCCCAGATGGCTGTTAAGCGGTGAGGCATGATATCCCCAGTCCACGAGGGAGGACAGCAGTCTTACAGATGCTCAATCCTCCCTCTCCCAGTTGGCCCTTGAGTGACCTGTGTCCATTCCCGAACCCGGGTAGCTGGCATAGGAAGAGGCAACGTGTTTAGTATGCCTCAGCCATTTGCACCACCAGGCTGCACTTTTGTCTGCCATTTTGAAACTCTCCTTGAAAACTGTACATGGGTCACCATGGGCTGTCTGGAGGTGTATCTAGGTACTCAGAATCAGTGACTCAACATCTCTCTTCACTACAGTTGCTTCCATGTTATACAGCAGGCAGTGTAAAAACTGGTGTAAGCTACAACAGGTTTTATGCCAAGTTAAGAACTCCCACAGAAAGTTCCTGCTCACATTAACCACTGTAATTATGTTGTCCAAACAAATCCTTTACTCTCCTCATTTACCTCTCACTTGCTGCTGTCCCAAGTTTCCCAGTAACCCCTCTTTTAAATCTTACCATTCTCCAGACTTGCTACCCTCATAGTTTCCAGACTCCCAATAGTTCCCCAGTAAGCCCTCCCACATCCCCCATCATTCTCCTGCCATGCAGCCCTCCCAGTTTCCAGATGCCCCATGGTTCCTCTAGTAAATCCTCCTATATCTCTCTCCCCATTCTCTTGCCCTGCTGTCCTGTTTCCAGACTCCCCATGGTTTCTCCCCCACCCCTCCAATATATCTCCCCACAATGCTGCTGCCTCCGTTTCCAGACTCCCCAGTAACCCCTCTATCTTCCCAAACATTCCTCCTGCCTTGTTGCCTTCCCAGTTTCCAGACTCCCCATGGTTCCCCCAGTACCCTCCCTTATATCTCCCTGACCACTCTCCTGCCTCGCTGTCCTTCCAGTGTCCAGACTCCCCATGGTACCCACAATAACCCCTCCCTTATATCTCCTCGACCAGTCTCCTGCCTCGCTGTTCTTCCAGTTTCCAGACTCCCTATGGATCCTCCAGTAACCCCTCCCTTACCTCCCCCAGCATTCTCCTGCCATTTCCAGACTCTATGGTTCTCGCAGTAGTGACCCCTACCATATAGCTTCCCCACCTTTCTCCTGCCTTGCCGTCCTCCCAGTTTTCAGACTCCCTGTGCCCCCCACCCTTTGCACTGCTGCCCTCTCAGTTTCTAGACCCCAAAAGCTTCCCCCAGTAACCCTTCCCTTATATCTCCCCCACCACTCTCTCCTGCCTTGCTGCCCTCCCAGTCTACAGACTCCCCATGGTTCCCACAGCTACCCTCCCTTATACCACCCCCAAATCATTCTCCTGCCTTGTTGCACTTCCAGTAGGATTACCACCTGTTCCTGTTTTCGCAGGACAGTCCTGACTTGGGCAGCTGTATCCTGCAGCAAAACATAAAAAATACTAAATGTCCTGACATTATTATAAAAAAATATTTTCTGATTTTCCTCTGAATGTTACAAAAAACTATAATACCTTAAAATAATAAAAACACAAAAAACAACTGAAAAACGACAACACTTAAGTCTTAATTCTGATTAAAGAAAACATGTCTGTTGCATTGGTTGAGATGACACATTGTCCTGTGAAAAAATCCAGTTTCAGTAAGAAATGTCCCACTTTGGGCTTCTTAAAAGGTGGTAACCCTAACTCCCAGTCGGTGGACTTTCCATGGTTTCTCCAGTAATCCCGCCTTCATACAGTATCTTCTTCACCATTCTCCTTGCCTTCCTGCTCTCACCATTTTCAGATTCCCAATGGTTTACACAGTAACCCTTCCCCAATCAGTCTCCTGCCTTGCAGCCCGCTCCGCACCGATTTCATTGTCTCAACGCAGGTTAATTGGAGGCATTCCGTTTATTTACCTACGCCAGAAGGGAACCGCCGTAGCAGCAGTAAGGTCAGGTAACTGGGGGCCGCCATCGCACTGACCTCTGACCCGCGAGGTGCGGTACTTCCGATTCCGGCAAGCGCAAAGCAGCAGTGGCGGCAGATTGAAACGGGCGAGCGAACCAAGGTGGGTAGGTAGTCGGGCTGAGGGAGAAGTAAGTGGCGTAGAATACGGCTGCACGAATACCCTGAGAGGCAACCCCGGAACACAAGAGGGCCACTGTCCATCACTGCCGAACTTTATTCGTTCATAGTGGATGGCGTGTACCGGTTAGGGTTACTATATTTACAGAATTCCAAATCAGAACATTTCGTACTGAAACAAGATTTTTCGCGGGAAAGTTTGTATTCTCCGCCAGTGCAGCAGACACATTGGGCTCAATTTTAAAAGCCTGAAGATTGGCGCAAGGTGGCTATGCCAAAAGAATCTGACGCAAGTGGCACATTGCGGCAATCCTGATTTTCGAAGGCAGGCCGCATCCAAATTGTGATGCCCTGTGCCAGAGCCACCCTTGCCTCAGAAGTAACGGTGCGCCAGGTCGCAAGAGGGCATGGAGTTGCCCTACTACGGGGCTGCACCATGTCCTTATTTGGGAGTTTAGAAACCTCGCCATGGTCGCAAGAGGGGGCTGAGGTTAGATCGGCCATGAGCTGGTCTAAGGGCCCTACACCACTGTCCGGGGGACCCTCAAGGTCGAGAGCGGGGAAGGAGGAACCAGTTGGGGTGCCATAGTGGTGACTGGGGCACGGCCGCAGTGGCAGGGTTCAGAGGTGCCATAGGGAGATGGTCGCTACACCATGGTACAGCGAGGTAGGCATGGACAGACCCTGCCCCAGACCTCAGGTGACAACAGCCCTGGCACCTGCCCCAGAGGTGACATGACACAGTTCCTGACAGTGTAGTCCGGCATCAGCCTGGCTCCAAGTGTTGGGTTGCTGGAATGTTGTGGTGCCCCGGTGACGTTCTTGTCCACCGACTGCACCCCGTAACCTGCAGCCAGTGCCACCTGCTTCATGTCAGGTACTGTCATCTCTGGGGCAGGTGCCAGGGCTGTTGCCATCTGGGGTCTGGGACAGAATCCAACCCTGCCTACCTTGCTGTACCTGGGTGTAGCGGCTGTGGCCATGGCACCTCTGCCAGGTGCCATCTCTGAACCCTGCCACTGCTACTGTGCCCACATTGTCGCACCCGCTGGCCCCAGTCCCAGCCTGGTAGGCAGATTCTCCCCCCCCCCAGCCTTTCGCAGCTCAAATAGGGCTGCGCCGGGTTGGGGGGCTTCACTGGACCCTCCGTAAAACTCCTCAGGTGTGCCAAAGGTTTTGATGCAACCCCGCAGCTGTGGCAACTCTCAGGACTTTGGCACAGGGACCCTCTTTTTTCTGGAATTGGCTGCAGGGTCCCTGATGCACCCGGAGTTTGCCACTGCCGTGGATCAGTGCACTTTGCGCCAATCTAGCCGAGTTAAGAAAACTAAGACCCCTTTACTCTAAACGGAACCAAGACAAAGTGTTTTAGTTGTTCATATTGTTTCCTGTCAGTCTGAGGCATTTTAAAGAGCAGCTGACTCCTCAAAGAAAACTTCAGAAAACATAATATCAGGTATAATTTAGCTTGCATTCTATATGTAACCCCCTACAAATGGGGGTTCCCGAAAAGTCTTCCTTGAGCTTGCCTAAATGCTCACTGCCAGGCTGGTGTTCTGCGTTTTTGCAGTTTAAAAGTGATTGCCAGAGAGTGCCTATATAACCTCTGTGTACTGTCTCTTTAAGAGCTGCCTGGAGTGCAGTCATAATTAATCTAAAAGGGAGCTCTGTTAGAAGATGTGCTTGTTTGCTGATCATTTGTTAGAGTAGTAATAATATTGCAGTTTGTTCTAACCTGCCTTCTTTGCAGCATGGACAGTTCTGTTTGTTTCCATCATCTTGGTCCTGGACTGCTGAAATGGGCCAGTCATTACATTTGGGACTCTAAAATGGAGCCTGCCTACATGGGCTCGGTTGGGTCAAAACTTGTAGGAATAGTAGTTTTTGCATTTTGGCACCTAAAATAACCTGGGAGGGGCCCTTGTTGTGACTGACAGACAGATCAGCCAGCCAAACCTTTTGGATCTTGGGCAAATGCCCAAGCTGCTTGCAGCTAGTTTCAGTTCTGAGTTGGGAAGTGAAGAGATAACAGCTTGAATGATTCAAGCAGCAGCCCCAGTGTAGATTCATATGGGAGAACTGTGGAAAGCCCTGAGTTTTGGCCTGCATGCCTGCCTGCTGTCCCTGAGAGGGAACTTGTGCTTTTTTCCGACTGAATCCGAAGTTGGAGAGCAAAGTAAGCCACTGAATTGTAATCAGGCTCCTATGTGAAGAAGACCAAAGATTTGCTGAATGCGATTGGCCTGTCTGGACTTCCAGCCACCTCTGAACTCCCGGATTGTGCAGAGAGACTGTAATTGTGACCAGAGAGCCTTTTGCCTGGTACAGTGGAATTTCCTTACATGTGAATGTGTTGTGTGCTTATAGCAGGTTGCGATTTGGTTCCCCACTGTGGTTTGAACTGTATTCTGCTTGCTGGAAGCTGCATCCAGCTCTACGGACTGAATCCAAAATAATCTCCATTGGGCCTGGGCCTTACCACATTGGCCCAGCCCAACTACCCATTGCATAGAGAAGGCCATCGACAAGAGACCTGCCTGGGGATAAGCCACCTGCTCAACATTTGAACAGGAACGACGCCGCAGTGATTCATGTGGGCCCCGCTTCTCCGGGCACTCCAGCTCAACAACCTGCAGTCTCGATTTTCGTCCTGCCTGTGTCCAATATTGGGTATTGTGAGAAAAAAAAATCAGGGTAGCTCCCTGCAACAACCACTAAATCTAAAGTGTTGTCATCTGATTGTCTTTGTAACCCCTACACCCCTGCCTTTTTGCAAACGACTGGTGGTATGCTGTTGAAGCTGACAGCAGTACCAGGTGGGGAACTGGGTTCGAGGAGGACTAGGTTATTCGGCACAAGGGGGCCTAGGTTTGGGTACTCTGCACAGGGGCACCCAGGTAAATCCGAACACAGGAAGCAATAACTGTAATGTCCAATACCAGGAATAGGATTTTAAAGTGTGGCTTTTGTTCACATCCAAACTGAACAAACAAAGCATAGACGGACCCCCACGGGGCTACATTCCTGGTAATGCAGATAAGAGTAACAGAACACTTCTTCAACACTTCAGCCCTCAGGCTCTGAACCCACCCGGCACACAGCCTGGACTTGCACGCTGTTTTGGGTACACAGCCCGACTTGTACACTGTTTGGGTTTTTCCTGGCCCGGCCCCCCTGCTGGCCACCCGATCTCTGTCCATATGGCAGTGGACACATTTTCCACTGGTGGTTCCCCAAACCACCTTAGAGCCTTTAACTCCTTAAGGGAAATTTCCTTTCAATCCCACGTCTGGGTACTTCCCTCAGCACTGGCCAAGTGCCTGAGGCAAAGTAAAAGGGCCACAGAGCAAATCCGTAGAGGTGAACCTGGTTACTAAAGATGGGAGATCTCCCACCTCCAGCTTCCTCAATCCATACCCGGCCATTTTTCTGGACATTAAACAACTCTTTTTGAAAGCTTGGCAATGTAGATTAAAGGGTATACGTATAGCACATCTCCTCTACATGGCTTGGCTTTCCCCTTGTGCTGGGCTTGAACATATTTTTACTTTGGCTAAGCCTATTCCTCTAGGCCTCCCACTAATTCAGCAGTCCAATCCCCACTTTAACACAGTTCAGGTGAAACATAGGCCCTTTAACAAGAGCAGAATTCTCCCTTTAGTTGCAGGTGCCCCACAGGCGAATCTTGACAGCTTCTGGTACCACAACACATTTCAGAAAATAAGGCAGCTTCTTCCCTAGCCAGAACCAGGAGGTTGCCCCTGGAATAACAGGCAAACCTTCTAACCCCATCCCTTCAGGGATGGGGCGCAGAGACTAGTAACAGCGGTCTCCACCACTTCAAGAACATCTTACTGTGTTCCTCTTTAGGCGGAAACACACACCTTTCCCTAAGAGTAGCTCTATATCAGAGCTTAGGCTCCAAGAGCCTGTGCACAGACTGCTGTGCTCCTCTCTTTTTCACTGCTCACACACAACTGCTGCTGCTCACTGTTCAAAAACTCCCACCATTCTAACCTAACTTCCATCTGCAGATTCCAGTGTGGCTCATGCAGCTGCGATAGTTCTATGGTGATGTCATCCCTCAGTCTCAGCTGAGACTGAGAACGAGTGAGACAGTATGAAATCCATTTAACTGGAGTTTCACAAGCTGCCTTCCTGCCTACCACTAGGTCTCACTGGATTCTAGTAACCCCGGTAGACGGGGTTACACTGACCTGAGCCAGGAAAATGACTGTCCGCAGTCATTATTTACCCGGCTTAGGCCATCCCACCCCATGTGCTCCTGTGGAGGGGGGTGATCAGGCCCCCTCCTACCATGTGCAAGCACAGGTAGGCAACACTAAGGGCCTAGAGGCATTTGGCTGACATATCAGCCTCTACTCTACCCACTAACTATGGGTGCCTAGTGGCTCTGGTAGAACTGCCCAGAGCATAGCCCTAATAGCCCAGCACTGCAGTGCCTATGGCCATTCAGGACCACAGCCTGTCTATCCCCCCCCAGCCCTCTAGGGAAAATCTGTCTGCCTCTAACTTAACACCCCAAAACAAAAACAAACCGGGGACCTCCCCAACCTTGGGCACCCTGCAACCACACACTAAGAACTAATACCATCTATTACATTACTTCCTCACTCCCCCACAACCACACCTGTGGAAGGAAAGGGTTACTACAGTAACAACAACAGTACTTTAAATACTACACACTAAAGTACTATTGAGGAACTACGAGTCCCTCCTCCTCTTCTTGTCTTCTCTTCTATCTTCTTCAGGAACACCTGCAAGAAAAAGAAAGACAACACACACTCCTAATCTGCATACACAGTCTATCTAAACCCCTACCATCAAAACTGAAGAATCACAAAAATAATTTTTTTAATTTTTTTAAGGAAAGATAGAAAAACGGTATATACATTAGAAAACAGTAGGAAAACAATGACATTATTTACCATACACATTTGGGGGATGGAGTGCCCTAAAAGTCCCGTCTAGTGACTACAGTGCTCAAAGGCTAGTCCATTAAAGAGTCTCTCCTGGGCCGGAGCCAGGTGAAGCACAGTTCTAGCAGGCCAAAGTCCTGAAGGGGAGAGTCTTTGAGGACAGTTCCAGGGTTTCCCACTCTCTGAAAATATAGGGCGGTGGCAGTGGTGATCGGGTCAAATGGTGCGTTATTTTTCTGGACCTCCTATATGCACTGCACATATGCATAAGTAGCTTTTAAGTAACATATAGTGTGCTGGTATTAAATGGGTAGTAGTGCAATAAAGGATGTCAATAAAAGACAATTTTGGAGGATTTTATAAAAAAAAAATGGATAAAAATATAGGGTGGTGGCAAAAAAATATAGGGTGGTGGTAAAAAATATAGAGCGGTGGTAACAAAATATAGGGTGGTGGCCCACCGTGCTAAAACAATGAATGGGGAACACTGAGTTCACACATTCTGGAGTCTGCTAGTGTAGGGTGTGTACTGCAATGTCATAAGGATAGAAAAGTTTGGACTTACCAGCCCCTTGTAGAAGGAATAATACACACCGACCTGCTCCTCAGCCAAAGACTCTCCCTGGCAGCATTCTTCCGATACAGCTGGGCGGACATCTGGGAACTACAGGAGGGCACATCTGGAAACTGCTGGGCTGATTTCATCTCTGGAGATGGAACCTTGAAACAGGAACAAAAAGGAAAACAGCTGGTCTGATGTCATTCGATTACCGGGCGATGGATCAGGATACAGCTGGGCTGGTGTCCTCTCTGGATCTGAAGTCATCTGGTGGGCCAGTCGATGGATTCTGGAAAAGCCAGTACACTGTAGAACTGATGAATATGGGGCACCTGAGTCCTGGATGTCCATACTGACAGAACAACAAAGGCACTGCAATGGCTTGTGTGGCAGTATTGACTACCACTGCTCTGCTTTCCATCTGGTAGACACAGGCATATTTGCAGGGAGGTCCTTGCATTGAGGCCAATAGTACAGGGGGTCAGGAGCTTGAATTATTACCCCATCTGGGCGCACATAATTCACACTGTGAAAAGTTTCACGTCCCTCTCCATCCACTGTTCGAACAGTGTCCATAAACAGTGTTCTGCCTCTTTTCCACTGGGTGTATTTTTCATGAAACAGTCTGTTCCTGACATGCTTGTTTGCACTAGGATGCACACATTTCATTGCTTCGGCCCAGATCCAGGATTTCCTGCTGTTCTCAATCTCCTCCCAGACTCTGCAAGGAAAGGTAGGAAAGGACATCCCAAAGATTTCATTCACCTTTCTATGAACCACTCTCTCCTCTTTACTAGCTTTGGTCAACCTGAGACCGCTGGCCTGGCTTGGGGGCGGCTAGTCCTGGTTTTGCCAGCTACACATTCTCAACGAGATGAAAAACGGATCCCTGACTTCTTGCACAGTGAGGGCTGTGGCATCACCACTCTCTTCCATGCATTCTTCAGAGGCAAGAGCTTGAGGCTGTGTACCTGTTCCTTTTTCACAAAGCCACATAGGTTCCCCCTCTTCTTCTTCCTCACTGAGAATCTGTGCCCATAAGTGAGCAGTCGTCCTCACTCCTGAGACTATCCGTTCATCACTAGGCGCAGAGGTCGACACCTCCCATTCAAAGGCCTCCCTCATCTCATCTTCTCCTATGAGACTTGGGCTAGGCCCCCCCCTCCAGGGGTCTACTGATGCTCTGTCTGAATTATCCTTCTGCGATCCAGCATCCGAAACATCAGCATATGGTTCTGTTTCTAAATCTGCACCCTCTAGCTTTGTGCCACACTCCCCCGAGGGGCCTTCTTCAACAGGCTCTGCCTGGTGCTGTGTGCTGCCAACTACAGATTCCTGAACTTCTGTCCATGTGGGAGCCAAACGAATCTTGGGCGCTTTATAAAAGCCGTATTTCTCTAGGCACCCAGAATAGTAAGGTACCATGAAGACGTCCCTTCCAGCATTTAAGAATATTAGACACACTTGCACTGGATATCCAGGAATCGCCACATGAGAAGGCAGTTATCCTCCACAGCAACACCTTTCAATGTCCCTTAACTTATTTACTTCTGCTGCTACTGCAGCCCGGGCATAATCCGGGTAGCGGGCTGGTCCTGAGGCTATGACTGCAGGGAAAAACAAACAAATGCTTACTGTTACTAAAAGTCCCACTTCACTGAACACTTTCTTTTACTTTTAAAATGGCTCCTCTGCTGCTGAGTTTACACTACTACCCCACCCTGTAATGGCGGCGGCAGCACTCCTGCGCATCAACATTCAGAAATTGGGTCAAGCCACTGCGCATCCGATTTACACACACTACTGATAACTTTGCTCAAAACTGCACAAACTTGCTCTGTTCTTTTCCTAGCACATTTATATGATTTGCCACGGACTTTTCACTTGCTGAAAACATTTCTTTAGCTCACAGTCCCTTAAAGCCTCAGGATTTCAAGCACAGGATTGCCTGTAACTAGTGCATATTTTGCTACAACGCAGTCTCTCCACTGGTTTTGAAACTTTATTCTGATGCTGAACCCATAACAATGCTCACAGTCAATGGCTTAACAGACTTGCTCTAGCTGGTAAAACTTGACATAGTCTTTATTTGCAGAGCGACTACACTGCTGCACACAGATTCAGCTGGCTTTTGGCAAAAAATCACTGTTTTGAGCAATTTTTACTGTTGGCACTCACTGTTATCAGTAGCTGCTTACTGTGATGAAAAAACAGCCTGCAACCAGTCTTGGAGGCCTCAGAAAGGAAGCGGGTGGGCAGTCCTGCCAATCATCTCTCCGATCACCACACTCACAATCCAGTCGATCGAGATGCGGGTTGAGCCCGATTTTAAACAGTAAAATCTACATTTTATGCTTTCACAGCGCTTTTTAGTCACCGCGCCGCTCCTCCACTAAGCCAGTTCACGCACTCCACTCACACTCCCGCTCGAATGCTGGGCAGTCACTGTAGAGCTGGCTGGGGGGTGTGACTGATTGCAGCCTCACCAATCACACAACGCCATGCAAATGAGCCTCTTTCCCTCGCGAGTACTCTTCTCGGCGATCATCGAGCAGGCAAATTTAAACTGCAAAACACTTTTTCTTTTTTTTCCTTCCTTCCTTCGAACTGACTCCACGGCGGGAGCCCCTTTCAGCCATTTAGCATGACCATTCACACAGCAAGTCTCTCAGTTTACTAAAAAGCATTTCCAACGTCCAGGGCACAATTTTCCTGTTGCTACCCCTAGTCTTCCACACTTTTCTTTATCACAACAGTTCTTTAAAAAGCATTTCCAACGTCCAGGGCACAATTTTCCTGTTGCTACGCCTAGTCTTCCACACTTTTCTTTATCACACAGTTTACTAGAAAGCATTTCCAACATCCAGGGCACAATTTTCCTGTTGCTACTCCTAGTCTTCCACACTTTTCTTTATCTCACACAGTTTTTTTAGAAAGCAGGCAAAAACGCTGTAAATATTTGATGCAGGACAAGAGCATACTCTTTTCAGCTTTACTGCTCCTTGGTAAACAGTTGGCATTTTAACAGCAGCATATGAACCACAGCACACAGCGCACACTAGTTAAACTTGCTTCAGCTTTTTGGGCTACCCACTGCCAGATAACCAAAATGCTAGCCCCTTGCCCGAGCACCTTTCCTTCCTAAATTAAAATCCAAAGCTGTGCCTCCATTTTGTAACCCCTACACCCCTGCCTTTTTGCAAATGACAGGCGGTATGCTGTTGAAGCTGACAGCAGGACCAGGTGGGGAACTGGGTTCAGGGAGGACTAGGTTACTCGGCACAAGGGGCCTAGGTTTGGCTACTCTGCACAGAGGCACCCAAGTAAATCCGAACACAGGAAGCAATAACTGTAATGTCCAATATCAGGAATGGGATTCTAAAGTGTGGCTTTTATTCACATCCAAACTGAACAAACAAAGCATAGACGGACCTCCACGGGGCTACATTCCTGGTAATGCAGATAAGAGTAACAGAACACTTCTTCAACACTTCAGCCCTCAGGCTCTGAACCCGCCTGGCACACAGCCCGGACTTGCACGCTGCTTTGGGTACACAGCCCGACTTGTACACTATTTGGGTTTTTCCTGGCCCGGCTCCCTGACGGCCAGCCGATCTCTGTCCATATGGCAGTGGACACATTTTCCATTGGTGGCTCCCCAAACCACCTTGGAGCCTTCGACTCCTTAAGGGAAATTTCCTTTCAATCCCACGTCTGGGTACTTCCCTCAGCACTGGCCAAGTGCCTGAGGCAAAGTAAAAGGGCCACAGAGCAAATCCGTAGAGGTGAACCTGGTTACTAAAGATGGGGGTTGGGGTCTCCCACCTCCAGCTTCCTCAATCTATACCTGGCCATTTCTCCGGACATTAAACAACTCTTTTTGAAAGCTTGGCAATGTAGATTAAAGGGTATACGTATAGCACGTGTCTTGACTTTCCCCTTGTACTAAACTTGAACATACTTAAACATCTTTTCCTGAAAAGCTGGGCAATGTAGATTAAAGGGTAAATGTATAGCACATCTCCTCTACATGTCTTGGCTTTCCCCTTGTGCTGGACTTGAACATACTTTTACTTTGGCTAAGCCTATTCTTCTAGGCCTCCCACTAATTCAGCAGTCCAATCCCCACTTTAACACAGTTCAGGTGAAACATAGGCCCTTTAACAAGAGCAGAACTCACCCTTTGGTTGCAGGTGCCCCACGGGCGAATCTTGACAGCTTTTGGTACCACAACACATTTCAGAAAATAAGGCAGCTTCTTCCCTAGCCAGAACCAAGAGGATGCCCCTGGAATAACAGGCAAACTTCCCACCCCATCTCTTCAGGGATGGGGCACAGAGACCAGTAACAGCGGTCTCCACCACTTCAAGAACAGCTTACTGTGTTCCTCTTCAGGCGGAAACACACACCTTTCCCCTAAAAGTAGCTCTATATCAGAGCTTAGGCTCCAAGAGCCTGTGCACAGACTGTTGTGCTCTTCTCTTCTTCACTGCTCACACACAGCTGCTGCTGCTCACTGTTCAAAAACTCCCACCATTCTAACCTAACTCCCATCTGCAGATTCCAGTGTGGCTCATGCAGCTGCGATAGTTCTATGGTGATGTCATCCCTCAATCTCAGCTGAGACTGAGAACCGAGTGAGACAGTGTGAAATCCATTTAACTGGAGTTTCACAAGCTGCCTTCCCTGCCTACCACTAGGTCTTACTGGGATTCTAGTAACCCCGGGTAACAGGAGGGTTACATCTGGTTGCTTTTTCTTTCATAAACTGAGCCCTCTGGCTCAGGATTACAAATAGTGTGTGTTGTGTATGTTGCTTTCTTCCATTACATGGCCCCAACCAGCTGCAACTTTCCTAGCTAGCCCATCGTCTCCCTACCTGGGTATCCAGAGGTGTGACTGTGTGGGGACTTAAAGCGCATGCATAACTGTTTGATTAATATAGCCTTTAAGCCAATCAACCTGATTACACCCCTTCCTTGTTCAAGTCCCCTGAATAAATCAGATCTGACTTTTTCTGCATTTAACCTGACTGTGGTTCCAGTTTGTGCCAAGAGTACTGTACTGTTGCTATTTGCTGTGCATAACCTTGTTTTACAGGGGGTCCCCAGGGTCGAGCCAGAAGAACCAGCCCTGGTGGTAAGTGCAAGCAGTGTGGGTACTTGTATAGTGTACAAGGAGTACTGTGAAAATGATTATTGTATATTGCTTAGGCCACTGGAAGGGAAAGGGTGGGGTTACAGTGTCCTGGAGGGCTGTGCCCGGGTTAGTTTGACCACTACAAACCCTGACCTCTGGGTGGAGGCACCCATTGCAGAACCTAGACCCCTTAACTCGCTACTAGCTAAGCAGGCAGGGGTAGTAGCCCGTGGGATAGCGCCACCTAGGGGTTACATATATATTATACAGATTTCTTTTTCCCTGTTATTTAGGCGTTAGGAGGGGGAAAGTAACACAGGGAAGGGATGCAAAGAATACAGAAGGGGGTCACTAGTAATAGGGGACATAGAACAGAAAAGATGCAGGGAGTGGTGCAGTGTAGTGGGTGTGAGGCCGCAGTATTCAGGAGAACATTCTGGATCATGCGGTGCTGCCCTATCTGCAGGCACCTCTCTGCGCTGAGGAAGGAGGTTGCAGGTGTAACCCCCGGACCCCTGCCTTTTTGCAAAATGACAGGTGGCATGCTGTTGAAGCTAACAGCAGTACCTGGTGAGGACTAGGTTACTCGGCACAGTGGGCCTAGGTTTGGCTACTCTGCACAGGGGCACCCAAGTAAATCCGAACACAGGAAGCAATAACTGTAATGTCCAAAACCAGGAATGAGATTCTACAGTGTGGCTTTTATTCACATCCAAACTGAACAAACAAATCATAGATAGACCCCCACGGGGCTACATTCCTGGTAATGCAGATTAGAGATAACAGAACACTTCTTCACATTTCAGCCCTCAGGCTTGAACCCACCAGGCACACAGCCCGGACTTGCACGCAGCTTTGGGTACACAGCCCGATTTGTACACTACTTGGGTTTTGCCCATGGCCTGGCTTTCCCGACGGCCACTTGATCAGTGGTCCATATGGGAATGAACCAGTTTTCCTGTTGGTGGCTCCCCAAACCACCTTAGAGCCTTCGACTCATAGAGGGAAATTTCCTTCTGGGTACTTCCCTCATCACTGGCCAAGTGCATGAGGCAAAGTAGAAATCCACAGAGCAAATCTGTAGAGGTGGACCTGGTTACTAAAGATGGGGGGTCTCCCACCTCCAGCTTCCACAATCCATACCCGGCCATTTCTCTGGAAACTAAACTCTTTTGAAAGCTTGGCAATGTAGATTACTGGGTAGACATATGTCACATCTCCTCTACATGTCTTGACTTCCCCTATGTGCTGGACGTGAACATACTTTTACTTTTGGCTAAGCCTATTATCCTAGGCCTCCCACTACTTCAGTAGTCCAATCCCCACTTTTACACAGTTCAGGATGAAACATGGGCCCTTTAGAAAGAGCAGAACTCACCCTTTGGTTGCAGGTGCCCCACAGGCGAATCACGAAATCTTCTTGTACCCCACACTCGTGGACAAAATAAGGCAACACAGCTACTAGCAGTAGCCAGGGGGTTGCTCCTGGAATAGCAGGCAAACCTTCCTGCCCCATCCCCTGAGGGATGGGGCACAGAGACCCGAATCAGCGGTCTCCACCACTAAAAAAACAGCTTACTGTGTCTCTCTCTTTACGTGGAAACACACACCTTTCCCTAAATGTAGCCCTGTTTCAGGGCTGAGGCTCCAAGAGCCTGAGCACAGAGCTGCTGTGCTCCTCTCACAACAATCTCCAACTCCAACTACTTCCAACTGACTGTTCAAACCTCCTAACATTCTACTCTAACCCCCTTCTGCAGATTCCATTGTGGCTCATGCAGCTGCTATGGTTCTATGGTGATGTCATCTCTCAGTCTCAGCTGAGACTGAGAACAGAGTGAGACAGTGTGAAATCCATTTAACTGGAGTTTCACAAGCTGCCTTCCCTGCCTACCACTAGGTCTTACTGGGATTCTAGTAACCCCGGGTAACAAGGGGGTTACACAGGTCTCTGAGACGAGTTGGCCAGGATAAAGAGGACCCCCACCCAGAGGCCACTGTGTCCACAACCACAGCCTCAAAGGATGCCCAGGATGCGGGGTGATAGGACCACGGTGGGCTCAGGGAGTGTGAGGGAGGGGGGTTTGAAGCACATCTCCCAAACAGTCAAGCTAAGTAACTCCTATGCTGTCTTGGAGGAGCAGGGAACCCCACAAGGGCTCCCACAGCTGTGACTGAGGAGGATGGGTGGGTCCTCTGTAATGGAGCCCTAGAAAGAGGGGGTAGAGGACCCCAGATGAAGATGAAACTACTACTGGTGGGGGACTCAATTGTTCAGAGAGTGAAGTTAGGGACACAAAATAGTGGGGATAGGGAAGTAAAGTGCCTCCCAAGAAGCACTGCATGGAAGGATGGGAAGCGGATCCATAGGATTGCAAGGGTGATTGTAAGGAGGGAGGGAGGAACTGGATGTCATTGTTCACCTGGGGACAAATGACCTGGCAGGGGACGTGGTGGTGGTGATGGCTAGAATCCAGAAGGATTTCAGGAAGTTGGGGGGGGGCGGAGCCTAAAGCAGATCGCACACTCCATCTCCTTCTCGGAGGTACTACCTGTCCACGGCATGGGGGAGGCCAAGTCACTCCGCATGCAGAAATTCAACTTCTGGTTGAAGGAATGGTGTGGAAAGGAGGGTTTTTGCTTCATGGAGGCCTGGGGCCACACCTGGAGGGATGCAAGCTTGTATAAAGATGACTGATTGCATCCATCCGGGAAGGGGACCTTAGTCCTGAGTGAGAAGATTGAATGCTTCAGCAGTAAGCATTTAAACTGGTCGGGGGGGTGGAGCTTGGAGGGACAGGAGGCTTAGTGTTCCCTCCCCCCGTGGGCACATGCAGGAAAATGAGTTGAGGACAGTGGCACATGACACGAGCAGAGAGGGACAATTGGAGGAAACAGGCAGAAAGGGGGAAGCGGAGGAGTCAAGACTGCATAATAAAGAAAACTGGTGTGGGGGAAGAGGCAGGAGAGCAAGAATCGTAGCAGAGAAAGGATAGGCTGCAGAACATTGAAGGCCATGGTAACAAATGCCTGCAGCCTGGGAAATAAAATCTCAGACCTGGAGGCCTTGGTAGCGGAGGCAGACCTGGACATGGCAGCAATAACTGAGATGTACACTGCTAATCATGGGTAGGACTTTAACGTACTGGGTTATGCTCTGTTCAAGAGGGGTAGGGAGGGTAAAAATGGCAGGGGGGGTGGCCCTGTATATCAGAGGGTATAAAGGCAACAGAAGTGCAGGGCAGACAAGGGAGGCCGTCTGTAGGTCACCTTGAACTGGAGCAGTGCAGTGGCACAGCAATACGCCGCAGGGTGATCTATAGACCTCGGGGTGGGGTTGGGAGTGGACAGGGATCTAGTGGATGAAATATACTACATGGCAACTAATGGTGAAGTCCTGATGCTGGGGGATTTTAACATGCCGGACGTGGAGTGGACCACCCAGGCATCTGCTTCAATCAGAAGCAGAGCCATCCTATATTCCCTACAGGGGGCAGATCTCAGGCAGCTAGTGCTTGATCCACCAGAGCCAAGGCGATTCTGGATCTGGTATTGACCAATGGGGACAGAGTCGCAGAAGTCACCACATGGTGTGGTTTAGCATGGAGACCGGGATTCCATCGAGTCACACAAAGGTGAAAATATTAGATTTCAGGAGGGCGGACTTCAGTGAAATGGGTAGTAGATGTATCAGAGTAACCCTGGAGAAGAGGGAGATGGGGGCATTGAGGAGCAGTTGGGGCAACTAAAAGCTGCCATAGTGGAAATGATGAACCAATACATCAGGTTGGTGTCCAAATGGAAGAGAAGGAGGAAGCTACAATGGTTTTTGAAAGGGGTGGCAGACAAAGTAAGGGCTAAAAGGGCGAGTTTCAGGAAATATCAGGGGGCCAAAAGGGAAGAAGACAGGGAGGTGTACCTTGAGTGTCCGAGGGAAGTGGGGAAGGATGTTAGGAGCGCAAAGGCATGGACTGAGGAGAGATTAACGCAGACAGTGAAGAAAGGGGACAAGACATTCTATAGGTACATCAGCGAGAGAAGAAAAAAAACGAAGGGTTGTAAGGCTTAAAGGGGAGGAGGGAGAGTGTAAGGAGGAAGACCTAGACAAGGCGGAAATACTGAATAAATACTTCTATTCAGTATTCACTGAAGAGAGGGAGGGCCAGGGACCACAGCTGGGCAACAGATGCAGAGGGGCAGGGAGAGGTGGATGCCAGTCCATTCACAGTGGAGAGAGTCCTGGAAGAGCTCACATAACTGAAGGTGGACAAAGCTACGGGGCCAGATGGGATACACCTGAGGATAGTAAGGGAATTGCAAAGGGAACTAACAGTGCTTCTGGCAGCCATGTTCACAGAGTCACTCAACACAGGAGTGGTTTCAGAGGACTAGAAGAGGACACATGTAGTTCCAATACACAAAAGCGATAGTAGGGTGGAGGTGGGGAACTACAAGCCGGTGAGCCTCACCTCAATGGTGGGGAATGGTGGCACTACTGCAAGAAAGAATTGCACACCTGGGATCCAGCGGTTCCCAGCATCCAAGGCAGCATGGATTCACAGCAGGAAGGTCATGTCAAACAAATCTTATAGATTTTTTTGATTGGGTGACAAAGGGAGTAAATCAGGGGAGTGAGCGGTTGATGTTGCCTACCTCGATTTCAGCAAAGCCGTCGACACCGTCCCTCATAGAAGGCTGGTTAACAAGATGGCTAGTCTGGGCATGGGACACAAGGTGGTTAACTGGGTTAGAAACTGGCTAACAGACAGGAAACAGGGTGGTGGTAAATGGGTTCCAATCCGGGGAGGGGGGGGTGACCAGCGGGGTACCTCAGGGATCAGTCCTTGGGCCAGTCCTGTTCAGTGTCTTCATTAGTGACATTGCGGAAGGGCTGGAAGGAAAGTCCTGCCTGTTTGCAGATGAGACCGAGATCTGCAACAGGGTGGATACTCCCGAAGGGGTGGAGACAATGAGGAGGGACTTGGGGAAGCTTGAAAAATGATCTTAGGTGTGGCACTTGAGATTCAATGCAAAGAAGTACAAAATAATGCACCTGGGGAGAGCTACAGGATGGGGGGTGCCGATGATCACCAATGGAAAAAAAGGATCTGGGGATTATCATTTCATATGACCTAAAGGTGTCAAAGCAGAGCACAAAGGCCGAGGGGAAGGCCAGTGGTACGCTGGGGTGCATAGGCATCACTAGCAGGAGGAGAGAGGTGGTGATGCCATTGTATAAAACACTAGTGAGGCCTCACCTGAAGTACTGTGTGCAGTTCTAGAGGCTACACCTTTGCAGGGACATTGACATGGTGGAAGCAGTCCAGAGAAGGGCAACGAAGATGGTACAGGACTTGCACCACAAAACATATGAGGAGAGATTAAAGGATCTCAATATATACTCACTGGAGGAAAGGGGGGGGGCATGATAGAAACATTCAAATACCTCAAGGACATAAACAAGGTGCAAAGGGGAGACATCTTCCAATGTAGGAGTACAAGAATGAGAGGGCATGATACGAAATTAGAAGGGGGCAGGTTAAGAGGAAATGTAAGAAAGTTTTTCTTTACAGAGATGGTGGTGGACACATGGAATAGTCTGCCACAAGAGTTGATGGGAGCGAGCACATTACGGGAGGTTTAAACATGCCTGGGACAGGCACAAGGGAACCTTGAGGTGGGAAGGAGTGAGGAAAAGTCACTGACCAGTTAGGGTCAGAGGCCGCAGACAAATATAGGGCTTACAGGCAGACTGGATGGGCCTAGCGGTCCTTATCTGCCAACAATTTCTATGTAAAAGCTGGACTAGTCTGTCCAGCCAGAGTGGCAACTGGTGCCTGGTCTGACTGGTCTAGCTGATTTTACCGGACTAGTCTGGATCTAGTTTTTTCCTGGTTCCTATAGGGGCTATCGTGGGTGATAGTGGAGAACTATGGACCAGTGTAACTAGCTTAGCGTAGCGTGGATCAGCTGCCATGGGTTTGATGTTTCTTTTATTAATTTGTTAGAGTTGGAATGCTCCACCCCCCCTTCCATTTTAAATTAAAAAGAAGTGTGTGTGGGGAGGGAGTTGGAGCCCCTCAACTCAAATTAATAAAATAAACCTTACAACCATATCTGCTAACCTTAATAGTGCAAATAGCATAGTGTACTGCGCTATGCTAATTATGCTGGTCCATAGACCACCATTACCCTTTCATGGGCTCATCAGCACGTCCCACGAGGTGGTCAGCCAGGCATACTGGGGGGAAAAAAACTCAGAACTGACATCACTGCATTTTTTTGCTACCTGGTATGAGATAACGGTGCATATGTATGAAAGTCCCTATAGGGTTTCTGAAGGGTCAAATGAGTGATAGCGCTTGTAGTATGTGACAGTAGTGAGGGGAGAGGAGGGTCTCCCTGAGATGGAAGGAAAGCATGACAGTAGAGGGCGAGGTGTGTGGACATATTCCGAAGAATTCTTGGGCAGACCCAGAAAGTGCAGGGCATGGGCAAAATCTCCTTAGCTTATACTTGCATGAGCTACTAGACACAGTGGATAGGTTACGGATACAAGAATGATTGCAGGACTGGCCACGGTAGTGAATCGACTTAGATTTTTTTATTTTTTTCTTGTCATTTGTGACCGGAAAGGCACACTATGTTGTGGCCGGGACTCAGTATAGTACTTTTGGCAGAAGCCATAGAGGGAAGGGGTGTACTTATAGTGATGTGCGCAGGGACCGTTGATGGTTTCAAACACAGCTGGGAC
The DNA here is from genome assembly GCA_016271365.2 of Neoceratodus forsteri. Taxonomy (NCBI): domain Eukaryota; kingdom Metazoa; phylum Chordata; order Ceratodontiformes; family Ceratodontidae; genus Neoceratodus; species Neoceratodus forsteri. The sequence continues at coordinate 143,446,144 of JADMNL010000024.1, forward strand.
CAAGTAAAAGGCTTAATAGTTGCACAGGGGAAAGCACGGGGAAGGGGTGATTGTCAGAACCCCAACTAGATAGTTGGTCTGGGGGTAGGACAATGTAAAACAGGGCAGGCTGGATGGACCAGTGGTCTTTTCCTGCTGACATATTTTGTTACTATTACTCTGGGTAGAAATCATAGAGGGAATGGGGGTACTTACAGGACTTTGGGCAGAAAATGTAGAGAGAAAGGGAGGGGATATTAAACTCAGCGGAGGGTAAGGGGGTATTTACTGAGCTAGCAAAGTTGCCTTTCAGGTATCTGTCTGTAGAGTGGAAAATAAATACTTACTTGCATATTTGCCTTTGATTCTTACTAGATTTTGTACTCGTTTTCTGTCTTCAGGTGAGACAGCTGCCAAGGTGACCACTCCCCATGGGTGACCACAAGGTTTATTTGGAATCTAGTGGTACTGACTCCAACAGTGACACGGAGGAGTTACTAGTCCTCTCCTTTTCTCAACAGCTGCAACCTGCTCCTCTAGACCAGAACAGCAAGCAGTCGGTGAGGGGGGTTATTACGATAGTGAGCTCCAACAGTGAGAGCTCTGACCCTGCCTCTCCCTTGCGATCACAGAACTGTCAGCCAAATTGCGACATCCAGCCTTTCCTGAAACGGGACGTTACCATGATTAGCAGTGACAGTGATGACAACATAGTGCCATTTTTATCCTTGTCTGAGAGGCTGAAGGGAAAACTTGGAGTTGACCATAGCTCCAAACCTAGTGAACCAGTACGACAGGCGACTCACCAGAGCACAGCCTGTGTTTTACAGCCCTCTTGTGAAAGTGACAGTCTTGTTCCAGATCATGTGAACCAGCCCAGTCCAAATCAGCTGCACGTGACAGCGGTTGCCAGCATTGGAAGGGCAGTTCCCACCGCATTCTGGGACATAGATTCTGATGAAGATGATGAAAGTTGTCATGTCAAGAGCGTAGGTTTTTCTTCTGCAGTAGTTCCATCAGGAACTCTGAGTGGATCCCTCGTGTCCACGGCGAGATCTGGGCTCTCTCCCAATAAGAAAACCAAGCGTAGTGAGGAGGAGATACAACGGTCAAGGCAGGAGGCACTGCTGAGGAAAGCCGAGCGGGAGAGGTTGAAAGCCAAGAAGGAGAATCGGCGATGGCAGCAGGAGCTGGAGAAGGAGGGCAAGAGGGCGTTGGCCACTGCAGTAAAAGCCTTGAGACCTGAGGAGTGTATGAAACACATCCGGGTAGCCATAGATCCAGGTAGGTGTAGCAGTGCCCTGTGGAGTCCTTCATTCTTGTGGAACTAGCAAAGTACAATTTTGTAATGCCTGCATGAAAGTCACCAGGCTGAACAAGTCTGAATACTTTCCTTCCAAACTCCATAGTAACAGAAATAGAATAACAGGGGAGGAGCCATTTATTACGGCGCTGTAAATCCATTGAGGGATTTCTGTGACTTCATAAACATCAAGAGCGTAGCTCGAGAGGTTTATGACGTCACATGAATCCTAAAATGGATTTACAGCAACCGTAACAGATGGATTATTACTTGGTATGAAAGAACAGAAGAAGGCCAGAGCCCATCAAGACTGTTCCCCACACTATGTGGAACATTATTTATTATCCCTCAACCAAACATCTAATTTGTTTTTAAAGACAGTAGCACTAGTTGTCTCTACCAATTCTTGTGGCAAGGTGTTCCATACAATGGATGCTCTTATTGGAAAAAACTTTCCCCTTTTGCTGGTTTTATAAGTTTTTACTCCAAGCTGTTTATTATGCAGTCTCGGAACATGTCTACTTTTGGAGAGTGTTAGACCACATTTTTCCATTAGATCTGGTGAATTTATTAAATTAAAAACCATAGCCATATCACCTCTTAATCTTCTAGTTTGAAGAGAGAAGAGACCAGTATCTTTTAATCTGTCATGATAATCCAAGTTTGTTAATCTTGGAATCATTCTAGTTACTCTCCTTTGAACCTGTTCAAGAATTGCTATGTCTTTTTTTTGGTTTGGATTCCAGAAAGGGGAGCCATAGTCTAGATACGGTCTAACATATGCCGTATACAATGGAATAAGGCAATGTTCAGTGCGATTAACAAAAGTGCGTTTTATTTGCCTCAAAAGTCTGTTGGTCATGCAAGCAGTTCTAACACAGTGATCATTTGATGTAAGTTTATTATTAACATATATCCCTAAATCTTTTTTACAATTTGATGAGTGAAGTGGTTGTCCGTTTATATGATACATTGTTTTTGGATTATTTACACCGAAATGCACTACTAAACATTTGTCTTGATTAAACTGCATATGATTTTCATTTGCCCAAAGTGTTAATTTTTCCAAATCCTTCTTTAATGCAGAAATATTTTCTTGATTATTAACCTTGCCCCCCAATTTAGTATCGTCTGCAAATTTAACTATGAAGTTATTTGGCCCTGTTTGTAAATCAAGGGGACCAACATTGTTTAACCTAAGACCGATCCCTGTGGTAACCACTTGTCACACTACCCAAATCAGACAAGATATCATTAATTCTGACACTCTGAGAATGATTTGTCAACCAGTTTAAAGTCCAGTTGACAATATCTGGTGACAAACCTAGATTGCGCATTTTAGTAATGAGTTTTTCATGTGAGATTTTATCAAAAGCTCTACTAAAGTCCAAAAGAATTACATCAGTAGGGATACCCACATCTAGTAGAGTACTTGTATTATTGTAAAAAGATATCAGATTGGTGGTGCAGGAATACTTGGGAGTAAACCCATGCTGATTTGAATCATAAATTCCTAATTTTTTACAGTCTTGATCTATTAGAGACTTCATTACTCGTTCCAATAATTTACCAGCCACTGAGGTCAGGCTAATTGAATGATAATTTTGCACAGAATCTCTATTGCCTTTTTTAAATATGGGAGTAACTATTGCTGACCGCCAATCATTTGGTACAATGCTTTCTTGTAAGGATTTATTGAAAATAATTGACAAAGGTATAGAAATATTTATAGAGGTTTCGATCAGAAACCATGGATGAATACCGTCTGGGCCTGGACCAGTATGTATTTATTTTATTTATTTATTTTTTTTTGGCCATCTGTTGTTTTTTGTAATATATGGTATATTTTTTTTTGTTTGTTTTTTAACTCGAATTCCTTCACATTATAATTTTTGACAGCATGCTAAAATCATCTGGATATTGTATTCAAGTGCCGACAGGCTGGCAGCTGCCAAGAGTAACACAAATCACTCTTCAGCTTGCATTTGACAACATGTAAATGGAACGTAGTTAACATCTAACAGGAAAATTTTTTTTATTACACATAGTCTCTGTAGGGACATAGACAGGGTGGAGGCAGTTCGGAGAAGAGCAATTAAAATGGTGCAGGGCTTGCACCAGAAGATGTATGAGAAGAGATTAAAGGACCTCAATATGTATACATTGGAAGAGAGAAGAGAACAGGGGGCTATGATGGAAACGTTCAATATGTATACATTGGAAGAGAGAAGAGAACAGGGGGATATGATGGAAACCTTCAGGTATCTTAAGGGCATTAATAAGGTGTAGGTGGGTGACATCTTTCAGTTTAGGAGATGTTTTTCTTCACAGAAAGGGTAGTGGATGCGTGGAATAGCCTACCTGGGGAGGTAGTGGGAGCAAACACGGTAGGGCAGTTCAAGAATGCATGGGATAAGCATAAGGGCACCCTTGGGGGGGGGGGAGAGGCTAAACTGAGGACCAAGTAGGGTCAGCGGCTACTGATACAGGTAGGGAAATGGGCAGACTCCATGGGCCTAGCGGTCCTTATCTGCTGGCAAGTTCTTTGTTTCTCTTTATTTTTTAAGAGTATTTATGAACGTAGCTCAGGGCGGTGCCGTGTGCCAGTGGGCTACTACCCCTGCCTGTTGACTGCCACACAGGTTAAGGGGCCTGGGTTCTGTTGCAGTGATGTTTGGGGGTTCTGTCCCAGAACGGAAAAAAGCACGGTGCCTCCACCCAAAGTAAAGTTACAGTGGGCCAGGTGTCTACAACCCCCTGGGATGCTGTACCTACCCATCTCCACTTCTAGTCACCCCACACACTGGATGCCACGTTGTTTACCAATACTATAAACCACATACACTTGTTGCTAATACCAATAAAATGCCCACCACACAGGAACTGCAACAAACAAACCTCAGCATTATTTTAGGGGGAAGGGCTAGGGAAGGGGGTACCGGGAACAGGGTTGCTGTTGAAGAGCAAAAATAGGTTAATGGGGTTAACAGGGCCCGTAGGCCAGAACACACACAACGCTCACCCCCACTGGTATCAGTGCATTACAGTTATAAAAGGAACCTGTTTAAAGATAATTAAAAAAAAAAAAAAATGAATTGGGTTCAAAGAAAGTAACCTGTCAGTCCTGACAGAGTACCCAGACTTAATGCAGGCCTGCTAGATGTTACAGGTTGGCTGGCGTTGGGACCCTTGAAGTAAACCTCCCTAGGATGCTAGCCGTTTTAAATTTACTTCCACTTTTGCCAGGAAAGCTCCGGATTACTCATGGTTCTGATGCACTGGAATTTGGATACTGGCACAGTAAGCTCAGGCAGTTCAGGATCAACTAGGCCGAGAGGCAGCAAACAAATGGGCAGTGAAATGCTGGTCCGGACAATGAAGCAATGACTAACAAGGGCATTGTTAGTCGACCAGTGCCCACGTTTCCTCACCAAATTGCCATTATAATGTAAAAAAAGATCGGAAAGGTGCCGACCATAGAAAATAATGGAGCGTGTTCCCATGCTCTCCCTAGCATCACGTCATGACTTGGCAAGAGTGTGGGGGTGGAGAGTGGGCAGCACTAGAAACCGGGAAGTCCTTGGGACCCGGTTTTCTGGATTTTACAAGGGTTACAACTTTTTTAGTACTTAATTATGTGGGGCAAAATTCACATGAGGAGGTGTCCTACTGTCCTATGAGGTAATGCACCCATATATCGGGTGCAGGGGCCAAGGCTGGTAAGTCTCTTTAAAGACTCTTGCAGCTTGTCACCTTCTGACTTGCTTAAAGATTCTTGCAGTTTGTCACCTTCAGCTCACCCAGTGGGCCAGATTACAGACCACACATTGCAAAGCCTACCAAGCCACAAAGAACCCAGACCCAGTAGTGACCCCACGGTCCAGCTCCCATAATGGGTCCAGAGTGCGCTAGCACTTGGGTGCGTGTGCCCATGGCCCCCTACAACCCAGTCTGCCTCACTTGGTAGGGGTTGGCAGTTTCCCTACCTGGCTCCAAGTTGCAGCTGTGAAGATTTTCAGTTTTTGCCTGGGCAAGAACAAACATCTCCAGTGTGCAGCAGACAAGTTCTCCAGATTTCCACCTTTTCAGTGACTTTTGGCTAGTGACTTGCAGTTTCTGGAGCAAAACTGGGGATAGTGGAGGCAACCAAAACCTGCTGCAAAGCCCAGAGCAAGAAGGCTATGGCTAAGAAACTGATCTGGTTGAGCAAGGAGGTCATGGAAAAGGTAAGGAGGAAAAGAGCTGCCTTTAGGAAGTACAAGAAAACAGGGAGGGGGGAGGACAGGGAGGAGTACTTGACAGAATCAAGGAGGTGACAAGGGCAGTAAGGGGAGCCAAGCATCTACGGAACTCAGGCTGGCACAAGGCATTAAGAAGGGGAGAAGGACTTTAAGTACACCAGGGAGAAAAGGAGCTGTAAGGACCACATAGTAAGGATTAGGAAGGGAGGGGGGTTGGTGGAAGGGTGCGATAGATGGAATCACTAAATGAGTACTTCTGCTCAGTATTTACTAAAGAGAAGAGGCGGTTACACCCAAGGTGGAGAAATGGCAGACAGGGGGAAGTGGTGACAGATGGGGAAATCAAGTGAGAGCAGAGTTTGAGAGGGTTTGAAGGCACTGAGGGTGGACAAGGCCAGGCCCAGATGGCATCCACCCCAGGGTACTGAAGGAGCTGGCAGAGGTCCTTGCAGGACCTTGGCAGACCTATTTAATGCCTCACTACATTGGGTGTGTGCCTCAGGACTGGAGGATGGCTCATGTGGTGCCCTCCACAAGAGTGGCTCCAAGGATGAACCGGGAAACTACAGACCAGTGAGCCTCACATCCATCATGGGTAAGCTAATGGAGACTATCCTGAAGGAGAGGCTGGTGGCCCTCCTAGAGGCCAAAGGACTACAGAACAGCAGACAGCATGGCTTCATATGTGGCAGATCCTGCAAACCAACCTGGTGAGGTTCTATGACTGGGTAACTAGGCAACTGGACAGGGCCATGCAGTGGATGTCCTGTATCTGGACTTCAGTAAGGCATTGACTCAGTGCCACATGGAAGGCTGGGAAGGAAGTTAGTAGGCACAGGGCAGGTGCAAAGCCAGTGAGATGGGTAGGAAACTGGCTGCAGGGAAGGCAACAGAGGGTGGTGGTGGGTGGGGAGCTCTCACACCCAAGGGCAGTGATGAGCGGTGTTCCACAGGGCTCAGTGTTGGGAGCAGTGTTGTTTGGGATATTCATTGCAGACATATCCTGGGACATCTAGAGCAAGATCAGTCTGTTTGCTGATGATACCAAGGTAGGCGTGGTGGTGGATGACCTAGGGGGATGGCAGGGGTTGCAGGATGATTTGGCAAAGCTTGAAACCTGGTCAGACACCTGGCAACTGGGCTTTAATGCCAAAAGTGCAAGGTGCTGCATTTTGGGATGAAGAACCCAAGGAGGAGTTACCAGCTAGGGGGAGTGCAGCTAGCCCAGACAGAGGAGGAGAAGGATCTGGGTGTGCTCATTACAGGGTCAATGAACAACTCTGCACAATGTAGGAAGGCAGCAGGCCAACAAAATGCTGGGTTGTATTGCAGGGGTATATCCTCAAGGAGGGAGGAGTGATTCTGCCACTGTATAGGTCATTAGTTAGACACACCTGGAGTACTGCGTGCAGTACTGGCGTCCGTATCTGAAGAGGGACATTAAGTTACTGGAGGGGTGCAGCGCAGAGGCGACAAAGATGATCAAGGGCTGGGGACTTATCATACGAGAGGAGGTTGAAGGAGTTGAACATGTACTCACTGGAGGAGAGGAGAGCAGGGGTGACATGATTGAAACCTTTAAGTACATGAAAGGAATAAACAAGACAGGTACAGAGGGCTGTTCAAAGTAAGGAGGGAGGGCCACAGGGGCCATGATATGAGACTGGAGCGAGGAAGGTTCAGGAGGGAGATGAGGAGACACTTTTTACAGAGAGGGTGGTGGCTGGGTGGAATCGTTGCCTGCTGAAGTGGTATGCAGTAGAACAGTGGACTGCTTCAAACGACGATGGGACAGGACAAGGGGGAGGGTTAATGAAGGGGAAGGGTGGAAGGGAGAGGCAGCTGCAGAATAAGGGGTGCTAGCTGCATATTCGAGCAGACTTGATAGACCTCTAGGCCTTTATCTGCTGGCAAATTTCGTATGTTCGTAAAACAGGTTCATGAAACACTGGACTCCTGCAAACCTTTTCTTTACAAAGTCCTCAGACCTCTGGTACAGTACCAACCTTTAGCTCTGGCGCACACACAGTTACAAAACCACCTTTTCCACTGGCTCAGGGTTTTTCCTTCCACACTGATGCAGGCTCACTGCGACACTGTATCTCCAATAATAGCAGGAGCTTTCACCAAATAACTTGACTGTTCGGCTGCAACACCATAGTTCTTTCTGTCAGAGAAAATTCCTTATTACAATCCTCACATGATTCACCGTTCAATGAGTTGAGTCCTGTATAAGGCCTCCTGCCTTTCCAGCTCTCAGCACTGAGCCCCTCTTGACTTGAGCAGAGCCCATCACAGACTGCCCAAAGTCCCAGGGGTTATGCCGGCCGGGTGGCGCAGAGGGCTGAAGCATTCTGCCTTACCTCACATCACGCTGGTGGCCCGAGTTCGGGAATGACCCCGGGTCATCGAGGAGCTGGCACGGGGGGAGGGGAGGAGCAGGATTGAGCAGCATAATGGCAGCTGTCCTCTCCGGGGAAGGTTGTGGGCCCCCCGGCCCGTAGTTCTGCCACCACCAGGTGGAGGTGCAGTGCAGGTGGCAGGAGGGGGCGCATAGGGAGGGCGCTCGGACTGCGGGCGGCATGTGCGCAAGGCTCAAGATGGGGGGCAGGCGAAAACAACGGAAAGTCTACAAAATATCACTAAAAAAAAAAAAAAAAGTCCCAGGGGTTTCACCTGAAAATCCCAGCTTCTGATTGGCTGATTCTTGCTGGTAAATCACAAATATTAATAAACATAGCTGTTCTTCGATTATTGATTGGTAAAGGGTCTTTGGCACCTCAAATTAGTTCACACCTCTCCCATAAGTCATTTCAGCCATCTTTTGGGTGCCTAAGTTAATGATTGGCTGGCATGGGGGGGGGTCATAGTATCACAACAGGGCTGCTTACACCCAGTTTCATACAGTCTACATAGCAGTCCCCCACTTATAGCGTCCTGGCAGCCACAGTGTTCAGTCTTTACACATTTTTGCCCCATTAGTCTGTAGCTGCCTGTGTCCCCTGTCAACCGACTGTACAGTTGTGAGTTTTAAGTCCCCCTGCTGCCCGTCGCTGGCCCTGTTATTATCAGCCCCCCGGGAGCGGCTATTCAGCTCATTAATATTCATGTCCTTTCATTATTATTCAGATTCACCCCCATTTAGCAGTGCTTATTGGCGTTTGGTAAATAATCATTGCAGCCACTTTTGATGCACCTCGTTCAGGTGTCCGACCCCGTCTAGCATATTCTGGGGGTCAGGGTCACCCGGGAAGCATCTTGTTAGCCGCTACAGTGGCAAAAACCCACTAGTGCGCTGGCATGCATGCGTGGACCCCACAGGCACATTTAAAGTGCCAGCTTAGTGTGACAGTGCCACGCTGACTCCTCTGGTCCCCCAAGTGGATTGAAACACTAAAGTGGCCCGGACAGAGAGAGAGTGTGTGTGTGTGTGTGTGTGTGTGTGTATATATGTATATGTGTGTATATATGTGTGTGTACACGTATATGTGTATAAATAAAATGTTTTTGATAACCGAGTAGGTGCAGTGATCCAAAAGACCATTTTCAGTCATGACCCGAGCCACAGCATGGCACGTTAAGCAATACAGATTCAGGTAGAACACAACAGTAATATAGGCCTCAACATGAGATGCAAGGATTACATAAAGTGAAATTACATAGGATACAAGGTGCCGTAATAGGCCAGCGTACAGGTCAGATACAAGTCGCAAAACACAGAGACCATACATAATTCAGATACGATACATAAAGTGCAGTTGTATTCAAGTACACTGTTAGTGAGCAGGTCAAAAATCAGATTGGAACTCAGAATTCAACTGCAGCACTTCCGCTTAGTAAAGTGCAGAGGCTTAGAGTAGGGAGGCAGCAGCAGCAGCTTCGCTGGGGAGTGTAGAGGGCAGGAGAGGGGGGGGTGACTGTAGCAAGGGTATGACCCCGCTAATAGGTAGGGGGGGACAGGGAAGGGATGCCTGAGATTACCCAGGTGAGCAGTGGCATTTGGCTTTATACAGTAACCATTCTTTGAATTTGTTTTTGAAAGAGAGGTGTGGGGCGGAGGAGCGATGTGGGGAGTCTGTTCCATAGGGTGGGGGCAGAGATGGAAGAATCTTTACTGCCCATAGTAGAGGAGATTTGTGGGACTACTGGGGGGGGGGGACAGATGATTCACAGAGGCTCCCAGATGGCACTCTGCCCATGGGGAGGGATGAGTATGGCGACAGGTGGTCACCTCTGAGTATTGTCAATTAAGCAGCCAAGGGCATAGTCGAACTGTCCTTGCAGTGGGTGCCAACCAAGTGACTGGCACAACACACTATGATGGGTAGAATAGGGAGCATGGAGGGCAAAGCAACAGATACTATTGTAAACTGAGTTCAGTTTTGAGCGCAGGGCTTACTATACAAGGGAATAGACGGGAGAGCAGTAGTCTAGAAGGAGTAGAAGGTTGCTTTGTGCAATTGCTAGGTACGTCTTGTTAGACAGGAATTTGTTTTAGGTGGTAGGCAGCACCTAGCTTCTGATTAATGCTGCGCACAGAATTATTGATGTGTTCAGTAAACGTAAAGGACGGGTCAAAGGTAATGCCTAAGTATTTGAAACGGGGGACATTTTCAAGGGGGATGGGGCCTACAGGTGTGAGTACAAGGAGGGAGGAGTTAGTCTTGGAGACCTTGGTGAGGAGTGGTTTGGATCCAAGTAGCACTGATTTTGTTTTCTTTTCGTTTACCAAATGTCTGTTGGAGAGAAACCAATTGTGGACAGCACCATAGTTAAGTGTAAGAGTGGAGGAGATGTTTGCAAGTGACTTGTCGCTATGGTATAGAACAAGGTCATCCACATAGAGGTGAACTTCACAGGTGAGAGACTCAGATGGGAGTGAGTTAATAAAAATGGAAAATGGTAGGGGGCCAAGGATGGAGCCTTGGGGGACCACTGTGGATACTGGCAGGGCTGGGGAGGAGGCTGTACCAATTGTAACAGATTGGAACCTGCCTTCAAGATAGCTTCTAAACCATGCTGTTTTCTTGGAGGAGCAGCCGAGGTGTAGGAGAGTGGAGTGGAGGAGGGAGTGGTCGACGAGGTCAAAGGCCTTAGTGAGATCCATGAATACAGCTCTAGTGGCCTTACCCTGCGACCATGTTTCTGAGGACATGGTTAGAGAAGTGGGCTAAGGCTGATAAGATGCTTATGGAAACTGTGCTGTTGGGAGCACAGTAGATTATATTTTCCAAGATGCTCCGAGAGGTGGAAGTGCACAATTTTCTCTAGTAGCTTGCTCAGGTGAGGGAGGAGGGAGATATGCCTATAGTTCTCAGGAGAAAGGGGATTGCCTGCTTTGAAAATAGGCACAACATTAGCATGTTTCCAAGAGTCTGGCATTGTGGACTTGGAGAGGGCAAGGTTAAATATGAAGGTAAGGGGCTCAGTGGTTGCTGGGGAGATGAGCCTAAAGAGCAAGAGGAAAAGCCCATCACTACCAGTCTACCCCCGGCAGGGAGGGACTTCAGGAGCTTGGTGGTAACACTTGGGCTGATGGCTCTAAAGTAGAAGGGGGGAGCGGAGGGGGTGGTGACGGAGGAGGAGTAGTTTGCCTGACTACCAGGGCTAGGGGGGAAACTGGGAGGGAAGTTTGCTAAAATAGATGGAGAGGTCAGCACATTTTTTGTTTAAAAATCTGTGTGGTCTCAGAGGGGGAGGCGAGCTAAGTGACTTGACTATGGGTCTTGGGATTGAGCAAGGACCCGATTGAGGCCCAGAAGTGATGGGGATCGCCAAGGTTGTTCCTTTGTAGGTTTAGGAAGAAATTGCACTTTAGAGATTTGGCAGTTTTCTTGCATGTCTTGCGTAAGCACCTATAAGCATTCCAGAGTTTGTGGGGGAGGGGGCACTTTATAAGCTTTCTACTTTCTGTCCCTCTTCATCAGGGATAGTAACTCTTTGGATATCCAGTGGCTGCTGCCCTATCTCACCCTCCGAGTAGTGAGAGGGAAGAAAAGGTCCTGTAGCCAAAGGAGGGCATTTGTGAGGAAGCTAACTGCATCTGACACATTGTTGATGAGGTAGAGGGCAGACTAGTTCACTGCTCTTGCATCCTCAAGGAGATTAGTGGGATCCAGGCAGTTGAAGTTTCTGAAAGACAGGTACTTGGGGAGGGGTTGGTGGCCAATATGATGTAAGTAGGGAGTGGTCACTTATAGAATTGGCAGTGTACCCGCCTGTAGGACCATGTCCACCTGCTTTGTGGCTATCCAGTCGAGTAGGGAGTGGTTGAGCATTCGGGTGTTGTCTGATGGGGGAGGAGATGATTTGCTCAAAGTTATATGTTTTCAGGAGGTTTGCATAGTCGAGTTCCTGGGCGCATAACCAATTAAGGTTAAAGTCTCCAAGTAATATGGTGTCCCTGGTTGGAGAGAGTAGCCCTAGGCCATTGAGGAGGTTGGATAAACCCAGGGATACTTCCGTAGAGGGTTGTAGCAGCAGCCCAGGTAGAATTTTTGTTTTGAGGAACCAGGGTCAGTTTGGCAAGGAGCCATTCACGGGGGGGAGGGGGGATTGGAGCAGCTAACAGTGGTGGCTGACATATGTTCCTGAACATACAGTGCTACTCCTCCACTCTTCTTTTTCCCTGGTCTACCAAAGTGAAGGTGGGAGTAACCCGGAAGATGGTAAGAGGGGTTGGAGTTATAGGGTTTCAGCCAGGTCTCATAGAGCCATAGAACATGGGGCTTACAGAGGGACATCCAGGCCTCAAGGTCTAGAAACTTGGATGGAAGGCTGCAAATATTTAAATGTGCTACTGTTAGCCCAGATGGCCTTGCCCAGGTGACATTTACTTTTGATGTTGCCAGCAAGGAGTAGAAAAGAGAGTAAAGGGCAGAGAGATGGGAGCCAGGGGGTGGGTGAGAAGGTGAGGGAATACAGGAACAGGCCAAGCAGGCGACATTTGGGGTTGGAGAGGAGGGCAAAGAGAGCTGGGCTCAGGGGAGTTAATTCATACCTAACCACAGTAGGGAGAGGCACATTAGGCCTGTGGAGATGAGTAAAGAATTACGAAGGTGTGGGATATAACAGACACAACAAACCAGAAGTCAGGTACATAAAATGCAAACGTACATTATTTTATTCAGATCAGAAAATAAACATGCAGAAAGCAAAAAGTTATTCAATGTCCAGCAAACTTTCTAATTTCAAAAATTCCTGAGGCTTAGCTTCAACTTTTGCAAATAGAACAGTGTGGAAACAAGCACACGTTTCTGAGGTCCTCCTCAATTGGTAGTCTGTATTCAACTGATTCCCCTATCTATCTTTGTTACTCCAAGTGGTGGGTTTTATACCTTTCATGGATGACATCACCATCAGGTGATCCACCCCTTTTTGCTAAAACCAGTATAAACCTCTTATTCTCAGGCGTTCCCCATCACACAGTAAAGACACCGTTCATACATGTTATTTTTCTAGCCTAGACCCACTCCTCTTTTCTTGATTAAGGGGTTATATGTTTCCATTTTGTTTCATCTCAAAAGATAGTTTTAATAAGATAGTAAGTCCATGAGGGTTCCACTGGGTTTGGATGGGGAACAGGAGAATGAGGGCGCACTCCTCTTCTCCCTTCTCCTGCCAACCCTTGAAACTCTTCATATGTTTTTATTTCCATTAAATCGTTAAATGTGACACCCTAAAATAGACAAGCATACAGCAAATGTATTTCATTTTCATTCCCGGCGCAAGTGGCCGTCCCACAGAAACAAAGAACAAAAGGAATGGGGGGGGTCGGACACCCCCCACATGGGCATCCACCCCAGTCATTGCTTACCCTGTCACAAGGAGGATAAATGTTGCTGATCAACGGCAAGCACCAAGGCACAAAAATCTGACACCAGTAGGAGGCCAGTCATAGAGGTGGCCAGAAGGGGGAGCAGTAATAGCTTCATTTGTTGATGCTGTAATAGTGATCAGAATCACGTTATGGCAGTGTTGGCCAAGTGGTTAGGGTTCCACACTGCAGCAGAGTGAGGGATGCAGAGCTGGTTCGTGTCCCACGGCCCCACTGAAAAGGATAATTATCTCAAGTGAGTACCCCACTGAAAAGGATAATTATCTCAAGTGAGTACCTGGGTGGGTTAAATGTGTAGGAAGAGGGAGGAGAATTGGTGAAGGGAGGCGAATCAGTAGTTTGTTTAGAGGACAATATGGGGGGCAGAGGTGACTTAATTGTTACTCCAGGAGCTGGGAGGACTGAACCAAATGGGAGTGAGGGGAAGGGGCAAAGTGGAGTTAAGAGGATACCAGGGCCCGGACTGGCAGCGGAACAACAGTGGGAGGAGTGGGAGCAAGAATGGGCTCCCAGGGGCTGCTAAGGTGAGCCACACACGAAAGGGGGGGTTACATAAAGATTTTTGTCAGCAACACCCATTGTTTATCCTCATACAACCCTTCCGAGGAACAGGCACACATTTGGTAAATAGGTTAAATCGCTGTTAAATACTGTACTCCTGCCATTTCTGCTGCCAGTACTACTGCTATCACTGTCTATCTGTAGTTTCCAAAGTTATGCGTGACAGAAGCGTGAGCTGAAATGACAGGAACAGCTGATCACCAGAGGGTGAAGCCTTCCTTTATGTAATACCATTGTTTTGAGATCAGCTCGATAGTATTATGGATTGCTGACGTCAGAACGATGGTATTGTGACAGACACTGCTGCATTTCAGTGTAAAACAAAAAAAAAAAAATGGTTACCATATATTACTAATCTATTCAAACTCCAGAAGATCATTTCTGTCCCTGTTCGACCCACCTCCCAGTCAACTTCTCTGGTCCTTAACTCATTACTTCCAATAAGCTTCGTATGAAGTCTGATCCATCCAAACCTTACCTGACACAAAATGCCCGCTCAGGACAGAATTCAATCCCGTGGAGGGTCTTCCTCTTAATTATTTTTCTCTACCTGTGCTCTTTTGCCACTTTCCACCCCCTCTTCCCTCCTCATGGATCCCATATCTCCCCCAACCACGTTTGTGCTGTTTTCTTCTCTGCTGGGCTAGTCCTGAATCCCACCTAATGTAACAACCTGGATGGGATTGATTCCAAACTCCTTCAACCTTCTTTTCTATTGGGGGGGTGCCAGACCCTCGGTCCCCCACTTGGCCCCATGTCTTACCTTAGGTGATGATCATCCTGGTTTTGCCACCCAGGGTGGGGCCACCGAGCGAATGCTCCCCCGCGGAAGTCTGAACCAGGTTTTCCCTTGTTACTGGGATGCCTCCCTGGCTTGCCCTCCAGGGCAGGGCTGCAGGTCGAGTCACCTGGACGGAAAACTGTACTTGGTCTCCAGCTGAGTGCCATGGTGGGCGGAGCAAAACAGAAAGAGTGGAGCATCATGCATGGGGGCCAGCATATTTTGTGATGCTAGTAGCCCCAATGGGAGGCGTGGCCTGCAGTGACAAGACTGCACCAAAGCGTCGGTGTCTGGCATGCCTCCCCACAGTGTAGGCTCCAGCAGCTGCTCCCTCTAGCCTGTGCCAGAGGTCAGTCACGTGCTGTACACTCATGCCCCCCCGGAGGGGGAGCGCCGTCCCTTTGACGCTCAGTCATCCTTTCCTGACCGGCCAACTCCTGGGTCTGTTCCCGAACCCGGTATGTCGGTGTCGAAAGCGGAAACCCTACCATTGCGTAGGTGGGCCAGTCACCTCCCAGCTCCTGCTATAGCCTCCCCCATCTCGACTTTCTGAAATCTCTCCCTATACTGGCAAAGTCCCTGGTAATTGGTGGAGTGCAAAAGTTCCTTTCAACAAGGTGGTGACCCCTGTTCCTTGGTAAATACTATTCTATCTCCCCTCTGACTAAGGTCCATGAACAGCTTGTGCTTTCCCATTCTACTTGTATTCTTGACCTCTTCCTTCCTTAGGCATTTCCAGTCTGGTGTCTGGTTAACTAACTCCACAGATCCCATCCTGTAGGGGATGGACCACAGCTTGATTACCTCCAATGTCCTTGTCAACCTTGCCAAGTCTTTTGATACTGTTGCCAACCCTTCTCCTGCTTTAACAGTGCTGGTCTTTCTGAGCACTTGGTCAAGTAGTTCAGCTCTTGCGTCCCAAGTGGTCTTCATAGAAGCGGCCCTTCCTCTGCCTCCCCAGATCAAGTCAGGTGTTTCTCCAGAGCCCCATCCTGTGTGTCATCCTTTTCTGATGTTCCTGAGCAACCACCCCAAGGCTTGCACTTCCTTGCACATGGAGTCCAACTTTGGATATTTTTAAAGTAAGATTGGGTGATTATAGTAGAACCCAGTTTTAGTCAATTAATTTGTTTACTTGATGATAAAATAAACTCTTGCAAGCAGTCAAGGACGAAAGTCTATATATGCTTTGTGATGACTATGAAACTATGAGGATACTGTGCTTTTCATCTGTGGACCCTCAGCCCCAGAGTTGGCAATATAGTTCCAGTGGTACTTTAACAGCATCCAGTGCCAGTTCTGTGCTCATCAGCTCCCACTGAATGTCAAAATATGGTTCCCATGACCTTTGGCACTAGACAGCGACTCGCCAAGTCCCAGTCCTCCATATCTCCTTGATCCTGTGTGGATCTCCAGATGAAGAAGATCCCTCCTTATGTTGCCTTGACTTCGCCAGTCATTTTTTTTTTAATATTGCATTTAAAATATTTCATTATAAATCACCCAGTCCATTATCTTAATTAGCTCAGACATATAAATATACAAAAAAAAATTATAAATAGATTTACAAAAAAATGAAAACCATTTTCTCAATACATAAATACAACTCTCCATATTACAGTTTCAATAATGAAGGGAGACTGTCTTCTAAGGATTGCCAACTTGAACCAATAAGATCTTGTTCATCTTCCAGGATGGCCCACCATAGTATTTCATACGATAGAGATTCCTTAAAAATTAACCACCATTTCCTCTCATCAAATTCAGGTACATTTGAAGCATTCTAAACTTTCAGTATTATGTTTTAGTTGCCTTTGTACCTAGGGCAAATATTTTCATCTTGACCTTATCATTAAGGAGGCAGTATAGCGCAGTGGTCTAAGGCTCTGAGCTGCAAATCTGGTGACATCCAGCACACCAGACCTGGGTTTGAATCCCACAGCTTCCACTTGTGTACTATGTGAGCCTGAGCAAGTCACTTAACCTCCTTGTGTTCCCAGGTTGCTCCTGTAAAAAAGCTTTCAGTTTAGTGTGCTATACCTGGTTAAACAACTAAATAAAAAAAATAAATAAATAAATCGTTTAGCATATCTGGTATATGGTTGAATAATAGACTAATCGATTCTCTTTTTAAATTTATCTGGAGTATTTTATTTAGGATTTGTTTAGTTTTAATCCACCAATTCTGTATTTTATTACAACTCCATAGACAGTGTTCTAAGTTGGCTTCTTGTCCACATCCGTGCGAACAATCTGAGTTACTGCTGTGTGAAATTCTTGCAATGTTGACCGGGGTGAAATATGCTCTATCCATTATTTTTCTCTGAATTGATTTATTTCTAGCAAAAATGTATAATTTGTGTGTGTGTGTATATATACACATGTGTGTGTGTATGTGTATATATGTGTGTGTGTGTGTGTGTGTGTGTATGTATATATGTGTGTGTGTGTATATATGTGTGTGTGTATGTATGTGTGTATGTATATATATATATATATATATATATATATATATATATATATATATATATATATATATATAAAGCATTAATTGCAGGAAGCGCGCGGGGCCCATCGCTACATTACATTCACTATTTCTCATTATCATTCTCAAAAAAATTAGGGTTGTTCTGCAGCGACAAAAGCGAGGAAATTCGATGTTAGGGTTGAAACCCCTTTGCACCCTCAGCCCACCCCCAACTGGAATTGGGGTGCACGTTAGTCGTCATTTCTAACTCTTACCCCATCACATGTGGAAAGAAGCTGAGGAATAGGTGAATGGGGTGACAGGACCGATGATCCCAACGCGCACCCGATTCCACGTAATGCAGGCGTTAGGAGGGCCCGTGCTCCCGCACGTGATGTCTTGTCACATAGTAACATTGTGCCCATAAGCGCCAAATCGTAATGCGCATGGTGATGGCGAAACAAAAAGAAGAAACAGTACTGTAGACAAAAATGTAAAAGCATAACCACAAGTAAGCGCAAAGGAGTAGCACATGGTGGCGTGGCGTGACATAAGTGAATCTGATGCAGAACCATAGCGGAAGCAGTAATGATAACAGTAATGTAAGCGACAGGTTGGCTTTCCCCAAAAGCTGTATAGAGAAAGACAGTGAGTACAAAGAATGTATGCAAAATAATGAGTCTCGTAACAGAAAAATGAGGACTTGGAATAGTAAATTGCTTATATCTCAGGAACCGTATGACATAGAAAAAAAATTTAAAAGTCATATGAATTATCACTTTCCTGGCTAGTTTTGTACTTGGCCCGTATTAAGGGGCTAAGCATTTTTTCGCCGAAAAGTCCGTATCTCGCACCGTTTCCAAGATACGGGCCCTGAAAGGCACGGCGAATGTCGTAATGTTATCCTATGGGGAAAAAAACAGAAGTTTGGAGTGCCATAACTTTGCCTCCCTGTAATATTTTTTCACTGAAAGGCACATCTATGGGATGTTGGCTGTGTTCCCTGGGAATTTCAGCCCAAAAGACCAAACTGTTATTTTGCAGCAGGGCGCCAAATGATTGCTGCAATGCGTCATACGCTGTAACGTTATCCTATGGGGAAAAAGCGTCAACTTTGGAGTACCGTAACTTTGCCGCTGTGTGATATTTTTTCAACGAAACACTGAAAGGCACATCTGTGAGATGTCAGCTGCATTCCCTCCAAATTTCAGCCCAAAACTCCAAACCATTCTTTTGCAGCGGGTGCCAAAGAATTGCTGTCATTCCACAGCCTAGAAAAGTACTGTCATGCATTTCTGAAAGCTTTCGCAAAAATTTGCGACACTTTCATGAGTGCGACACTACTTTGAGAAAGTACTTTTTCCATAAATCTGAAAAACATATTTCTAGGGTGTTTTACCCCAAAATAAAGACTGGCTAGCATCCTCAGGGTCTGACTAGGTGAATACAAAAAGAATTAGGTTGTTAGAGGGTCCCAAATTTAAATGGCAAGCATTTTTCTGATCACCAACTGAAAACAAAATGGCGGATTTGCGACAGTAAAAGGCCATTTGCGAAAGTAAAAACTGCATTTGCGACATTGTCAAACTTTTTGTTAACTTTTCCCATTGACATAATGAAATTGTTTTGAATAACTTTTGAACCGTTTAATATTTTTATTAAATCTTGAAAGGCACGTCGGGGATCCCGGCCGCACTTTCCTGAAATTCCGGACCCGATCGTGCAAACCGTGCGACCTGTAGGCGTGACCATAGAATTCCAAAAAGCGTGAACGATCGCTAAGAGATCACGCTTTAATAACTCCGCAGTCGTGATATCTGACCGGTATTTAAACTTGGCAGATCCAAGGTGATGGGTCTTGATTCTGTATTCAAATTTCAGGCAAATCTGTTGAGCGGTTGCAAAGTTATTAGGTGCACAGTTTTGGGTTTAACATGTAAGTGGCTCCTCAACTAACTATAGTGGCATTACCGTGCCACTATAACATATATATATGTGTGTGTGTGTGTGTGTGTGTGTGTGTGTCTATATATATATATATATATATATATATGTGTGTGTGTGTGTGTGTGTATATGTGTATGTATATATATATATATATATATATATATATATATATGTATAATATGTATAATATGTATGTATAGATATATAGAAACATAGACTTTGACAGCAGATAAGGACCGCTAGGCCCATCTAGTCTGCCCATTTCCCTACCTACAGGATAGGCTGCAGATCCTAGTTAACCAACAGCCTATATCTTCCTGCCCCCCACAAGAATTGCCTTATGTTTGTCCCATGCATTCTTGAATTCTCCCACAGTTTTAGACCCCACAACTTCCTCAGGAAGGCTGTTCCATGCATCCTCTACCCTCTCTGTAAAATAATACTTCCTCACATTGCCCCTGAACCGCCCTCCTTCTATCTTTAAATTGTGTCCCCTTGTTCTTGCAAGTCTCTTTTTCTGAAAGATGCTACCCTCTTGGACTTTGTTGATTCCCTTGAGGTACTTGAAAGTTTCTGTCATGTCCCCCCTTCCTTCTTTCCTCAAAGGTATACATATTAAGCTCCTTTAGTCTCTCCTCATCGGCTTCTCTTGCAGACCCTGCACCATTTTAGTTGCCCTCCTCTGGACTGCCTCTATCCTGTCTGTGTCCTTGTGGAGATGGGGTCTCCAGAACTGGACACAGTATTCCAGATGGGGTCTCACCAACTGTCTGTACAGAGGATAACAACTTCCTGTTTTCTGCTGCTGATGCCTCTCCTATACATCCCAGTATACCCCGGCCTCCTACTGCCTTCTCACATTGCTTGCTAACCTTAAGGTCATCTGATATGATTACCCCCAGGTCCCTTCCTGTTGTTGTTGTTACTACCTCCCCACCCATTGTGTATTCTTCCCATGGGTTCTTGTTTCCCAGGTGCATTATTTTGCACTTCTTTGCATTGAATCCTAGCTGCCATACGTCTGACCATTCCTCCAACCTTGCCAAGTCCCTTTTCATCCTTTCCATGCCTCCTTGTGTATCAACCCTGTTGCAGATCTTTGAGTCATCTGCAAAAAGGCATACTTTTCCTTCCAGTCCCTCTGCAATGACACTGATGAAGACATTAAAAAGGACTGGACCCAATACTGAACCCTGCGGTACCCCACTAGTAACCGCCCTTTCTTCAGAGTGGACTCCATTTACAATTACCTTCTGTGTCCTGTGGTCTAGCCAATGTTTCTGCAGGCTACCACCCTGGGACCCACTCCCAGGCTGGTTAATTTGACTAATAATCTTTTGTGTGGGACTGTGTCAAATGCCTTGCTAAAGTCTAGGTAGGCCATGTCCACAGCCCCTCCCTGGTCTACTACTTTGGTCACCCAGTCAAAGAAATCTATTAGATTCGTCTGACATGACCTTCCCGCTGTGAACCCATGTTGCCTTGGATTCTATGCTCCACTGACCTCTAGGTACTCAACTATTCTTTCCTTCAGAAGTGACTCCATCACTTTCCCTACCACAGAGGTCAGACTGACAGGTCTGTAGTTTCCTGCCTCTGTCTTGGTCCCACTTTTGTGAAGGGAATCACATCTGCCTTCCTCCAGTCCTCGGGTACCACCATCCTCCCATGATTTATTAAAAAGAGTAGCCAGTGGTTTCACTAGTTCCTTCCTTAATTCTTTTAGAATTCTGGGGTGAATTCCATCAGGACCCATTGCTTTGTCCACCTTCAGTTTTAGGAGTTCTTGCAGAACCCTTTCTTCTGTGAAAGGACTGGGATCGACCCCCTATCAAGAGTGCTTCTGTTAATTGGATTAGCACTTCCCTCCTCTTTTGTGAATACTGAGCAGAAATATGATTCCAGTATTCCTGCTTTTCACTGTCCCCCTCTGCCCACCCACCGTTCATTCTATTCAGCCTCACTATCCCTTCCTTTGTCTTTTCGCTTGCTGATGTACCTATAAAAGGTTTTATCCCCCTTCTTAACTGAGTTTGGCTATCTTTTCCTCAGTTTGGGCCTTTGCTATTCTGACTTCCTCCTGCTTCTTTCTGCCTTAACTGGTACAGCTCTCTGTCCTGCTCCTTCTGTGTTTCCTTATACTTCCGGAATGCTATCTTTTTCTTCCTGACTTTCACAGCCACCTCTCTTGAGAACCATAGTGGCTTTTTCTTTTGTTTTGATTTGTTTATTTGCTTCACACAAAGGCTTGTTGCCTCTGTGATGGCAGTTTTGATAATTCCCCATTGTTGCTCCACACTTCCTTCTAGCCTGTTTGCTAGTGCTTTTCTGAGGCACTCTCCCATCTTGCCAAAGTCAGCCCTCCTAAAGTCCAGTACCCTTATATATATACTGTATATATAAAATATAGACATTGTTGGTCTGTGAGATCTATATTGATTTTTTTCATTCCATTTTCTGTGTTTAAAATTATTTCTTTCCTTGTTACAAAGCAACATTCTATATGCTCAACTTAATACTTTATTTTCACCTTTACTAATAATTTTTTGTTGAGATGAAAGAAGGCTAGAAAAATCCCGAAGAACTTCTTGGCAGTATTTATTTTTTAAATCCTGAACTTTTTTCCTAATACTAAAATAGTCAAACGGTGTTATTTTCTTTTGTTGTTTATTTCTAAGATTTATCTCATCATATTTAGGAAATTGACCATTTATTAATATCTTATTCCATTGGCTAGTCAAATTTTTGCTTTGTTGATCAATTCTAACCTTTAATCCTTTAGGCCAGGAAAAATGGCTGTCCCATATACCAGTATATAGCTACGGTACTTCATCTTTATTAATTTTTGAATTTTTTTTTTTAATCATTTTAGCACATGAACTGAAGAGAGGAACATGGTATAAGTAACCTGGTACTTCAATTATCATACTTTGAGGTTCTATTCCTTTAGTAGAATGTTGTATGCATATTGCTTTAATTGTTTTAACATCCTCTTTTCGGGAAAAAATAAAAGCCCATTTCCACATTAATGCTAAATATTGAGCTTGTGCGTAAGTTCCTGGGTCGGGACATCCTAGACCTACCTTAAATCTCAGTTTAGTTATTTTCCCCCCAAGCAATTTGAGGTTTGCCCCCTTGCCAAATAAATTTCTTAAAACATATATTTTTAACTGCAAAAACCAGTTATCTTCCAGGAGTCCAAAAATATTCTGGATTGTGTGTGTGTGTACACATTGGCATAATCATCATCTTTATTAGATCAGTTCTTCCTCACAAATATAAGGCTAAATTCTGCCAGTTGTTTAGTTGATCTTTAATTTTGTTTGTAGTTTTATTGAAATTTAAGTCAATATTCTTTCTGTCAGTTATTCCTAAATACTTGATTTTTGTATCAATGGCAAATTCACTTGCTATTGTTTAGTCTATAACCTCTTTTTATTCGTTATTTGCATTATAATCGATTCAGTTTTATTCAGGTTATACCCTGACACCTTTGCAAATTTTTCCACTAGGTTCGAAAAACTGTATAGGGACTGATTAATATTTTTAACTACCAAAAGGATATTGTCTGCAAAGGCATTATTTTTTTTTTTTATTTCCTTGATTTGGACTCCCTCTATAAGATCATTCTGCCTTATCTTGTTTGAAAAAGGTTCTAGACTAAGTATAAACAAAATTGGCAAGAAGGGGCACCCCTGCCTTACTCCATTGGTCAGCAAAAAGGGTGATGTCAACATACCATTTGTCTTGAATTTCACATATGTATTTTTATATAAAGCTTGCACCAATGTCAATATTTGTTATGGTATATCCCATGTTCTTAAAATTAACATTATATATACTCTAAAACATCAAAAGCCTTCTGGCATCCAGTACAACTGCATAATAGGCTTATCGTGCTTGTACTTCCTTTCCCCATATATAGAAAAACATCAATTGGACTTGTCTGTTGGCATCTGCTATATTCCTACCAGAAATAAACCCAAACTGATTGGCATGAATTAGATGTGGAATCGCCATCTTTAATCAGTTTGCAAGAACCTTAGCAATTATTTTCTAATCGGATGTAAGTAAAGCTATTGGGTGATAGTGCTCTGGGCTAGTAGTTGTTTTACCCTCTTTATGTATGAGAATTACTTTAGCTTCTTGCACTGAAGCTGGTATTGTTGTTCCAGTTAAACTCTGAAGCATCATTTTAAGTATCCAAGGTGATATTTCCTTTTTGAATATTTTGTAATATTGGTTTGTGAATCTGTCCAGTCCCGGGGTTTTCCTATTTGGAAGGGAGTCAATGGCATCTTCTGTTTCTGTGATATGGAACAAATCATTATTCCATTGATAATTTGTTTCATTAAAATCACTCAGAGTCTAGAATTTGATTCTCCTGAATATTGTTTTCTGCTGAAAGAGTTTCACAATATTTACAAAAGGCTTCTGCTATGTCTGTATCCTTGGTTAACAATACATCCTTCGTATCTTTTATTGATGTTTTTATATTTCTTTTTGTTTTTTAATCTGATTAGTTAATAATTTTCATGATTTATCACCTTCTAAGTATTTTGTAGATTTAATTTTCTTTATAAATTGGACTATCTCTTTATTTATTACTTCTTGCTTTTGTACCCTTAATTCTTCCCATTCCTTCTGGTGTTTTTCATTAATTTTATACGATTAAATAATCCAATTGCTTCAGTCTTGTGTCTGTTCTATTAATCTCTAATATTTTTTCCTTATTTATCTTACTTTGGTATGCTATTATTTAGCCCCTAATAGTTGCCTAAATGCATCCCACAATTCCACTATAGGTTGTTCCTTGTAATTAAATTCCCAATATTCTTTTATTTTGTTTTTTATGTGAGTTACAAATTCTGTTCTTTTTAACAGTTCACTGTTGAATGTCCAGGACCTGGTGCAGCTCCTGTCTACATTATCCATTAGTATTTCCATTTGGACTATTGCATGGTCTGACAATATACAGTAATTTAGTTAATAATATTATTACTGACATTTGTACACAATATTTTTGATACAACTAGATAGTCAATTGTAGAAAATACATATTCTTTTTATCATGGTGGGTGTATTCCTTCTGTGTAGGGTATCAGTTTCTCCAAACATTTACCAGGTCATAGACATCCCAACATTTTTGAGGTACAGTAGCTATATTATGAAGGTACACCTTGCCCATTTTATCTATCTGTGGCCAGTGTAATGCATTCATATCCTCAATGATTAATGGTAGAGGAATCCTTTTCCACTATCCCTTAGTTATATTTAGTAAAAGCGTTTGATATTGCGTAAGGTGCATAAACTGAGCCTATTATTAATTGATTATTTATTATCACTTCACCAAGAATTATGTGTTCTTCAGTATCTTTAAATGTTTTAATCAATTGAAATGTAACAGTTTTCTTTAAATATTAAGCCACAACTTTTCTTAGTGCCTTCTGAGTATAAGACCTGCTAGCCATTTCCTCTTAATTAAATAATTTCTTTTTTTTCCCCCAAATGTACTTCATGCAGAAAAAGTACATAATATTTTTCTGTTTAATGTATGCCAACATTGTTTCTCTTTTAATCTGGGAGTTTATTCCATTTATGTTCCAAGTAGCGACTCTTGTTAAGTATAGCCACATTTATATACCTTAATATCAGCACTTCCTCTAAATTCCACTCTTTCCAGATTCTCTGTCTAACTGGTTTAATTTATCCCACTGCCTGTGCAGCATGTTACTACCTATTATCCTTATGTCCCCAACCCTCCCTGTCTCTTTTATTCTAAGCGTTCCATAAGTTAGATCACAACTTTGCCACCAAAAAGGTAGCGTTTACTATTCACCCCTCAAATGAACTGCCCCCTCCCAATGCTGCTGCACGCAATACCCTTAGGTATCAATCACCTTCCCCTCTTCCTTAATGCAGTCTCCTGTTCAAAAAATTTTTTGTTTTTCCCTTCTTTCCCTCTTTACTACACCTATAGAGGGGGATGTCCTCCCATCGCCAACTCTGGAATTTACATTTTTCAACCACTTGTACATCCAGTACTTTCATCAAATCTCTTTTTTTCTTTTTATAGACTTAACTCCTCTAGATGAATTGGGGATAGGACTCCCACCTCCCCAATCCAAAAAAAAAAAAAAACAGGAGTGATGTTGCCCCAAAGTTTCTCTAACCTATTCATCCTTCCTTTGTTTACTTTATTTTTCTTTATGGATTTATTACACCCAGTCTGTCTTAAGTATGGTCTTCAGTTCTTTAGTTGCTTGTTCCGTGTATCAAAGATGTGCCACACACTATCCACTATAACTCTTAACTTAGAAGGGTATGTTATTTGCTTTGATTCCTTTAGTACATAATCTTATCCTCAAATTGTCATATTTTTTCCTTTCTGTAAATCAGTAGGAAGGTCACTAAAAATTGATACTGTTGCTTCATTTATCACCAATCGTTTTTTGTTGTAAACATTGGACATTAGGCTTTCTTTGTCTTCTGTTTTGCAAAATTTGACAATTATGGGTCTAGGGGGATCTTGTGTACCAGCGTCCTGTCTAAATGTTCGATGTATTCTGTCAAATTCTGCTTTGACCCGCTCTGTTTTTAGATTCATATATTCACCCATAATTTCTCTTAAGATGTCAGGCAGAGATTTATTTTTCCCCCGATTCTGTGGTACTCCCAGAACCCTAATGTTTTTCCATCTGGCTCCTGTCTCAAAATCATTTTATCTTTGAGGTCTTTATTTTGCTTATTGATGTCATTTACTTGTCTCTGTAGTGGAAGATTTGCTTCTTCTAATATATCTATTCTTTTTTGCATCTCAGTAATATCTTTTTTCAGTTGTTGATTTTCTTGTATTAAAAGATTTACTGTACTTGTAAATTCTGTTTTTTCAGAGTTCTCCTTATTTGCTTTTTCAACTTCCAATGTTAGTTTAGATAACTGAATAATTATAGTTCTTGCTGGGGGCTGTCTTCCCAGTCACTATCTCCGCCTGCGTTGATTCTGCAGAATCTTCTGATTCAGATGTAGTTTATTTTTTGAAGTCTCTTCCATTGTGCGTTATTTATTTTGAAGCTATCGTTTGTTCAGAACAAAGCAGCTCGGGGGTTAACTGCCTTAAGCACTGACCCGCTTGTCTCCTCTGATTTAACATTTTGCGTTTGGTTGTGTTGGAATTCCATCTTCTTTTTTTTTTTTTTTTTTTTTTTTTACAAGTCCTCTGTTTTATTTGTTACAACATCCTGGCATAGTTCCTCTCTGCATGCAGGTATATTTGAGTCAGGTTGAGAATTCTTGTCAGAATGTGCCTGTTGCATGTTTAACTCGATTGACGTTCCTGGCAGTGCGGTTTGCACGTCTGCCAAATTTGAACCTGTTTGCTGAGACTTAGCCCTGCTTTCCCCATCTTCTGTCACAGTCCATTCCTCTCTTATCTGCTGTTTTTGCTTGGCTCCAGTGTGTTCCTTCTCCGTGGGTGATTCATCTTCCACAGACATCAAAGATCCACACTTCTGCCCGCTGTCCTTTGAAAAGTTGTTCAGAGTTTGATATTCCCTGTGCATCTGCTGAGACTTCTCCTGGCATCTCTGCAGGTAATGGGGTGCTTGCTCTTTGTTTCTCTTTGGTAACTTTGTCTTTAACAAATATTGGGGCCAATATTGCTAGGGATATATTAGAGCTTCCAGTGGCCTGATCTTTTGAGTTCGTTGTTGTACGGGGTTTAGCTTGGCTACAGCTGCTGCGGAGTAAATGCGCGATTGAATTTCCACCTGTTTGCCTAACTTGGCTGCTGTTTTTTTAGATTTCAACCCCATCCCCTCCTTTTTACTAGGCGTCATACCTTAACTCTGGTGATAGGTTCAACAGTTGTATAACTACAGCAACTTTTCTCACAGCTGTTCCTAAT
This sequence comes from Neoceratodus forsteri, assembly GCA_016271365.2. Lineage (NCBI taxonomy): Eukaryota > Metazoa > Chordata > Ceratodontiformes > Ceratodontidae > Neoceratodus > Neoceratodus forsteri. Next base: position 143,473,166 of record JADMNL010000024.1, read on the forward strand.
TAAGTAATTTAAAGTCACAAGCTTTTGAACTTTCAGTATGCACAAAAAGCTGTTTCTTTGCCCCTCCTTACACCTTTTATTTTTTTCCCTGTTTGCTTTTGCAAGAGCCAAATAACACTTTGGTTTAGTAGTGCTTCTTTATTCCTTTTTTCTTTTCATTTCTCCCCCTTTTTCTTTCCCTTTTACGTACAGAAAAACATCTTCTTAAACAAGTGGTGTACTCCAAACGTTTAACTAAATGACATATCTTTATACCGCACCTAGGAAGCTTTATTTCTTGTCTTTAACCATGGAACAGTTCTTACTAGTGAGTATTTTTAATTGATTTTAAGTTTAGCACCTTTCAGTATTTTCATACCTGTATGTGTAAGCGTTTTCCAAGCGTTTGCCCTTTCCTTTCTGCGTTACGTGGTGCAGTGGTTTCTGTTAGAAAAATTTACAGACTAACTTTTATAACCTCATGCTTCAGACTTCAGTTTTCAACACAAAAGAGATGCCATTCGCATTATAGCGTTTCAGCAACACTGGTATCCGTTTATGTACCGAGGGAAGGGGGGGGTTGCAGTTCGTTCTTCCCTTCTATTAGTCCATAATCTCGTGATCTCGGTTAGAAAGTTTTACTAATGTACCTTAGTAGCCATATATTTTAAGACTTCAGCCTTTAGTAAGGAAAAAGAATGCATTTGCATTCCAGTGTTCCAGCATTACAATGTTCCAGCAGCATTGGTACACACTTGTGCACCGAGGGGAGGGTTCCAGTAACTGAGATTGCTTCTACTCGTAACATCTCTCATCTGTAGTCGTATTGCTGTCAAAATGAGCCTTCCGTGGACTACAGGGATGTGGTTTATTGTGCTGCCTCCAGATCCAGCCTAGCCAAACTGGACCACCTCTTTCATTTTTTCTGTCTATTTACCCCTAAATATCCTCTTCATGCCCACCTGTGCTCCTCGTATTACAGCCTTTCTCTTCCCTTCCTCAAGAGTAGATGCCTCTCTAACTTCATTTATTTTATCTTTTCTTTCACAAGGGAGTGGTGTGCACATATATGGAACCCAAACAAATGAGAGAGAAAAGAAATATGTGCCTCAGCTGGGATTTGAACCCAAGCAGCCCATACTACCATTCCAGTTGTGCTACCAGCATGCCACTGAAACCTAGGATACCCAGAAGCACTTTACTCTTTCTCTAATGCACAGATAATTACATTTTCATTCACAGGGGTTCAATGTGCATGTATATGGAACCCAAACAAACAGAAGAGAGAGAAGGAAATGAGTGCCTCAGCTGGGATGTAAACCCAAGCCACCCGGAATACTGTTCTGGTTGCACTACCAGCTGCACTACCATGGCAACTGGAAACCTGGGACTCCCAGAAGCAGCTTACTCTTTCTCTAATGCACAACTTGGTGCTGCACAGATAATTACATTTTAATTCACAAGGGTGTGATGTACACAAATACAGTTTGGAACCCAAGCAAACAAGAGAAAGAAATAACATGCCTCAGCTGCGATTTGAACCCAGAATACAGTTCCAGTCTTGCTACCAGCTGCACCATGAAACCTGGGACTACCAGAAGCACCTTACTCTTTTAGTAATGCACAACTTTGTGCTGCACAGATAAGTACATTTTCATTCACAAGGGTAGAGTGTGTACATATATGGAACCCAAACAGAAGAGAAAAAAAATATACATGCCTCAGTTGGAATTTGAACCCAGGCCATCCGGAATACCATTCTGGGTGCTGTACCAGCTGCGTCACCAAGGCAGCTGGAAACCTGGGACTCTTGGAAGCACCTTACTATTTCTCTAGCAGCACCAAGTTGTGCATAAGAGGATCCCTGAAAAAGGGACCTCCGGTCTCAGTGGGCCTACCTGGTTACCAGAACAAAATAAATAAAAATTACAGTAGGAGTAAGGTGCTGTTGGAAGTACCAGGCTTTCAGTTGCCTTGGTGGTGCAGCTGGTAACACATCTGGAATGGTATTCTGGGTAACCTGGGTTCAAATCCCAGCTGAGGTACTTATTTCTTACTCTCTCCTGTTTGTTTGGGTTCCATATATGTACACACACTACTCTTGTGAATGAAAATATAATTATCTGTGCAGCACCAGGTTGTGCATTAGAGAAAGAGTAACGCAACCAGAATGGTATTCTGGATGACCTAGGTTCAAATCCCAGCTTGAGGCACTTATTTCTTTCTCTGTTCTATTTCTTTTATTTCCAGATTTTGGTTTGGTTTCCTCCCCAGCTAGCTCAACATTTTCCTTCTCCCACTGTGTCCTTTTACTCGGAGTGCTCCTCTATAAATCTGCAGGCAGGCAACCTTCTTTTACAGGTTTCGCCTTCTCGGATCTAACCCCTCCCTCTTTCTCTACACCTTTCATGCTGAAAGCTTTGCTTCATGAATACACTACTGATAACTGCTGTTGTACTTGCCCGCCACTCATTTGTTCACCACACTGCTCCCCCTCGTATCCACCTCATCATCCCCACTCCTTCCTTCTCTCACTCCCCCAAAAAAAAAATATCCCTGGTCCGTTGGTGATTGCCTCTTTTCCCTCGGTGTGAGACACACTTGTGCTTCCCAGAACCTAATTAAGCTTCCGGGACAGGAGGCTGTTCAAGAGTGCCAACCTTCACCTAACATGATTTGGTACTAGTGTGCTTGGTCAGAAGTTGGGTGTCTACATTGACAGATATTTAAACTGAGTAGAGGGGGCTACTGAGGCTAGGGGAACCCCAGAGGATGGAGAACAGAAGGAAAACTTAGCCTGGGCCCTTCTTTTAGAAATGGGGTTAGGAGAAGTGGAGATGGAAGCAGCAAAGCCGGGGGTATAGTGAGCCCCGGGGGGGGGGTGCTTCAAGATGACGAGGAGCTGAGAAATCAGGAAATTAGGGAAGGAGAGGACAAAGGGAAGAAGAGGTGACAGAAAGAGGAAGGGTATTGGTACAACCTGGAAAGCAGTTTGCTTTAAAGCTATAAGCAGAGGTAACAAAATTAGTGTACTCCAGGTGATGGTGGTAGATACAGGATTAACCCTCATAGCCATTACAGACACGTGGGGTATTGTGCAGCACAGTATACTGGGAGATATTGCAATAAACTATCTTGACTTTCTCATCTCTGCTGCTCTGGCAGCGTTTCCTTCTCCAGGTGCCACTGAGATTCCCAATTCCGCACCCTCCCCTAATTTTTTTTTTTTTTTTTATGTTTTTAATATTTTTCCTTAAATTTGAAATGCTGCAAATGATTGTGCTGTGCTAATCAATACACAGAGATATTTTTATACAAATATTGCAATACGCTATTTGATATTTTGACAACGCTAGTGTGCCTATGACTGCAGTTTTCATCAGTACGTGCTGTAGCACAGCTGCTCAGACGGCAATGGGGGGAGAACACTGGACCACTTGCGTAACTGTGTTCCAGAATCCCACACCAGTACACAAATTGAGTAGTGGTGGTGTATGTCTTTACATTGCCCTACTGTAGTTATGCTACGGTAATTGTGTAGAGGTAAGTTTGAATTGAAGCCATGATGGTTGCGCTGTGGAGGGAGTGCTCTGTTATTAAAAGTATTTTTAGTTGGTTTGAGTTGGGAGGCTTTGCCCCCAACCCCCGTGTCATTTTTAACATGGGGCATAAGGGGGGGGTGAAGCTCCCCAAGTCAAACTTAAAAAAAAAAAACAACCGACAGAGCACTACCTCAGCAGAGTATGCATCAGGGTGTCATGTTTGTCCCTCTGTTTTAGTATGGAGGGGCTCTGCCCCCCACACCCCTGTGTCTGTATTAACATGGAGTGGGTGTGGGGGGGCAAAGCCCCCCAACTCAAAAAACAAAACAAAAAAATAAACTGTGAATCCTGAATGACTGATGTTGGGTTACCGTGGCGTCAGTCAAATGTTACCTACGTCAATTTCTCCGGAAATGCCGGTGGTCCAGTGTTCTCCACTATCGCCACTCAGACTGCTTTGTGTCGCACAAACTTGCAGACACAGTATAAGGGCTGACTTGCAGACTTACTTCCAAGTGCTAACATTACAGTTTATGTAGAACAAACACAGTTTGCTCAGCTCGAACACTTGTAAGAAGGTACCCAGTGTGTTATATCATCATAACAGAATTATTTCTAATTCTGAGCAGGTAAGGAGAGCAGTGCTGTGATGCACTTGGTGGCTAAAATGATCCAGGAAATTGTATGACCAGAGGTTGCAAGACCTTGCTATGTACACACTACTAGAGATGGGGGTGCACGATAGAAACGTGCAAGTACCTGCAAAGAACACATAGGGTGGATTTCAAAGGCGTTTTAGTGTTTAGCAAGAACTCATTCACAAGGGCAATTACTTGAAGCTGGCAGGAAGCAGGTTCAAGAAAGATATCTGCAAGCACTTTAATTGAGAGTGGATTAGGCCAATAATTTTCTGTTTAAAAAAAATATCTTAAAATCTGTTTTCTTTCCCTTGTTTCCCCCACCAAATTGTGGGCAACCCAGAATGTTTTGTAAGAAAATGTCTCAAAATGGGGGAGGCACACAAAGCCTGTGCAAATCTGGGTTATTTACATGATAAAGTGGTGCACAAATATATATTTTTTTTCCATGAAGAATTGACTCCTAGGTGCTGGTTTAAATGACTTGTTCTGTTTAACCGTTGTTTTTCTTTTGTAAATGCCCTAGTGGTTAAGTGGGATAGACTGTCAGAAGAGGTTGCAGGCTAAAACAGTGTTGGAGTTCAAAGTAGGGTGGAACAGTCACATTATCATAGTAAGAAGGAAGGGGCGGAAGTAAGAGGGAGGGTTGGTCACTAGGGTTGTCGCAGTGTAGCTAGGTAGGGTGGGCAGACTGGGTGGGCGCTGGGTCTTTTTTTTGCCATGTTTTCTACGTTTCTCAGATAGTGTCAGGATATTTGAGACCCCGCTCACAGTGCTGTATCAATAGAGAGCATAGATCGAATACAGGAGGTTGTCCCATGTCCTAATACAGTTTCACTTCACTTGAGGCCTGCTGTCCAGTGACACTTTAGTTCAGTTTTTGTACTCCCAGAAACCAGTATTAGTGCTGGCTAAGACCCTGCTGTGTCATCTGCTAGTACCCCTGCTTCAAAAAGTATGTAATCGTTAGGAAAAATGTGACATAATCACTTCAAGAGTTAATTGAAGTTGCATCAATACTGTAGATTTCAAAAAAACATTAGTTTTACGTCTACAAATGTTTTACTTGCTACACAAGATAAGGGGTTTTAGAATAACTCAAGGTGGCAAAAATGTTAACTGGCTGGGCACATGACCTGCCTGCCCCCCACGTCCACTGTCAGGGTCTCTCTCTCCTGGCTCCTGGTTTGCTCCCGGGTGTCTTCTTTGCAGTGGGTGACTTGGTATTGGAGGTGAAGCTGCCACAGGAGCTGAAGGCAGGCCCCACCTTGTTGGGTGGGAGGGTGAATGGAATCGGGGAGTGCAGCAGTGTGGCAGGTGACCCCAGGCGAGAGGGGCCTCAATGGAAGAGGGATGGTGCTGGCAGAAACCAAAGGAAGTCCTGTCCAGAAGGGCGGGGGCTAAAAATAGAACTGAAAAAGTACATAACCTAAAATGGAATCTGCTGTAATCTCTCTGTTTTCCATTTGTTCGGTGTGTGGTACATCAGAGGTGTGAGATAGATGCACCTTCTGCTTTGTCTTCATCCAGACTTGCATTCAAAATGCAATCAAAACATCAAAAGATGTGCCTGCCTTCAAATGTGGGGTTACATTTGTGTCCCAAGTAGCATCCAAAGCAGATGTTGCAGCCACAGAGTTTTATTTATTTATAAATTTTGGCGTGGAAAACGCACAAAGCCAAGGCTCTTTCACATGTGCATTTGGAGGGGATACAGAGGAAGGGCAAATCAACAAGCTGTATACAGAGCAGTCCAACTCTGTAATGTTCATCAAGACTGTTCATTTTCCTTATATAAAATGGGTAGGGAAAATCCTGCTTCCTGACTGGAAAAGAAGGTTCCGAAGCAGTACAGTTCAGAAATAGTAACCGCACTGCTAAACTTAATTTTTTTTTTTTTTGTTCGTTTACTACAGGCCTATTTTAAAAGTGCAGTAAGACATGACAGGGTGTGAGTTACTATTCCTGAACCACACTTTCAGGTGTTTGAAACCACTTAGTGCTAGTGCTTTGTACCTCACGATACACTTGAGCGTGCAGTTTAGGAATAGTAACCCACACCGTATTGTGTTTTATTGCTTCCACATTTCCCAGGCCTGGTTGAAAATGGACCAAATGACCCAGCTCATCCTGGTAAGCAAATAAATAAATAAATAACAGATAAAAAAAGGCAAATTTCAGTACAAGAAAAAAACACAAGCGTGTGTGTATATATCGCTAATAGCAGTTGTAGTGGGGGATTTTTATTGCAGCAGCACAAAGGTTTGAATAAATACAAAGTTAATAGGTAAGATATATTCAGATGTACCATCACATTTAGGATGAAGCACATTTTACAGTAAATTCAGCACATATATATATACAGTAAATAGAGAATAATGCTTGTGCAGGTGTATGAGGATTTTTTACACAGCAGAGGTGTGTGATAATCCATAAACCATGAGTGCGAAGCTTGAGAGGGTTATGAGATTATCACCCTGACCGGGGCAAGTAAATTTCATCGAAGGGCAAGTACCAAAACAGAGCTAATTTCATTTGCAATTAATAGGGGCAAGTGAAAATTCAGCTACAGTCATGGCTGGCCAAGTGATAAAAATTTTGATTTGAACACCCCTGCACCAAGGATGTATAAAAATAAAATAAAATCCTCATAACACAACCTTGCACAGGCCTTATTTTTTATAATGACTGGTATAAGGTCTTTTGAGACAGAAAATAGTGACAGAATACTGGGTTGAGAGAATTGTATTTATTTCTCGGCAAGTTCAACAGTATGGTTCAACAGAAAGACAGTATTATTCCTAGAGATAAATTAATTAGTAATAACATAGCAGTTCGATTTATTACAGTGTTAGTAGCTATGACTCAGTTCGGATACCAAACGAACGTAACGAAAATGCCAGCAGATTAGGCCATGAGGTCTATAGCTTCTGCTCGAAATGCAGCTCACAGTTTGATGACTGCTGCTGCCCCCCTTCCCTCTCCCTTCCATCCCTTCCCTGATTCCCATTTAGAGTTCCCCTGGTCTCTACCCTCCCTACCTGTACCCTGTCTGTCATCAGCCCTGGTGTAGTTCTGATCTCTGGGGTTGCCATTTTGTCAAAAAAATAAGTGTCATTGAACTTTTAACTCTGTAAAACAGTAGAAGCTGTGTGAACAGCAGAGATGTCTGTCTGTGGCAGAAAGGTCAGTGTTTTTGTAAGAGAGTTGTGAAAGCAGTAAGGGAAGGCTGCGTTGTGAAATAGTTTTTCCCATTTTAACAGTGAGTCAGCGAGACAGTGGATCGCGAGCCTGAAAATGCCGTAATGACCTAGTATGACGTCATACCGGGTTATTACTATGTTTGGAAAAGTTTCTGAAACAAGTTGATACTGAGGGTCACGAGTTATTATTTTTCTATGCGGTAGACCAGTTATTTGCTGTAATAATCGTCCGGTTATACAGCAAATGCATGTACAGTCTGTTTCCATTTAGCGTGAGCCACTGTCTCTCAGTCTCGTGGCTGTTTCAGTAAAATGTTCCTGCTGTAACTGAAACAACGTGAAAATCCCACTTTCTAGAACACAAACAAAAACAGCCCAGTTTAACATAAAATATCTAAAAAAAAAAAAAAAAAAATTAAAAGATTCTGTACCCCTCACGTTTCACCATCACAACCCCTTACCTTCCTATATGACCCTTCAGCACCTCGTGACTCCAGGCTCCGCAGTAACCAGCAGTGAATCAAAAACGGAAAACAAAACCTTTGTTTCTCACTGTTTTCTTTTTTTGAAAAAGTTCAAAACTCTGAACTGGTGAGCTTTTTACAACAAAACTTTTTGCCAGCCACATTTGTCTGGCGACATAAAAAAAATGCAGTGTGCGATCTGTTGTATCATTCTGAACTGTGATTTGCGATCTCTTGCAGCCTTGCAGTAAATACATTTTTGTGAACTGAATGCTATTTAAACCGTAGAACAAATAATGATTCGGCCAACTTGAATGCTTTTCTACAATTTAATTCTTGCAACAGTGCCCACAGTTTTACGATGCAGGCAGACAAGCAGTTTACTAAACATGCAAACTCACTAGATCTGGAGGGAAAAAAATTGATGGCCAGAAATTATTAAAAAAAATAAAATAAATAACTCATGGGGTGGTGTGCATACTCAAATTTAATACACACTGCGCTGTCAGGGTTTATGTAGCACCACACACCTTGAGTGTGTATTCTGTCCTCTTATAAAATGGGTAGAACATTTCCTGGCTTTTGATTGGATAAGAGGCCCATTTTGCTGTGCTGTTTTCCAGCCATAATATGCCAACCAATACTAATTGTGGCCAAACAGAATGAGCACAACAGATATCATTGTGCCACTCTAGCACCTCATAGTGGCATTGTAGCCATGTTGAATATGCCACCTCAGCAAGTGGCAGAACAAAAGTAAAATGTCACACATACCGGACAGCTTATAAACCTATAACCTAAACTTTCTAACCCCAGTAATACTCAGGTATTCATAACTCTTGCAGTGACCCTTTAAGACAGAACTGCCTGGAGATAATGGAACACATGTAAATGATGGTACTCTTTACATGTGCCAACTTTTCAAATGTTGCCTTGAACTAACCTCCTTAGTTCTAAACCCCTCAGATTTCACTCTCCGCCTGTCAAGACTAGATGCTCAGAGTTCCTCTCCTCAACATCTACTTGTGACGTGAAAAACTTATAAAAAACATAAGTATCTTTTTTCTTTCATTTGCTGCCTTCTACTTATTGTAATTTTAAGTTAAACCGTAGTTTTAGTGTTAAATTGTTGTTTGTCTCTATTTCTTCCGGTTCGGTGTAACTGGTGGGGAACAGAGTTATTTTAGCTTATCTCTGAGTTTTCTGACTAAAAAAAAACTCCGTTAGTTTAGTTTATTTTTGTTTGAAAACTTTTATTTTAGTAACTGTTTTATCGGTTACTGAACCGATAACCTTGGTTAATTATTCTTCGGTTCCCGGTTCCAATCGGTTCCGAAACTGACTGCAACCACTAAATAATACTTAAAAACTATTTAGTGGTTTCATTTTTTATTGGTTTCCTGATAAAATGACTGAAAAACCTAAAAAGAAAACCGGTGAACCTGGTTTAAAAAAAAAAAAAAAAAAAAAATATTCTGAATGTGGGGAAGTATTTGCCAAGGCAGATACGCACATTCTGTGTGTTGCCTGCCTTGGCTATGACAATTTAAATGAGGATTCTGAAATTTGTAAAACTTTCCCAGAAACAACTGCGGAGAAACACCTGGAATGGCAAAAGAAAAAACTTCTTCCACCTAAGTGTCCTTAAGGCTCTGACCAGCCGACACCCTCTACTGCTGTGGGTGAAACCATTGCAGTTTTACACTTGATCCCTGAGACGGGTGATAAAGTGACTTCTATGAGGCCTGCTGAACCGACTGACTTCCCAGTTCCCTCAAAAAAAAATTAAAGAAATTGAAGCACACAGAACCGCCTGCTGGACAGAAAAAGGGGACTTCTGTGGGTGCTCTGGCTCTCCCCTCTTCTTAGGAGATAGCACAGACTTTTAAAGTGATACATGCCTTGCAGGGACTGCTGCCTCCTAACCAGCAGCCATCTGGGCAGACCCCAATTGGACAGACTGGCCCCTCAGCCCAGTCCTCATTTATTGAAGAGGAGGAATATGGGGAGTATGAAGAGGAGGAGGGGAACCCATTGAGCAGGAGTTTCTCTCCTCCCAGAGCTACTGAGGATTATTCCTCACATTTCACTTTTCTGAGAAGGATGGCTGGTGCCCTTGACATCACCACAAGTGAGGAAACAGAGGATGAGGAGGCTGAATACCTTGAGATGATGGGGTTAACCCCCACCAGAAAGCTCCTCCTCCCGGTTAATAAATTCTTCAAGAAGTATGCTTTGAAGATTTTACAGACTCCAAACTCTGTCACCCCTCTTGACAAGAGACTGGACAAGAAGTATCAGTTGGACAGGGAGGGTGCAGACTTTCTGTTTTCCAATCCTGACTGTCAGGGGTTGGTGCAGGCGCCAGCTTGTGACAGAGCTAAAGTGCCCCTGGCTTCTCACCCACCAGACAGGGAGTCCAGAAAAATTGACAGTATGGCCAAGAAGGACTACTTGTCAGCCTCCTTAGCCATCTGGTGGCTAATTTTCAGGCCTGTGCAGCACAGTACCAGAAGTCACTGTGGCAGTCTGTCTTGGCTATGGCTGACAAGGCCTCATCACCCTTGTCTTCTAATCTTGTAGAAACTGCTAGATTTGTCTTGGAGGTAGTCAAATACCAGTTCCAAATGGCTGCTGATACTAGTGATATGTATACCCTAGAGCAAATGAGGGAGAAAGGTGATATGATCGAAACATTCAAACACCTTTAAGGGTATTAACAAGGTGAAAGAGTCTAACATGTTTCAATATAAGAAAAATAGGACAAGAGGACACAGCATGAGATTAGAGGGATGCTGATTAAGGGGTAATGTGAGGAAGTTCTTTTTCACAGAAAGGGTGGTGGATGCATGGAACGGCCTACCTCAGGAAGTGGTGGATAGGAATACAGTGCAGGGCTTCAAACAGGCATGGGATAGGCATAAGGGAGCAATACAGATGAGTATGAATAGATAGGCCATTGACAGAGCAAAAGCCGATGGCACATTCATAAGGTAAAAAAAGAAATGGGCAGACTGGATGGGCCTTGCGGTCCTTATCTGCTGACAGCTTTTATGTTTCTATGATACAGCAGCTAGTTGGATGGCCAATACTGTGGCTCAGAGGAGGTTTGCCTGGCTAATAGCCACAAACCTTACCCAATACACAAAAACAAAGGCCATGGATTTCCCTCTGTAGGGTAATTCCCTCTTTGGTGACCAAACAGAGCCTTACATGAAGAAGGTGGACAAGTACAAAGCCACCTTAAAGAGCAGTTCAGCCAAAGAGAAGGCCTCCCCATCCACCGGGCCCTATGGGAGGGGAGGAAGGGGTAGGTCCTTTCATAACAGGCCCTTTCTTCAGGCAATGGCTGCACCCCAATACCAGCAGTATCCTCAGCAAGGGTACTTCAGGGGCAGAAGGGGCTCCAGGCAGGGATCTCGATCCCAGTCTCAGCCCCAGAGTAAACACGTGTTTTCTCAGGCCACCGCCCCTCTACCTGTCGGAGGCAGGCTGGCTCATTACCTCCAGGCTTGGCAAGAAATCACCGCATACAAGTGGGTCCTGGATGTAATGAGTCAGGGACTGTGTCTGAGTTTCAAACCCTTCCTATCCTGAGAAACAGAGTTTCAAAAAACATGAAGTCTTGCTGTATTCTGACAATATGCAGCATGACTGATCGGTTCAACTACCCCGGAGAGTTAAGAGTTAAACCCTATGCAAATTCTCAGGACCAAATGGACCAGTATGGCCTAAAATTCTCTAACAGAAGAGCTCTCCAAGGCTTAACAATAAACAGACTGAAGTAAGAAAATCTAATACTAATAAGATGTTAAATTACTTTACAGTAAGAACTTCAACACTATGGAACACCCTTCTGCAATATTTAGTGGACAGCCCATCTATTTCTTCCTTTTAAAAAAATCTGGACCAATGGATGGAGTCTATTACATTTTGAGTTTAACCAATTTCCCACCATGGTGGTGGGGGACAGTCTCGATGGGCCATCTGCCTACTTTTGTCCTATAATACCAAGTAAACCAAATACATAGAACGTTGAGCTCGAGCTCTGTTTTCAAACCACTGTCCTCGGAACATTCTGTGTTACTGACCAGATTCTTTACTCCACTCGCCTGTGAGGACGCCTCGGAGACTGCTCCTCAACTCTGGAATTCTTCCGAGCTAAATTTCTTCTGTGTAAAGGTACTGTGGTGTATTTTTCTTTCCAGAGCTAAATTTCTGCTGTGCTAAGGTACTGGGCATATTTTTGGGGGCTGCTCAAAACTTCAGAACTAAGGTACTGTGGCATTCTTGGAGCAAAACTGTGGTACTGTGGTATAATTGGGACTTCTTTGGTGCTCATAATCCTCAAAAACTAAGGTCCTGTGACATTTATGGGGCTTCTATGGTTATAAATGGTCCTGTGAAACCAGGGGAAAATCATGGGAATTTCAGAAATCTAAAGCTCAAGTACTGTGTTTTTCAGGCACTGTTTTATAAGTGCATCTCTGGGTCTGGGTCTGGATCTAAAAAGCTGAAAGCACTGTGTTTTTAGGGTACTATTTATTTGGTTCTAAGTACATAGAACTCGGAAGTTGCTTCGGGACCTGAAATCCTAGCCGCAGGAGTTTCAGAGTCTGGAATCTAAAGTCACAGGGGCTGGATACTGATATTTCGAGTGAGGGTAATTTTCACACTAGGGCCTGAAAACTAAAGCTTGTGATAAGCCATAGGGAATTGGAGGGGTCAATGGAGCAGGGTGGCAGCAGTTTCGAGGCATGGTCCCCAGGCTACAATGCCTGGGGGTATCTTTGGGAGGCTTGTGGGGTGCACTGGTTGTGGGTCAGCAGTGGTACTAGATATAGTTTGAAAAGTGGGGGTTGCATAGTATGTAGGCAGCTTGTGCAGCTGAGGGAAGATGGACGCTAAACTGGGAAAGGGAGAGGAGTATAATGGAGAACAGGAGAGGCTCCACTGAGGGAGCAGTAGAGATTAGAGGGGGAACTGTGGGGGGACAAGGAAAGGTTAAAATGGGAGCTGTAAGGGGACAAGGAGCAAATACAGAAATAGGCAGGGGAGGATGCCATGGGGAGTGGAGGAAAGCAAGGGAGCATGGAAACAGGGTAGGAGGGGTTGAGGATGACTCTAGTGGGGCTACAGGAATCCCAGATAGAGGCGGAAAGGGACACAAGGGAAACCAGAGGGAATAGAAGGAGGTTAAGTATAAAGCTCCAAAGCCCACACAGAGGGCAAGGGAAGAGGAAGCAAGGGGTGGAGCCCCAGCCAGGTGGATACAGGCAGTGGGCTTGGAGCAGAAAAACAGATATGCCCCACTAGGGGCACTAAATGGAGAAAATCAGGAAAGTGGAGTTGAGGATTATACAGGGGAAATTTGGAGAAGGAAGATGAAGGAAAATTGGAAAAGGCGGATGCCCTTTTGAGAAAGAACAAGGACGGTAGTAAACATAGGGATAGTGGTGCAGGGGTGAACACACCTCAGAAAGGTCAAACTCAAAAAGGGGAAGGAGACAGGGAGCTCAGGTTGAAAAGGGCTAGGGCTAGACGGGGCTGGGAAGGGGGAAAGTTCTCTGGGGAATACAAGCAAGGCAGGGCTTGGGGCAAATCAAAGGGGAAGGAAAAAGCTTGGGGATGGTGGGGCAGCGACAGGCAGCCTAGCAGTAAATGTCTGCAGGGAGCATGGAGCTAGGGCAGCGCAGGGGGAAGATAGTAAACCGGGAGATGAAATGGGCAAAGGGGATAGTGTGAATAGGGTGGGAAATGTAATGGAAGGAGTTAGAAGGGCAGAATGGAAATGCAAACAGAAGGTAATAGAGAACAGGGTCCTTACTTGTTGGGGACTCTATAATAAAAGGAATTAGATGGGGGGGGCAAGATTAGCGCAGTATGGGTTGAGTGTCTGCCAGAAATGACGGCGGCGGAAGTCCCTTCACTATATCCCCTCAAGGGGGAAACAGCAGGATGAGAAAACATACCTGATGTTCCACCTGGGAACAAATGACCTGATGGGGAAAAGCCTGTTGGAGGTGCAGGCAAGAATTAGAGCACTTGCTAGATCCTTCAGCAGTCTGGGGGTCATATCAGTGGCTTTCTCTGAGGTGTTGCCAGTACCAAAGGCAAGTACTGATAGGAGGCTGAGGATTAAGGAGTTCAGTGAGTGGCTGGTGGGGTGGTGCAAGCAAATGGGGTGTGAGTTAGTAGGGGACTGGGGATCCATGTGGTGGGGGGATGAGAGCCTATTTGCTCCAGACAGACTGCACCTCAATAGGGAGGGTGTGGCAGTGCTAAAAAGCAAATTAGGAGAGTTCATAGAAGAAACCTACAATTTAAACTAGACTGTGGGGGGAAGGGTGAAAAGTCTGCACCACAAGGCAGGAGAAATGGGGGGCTACCAGCCTCCCCCCCCCCCCAAAGGATCGTGCTAAAATACTGGGCATGAGGGAAAATAGAGAAGATGGGAATGGAGAGGGAACCGGGTGGAAGGGCTTAGCAACCAATGCCAGGAGCTTAGCAAATAAGACTGTGGACTTTGAGGCCATCATGGGGAATGAAGGACTAGGTATAGTAGCTATAAGCGAGAACTGCACACCTGGGAAACGACTATCCCAAGGGATAGGGAGGGTAAGAAGAGGGGAGGAGTTGCTTTATACATCAGGGAAGGCATAAGTGTAACTGAAGGACAAGAGGAGGACGGGGGGATTGAGCTACTGTGGGTAATGCTAGGAAGGAGGACTGGAGAATCCTTGCGACTGGGGGTGGTATACAGGCCACCTAGGCAAAGGGAGGAATGTGATCAACGGTTAATTCAGGCAGTCACAAGTCTGGCCCTAAAAGGAGAACTACTACTGGTAGGGGACCTAAATCTCCCAGATGTAGACTGGGAAATCCTGGCTTCAGCATCGTCAAGCAGCAGGGAGATACTAGCTGCACTTCAGGGGGTGGTATTCCTTCAACAGCTAGTCAGGGGACCAACAAAGGGCAACAACCTGCTGGATGTGGTCTTGACAAATGGGGAGACCGTGGAGGAGGTGCAGGTGGGAGAAGCCTTGGGCAACAGCGACCACAGCACAGTAATGTTCAGGGTCAGGACAGGGAGGGAGACAAGTAAAACCAGTACTAGAGTCATGGACTTCAGATGCACAGACTTTGACAGGATGAGAAGGATAGTAAGGGAGACAACGGAGGGTACAGAGAATATAGGGGCAGTGGAGGAGTTATGGCAAGCTATTAGTGGAGGGGTACTGAAAGCTGCGGAAATGTGCATAAAAAAGGTTAGGAAGAGCAAAAGGGGGAGGAGACTACTTTGGTTTACAAAGGAGGTTGAGGGGGCAGTCAGGGAAAGGGGGGTGGCTTTCAGAAAATGTAAGCGGACACTCGGCGAAGAAGATAAGGAAGAGTACAGGAAAAGAGGAGTATGGTGGGGAAGATCAGAAGGGCAAAAGCAGATGCTGAGAAGAAAATAGCAAAAATGGCCAAATGGGGGGATAAAACCTTTTTCAGATATGTGAGGGAGAGGAGAAGGGCAAGATAGGGGATTACTAGGCTGAGGGGGGAAGGAGAAATAAAATTGGAAAGGGACTGTGAAAAAGCGGAGTTATTAAATAAGTACCTTAGCTTGGTATTCACGGAGGACGATGACGGTAGGGGACCCAAGCTAAAGTCGAAGCGGAAGGAGGGCAAATGGGTGGCTCTGAGCCCATTCACTGTGTATAGGGTTAGGGCTGAGCTACATAGATTGAGGGTAGACAAGGCCATTGGTCCTGATGGGTTACACCCAAGGGTGATCAGGGAATTGAAGGAGGAATTGGCCGCACCCTTGACAAGGCTCTTCAACTTGTCCCTGGATATGGGGAGAGTGCTGGAGGACTGGAAGAGGGCAGACATAGTGCCTTTACACAAGGGAGGTCATAAGGAGGTGAAGGGGAACTACCGACCTGTCAGCCTTACGTCAGTGGTGGGGAAGGTAATGGAGGCATTAATCAAGGAGAGGGTGGTGGATTACCTGGAGGAGAGTGGCTTGCAGGACAGCAGATAGCATGGCTTCACAAAGGGGAAGTCTTGCCAGACAAACCTAATTCAGTTCTTTGATTGGATGACTCAGGTGATTGACCGGGTGGGGCAGTGGACGTGGCCTATCTGGACTTCAGTAAGGCCTTTGACACCGTCCCCTGTAGGAAGCTGGTGGGCAAGATGGAAAGCCTGGGGTTGGGTGGGAAAATAACAAGCTGGGTGGAGGCCTGGCTGTTGGGAAAAACTCAGAGGGTGGTGCTCAACGGGGTGCACTCCGGGATGGCGAGGGTGAAGATTGGAGCGCCACAGGGGTCAGTTTTGGGTCCACTTCTTTTCAACATCTACATCAGTGATACTGCTAAGGGTTTGAGGAGGAGGGTATGCCTATTTGCTGATGATATGAAAATATGCAATAGGGTGGACACCCGGGGGGGGGGTGGTGGAGGACATGAGGGAGGGCTTAAAGACCTTTGAAAATGGTCTGTGACGTGGCATCTGAAATTTAATGCCAATAAGTGTGCTGTGATGCGCTTGGGGAGTAGGAACAGAAGAGCAGGTTACACCCTAGGTGGGGAGGAAAATTAAAGTAACAGAACAGGAGTGGGATCTGGGGATCATAGACTCCTCGAACCTTAAGGTAGGAATCCAATGTAGTCGGGTGGCGGGAAAGGCCACTGGAATGTTGGCATGCATGGGCAGGGGCATCACTAGCAGCAAGAGGGAGGCAATAATGCTCCTTTACAAAGCCATGGTGAGGCCACACCTGGAGTATTGGATTTAGTTCTGGAGGCCTCATCTCCGCAAGGGCATAGATGCGTGGGAGAGGGTACAGAGAAGGGCAACCAAGATGGTGCAGGGTATGCTGGGAGATTTCTAGGAACAGAGGTGAAAGGAGCTGGATCTGTACACACTGGACACCAGGAGGGAAAAGGGAGACATGATTGAAAGTGGCTCAAAGTGGGAGAAGAGTGTTTACTTAAGAGGAAGGAGGGGGTCAGAACCAGAGGGCACAGCCTCAGACTGCAAGGAGAAAGATACAGGGGCAATGTGAGAGGGCATTTCTTCACAAAGAGGGTGGTGGAACCCTGGAGCAGACTACCAGATGGAGTGGTGGGGGCTAAATCGGTGGAAGAATTCAAGAGGGCATGGGACAAGCATCTGGGGAGGGGGGTTGGCAGGGAGGGGTAAGTGTAGGGGGAAAAAAGGGTAGACTAGACGGGCCGGTATGGCCCTTTTTTGCTGTCAAGCTTCTATGATTCTATAAACTGTTTCGGATGAATTTCGAATTTCGACAGTTTTGCAAACTACCGTTTATTTCTTTTTAGTTTTTCAAACCTCTGTCCTGCGGTTACAGGTTAGACTAGTCTAGGTTTACTTCATTTTCGGTAAGTTTTCGGTTTCAGAACAGGACCTTGAGACCAGGAGGAAACTGAAAGTCTTCTTTTCATTTCTTGTGATAAAGTTTTATTTTGGGGACCCAGTTCAAAGTTTTGGACTAAAAACTGAGACTTTTTCTCAGTTTGTAGCGCAGGCAGTGAACCGTTTGCTGCCTAAAACTTTTTTTTTTTTTACCTGGCCTAACTAAAGCCACCAGGGGTAAATACAGTTATTTAAATTTTCCTTATCTGGGCCTGAATAAGCCACTTCAGGTAAAGGGTATTTAATTGGCTTTGCTTAACTGGGCCTAGCTAAGCCACTTGGTTAAGCTCTAAATTTTGTGAGGATTATGTCACTGAAACCCAAGAGAAAAACCGGTCCCACTGGGTTTCAACACTGCACCGAATGCAGGGAGCAATTTGCTAAGGCTGATCCACACTTAGTGTGTCTGTACTGCCTAGGGTTTGACCACCTGCAAACAGACTGCAAAATTTGTAAAAATAAAAATAAAAAAAAATTCCTCAATCTACCCTGAACTGGGGACAGAGCCCATGGACCAGGGCGAAACCTCGTCGGCGGGAGCCCAGCAGATTCAGCCCCTGATACGGGCCCTGCAAAAAAGACTAGAAAAAGCAGTTTGGAACCGCGTAAGTAGGCGGTTGCAGCTCCAACCGCTGAGGAAATCGCAAAAGCTATCCACATTGTTCAGTTGTTGCAGCCCGGTTGGGGTGAACTGGCTCAATGACCAATAACCCATACTTCGGTTCAGGTGCCTGTTGGTTCGGTTCCTTCAGGCTCTCTGGACCCAGAGGAGTTTCATGAGTCAGAATATGAGGATTATGAAGAAGAGGATGAGCTGGGTGAACCAGTTAAGCCTGAGGTTTCCCCTGGACATCCTCAGTATGTCTCCCCCTCACCTTACTAAAGATTCTACCTCTCACTTTGCTTTCATGAGGCAGGTAGCAGAGACATTACAGTTGTCTGTGCAGGAGACCAGAGAGGAGGAGGAGGAAGATGACTGACTACAAGGAGATGATGGATCTCCCTGTCTCTCAGGGGCTTACGATTCCCTTTCATAAGTCTCTCAAGAAACAGACCTCAAGAATCCTTCAGACCCTAAGTTCTGTCCCACCAGTGGACAAGAAAATGAGTAGGAAATGTGTTGGCTGGCAGTGGCACTGAATTCCTAGTAGCCACTGCAGTCATGTAGGGTAGTACAAGCTGCTGCCTGTGAGAAAGCTGGCACCCCTCTTGCTTCTTACCTTGCTGTTAAGGATTCAAGGAAAATTGATTCCTTAGCAAAGAAAGGGTATCTGGTTGCCTCATGGGTGTAGCCAGGCATACTCCAAGTACTCCATTGTGTGCAATTTTATTTAAGGGGGGTAGCACATAAGCTCTGAATTGCTTCCTTTTTCATGAAAACTAACAAGGAAAATGTTGAACCTCTCTGTAATTGTATTCATGGAAGTCAAAACTAGGACTGGTCACTAATACTGTCTTTGCATCCCAAGGACAATACAACTTTACAGGCATAGCATTTATATTTACCCATGCATGGCAACAACCATTGTCATGAGATACAAAAGTTGTAATTATTGTGCCAAATGAGGCAACAAACATGGTCCTGGTGTACATTTGTATACTGTCTGGCTACACCCCTGGGGGGTAGCAGTGAGTCCACTTGGTGTGCAGATCTGAAATCCCTGGCTACACCCCTGGGTTGCCTCCCTGGGTATCTGGCAGGCGTCTTATATGGCCTACATGTCTAGATACCAGAAGTCCCTCTGGGAATCAGTGGATCAGTTGGCTAAGAATGCTCCTCCTGAACTGGCGGCAGATTCACAGGAGCTTGTCAGTAAGGGAATTCAGTCATCCAAACATCAGTTTCACATGGCAGTGGATGCTAGTGATGCAGCCTCCCATTCAATGGCTTTGGCCATTTCCCTCAGGTGTTCATGGCTGAAATGTACAAATCTCTTTCAAGATGCTCAGAACAATGCCATGGATTTTCCTCTGGCACAAAATTCCTTGTTTAGGGAGCAAACAGAGGCATATATGAAGAAGATGAACGAGTACAGGGTAGCCTACAAGAATGCGGCTGACAAAGAAAAGGCTGCCACCCCTCAAAAGCAGCAGACTAGGGGAGGCAGAGGTATGCCTTACCCCAGGCCTTTCTATCAGGCTCAGGCCTTCCCTTCCTACCAACAGCCTAGGGGTTACTTTAGAGGCAGAGGCAGAAGAGACGCTGGCCGTGCTGGTTCCACACCTCAGTCCACAACACCTTCTAAACAGACACCCTGAGGTGTCTGTCCGGGCTGCCTCCCCACTACCAGTAGGGGCAGGCTGGCCTATTACCTTCAGGCCTGGCAGGCCATCACTTTAGACAGGTGGGCCCTGGAGGTAATAGGCCAGGGTCTTGCTCTCAGTTTCAAGATGTTCCCAAAAACAGGAGCAAGATCATTCAAATCTGCTATCCCCCTCAGAAACAGCCCTGTTGGAGGCAGAGGTTTCCACCCTATGTCAAGGCAGTGAAGCCTGTTCCTTCTCAGCACAAAGGAAAAGGGTTGTACTTGAGGTACTTCTTAACACTGAAGAAAAACGGGGGGTGGCAGCCCGTACTAGATCTGAGATACCTCAACAAGCACCTAACAAAGCCAAAGTTCAAGATGGTCACTCATTTTGCCTTCTCTCAGACAAGGGGATTGGTTAGCATTCGTAGATCTAAAGAATGCTTATTTTCACATTCCCATCTGGCAGTCTCACAGAAAATGCCTCAGATTCAGACTGCTTTCAGGTCATTACCAGTTCAGGGGCATGTCTTTCGGACTGACATCTGCTCCAAGGGCCTTCACAAAGTGCATGGCAGTGGTCGTGGCACATCTGAGAAGGAAAGGAGTCACTGTTTATCCGTACATGGATGACTGGTAGTGGGTCACTCTGCCCAACAGGTAGAGGAAGCCTTGATCCTCACACAGGATACCCTCCAATCCCTGAGGCTCCTGGCGAATCTCAAGAAATTGGTTCTGAAATCTGTCCAGATCCTAGATTCCATAGGAACTGAGCTGGACACGATTCATGCAAAGGCCATCCTACCTCCAGGAAGGGCAGACACCCTTGTTCAGTTGGCAGGATCCTTCTGTCTTCAGGTTCCTCGCCCAGCGAGGTACTTCCTACAGCTCCTGGGCCACATGGCTGCTACCACAGCAGTAATCCCAGGGGACAGATTTCAGATGAAGGACATCCAATTCCACCTGAGGTCCTTTTGGTCCCAGAAGAGGGATTCTCTGTCCAAACTAATACCAGTAACCACTGCTTTGCAGCATGCACTTCAGTGGTGGCAGGACAGGGGCAACCTCAGGACAGGAGTCCCCTTTCAGAAACAAGCTCCTTCAGTAGTGCTGACCACAGATGCCTCACTACTAAGGTGGGGAGTTCACCTGCTCATGGAACATGGCTCCAACAGGAGTCTCTCTTGCACATAAATCTGCTGGAGCTTAGAGCAGTGTTCCTATCACTTTGGTCCTTTGCTACAGGGCAAGGTGGTGCAGGTCAGAACAGAAAACACCACCACCATGTACTACATCAACAAACAGTGAGGAACAAGATCTTCAGTGCTGTGCACAGAGGCCATGAAGATCTGGAGTCTGGCTTACTCCCTAAACATTTCCCTATCAGCAGTCCACCTGCCAGGAAAGGACAATGTCCTAGCAGATGCCTTCAGCAGGATCAACCAGGGCCATCACAAATGGACCTTGAACAGACAAATCCTGTCGACAGACTTTAGAAGATGGGGCACTCCAAAGATAGATCTCTTTGCAGCCCCAGACAATCAGCTTCCCTAGTTCTGTTGCAGGCCACCAGCACTGGGCTCAGTGCCTCTGAATGCACTGCTTCTGGACTGGTAAGGCAAATTTCTGTATGCCTTTCTCCATTCCCTCTGATACCCAGAGTTCTAATCAAACTCAGAGCTCAGTCATCTACTATGATTCTGATTGCTTCGGATTGGGCCAGAGAGCCATGGTACTTGATGCTGTTGTCCCTGTGAGTGGCCAATCCAATTTGCCTCCTCAGGAGACACAACCTGCTGACCTCCTCCCTATAGGGAGGATTCTGTACACCAGCCTCGAGTCCCACCGGCTCAAGGGTTGGTTCTTGAAAACTTAGAGTGTGCAGGCCTGTATCTCTCAGAAAAAGTCCTGGATAGCCTTAGGATTTCTAGGAAGCCTTCCACCAGGAAGCCTTACTCTTCCAAATAGAAGATTCTCCATCAGGTGTTCCCAGAAGGACATGGACCCACAGGAGTCCATTTGGATTACTTGGTTCACCTTCAAATCCCTGGGCCTGCATCCCTCCACCCTGCAGGTGCTCTTGGCAGCTGTTTCTGCCTATTTGTCAGCCAGAAAGGGCCCTTCCCCAGCTGCCTATTCTATCTTTAAGTTCTTCAAGGGGTTGATCCAATTTCACCACCCTCACAGGGAACCTACCCCTTCTTGGGACCTTAACATCTGCATAGCTCCACTTATGCAGCACCCCCTTTGAGCCCATGTCCTGAGCAGAATTCGGATTCCTGACACGGAAGACCGTGTTTTTGGTGGCCATCACCTTTGCCAGGAGGAGGATCAGTGAGCTTCAGGCCCTGCCAATAGAACCCAACTACATTGCCCCTCACAGTGACAAAATTGTTCTACGAACTAATAGGAAGTTCCTCCTCAAAGTAGTCTCGGACTTCCATTTCTGTAAGGGCCTGGCCCATTTGCAGCCCCCTCACAGGGAACCGGTGCCAGCATGGGACCTAAACGTGTGCATAGCTAAGCTCATGGCCCCCCCCCCCAAAGCCCATGTCTTCGGCTCATTTGAAATATGTCGAGTGGAAAACAGTTTTCCTAGTGGCAATGACTTCTGCAAGAAGAATCAAGTGAGCTGCAGGCTGTCTACATTGAACAGAACTACATTTCGTTCCACAGGGACAAGAGGTGGTCCTGAGAACGAATTGGAAATTTCTCCCTAAAGTGATTTCTGATTTCCACTTGAACCAAACCATTATGCTACCAGTCTTTTTCACTGAGCATTCTACTTCTGGTGAAAGGAGACTCCACAGTCTGGATGTCGCGAGCTCTTAGCTACTATCTGACAGCCACTAAGGACCATAGGCAGGACAGAAAATGGCTGTTCCTGACTCATGGGGTTGTGGGAAAGTGTAACCCAATATCGAAAAGGTCCATTTCTTGCTGGATAGTACAGTGTATCCAGTTTTGTTACAGTAAGGTTGGAAAGGAATCCCCCAACAGGATTGAGGGACCATTCCACAAGAGGCACAGCTGCTACCATAGCAGCTGCCAGGGATGTTCCATTAGTGGACATCTGTAAAGCAGCTACCTGGAAAACAGTACACACCTTTACAAAGCATTACAATCTGGACATCCAGTACAGGGATGATGTCAGGTTTGGCACAGTAGTCCTGTGGATTCTGTTTCCAAAGAAGGTTCTGTGCCCACCTCCAAAGGTACTGCTTCTTAGTCTACAAGAGTTATGAATACCTGAGTATTACTGGGGTTAGAAGAAAAAAATTACCCACCATAGTATTGTTGTTTCTTCCCAGTGATACTCGGGTATTCAGATCTCCCCACCCTGCCTCCCTTCTAGAACCAGTAGCCTCTGCACTCCTGAATACTGTGTGCTCAAGGGTATGAGTGCACTTCTTGACACTGTCCTCCTAACTACGTTCACAGTGGTTTCCCCTTTTTTCAGGTGATTCCGACATTTTTGGGGTACCTCTTAATGTTTTACCCTCCAGTTGGAGGGTTTATTTGGGTGTTAAGGGTGTGATTATCATTGTTGTTGTTATTTACTATACTTCGTCCGGGGGGGGGGGGGCCTGTCTTTCCAGGTGCCCAGGAAATCTGAGGGGTTTAGAACTAATGCAGTTAGATCAAGGCAGCATTTGAAAAGTTTGCACGTGCAAAGACTTTCATCATTTGCATGTTTTCCAAGTCTCTCTGGGCAGTTCTGTTTTTAAAGGGTCACTGCAAGAATACCTGAGTGTCACTGGGAAGAAACAACATTACTATGGTGAGCAATTTTTTCTTTCTGTTCAACAAACATGGTTCTCCATCTGCAGCACCACACTTCTCACTGTGCACACCACTATTCAGCTGTGATGGCATGTCCGAGCTGCGTTCCCTCCCCCCCCAAACCTCTTTCCCGTTCTCCCATTCTCTCACTATAAGTGAACAACTTTTTCAGTATGTTGGAGCGAGCAGCACTGGACCGATCGAGAAGCCGCTCGCTTGTACTGCAGCGCTGTACCGTTGCAATCACTGAACCGCTAAGAAGAAAGTGCTCAGTATGGCAGCTGCAGAGGGACACACTTGCTGCCGATGATGCCTGCAAGTCCCTTGTTCAAATTGAAAGAAGCGCTGTTTTAAATCACTCGCACACAATGAAAGAAACGCCATGTAACTGAAACAGAGAACCAAATCAATCAAAAAAAAAAAAAATAAAACTGCAAAAAAAAAAAAAGGTTTGTATCTATCTGTGTACGGGGGAACCTCACGGCTATACTTTCACTGATGGCCACTAAAACCTAGTACACTGTTCCTCGATGGCAAAGACATCGTGGACCCCCCCCCCCAAAGGGGGTTGGGGACATAGTACCATTTGCTTCTTTGTGTGTGGGGGGAGCAGACAGACATCCGTCACCTCACTGAATGTTAAAATAAGTTTAAAAATGTTCTGTAGTTCAGCAGAGATCAGCAGTAAAAGGAACTATTTTCTTCAAAACTTAAAAATGAAACAAAAAGATAAATAGCATTTTACTTCAAAAATGGAACTAACTCATTTACTGTATGTTGAAAATGCTCCACATTTTATAAGTGGAATAAGACACTCCAAGGTGTGGTTTATGGGCTGTTGAGAGCAGTTCCGAGGTGCTAAAGGCTTTTAGCAGCCCATAAACCACACCTCATCGTTTCTTATTCCTTACATAATGCACACCACCTATCTGTAGCATAACATCAATGTAGATGAAAGCACTGGATCATAAATTTCAAAGCACCTTGTTTAACTGCACATGACGTTCTACACCCTTAGCCTAATATACACGCTCCATAATTAAATTCTAACTGTTCACTTTTACTGTACTTATGATGTGAGGAGGACACAGTCTATTTACATTTAAAAAAAAAAAAAGGAAAAGTATAAAGAACTTGTAAATACTTTCAGACACATGAAATAACATATTGCATCCATTCTAAAAGGTGTTTCAAATCAGGTGATGGGTAAATGTCCTAGGGCTTTAGAACATGGGGGGGTGATCATAAAGCACCCAGATTTGTCCACAGCCCATGGCCTAAAGTTAGCTAGATTTGCTTCCCAATTTTTTTCCTATTTCTTGTTCTTTGGCTGTCTTACTAATTTTTCCAGCATAGTCCCTGTATGTAGTTTACAGCCTGGATCCAAAACTAACATAAGAAACTGTTTACATAACACTCCCCTTTTCTCTTCTAACGTTTCTAACCCCAAGCTAATTCTCCTCATCATGTAAAACTTTTCATTAACTATAATGCTAGTTGCCTTTCTCTGAAGTGACTCTGTCATCTCACTAGCGTATTTTTTCTTCATTAACCCTGAATGCCACACTGGGCATGCACTTTCTGTACATGGCCTGACTAATGTTTTGTAAAACAGAAGACGTTCTTGTTTCGATAGCACTGCTCTTTTTAACGATGACAAAAAGTAAATCCTTTTACTAGTCTTTTTACTTATTTTCTTCAACTTTCGGTCTCCATTTCAAATCGTCCAACATTATTAGACCTGAAAACTTAGTATTAGAAATTGTATCCAGTCCCTCACTGTTCATTTGAAACTGTACTTGCTCCAGGTCTTTACCAAAAGTTGTTGACACAATCTGAGTGTTTTTTGTTATTATTCCTCATCATGTTTTCATAGGCCTACCTCTCCATATAATTTACTGTAAGTCTTGCTGCAGACTGCTCCATATTTCCTTATGGCTATCGTACAAGGTGGTATCATCCACCTAAATAACATGTTTTCCTACTGTCTCCTAATCCTTAATCATAACTAAAAATAATTGGCCAACCCACCGGTGCAGTGGTAGGGCTTCTACTTGTGACGCTAACGTCCCAGATTCGGGAACGACCCAAGGAGTTGGAGGGTTGGCCGGGGGGAGGGTGGCTGAGCGCCTGGCGCGTGACTGCCCTCTGGCGGACTCTGGAGGGGAGCAGCCACCGGAGCCTATTTTGCAAGGAGGCGTGCTGGACATTGGTGCTTCAGTGCCCCACATCATTGCACGCCACACCTCCTGTGGGGAAAAGCATCTGAAAAATGCCGGCTGTGAGAATGACATCCCACTACACCTGCCCATGGCACGCAGCTGGTGACAGAGTTCAGTAGTTCCGTGGGGTCCGGCCCAACCCCGTGGACCCACCTTGGGCAAGCCAGGCAGGAATACCAGCAGAAGGGGTCTACTGGGAACCTAGTTCAGA
This sequence comes from Neoceratodus forsteri, assembly GCA_016271365.2. Lineage (NCBI taxonomy): Eukaryota > Metazoa > Chordata > Ceratodontiformes > Ceratodontidae > Neoceratodus > Neoceratodus forsteri. Next base: position 143,498,880 of record JADMNL010000024.1, read on the forward strand.
TTCCATCTGAGGCATGCCCACTCGGTGGCCCTGCCCTGCAGGGCAAGCCTGGGAGGATCATCACCTGAGGGAAGTCCCAGGAGGATGAGCACCTCCAAAAAAAAATAATGGGGGCCTGCCCGTTCTCGCAGCGGTAGCACTACCGCTTGTGATGGTGGTGACCTGAGTTCTGGAATGAGCTTGGGTCATGGGGGAAACAGGCCAGAGGAGGACTGAGCGTCCCAGAGGGTGCTCGCCTCCTCCGGGGAGGGAGGATTCCATCCTCCACCGTGATACTGCCACCTGGGTGACCACAGATGGTAGTGTGGCTGGAGGGCCGAGGGGAGGACAGGGTTGTCACTGACGTCAATGGGTGACATGCGCAGAGGCGGTGTGAGGCTTGCATTGACATCCACATAGCCAGCGTCTCCAGGGGAGATGGGAGGAACAAGAACTGGCCCCAGCACCTCTGCGATGATGGCCGCGGTACATCCAAGATCTCTGCCTCCCTAAGCACACGGCACCACCTGATGAAATGCAAGAACTCTGGGGTTAAACCCTGACCCTGCATTGGGGGGGTATATCCAACTTTTAATGGAGGTAGGGGACTATGGCTGGGGGGGGGGCTGAGATATCGGGAGGTGGCTGGCAGGTCCAGAGACATAGGGTCTGGAGAAAGAAGGGGGCCGGAAAAAAATAATGGGCATAATTTTGTTTTCACTTGTGGGACCCCATTCCTTCACTTGAGACCATTCATATCTTTCTCCCCAAAACATAACACTCTGTTCCCTACTCTGGAAAAGGAAAAAAAAAAAACACCTATCCGCCTAATCAGAGTTGGGTGTACTTCTAAATCAAATAATTTCAGAACTACTGTATTATGATTTTGTAGCAAAAAGGAGTGTGACACAGCATCTGGGAAATGGGTGTACCTCGCCCAATAAATGTTCAGTTTGTGTACGCCTGGTTAGCCGGCACCAGCCTAAACTCATGACCACAAGAACATAAGGCTCACAGCAATAAAAGGAATGCAAAACTTGTTACCTCAATCGGTGCTGGTTCTATATTGGTATCAGAACAGATAATGTGGCAGACCATCCCATATCCACAGTAACTGGACCTCGTAACATGGAAACAAATGGTAAACTGGCATGTGTGTCAAATGCCATAATAGCAAACTAGCCTGGCATGTTTCACGCCAAAGCACTTTCTCCGATGCAAATGCTGTTTTACTGAGGGGTTGTGTGAAATTCTATTTTTTTTTTTTTTTTTAATAACTACTAGTGACACCCTGTCACCTTCTCTTCCCATCCAGGTGGAGGTCCCACAGGGCTCTATCCTAGGCCCCATACTTTCTTCCATCTTCCACAATGACCTCCCCTCTGCCAGCTCACATATACCCATGTATGCAGATGACAGTCATTTAGGCCCTGTACACATTAGAGCTGAAGATTTGCACCGGTTTAAAAAATGTTTTAAAAATGTTTTTAAACTCACCACATCAGCCCGTCCAGGTCAGTCTTCAACCGAGTTTTAACTCTGTTATACCACAGCCGACTCCCGTCTGCATCTGCCTCCAGTAACGTGTTTTAAAACTGGTTCTCCACGACCCTTGACACGCTTCCTGGAGGAGCAACATGCAGACACCTGTCCACACTACAGGGTAACACGCTTTCTCTCATAAAACCGTTTTTAAAAACAGACTTGAGACTAGCTCGCAGCAGGGTTTAAGCACGGTTTCCTGACACGCTTTGAACACAATGCTTAAATGCAGACGGAAAATAGAAGGCGCTTAGTTAAACGCTTTTAAGCACCTTAAAACATTTTAACTAGCCGGATGTGTACAGGGCCTTATAGTTCTGGCATTCTACCACAGATGTGGATGGTCTGCTACAGCTAGACTTCCACAACGTTTTACGATGATTTCAGTCTAACCAGCTTCGTGTCAATATTTAAAAAAAAAAAAAAAATGTATCCATGACCTTTTGCACCAGCCAAAAACTGGCCAGGCTCTCATCTGTGCCCAGTTTTTCCACCTTGGATGGCTTCCCACTTGAAGTGGTTCCCTTCTTCAAGTACTTTAGCGTTTGGCTTGACAGCAAGCTCGATTTCTCTGTCCACATCAGTGCCATCCTTGCCCAGCTCCATCCTAAACTTGGTGCCTTCTACCCAAAAAAAAAAGATTGTTTCTCCCTTCCAGTCTGCAGAGAGCTTGTCACCAAAATGGTGCTCTCTGTCTTTAATTACACGGATGTGGTCTATGGGTCTGCCCCCTCCACCTCCCTGGCCAGACTGGAAATCCTCTTTAACTCTTTCTGTCACTTTGCAACCAATTCACCCTCTCAAGCTCATCACTGCTCACTTTACTCATCCCTGTCCATTCTGCCTCTTCCATCTCATCACCAGTTGCACTGTGCCTTCTTCATAGCTTGGTTTAGGTCACTTCTGTCCTATCTGTTATCACTCTTCTTCATTGTTCCCTCCACTTTAGGGACCATTGCACCTTTGCCTTGCTACGTTCCCACACCTCTGCTGGTCAGTCAGGCTTTGCCTATTGTCGCTCCTTATTTTTTTTATATATAAAAAAATAAAATATAAGAAGGGTTGTACCGTGAGATATTTTTAGTCACCTTGGGTGTGTGGAAAAACTTTCAGTATACTCCTTCTTGTACATTATTATCTATACAATTCATTTCTTGTGGACATTTGAGTTTGTGTTGCATGTCACCCCATGTATAACAGTATGGACCATTTTATAAAATCTCTCTTTTTTTTTTTGGCAAATGTAGTCAGTTGGAGACACGTGTTGGATGTTTCATTTCGGACAGTGAAGCAAGTCCCATGATGAAACTAAGGGCAGCCAGATGCTGCACTGGTCTTTTTGACCCATCCCCATGTGTTTATGCAGGCTAGCTCAAGGTAGATGAAAACAATTATACAGTGGGGTACAAGATTACAGTACCCTGATTGGGCGACTGATACTTTATGCCATGGGGTAATTTCTGCATAACCATTGCATAAAGTAGCAGCTGACAGCACACAAAAAGTAAAAAAACAAATCACTACACCCTCCCCAGCGTTCCAAACCACAACTGTAAATGCTGCTCCCAGTAACACACTGCACTGAACCCTATGGGATTTTTAAATCTGCTGTTAAATTTCCAATTTAGCACAGCATAGCTGTTGGATCTCCCACCGCAATGTAGTCAGTGTGTTTTGTTTGCTTTTCTAAATTCGGGTTGGGCGCATGACATTAGGCTTCAGGTACCTATATCGTCAGGCAGCTCAGTTAGTTTTCGGTATGGTTGGGAGGGAAGACAGGCACTTGAGGAGACATCGACAATCGCAAGTCATGCACATTAGCTCCTGATCAAGTGGACAGTGGTGACACATCCTTTCTGCTGTGCTCACCTCACATTGCGCTAACACTGCCTCTTTTTTCACTCACTCTCTCTTAAGATTTTGCAGCTAAAAAAAATGGTGGGGGAGGCTTCTTTCACATTCAACCTAGCAAAACGGCACTGTTTGACAAGGGAGGAAGGACGCTACTATAAAAATCAATAAAAAAAACACTTAATTTTTTTTCTTTTTAAAAAAAAAAAAAAGGCATTTTATTTTTTAAACCTTTACTTCCTACCAACTGTATAATCACAGTAATTTCCAAGTTGCAGGTTATACTGGGATTTACCCATTTCTGCTGTGGTTTAGTCACTACATCTTCGGCTTTGTAACCCGAACCACACCTGGTGTGGGTAAATCCCAGTCTAACATACAAAAAAAAAAAAAACGGCACACGCACCATGCTGGAAGAATACTTTTTATTGCAGCACATACCCCCAGTCGTGCAAACACCCCTACGTAGTGCCTTTGCAGAAAGCCAGTTCTCCTGTGTTTGCACAATAACTGGTACGCTTGCACAAAAGTGAAGTATTTATTTCTTCCAGCATGGTGCGTGTGCTGCTTTGTTGTTTTTGTAGATTGTAAGGTTTGATTAAGTGCAGTGGCACCTTTAGTAACGGTCGCTCTGCGCAGTCTTTGTTTTGTTAAATCCCAGCCCAACCCACACCCAGTCATGGATTGTTGCTTAATTATACAATAGAAACTTCATTGGTTGAGACCTGTTGTGAAACTCGGCACGTAACAGCAGGGAAATAGTTCCAGTCACAGACCTTGTAACATAATACATCACTACACTGCCATTCTCTTAAGAGAAGCTTACCTTGGATGGCTTAGTCACAGCATACCAGGCATTCTGAGATTAATATAGTTATTTAATTGTTAAAGTTTTTAAACCTGCTAACTTATTAACATTTAACCTGTTAACTTAAAGTTGGGGCTGTTTTTTCCTCAAATAAGTTCTATTGGGGGAGGAGTTGTCGAATAGAAGTAGTACACTCCAGGGTGTAGTACACTCCAGGGTGTATCATATGATGTGAAACCATTGCTTCTCGGGAGTATACCGTACCCTGTTGTGTGTTATTGGTTAAATAAGGGTGGTATACTCTGAGGCTGAGGTGCTGGAAACACCTCTGTTGAAAGGCAGCACAATACCCCGAAGCTTTGCATCTAAAAACATGACAATTTGTCAAGGGGCCAAGCTCGTGTTAGAGACAGCATCTTGTATATGTGGATGGGTGAGATGGGAACGACTGCTTGTACCTAGCCTTACAGCTCAAAGAACAGGAGTGCTGTTTGGTAAAATGACTTGACTAAGGCCATGCACGGAGCCAGTGAGTAAACTGGGATTTAGTATCAGAAACTCTTGGCTCACAGCAACCCTTGTTCTGTTAAACAACACCATCTGACACAAGGATTCTGGTTACAGTTCTGTTTTTTAAACAGTATGTCTCCTGTGTTCACTGCATGATGCTTCCTCCTAACCAGAATTCTTGTTACTGTATTTGAGTCCTGTATTGGGTGGTGGTTGGTGGGGGTATCAAGTCATGGAGAGTTGCTTTTGCTAATTTTCTTTTGTCTCTTCCCCCACCATGGCTGTCAGTGCTGTTACAGGGTGAAGGTGGCGGACAGTTGCTCAATGCCCTGCAGTCTATGGGCTTCAGCTACACAATTGAGAGTCGGTGTATTCCCCGCAGCATCACATGGAGCAGGACAACTGTGCTTACTCAGGTAAGGGTATCTTTAATGTTGTCTGTAGATATCAGAAGCAGAAAGGATGGAAGGGCAGGAGTAGTGTATTTTTCCCCTCTGCCCAGCCACCTGTCCTTGCAGTGATATACCCTGAATCAGATTTTACCCTGCATCAGGCCAAGGTCTTCATTCTGACAGTGACTGGCTATTTTTCTCCCCATTCTTCCATCTGTCCTGTGGTTTGAGCAGTAGCCACTCCGGCATTGTGTGACCACAGCATACTGTCGAGGGAGCAAGCACACTGGCCCTCCTGTTGATGTCAGTGTGGCACCTGGAACAAGCCGCCAGCCCTCCCTGGGCAGAGTGGATTTTAGCGCAGCAGCTGCTCCCGCCCATGGCTGTCCCTGAGTGCATCCCAGTGTCAGGTCACAGACATAGCAGTGCCACATGCTGCCACTGGGCCATTAGTGGGCCCAGGCATTTGGTTTTATGTAGCACCTTGGCTTTAGCTGTTATCCCAAAGTGCTTTACAAGCTACAAATGGTCCCAGCAGTTATTAGGAATGCACATGCAGAGGAACTGAGATTGAGGGAGGTTAAAGCAGCAGGTTTAAAGATTTATTTTTTATACCTCCTCATGCCCTCTTTTTTTTTTTTTTTTTCCACTTAATTTTCACCAAGGCCCCTGTTCATGGAGCAGTGACTTTGATTGGGCCCAAACAGACCTCTAAAAGTGTGTGTGTGTGGGGGTGGGGTGCGCCTGTTCCAGAAAGCGGAAGGGATCAGGCAGCCAGGTCTTTGGAGTCCATTTACTATCCCTTCCTTTACTAAATTTCTGCAGAACTCTTTTTAAGTTGCCTACTGAGTCAGTATTACAGTAAGCCAGCTCTAGGGGCTTTGGAGGTGGTACTGAAATTGGTGCTCTTTTTTGGAGGGGGGGGTAAATATGTTTGCCTCTATTTCACGGGCCCTGGTGCTTCTCTCTTTTTAGACCTGTGAACAGTCCGTACCTCTTCCCACTGACTCAAAGCTACCACCGACGCATGCTTCATAATTTCCAGGGTTGCCCCTGATCTCTGGGATCTGGATTTATCCCTTCGGGGGCTTCTACTCTACTGCTGACAAAGAGGTTGGAGAAGTGCCTTTTGAGTCTGAGAAACCAGGGCTAGGGAGCGTCCACATCTTCGAGGAGGGTCTGGTGGCGTGGGGGCTCAGGCACATGGAGGCCATCATCCAAAGTAACCAAACTGGCTGAGTTTTGTGTTTTCGTGGCCCCACCTCCCTCAAGGTGCATCTGTAACAGTGTCCTGGCACAGCAGTGCACTTAATATATGGTTACCCACATCACATAATCTACCACAAGCCTACTACTTGGAGTCCTGTAAGCAGACATCACTGAACCCTCCCCAAAAGGAGAACATCCGTGGATGTGCTTTCGCCCTCCCTGCCAGCCTTGGCTCCTGATGTACTGTGCTCAAGGTGTGAACCTGGATCGTTATCGTGCTGAGTGGGTACTGCACCACTCAGTGCCATGGAGCTGGTTCCAAAAGTAGTGCTCTTTAATGACACCTCAGGAAGCTCAAGCAGAGAGAGAACAAGGAGGAGGTTAAGCACTGGGTGGTGTAGTGAAGATCTCACAGCACGAATGTGGTGCTGGTGGAATTCATAACTGGGTTTCCTGGACACAGCCTTGCAATCTAACCACTAGGTTACATTGTCTACTCAAAGGGCCATTTGGGGGTAAATTGTCAAACATCCACTTAGGACATGCAGGCAGAACTGGCTGACTGGAAGTTATTTCTTTTAGGCAGGGTGTCGTGTGACCTGTGTAGCGTAGCCACTGTAGTTGTTCGGTCACTCTAAATATGTTGTGGTGGCCAGAGGCTATAAAATCGCAGCATAAGACTCTGATATCTGCATATCTTCTGCACCTGCAGCAACTTGAGATGCAGAAGTAAGGTGTGGCATGCCATAGATGGGCTGGGGGCGATCTATGACAGACATTTGACTATTGCTTGTTGCCAGCTCGGTCTACTAACTGCTGTGGCTCAACAATGTAGAAAATCAATGCAGAAAACTTTAAATTTGGTCCTGGCACTCCACTACTCCCCCACCCCACCACCTCTGTTTTTTATTCTGAGATTCCCAAAGTACTACAGTTTAGAAACAGATATGTAGGTGTTGCACAGTATGGTAATCACAGGCACAGTAGTTATGCAGTGGAAGTGCTTAGACAATAGAGCTAGCACCTCTAGATTTGCAGATGGGGAACTGTCATTTCTAAGTGGTGGAACTCCTGTTGGTATTCAGTGGTGAAAGATAACAGAAGTGCAAGAACTCATACAATTTTGTAAGAGGAGGGGTATGTTGGGGTACATGCCCCCTGTAGTCCCCATCCCTCTCTTCAACAAATGCCAGCTCTAGAAGGGGGAAGCCAAGCAAATAGTTTTGCTGCCCTTCACAGGAAACCAGTGGGCCCTGTAAAAAGGCCAGCAGGGTGTTGGATTGATTGGCGATCACATCCAAGAGCACAGGAAAAAAAGTGGTTGTTGCAGAGTTAAAGTGGGAAAAAGCTGGAGATTCATTCTGAAGAGAGCTGGAATGACCCTCTCCACTCTGTGGGTAAAATGGGTATCTAACTGTAAAGAGAACAGCTTATTGTGGTTGTAGTAAGCTTGCTGCATTTTTAATTTGTTTAGATCAGCTTTATCTTAGAGAGTGTGTAATTTTCCCCAAACTTTCAAAAATGGTGTTTGTGCGTTTTGAGTGTTCCCTATCTGCTTTAGCTGCCATGCTGTCGGACAAGGGGATAATGAGTTCCTCTGCAAGGTTCCTGCCACATTGAACCCCTTCGTTAGATGCAGTAAGACAAAGTAAGGCCAAAGTGTAGGACAGTCCATAAGGTTCACCTTCTCTCTATCCTATTAGCAATAATCCCAAATGCATTTCCCTTTCAGGTATCTGGACAGTAACATTTTCTTTTAACTAGCCTGTCTGACTTGTGACAAAAGCAGCATTTTAGTAAGTAAAAAATGGTAATATTAAATGCATGCTGAAAATAGAAAATTGAGTTAGAATAGACGTTTCAACTATATGCCTTCTTCAGGAATTCTCTAAAAGAATAAAAAGCAAAGTTAGTGGAGAGATAAGGGGAAATAAGGGATATATAACATAGGGGGAGGCTGTAGGAGAAAGTGATAATAGGCAAGGTACCTAGAGCATCCCCCATTTTCTTTCCAGACATATCCCTTTTTTTTTTTTTTGAGGTTGCTTAAATGGTGTTACAAAGATCTGATTCCCTCCACCCTCCTGTAGCAGAAAGCTGTGAAAGAAAAAGGAACTGAGGGCTAGTAGATTGAGAGCACTTGGATAGGAGGAATTGTAATGCAATTTGATGTTCTATCAGCCTTATTAAAAAAAGGCTTGTCTGTATAGGGATGATCGTGCTGCTCAAAAGAGTGAGAAGGGCAGTTCCTGGCAGCCACATGTAGTGCACAGAGAGCAGAGGCACGCGCATGCGAGTGTGCAATCCAGTGACATCACGCCGCTACAGGTACTGTCCCTGTGTCTAGATCTGGCGTGTTCCCTGTGGTATTTCTGTTCCCTGTCTGGCTTGTTCTGTGTTGATTGGCCCATCTGAACCCCCCCGACCAGGAAATCGGGTGCTGGACCCTCCCCCCAACCCTACCGGGTCATAATGTCATACGCTTAATAGCATACGACATATGGCTAAGCGGGTACAACGTAGTCTGTAACCGCTAATGGTGCAATACCGCGTAATCAGGGACACTGGTTTACCGCGATTGAGAAAAGGCAGATTCTGTTTCACAGACTTAAAAAAAAAAAAAAAAAAAAAGTTACTGCAACGTGTCAGCAATGCCAAAATAGTTTTTTAACGGTGTTTTGTGTTGACACATATTTCACTATTTTTGTACTCCACTAGCATGCATTTTAGCTATTTTGACAACTACTATTGTAGATCAGCCCTTGTACCCATTAAAAGCACTTGTAATATGGCATACGGATGAACTCAATCATTACCTCCATTTGCTTTGTCTCCTATATGTACTGTATACAGTCCTTCCACCGTTATCCATCCCTGACCACCTCAATAATTCACATATACATTTTGAGCATGTATATCATATGTGTACGTGTCAGTTTGTCCTCTTTGAATTCTGTAGTGCCCCCTTCCACCCAGATAATGTTGAATCCATCCTTCTTTCAATGTGCAGGCCTTGCCCTTTACCAGTCACCATCCGATTGATTGATTAAAGAATATATACTGAATACACTGAAATGACAAACTTCAAAATTGTAAGAAAAATGTGCAAAAAGATTAACGTGCAAAACTGTGCAACAAATCAGTGATCTTCAACTAAACACATTAAAATAGTGTTCAGAAACAAATAGTGCAATTCGCCAGCTAAACTGAAACCTATAAATTAAGATGTGCAAATGTGTAATGTTTATAAATGTGCAAAAAATTATGTACAAAACTTACAACAAAACAGTGATCTTCAGCTTAAAGAAATAGAAACAGATACAAACAGCGCAATTCACCAGCTAAACTGAAACCTATAACTAAAATAAGTGTGCAGATGTGTTATATGCAGACTGCTGGAAATTACGTAAAAGTACACATGAGCTGCTGTCAAAACCTATGTAAATATACACACACATACAAGAGTAGCCTAGGATACAAAACACTGCACCAAAAATCGTAAAATACAATTGTCTGTATAAATAAGCAACAAGTGGAAATAAAATAAAGAAGTGTGTTGCAACTGAGGCATAGCCTGCTTAAAGCGTTAGCAAACTGGGATTAGACAGAATAGGGAGAATGGTGGAGAGAGAGTTGGGTGGGAGCTGAGGTTGGTGCTACACCTGGGTACCAATAATCTGCCAAACCAACTGGTTGAGACTGAAGAATGTCTGCAGACTTGGGGACAGAGGGATAACACACACACAGCCTCCCTCGCCATTTCCAAAATCCTCCTTGTGTGAGACAGGCATGGATGCAGGATTGGATAAGGACTGTTGAAATAGTTTGCTTAAGGGTTGGAGTTCCATGGGGTGCCATTTTTAGTATGGGACTGGGTGGGACTTCCGGCACCGAAGACTCTACACAAGCCTCAATATAGTTGTCAACCTCAGTAGTAGGGAAGCAGATTACTGATCAAAAAGGACCTTCGACTACCTAGGACATCAGGTTACCTAGACAGCAACAGGCTCCGGAATAGTAAACAGCACAGAAAATGAAATAAAACTGAATTTAAACTTGTACACCTAGGACAATATGTACAAAACCATGACAACGCCCAGAAAACATTTTCACTTATTATACATTAGCATAGACAATGTCTCCAAATTGCCCACCAACAAGTTCCTTTGTTGATCTGTGTGGATTTGCCCATACACAGAGAACGAGAGTTCCACATCCGCACTGGAGACAGGTACCCAGATTGCTTGTTGTGCTGCTCTGGCTAGTACTGGTGTACAGCTGGAAATCCCTGTTCAGTTCAGCGAGATTATGTGGGTCCAAAATCTGACAGCTTTTAAAGAACAGACCTGAAGGATTGGAATCCAAGTGCTTTACCAGTTTTGCCAGTGTTAAGGAAAATGTTTTTTGGAAAAATGCCACTTGTTCCTGCTTGACCCGTTGCCTTAAATTGCTGAGAATCTTATCGGTTCTTTCACCGAATTGTCCAGTTTTGTGCATTCCTGTCTCAAAGCGCTTACGGATTTTGTTTAGTGTGTCATATATTGAGCCAAGGGCTTTTCCTTCGACTGCAGCAATTCTATGGTCTCCATGAGGTCTGTGCAGTTTTCCGCAATGAATGTTGTGTGCAACTGTAGCTCTGAGAACCACTCCTCAAATAGTTTCTGCAATGATTTTATGGAGTTTGCATCACTCGAATCATCTTAAAAGAATTCTCTAAGATGCTATAGGTGGATTGAGTAGTATTTGACAGTCTCAAACCAAGTGTTCCAGCGAGTAAGGACAGAAACTGGTGGCAATGTTTGTTTCTCTACTCCCCTCTCCTCCAGAAATGCAATATATTCCCTCTTTCGTTTTGGGGACTACTGGAAAGCATACTTGATTTGGGCAACCAGCTTGTTTGCCAGTTCAAAATGATTGATTCATGTGTCACCTACTAGGGCTAACACATGTGCCCAACAAGTAACATGAATAATGTGGTCTCCGATTATGCCTTTAATAGCATCATTAAAGCATTTGATCATATAGCGTGCATTATCACTCACAAATGCAGTCACTTGCTCCATTCCTATTTCATACTTCTGCAGTGTCTTCATAACAGCTTGCGCAACTGTAGAGTGCATTACTGCAGTCAGCTCTGTTGTGTTGGCAGTATAAGACCTGCCACCCTCCATCACGAAAATAATGTTCAGCATGCAGCGAGAGTCTGCATCGGTTGATTCATCGCACATGACTGTAAGAGTCTTCCCTCTTACAATCTGAGTAAGGGACTCTTCCATTTGCTTTTTTAGTCTTGGCAAGTAGTTTTGACGCAGTGTGTCTGCCTTTGGAAGTGCTCCGATTCCTTTTACGTACTTTGCTATGTAATCTCACAGACAGGGCTGATTCAGCTTTTCAAATGGAATGTTGGCACCACACCAGGCCTTCAAAGTGTCCATTACAATTTCCTCACGAGCAGCTGCTGCAGAAGTCGTAGCACCAAAACTAGTATGCAGAGTTGTCTGTCTGGCATTTGTGTCATTCTTTAGTCGTCAATTTTTTGTATACTTTTTGCTTTTGCGATGATCTACCACAGTATCCTTCCGAATGTAGTCAACTGTGTGGTCACAGAAGCGAAAGGACATTTTTCCTCCTCCTTCGTGCATGCCATAAGCTCTGGATTGTACTGCACGTTTCTTTGCAGTGACACTACTGATCTTTGCCATTTTCTGTGGTGGTTGGGATGCCATTTTTCCACGTAGTACTTATCTCCAAAGAACTACAAGTGAAGCACAGTTTAAAAAAAAATTAAACTAAGCTGTACAAAGGTGCAGCATAAGATTAAGATGTTGTACATGTTTTAAAGTAATTCAAAGATATTTCAAATTGCACATCTAGACTGATTAGAAGGTACCGAGTAAAGTCTGAGAAACTTGTAATCGGAGATCAGATGCATGAACGATTTCTACATCAGTACCTACAGACAAGACACAAATTGTGTAATTGTGGGCCCATGGATGAATGAATCAAATGGAGCAGCTACAGAACAAGCTGACAACAGATATTTGTAAGACATCAATGTCATTTAATTACAGGCCACCATGGATGACAGCTAAGAGAGGCAGCTACAGCTGCTGGCCCTAGAAGGTCACAAAATGAAGCTCACTCACCAGCCACCTCCATTGATAAGACGATCAAGGGGATCAGCTACAGAAGCTGGCCCGGGACAGTTCCAAACAGACATTACATCACCTGCAACCTCCATGAATAAGACAAGCAAGGGGATCGGCTACAGAAGCTGGCCCGGGACAGTTCCAAACAGAGATTACATCACCTGCAACCTCCATGAATAAGACAATCAGGGGGATCAGCTACAGAAGCTGGCCCGGGACAGTTCCAAACAGACATTACATCACCTGCAACCTCCATGAATAAGACAAGCAAGGGGATCGGCTACAGAAGCTGGCCCGGGACAGTTCCAAACAGACAGTACATCACGTGCGACCTCTACGAATAAGACAATCAGGGGGATCAGCTACAGAAGCTGGCCCAGTACAGTTCCAAATATTGCGTATTATAAACAAATGCAAATCTAAAGTGCTCCAAAGACACAGCTTCGTGTGTCAGGGGCTTACCTACAGAATCCAGTGGTCTGTTTTGCTCTGAACTGGTGGTAATCCATAGTCGCTAATGCTGAAATGTGTGGCCGACATATAAACAAACCCCTGGCTCCTCTTTAAACCCCCCACCGCAGTAGCACCCTAAGATGGTGGCTTCAATAAGGTAACCTCATACATACTTTATCCTTAAGACCCCATTCAGTCTGCATTGTCATGTCGGAGCTCTGTCGCTCAGATGATGTAATTGCGTACTGACGTTGCCGCCATCTTAGGGTGCTGCTGTGGTGGGGGTTTAAAGAGGAGCCAGAGGTTTGTTAATATGTTGGCCATGCATTTCAGCATTAGCAACTATGGACTACCACTAGTTCAGAGCAAAATGGACCACTGAATTCAGTAGGTAAGCTCCTGACACACGAGGCTGTGTTTTTGGAGCGCTTTTGATTACATCTTGTTTATGAGTCCTTTAAACATGACTGGGTCAATCATAAGGGAACCTTAGAGGTGCAAAGAGGAGATAAAAGCTATTGACCAGATAATGTCAGAGGCCACAAACGAGGTGTGGGGTTAACAGGCAGACTAGACGTGCCTAGCGGTTCTTGTTTGCCAACAACTTCTATGTTAATGTTTATGTAAAGACTCTCTTCTGTGTGCAGGTGAGTGTCCAATTTCTACAACACTGACTTTTCTAAATATAGACTGTACCTTTCTGAAAGCGACTTCTAGTAGCAAGTCACACGCAGACAAACTATCTTTCTGACAGAAGGATGCGGATGGGATGATGGCGCCTTACAGTAGCAGCTCACAAGCAGCAGCAATTCGAAGACCTAGAAGAAGAATCAGCATTTATATAGCGCTTTTCATACACAGTATTCCAAAGCGCTTTACAAGCAATGCTAGACTGGTAGTGAAGTGACTGAATGTGTGGTGGCGGCCATATTGCACATCATCACCCACACACAGCCTGGATAATTGCATGAACCGGTTTATGGGAAGGGCAGTGTTGGCTAGGACACCGGGAATGTTCCCTGCTCTTTGCGAAGAGTGCCCTGGGTTCTTTTACTACCACCTGGACACCCATCAGGACAACACCAGGATGGGCTGGAGGGACCTCAGTTTAATGTCTCATCCGAAGGACAGCACACCCCAGCAGTACAGCACCCCCCAATACTGCACTCGGATGCCAGCGATTTTTAGGTGCAAGTCCAATCCCGGTGTGGGACGAGAACCCATGACCTTCTAGTCCAGAGGCGGCTGTGCTACCAACTGAGCCACACTGACACCAGCAGAAGAGAATATAAATAATTATCCAAAGGAAACAGATCACACAGATAGATGCACAGGATTTGTATAAGCCACAAAGCATTACCATAGTCTACTGTACCTTAGAAAAATGAGAAGGAGCAGCAGATCTCGTTCAGCACCACTTATAAGACCTAAACACATCATTTTAAAATTAATACAGCATCACCTCTTGAAAGACACACACACAAACATCAGTCAACACGAGAATGTATTAATGCCACCTAGTTAGATATTTAAGCTTATCTGCCTTCCCCACCCGAGCCAGAACCTGAACTTCTGGCTAAGGTGATATCGATAGCCATATTTGGATCCAGCTTCCCTAAAAGTCAAGCACTTTCAAGCAGAGTTCCATGGAGGTAGGGCCCTATTGTAGTGGCTGAGCTTGCCACCCACACTCCCCTGCACCCTTCTCATTACCATCCACCTGAAAAACATACCTTTGTGCCAAACCATGGCTAGGATAAATGTTTACAGTGGCAGACCCCCATACATTTGTCATGAAGGGCTCTGGGTAAACATAGCGGGTTGTATCAACACAACCCACTGCCATTGTGGGAGATGCAGAATTCTTAAGGACTGACACCATGGCACTATGGACCAAGTGTCCAGTCAGGGTTGGAGGCTCTATCCCTGCAAGTACCTTTGCTGTATCATTGTAATCTTCACTGATGGTGGAGCCTTGTCTCGGCAGCCTTACTTGCCGGTAACTCTCCAGTCACCAAATACTACCTTGAATAGCTATCGTTCTAGGGATGTGGCTATGTTCCAATCCACACTTATTGGCAGGTTCCTTGCCACTTTAAATCTTGCTGGAAAGTCTTCAGGCTGGCTCCTCCCACCTACCCGGGTGGTAAAACTCTCGGCTCCGCCCCATGACGCCAGATCTTCCTTACCGCTTGGAAGCTCAGGTTCTCTCCTTTGCGCTCTGTTTTAGGCCTAGATCCAAACTCTTGGGTTAATCTGAAACTTATTTAAGATTTACAAGACTCGGTCTGTATCTTCCTTGGCAGCTGCGATGGACAAGCCGACTCGGTTCGTAAATTGCCTATGGGCAGAAGATGTCCTGGATCGATCCATACGCCGCATGTGTTTATTATTGCCTTAGTACGGCCATGACTCACAGGCTTGTGAGTTGTGCAAATCCTTTTCGGCTTCGGTCTTGGAGGACCGCGCTGCCCAGTTACTGTTGGGGCGACCCGAAAAACTTTATCCTCTGGTTAAGTCTAAGGAGGCCCATTGGGCGGTGTCCGTGGCTGCGGGCTTGGTGGAACAGCTGGAGCAGATGATCGCCCTCGAGGAGGAGGAGGAGGCTCAGGCCGCATCATCATCATCCTCGGTCGCGGCATTTATCCCGCTCTCCTTGGAATCCTCCTACACAGCTGCTTTCAAGGAGCTTTGCCAATCCCTCTCCACCAAGGGAGAAGGCCCTTTGGGACATTCCTTTCGGTATAAAAAGAGGACCCCAAGGGTAAGTCCCACCATCGACGTTTGTGGGAGCGGGAGAGGTCCCCTTCCCCGGATAGTCGACACTCGACTTCGGTTGAGGTTGCGGCTAAGGCCACTGGCTTCACGGTGTCGCCGTCAGGTCAGCCGGCCGAGGCACCCGTTGATGCAGTCGAGATTTTTCTCGACCCTTCGGACGGGCTGTCGACCGGAGAAGCAGACAACCCTTCTTCACTGGTTCCCCCGGTGAAAACCGAGGACTTGCCTGTGCCTCCTGTGCCGGAGTCCCTGGTTAAGGTCCCTGAACCTAGGGAGGAGCGGGTTTCCCCCGGCCCCTCTCAGACCCACCCTCGGAAACCCGAAGGTCTCGGTCTTGGACCTCTTCTCAGTCCAGCCGATCCCGACGACATCAGCGATCTCGGTCTTGGCACCGTGGAAAGCGGCAGCGCCGCTCGTCTTCGTCCTCTTTGGAGGATAGGGTCCGGCGCAAATTGCGTCGGTGCGATGAGGAGCTAATGTGGCAACAGCTCCTTTTGACCGGGAATAGGCTGACTTCGTCATCTTCCCCGGCCATTAAGTGGCTGTCACTGGAGTGGCTGAAACAACCCCTCGTAGTGGTCGAGGAGCTGAAGCCGGCACTGGTTTTTCGGCCGAAACCAGCTGCACCACCCATTGTGGTGGAACCCTCGCCTCCACAACCTAAATTTGGGGCCCCGACCAAGGATTCTCGGTCGGGTCAAGGCTTGCCCCATCGGTTGTCGGTCACCCTCACTCCCGATTGACCTCGGCAGGTGGAGGGTGGCTCAGGTGCTCTGCAGCTGTTCGCAGGCTCCTCTGAGTCTGATGATGACTCCTCCTTGTTCTCCAGGCCGCTTGACTTGGAGTCCACTGGGGGTCAGTCAGTGGACGAGAGACCATCCTCGTTTCTGGGAATGCTTCGGCTCATCTCAGAGTCCACTGGGATGAAGCTCAAACCCATTTCAAAATGGGCCAAGTATCCCCTTATGGAGATACTGGACTGAGGGGATTCCCCCACGGAGGCCTTCCTGGTGGCCAAAGCCATTGTTGGCCCGACCCTGGCGCTATGGCAGCGACCAGCTTCTTGCCCAGCACCTTCGGCCAGGATGGCTCGGAAGTATGCTGTCCCCACCGGTTCACTCTCCGGTTTCTCGGAGCACACCTCTGCGGAGGGGCTCATGACTGATAGCGTTTTCCGGCGTTCCGGGAATGCTTGGGACGTGGACAAGCCTCCCAACAAGGAGTCCAAGAAGTTGGACTACCCAGGTGAAAGTTTATGCTGCTTCCTCCAGGGTCTTCGTCAGACCAACTTGGCCGTCCTGATGGCACACTTTTCACATGCCCTTTTGGGCTCCCTGGATGAGGTGATTCCTCATTTCCCAGCTGACCTCCAAACTATGATCAAGCAGGTGCAGGATCAGGGAAGGGCGGTGACCAAACAGCAGCTCCAGACCTCCCTGGACATCGCTGATTCATGTGCCTGGTCAGTAGCGGCTGCAGTGGCCATGCGCCGCAAAGCTTGACTGTGGATCTCTACTCTCACGGCAGATGCCCAGCACAAGCTGGCAGACGTTCCTTTCCTGGGTACCAACTTGTTCGGTCCCGGGGTTGAGGGGCATCTTCAGCGGATCGAGAAGTCGGATGCCACCTTGGACTCTGTCACATCTGCCCAGAAGGACAAAGGCCGCCAGCAGCAGCGTAAGCTCTTTCGTCCTTCAGCTCCTGCGGCACGTCCGGCCCAGCAACATCAGCATCAGGGCCAGCAGGCTCACACTTGGCACCCCAAAGCCAAGCCTGCCGCTTCCTCCAACAGGAAGCCGGGAGGGAAAGGTCCATGAGGTTCCTCGGCCGGTCCTTCCTCCAAGCCTGCCCAGTGACGGGTTGAGGGTGTCGCCCCCAACCGTCACTCCTCCCGAGTTCCCCATGGGGCGGCTCCGCCACTTCCTTTCTGCCTGGTCGCTATCACTATGGACCGCTGGATGTTGGAAGTAGCAGGCGAAGGGTCTGCCTCTGGAATTCAAGCAGTTCCCCTCCTCTCGAGCCGTCGCCCGCAGGGGCTCGAGCTCTGAAGCCTGTCTGTCAGCTCCATCGAGGCCGACATTGCCCTGCTCCTTCAGAAGGAGGTGATCAGGGAGGTGGCGGATCCTCCTTCAGACCCAGGGTTTGTGCCCAGGTACTTCCTGGTCCCGAAATGGACGTGGGGCTGGTGCCCCATTCTAGACCTCCACGACCTGAATAAGTTCCTAAGGTCTCAAACCTTCAGGATGGTCACTCTGACTCAGATCATCCAATCCTTGGAACGAGGCGTGTGGTTCTGTTCTCTGGACCTTCAGGACGCGTTCTTTCACGTCCCAATCCGTCCGTCCCACCAGCGATTCCTCCGCTTCAGAGCGGAGGGATCCCTTTACAAGTTCCGGGCCATGCCCTTCGGCCTCTCTCCAGCTCCTAGGGTCTTCAGCAAATGCATGGCAATGGTGACAGCATTCCTGCGGCACCAAAGGGTCTGGGTGTACCCTTACCTGGACGACTGGCTGATTGCAGCCTCCTCCAAGTCTGAGGTGGAGCAGTCCAGGGAGCTGGCCCTCCAGGTCTGCTCTCAGATTGGCCTCCTCATCAACCAGGCCAAATCGGAACTCGTGCCAACGCAGGTGATTCAGTTCATCGGGGCTGAGCTCGACTCTCTTCGAGCCAGAGCATGGCTCCTGGCGGACAGGTCCGAGGTTCTTTCCTCCTTTGCCCAGTCATTTCTAGTTGGGCAGTTGCACCCTGCCCCGGACTTCCTGGGCCTCAGGGCAGCCTGCACCAGCGTGGTCCTTAGGGCTCAGTGGCACATGCGTCCCCTGCAGTGGGGTCTGGCCCGCCAATGGTCACAGCGCTCCAGTCCTCAGGACCAGCCAGTGATGGTGACCCAGGAGATGGGGAACGCTCTCCAGTGGTGGATCGTTCCAGCTGATCTTCAGGAGGGTATCCCGTTTGTCCGCCCAGAGCCGACAGTCATTCTAACAACCGATGCCTCTCTCATGGGTTGGGGTGCCCATCTGGGGGAGCTCAGAGCGCACGGCCTCTGGTCCTCCCAGGAGTCTCGATGCCACATCAACCTGCTGGAGCTTCGAGCGGTCCGACTAGCTCTCGCCGCCTCCGCTCCGTTTGTACGGGGTCAAGTGGTCCAGGTCCAGACGGACAACACCACGACCATGTACTACCTAAACCGCCAGGGCAGGACGCGCTCCTTGCCTCTGTGCATGAAGCTCGCACTTGGTCTCCTCGTAAGCAGACACAGGAGGCGGATCTCCTAGCCATTCATGTGGTGGGAGCCTCCAACACTCTGGCCGATGCCCTAAGCCAGATAGGTGCTGCATCTCTCGAGTGGTCTCTCCTGCCGGAGGTAGTACACGATCTGTTCTCCCACTGGGGCACACGTCAGGTGGACCGGTTTGCCTCCAGGGACAATGCGAAGCTGAGGCTGTTTCATGCCCACCCCCCTCAGCAAGGCTCGCTGCAGGGGGATGCCTTCTCGAGGCCGTGGACCCCAGGCCTCTTCTACGCCTTTCCTCCATTTCCCTTGATCCACAAGGTGCTTCTCAAGGCAAGGAGGGACAAGGTGCAGCTGATTCTGGTAGCCCCAGACTGGCCCCGTCAGTTCTGGTATCCAGATCTCCTCAGCCTCCGCTCCAGACTCCCGAGACTGCTTCCAGCCCACCCGGACCTGATCTCAGTCACCCAGGGGAAGGTATTCCACCCGGACCTTCAATCCCTGCACCTAACAGCCTGGTTCCTGAGCTGCTAGAGTTCCAGGCCTTGGGTCTTTCCAACGAGGTCCTCAACGTTGTTGAGGCATCCCGTAAGGAGTCGACCAGAAAATGCTATGCCTTCAAATGGAAGAGATTCTCCATTTGGTGTCAGGATAAGGGGTTGGACCCTTCCTCCTGTTCCTTGGCCAGCATTCTGGACTACCTATGGTCCCTTTTTCAGCTGGGGCTTCGTCGACGACCCTTAAGGTGCACCTGGCAGCCATCTCTGCTTACTGGGCACGGGCCGGAAAGCAGTCGGTGGCGCAGGAGAAGGTGGTCGGGCGCTTTTTCAAAGGCCTTGATCACATTTGCAGTGTCAGTGGCTCAGTAGGTAGCACACTCGCCTCTGAGGCTGGGAGATTAGAGGGCTGTGGGTTCAGTTCCCACATCTGGCACTTGGGTTAATATCCTAGTACTGACACTGTAGTGCAGCATGAGAGGGGTGCTGCACTTCTGAGGTGCCGTCTTTCAGATGAGACATTAAACCGAGGTCCCATCTGCCTGGATTGGTGGTAGTTCAGGTGGATGTTAAAGATCCCATGGCACTTATCGAAAAGAGTAGGGGATTTCCCCGGTGTCCTGGCCAAATTTCCCTCATTCAGTAAAGATACCACCAACAGCTTAATCTGGTTCAAGGTCAGTTGGCATTCATCAGTATCCCCCTCCCCCGGGTCGTGCCTGAAAATAGGCAGGATTTGTGTAGTGCACTTACCCGGTCAACAAAAAGCTAAATAAAAAAATAAATAAAACATGTCCCCTCCTGTGTGAGAACCTCCACCTCCGTGGGCTCTACTGCTGGTATTGGCTAAGTTCATGGGCAAGCCATTCGAACCGATGCACAGGTGTGACATCTCTCACCTGTCGTGGAAGACCGCCTTCTTGGTGGCTATCACGTCCAAGAAGGATGGGAGAGCTCCAGATGCTTTCCATCGAGTCTCCTTATCTGGTCTTCCACAGGGACAAGGTTGTCCTGCCCCAACCCGAAATTTCTTCCGAAGGTGATGTCGGAGTTTCACCTTAACCAGGTGTTGACTCTGCCGGTGTTCTACCCCAGTCGCACCTCGGAGGCCAAATATAGGCTCCATACTCTGGACCCTAGAAGCGCGCTCTCTTATTATAAGAGCGGATGGCTGAAGTTCGGGGAGAGGTTCGCCAGCTGTTTGTCACCTACGCTGAAGCCGCACCTGGCAGACCTGCAGCCAAGCGGATGATTGGCAAGAGGGTCACCTCCTGCATAGATCTCTGCTGTAGGTTGGTGGGCATGGAGCCTCCCAGAGGAATAAGAGCTCATTCTAACCTCCATACAGCTACTTCGGTGGCTGCTTCCAGGGACGTCCCTATCCAGGAAATCTGCAGGGCTGCTACCGGGAAGTCAGCACACACCTTCATTACCCATTACGACATCGACCTTGAGTCACGCCGGGATGCTGGTTTTGGGACCTCGGTTCTCCAGTCCTTATTCCCTAAGTAGGGGGTGCGCGCCTTGCTTCCCTCCTCCCGGAGAACTGCTAGGGGTCTGCTAATAAGTGTGGATTGAACAACATATCCACGTCCCTAGAAATACAGGTTACTCACCTGTAACAGGAGTTCTAGGAGTAGTATATGTTGTTCATCCACACAACCCACCCGACCTCTCCGGCTTCGACACACAACCTGGCTTCCAGCGGGCTAGATCTGGCGTCATGGGGCGGAGCCGAGAGTTTTACCACCCGGGTGGGTGGGAGGAGCCAGCTTGAAGACCTTCCGGCAAGATTTAAAGTGGCAAGGAACCTGCCAATAAGTGTGGATGAACAACATAATCTACTCCTAGAACTCCTGTTACAGGTGAGTAACCTGTATTTTCCCTCCAACCAGACCAATAAGCCAAACCAGACAACCCTGATTACAACCCTGACCCAGAAAATTAAGCAGACATCCACCAACTTACTTTGAGTGGAGCAGTGGCACAATCGCAGGACATGATGCAGTTAGTCTGTCTGAGGTTCAGGCATCAGTCAACAGGCCAGGGCTGTGTGACAGCTGAACAGCAGTAAAGATCCGGTGCAGCGCACATCCTTGAAAGCGCTGAGCAGTGACTTAAATTTCCAACTCCAGGCAAAATGGCAAGAGTGGTTCTTCCTCAATCCTGTAAGTTAGACAGCAGCCAAGTCAGACAACTGCAGCACTGCAGCGCCAGTCGGGTGCAATGGTGGCAGTAGCAGCACTGTGGTCCCCAACCCACAGGCGTGGCAGCAGTAGCAGGTGTAGCACTGCAGCCCCCACCCCTCGGGTGTGGCGGCGGCAGCAGCAGGTGCATCTCTACAGCCCCCACTCCTCAGGTGTGATGGCAGTAGCAGCCAGAGCACTGCAGCCCCCACCCCTCAGGCATGACGGCAGCAAGTGCAGCCCCCACCCCTCAAGTGTGACAGCAGCAGCAGCCAGAGCACTGCAGTCCCCACCCCTCAGGTGTGATGGCAGCAGCAGCCAGAGGACTGCAGCCCCCTTCCCTCAGGCATGATGGCAGCAAGTGCAGCCCCCACTCCTCAGGTGTGATGGCAGCAGCAGCCAGAGCATTGCAGCCTCCACCCCTCAGGCACTGTGGCAGCAGGTGCATCACTGCAGGCCCCACCCCTCAAGTGTGACGGCAGCAGTAGCCAGAGCACTGCAGCCCCCATCCCTCAGGCATGACAGCAACAAGTGCAACCCCCACCCCTCAGGCGTGATGGCAGCAAGTGTAGCACCCACCCCTCAGGTGTGATGGCAGCAAGTGCTGCCCCCACCCCTCAGATGTAGCGGAGGCAGCAGGTGCAACACTGCAACCCCCACCCCTCAGGTTTGACAGCCACAGGGGTATCATGACAGTACCCACTCGATGCCATGTACCAAAGCTTGTCTGTCAGAGCTCAGACGTGAATTAAGCCGAACCACCAGACGCCAAGGTGGATTCCATCGGTTCAGTCCCTAACAGTTTGCCTGAATTGGTTAAGTATTTGTAAACAAAGTACATGCAATTAAAAAAAACACAAGGTGATTAATGAGGATGTTAATGGAAAGATACAGATTCACAATCTCTCACAAGTAATAAACTAATCAGAAATTGCACCCACCGTAAACTGGGCACTTGCTGACTTGGTCTTCATGAAAATGGAGCCTCTTAGTTTTCATGTCAGAGTTTAACCTCATGAAAGGAGTTCTACCTGCAGAGGTGAAACCACGACCACTGTACAGATTAGGGCTTTATCTCTTATTCACCCTGCAGTCAACATAAATAAAATAATCTTTGTGCCCTAATCACTAGTACAAACTGGCACATCATCATATGTGCCTGGCATTTTTATTATGGCGCTATTGAACATAATGCACTCTTGCTCATAACACACTGCAAGCCGATGACACTGCCTTGCCCCTTTCTCAATATGCAGGGCAGCAGTGCCCTTGGCACGCTCATGGGATTTATAAAAGGGCATTGGAGATATAAACTTCAATCTCCATTCAGAAGGCACTATTGAGGAAGGGGCAAAGTAGTGTCATCATTTCATGAGCAAGAGCGTGTGATGTTCATGAGCGCCATAATTAAAATGTCGGGGGCACCGGAGAATTTACTAGTTTGAGTGATCAGGTACAAAGATTATTTATTTATTATACAGTGGCAACATTACCTGGTCTCTGATTGGTCAGCGTGTCCCTGGCAGTGAGGTTGTCCCAGCACAACCTCACTGTACTGCTTTGGATACCTTGGATGATGCTTTGGATGCCATACAGTATACGTAATAAACAGAGATATATTGCCACATGAACTCTAATAAAAACATTTATTTAGTTATTTTTTATTTTGTATAACAGCGAGCCATTGCATAATAGCAATAATGCACTCCAGGGTGTAGGTTGTGCTGGGATAGCCCCACTTCTGGAACGCTGGACGCACTCGGCCTGCGGCCTTGTGCCCAACCACCCAGGTGTGAGGTTATCCCAGCACAACCCACACCTTGTCATGCATTATTGCTTAAATATAATGCCTGCAAGGGGGAAGGCAGAAAGGTGAAGCCCCGATCTGTACAGTAGTCAGGGCTTCACCTCTGCTGGTAGTTCTCCAAGAACTCAGTCATCTCTGTAGTTCTTCAACCCCATCCAGGCAAACATGAACTGCCCTGGCACCAAGGCAGTCCCACCACACCACCCAAGAGCACAGACAGCACAGGAAGTCTGTGAGAACACTTCCAGATAGCCACGCACAGCCACACAGGACCCACCAACTTATTTTTTAGTGAACTGGTAAGTTTTCCAGCAAACTTCCATACAGGCTTCCAACAATATTCCATTAGACATTCCATCAAAAGGTCCAACACAGAAATCTAACTTAATCAATTTGTCTTTGTTTATCCCCTAGGTAATCTGATGCCTACATTCTCCAAAACTGATGAAGGGAAAAGAGGGGGACTATCTGCGTTTCTAAATGCACTTATAGTCTACAGTAGCCTTTCAGTCCAAATGAATCTGACTATGGCCCCACCAACTACGGCAAAGTTGTCTCATACGACAGTTCTTAAGGGCACTGATGAAAGATTTGATTCAGTTTGATGTGGTTTAATAAATTTATTTTTTGTCTGAATGTGTGTCTATTCACACACACACACACACACACCCACACCAAAATGAATTTTTTATTTTAAAATCATGTTTGTGTTTGGGATAGACAGGGTGAAGATGGTGCCAGCAGTACAACACAGTAAATACATTTTATTTATTTATTAAATTTTGGTGACTGGGTTAGCTCACGGAGCCCCGGAGATCACTTCTTCAGGGGCGACCCAGGAATTACATAAGACAAGAAGCAAATACAGTGTTAGTTTGGGTTACAGGAATCACATCAACACATTTAAGATGTCAATGCAGCAGTATAATAGTACAAATGGAATAAATAGGTTGTTCAACAGTGATAACATTGTGCGAGTATTAGCAGTTTGACAAATAGTTAGGACAGTGGTGGAGGATGGGAACCTGGTTAGTCATTTACCTCTGGGTTCCTATCAGGTGCCGGTGCAGTGGCAGGAACTGGTGACCGCTAGGTGGGCCTTAAGCCAAGTGCGAAAGTTTTTGATAGTAGGGGTTTCCTGCACCCCAGGCGGGAGCTGGTTCCACAGTGTGGGAGCGGTGAGGGCAAATGACATACTGCCCACCTTGGTTCTGACCCTGGGGACGTCTAGGAGAGTTCGGCCAGTTGTGCAGAGGTGTTGGTGATTGGCCTTTAGCGCAGTGAGGCCAGAGAGGCTGGGGGGAGGTAGGGCCGACTAACTTGTACGCTAGGCAGAGCAGGGGGTACTGGAGGCGCGCATCCAGTGAGGGCCAGTTTAGGAAGGATAGGGAGTTGCAGTGGTTATCCCTAGGGTTGGCCTGGGATGTGAAGTGAGCCATCTTGTTGTAAAGCACCTGAAGTCTGCACTTCTCCAGTTTTCCCAACCCTTGCACAACTGGGGCAGCGTATGTGAGTGTCGGGAGGAGGACGCTGGTGGCGATTGAGATTCTAACTTTGGGTACGAGCTGGTCTTTCAGCTGGTAAAGGATGCCTAGTTTACCATGTAAGGTTTTGGTGACTGAACCCACGTGGTTCTTCAGGGTGAGACCCTGGTCCAGGGTTAGGCCGAGGTATTTCAGGGAGGGCACTACTTCTAGGCGGTTGCCAGATGCAGTGGTGAGTTGTAGGTGCTGTGTTCTGCCCTGACCAAGGGATCTAGGGCCAAACAGCATTGACTCAGTTTTGGACGTGTTGAGGACCATCCTGTTCTTGGTGAACCAGTGCTCCAGTGTCTGGAGGTCATCTTGGAGTGCGGGGCTAAGGCCCCCCCAGATTGGCGGTGGACCGGTAGATGACTGCATCATCCACGTACTGGACGACAGAGCTCCTGCCACAGTGGTCTGATAGTTCATTAGTGAAAAGGGAGAAGAGGAGGGGGCCAAGTATCGACCCTTGAGGTACCCCCTCTTTTAGTGGGAGTGGCCCAGATATGGCGTCCTTCCACTTTACCCTCTGTGTGCAGCCGGTCAGGTAACTCTCAAACCACTTTAGAGCGTGGCAGTCTAGGCGTGTGTTACTCAGCTTAGTTAGTAGGAGATTGTGGTGGACCAGATCGAAGGCCTTGGAAAGGTCTATGAAGACCGCAACAGTAGTGGTATCCTTGTCCATGTCTCGGAGTAGATCTGTTGCAGATTTGGTCAGTGCTGTGTCTATTCCATGTCCGGTTCTGAAGCCGTGTTGTGAGGATGCCAGGGATCTTACTTTGAGAAACAGCTCTTGCAGCAGGTTACACCATTAGGACTGACGCCAACAGGTGCCAGGACTCCACGGAAATTTTCTAGCTAGCAGTATTCAGTGGGGACCGGCTCCGACCTCGGCCCCCGCCCCTGACGTCAGGCATAGTACAAAAGGAGGCGGTCCCCCAGAATCCCCACTTCTTTTCTCGCCTTCGACTTGCCAGCATCGGCCTCTCTGTCTCTACCTAGCGTACGATGACTACAGAACTTTGTGTATTTTTTGCCAGCTGATGTCCTCTCCAACTCCATCGATTGAGAGTCACCTTTCTAAGTGTGCCTGCGGAAAACAGATCCCTTTCAAGGATCCTCACTCTTCCTGCTTGTGTTGCCTAGGCCCCGGACCACAATACCAAGGCCTGCACCTTTTGCCAGGGGTTCAATAGCCGCACCAGGATCCGCCGTCAGAAGGCACTACAGGCGTATCTCCTTGAAGAGAAATTAAAAAGGATGGACCAAGAACCTTCCTCCAGGGGAGAATCTTCTTCAAAGGCCCATAAACACTGGGAGAAGCACCAGGAGAAGGTGAGATCCAGATCCCCTCGGGCCTCAGAGTCCTGCAGCTCAGGCTCCAGATAGGACCGCTCCCCCTCCAGGGCTCGGTCACGGCCCCCCCCCCCCGTTAAGGTCCGGACTTCAGGCGGCTCTTCTTCGCTCCAGCCGATCAAGACCTCGAGAACCTCGGCTTTCTCCACTCCATCCAAGGCCTGTTCGAAGTCTTCTGAGCACCATAAATCCTCTTCTTCCACCTGACTGGAGACCGACTCCAGGTCGGTCTCCCAACCGCCGAGAGGTCCTGATCCAGCCCCCAGAAGGACCAAGGACCTGACGTCCTTGAAAAGGGCGTCGGACCCGACGTCGGCTAAACATTCGAAGTCAGCCAGGCGCTCACAGGCACTGGTGGCACTAGCCAGACACCAGTCGCCGGCCAGGCGTTCGCCGGATCCGAAGGCGTCGGTCAGGAGACCAACGTTGGCATCGCACTCTCCGGAGCGGAAGACCGCCCCCTGTCATCAGCGGACACCGGGAATCGACTGAGGAGGACACCCCACTGCCCGAAGACGATGGGGGGAGACATCGAGGATGCCAGGCTTCCACGGGAACCTTCCCCGAACCAGGAGACACCCGGGGACCCGATGCCCGACCCTGGCGACAGACCACCGGTGCCAGGCCCGTCGGGCATAAATATCGAGGAAGTAAAGGAGCTCTTTACTTTTTGGTGAGACACCATCCGAAAGGATGTGGTCCCTGTTAAACCTCCTCCTCCTCCTACTCCTTCACCTCCTACGCCCCCTCCTCCACCTAAGGGGCCAGCAGGATGACCACCAACCCCCAAGGAACAGACTCCACCTCCTAGGGGCAGATCTAAAGACGGGAGAAGGCCTCCCTCCAGATCTCCATCGGTCTACCAGCCTTAAGCGACCCAGATGGCGTTGGTATTCTCTGTCGGGGGAGGACTCCAGATCGGACATCTCTGACTACTCCAGATCTATTTCTCAGCTCAGCATCTCCTCTCCTGACCCACATGACCTCCCTAGGTCTCCGCCGGATGATCCTTCTTTCGCTGAGATCATGAGGCACATCCAGGACAACATGGGGTGGGATGCTGAAGACCTTGACCCCGAACGACAAGGCCGTGCCCACTGTCTTCGGCAGAAAGACCCAAAGCCTGTGGTAGTCCAACCCTTGGTGGACACTATTGCGGACATCACCAAGGCTGCGTGGAAGCATCCGCACTCCACTCTCGCAGTGCCGAAGAAGGCTGACTGACTGTACAAGGCTCCGAGAGAGGACCAGTACTTGGCGAAACAACCTCTGGCAGAGTCCCTGGTCATCACGGCCTCACATGACCGGTCTCAAAGACCCCAACATATGAGCACTCAGCCACCGGACCAGGAATCCAAGCAATTGGATGCCCTGGGGAAGCGCACGTACGTGGCTGCTACATGCGCCATCAGGTCGCTGAACTACCTTACTCACATGGTACAGTTTCAGAACGCCCTGTGGGAACAGGGCCAAGACCTGGTAGACAAGCTTCTGATGGTGACCAAAAAGCAGAGCTCCTTAACCTGCTCCGCACAGGGTCAGATGTGGGGAACCAAGTGCTTAGTGCCGCATACGATTCGACGGACTCTTCGGCCAGAGATGCAGCTTCAAGCGTTTGTCTCCGGCGACATTCTTGGCTCCGTGTCTCCGGCTTTACCCTGGATGTACTGAAAAATATTCTAGATGTCCCGTACAACGGCGAGGTACTCTTTGGTGAATCCTCAGAGAAGGTCATCACCAAACTCCAGGACGCAGGGAAGGCAGTCTGATCTGTACAGGTCATGTACAGATCCAGGCCTTGTTCCTTTCGTAGGAACCAGAGCCGCTTTCGCAGCCAGCAACAAAGGCAGCAGCCACGTTCCGGCCAGCAGCAAAGGGGCACTTTTCAGCGTAAAGCCCAGGCCAAGTCATCCCCAGTCAGAGGCCAACCTTACACAAAACCAACCCAGCCCGCAGGGACCAATGCTGCCACAGCATGACTCCTTCCCGGGCCCGGCCCCCGGCCCTCCTTTGGATCAACGGGTGAGAAAGGTCGGGGGTCGCATCGCTCGCTACTTTTTAAGGTGGTAGTCTATCACCACCGACAGGTGGGTTCTTCAATTGGTCAAGAAAGACCATTTCTCGACCACCCACCTGCAAGACCTCCCCTGCTCTCCTGTTACTCGTGTCAGCATGCCCTGCTCATACAGCAGGAGGTGCTCGCGCTTCTGGAAAAGGAAGCCATAGAACATGTACCAAGGAACTAGAGGGGACTAGGATATTATTATCACTTCTTTCTGGTTCCAAAGAAGACAGGGGACCTCCATCCGATTACTGGACCTCAGCGACTCGGTCCTGTACAAACGCTTCCACATGGTGACCCTCCCAGGTCTGATTCCCATGCTAAAGCAGGACGCTTTTCTAGCGTCTCTAGCCATGCAGGATGCCTACCTGCATATTCCCATTGCTCAGACACACAGGAAGTTTCTGCGCTTCGAGTTTCAGGACCGCCACTATCAGTTCCGAGCTCTCCCCTTCAGGCTGTCATCTGCACCTCAGATGTTAACGAAGTGCATGGCAGTCATAGCCGCCTCTCTGAGGAGACAAGGCCACTACGTGTTCCCCTACCTGGACGATTGACTTCTCATGGCGCCCTCTCGGGAGGTCTTGATGTCTGCCATTCACTGCACTCAGTCTCTGTTCGAGATGGGCATTATCATCAATCATGAGAAGTCACACCTGGTTCCATCCCAGACTCTGCAATTCATAGGTGCAGTTCTGGACATCGTCCAAGGGAAAGCTTTCCTTCCCCCAGACAGAGCGGAACACATCAGATCCCTCATCAGGGACTTTTCGGCTAAGAAGACTGTTCCTGCCTGACTCATCCTTTGCCTGCTCAGACACATGGCTGCGGCCATTGCTACAGACCCGCTAGCCCATCTCCACATGCGGGTAACCCAGTGGATGTTAAGGGTCCAATGGGACCAAAAGCAAGACCATCTGCAGTATCCAATCCGAATCACGAAGGTCGTAATCCGAAACTGGCAATGGTGGCTAGATTCGGGGAACCTCTCGGCGGGAGTCCCCTTCATTGCGCTGTCACCGACTGTGACACTCTCCACAGACGCCTCAGGGCTCGGTTGGGGAGCACACCTCAACGGTGTCCGGTCTCTGGGCCTGTGGATAGACCAAGGGTCTCATCTCCACATAAATATCCTGGAAATGAGGGCAGTTCTTTACGCCCTGCAGCCCTTCTAGTTGGAGATTCCACCGGGTACACTTCTGTTACAAACAGACAATTCCGTGGTGATGTATTACCTCAACAAACAAGGAGGCACCCATTCCTACCCGCTTTGCAGGGAGGCCATGAGAGTGTGGGATTGGGTCTTGCAACACAGCGCAAACCTCATTGCCGTTCATGTTCCGGGAGTGGACAACGTCTTCGCAGACTGCCTGAGCCGCTCTCAGGCCAGAGTCCACAAATGGGAACTACTTCAGTAGGTAGCAGAGCATCTGTTTCGCAGATGGGACTCTCCAGAACTAGACCATTTCACGTCCCCATCCAATGCAAAACTGCCCAATTTTTGCTCGCTAGATCCAGGGCCTGGTGTTTTCTGGCGAGACGCGTTGTCCCTCTCCAGGCGGGCAGATTCCTCTGTGCCTTTTCCCCCTTTCCCGTTGATCCAGAGGGTTCTTCTAAAACTTCGCAGAGAGCAAGCAACACTGATGCTGATCGCGCCATTTTGGCCCAGACAGATCTGGTTCCCTCTCTTGCATCAGCTATCCTGGGAACCTCCAGTGCCGTTGCCAATCAGCTCCCATTTGCTGTCTCAGGAGGCAGGCTCCTTGGTCCATCCGGACCTACGTTCCCTGACCTTACATGCTTGGCTCCTAGAGACATAGCCATGATGCGACACAGGGTCTCGCAAGAGGTGGCAGACTTTCTGACTGCTGCCAGGAAGCCGGCTACCCATGCGACCTACGCCATGAAGTGGCGTAGATTTTGCTTATGGGTTCAAGCGCGCGGTTTATTGCCTTTGGACTGTCCAGAGAAGTTAGTATTGGACTACCTGCTGTCTCTTTTCCAGTTAGGCTTGGCTTACTCCTCAATTAAGGTACATCCCTGTGCCATCTCAGCCTATCACATCCCTATAGGCCAACGTACTATAGCTCAATTGGACATGACACGTGCCTTCCTGAGGGGTGTCCACCATGGGATCTACCCTTTGTCCTGGAGCAGCTCACGCTGCCACCCTTTGAATCAGCTGCGGATTGCGAGCTACGTCTTCTCTCTTGGAAGACGCTGTTTTTAGTTGCCGTTACCTCGGCCAGAAGAATTTCTGAACTACATGCACTTATGTGCAAAGAACCTTATTTGGTTTTCCACCAAGACAGGGTATCCCTAAGGACTAATCCAAAATTTCTGCCTAAGGTGGTCTCAGCACTCACCCTTAATCAGGATATCAGTTTACCAGTGTGTTTCCCGAAATACTCTAATCAAGGAGAAGCCCTTCTGCACACTTTAGATGTGCATAGGTGTCTCATATACTACCTGACCAGAACCAAACACCACCGAAAATTGGACCAGCTTTTTGTCTCCTTTGCCCACAGGATGATGGGAGCTCCTCTTTCAAAACATTCGCTGTCCAGGTGGCTCATCCGGTGTATTACGTTCGGTTACTAGAAGCGCAACAAACCCCTACCGGGCACGGTTAAGGGTCATTCCACCAGAGGGGTGGCGACCTCTTTTGCAGCTCTAAAGAACGTATCCACCTCAGCTATTTGTGCTGCAGCTACTTGGAGCTCCGTCCACACTTTCATCAGGCATTAAAGCCTGGATATCGCATCGAGGCGAAGAGCAGGTTTTGGTGTAGCAGTCCCTCAGGGACTTCTTTCCTAGGATCGATATAATTCAAGGATTTCTACCTTCCCTCCTCTCGATGGTGTGTGATTTCCAGGATTGCGTGGGAATCAGTCCTAATGGTGTAACCTGCTGCAAGAGCTGTTTCTCGAAGTAAGTTAGTACAGTTACG
Source organism: Neoceratodus forsteri (assembly GCA_016271365.2). Lineage (NCBI taxonomy): Eukaryota > Metazoa > Chordata > Ceratodontiformes > Ceratodontidae > Neoceratodus > Neoceratodus forsteri. Next base: position 143,530,164 of record JADMNL010000024.1, read on the forward strand.
TAAGAACTTACTGTAACAGTAGATCTTTGAGAACAGCTCTTGCAGCAGGTACCTTCCCTCCCACCATCCCCGCTGGAGGTAGATTCTGGTTCCAGCATCCTTCTCCTAGGATAAGGCATGCACAGCCTTTTTTTCTGTTTGCCATATGATTGCGGATCCTCGGTCTCCTTTTCTGATGTCATGCAGCGGGCGGGAGAACTGGGGATTCTGGGGGACCGCCTCCTTTTGTACTACGCCTGACGCCGGGGCGGGACTGACATCGGAGGCGGTCCCCGATGAATACTGCTAGCTAGAAAATGTCTGTGGGGTCCTGGCGCCTGCCGGCTTCAGTCCTAATGGTGTAACCTGCTGCAAGAGCTATTCTCGAAGATCTACTGTTACGGTAAGTTCTTATGTAACTTTACTTTTTATGGACCTCCAAATAGTCGTGGAGTTGTCCATAGATCAGCTTTTCCTGGATTTTTTACAGGATGCAGAGTAGGGAGCTTGGTCTATAGTTGCCAATAGTCTCCCGGCGGCCACCCTTGTGGATCGGGACCACATGGGCCTGTTTCCACTGTGTGGGGACAGTGCCCTCCTTCACGGAGCGGTTGATGAGCCAGGATAAGGGTCTGGCCAGGGCTGGGGCCCCATCCTTCAGCAACTTGGGGTGAATCCTGTCGGGTCCCCCCAAACCAGTGGTTTTTAGAGTTTTAAGTTGTGATAGGACCTCTTTAGGCTTGACTAGCCGTAGATGAAAGGATGGGTGGTCGAGATCCGGGGGAACCCTTGTGTTGGGGTCTGTGGTGGTGGAGGGGGTAAGCCAGCCTTGTACGGGTCTAGGTTGGTGAAGTGATTGTTTAAGGAGGTGGCAATTAAAGGACCCTCTTGAATTAATTGTCCATTGACCTCAGTGGGCCCATGTTGGAAAAATGGTTGAGCATGTATGTGTACCGGTCTGCCCAGCCCATCCCTGTACTGCCCATCAAGCAACAACCACTGGAGCATGGCACGCATCCAGCAGACTGGCATACATGTTGGACAAAATGGTTCTGTGCCACTCTGCCCATCCAACCCTCCCTCCTAGGCTAGAACCATTTTTTTTTTTTTTTCAGCATATGAACCAGTCCGCCCAGCCTGTCCCTCTGCCGACCATCAACCAACAACCACCAGAGCATGGCATGGACCTGGCAAACTGGCATACATGCTGGAAAAATGGTTCTGTGCCACTCTGCCTATTCATCCCTCCCTCCGAGGCCAGAACCACTTTTCTTCAGCATGTGAACCAGTCTGCCCAGCACGTCCCTCTGCTGACCATCAACCAACAACTACTGGAGCGTGGCATGGATCCAACAGACTGGCATACATGTTGGAAAAAATGGTTCTGTGCCATTCTGCCTGTTCGCCCCTCTCTCGGAGGCCAGAAACATTTTTTTCAGCATGTGAACCAGTCCGGCCAGCCTGCCCATCAGCTGACTATCGACCAACAACCACTGGAGCATGGCACAGACCCAGCAGACTGGCATACATGTTGGAAAAAATAGTTCTGTGCCACTCTGCCCATTTTCCCCTCCTTCCCAACATCCCCAGAGGCCAGAACCATTTTTCCACAACACATCTGCTGGTCTGCCAAGCCTGTACCTCCAACAATCATCAACAACAAGCCTGCTCATGCATCCTCCATCCCCATCTTCCTTCCGTTTCTTTCTCATTTAAACAGCAGCTGGGCTACTACCCCCCAAAAATCAAAAAAAAAAAACCTTACCAGACTATGATGATAGGCACGTAGGCAGTTGACCTTTGGCAGCAGATGGCAACGCAGGTTCAGCACAGCAAGCAATATTTCAGTCCCAACCTCAGCACACCAGCCCGGCCCCTCTTCCCCACCCCAACGGAGCTGCACGGACACTCTCCCTATCCCGTCAGACCTACACAGACACTCTCTCCACCCCAATATACATGCATGGTCACTCTCCCCACCCCGATGGACCTGCCCTTTCTCCACCAACAATGTTCACATCCCGCCAGCACAGTTTTCTCAGCCAATGCCAACACAACCAGTGTCCAACAGCACACTCACAACAATATTATCATCATTACTTAACATAAAAATAGCATGCTAGATCACTGCCTTCGAAATTCAATTAACAGATTTAGATAAAAAGCGGGATCGAGAGCAGCAAGCAAGGTTTTGAAGCAGGTTTAAGGTGGAAGCAAGTTTGCAACTCAGCAGTTTGTTACAGCTGAAACCTAAGATGGCTACCAAGCTATACAGCCCCCCCCCACTGAAACCTAAGATGGCCACCAGGCCACTCACTCCACCATCACGGCCACTCTCCTCACCCCACCCCCACCAGCATGACTGCTGTCCCCACCCCAGCTGACCTGCATGGACCTTTTCCCAACCCGGAGCTGTATGACAACTCTCCCACTCAGTCCCACCAGCATGGCCCCAACCCCCAAGCACAGGCGCTGTACCCACCCTGACAGACCAGCTGGCCACTGACCTTATCCCAAGGACCAGCCTGGCCACTATCCCCACTCCAGACATGCATGGACACTATCCCCCTTGATGGACCAGCATGAACACTGTCTATCCCCACCCCCCGACGGACCAACATGAACCGCTCTCCCCTCCCAGCTGGACCTGCATGACCACTGTCCCCACACAACCCCAGCACAGCCACTCTCCCCACCCAACCCCACCAGTAAGGCTACTCTCCACACCCCACCAGCGCAACCACTTTCTCCACCCCACAAGCATGGCCACTCTCAGTGGCCCCCACCACTGATGCCTGGCATCCAGATTGGCGTTTTCCCCACACCAATCACAAAAATTAAAGGGCACAGTTGTACTGAATTAGATTGTTTTTTTAACTGGAGTGTAGCACATTTGGCTAGCACATTCCTCCACAAGGACATTGTTATTAAAAGTCAGGCAAAAAACACCAGAGGGCAGAATAAGCAGCTGCATAACTCTGTCCAGTTGGCAGTTAGTTACCCATGCACCCCCACTTAAGGACTGTATGCAGTGCACATACTAGACAGCCACAATCACACAGACCATACACCCCACCCCCAAACACAGACCTTCTGCCCCACCAAACACAGACTGTCTGCCCCCTCCCCAGTCCCACCAAACATAGACCGTCCTCCCCATAGCCCTTGCAAACAGACCATCCACGACCGGCCCCAGTAAACACAGCCTGTCTGCCCCACAATCCCAAATGAACAGTCCCCCACACCACCAACACTGACCATCTGCCTCCAGCCCCAGAAAACACAGACTGTCTGCCTCACAACCCCAAACAAATAGTTCCCCCACACCACCACCAATGACAGCCCCCCCCCACAAGACACAGCCAGCAAATTCCCCAACGGACAGAAGCAACAACAGCTCTCCCCCCGGACACCTGGCTAGTACTGTAGTGTGTATTGAGGTGCATGTTCAAGGTGTTTGTAGCAGAACAAGATTTTGGCTACAGCATGCTACCTCTCTAACACTCTCCCTACCATCTCCATCTGTAAATGCCCTAGGATAGAAGTGAAAACTCAGAACAACCCTCTTTGTGGCCATTTCATTCATTCCAGATCCCACAACAGAAACGGGGACACCAGGCAGAAGCAGCAGTGCTATTAAATGGCGTCTCAAGGGTTTGGTTTGGTCGCCCCCCCAACCCCGAGCATCACAATTTGAGCTCCAACAATATTCAGGGCAGAGAAAATGCATACAGGCAGAAGCAGCTCATGGATTGGGTTCGGTTCGGTTTGGTTTGGTTCGGTCCCCCCACCACCACCACCACCTAAGGAACAGAACAAAATGATTTTAAATAAATTCGGGGCACACAGAGGAGGAGGAGGGGGAAAAGAAAAAAACATTACCCATCATCAGCCACAGCCACATGAACCAGCATCACATCAGCTCATGAAATCACGGAGCGACTGCAAGAAATTACATTCCACCCCCCCCCCACCGTAAATAAATCCACTACAGAAAACTAGAGTAACAGCACTACTCTCATCCACTTGGGAAACATGGGAAAACTTAAATAAATACAAACAGGCCAGTGAGCGATTCCTCAGCTGCAGCATTGCATCACTGTAGATGCAGACGAGCTCCACAGTTGAAAAGCAACATAAATGCCGTTAAAATATATTCAAAATTAACCACAGCATGAGGATTGATTTCTCCAGACTTGAAAATTGTATTTAGTAGCAGCACAAAGTATTGGGGGTCAATCAAAATGGCAGCAAACAGTATCAGAGTCAATCGGAACAACAGCAAACAGTAACAAGAAAAAAGTGCACGCTGTGCTGTGGGCTTTAAAGGCTGCAATTCATGGACACTCCATGAACAAACATGAGTTCCGTTTTTGTGCCGAAATACTGCGGGCCAATCAGGATTCCATTTTTAAATCCATTTCTCCGCGAAAATGGAAAACCAGTGTCCCTGCGTATACTGCTGTACGCGGTATTGCATCAGTAGCACTTTCCCAGGCAAAGGATATGACCTCTGCTGGGAGCGGGTTCTACCAAGCAGCTGCCGTGGCTCACAGGACTGGGCCACAGCAGCAGGAACCCAGGCGCTGCGTCTGGGACTGGGTTTGATTCCCAGTCCCAGACTATTTTATTTTTCTTCTTATCCGCTCCCCGAGTTGAGAATATTTAATGGGGGGGGATTCAAGAGGCACAGCGCCCCCTTAACGGTGTGGGGGGGGCAGAGTCCCCACAGAAAAAAGACTTATGCCTCATGGCAGAAATCGCACTGTATTGGCAGTGCGATTTTGCCATGAGGCATAATGTCTTGCAACATTGTGACCCCGTGCCCCCCCAGCCGTGACCATAGGAGAAGAGGGGGAGACCAGGAGAGCTGGTCAGGCTGAGTCCAGTGTTGGGCACGTTGGCTGATCCCTCGAGGTCTGCCGTCATCCTCCTGAACGCTGGGGTTTTTCCTTGCTCTTACTTCCGAGAGGATCCCTGCAGTAGGTCATTACATGCAGGACTGTGCCCTCTGGCGTCAGGACCTCACGGCAAACTTTTCCAGCAGTGTCTGGCAGGGGACCGTCCAGCAGACATCACGTGACGGATGTCAACGTGACCCTATATAGTGGGCGGTCCTCGTGCCCACCTTCCAGTTCTTTCCCGCCGTCGACCTGCGTTAGTACCTCAAGGTAATCTGCAGCTCTGTTGATCGCCATTTTTTCTTATTTTATTCGAAAGTCAGTTCGTTTCTGGCACTTTGTTTTCAAACAACATGAAGTCTTGCTGTATTCTGACATATGCAGTTACGTCCTGCCTTTCAACTGCCCCAGAGAACAAAGCGTTAAACTTTCCATGGCCAGCATGGAATGTTCACTGCGAGCTCGGTTGAAGCCCCTGTCTGCTGTTGTTTAAACTCCCACCATCAGATTCTTTACTCCACCTCACTGAACAGTCACTCTGGAGATTTCTCCTTTGCTCGGTTCATAAAAGTCAGTTAAAGTGTCGTTTTTTCGCTCGGTTTCTACCGAATTACTATTACCGATTAGTCGGTTTAAGTTTCTGTCTGTGGTACCGTGAGTACTAGATAGGTTTTCTGTATAGTTTCTGTGTGGAACTTGTAAACTGTGGATTGGTTCGACTGAACCGATTAGTTTTCAGTTAAAAAAGTTTGTGATTTACTTGAGTGTGGTAACGGTCTGTATCGGTTGTAAAAAAACGATTTATTGCTTTTTTCAAGACAGACACGGTCAGGAACTCTAGGGGAGTCTTGCTCATGATTGCCGAAAAAGGGTACATTTTGGTTAGGATTGGCCATGTCTGAGAAACCAAAGAAAAAAAACGGGCCCACTGGGTTTCAACACTGCAGTGTGTGTGGGGAAGTCTTTGCCAAGGCTGATCCGCACACCACCTGTTTTATTGTCTGGGGTTTGACCACCTCGATTCAGACTGCCAAATTTGTAAGAATTTTCCCAAATCACCCTGGAAAAGAGATTAGGTAGACTGAGGGAAAGGGAGGCTGAGAAGTCCGCTGACCCGGATGGCCAGCCGGATCGGTTCCGACTGAACCAGAAGGAGTGCCCTCTGACCAGGGTGATACTTCTTCGGGCAAAAGGAGAGCTGATTCTGAGGAGTCGGTTCTGGTAAAAAGAAAAGATAAATCGTCCGGTTTGGACCCAGAAATTCATACTCCGACCGCCGATGAGATAGCCAAGGCGATAAGGATAGTGCAGTTGCTTACTTCAGTTCCGACCGAACCGGCACCATCTGGCAGGGGTTCGGTTCTGTCGATTCCTCCGGTTCCAGGTTACACTTTGGAAGAATTTTATGAACCGAAGGAGGAGGAAGGAGAGTATGAGGATGATGATGGTGATTATGAAAGTCTGGATGTGCCTATTGAACCGGACATCTCCCCAGACAGACCTTCAGGTGTTTCTCCTCCTAGGCTTTCTGAGTCCCCTTCTCACTTTATGTTTTACAAAAAAGTGGCTGAGACCCTCCAGCTTCCTGTGGAGGAAGCAGTAGAGGATCAGGAGGAGTCTGATTTTGTTGAAATGATGGACATTCCAGAGTCCAGGAGACTGTCTATTCCCCTCCACAAATCCTTTGGGAAACAGACACATAAAATTCTTAAGACTCCTAATTCCATACCTCCTGTGGACAGACGAATGGACAAGAGGTATACTCTTTCAGGCTCAGACACGGAGTTCCTTTCCCAGCAATGCAGCCATGTTGGGGTAGTGCAGGCTGCATTGGCATCACACCCTACAGACAAGGACTCCAGGAAGATTGATGCCATGGCAAAGAAACCGTACATGGCAGTATCTTTGGGACTCAGGCAGGCTAACTATATGGCCTACACAGCTAGATACCAGAAGTCCAGGTGGGACACTGTGCTGGCTCTGGCTAAACAGGCCCCTGACCAGCTTGCCAAGGAGCAGGAGCAGGTGGCTGCAGATGGGATTGAGGCATCCAAAGTGCAATTTCATGCTGCTGTGGACTCCAGTGATGTTTCATCAAGAGTCATGGCTACATCTGTGGCCCTTCGGAGGATGGCTTGGCTCAGATGTACTAGCCTATCACAGGATACCCAGGCTAAGGCCATGGATTTCCCTGTTATTGGTAATTCTCTGTTTGGGAAGCAGACTGAGAACTACATGAAAAAGTTGGACGAGTACAGGACCACTTACAGGAGTGCTCAGGCCAAAGAAAAGCAAGCTACTCCTCAAAGGCAGCAGTCCAGGGGCAGGCCTTTCCAAAGGCCTTTTTAGCAAGCTCAGGCCTCCTCTTCTTACTCTAAGAGGGGGTTCTTTAGAGGGAGAGGCAGACGGGGGATGAGCAGGCCTGCATCCACCCCTCAGCCTGAAGCCCCTGCCAAGCAGACACCCTGATGGGTCTGCCCGGGCCGATTCTCCAATACCAGTAGGGGGTAGGCTGGCTTACTTTGTCCAGGACTGGAAGTCTCTGACATCAGACAAGTGGGTCCTGGAAGTAGTAAGCCTGGTTCTCAGCTTCAAAAAATATCCCAAGATGAGAACCAGATCCTTTCCATTGCAAATCCATCAGAGACCCTTGCCTTAGAGGCAGAGGTTTCTTCCCTCCTAGCTCTCAGAGCTATAGAGAGGGTTCCCACCCTACACAAGGGCAAAGGATTGTACTCCAGGTACTTCCTAACCCCCAAAAAGACAGGAGAATGGCGGCCCATCCTGGACCCAAGATATCTGAACAAACACCTTTTAAAACCAAAGTTCAAAATAGTGACTCTGGGAATAATCCTTCTCTCTCTCTAAGGCCAAGGCACTGGCTAGCCTCCTTGGACCTCAAAGATGCCTATTTTCATATTCCCATTAGGTGCTCCCACAGAAACTACCTCACGTTCAAGTTTCCCTCAGGCCACTATCAATTCAGAGCAATGCCCTTTGGCCTAACATCAGCCCCAAAGGTTTTCACAAAGTGCCTGGCAGTAGTGGTTGCTTTCCTAAGGAGAAAAAAGATCTCCATCTTCCCATACTTGGACAACTGGCTCATAGTAGGTCAGTCTCCAGACCAAGTCAAGTCACATTTGCAAATAACTCAGCAAGTGCTCACTTCCTTAGGATTCCTTCTCAACCTTCCAAAGTCAGTTCTCGAGCCAGTACAGCTCCTCACCTTCATAGGGGCAGAGCTGGATACAATAAAGGCAAGAGCCTTCCTTCCCCTGGAAAGGGCAAGGAGCCTTATGGAACTAGCCTCTTCATTCACCCTACAGGTGTCTCGACCAGCAAGGCATTTCCTTCAGCTTCTGGGGCACATGGCAGCTTCCACAGCAGTGGTCCAAGGAGCAAGATTCCAGATGAGGGACATTCAGTTCCACTTAAGAGCCTTCTGGTCCCAAAGAAAGGATTCCCTTACCAAACTAGTCCCAGTGACTCAAACCCTGATCCAGGCCTTGCAATGGCGGCAGGATCAGGACAATTTGAGACAAGGGGTTCCTTTTGTTTCTCAGTCTTATTCAGTGATACTCACCACAGATGCTTCCCTGCTGGGCTCGGAAACCCATCTGGGGGATCTTACCAACCAAGGACTGTGGTCACCTCAGGAATCTCTGCTTCACATCAGTCTCTTGGAACTCAGAGCAGTGTTTTTGGCACTGCAAGCTTTTTCCAAATCTGTGCAGAACAAGGTGGTCCAGGTCAGAACAGACACCACTACCACCATGTGATACATCAATAAGCAGGGAGGCACTCAGTCTATGGCCTTGTGCACAGAAGCAATGAAATTGTGGTCCCTGGCCTATTCCCTGCAAACTTCTCTAATAGCAGTTCACCTCCCAGGGAAGGACAATGTCCTAGCAGATGCTCTGAGCAGAATATCCCAGGGCCATTACGAATGGACCCTAGATCCTCTAGTTTTGAAAGTGATTTTCTCGAGATGGGGCACTCCAGAGATGGATCTTTTTGCAGCCCCAGACAACCACCAACTTCCTCTTTTTTGTTGCAGACCCCCATTCTTGGGCTCAGTCCCCCTGGATGATCTGATCCTGAATTGGGAAGGGAAATTTCTGTATGCTTTTCCCCCTTTCCCTCTCCTGTTCAAAGTGTTAGTCAAGATAAGGTCACAACCATGCAAAGTGATTCTGATTGCTCCAGACTGGGCCAGACAGCCCTGGTATCCCCTGTTGCTGTCCCTAGCAGTCCACCTTCCCCGGTCTCTTCCCAGGAATTACAACCTGTTGACATCCTCTCAGGGGAGGATTTGGTACCCGAACCTTCGGTCTTTCAATCTCAAGGCATGGCTCTTGAAGAGTTAGAGTTTGCTGATCTGCATCTTTCCCAAGGGGTTCTGGATATCCTTAAGGCTTCTCGAAAGCTTTCCACCAGAATGACTTACAACTCCAAATGGAAAAGATTTAGTATTTTGTGTTCTAAGAAAAATATTTCTCCAGATTCTGCCGAGTTACGTACAGTTCTGGACTATATGGTCCATCTCAATAGCCTAGGCCAGCTACCCTTAAAGTGCATTTGGCAGCTATTTCTGCTTTCCTGTCAGTAGGCAAGCCATCCCCTCTGTCAGCCCATCCTGTGTTTTGTAAGTTCATCAAGGGATTGCTTCACACCAATCCCCCCTTTAGGGCTCCTACTCCTGCTTCGGACCTTAATGTTTGCATTGCTCAGCTTATGCAACCCGCCTTTGAGCCTTTGTCCTCTGCAGAGCATAAGTACTTGACTTGGAAAACTGTGTTTTTGGTGGCCATTACCTCTGCCAAGCATATCAGTGAATTGCAAGCCCTGTCAGTGGAACCTGATTTCATCTCTTTCCATAGAGATAAAGTGATCCTAAGAACTAACAGAAAGTTTTTGCCTAAAGTGGTTTCAGATTTCCACCTCAACCAGTCGGTCTCTCTCCCTGTTTTCTTCACTGACCATTCCTCCTCTGGAGTGAGGAGGCTACACAACTTAGATGTTAAAAGGGCCCTGAGCTACTACATAGAGTGCACCAAGGGTCACAGGTTTGAATCCCTCCAGTTGTTCCTCACGTATGGACAGGTTGGTAAGGGCAAACCTGCCACTAAGAGATCTATTGCCAGGTGGATTGTTTCTTGAATACAATTCTGCTATGAGAAACTGGTAGAACTCCACCCTCAGGCCTAAGGGCTCATTCCACTAGAGGTACAGCTGCTTCCCTGGCTGCTGCCAAGGATATTCCTCTCTTAGAAATTTGGCAAGCAACCAACTGGAAAACGGTCCATACATTCACCAAGCATTACTCTCTGGATATCTAGGCTAGGAGTGATGCTCGGTTTGGCTCAGCAGTACTTCAGAGCCTGTTTCCAAAGTAGGTTCTGTCCCTCCACCATGGAGGTACTGCTTGGTAGTCTGCATATGTCAGAATACAGCAAGACTTCATGTTGTTTGAAGAAAAAAATGATTCGCCTTAGTAATGTTTCTTCTAATGGAGTCTTGCTGTATTCTGACCTCCCCCCCGCCTCCCCTCTCAGAACCTAGTTTTTGAGATGTGGGTGGGCGGGAGCAGTGTTGGCACCCTAGGGGTGTCCCTTTTTCACCCTCTTTTATTTTGGGTGAGTGATTGTGTTTTGGGATGTTTTTTGGGTTTCCTGACTTGAGTCTTCTTTTTGAAACAAAAAAAAACCTTTTATATAGATATAGTTGCCACTTGGCTAGTTTTGAGTTTTACAGTTTACACACTGAACTTCTAGCGAGTATTGCTCGTAAAGATCTGACAGTTGGAGTTTAAACAGCAGCAGACAGGGGCTTCAACCAAGCTCGCGGTGAGCATTCCATGCTGGCCATGGAAAGTTTAACTCTTTGTTCTCTGGGGCAGTTGAAAAGCAGGACCTAACTTCATATGTCAGAATGCAGCAAGACTCCATTAGAAAAAACAACATTACTAAGGTGAGTAATTTTTTCTTCTCCGTCTCCATCTCTAAAGGCAAAGAAGTGGTGCACCAAATGTGGGGCGCAAGTTCCCCACAAAGACTGCCATCGTGTCTGCCTCTTCTGTTTAGCCCCGGACCACGACACCGTGGCCTGTCCCGACTGCCAACCCTTTAACCAGGCCACTCGCAAATGACGACAGCAGGCTCTAGAGGCCCATCTCCTTAAGAACAGGATGGCGACCCTTGAAAAGGAGATGCAGAAACTCCGGGACACTGCTTCTTCCCCTTCATCAGAATCCAAGCAGAAGAAGAAAAAGGTCAAAGGGAGGCACAGAGAAAAGGAGCGTCCAGAGGACTGGGACCGATCCTCTGCTAGCAAGCCTTCGACCAGCAAGGCCCTTCCCCACCGCCCACCCTCGTGGTGACCCAGGCAGCTTCGAGGATGACCTCCAGTGCTTCCACTGTCTTTCAACCTATTTCGACCAGTAAGTCGGTCGCTGGCTTCTCCGGCGAACGCCCGGTCCTTGTCGGTAAGCCGGATCCCAGCTCCTCCGGGGCCCGCCCGGCAGTCAATAAGTCGGACTCCCTCCAGAAGGAGCCCGTAGTCCGCTCTACTCTGACCGATAAGTCTGTCGAGGGCTCCTCCCTCCACTGCCCATTCTCAGTTTTGCCCAGTTAGTCGGTTGTCCAGCCTTCAGACGACCGCTTGGGCGTTGCTGGCCCTTTGGGGGCTAGCTATTTCACCGCGTCCAGCAGAGCAGCGCTGGCTCCCTTCAGGTCAACCGGGCCCTGCCCAACTGGGAGACTTCCTCTCCACCTCCCTCGGTGGTTTCTCCTGCCCCGCAGCCTATGTCTAGGACAGAGGAGAAAGAGAGGCGCCTGGAAGTGGTCCTTTCTTCGCCCACTCCCTTGGTGGTCCCTCAGATCCCCCAGTGGGATACTTTCCCTTCACCAGGCCCTATTGTCACCCTGGCGTCGGGTCTCCTGCTGTCTACTGCTCCTCCTTTGACATCAGGAGCACTGTCGGACTGCTCACGTCTGCTCCCTCCGTCGGGGCCCTCCACTCAGCCCCTCACACAGGGTCTGACATCTTTGGGTTTGACGTCGGCTCATCTTACATCAGATGCCCCGACGTTCATTCCTCTTTTGTCGGCTGCCCCAACAACGGCTATTCCGTCAACTGTTGTGATGTTGGGTAATTTTCCGGATTCTTCCAGACGTCTACTCCCCCCTTTTCACCGGTCATCAAGTTCCTATTTTTCCGCAGTCTGTCCCAAAGACTCATTATTATTCCCAGGGATATTTCCCTGGGTATCAACAAGGATACCCATATTATCAGGGGGTTCCCCCTCCTCAATATCCGGGTTTGAGGGCACACTATTATACTGCCCCAGCCAACCCACTTCCTCCTCCCCTCACCTCCTCAGCCTCCACAACCAGTCTTTCAGTCTTTCATCCAGTCTTGGTGGAAAGATGCAAGGTTGGGCCTAGAACTTGGGCTTCCTAGCCCAGTGGCAGTGCCTCTTTCCTCTTCGTCGCCTGCCAGTTCACGGCATTCCACAGTGCATGTCTCGGACACCACTCCCCAGAACATCACTGTCCTGGACTTTGAATGTCCTGAAGGGAAAGAGCCCCCTGACTCTGATCACAACACGTCAGAGTCTTCCTCGGATGAGCTTTCCTGTCTCTCAAAGGGCAAAGAGTTGCCCAAGTCTCCTCCGGAGGACCCCTCCTTCAGCGAACTCCTCCGCATAATCCAGCATGCAAACAGTTGGAATACTGAGGATCTGGATCCTAAGAGGAAGCGTCTAGCTGAGCACTTAGATCTAGAAGCTGCCTCCCCCATCCCAGTTCCTCCCTGGACAGCTCCACACAAGGACCTTACTGCCCCCATTTGGCAGTTGCCACATTCAATTCCTGCTGTCCCTAAGAAGGCAGACAGGATTTATCACTCTTCCGCAGGCATTTCCTTCCTGGACTCTCACCCCAAGGCGGGCTCTATTGTCATTACTGATGCCCATGGCCGCTCGGCTAACCCCAAGCACATGATCATGTCTCTCTCCCCCCTCCCCCAGACAAGGAGTCCAGGCAGTTAGACCAATTCGGGAAGAAAGTTTATTCTTCAGCCATGTGTGCCCTGCACTCCCTGAATAATGTGGTGCACATGGTGTCCTTTCAAAAGGCCACCATGGCTAAGCTTGAGGCCAAGATCTTGTCCTTGGAGGATTCAGATCTCAGGGCCACCTATGATTTGGTGGATGTGGTGGCTCGCTCTTCTGCTACTGCGGTCAGCCTCAGGAGGCACGCTTGGATGCGTATTTCTGGACTGTTGACAGATGTACATGCAGCCATTCAGGACACTTCTTTTCAGGGATCGGTCTTCATTGGAGGGGACACTAAAGATTTGATTATGGGCCTCCAATATAGTGGTCAGGCCCTCTGGTCGGTCCATTCCATGTATAGGGCTGGCACTCAGAAGACGCAGCCCTTTTGGCACCGGTTCAAGCGCCAAGGGAAGCAGTCGGACCCAAAGAAGCAGTCCAAAAGACGAGCCATGGGTTATTCTTACTCCTCTCCACCGGCCGCCAAATCCCAAAGATCGGTGGGAGGGCCTTTGTCCCCTCTGCCTCCTGACTCACCCAGTCTTCCCTCCCCTCCACTTTAAAACATGGAGCCAGTGGGGGGGGAAGATTTCCCTTCACATCCAGGAGTGGGAAGGCATCATCTGAGACTCATGGGTCCTACAATTCCTGTCTGTCGAGGGCACATACTAGAGTTTCTGTAGTTTCCTTCAGAGTCTCCTACCGGCCGCTCGCATTACTCCCCGTACCAGGCTTCGTTGGTCAAGGAAGAGATCAGGACTCTGGAACTGAAGGCAGCGATAGAGTCTGTGCCTGCAACCCAGAGAGGAAGTGAGTTTTACTCTTGCTTCTTCCTGGTCTCAGAAAAGATGGGCGACCTCAGACCACTCCTGGACCTCAGCAGTCTGAACCTCTTCATCCAGTACTAGAGGTTTCGCATGCTGACTGTTCAGAGCTTTCTGCCCTTCTGCAGCAGGACCACTGGCTCTGTGCCCGGGACATGCAGGACGCCTACATGCATATCCCGATTTTCCTGGGCCACCGCTGTTTCCTGCAGTTTTGTTTCCAGGGGGAGCACTTTCAGTTCACAGCCTTCCCCTTTGGCCTTTCCTCGGCACCCAGGGTTTTTACCAAGTGCCTAGCGGTGGTGGCAGCGGCCTTACGCTGTCAGGGTATAGCGGTGTCTCCATACCTGGACAACTGACTGTTGACAGTTCCATCCAGGGACAGCCTTCTGGACTCCCTCTCAGTTACTCTGGACCTTTTTTCCTGACTGGGGATCACAGTCAATCTCCCCAAGTCTTTAACCCCCTCTCAGAGCCTTCACTTCATCGGGTTGGTTTTTGACACGGTCCAGTGCAGAGCCTTCCTCCCCTCGGACAGCGCGGAGACTCTTCGAGAGCAGGTCACCCTGGTGATCTTGTCCAGATTTCTTTCGGCCAGAGCGTTGCTACGCTTGCTGGGCCTGATGGCAGCCTGTATCTCCACAGTTTCTTTACCCAAGTTGCATATGCAGCTCTCCCAGAGGACGTTACGCGCCCAGTGGGACCAGCGCTTGGACGACCTGGACCATCCTGTTCTGGTCTCCAGCACAATTAAGAGGGATCTCCTGTGGTGGCTAGACCCTCTGAATCTGTCCAAGGGACTTCCCTTTCGAAGTTCCCCACCTTTTTGGACCCTCACCACAGATGCTTCTTGTCTGTGTGTGGGGGCGCACCTGAGGGACCATCGAACCCAGGGTTTATGGTCCCAGCTGGAGATGTCCTTGCACTTCAATATTGTGGAGATGAGGGCGGTCCTTTATGCCCTTTAGGCTTTTCAGACTATCCTGTTGAGAGGAACACTGCTGATCCAGACAGACAGCATGTTGGTGGTCTGGTACATCAACAAACAGGGAAGCACCCGGTCGTACCCCCTATTCAGGGAGGCAATGCGGATGTGGAATTGGGCAGTCCAGCATGACCCGTTTCTCACAGCTGTGCATGTTCCAGGCGTTCACAACATCCTGGCGGACAGCCTCAGTCGGACGTCGTCCCTCACTCACAAATGGGAATTAAACCAGGAGGTAGCAGACTCTCTCTTTCAGAGGTGGGGTCGTCCAGACATCGATCTGTTCGCCTCCCCATCCAACGCAAAACTTCTCAGCTTTTGCTTACTCATTCCTGAGCCTGGAGCGTTGTCACTGTGTTGGACAGGGAAATTCTTGTATGCCTTCCCTCCCTTTCCCATTCTGCAGAGGGTACGTCTCAAACTCCAGGCAGAGGGAGCTCACATAATCCTGGTAGTTCCGCTCTGGCTGAGGCGAATCTGGTTTCCGTTAATGCAGCAGCTTTCAGTGGAACCCCCAGTTCCTTTACCTGTCAGGCACTATCTGTTGACGTGGGATCAAGGCAGGTTGGTGCATCCAGGGCTCAGGAGCCTGCGTCTTCATGCGTGGCTCCTTCAGACATAATTAGGGCTCATTTCGGGGTCTACCAAAAGGTCGCTTGGGTCCTGGTAGAGGTGAGGAAACCCCTCCACCAGATCCACCTATGCCATAAAATGGAAGCATTTTTCCATTTGGGTGGCTTCTAAAGGCTGGAACCCCTTTACCTGCTCCGCTTCCCAGGTTATGGAGTACCTCCTGCACCTGTCCGATTCAGGTCTGTCGTATTCGTACCTTAAGGTCCACTTGTTGGCCATCTCTGCCTACTACGTGCCGGTGGAAGGAAAACCCATGGCTCAGTTGGAGGTTTCTAAAACCTTTTTGAAAGGGATCCTCCATCTTAAAATCTCTCATCCATAACCCCACCCCACCTTGGGATTTGAATTTTGTGTTAGAGAAGCTTATGCTTCCTCCCTTTGAACCAGCGATGAGCTGTGACATGCGCTACCTTTCCTGGAAGGGGCTATTTTTCATTGCCATTACTTCTGCTCATAGGATTTCCGTGCTTCTGGCCCTGATGCATAAGGAACCTTATTTGATTTTCCACAAGGACCGGGCAGTCCTGCGTTCTAATCCTAAATTTCTTCCCAAGGTGCTTTCTGCGTTCACCTTAAATCAGACGGTTGAACTCCCGGTTTGTTACCCTGTCCATTCGAACACGGGGGAGGATCTCCTTCACACGTTGGATGTTCACAGAATCCTCAGATGTTATGTTCACAGAACTAAGGAGTCCAGAAAGTCTGATCAGCTTTTTGTCTCCTTTGCGTCCAAATCCTTGGGGTCAGCTGTTTCTAAACAGTGCCTTTCTAAGTGGCTTGGTAACTAGTCACTTCTTTCTTTCTTTCTTTCTTTCTTTATTTATTTATTTATTTAAGAGTTTTACCAGGGAGGCATACTGAGCAGTGTACCACTCGATTCCAGATGAGCCCTGGGGGAATGTGGGATAGGCAGGATACAGTAATAGTAGAAGTTACACATATACGTGATTCAATACAATCATAATAGAGTAAACAAAATCCTTATATATAAATAGCAATATACAGACAGAGTAGTATAGGCAAGGTAGCAGCACGCACAGAATTACGTATTTACACGGCAACCAACATCACAACAGTAAGCAAGGTTGTCAACAACAGGGTGAAAATAGCGAAGACAAATAAACTGACATCAAGGCTGCAAGGACTTCAGTGGGGCATCCTGCAAGAGCAAATAGTAGAGAAGTGAGTCTTAAGTAGAGCATTGCGGTGTGGAGTGCTGGTGTCTTGTCTAATATCGGCCGACAGGGAGTTCCATAATTTGGGCATCCTGAAGCTGAAAACAGCCTGTCCGGACCTGGTAGATATGTGGGGGATGTGAAGTAGCCGAGAATTAATGTTCCTGAGCGAGTAGGCTGGAGGGGGAAGAACATTCAGGGTGGTCACCAGGTAGGAGGGGGAAGGACTGCGACCAGAATTTTGCAGCGGTTCTAGCACAGTGTACCAATCTCCGATTGTGGAGAGAAGGGAGATCTAAGGAATGGTAGAGGTCACAGTGATGTGTACTGGGAGAGCAGTCCAGGGAGAACCGGCAGAAGGAGTTGAAGAGAGGGTCTAGTCTGGTCAGGGAGGATTTAGGGACTGCACAGTAGACTACATCCCCGTAGTCCATTATTGGGAGGATCATCTTTTGAATGATAGCCAGTCGAGCGGGTAGGGGGATGCAACTTTTATTACAGTATAACGCACCTAACATGGGGTATAGCTTCTTATGTATAGCATCAGTATGCACAGTGAAGTCAAGATGCTGGTCTAACCAGATCTGAAGGAAGTGCAAACCTAAGGGGGGGAGCCTTCCAATGTGTGGAAAGTTGGAGAGGCTGGGAGACGGGACAGTTTGGCCCGGGGGTTTAGAAATAACTGATTTGAACGGAACCAGCATTGGACGGAGTCAAAGTCCTGCTGCAGGGAGGCTGCCACGGCAGTGGGGGATGACCCATAGGCAAACAGAACCGTGTCGTCTGCATACATGTGGATAGATGTATGAGGGCAGGCTGCAGGCAGATCATTGAGGAAAATAGAAAACAACAAAGGTCCTAGGACAGATCCTTGGGGGAACCCGATGGTAACAGGGAATGAGGTGGAGATAGCCAAGCCAATACGGACTGACTGGGACCTGCCTGCCAAGTACGACTGGAACTAATTGGTGGCAGGCTGAGTCAGTCCAGCTTGAGGGAGTTTGCACAGTAACAGAGCATGAGACACCATGTCAGAAGCCTTAGCCAGGTCGACTAAGATAGCCGCAGTTATCTCCCCTTTATCCATGCCCGTGAGGATGGTGTCAGTGAGATGGAGGAGAGAGAGGGGAGGTGGTGGAGTGATTTTTTTTTTTTTCTAAACCCAGCCTGGTAAGGGTTGAAGAAAGAGATGGAGTCGAGGTAGTGGGAGAGCTGGGCTAGTACAAGGCGCTCCTGGATTTTGGCTAGGATGTGGAGCAGTAATATAGGTCAGTAGTTGCACAGGGAGGAAGGGTCACCTCCTTTGGTGAGGGGTCTGATTGTGGCTTGTTTCCATTTTGTAGGGATGGTACCAAGTCTGAATGACAGGTTATAGAGAGTGGCTAGAGGGTAGGCTATGGCTGCGGCAGAAAAATGGAGCATTTTGGAGTCAAGGCCCGAAGAGCATTTTCCTTTGGCTGAATTTAGTGACCAAAGTATTTTTAGTACCTCAGCGGGTGTAACAAGGCGAAGCGAGAAATTGGCCGGTGAGGAGACAACTTGGGGGAACGGGGAGGGAGCGAGGGGTGAGAGGAGAGTGGAGATGACGTGCTGTTGGTGAGATAGGAGTTAAACTCTTTGGCTATAGTGCACGGTGCAGTGATGATACTTCCTGTTATATTGAGTGTTGGAGAATAATGGGTGGGGCGAGGAGGATTTAATTGACTTCCCAGAATTGTGCTGGATGAGTAAAGTTATTGTGGAAAGCAGACTTGAAATAATTAGATTTGGCCTGTCGGATGAGTCTTGTGCAGGCATTCCTTAGCGAGCTGTAGTATTGCAGAGCCGTTTGAGTACCTGTTGCCTTGTAGGTTTTCCAGGCTCGGTCCCTGACTAGTAGTTGTTCCAAGAGGTTTGCGGTTACCCAGGGTAGATGGGCTCCCCTTACTCTGGATCTTCTGAGAGGTGCGTGGGAGTCTCAGATAACCAGGAATCTGGTCGTGAAGAATTCAAGGGCCTCATCCATGGAGGGAGCCCTAGGGATGTAGGACCAGTCGATGCTGGTGAGGTCATTTAGGAGCGCGATCAGGTCTAGGGATTTGTGAGCTCTATTGTACAAAGTGCAGGGGGCCTTAGGTCTGAATATTTTGCGCACCAAATAAATCATGTGGTGATCGCTGAGGGAGTCCGGTAGTAGGCCAGCTTCAATTATACGGTGGGGGTGGGTGGTAAGAGCCCAGTCCAGTAGAGTATGCTTCTTGGATTTGTGGTTTAGGCGAGTGGGTTCAGTTATTTGTTGGGACAGGTTTAGCGCATTTACTTGACAACGTGCTTTAGAGGCTGTGCTGGCTAGCCAGTTCTGGTTGAAATCCCCAAGGATAAGGAGTTCGCCTCCAGCTGTGAGGGACCTCAGGGTGCCTAGATGGCCTAGGATGATAGGCAGCGGTGTGTCCGGAGGGCAGTAAGACCCTGCTACGTATATAGGGATTGAGTGAGGTAGAGAGATTTTAATTAGTAGGGAATCTATTGACAACGTGGGTGAGGTAGGTCTGATTGTGGTGAACTGGAGTTTGGAGGAGATGTACATGGCAGTGCCACCACCTTTCTTTTTACCCTGACGGTCCTGCCGAATGAGGTAGTAGCCAGGTATTGAGAATTCGGCATCAAGGTTGTGGGGCTTCAACCAGGATTTTGTAATGATTAAGATATCAGGGCATAGGGATAAGACACTTGTTTATAAGGCCGTTATTTTGTTCAGAATGCTGCATATATTTAGATGTACTATTTTGAGCCCTCTTGGAAGGTGATTTGCTGGGGTGGAGAGGCGCCGTTTATTGGGGAGGCAGGACCAGGGTTTCGTTCTACATCACGGGCTATAAGGAGCAGGAGTGACAGGAGTTGTTTTAATAGGCGCATGCTCCTTTGAGACTTACAGCGGATAGGGAGGTTATGCAGTGTACATGAGGTAGACATAGGGTCAAAAGAGTAGGAGACATTTAAAGCAGACAACCCAGCATGAAAGGAGGGAAGGAGGATGGTAGCTCCCAGTACCCAGTTTTGCCAGCAGTGCAGAGGGTGGTGCACTAGGGTAGAGGAAGAGTGGGGAGGCTGCTTTACAGTCTCAGAGATGAGGGGCAGAGAGATTTGTTGATTAGGGTAGGAAGAGGGTGGAAGGGACGAAATGGTTATGAGCAGAACAACCTTGCTAGAGCAAGAGGGAACATTTTAATGTGAGTTAGGAACACTGCTCAGGGTCGGCCAATAGTGTTAGAAAAGTATAAGGAGCTAATGAAAAAGAGGGCTGATTGGTTCTGACAGTCATGTGGTTCAGCCTATAAAAGTAGGAGCTCACCAAGAGGGGTAGTGGAGCTGGTGCACAGCACTGGCGGGGATCCCTCTCATGCAGTCAGCCGGAGCTCTGCCTTAGGTGTGGGATCACTACCTTGATTTTCCGGTCGGCGATCCGCAGGGCTCTGGGGAGGGCTGAACAACCTGCTTGCCCTCACGACCTCTGCAGCTATGGAACAGAAGAGAACAGAGTTTAAATAACAAGTAGGGGAGGAGGAGGAGCTAAAAGTACAGGTACAACGACATTTCTTTGCAGTAGGAGGTTCCCTAACATACATTGCCTAGGATTCAAATTACATGCAGGTACTAAGAAATTAGTGTTACAGTTGATTTGGCTTACTATTTAGTTGCTTGTTTTAAGATTTTAACAGAAACTGCAGAAATGAACTAGCAGCCCCTGCACAATCGCCCGATTTTGGCTCCGGTGTACTACAGCCTACGTTATTGTACAGAGAGATCCCTTTAAGGCAGAATAAAGTGTAAATTAGATTCCTTAAAGTTCACTTCTGCCTGGAGTCAAATATAGTTCGGTGGAGCATGGAACAGGCAGGAAAAAACTATCTACAGTACTCTGCCGACAGTAAAAGCAAGCGCCTTTGTTTAAAAAGGCGCCAGATTCAAAATCCCTCTCACGCAGTCAGCTGGAGCTCTGCCTTAGGCATGGGATCACTACCTTGATTTTCCAGTCGGCGATCCGCAGGGCTCTGGGGCTCTGGGGAGGGCTGAACAACCTGCTTGCCCTCACGACCTCTGCAGCTTGATTTTCCGGTCAGCAATCTGTGGGGCTTGGGGGCTCTGGGGAGGGATGAACAACCTGCTTGCCCTCACGACCTCTGTAGCTTGATTTTCTGGTTGGCGATCTGTGGGGCTCGAGGGCTCTGGGGAGGGCTGAACAACCTGCTTGCCTTCACGACCTCTGCAGCTTGATTTTGCAGTCGGCGATCCGCAGGGCTCGGGGGCTCTGGGGAGGGCTGAACAACCTGCTTGCCCTCACGACCTCTGCAGCTTGATTTTCCGGTTGGCGATCCACGGGGGCTCTGGGGAAGGCTGAACAACCTGCTTGCCCTCATGACCTCTGCAGCTTGATTTTCCAGTTGGTGATGCTCGGGGGCTCTGGGGAAGGCTGAACAACCTGCTTGCCCTCATGACCTTCTGTTATCAGAAGTACAACAAACCTCTTCCGGGGCAGGTTAGAGGTCACTCTACTAGAGACATGGTTACCTCTACAGCATTTCTGTGAAATGTTTCTGCAGCAGAGATCTGTGCAGCAGCAACCTGGAGTTCTGTCCATACCTTCATGAAACATTACAGTCTGGACATTACCTCTAGGTGTAGGGCCGGGTTCGGCCTTGCTGTCTTGCAGGGCCTACTGTCTTAGGCTGGTCCTGTGCTGCCTTTTAGTTGCTTCTCCTCCTGTGACTCTTTCGGTCTCTCTATGAGTGATTGCTTGGGATCTTGAGATTCAGTCCTACACGTAATGACCTACTGCAGGAATCCTCTCGAAGTAAGGTAGTGCAGTTACGTAAGAACTTACCATAACAGTAGATCTTCGAAAGAGGTTCCTGCAGTAGGTCACCTTTTCTCTCACCACTCCCCCCAGTTTCTGTATTTTCTTTCAGTCATTCTGAATTGGGCTCTAGGATTTCATCTTTTCTCCTGTCTCATCCTACGTGGATCTCCGGCGAGAGAACTGGAAGGCAGGCACGGAACTGCCCACTATATAGGGTCACGCTGATGTCCGTCACGTGACGTCTGGTGGGCGGTCCCCCGCCAGACGCTGCTGGGAAAGTTTGCCATGCGGTCCTGACACCAGAGGGCGCAGTCCTACATGTAATAACCTACTGCAGGAACCTCTCTCGAAGATCTACTGTTACAGTAAGTTCTTACATAACTGTACTTTTGTGTTGCCCCTCCTCAAGGCATGGATATGCAATGATGTCCACCCGCATGCAGGACGTCCATCACCTACCCTGATCTAGAATCCACGACTGCCGTTCCAGTCTCCACTAGGAGCCACCAACGCCGCAGAATAGAGTCCCTCCTCAATCTTCTCCTTCCCGGCCGACTGCCGGCTCCCCGAGCTCGCTTCCGAACTCGGGTCACCGTTGTAGGTAAGGCAGATGCCTTGGTCCTCAGCACCACCGGACCGGCCTGTTTCCTTTTGATTGTGTTTCTGTTCCCTGTCTAGACTGGGTCTTTTTATTTTGTTTAACTATATAAAAGAACATCCGCTGTTACCTTAAAGTGTAAGTGTATTTGATGTCTACTTTAGTTGTATATCTGTCTGACCTGCTATGATTATTTTGCTGCCATATTTGCCTGTTTGTTTCTTCATTCCCCCCTTCCCTCGTCAGTCTTGCCATTTCCCACCCTGACCTCAGCCGACCTTTTTGTTTTACTGTGTGACCCCTTAATCCCCTGCCTTTAAACTGCGCCTTTGTTTGTCTCCTCAGGCAGTTACATTGTAGAGGGTCCAGACAGTAGGCTCTTCACCCCACCAGCCGCTGACTCACGGGCCCCCCAACCCAGCAAGTACAGGCTATAGCTCCACGTAGTCGGAGGGACTGTTTTAGCCTGCTGCCCCACCCACCTCCCCTTACCCTCCCACCCTGGGCTGGCATTTCCTTTATGGGTGCCTCATGTCACGTGATCGTCACGTGACGTGGTATGTTATATTTCTCTAGCTACTTATACTGTTGGGCTACTAGAGGCCCCTGCTACTTACATATTTATCTCTCACAACTCTTAATATAAGTTGCTGTGCTTTCCTTTGTATTCTTCCGTACTTCCTGCTCCTCTCATCGCTTTGCCTAAAACCAGCCTCTCTCCATCCTCCCTCTACTATATCCCCTTTCCTTTACCTTGGGATCTGAACCCCTGGTTGCTGCTGTCCGGACCTTCCAGAGCCAGCTGTACTCACCACTAGGCCATCCAACTAGTAGTAATTTGCTCAGCTACTAGGCTACAAGCATTCGGTCACCCCTCCACCCAGCCACTCTTGGTTCCTCCTACTGCTCTGCTCTTTTCTCCCCTGCTCTGGCTCCTCTCTATTATGTCCAACCCACCAGGTGGTGCTATCTAGCACACACACTCTACTTTCCCTCTGGTCCATGCTCCATCTTCAATACTCCCTGAAACCTCCCACCACCTCCATCCCACGCCCCCAATATAGCAAGTCATAAAATAAGCGGGTTCGCATCACAATTTGCAACTCAAAAACTGGCAAATGTGAGTCAGTTTTGGCTTTGATTAGCAATAGGTGCTAATCGATTTCTCCAGGACCACAGGGCTTTTTAATGCACGAATGGCACTATTTTTAGTGCCCCTCCCCCCTCTGCTAATCAGCTTCGACCAGTTGCTAATCATTTTTCATTTTGATTAGCAAAGGTCACTAATCAAGTCTCCGACACTACTTCAAGCCTTGTATAGCCCAGCTTCTCTCTCTCTCTCTTGGCACACTTCTCGGTCTGTCTTTTTTTTTTTTTCCAATTGTTTAACCAGAAGTGGCACACTAAGCTGAAAACTTGTTTACAGGTCGACCTGGGAACACAGGGAAGTTAAGTGACTTGCTCAGGGTCACACAGTATGCAAGTGGGGACTGTGGGATTCAAACCCAGGTCTTCAGATTTGCAGCTCAGAGCCTTAAACCACTGCGATATACTTGCCTTTGACTGTAGTGCATCGATCCTTGCCTTGGAACAAATCACTCTGAAGCATGCCCGACCCATCTTTTGCCCTGCTTCTAGTCTGCTGGGTCCAGTTTGCAGCTTGCTTCATTCCTGGCCATCTGCCGCCCTGGCCTTCATCAACTCTTATGACCAGCACCACCTTTACCTACACCTCTCTTCCCCCTCCCTCTGGGTCCCATCTCCGTACGCCCTCCTCTCATCCAGCTTCCACACCACACACTTCCTACTCTCATGGGACACTGAAAGCAACCCTTGCCCCTCTACCACAGCCCCCTTAAACACCCTCTAGCCCACAGTCACCCATTATGGGATATTAAACATGGCCTAAAAACTGTACATCTGAATGTGAGGAGCTTAGTATCTATAATGACTGAACTGGAAGCGTGGGTCTCTCTGTACAAGCCCACTGGACATTTCTGAGACCTGGCTAAAAAGCTGCACCCCGGATCACTGTTGTTCCCTGTCTGGTTACACCTTCCTTCGCTGTGATCGCAATACCTCCCATCGTGGGAGGGTGTACTCCTTTACTACCGTAACTTTTATTCTGCCACGCTTCTTGGCCAGTCCACTAGTGACCTCTCTATTGAGTGGCTTGCAGCAGAACTAACAGTTGCCTCTAATAAAAAGCTGCTTATTGGGTGCTGCTATAATCCCCCGAGGAGCGATATCCCCGGTCTAGCATCACTCCTTAACATCCTTGTCTCTAGAGACACTTTTCTGTTAGGTGACTTTAATATCAACTGGGGCACTAACCCTGTCTCTGACTGCATGTCCATTATGCAACAACATAAGCTCACCCAGCTAATTACCTCCCACACACGCCTCAACAATCGGACCAATAAACTCACTACTCTTGATTGGATTCTGACGACTCAAGCTGATGGAGTTGCCCACATTGGCACACTCTCTGACGCCATTGGTGACCACTCCCCCACTTACTGTGTCTGGCGCACCAAACCCTCTCGCACCCCCCCCCCCCAACCTATCTGACTTTCTCAACTTTTCTAATTATGACCCCTTTAGCCTCCAGGACGACCTCAGAGCAGTCGATTGAATTACCCTCTATGGTGCTACCGACTCTGCCCTAGCTCTGGATATGTCTGTCTCTGCCCTCTCACTCATGTCAGACGAGCATTTCTCGCTCACTACCCGCAGAGTGCATAAGGGCGACACTCGCTGGCTCTCATCTGACCTCCTCAAACTGATGGAGCAGGACGCCAAGCAGGCTGCCTGTAAAGCAGAGCCATCCCCCTTCTTTGGAATGACTACCGTCACCTGCAAAAGCGTCTCATCCACTCTTGGAAGTCTGCCTACTTCCAATCACTTCAGTCTAAGCACCTAGGTAACCCCAGGCATTTCTGATCCTCCATACATGCCTTGCTGTCCCCCTCAACTAAGTAGTCCCCTCCCCCCCAAACACCCAACAAGGCTCCGTGACAGAACCCTTAGATAATAACGAATACTTGCCCATTTCTCCAATCATAGCAACTACCTGGCTAAACTTCCCCCCTCTACCTCCTTGCCCACACCCCCTTCTTCCACTTCTAACACCTCCCTTTTTTATTTCAAGACCATTTCCCCTCCTGGGCCACTTAAACTCCTCATCCTCAGCCTACCATCAAGAGGGCATGCTGGTAGTGATGGTCTATTCCCCCCCCACTTCTTAAAACTAACGGCCCATGACATTGCCTATCCACTTACCTTCATCTTTAATCTTTCTCTTACCACGGCCTCAGTCCCTTCTGCCTGGAAATGGGCTAAAATTGTACCCATTCACAAATCTGGTGACCCTAGCCTTATGGATAACTACC
The DNA here is from genome assembly GCA_016271365.2 of Neoceratodus forsteri. Taxonomy (NCBI): domain Eukaryota; kingdom Metazoa; phylum Chordata; order Ceratodontiformes; family Ceratodontidae; genus Neoceratodus; species Neoceratodus forsteri. Next base: position 143,555,544 of record JADMNL010000024.1, read on the forward strand.
GACCTATCTCTGTACTGCCCCATCTTGGGTAGCTCCTAGAGAAGGTGGTAAACCACCAGATCACTGACCATGTCACCAAATGCAACCTTCTTTGCCTGCAGCAACGTGGTTTCAGGAAGGGGCACAGTACAACCACTGCCCTTGTCCTCTTCACCAATCATGTACTTAGGAATATATGGATGAAGGGAAGTTAACTGGTGCAGTGTTTTGTTGATCTGTCCAACGCATTCGACCTTGTCAGTCACAACATCCTAATAATAAAACTTGGTGCCCTTGGTTTCTTCTGTGCCTCCACCGCTTAGCTCACAAATTACCTCTCTGGTAGAACCAAAATTGTCTGCCTTGATGGTGTCACCTCCCCCCATTACCTGTCTCAGTGGGTATCCCACAGGGCACCAGTGACTTGCTCAGGGTTACTTGCATACTATGTGACCCTGAGCAAGTCAGATAACTTCCTTGTATTCCCAGGTCGCACCTGGAAACAAGCTTCAGCTTAGTGTGCCTCTCCTGGTTAAGCAATTTCCCCTTTCCAAATACTTAGCCCCCCCTCCTCTTTTCCCACTTCATTAACTGCCTCCTGTCAGAGGGCCTCTCATGTAAATCCCTCCTCTACGCCGATGACCTAATGCTCTTCTAAAGTGACCCCTCCCCCTCTACTCTGTCCTCCACCCTCACCACTGAATTCTGTAACGCCCACCATTGGTTCTCTTCTAACAAACTATTGGTCAGTGCTTCCATATCTAACGCTATGCTATTTGGCTCAAAACCAAAACTCTCTGCCCTTGATCACTCTGGCTGCCTTGTCACTGTCCACTCCCTAGATGGATCTTCCCTCGACACTGTTCCTCCAGTCAGATATCTGGGGGTAATCCTTGACCTGTCCCTTGCCTACTCTGACAACATTGCTTCGCTGATCCATCACATTAATCAAAAGATGGGGCTCTGCTACCACCTAATTGACCATCTAATGCCAGAAACTCGCCTTGCTGTAGCCCGCGGGAACCTCTTCCCCTCCTCGATTATGGGTGTCTGGTGTTAACTTATTTACTTTGGACTCTGTGTGTTACCTGATGCTGCTGGCTCTGCTGTTGTTTTCTGAACTATTGTTAGAGGATATTGCTGCCTAGCTGTGTACATATGTATTTTATATATAGATCTTCTATTATGCCCACCTTGTTGCTGTATTTTACAACTGTGTACCTGGGTTGGTGCACTGGTCCGAGGACCTTTTTCAGGCACAGCCCAAGCCAGAGACTGGCACAAACAATGGTAACTACAGTGAGAATGACAGCAGTGAATCATACATACGCAAATCTAAAATCCAGTGCAAGTTAGGCTAACATACAGAGGTACACTCTTGTGTATTACCTGATGCTGCCGTCATGTTTGCAGTGTGTTCATATGCTGCTCAAGCAGGACAACTTTTCCAGCCCCTGGAAGCTGGGGTCTCCTTGTTCTCTCTCCCTCTGGACAAAGATTCCAGAAAAATTGATTTTATTGCAAATAAATTGTATACTACAGTTTCTATGCTGATCCACCTTTCCTCGTACGTAGCTTTTACAGCCAAGTATCAGAAGGCTTTATGGAATTCAGTCTTGGCCATTGCTCATAGTGACTCTGACACAGCAGTCCAGGACCTTACTGACACTGCATGAACTGCCTTGGAAGCTACTAAGTACCAGTTCCATATGGCAGATGACAATGATGCAGCCTCTAGGGCCATGGCCCTTGCCATTTCTTTGAGACGTTTTGCATGGCCCAGGGCTACTAGCCTATCACAAGACACCCAGTTAAAAGCTATGGATTTCCTTTGTGACCAAAATACATTGTTTGATTCCAGAACTGTGGATTACATGAAAAAAGTGGATGAGTACAAGCTTTTGTGGCAGACAGTCCACTAAACCTAAGCCTCCTGCCGCGTAGAAAACCCAGCCCAAGGGTAACAGGGGCAGGGGCTACTTTCCTAGGCCTTATCCTCAGTTTGATTCCTCTCAATACGGGGAGGTATTATAGGGGGAGGGGCTGAAGGGTTCAAAGAAAAGCCACCTTTGCCCAGTCAGCAGCCTGTCTGTCTAAGCCCTGATGTGAGTGTCCGGGTCACCTCCCTCTGCCTGTGGGGGACAGGCTCTCCCACTACTTCCAAAATTGGACCCTTATTACCACAGACAAGTGGGTCCTGTAGATAGTGGAAAAGGGCCTGCCACTTCAGTTTAAAAAGAGGCCAGAACTCAGGCATACCCAGATGTCAAAGCCTTTAACCCCAACACAAATGATCATGTTGGAGTTAGAGGTAAAAAAAAAAATTTGACTCCAGGAGCAGTGGAGAGGGGCAAGGGTCTCTACTCCAGGTATTTCCTGACACAAAAGAAAATGGGGGAGTGGCGACCTATTTTTTGGATCTCAGGTATCTGAACAAACATCTGTTAAAACCAAAATTCAGAATGGTCACTCTGTCATTCAGTCTTTACAGCAGGGAGACTGGCTAGCCTCCCTAGACTTCAAAGGGTGCCCATTTTCAAATACCCAAAAGAAGTCTCACAGAAAGTATCTCTGGTTCAAGCTTCCTTCGGGTCATTACCAGTTCACTGCCATGCCTTTCGGCCTGTCCTCTGCTCCAAGAGTTTTTACCAAGTACTTAGCAGTGGTAACAGCACACCTCAGAAAGCTGGGTGTTTGTCTACCCCTACTTGGACGACTGGCTTGTGGTGGCAAAGTCTCCTCACTGGGTCAAGGAGTCACTTTCCCTCATAGAGCACACTTTAAAAGCTCTGGGCTTCCTGATAAACCTAAAGAAATCTCACCTGGAGCCCACTCACTCACCTTCATTGGAGCTCATCTGGATACCCTGAAAGGGTCTACCTTCCTTCCTTCCTCCAGAGAGGATTCAAAATTTCCTGTCAGTGGCAGTTTCGTCCAGGGACAGCCAGGACCAGCCAGACACTTTCTCAGGCTCTTGGGACACATGGCATCAATGACTGCAGTGGTCCCAGGGGTCAGGTTCAGGATGCGAGACCTACAGTTTTATCTCAGGGCTCACTGGTCTCTAAAGTGCAATGCCTTGTCAAAACTGATACCTGTGACATAACAGTTTCTGTGGGCTCTGCTTTGGTGGAAGGTCCCTGCAAATCTGACAGTCTGGGTCCCTTTCCAGGCCCCTCTTCCTATAAAAGTGATTACCACAGATGCCTTCCTGCTAGGTTGGGGAGCAATCTAGACAATGCCTCGGTAAGTGGTACCTGGACTCCTCAGGAGTCACAGCTTCACATAAACCTTCTGGAGTTCAGAGCCATTTTTTCTGGCACTTAAGGCCTTTGCTCCTGTCGTAAGGGGACAGACTGTACGCATAAGGACAGTCAACTATTTTACTGTTGTCTTGCTCTGGGCTCCCTATACCCCAATCCTCTGTTCCACCTTCAAGCTTAACAGCCCTGATGCCCGGTGTGCTGATCAAAGACTAAAACGAAAATACCATACTGTAATACTACCTGCTGCTGGCTTTATAAGCACCTGCTGTCTCTTGTTTGACCTTGTTGCCTGATGCACTTAAATGTAACACTACTTGTGATTGTCTGATGTTTATGAATGTAATGTACCTTGTAATCTCCCAGGTCGCTCCTGAAAATAGGCACCTGTTGTCTAGCGTGCTCACCCGGTTAACAAAAGCAAATAAATAAACACCACTGCAATGTTCACCTTTTCCCTAGGGGTAAGCCTTTCAGCTATCCACCTCCCAGGCAAGGACAACACTCTGGCAGATGCTCTCAGCCGCATCAGTCAGGGCCAAAGCGAGTGCACTCTGAACAAGCAAGTGCTAGCCAGTCTTCAGGAGGTGGGGCACACCAGAACCGGATCTGTTTGCTTCCTCCCCCCTCAATTTCCAGCTTCCCCAGTACTGCTGCAGGCCTCCAGTCCTGGGAACACTTAAACTGGATGCCCTCATCCTGGACTGGTCAGGGAGGTTCCTATAAGAATTTCCTCTCTTTGATACTCAGTGTGTTGCTGAAACTCGGACAACAGCCTGCATCGATGAGTATGGTGGCCCCTGATTGGCCCAGGCAAGCCTGGTACCCTCTCCTTCTGTCACTGTCCTACAGCAGGCCCATTCGCCTGCCACCAACTCACTCTCTGCTGACCCTTCCTCAGACAGGAGTGATTTATCCAGACGTGCATTCTCTTCACCTCAAAGCTTGGCTCTCGAGGAGTTAGAATTTCTAGCTTCTCAATACTCTGAACAAGTCCTCAAGATCCTAAGAATGGCTAAAAAACCTAATACAAAAAGACTTATTCAGCCAAGTGGTTTTCCCTTTGGTGCAAGGGTGAAAAATTCAGTCCTCTTACAGCTTCAGAATCTCAGCTGCTGTATTACCTGGTGCACTTACAGGTCTCTGGCTTGAAGCCCTCCTCTCTCAAGCTGCACCTGGCTACAATTTTGGCCTACCTTTCAGTGGGAAAGAAAAAGTCTGTTTTTTCTCACTCTGTGTTCAAGCAGTTTTTCAAAGACCTTTTGCACCTTCAGCCTTCAGTCAGGGAACCTGTTCCTCCTTGGAGCCTGAACTTCTGCATTGCCAGGCTCATGGAACCACCCTATTAGCCTATGGCCACTGCCCATTTCAAGTTTGTAACTTGGAAAACTGTTTACTTAGTGGCCATTACCTCTGCCAGGAGTGTCTCAGAGTTACAGGCCCTGTGCACTGAGCCCAATTACATCATTCCTCTTAGAGGCAAAATTGAGCTCAGGACAAATAGGAAAATCCTGCCTAAGATGGTTTCGGAGTTTCACCTTAACCAGTCCATCACTCTACCTGTTTTCTTTACTGAAAAATCCACCTCTGGTGAGCAAATGCTCCACAGTCTGGATGTCAAAAGAGCTCTTTTACTACCTTGAGCATACTAGGCAGTTCAGAGATGCTTCCACTCAGCTGTTCCTTACCCGTGTGGAAGTAGGCAGAGGAAAAACAGCTACCAAGAGAACTATTTCCCATTGGTTAGTCTCTTACATCAGATTCTGCTATGAAAAAGCTGGTCAGCAACCTCCTCAAGGTCTCAGAGCCCATTCTACCAGGGGCACTGCAGCCTCTGTGGCAGCTGCAAGAGACATACCCCCTCTGAACATCTGCAAGGCAGCTACCTGGAAAACTACATACTTTCATCAAGCGTTACTGCCTGGATGTGCAGTCCAGATCGGATGCCAAATTTGGGCAGGGCGGTTCTGCAGAGCCGCTTTCCTAAGTAGGTTCTCTGCCCACCTCCCACTTTTGTACTGCTGTGAAATGTGCTATTGTTACTGATGCTAATGGACTCCTGGGGTGAGAAGAAAAAATTGCTCACTGTAGTAATCTTTTTCAAACAACATGAAGTCTTGCTGTATTCTGACTATTGCAGTTAGCCCCAGCATTTGAACTGCCCCAGAGAGTAGAGGGTTAAATTCTATGCAGAGCATAGAACGTTAAGCTCGAGCTCGGTTCAAACCTCTGTTTGCAGCACTTTGAAGTGCAACCGTTAGATTCTTTACTCCGCCTAACTTAACAGTCACTCCAGAGATTTTCTCCTCTGCTCGCGGTTCAACAGTTGGTTAAAGTCGTCGGTTTATAGATTATTTCACAAATTTTGGTTCAGATCTCTGTCTGTGGTACAGTAAGTACTAGGTAGTGAACTAGCCATAGTAAAAACTTGTGGAAATTGTAAAAACTGGTATTTTGACTGGTTCAACTGAACCGGTCGTCTAGTGTGTTGGTGTTTCCCCCCTAGGCTTTCTGAGTCCCCTTCCCACTACATGTTTTACAGGAAAGTGGCAGAAACCCTTCAGCTCCCTGTGAAAGAAGCTGTTGAGGAACAAGAGGAGCCTGATTACGTGGAGACAATGGACATCCCAGAGTCCAAGAGACTGTCTATTCCCCTTCATAAGTCCTTTGGGAAACAGACACAAAAATTGTTAAAGACTCCAAATTCTGTACCTCCTGTTGACAGAAGGATGGACAAGAGGTACACCTTATCAGGCACAGGTACGGAGTATTTGTATCAGAAATGCAGCCATGTTTAGGTTGTGCAGGCTGCAGCCTGTGATAAGGCTAATATACCCTTGGCTTCACACACCCCCAACAAAGACTCTGGGAAGCTGGATGCCATGGCTAAGAAACAGTACATGGCATCCACCTTGGGACTCAGGTAGGCTAATTACATGGCCTGTGCAGCCAGATACCAGAAGTCCAGCCACTGTACTGGCACTGGCTAAGCAGGCTTCCCTCCAGCTTGCCAGGGAGCTGGAAGAGGTGGCTGCTGATGGGATTGAGGCATCAAAGGTACAGTTTCATGCTGCTGTGGACTCCATTGATGTATCATAGAGAGTCATGGCTACATCTGTGGCTCTTCGGAGAATGGCTTGGCTCAGATGTACTAGCCTCTCACAGGACACCCAGGCTAAGGCCATGGATTTGCCTATGGTGGATAGTTCTCTGTTTGGGGAGCAGACAGACAATTACATGAAAAAGATGGATGAGTATTAGGACCACCTATAGGAGTGCACAGGCCAAGGAAAGGCAGGCAACTCCTCAAAGGCAGCAAGCTAGGGGCAGGGGCAGGCCTTTTCACAGGCCTTTCTAGCAAGCACAGGCCTCTTCTCCCTTTCCTCAGAGGGGGTTCTTCAGAGGGAGAGGCAGAAGGGGGATGAGCAGAGCTGCATCCACCCCTTAGCCTAAGGCTGCTGCCAAGCAGACACCCTGATGTGTCAGCCCGGGTCGACTCCCCTAAGCCTGTAGGAGGCAGGCTGGCTTAATTCGTCCAGGACTGGATGTCTGTTACCTCAGACAAGTGGGTCCTTGAGGTAGTAAGTCAGGGGCTGGTTCTCAGCTTCAGAAAATTCCCAAAGCTGAGAACCAGATCCTTTCCACCTACAAGCGTATCCGAAACCATTGCCCTAGAGGCAGTGGTTTTATCTCTGCTGGCCTTAAGGGCCATAGAGAGAGTTCCTATATTGCACAGGGGCAAAGGTCTGTACTCCAGGTACTTCTTTACCCCAGAAAAGACAGGGGAGTGGCGACCCATCCTAGACTTAAGATATGTGAACAAACATCTTTTAAAAGCAAAATTCAAAATGGTGACTCTGGGAATAATCCTTCCCTGTCTAAGGCCAGGGGACTGGCTAGCCTCCCTGGACATAAAAGATGCCTACTTTCACATTCCCATCAGGTGCTTTCACAGAAAGTACCTCAGGTTCAAATTGCCTTCAGGCCATTATCAGTTCAAAGCTATGCCCTTCGGCCTAACATCAGCTCCAAGGGTATTCACAAAATGCCTAGCAGTAGTAGTGGCCTTTTTAAGAAGGAGGAATATTTCCATATTTCCACACCTGGACGATTGGCTCATTGTGGGTCAGTCTCCAGACCAAGTCAAGTCAGACCTGCAAGTGCTCACTTCCCTAGAATTTCTTCTCAGTCTCTCCAAGTCAGTTCTCAAGCCTGTACAGCTTCTCACCTTCATAGGGGCAGAACTGGATACTGTCAAAGCAAGAGCTTTTCTTCCCCTGGAAAGGGCGAGGCCTACTATAGAGCTGGCTTCTTCCTTTCACCTTCTGGTTTCTTGGCCAGCAAGGCACTTCCTTCAGCTTTTGGGCTACATGGCAGCCTCTACAGCAGTGGTCCAAGGGGCCAGATTTCAGATGAGGGACATTCAGTTTCATCTGAGGGCCTTTTGGTCTCAGAGGAAAGATCCTCTAACCAATTCCAGTGACTCAGACTCTGATTCAGGCTCTCCAATGGTGGCAGGATCAGGATAACCTCAGGCAAGGAGTCCTATTCGTCACTCAGTTTCATTCTGTGGTCCTAACCACAGATGCTTCTCTACTGGGGTGGGGGGCCCATCTGGGGGCTCTCACAGCCCAGGGACTGTGGTCCCTTCAGGAGTCCCTTCTTCATATCAATCTCTTGGATCTCAGGGCGGTCTTTCTGGTGCTGCAAGCTTTCTCTCAGTCAGTGCAGAACAAGGTGGTTCAGGACAGACAACACCACCACCATGTGGTACATCAACATGCAGGGAGGCACTCTGTCCACGGCCTTGTGCACGGAAGCCATGAAATTGTGGTCCCTGGCTTATCCTCTACAGATCTCTTTGATAGCAGTCTACCTTCCAGGAAAGGACAATGTACTAGCAGATGCATTGAGCAGGATTTCCAGGGCAATCACGAATGGTCCCTGGATCTTCTGGTGTTAAAAGTGATTTTTTCAAGGTGGGCACTCTAGAGATAGATCTTTTTGCAGCCCCAGACAATCACCAACTTCCTCTGTTTTGCTGCAGACCCCCAGTCTTGGGCTCAGTCCCTCTGGATGCTCTTGATACTGAACTGGGAAGGGAAATTTCTATATGCCTTCCCTCCTTTTCCTCTATTGTTCAAGGTCCTGGTCAAGATAAGGTCACAACCCTGCAAAGTGATCCTGATTGCTCCAGACTGGGCCAGGCAGCCTTGGTACCCCCTGTTGCTGTCCCTAACAGTCCATCTTCCCCTGTCTCTTCCCAGGAATTACAACCTGTTAACCTCCTCTCAGTGGAGGATTTGGTACCCCAATCTTCGGTCTCTCAATCTCAAGGCATGGCTCTTGAAGAGTTAAGAGTATGCGGAATTGCATCTGTCTCAAGGGGTTCTGGACATTCTCAAAGCCTCTCGAAAACCTGCCACCAAAAAAACTTATAACTCCAAATGGAAAAGATTTGGCATTTGGTGTTCCAAGAAGCATATATCCCCAGATACTGCTGAATGGTCTACAGTTCTGGATTATATGGTTCATCTTAATGGCCTAGGCCTCAGACCAGCTACTCTCAAAGTACACTTGTCAGCTGTTTCTGCTTTTCTGTCAGTGGGGAAGCCTTCCTCACTGTCATCTCACCCGGTTTTCTGTAAATTTTTCAAGGGATTGCTCCATACCAGTCCCCCTTTAGGGATCCTACCCCTGCTTGGGACCTTAATGTTTGCAGTGCTTGGCTTATGCAACCCCTCTTTGAGCCTTTGTCTTCAGCAGAGCTTAAGTACTTGACTTGGAAAACTGTGCTCCTGGTAGCTATTACCTCTGCCAGACGTATCGGTGAATTACAAGCTCTGTCAGTGGAGCCTGATTTTATCTCATTCCATAGAGATAAGGTGGTCCTTAGAACCAATAGGAGGTTCTTACCTAAAGTGGTTTCAGATTTTCACCTGAACCAATCCATGTCTCTCCCTGTGTTCTTCACTGATCATTCTTCTTCAGGAGAAAGAAGATTACACAGTTTGGATGTTAAAAGAGCCCTTAGTTACTACATTAAGCGTACTAAGGCACACAGGTTTGACTCCTTCCAGTTGTCTCTCACTTATGGGGAAATGGGAAAGGGCAAACCTGCCACTAAGAGAACTATTGCCAGGTGGATTGTCTCTGGAATACACTTCTGCTTTGAGAAGTTGGGCAAAATACCACCCTCAGGCCTGAGGGCTCACTCGACTAGAGGTACAGCTCCTTCTCTAGCTGCTGCCAGGGATATTCCTTTGCTAGAGATATGTAAAGCAGCCACCTGGAAAACAGTCCGTACGTTCACCAAGCATTACTCCCTGGATGTCTAGGCTAGGAGTGATGCTCGGTTTGGTACAGCAGTACTGCAGAGCCTATTCCCAAAGTAGGTTCAAATCCCTCCTCCATGGAGGTACTGCTTGGTAGTCTGCAATAGTCCGAATACAGCAAGACTTTATGTTGTTTGAAGAAAAAATTACTCACCTCAGTAATTATGTTTCTTCTAATTGAGTCTTGCTGTATTCTGACCTCCCTCCCTGCCTCCCCTCTCAGAACCTGTTTTTGGGAAGTGGGCTGGCAGGTGCAGTGTTGCACCTCAGGGGTACATTTGGGCACTTCCTCTTTTTAGAGAGGAGGAGTGGGTTATTTTTATTATTTTAATAGTCTTGATTTGTTCACTACCTGTTTTTTGATTTTGAATTTCTTGACTTGAGTCTTTTGGGGATCCAAAATATGTGGTTGCCTTTTGGCTAGTAAAAAATTTACAATTTCCACATAGTGATAGTATTCGCTCGTAAGAATCAGACGGTTGCACTTCAAAGTGCTGCAGACAGAGGTTTGAACTGAACTCGAGCTCAACGTTCTATGCTCTGCATAGAATTTAACCCTCTACTCTCCAGGGCAGTTCAAGTGCTGGGGCTAACTGCAATAGTCAGAATGCAGCAAGACTCCATTAGAAGAAACATAATTACCAGTGTGAGTATTTTTTCTTCTTTTCCAAGCTGTTCTTTAGCATTATTAAGCTCCCACCCTTCTTCCCCTGTTCACCTTTTAGGAGAATGGCTCTGTTCTCAGTTTTATTACCAAATGTGACTCTAAATTTCAATTTTTTTTTTTACTGAGGTTGTTGAAATCTGTTTTTGTAGTTTTGGGCATTTGCATGTTTTTTGGATCCTATTGGTTCACTCTCTGGGCATGTGCCCATTTACCTTCAAAAAAATTCTGAAGCCCCTCAGGCTGCTGTCTCACAGCACACACTCCCTTGCTCTTTCCTGATTGTCCAATTCCCTAAAGCTCATTATCTTAAGACACACCACCGGAGCAGTTACACCTAGCCAGCTAACTGCTATTGTTACTGATGCTAAAGGACCCCTTGGAAGAGAGAAGATTACTACGGTGAGTAATCCCTCCCCCCACTAGATGCCTTTCTCTCCCACCCTGAAACTAGCTCATAGCTTGCCTTCTCTTATCTGATGTTGCTGGCTCTGCTGTTGTTTTCTGAACTATTGTTAGAGAAGAAAAAATTACTCACCTTATTAATGTTGTTTCTTCTAATGGAGTCTTGCTGTATTCTGACAATAGCAGTGAGTCCCAACCTTCGAACTGCCCCGGAGATGAAAGAGTTAACTTTCCATGCCAGGCATGGAACGCTGAGCTCGAGCTTGGTTGAGACTCTGTCTGTTGCTGTTTAAACTCAAACCGTCAGATCTTTACGAGCTAAACTCACAAAGGTCCTGTGTGGAAGCTGTAAACCTACACTAGCCAACTGGCTACTAAACTAAAAAACAGATTTTTTGGTCCCAAAACAAAGACTCAAGTCAGGAGACCCAAAAAATGAAAAACACAACACCCACTCACCCAAGAAAAAAGGGGTGAAAACAACAAGATGGGGCACCTCCTGAGTGCCAACACTGCCACTGCCCACCCACATCCCAAAAACATAGGTTCTGAGAGGGGAAGGCAGGGGAGGTCAGAATACAGCAAGACTCCATTAGAAGAAACAACATTACTAAGGTGAGTAATTTTTTCTTCAAACAACATGAAGTCTTGCTGTATTCTGACAATAGCAGACTACCAAGCAGTACCTCCATGGAGGAGGGACAGAACCTACTTAGGAAATAGGCTCTGAAGCACAGCTGTGCCAAACCGAGCATCACTCCTAGCCTGGATATCCAGGGAGTAATGCTTGGTAAAAGTGTGAACAGTTTTCCAGGTAGCTGCTTGACATATCTCTAGAATAGGAATATCCCTAGCAGCAGCCAGGGAAGCAGCTGTACCTCTGGTAGAGTGAGCCCTCAGGCCTGAGGGTGGAACCTGACCCAATTTTTCATAACAAAATTGAATACAAGAGACAATCCACCTGGCAATGGATCTTTTAGTGGCAGGTTTCCCTTTACCAGCCTCATCATAAGTGAGGAACAGTTGGGGGGAGTCAAACCTGTGACCTTAATGCGTTCTGTGTAGTAGCTAAGGGATCTTTTCACATCTAAACTGTGCAGCCTCCTCTCACCCAGAGGAGGAATGGTCAGTGAAGTACACGGGAAGAGACATAGATTGGTTAAGGTGGAAATCTGAAACCACCTTAGGCAAAAACTTCCTGTTAGTCCTGAGGACTACCTTATCTCTATGGAAGGAGATAAAATCAGGCTCCACTGACAGGGCTTGTAACTCACTTATGCATCTGGCAGAAGTGATGGCTACCAGGAACAGTTTTCCAAGTCAAGTACTTAAGCTCTGCAGAAGACAAAGGCTCAGAAGGGGGTTGCATAAGCTGAGCAATGCAAACGTTAAAGTCCCAAGCAGGGGCAGGATCCCTGAATGGAGGGTTGGTATGAAGCAATCCCTTAAAAAACTTGGAGAATACAGGGTGAGCTGAAAGAGAAGAGGGCTTACCTGCTGAAATGAAAGCAGAAACAGCTGCCAGATGCACCTTTAGTGTAGCTGGTCTAAGCCCCAAGCTATTCAAATGGACTATATAATCAAGGACTGTGGGCAGATCAGCAGACTCTGGGGAAATATGCCTTCCAGAGCACCATGTGGAAAATCTTTTCCACTTGGAATTATAAGTAGTCCTGGTGGAAGGTTTCCTAGAAGCCTTCAGAATATCCATTACACCTTGGGAGAGGTGTAAATCAGCAAACTCTTAACTCTTCAAGAGCCAGGCCTTGAGATTGAGAGATTTGAGATTCGGGTACCAAACCCTGCCATGAGCACAGGTTAACAGGTTGTAATTCCTGGGAAGACACAGGGGAAGATGGACTGCTAAGGACAACAGGAGAAGATACCACGGCTGTCTGGCCCAGTCTGGAGCAATCAGGATCACCTTGCAGGGTTGAGACCTGATTTTGACTAGCACTTTGAACAGGAGAGGGAAGGGGGCAAAAGCATACAGGAACTTCCCTTCCCAACTGAGAACTAGGGCATCCAGGGGGACTGAGCCCAACACTGGGGGCCTGCAGCAAAAAAGGGGAAGTTGGTGATTGTCTGGGGCTGCAAAAAGATCTATCTGTGGGGTGCCCCATCTGGAGAATATCCAGACCAGGGGATCCAGTGACCATTCGTGATGGCCCTGAGATATCCTGCTGAGAGCATCTGCCAGGACCTTGTCCTTGCCTGGGAGGTGTACTGCTGTGAGGGAGGTGTTCAGGGAATAAGTCAGAGACCACAACTTCATTGCTTCTGTGCACAAGGCCGTAGACCGAGTGCCTCCTTGCTTGTTGATGTACCACATTGTGGTGGTATTGTCTGTTCTGACCTGAATAACTTTGTTCTGAACAGATTTGGAAAAAGCTTGAAGTGCTAGAAATACTGCTCCGAGTTCCAATAGATTGATGTGAAGCAGAGATTCCTGAGGGGACCGCAACCCCTGGGTAGTCAGGTCGCCCAAGTGAGCCCCCCACCCCAAGAGGGAGGCATCTGTAGTAAGGATTAAAGAGTGGGACTGAGTGACAAAGGGAACTCCCTGTCTTAGATTGTTCTGATCCTGCCACCACTGTAAGGCCTGGATCAGGGTTCGAGTCACTGGGATCAATTTGGTCAGAGGGTCCTTCTTTTGAGACCAAAAGGCTCTCAAATGGAACTGAATGTCCCTCATCTGAAATCTTGCTCCCTGCACCACTGCTGTGGAAGCAGCCATGTGCCCCAGGAGCTGCAGAAAATGCCTTACTGGGTGAGAGACCTGTAGGGTGAATGAGGAGGCCAGTGTGATAAGGGTCCTTGCCCTGTCCAGGGGAAGGAAAGCTCTGGCCTTTTCTGTATCTAGCTCTGCGCCTGTGAAGGTGAGGAGCTGAACAGGCTCTAGAACTGACTTTGAAAGATTCAGAAGGAAACCCAAAGAGGTGAGCAGTTGCTGAGTTATCTGTAGGTGTAACTTGACTTGGTCTGGAGACCGGCCTACTATGAGCCAGTCGTCCAGGTATGGGAAGATGGCAATCCTTTGCCTTCTTGAAGAAGCAACTACTACTGCCAGGCATTTTGTGAATACCCTTGGAGCAGAGGTTGGGCAGAAGGGCATTGCTCTGAACTGGTAATGGCCTGAGGCAGCTCTCAGACCTGAGGTACTTCGATGGGAGCTTCTGATGAGAATATGGAAGTAGGCATCCTTGAGGTCCAGGGAAACTAGCCAGTCCCCTGGCCTTAGAGAGGGTAGAATAATTCCCAGAGTCACCATTTTGAATTTTGGTTTTAAAAGGTGCTTGTGTAAGTATCTGAGATCCAGGATGGACCGCCATTCTCCTGTCCTTTTTTGGGGTAAGGAAGTACCTGGAGCACAATCCTTTGCCCTGGTGTAGGGGTGGAACCCTTTCCACAGCTCTGAGAGCCAGGAGGGAGAGACCTCTGCCTCTAGGGCAAGTGCCTCTGAGAGATTTGCAGGTGGAAAGGATCTGGTTCTCAGCTTTGGGAACTTTTTGAAGCTGAGAACCAGTCCCTGGCCTACTACTTCCAGGACCCACTTGTCTGATGTTAGAGACTCCCAGTCCTGGACAAAGTAAGCCAGCCTGCTCCCTACAGGTAGTGGAGAATTGGCCCTGGCAAACCCATCAGAGTGCCTGTTTGACAGGGGGTTTTGGCTGAGGGGTGGAAGCAGGTCTGCTTGTACCCCTTCTGCCTCTCCCTCTAAAGAACCCCCCTCTGAGCATAGGCAGAAGAGGAGGTCTGGGCTTGGTAGAAAGACCTATGAAAAGGCCTGCCCTTGCCCCTGGGGTGCTGCCTCTGAGGAGTGGCCTGCCTTTCCTTGGCCTGTGCACTCCTATAGGTGGTCCTATATTCGTCCATTTTCTTCATGTAATTCTCTGTTTGCTCCCCAAACAGAGAATTACCCACAACAAGGAAAATCCATGGCCTTAGTCTGGTATCCTCAGACAGGCTAGTACATCTGAGCCAAGCCATTCTACAAGTGCCACAGATGTAGCTATGACTCTAGATGACACATCATTGGAGTCCACTGCAATGGAATTGCACCTGGATGCCTCAATACCATCAGCAGCCACCTGCTCCAGCTCCTTGGCAAGCTGGCCAGGGACCTGTTTTGCTAAAGCCATGACAGTGTCACATCTGGATTTTTGATACCTCGCAGTATAGGCCATATAGTTGGCCTGCCTGAGTCCCAAGGATGCTGCCATGTTCTGTTTCTTTGCCATGGCATCAATCCTCCTGGAGTCCTTGTCTGGGGGGTGTGAAGCCAAGGGAATATTTGCCTTATCACAGGCTGCAGCCTGCACTACCCCAACATGGCTGCATTGTTGTGTAAGGAACTCCGTATCAGAGCCTGACAATGTATACCTCTTGTCCATTCTTTTATCCACAGGAGGTATTGTATTAGGAGTCTTTAAAATCTTAAATGTCTGTTTCCCAGAAGATTTGTGTAAGGGAATAGACAGTCTCCTAGACTCCGGCATATCCATCATTTCCACATAGTCAGGCTCCTCCTGGTCATCCACAGCTTCTTCCATAGGAGGCTGGAGGGTTTCAGCCACTTTTTTATAAAACATGAAATGGGAGGGGGACTCAGAAAGCCTAGGAGGAGACACTCCTGAAGGTCTGTCTGGGGAGATGTCCGGGTCAATGGGCACATCCAGACTTTCAAAACCACATTCACTTTCCTCATACTCCTCTTTCTCCTCCTCCGGTTCATAATATTCCTCTAAATCATACTCTTGAACTGGTGGAACCGGCCGAACCGAGTGCCTCCCTGATGGTGCCGGTTCGGTCGGAACCGGGGAAAGCGACTGCACAATTTTTATTGCTTTGGCTATTTCTTCAGCGGTTGGAGAAGAAAGTTTTGGATCCACACCAGCTGATTTTTCCTTTCTTGTTCTCTTAGCCGGAACCGACTCCTCAGAATCGGCTCTCCATTTGCCCGAAGAAGTCTCGCCCTGGTCAGAGGGCACTCCTTCTGGTTCGGTTTGAACCGAACCGGGCTGGCCATCCGGTTCAGCGGACTTTTTGGCCTCCCTTTCCCTGAGCCTACCAACTCTCTCTCTTTTCTAGGGTAGCTGCAGGAAAATTTTTACAAATCTGGCAGTCTGCATTGAGGTGGTCAAACCCCAGACAATAAACACAGGTGGTGTGGGGGTCAGCGTTAGCAAAGACTTCCCCACACACACTGCAGTGTTGAAACCCAGTGGGCCCGGTTTTTCTTTTGGGTTTCTCAGACATTGTGCCAGTCCTAACCAAACTTACCCTTTTGATGGCAATCCGCCAGGCAAGACCCTCTTATCGGTTCCTGACCGTGTTACGGGTTGTGGAAAAAATGTAATAAAATCCGTTTTTTTTAGAACCGATAAGAACCGGTAACCACACTCTAAAAGTACAAATAGAGATTTTTTAACAACTTGATCGGTTCAAACCGAACCAATGAACCGTTTACAAGTTCCACACAGAATAGAAAATAATATAAACCTATCTAGTACTCACAAATACCACAGACAGAGACTGAACCGACAGGTTACGGTTTAAATTCGGTTGAAAACCGAGAAAAGCGGTACTTTAACCGACAAATTGAACTGAGCAGAAGGAGAAATCTCCGGAGCGACTGTTCAGTGAGGCGGAGTAAAGAATCTAACGGTTTGAGTTTAAACAGCAACAGACAGAGTCTCAACCGAGCTCGAGCTCATTCCATGCCTGGCATGGAAAGTTAACTCTTTCATCTCCGGGGCAGTTCGAAGGTTGGGACTCACTGCTATTGTCAGAATACAGCACGACTTCATGTTGTTGAATATTGCTACCTAGCTCTGTGCATATGTATTTTATACACACTTGGGTTAATGTCCCAATACTGACACTGTAGTGCAGCATGAGGAGGGTGCTGCACTCCTGAGGTGCCGTCTTTCAGATGAGACATTAAACCGAGGTCCCATCTGCCTGTTCTGGTGGTAGTTCAGGTGGATGTTAAAGATCCCCATGGCACTTCTCAAAAAGAGTAGGGGAATTTTTTATTGAAACAAATAATAAGACAAAAACAGTATTACATCATACAACTGATAAGAAACAAAAAACTAAACAGGTATTACATCAGACAGTCTCGTTAAACAACAACAAAAAAAAAAAACTCTCCCCCACCCATCAAAAGAGCAGGGAAACTTTGGCAAAAAAAAACAGGTACACTTTCTCAAATGAACAATATAAAAAAACAAACAAAAAAAAAAACTGTAATAAAGCCTGTACAAATATCCTAAAGGGTGAAAAAGTAACAATTAAAAGAAACAACCATTTGTCAATGCCGAATGTTTGCTTGCTGGCATTGGCATTGGTAGTGTAGAAGTTACTGAGCTGCATAATAGGAATGGCAACGAAGTATCGAACTGAAGCCAACCCCACCACCACCCTGCAGAGAGTGACAGGCATTGGTGTGTGCCTTTGGGTCGTCAGGCATAACGACCATGCCATTTCACCACACCCTACCCTGCAGACACTGACAAGTGTCACGGTGTGCCTTGGGGTCTTTGGCCCTTATGTGCACCCCATTCCATCAGGAAATACGGTGAGATGGGTGCGGTATAGGAGAATGGGATAACGTTTGGGCCCGAAGAGTCTGAGGCACACCTTGATGCCTCTCACTGGCTGCAGGGTGTGGGTGGGGGTGGAATGGTATGAGCATTACAGGCAAGAATCCCAAGTCACACCCCTGATGCCTGTCATTCTCTACAGGGTGGGGTGTTATGGTCGGAAACCCTAACGCCTCAGGCATTTGTTGGTATTTTCACTCCAAATTTTCAACATGTTTTTTTTGTGACCCCCACCTCATGAATAGTGACAATATCAGTTTGTTAGCCGAAAACTGCTTTTGCGCAGTGACTACGGCATTTGGTACCACAGGTGCAAAAACACATTCCGAACAGGATGTGAAAAATGACAGCGGTACTGTTCATGGGGAGGTGTAAAAAAATGACAATGTTGAAAATCTGGTGTGAAAATCTTAAAAAAAATGGAAGTCACGAGCTTGCATAGAAACTGTGCAACGCACCCGTAATGTAACTAGTTTGGGGATATTTTTACAGCAGATTAACACAGGCATTTTGGGACCTCCGATCATGAACAGTGTTAGTGTGATTTTCTTTATCTGTCCCGAACAATGATTTCCCACAGCGACCACGCATTTCTGCGCTGAAAGTGTGAAAACACATTTCGGCCATGTTGTGGAAAATGACAGCCGTACTGTTCATAAGGAGGTGTGGAAAAATGCCACTGGTGAAAATCTGGACTGAAAATATTACAAATTCATGAACTTACGAGGGTGCGTGGAAACTGCGTAATGCTCACTCGTAACACAGTCATTTTATGGAGTTTTGTCACCAAATTTTCAACATAGCCATTTTAAGACCTCTGCTCATGACCAGTGTCACTGTGATTTTCTTAATCTGTCCCAAACCTTGTTTCGCACACCGACTGTAGCATTGTCGTTACGTAGCCTGGAAACAAATTTTGGGCGAGATGTGAAAAATGGTAGCTGTACTGCTCATAAGGAAGTGCAGTAAAATGGCACTGTTGAAAATCTGGTGTGCAAATATTACAAATTCGCAAACTTGCCAGCATGCGTAGGAACTGCGCAACGTGCACTCCTAAAACAGTCATTTTTGGGAATTTTTTCACCAAATTTTCAACATAGCCATTTTAACACCTCTGCTCATGACCAGTGTCACTGTGATTTTCTTAATGTGTCCCATACATTGATTTCGCACACCGACTGCGCCATTGTGCGCTCCATAAAGGGCGGAAACACGCTGTGGGCGAGATGTAAAAAATGATAGTTGCACTGCTCATAAGGAGGTGTGGTAAAATGGCAATGTTGAAAATCTGGAGTGAAAATATTAAAAATTGGCGAACTTACGAGCGTGCGTAGGAACTCTGCAATGCATGCTCGTAAAACAGTCATTTTTAGGAATTTTTTCACCAAATTTTCAGCATAACCATTTTAAGACCTCTGCTGATAAACAGTGTCACTGTGATTTTCTTAATGTCTCCCGTACATTAATTTCGCACACCAACTGCGCCATTGCGCGCTACATGTGCGGAAACACATTTGGAGTGAGATGTGAAAAATGACAGCTGTACTGCTCATAAAAAGGTGTGGTAAAATGGCAATGTTGAAAATCTGGAGTGAAAATATTGAAATTCGCGAAACTTCTGACGTGCGTGGGAACTGCAGCATGCGCATTCAGAAAGTATTTTGATGCCGACCAAATTTTCAAAATAGGCTTCTTGAGAGCCCACCTTATGAACACCGCAGTGTCGCTTTCGTTAATCGGTCCTGAAAGGTGATTTCACGCAGTGACTGCGAAATCACCCTTCAGGCCCGAATAACGCCATGACAGTGACAGCATTCATGAGAAGGGGTCCCAAAAACCCCATGTTGAAAATTTGGTGCAAAAATTCCAAAAAATGCCCGAGATATGCAGCAAAGTTGGAAAAACCCTATCTATTACATTATACAGTTTACCGGCATTTCTCAGTTCGCAGTCGGCTTTGAAGAGTGCAGGCGTGTTCAGGTCCACGAAGATACGTCGCGGACTCCAGAGGTAAGTATGGGGTGGGGGCAGGGTGTGCAGTGGGTGAGGGGCAGGAGACTGCGAGGACCGTTTTAATTTACAGGTTTTTTAATTATTAAGACGGCGGGGACGTTTGCCACACTGGGGTGGGCTCCCAGCGTGGCAGCTGGAAAGGATGTTTGGGGAGGCTGGAGCCGACGGGGGATTGGGCACCCCTGTCGGCCATACGGGCTAGTGCCACGCTAGGGTGGGCTCCCAGCGTGACAGCTGTAAGGCTGTTTGGGGGGGGCTGGAGCCGACGGGGGATTGGGCACCACTGTCTGCCATACGGACGTGTGCCACGCTGGGGTGGGCTCCCAGCGTGGCAGCTGTAACGCTGTTTTGATGGGGGCTGGAGCCGACGGGGATTGGGCACCCCGTCGGCCATACTGGCACCAGGAAAGCTTTTTGGGGCGTGGAGCCGATGGGGCATTGGGCACCCCGTCGGCTATACCTGTATGCGTGGGGGGAGCGCTACCATCATGCAATGTGCGTGTTGAGGGGGGAGCTCTGCTCACTGAAGCGGAGCTCTCCCTTTCAACTGTATGCCACTGCATTTTCAGCTGTCATAGACAGCTGGAGCAGTGATTGGCGCACTGCGACCGTGCCTGCAAACAGAATGACTGAATTGGAAGAGGCTGACACACCTCTGGAAAACTCAGATGATGGCACTATGTTTCTTGCACATTTTAAGGGTTTCCCATAAAAAGGGCCATGACACATGATCACACGCCTTTTCCGTGTCTAAACTAATGAGTACCGAGGGAATTTGTCTGGTTCGCACGTATTCTTGTAGTAAAAGAGCTCTACGAATATTATCAGATGTATTCCTTCTTTTAATAAATCCGGATTGGTCAGGGTGTATAATATGAGGGATTATATTTTCTAATCTAGCTGAGAGAATAGCCATATAGCCATCAAAAAATTCTGATTAAGTACTGAAGAATAGAGATGTTTTCTATTTTGTAAAAATAAGTGGAAAGACTCATTCCATTGTTTTATTTTGTATAACACTCAATGATGTACCCAGGAGTCCCTGGAGGGATGTTAGAAAAGGGTTTCCAATGTGTCGCTCTCCATTTATCCGTAAAATACTTGGTCCTGGAAGAAAAACTCTGAATCCAAGCGTCTGTATGACCAGCCAGACTAGGGTAAATGTTAGCATGAAGAAACAAGGAAAATAAAAATAAAACAGGATTTAACATATTGAATCCCCCTTTTTTAAGTGGACAGTAAGTAACACATCTCTTAACCGGATTTGGGCAACTGCCCCACAAAAGTTGAAAACCTAAATTATACATGCGTGCTTCTAATCTAAGGGGAAGAGGGAAGATATAACAAACCAGTAAAAAAAATAGGGACAATAAAGGTTTTAAACATATGAACCCTCTTCTGCCGTGACATAGGATAAGATTTCCATTTTTGCACCTTTCCCTCAGTATTGGAAAGGTGTTCTAACCAGTTTTTCTCTGCAGCCTGTGAACCACCAAAATAGAGGTCAAAAACCTGAAAATTGTGGGGTTGAATACAAATACCAGCAGTGTTCTCCTGTCCAAGGTATGCAGTGTCATTCACAAATGTACCTACACTTTTGTGAGTGTTCAAAACTGACTCCGAAATTGAAGAAAAAGATTGTACAATAGAAAGGGCCTGTACTCCAGATTCATGATCCGCAACCAGTAGACAAAGATCATCTGCATATGCCATAGCACTGAGGAACTCCCCTGCCACAGTATCTTTAATGTGTCTAATAGTGATATCACAATTTAATCTTCTAAGAAGAGGGTCAGTAGAAAAATCATATAAGATGGGGCTCAGGGGACAGCCCTGTCGTACCCCCCTTTTAATTTGAATGTGAGAACCTTTAGTTCCATTTACTATAGGGGCCATCGAGGCATACTTATAAAGCATTTTAATCCATGAAATAAACTCTTGTGGAATACCATACTGCTATAGGACTGCAAAAAGATAGGCATGAGAAACCCGATCAAAGGCTTTAGACTGATCCAGGGTAATAACGTAGCCACCCGTACTGTGTCCATCAAAGACTTCCCGTATTCAAACAACATGAAGTCTTGCTGTATTCTGACTATTGCAGTGCTCTCCAACCTTTGAACTGCCCCGGAGAACAAAGAGTTAACTTTCCATGCAGGGCATGGAACGTTGAGCTCGAGCTCGGTTGAAACCTCTGTCTGCTGTTGTTTAAACTCCAACTGTCAGATTCTTTACTCCGCCTCACTGAACAGTCGCTCCGGAGATTTCTCCTTCGCTCAGTTCAAAAAAGTCGGTTAAAGTGTTGTTTTTTCGCTCGGTTTCTACCTAATTTCTGCTACTGAACCTTCCGGTTTAAGTTTCTGTCTTTATTAGAGTGTGGTAACTGGTCCGTATCGGTTCTAAAAAAAACGGATTTAATTACGTTTTTTTCCAAGACCCGTAACACAGACAGGAACCGATAGGGGTGTCTTGCCTGGCGGATTGCCGAAAAAAGAGTAAGTTGTGGTTAGGATTGGCCATGTCTGAGAAACCCAAGAAAAAAAACGGGCCCACTGGGTTTCAACACTGTAGTGTGTGTGGGGAAGCCTTTGCTAAGGCTGATCCCCACACCACCTGTGTTTATTGTCTGCGTTTGACCACCCCAATTCAGACTGCCAAATTTGTAAAAGTTTTCCAAAGCTACCCTGGATAAAAGAGTAGGTAGACTGAGGGAAAGGGAGGCCGAGAAGTCCGCTGACCTGGATGGCCAGCCTGGTTCGGTTCCGACCGAACCAGAAGGAGTGCCCTCTGACCAGGGCGAAACTTCTTCGGGCAAAAGGAGAACCGATTCTGAGGAGTCAGTTCCAGTTAAAAGAAAGAAAAGGGAAAAATCATCCGGTTCAGATCCACAAGTTCTTTCTCCGACCGCTGATGAAATAGCCAAAGCGATAAGGATAGTTCAATCGCTCACTTCGGTTCTGGCCGAACTGGCACCATCTGTCAGGGGCTTGGTTTGGTCGGTTCCCCCCAGTTCTGGATTACACCTTAGAAGAATTTTATGAACCTGAGGAGGGAGAGTATGAGGTAGTAAGGGTGATGATGATGATGATGATGATGATGATGATGATGATGATGATGATGATGATGATGATGATGATGATGATGAAGAGTCTGGATGTGCCTATTGACCCGGACATCTCCCCAGACAGACCTTCAGGTGTTTCTCCTTCTAGGCTTTCTGAGTCCCCCTCCCACTTTATGTTTTACAAGAAAGTGGCTGAAACCCTCCAGCTTCCAATGGAAGAAGCAGTAGAGGACCAGGAGGAGCCTGATTTTTTGTGGAGATGATGGATATCCCAGAGTCCAGGAGATTGTCTATTCCCTTCCATAAATCTTTTGGGAAAAAGACATTTAAAATTCTAAAAATTCCTAATTCCATACCTCCTGTGGACAGAAGAATGGACAAGAGGTATACCCTTTCAGGCTCGGACACGGAGTTCCTTTCCCAGCAGTGCAGCCATGTTGGGGTAGTGCAGGCTGCTGCCTGTGATAAGGCAAATATTCCCTTGGCTTCACACCCCCCAGATAAGGACTCCAGGAGGATTGATGCCATGGCAAAGAAACAGTACATGGCAGCATCTTTGGGACTCAGGCAGGCTATAGTTGGCCTACACAGCTAGATACCAGAAGTCCAGATGGGACACTGTGCTGGCTCTGGCTAAACAGGCCCCTGACCAGCTTGCCAAGGAGCTGGAGCGGGTGGCTGCGGATGGGATTGAGGCATCCAAGGTGCAATTTCATGCTGCTGTGGACTCCGATGATGTTTCATCTAGAGTCATGTCTACATCTGTGGCCCTTCGGAGGATGGCTTGGCTCAGATGTACTAGCCTATCACAGGATACCCAGGCTAAGGCCATGGATTTCCCGGTCATTGGTAATTCTCTGTTTGGGGAGCAGACAGAGAACTACATGAAGAAGATGGACGAGTACAGGACCACCTACAGGAGTGCTCAGGCCAAAGAAAGGCAAGCTACTCCTCAGAGGCAGCATTCCAGGGGCAGGGGCAGGCCCTTTCAAAGGCCCTTTTACCAAGCCCAGGCCTCCTGTTCTGCTTATGCTCAGAGGGAGTTCTTTAGAGGGAGAGGCAGACGTGGTATGAACAGGCCTGCTTCCACCCCTCAGCCTAAAGCCCCTGCCAAGCAGACACCCTGATGGGTCTGCCCGGCCGATTCTCCAATACCTGTAGGGGGCAGGCTGGCTTACTTTGTCCAGGACTGGAAGTCTTTAACATCAGACAAATGGGTCCTAGAAGTAGTAAGCCAGGGACTGGTTCTCAGCTTCAAAAAATTTCCCAAGATGAGA
Source organism: Neoceratodus forsteri (assembly GCA_016271365.2). Lineage (NCBI taxonomy): Eukaryota > Metazoa > Chordata > Ceratodontiformes > Ceratodontidae > Neoceratodus > Neoceratodus forsteri. The sequence goes on from JADMNL010000024.1 coordinate 143,579,152, forward strand.
ACCAGATCCTTTCCACCTGCAAATCCATCAGAGACCCTTGCCCTAGAGGCAGAGGTTTCTTCCCTCTTGGCTGTCAGAGCCATAGAAAGGGTTCCTACCCTACACAGGGGCAAAGGACTGTACTCCAGGTACTTCCTAACCCCAAAAAAGACAGGAGAATGGCGGCCCATCTTGGAGCTAAGATATCTAAACAAGCACCTTTTAAAACCAAAATTCAAAATGGTGACTCTGGGAATAATTCTGCCCTCTCTAAGGCCAGGGGACTGGCTAGCCTCCCTGGACCTCAAAGATGCCTATTTTCACATTCCCATCAGGTGCTCCCACAGAAAGTACCTCAGGTTCGAGTTTCCCTCAGGCCACTATCAATTCAGAGCAATGCCCTTTGGCCTAACATCAGCCCCAGGGGTGTTCACAAAGTGCCTGGCAGTAGTGGTTGCTTTCCTAAGGAGAAAAAAGATCTCCATCTTTCCATACTTGGATGACTGGCTCATAGTGGGTCAGTCTCCAGTCCAAGTCAAGTCACATCTTCAAATAACTCAGCAAGTGCTCACTTCCTTAGGATTTCTCCTAAACCTTCCAAAGTCAGTTCTCGAGCCAGTACAGCTCCTCATCTTTATAGGGTCAGAGCTGGATACAGTAAGGGCAACAGCCTTCCTTCCCCCGGACAGGGCAAGGACCCTTATAGAACTGGCCTCTTCTTTCACCCTTCAGGTGTCTCGACCAGCAAGGCACTTCTTGCAGCTCCTGGGCCACATGGCAGCCTCTACAGCAGTGGTCCAGGGGGCAAGATTTCAGATGAGGGACATTCAGTTCCACTTAAGAGCCTTCTGGTCCCAAAGAAAGGATTGCCTGACCAAACTAGTCCCAGAGACTCGAACCCTGATCCAGGCTTTGCAGTGGTGGCAGGATCAGGACAATTTAAGACAGGGAGTTCCTTTTGTCACTCAGTCTCATTCAGTAATCCTCACCACAGACGCCTCCCTCTTGGGCTGGGGAGCCCACTTGGGGGATCTTACCACCCAAGGGCTGTGGTCACCTCAAGAATCTCTGCTTCACATCAATCTCTTGGTACTCAGAGCAGTGTTTCTGGCACTGCAAGCTTTTTCCAGATCTGTACAGAACAAGGTGGTCCAGATCAGAACAGACAATACCACCACAATGTGGTACATCAACAGGCAAGGAGGCACTTGGTCTACGGCCTTGTGCACAGAAGCAATGAAGTTGTGGTCTCTGGCCTATTCCCTACAAACCTCTCTGATAGCAGTTCACCTCCCAGGGAAGGACAATGTCCTAGCAGATGCTCTCAGCAGGATATCTCAGGGCCATCACGAATGGACCCTAGATCCCCTAATTTTGGAAGTGATTTTCTCCAGATGGGGGCACTCCATAGATGGATCTTTTTGCAGCCCCAGACAATCACCAACTTCCTCTCTTTTGTTGCAGACCCCCAGTCTTGGGCTCAGTCCCCCTGGATGCTCTGGTTCTGAATTGGGAAGGAAAGTTCCTGTATGCTTTCCCCCCTTCCCTCTCCTGTTCAAAGTGCTAGTCAAGATCAGGTCTCAACCATGCAAAGTGATTCTGATCGCTCCAGACTGGGCCAGACAGCCCTGGTATCCACTGTTGCTCTTCTTAGCAGTCCACTTTCCCCTGTCTCTTCCCAGGAATTACAACCTGTTGACATCCTCTCAGGGAAGGATTTGGTATCCGAACCTCAAATCTCTCAATCTCAAGGCCTGGCTCTTGAAGAGTTAGAGTTTGCTGATCTGCACCTCTCTCGAGGTGTTCTGGAAATTCTTAAGGCTTCTCGAAAGCCTTCTACCAGCTTCCACCAGAAAGACTTATAACTCCAAATGGAAAAGGTTCACTATTTGGTGCTCTAATAAGCATATTTCTCCAGAATCTGCTGGGTTGCCTACAGTCCTGGCCTATATGGTTCATCTTAATGGCTTGGGACTTAGACTAGCTACACTTAAAGTGCATCTGGCAGCTGTTTCTGCCTTCTTGTCAGTAGGCAAGCCCTCTCCTCTGTCAGCCCATCCTGTATTTTGTAAATTCTTCAAGGGATTGCTGCACACCAATCATCCCTTTAGGGACCCTGCTCCTGCTTGGGACCTTAATGTTTGCATTGCTCAGCTTATGCAACCCCCCTTTGAGCCTTTGTCCTCTGCAGAGCTTAAGTACTTGACTTGGAAAACCGTGTTTTTGGTAGCCATTACCTCTGCCAGGCGTATCAGTGAATTGCAAGCCCTGTCAGTGGAGCCTGATTTCATCTCTTTCCATGGAGATAAAGTGGTCCTAAGAACTAACAGGAAGTTTTTGCCTAAGGTGGTCTCAGATTTCCACCTTAATCACTCTGTATCTCTCCCTGTTTTCTTCACTGACCATTCCTCCTCTGGAGAGAGGAGGTTGCACAGCCTGGACGTGAAAAGGGCCCTTAGCTATTACATGGAGCACACCAAGGGTCACAGGTTTGAGTCCCTCCAGTTGTTCCTCACTGGTGGAGAGGTCGGTAAGGGCAAACCTGCCACTAAAAGATCTATTGCCAGGTGGATTGTCTCTTGTATACAATTCTGCTATGAAAAGCTGGGTAGAACCCCACCCTCAGGCCTGAGGGCTCACTCTACTAGAGGTACAGCTGCTTCCCTGGCTGCTGTCAGGCATATTCCTCTCTTAGAAATCTGTCAGGCAGCCACCTGGAAAACGGTCCATACATTCACCAAGCATTACTCTCTGGATATCCAGGCTAGGAGTGATGCTCGGTTTGGCACAGGAGTACTTCAGAGCCTTTTCCCAAAGTAGGTTCTGTCCCTCCTCCATGGAGGTACTGCTTGGTACTCTGCAATAGTCAGAATACAGCAAGACTTCATGTTGTTTGAAGAAAAAATTACTCACCTTAGTAATGTTGTTTCTTCTAATGGAGTCTTGCTGTATTCTGACCTCCCCCCGCCTCCCCTCTCAGAACCTGTTTTTTGGGATGTGGGTGGGCAGAAGTAGTGTTGGCACCTAGAGGTGTCCCTTTTTCAAGGTGAGTAATTTTTTCGTAGTTTTAGATTATTCAACATAGATATGTGTGGAATTGCACATGTTTGAGTATGAAAGATTAAAGACTGGGCTACTTTAGACAGTCTATTGTTTATAACTTTACATAAAATTTTCCAGTCAGAGTTCATGAGACTGACAGGCCGCCAGTTATCAAGGTTTTCTTTATCATTAACTTTGTATAAATAAATCAGGTTACTATTGGCAAGAGAAACAGGTGCTGGTAATAAACCTTGAATGATAACATTAAAAACTGTAAACACCATTTGAGCCTTTTTATAAAATTCATTAGGAATGCCATCCGGTCCCGGAGTAACATTACATCGTAATTGACCAATAACAGCACTAACTTCATCTACTGTAATAGGACGTACCAAATCATTAGTATGATCAGCCGATAACTGCGGGAAATCCACATGTTTAATAAATTCCCCCAGTCACATGGAAGAAAATCTTGACCATATAAGTTTTTAGTGTGGGTGGAGCCTAATCGCAAAATACCGTGGTTATCTGAAATTCTAATACCATCATGTGTAACCGGAGAAGGCATATATTTTGTATGCACTTGCTGATTGCAACTATCATAAGGGTTAATAACCTTGGCTGACCCCTTGCGGCAATATTTTTGTTCTAGAAATAATGAAGTGGACCTATTGTACTGACAAGCATACATTTCCTGTTTTAACTGGCGGATCTGTGAGGGATAGCCCAAATTAAATTCCGTCTGCCAGGAAAGCAACCTTTGTGAGTGTCTTCTTTTATCCAAATAAGTCAAGTATTGAGTTTTAGAGCAGGATTTCTCCAGTCTCTGACAAAAGCATCGGATTTCAACTTTTGTCTCTTGCCACCAAAAAGTGGGGTTGTCAAACACAGACAACTTATCCAGTAAAACTGTACAATTCCTGCCAACCAGATTCATTACTCAGAACTGTAATATTCATTTTCCAGGAATTATAAGATTCCGGCTTATTAAGGGTGCGTCCTAAAGACATAACAACCAAGCTATGATCTGAAGCTTCACAAGGGATTACTGTTTAGTGCAGACCTGGTAACCAACTGGAAATAAAAAAATAATCAATTCTAGTGGAAAACCTTCCATGGTGAAATGTGTGCTTGGGAGGATGAGGCCCAAGTGTAGCCCCATCAATTAAATTAGCTGTTTTATACAGGGAATTTAGGAAATTAGAATCATTATATAATTTTTGAGTTGATCCAGTTTTGTCTGAAAGTGTAAGGATACAATTAAAGTCTCCCCCAAAAACTATAGATTTAGAGGAATGTAGAAATGGTGTATAGCCTTCAGGGTGGCTATCCGCTGGGTCTTGACTTGAGAATTATAAACATTAATTAATCTCCATTCCTGAGCCTGTATAACGACATCTAATATAAGAACCTGGCCTTGAATCGAATCCACAAGTCTAAGAATCTGAGCCTCTAAGTTATGGAAAAGAATAGCCACCCCAGTGCATACGTCTTCTGAAAGGGACCAATAGGACAGCCCTCCTCTCCAATCAGATGCAGCCTGACCAGTCTCTCTAAGAGAGTGCAGTCTAGTATCCTGTTAAAAAATAAATAAATACTGTGAATATTAGAAGCTGTTAACATAGAAAAAATGGTGCGTCGTCTTTTGGGGTTCTTCAAACTATTCTTATTCAAAGTGCCAAAAGACAACCCATCAACCATTTAACAAACAAAAATTAAAAAATCAAGACTTTTTTCCTTTTCCAGGGGTCTTCATTTTACATCTTTTTTTCCTAGAGGTTCTAGAATCACTAGACAATTGGTCAGTATCTGTAAACGAGTCAAGCTGAGAGGAGGCCACGGATGAAGCATCAGAATCCTCCTCTGTCTCGGTGACTTGTTTTCATTTATACAAAGGTGTAAATTTATTTCTAGAACAAAAATCGGACTCCCCTGGAACTTGGGTGGTCTTAGCCCCTTTAGTAGCCTTACCTCGGGTTTGCCTTCGAATACCAATCTGCACCCAGACCGAGTCTTCAGGTGGGGGCATTACATCCCTTTGATCAAACTCATTGGTCAGGGTAGACGTGCTAGGTACCGGATCTGGAGCTACAGACGCCATAGGGGCCACCAAATAAACATGAGGAGATGAAGCTACCTACTTATGAGAGGCATCCACAGTGGACTGAGGTCCAAAGGGTTCTGATTGGGAAACAGCAGGGGCAGGGACTGAGGACCCAGAGGAAAGCAAACCAGGAGGCTGAATAGGCTGCTGTTCAGAACGAGGTCTGAACTGAGGCCTGGCCTGTGCATACTGTTATGCCTTGGAAACCGTGTCATCCTGATCCTCCTGAGGCGTCCCAGGGGCATTATGAGAGGCCCAAGGGCAGTCACGATAGGAATGGGACATATCCTCACATAAATTACAATAAATAGGCCGAGGGCAATTAATACTAACATACCCAGAACCCATACACAGTGAGCATTTCAGCTTATCACAGACATTACTCAGATGAGTCTGTGCTCCACAGCGAAAATGTGACTTAGGTTGGCCAGGATAAAAATTGAAATCTCTGTCTCTGCCCAGACAAAAGCAGCTAGGCAAATGCTGAATGGACCCATTAATCAGTGGGAGTTTCAGCTGCATTTTCCAGCCTCCCGTCCAGAGCTGCTCAGAATCAATAATAGGCTCAGGCAAAGCCAGAACCGTGCATTTAGAGGATAACCATCTAGTAATATCGGTTACTGCAGCCCCTTCATTTTTGAACAAAACAGTAATAGTTTTAATTGCAGCTTTCGTGAGGGGGATGGCAAGAAAGGGGGACCATAATGGAGTATGTTTAACCTGCTGATACCTATGCCAGAAAGTTTCTAGACCTGCAGATGTTTTGAAACTTAAATCAAAATTATTATCCCCAGAAGTATGAATCAGAGCATATATCTTAGATGGCAAAAACTGCAAACTGGATTTTATTAAAGTCTTTCTGACAAAAATCCGGTCAGGAAATATGTCAAGTCCACCCCTGTATCTTAAACGCACTGCATTCCTTTGCTTGGTCTGTTCTGGGAGAATATGGAACAGGCCAGCATAAGTCCTTCCACCCTGGCGTCTGCCATGTTGCTCAGGGGCTGTATCGTTCTGTGTGTGTTCTCCACTTGGATTTGGGCCCCCATTATGTAAGAAATCCCTATCCTGGAGTTGTACTGTATTCTGCAATTGATTTTGATGGTCATCTCCAGAGCTAGTAATCAAGAGAACGGAGTCTACAATAGGACGGGAATTAGGGGACTTAGTACGCTGCACAGCAGCAGATATAGTTTCCATGTTCATAATAGTCTGTGTAGTCGAATCTAGGTCTTTCCCAACATTCTGTAAATCAGGTTATGTAGGGTTAGGGCTGACAGTAGGCCATACAGGATTCTGTGTTAGGCGAAGTTCATGTGGGATCTCAAGAGGATCCGAAATATCAATCACGGTACCCTGAGACCCAGCATCAGTATGAATCGGGGAAGATCAAGTGTTAGTAGCTGTAGATTTTTCCCATCCAGCCCCTTTCAGGACTTCAGCAGTGGTAGTGCCAGTAGCAGAAACATGATTGTCAAAATCCTGGTAGCTACGTCGTGATCCAGAAGCCGAACCAGCCGTAGCATTCCCAGGGTCTATAATAACGGACGGGGATGGGGCCGAGACCAATGTAGCACAAACAGGGGGAACTTTAGAAGTAGTAGGACGAAACACATCAGTCTGTAGCAAGTCTGACTGCAAAATAAGAGCAGTACCTGTAGTAGAACCAGCAGCTGGAGGGGGATACGAAACTGCAGACGTCCTGTCTTGCGACTGCTTCTGTTGAACCACCTCCTCCGACGTTCGTAAAGGGAAAGCTGAAACTGTTTCTTCTTACCAATGCCAGACCACAGGCACAGGTGGGATATCCGAAGAACAATCGTGCGAAAATTTCAGACCATCTCGAGACTCTAGACACACACCACACGGTGCTCTAAAACTGCCAGTCTCCATAGAGACTCGCAGCTGACTTGCTAGGTGCATACACCCAGTGAAAGGCTTTGATGAAGCTGCGTCATCTCGCAGCTGATCATGTCAGAAATTGGCAGCGCTCCAGTGACAGGAGAAGCTGAAGCTGCAGAAACACATGCTGTAGGTTGAGCTAAGAAACCACCCAATTTAGTCTAAACAGTAGAACAATGAGCTGTAAGGTTCCCAGTAGGACCCGACTATAAAGCAACATCTGAAGAGATTTCCGAATCTACACTGTGTCTCGAAATAAGACAGGCTGAAGACTAAGCACTAGAAAAAGTACTTTCTTCCATGTCGGCCATTGTAGAAGGAAGGTAGAGGAGGAGACAGACTCCCCCACCTCCAACACGTCTGCACCGTCCGACACTGAACTCAGAGTGGCCATTACAGGGAACAGCCAAGCCCCCTACCGACAGAGTAAGGGAATGTTTTATTGCAAAATACATAACATCAGAGAAGAAACATGCAAGGCAAAAGGAGAACAGATGAAAGACAGAAAAAATTCATATACAGAATCAGTAGAGTCACAAAAGAAAAGAAAAAATACAAAAAAATCAAGTAAGCACTATAGCCAAAAAATGTTTCCAGAATAATTGAAACTTCTCTCTGTCAAATATCCTTGACTGTTTCATTTTGAGTTGCTTCAACGCTTCCGTAATTTGATTAATCAACACTACATTAGGAGTATTCACATGCTGTAAATAGAATTGACAGCATGCCTGCCAAAGATAATATTTAACATAAGTAAAATAACATTAAAGTACTGGGATGGTACCTAGAATAAAGCATAAATAATCCCCCAGTAACAAACATTCATATGTAATATGCTGTAGGGAGACAAATGCCAGCTGGTGGCTAAATCAGTCCAAAACTGGGTAGTATAAGGACAAAGAATAAAAAAAATGTTCCTGTGATTCTTCCATGTCAATACAGGAAAGTCTCAAGCACAACCGGTCAGTCACGGGTTTATGCTTCCAATTACCTTTAACCCCCAGTTTACCAAATCAGCACAGCCACTGAACATCCCATATGTGATCAGGGGTCCTAACATCTTTAAGAATATTCAATGCAAACCGAAGCTTAGTAGGGAGGCAGCGAGGAAAATCAACCCACAGAGCATGATGTCTATCCATCACAAGGCCATATATAGATTTTCTTTGCATGGAAGTAATCTGAAGTTTACTTAAGTTCCACTTTTTCACTCTTTTTAACATAGGCAAGGCAAAATCAGAAATCTGTAAAGATGCACTGAACCGGGGAAAAGTCACCTCCCATTTTTGAAAAAAAAGATGACACAAACAAAAAGTCCACTCGGCTCAATGGGAAGTAAGCCTTACTGGCCTATGAAAGGAAGAAAAAATACAAAAAGACTGAAAAAACATTACAGGGTTTAACATACCCAGTCCTCCCATAGAAACCTTAAGATACGTAAAATCTCTCTCTTCACCAGGTTCAGCCTACTACCCCATACCATCTGAAAAAAACAGCTAAGCAGTCTAGTCTAGTCTCGAGGTCAGTAGGTAGAGGAAAAATGTGTGCAATACACAAAAAAAAACTGGGACGAGAAATTGCTTAATATTACAAACCCGTTTCTTCTTCCCCATCCCCCAGGACTTCCAGTGTGAGACCTTTGCCTCTCCGACTTGCAGTCTATCCTCCCAATTTACCCGTGACATATCCTGTTCTCCAAACGTTATACCCAGAACCTTAATAAACTGTCGAGATACCTGGACAGTACCTATTGAGCATACAGAGTCCCCATCCCCAAGCTGCAAGGCCATGCTTTTTTGGTGATTAAAACCTGCCCCAGTAATCCCCGAAAAAGTATTTAATACCCTTAACGAATACACTCCAGCCCGAACAGAAGCAGTCAACAGACAAATATCATCTGCATACGCCATAATTTTTTGAGGAAAAACCTCAGGACTGGGAGACAACCCAACAATAAAAGGATCATGCAGGATTACTCTAATCATGGGGTCCAAACAAAACATATACAGAAGGGGACTTAGGGGACAACCCTGCCTGACCCCCTTTTTATGGAAACTGGTGACCTCAGCAGACCGCCCACCGTAGGAAGGGCCACAGCATTTTGATATAAAAAGTGAATCCATATAATCATAGAGGAAGGGATACCATAAACCTGTAAAAAATGAAATAAAAAGGAATGAGACATATTATCAAAGGCTTTTTTCTGATCTAACATGATCAGAAGCCCCCGCAACTTCCTCTGCTTCCCAAACTCACAAACATCCCGCAATAATTTTAGGTTCTGTTGAATGTTCCTCCCAGGAATGGAACATGTTTGAACAGGGTGAATCAAAACTGATGCAGCCTTCTGCAATCTATGACACAAAATCTGTGAAACGATTTTATAATCAGAATATAAGAGGCTAATCGGCCTCCAGTTCCCCAGATCCAGTCTATCACCAGTCTTGTAAAGGTAAACCACCATAGCTGAAGAAAAGCAACGAGGAACAACCACAGCCGTCAAAAATTCATTAAAAATGTCCACTAAAAGTGGAGCCACTAATTCCTTAAAGGTTTTGAAAAACTCATTCGTCAGCCCATCTTCTCCTGGGGACACCCCAGATCGTAATTTAGAAATAACGTCTAAAACCTCAGACAAAGTAATAGGACCAGCAATATCAGCCGCAATGTCAGGAGACAATACAGGCAATGAGCAATTTATCAATGTATCCCAAGCAATATGAGGGACAAACTCCTGTCCCAGGGAACACTGGATATACTCAGCCATAACATCCAACATCTCGGCCTGGGACGTACGCAAATGACCAGAGCTATCATAAAGACCAGTCGTTTTTTTGTTTGCCAACTTCGTTTTACATGCCTCAAAGGATCAGAGAAAGGAGACTTAGTACCAAATTTAAAGGTAGCATATACAAAAGCAGCACGTTGATAATGATAATCTCTCATTTGACGCTTCACAACATCAAGCTGTGCTTTAATCCTGCAATTTGCAACAGAAGGGAGGGATATGAGTTTATAAAATTGATCTCTCAAAGCCAAGTACCCTAAATAGGCCTTAGTTCCCTTTGTCCTCCCAAAATCAAGAAAAACATTTTTAACCTCTACTTTAGTATCCCTCCACCAGGAATCATAAAGGACAGCCACAGAACCCCGAAACTCAAACAATAATTCCACTTTGGTTTTAACTTCAAGATCATCCAAAACAAAAGAATTAAGCTTCCACCGCCTAGACATCCCAGGGGAAGAGGGAAGTACATTTGAAAACTGAATATCACACTGTAAAATACAATGGTCAGAAAATTCACAATCCTGTAAACGAAAACCCTGAACTGCCAACCTTCTGGAAATAAAAAAATAAATACGGTTACAATAAGAACTACGCCTTTATGTAAATCCCCCATCCTTATGTAACACCCTATAGGCATCCACCAAATCTGCAGTGCGAATAATATTCTGTAATGCATGTGAATCACAATACACCTTCTGCTGTACACTATCCTGCATTTTCACATCCAAGCTACAGTTCATGTCACCTCCCCAAAACCGTCTAGAAGAAAACAGAAAAGGTTTAATAAGGGTAAACAATTGTATTGTGGCCTCTTTACTTTTAGGGGCATAAGTATTTATGATATGTATAGAAAAACCCTCATAAATACAATCTAACAACAAAGCATGTCCTGGCAGAATGTCTATTACCTTCTGAACCCAGATTTGGGGTGAGTGAAAAAGAATCCCAAGACCATCCGCCACATCCTCCCCAAACGACCAAAAGGAGGGCCCCCAAGGCCAATGTTTTTTAACTTGGGCTATATCTTGTAAGGAAGCAAATCTGGTCTCCTGAATAAGTAATACATCAAACGGACAGTGTAGAAAAAACTCCAACAAAGCCATTTGTTTCTGAAAAGACTTAATACTACAAACATTCAGGGAAACCAGATGAAAAAAAGCCATATATGAGGTTGCAAATAGAAAAAGACCTTCAAACCCCATCCTTATCTTTTTTTTCCTCTTTCTCCCTACTTTTTTCTTAGAATTTGGAACAGTACGAGGAGTATCCTCCTCACATTCCATTTCGGAAACCACACCAGATACAGAGGAGGCATCAGACTCAAAACCCCCTTCCTGATCTTGAAGCACTTGAAAGGAATTTTGTGTGGGAATAGAGCCAACCAAAACCTTGGGCTTCAAGGAAGATCTAGTCACCCGTTTTTGTGGAAGAAATTCAGCATCCACGGGGGGGGGGATCTGCTCCATGGCACCCTCTAAATCAGGAACGACCCCCTGTTCAGAAGCAGGAGAAACGGTGAGAGCATTAGAAACAGTGGGGCAGTAGAAGCAGTGGGGGCCACCGGAGAAAAAGCAGCTGGGTAGGGACTGGAGAGGTAGACCTAGAGGCCATATCCGGGACACCAGCTTCTGGTCTGGAAGGCCTATATCTCTCTTGGGCCTCAGAGACCAAATCCTCCTGGTTAAGACCACCAGTCCGATTTTGACCTGCCCAAGGGCACTGATAAGCATGACCAATTTCGTTACAAAGATTACATTTAAAGACATTTCTACAAACAGAGCTAGGATGATCATATTCCCCACATAAAGCACAAATGACCCTGTCACAAGTGCTACTAAGATGTCTGGGACTGCCACATTTGTAGCAAGCCTTCGGTTGTCCTGGATAAAAAACCACCCCTCTATCCTTCCCCCCCAAAAAAACTATTAGGAATATGTTGCACATCATTGCCAATTAAATGCAACTTCACCTTGAACCTCCAACTACCATTCCAAATACCCTCGCTGCCAATGATAGCTGCATGAGGCCCCATAACCTGACATTTCTTTTCCATCCAGTAATAAATATCCCCAACATTCACCCCCTCATTTCGAAACATCACAACCACTGATTTATACAAAGGTTTAGTAAGGAGGATAGCCCAAAAAGGAGTCCATAAGGGCAACGTTTTAAACACATCATATTTTTTCCAAAACAAATCAAGCCCTGCAAATGTCAGAAACTAATATCGAAGGTGTCCTCCCCTCTGATATTAATCAGAGCAAAGATATCAGCAGCTTGAAACCCCATGGAACCTTTTAAAAGGGTTTTAGCCACATAAAGCCTGTCTGGGTGCTCCTGTAAACCCCCTCTGTAACGTAGACGTACAGCATTACGCCTAGGAACTTGCTCAACTTTATTATTTTTAAATGAATCCGAATATCTGGGCCCAGGCCTACTGCCTTTACGACATGGGGAAGGGGGTGGACTAGGAGAACATTCCCGGCGCCCAGCAAAGTCAGTGTGTTCAGATGCAGCAGTAGTGGCCCCCAGTACAGAAGTTACAGGCGCCAAATCTCCAAACCCGGTGATAGTCGAAAGTACAGGCTGCTCCCCCTCCCCAAGTCCCGGTCTTACAGTACCTTGATCGGGGATACTCCCTGTTGAAGAAAAGGACTCCCAAGCTGAATCAGGTACCCAGGCCCCATGTGGGGTTCGAATCCAGCCTGCATTGAGCAAAGACTCTTCTTTCGACCACTCGTCGAAACCAGGCACCGCGGCCGGCCCCGGGATAGCGAAAGACTTCTGCATTCTCTCCAACGTCGTCATCGGCTCCATCACAGGCTGTTGAATCGCTGAAATTCCCTTGACAGCAGACGTCAGGACAGGCTCCCCTGAAAGAGGCAGGGACTGCACCGCTGCCTCTCCATTAGCAGAAAGAATCGCATCCGTAGCACCCACAGCCATACCACTCAGCCCAGCATGTTCAGGGGAAACACTCGGACCAGCTATTTCTAAACGAGTTAAATCCACAAAATCTTCCGTTGCTTGTGGCGCTCGCACTATCTCTGTCTGCTACGATGCAGACAGCTCCTCTGGACAGAGCACCACAGTACTCTCCTCACAAGTAACAGAGTCCCTTAGTAAAGAAGCAGCCGAAGCCAGGGATAGAACCTCAGACTGCACCAGACGTCCATCCTCCTCACCCTTCATCCTGCAACTTGACCACCACTCTGTAACAGAGCAGCAATCCCTCTGCAGGCAGAGGGGAATTTCCCGGTGTCTGGCCAATTCTCTCCCCAATTCACTAAAACAATACCACCAACATCTTTATCTGGCTCAAAGTCAGTTGACATTCATCTGTATCCCCCTACCCCGGGCCGTGCCTGAAAATAGGCAGAATTTGTCTAGTGCACTTACCCGGTCAACAGAAACTAAATAAAAATATATATATATTTTCTATTCTGCCCACCTTGTTGCTGTATTTTACAGCTGTGTACCTGTATTATAATTAGTCCACCTCTGTATGTTAGCCTGACTTGCACTGGATTCTTGATTTGCTTATGTATGATTCACTGCTGTCATTCTCACTATATTTACCATTGTTTGTGCCAGTCTCTGACTTGGGCCGTGCCTGAAAAGGGTCCTCAGATCAGTGCACCACCCGGTTAACAAATAAATAAGAATAAACAAACACTCAACAACAACAGTTCAAATATAGTACAACTAGTTAAAACAACATGGCTTACATATAAAAGAGCAGTCAAACAAATAAAACGGAAACGTACAAAACCAGGCTATCTAATTAAACAGGTTATAGTAAAACTTACAAAACTATAACAATTAAAAATAACCATATAACAGATATGAAAGTCTGAATAACATTGTAAGATATGTACTGAGTAGTACAGTATTTTACCTTATATTTCCGCAAAAACAAAGATCTAAAGAGAGGGAAAGAAAAAGAGTAAACAGAACTAGACGACTAGAATTTAGGGAGATATAGAGTGGGAGACAGGCAAATATTTTATTTTATTTATTTAGTTTTTGTTGACCGGGTAAGTGCACTAGACAAATCCTGCCTATTTTCAGGCATGACCCGGGGGAGGGGAAAACAGATGAATGCCAACTGACCTTGAACCAGATTAAGCTGTTGGTGGTATTTTTAGGGAATGAGGGAAATTTGGCCAGGGCACCGGGGAAATTCTCCTACTCTTTTCGATAAGTGCCATGGGATCTTTAACATCCACCTGAACTACCACCAATCCAGGCAGATGGGTCTCTTCCGAAAGATGGCATCTCAGAAGTGCAGCACCCCTCTCATGCTGCACTACAGTGTCAGTACTGGGATATTTACGCAAGTGCCAGATGTGGGAACTGAACCCACAGCCCTCTGATCTCCCGGCCTCAGAGGCGAGGGTGCTACCTATTGAGCCACCGACACTGCCAAAATATAAGAAATTAGTAATCACACATTCAAAACAAAGATGGATATCTAGGACCTGTAGAGCAGAGGATGCTGTAGTGGGAGAAATTAGTAAGAAACTTAAAAATTGTCTGGGGGTTAAATTACCCTACTGGGTTCTCTGAGGATTGATTCTATGCATTATGTATGTGTTTTTGACTAATGAATCTAAAAATGCTGCCCAGTCTTTTATTCAAATTTATTACCTAGGTTTTTCAAGCCAGGATTCACCCCAGAATTCTAAAAGAACTAATGGTAGAACTAGTAACGCCAGTGACTACTCTCTTTAACAAATCATGGGAGGATGGGGTGGTACCTGAGGACTGGAGGAGGGCAGATGTGATTCCACTTCACAAAAGTGGGAGCAGGGCAGAGGCAGGAAACTACAGACTAGTTAGTTTGACCTCAGTGGTAGGGAGAATGATGGAATCACTTCTGAAGGAAAGAATTGTTGAGTACCTAGAGGCCAGTGGGGCAGAGGACCCAAGGCAGCATGGTTTCACAGCAGAAAGGTCAAGTTAGACGAACCTAATAGATTTCTTTGACTGGGTGACCAAAGTAGTAGACCAGGGTGGGGCTGTGGGTATGGCCTACCTAGATTTTAGCAAGGCATTTGACACAGTCTCACACAAAAGATTAACATACAAGTTAGCCAGCCTAGGAGTGGTTCCCAAGGTGGTAGCCTGGATAAAAAACTGGCTGGACAACAGGACGCAAAGGGTAATAGTAAATGGAGTCCACAGTGAAGAAAGGAGGGTAACTAGCGGGGTACCGCGGGGTTTGGTACTGGGACCGGTCCTTTTTAATGTCTTTACAGGTGACACTGGAGAGCACCTGGAAGGAAAAGTATGTCTCTTTGCAGATGATAAAAAGATCTGCAACAGGGTTCATACACAAGGTGGGGTGGAAAGGATGAAAAGGGACTTGGCAAGGTTGGAGGAATGGTCAAATATATGGCAGCTCAGATTCAATGCAAAGTGCAAGGTAATGCAGCTGGGAAACAAAAACCCAGGGGAAGAGTACACAATGGGGAGTGAGATAATAACAGCAAAAATCGAAAAATATCTAGGAGTAATTATAACACATGACCTAAAGGTGGGCAAGCAATGTGAGAAGGCAGTAAGGAGGGCTGGGGGATACTGGGATGCATAGGGAGAGGCATCAGCAGTAGAAAGCAGAAAGTTGTTATCCCTCTGTACAGACAGTTGGTGAGACCCCATCTACAGTACTGCATGCAATTCTGGAGACCCCATCTCCGCAAAGACATAGCCAGAGTGGAGGCTGTTCAGAGGAGGGTAGCCAAAATGGTCAGGGTCTGCAACAGAAAACATACGAGGAGAGACTAAAGTAGCTTAATATGTATACCCTTGAGGAAGGGGGGACATGATAGAAACTTTCAGGTATCTCAAGGAATTAACAAGTACAAGAGGGTAGTATCTTTCAGAAAAAGAAATGTGCAAGAACAAGGGGGCACAATTTGAAGATAGAGAGGGGACGGCTCAGAGGTAATGTTAGAAAGTATTTTTTCACAGAGAGGGTTGTGGATGCATGTAACAGCCTTCCTGAGGAGGTTGTGGAGTCGGGAACAGTGGGAGAATTCAAGAATACATGGGACAGACATAAGGCAATTCTAGTGAGGGGTTGGAGAAAGTAAGCTGTTGATTAACTAGAATATGCAGCTTATCCATCAGGTAGGGAAATGGGCAGACTAGGTGGGCCAAGAGGTCCTTATCTACCATCCAATTCTATGTTTCTGTGTTTTTGTGTTCTTAAAAATTTCTGTGAAATTAGATCTCCATTCCTGAAATGTGGGGGCCTTATCCTCTATCCAGTCATTTAAAGAAAACTGTTTCTGACAGATACACCAATCAGTAGGAGAGCGTACCTTTGTTCTTGGGACCATTTCTGAGAGTTGTTAAAATGACCCACTGTGCAAGTCTGTATGTTGAACTTATCTGCAAGGAGAAGGATAGTTGTAAACATCTGGCGTATTTCTTCTCATAAAGCATGTATTGAGGGGCAATACCAAAGCATATGTAATAACAAACATCCTTCAATTTAACATTTATTGCAGTATGGAGAGGCTTGAGACCCAATCTGAACAAATGAGAGGGAGTGTAGTAAAAAGTGTGTAATGTCAAACTTAAGTAGTCTTAGGTTTGCTGTACTGAATGCTTTGACTGAAAAGACCAAATATTTGTGCAGTCCCAGTTATCTGTACTTACCCCAATGCATGAGACCACCATCTTGACGGCTTAACCGCAGGACCTAGGAGACAATCTATAAAAACGTAAAATGAGGAAATTCTAGGAAAAAGATGTGTGAAGCACACATTAAGCGTGAGGCTTAATATTTAGCTGCCGCCCCTTTAAGAGCACTTAGAACTGCATGTGTCTAATTGTTGCAGTGCCATGTTGGTCTGTCAGTCAGAGTAGTGTCAGTGTGGGGCTTGTCCTCACGAAGAGAACACCTGCTAAACTGAATAAACCTGCCTTATTCTTTATTTTATGCGTCCGACTAGTTATTTGCACAGTCCAGATGGGCCGAAGGGTCTGGCAGACCACAGAGAAGGTAAGGGGTCTTTTAGTGGTGGACCATACAAAAAAAGCCACATATGGTGGAGAATGCAGCTCTTCTTCTGTCCAGACCCCATCTCATGTTGCCTGCATCGCTGGTTACCCCAAAGTCATCACCCCAGTATGCTTGAACTGTCTCAATGTTAATGTACCACAGCATTTGCTGCAGAGAAGAAAAAATTAACTGTCTCCTGAACTGTGTACAAGCCTGCAGCCCTCCCCTAACATTGTGACTGAGGAAAAAAAAAATGTGTTCAAGATTGCTAGCCAGCTAAACAAATGGACTTTGAGCCAGTTATTTTAAACAGCTCTCACCTCGTGGCAGGGCCTACGGAACGCCAGCTCCCTATGCTGTCTTCTCTTACTGCTCCACGAAATAAAATAAAGCACAGGGCTCCATTCTGCCAACCACACACAGCTCTCAGTTCAGCACCAAGGCTCCTTGCTCCCAGTCTCACCACAGTAGAGCGCTCCCCTCGGAGCAACAGCGACAGCCAGCGCCCCAAGGACCGCGGTTCCTCCAGAGCCCTCCAGCTTGCTCCCAAGTCACCCAGCACAACTCACAGCCGCTCCAATGAATTCTCTAACCTCCTGGCCAGCCGCTCAATCCATGAAGCACTCCCCTACATGACCACAGCTCCACACAGCCTCACAAACCCCTTACAGCTACCCAGGAGGGCAAGTGCACTCAAAGAACGAAGCAGAGCTCCACTCCCTTCCATCTGCGGCTTCCCCCTCACCCAGCAGTCACACGTAGCTCTGATTCCTCTCGCATCTACAGCAGGCCGCTCCTCCGCTCTCCAGCTTGCTCCCCATTCAGCCAGTACCACTCAGAACATACGCGGATCCACGCCATGCTCTTCTGCTCCACAAGCCCTTGTCTGTAACTCAGCGCTCCTCTCCCAGCCATAAACAAACAGGGGCAAGAATATTAAATAAATCAGGGCTGCACCAGAGCCTCCACTCCCTACTCACCGCCAGCCACGCTCAAACAAAAGAGTCTCAGCAAGAGATTGTGAACAGGAACGGAGGGGCCAAATAAACCTGCACAAAACGTGGAGTACAAAAGTAATTCTGTGCCGAGGGAACAGCAGATTTTATTTAAACAAACCGGGGGCCATGCAACACCTAAATGAAACCTAAATACATGACACTGAGCCCTAGGATCAAGCAAGGCACAGTAAATATTGGGGCAAGACACATAAATAAATAACTCAACAAACGTCTCACATGGAGGGCATATGACTAACTGCAATTTAACCAGTAGGCAGTATGTGAAATGAGAGTCTGGAAAGAAGAAAAAAAGGTGGGGGGGGGCAGCAACATAAACAATAAGAGCAGTTAAATACAGTAAATTCCCTCCAGCTATTTGCCACTCACCATCACAAATTCTTCCTGCCATTCTCAGTTGGGGAAGAAGGCAGCAGGGCAGCAGTCGCCATTTTGGACATTGCAGAGCAGCAAGGTAGCCTCGTGGAAGAAATCCTCCATCTTGAGCACAGCAAAAACAAGAAAGGAAGTGAACCTTGACCCCTTGCCTGGTGGCCATCTTACTACAGTCAGCGCAGTTAAATCCCACAGGAACTGATGTCACAGTTCGGCGGCCATCTTGTGAAGGGCACAAATTAACCTCACTCCATTGAAAACAGTGGGATTCCTATGGAAATGAATGGACACTGCAACAAAAAGCTGATTTTTTGCAACAAACCCTTTATTTAAATAACAATCAACACAGAATTGAGTGGGAAATCCTTTAAGATGTCATTGATGAACTTTGCTACAAAAAAAACCTTGTACTTTTGTCTACAAAATTAATTTTTGCTGGGCAACTCACCTATGACATGACGTCCTGTCTCCTGCATGACAGCAACTCCTTCTCACCCATACGACCTTCGCTCAGTGAAACGAAGCTCATCTCCAGCCACATGTCGGACGACGACACAGATATCGGCGCCGGTGTCGGGGCTAGACATGAAGTTACTATCTCTCACCCTTGATATTCTTATTATGCCCATAACAATGCTATTTAATAAATCCTTGGCCCTAGCTCAATTTCCAGAGGTATGGAAGCAAGCCCTGGTAACTCCAGTGCATAAGAATGGTGACAAGGCGCTGGTGTCAAACTACAGACCAATATCTATCCTTTCCCCACTATCCAAAGCTTTGGAAAAAATTGCGGCAAGTCAACTCACAGAATACCTCAATAAGTACAATCTGCTCTGCCCAAACCAACATGACTTCAGGCAAAAAACACAGTACCACCACGGCACTGCTGGAATACACTGACTATGCGCACAAGGTGCTGGATAAAGGCAAATTGGGTCCATCTTCATTGACCTCACCAAAGCCTTCGACACCGTCAACCACTCTGTACTAGTACTCCAGCTCCAAAGATTGGGTGTGGCACCAAACGCCGTGAATTGGTTCAATGACTGTCTTAACACACAGGAGCCAGCGAGTCAAAATTGGGCAGACATTATCCAGCTCCCAGAGATGTACTCAAGGATCAATTCTAGGGCCTCTGCTTTTCAGCCTCTTTGTAAATGACCTACCCACAGCCTGTGACACCAGACTTATTCTGTATGCGGACGATGCCGTGCTGCTGAGCAGCAGCACCTCTCAGGTTGCCCTGCAAACAGAACTCTTTCAATAAACTTGAGGACTGGTTCAGTAGGCAAAAGCTGCTACTAAATTACAAGAAAACCAAGGCCATGCTACAATCAAGCCCCTACAACAAACACAAGCATGCTCCTCTCGTTATCACCAACAAGGCTGGTGAGCAGATTGAGCAGGTGCACTTGTTCAAGTACCTTGGAGTCACCATTGATAGTCTTCAGCAGAACTTTGCCAGAGCACCTCCAACATCTTCGAGAAGTGTTCGAACGTCTCAGACAAGCCAATCTCAAGCTTCGCCCAGAAAAGTGTTGTTTTGCGCAGCATCAAATTCATTACCTGGGACATGTGGTTAGTTCTCAAGGCATCTCTCCAGATCCAGACAAGCTCTCTGCAGTCAAAGACTATCCAGAGTCTAATAATCTCAAAGACCTTCGAGCTTTCCTGGGCTTGTCTGGCTACTACTGAAAGTTCATTTGCAATTACGCCAAGATTGCAGCTCCACTGTACGCCCTCACAAAACTATAATTGGACTTCTGAATGTAAAGAGGCCTTTGACACCTTAAAACAAAACCTAATCTCCTTCTCCATTATTGGCCTACCCAAGGTTCGACCAACCATTCAAGCTCTACTCAGATGCTAGTTCCTTTGCAGTGGGCGCTGTGCTCTGTCAAATTCAAGATGGAACAGAATGAGTTGTCTCCTGTGCCAGGCACACTCTTTCCTCAGCTGAGCAGAACTATGGCAGCACAGAGAAAGAATGTCTAGCCATGGTATTTGCTGTGAAGAAATTTGACTGCTACCTTCGCTACTCCTGCTTTACAGCTATCGTCGATCACTCTGCCCTCAGGTGGTTATTTGAAATGAAGGAGCCAGTAGGCAAGTTCGCCCGATGGATTGCCATGCTGCAATCCTACACCTTCGAAGTCCAATACAGACCAGGTCGAGTTCACTCAAATGCTGATGGTGTAAGCCGGAGACGATATCCCTCTGCATTCTCCTCAACAGATGAAGAATCTTGCTTATAAGCTCTTCTCTTCCATGCCACGGATGTGCTTCCTGTGGACACTCCTACAGCACCTCAAGTTGCTTTGCTGCTACCAACCGCCTCCACAGAGAGATGCACAAATCCTCAGTTATTGCAAGCAGCTGAAGAGCTTCTCATCTCCTCTACATCCGCTCTGTCCCTGGCAACTGTTAAAATGCAACAAAGAACTGACACTCAATTTACAGACATAATCTCCTACTTAGAGTCCGGAACCTTACCGCAACAAAAGAAACATCGCCAAGATGTACTTTTCCTTGCTTCACAGTACTTCCTCAATGATGGTGTGCTCTTTCACATTTGGGCCAAGGAAGGCAAAGGTCATCACACGAATAGAACCCATGTACAGCTAGTTGTGCCAGCCTCTCTCATCCCTCAAGTTCTTCTCTCCACGCATGCCTCTCCACTCTCTGGAGATCATATGGGAATACACAGAACTCTGGAAAAGACAAGGCTTCACTTCTTCTGGCCATACATGAACAGAGACATTGTCCAGTTCATAAAATCCTGCCAGCCCTGCTCCCAGAGAAAGCCTCTGGCCAAACCAACAAAAGCACACGTCATCCCAATGCCTGTAGCCACTGAACCATTCCAAAGAGTCAGCACTGACATTCTTGGGCCCTTGCCAACATGCTTTGACATGTAAAGCATGCTTTGACTCTGATAACAAGTACATCCTTGTCTTTGTAGACTACTTGACAAAATATTTGAAACTCATCCCTCTGAGAGACATTAAAGCCACCACTGTGGCCAATGCATTTCTCAACACAGTCATTTGTCGTCACGATACCCCATCATACCTACATTCAGACAGAGGCACAAACTACCTGTCTACCATTGTCCGAGAAACTTGCAAACTTCTCGACATAAAAAAAGACACATACCACAAGCTGCCATCCACAATGCAGTGGATGGCAGTGTAGCGAAGTGGTTTAAGCCTCTGAGCTGCAAATCTGGTGACATCCAGCAGACCAGACCTGGGTTTGAATCCCACAGCTTCCACTTGCATATTGTGTGACCTTGAGCAAGTCACTTAACTTCCCTGTGCTCCCAGGTTGCGCCTGTAAAAAAGCTTTCAGCTTAGTGTGTCTCATCTGGTTAAATAACTAACAAAAAAAACAATGCAATGGACAGAGTGAAAGAATGATGTCCACCATTCTTTGCACACTCTCCAAGTATCTGGATGAGACTCACGACATCTGGGACCGGTTTGTTCCCTTTGTGCAGTTTGCGTACAATACTAGCCCTTGTGTCGATAGCACAGAATACACCCCCTTCTTCTTAGTCCATGGACATCACCCAAGAACTCCACTGGACAGGGATCTCTCGCTGCTAGAGATGCCTAAGTCAGCTTCTTTTTTTATTATCCCACTTCTGGAACAGCTGAAACTTGCCTGACGAGTTGCAATCACCACGTTGGGCCAGAGAAAATCGGCAATGAAGAAAATGTCTGCAGCCAAGGCGCATGAGCCTTCATTCTCTGTTGGGGACATTGTCTATTTGTACTGTCCTGTTCTTGTTCTGGGCGCCACCAAGAAACTGCTTCGCCCCTGGACTGGTCCCTTCTACATTGTAGAAAAGCTCCCTCCGGTCTACGTTCATCTGTGACGCAAGTCGGATGGCAAGCTGGTACACAACAAAGTCCATATAAACTGACTAAAGCATGGGTACCTCAATAACAACCTTCCAGATGATCCCAGTCTTCCCACAAATGAAGCTGCCCTTGAGCCTGCCATCCTCTCTGAAGCTGAGATGCCCCCTGATCTTGAGTCCATAAAGCCTTCCTTTCTGTATGTACCCACGCTAGGATATAAATATTTTCCCCTGGTAACAGAGACCAATTTGATAATTGTGAGACTCTGGCTGCTAGATAAAACAGGCAAAGATCAGGAGTTTCGAGAGTCCCTTTGTTTTTAGCTCTGGATAATTTAAAGTAGGTTAACCAGATTTTTTTAATAACTCCAAATAAACCTTGCAATGTGGGCATTAAGTCCCTCTATCCACGTCTTAGTTATGCAACAAGGAATCATCATGAACAAATGTAAAGCTTTTGGCAGGAGTACTCATCCTAATGTTTTCTAACCTACCCCACATCCCCAAGAGTAATTTGTTCCAACGAGCAAGGGCCTGAAGAATATTACATTTAAATGAAGCAAGGTTGGCCATAGTTTTATATAGCTTTACCTCAAGGTACTGTACATTGTCTTGAGCCCAGGCTAAACCATTCCTCAGTATGTCATCCTTCAAACACATTTTGTTAAGAGAGAGAAAGATGGATTTATCTGTGTTGAGTTTATATATCCTTAAAGATCCCCGAAATTGTTATGAACCTCTAGTATTTTTGATATAGAAGTGCCTGGCTCTGAAATAGAAATAAGAATATCATCAGCGTAAACCAAGGTGTGAAATTCTTTTCCTCTAACAGAAATTCCCCTGATGTCTTTATTTGTATTAAGCTTCCTAATTAGATTTCCAGTGATGTCAGCAGCCTGAATGGCAGCCTAAACTAGCGAGCCTCCCAGCCTAATATAGAATCGATCGGCATCTAAAACAGTTAAAAAATGCAGTCGCCGGCAAAAACGACCAGATTGAAAGTGGGATCAACCAGGAATGCACAGACCCCGGCTCAAAAATTACAGCTCCTACTACAGGGAGAAAAAATTTTAAAAACATTGGGGCCTACTGAAGACGAAGACAGCACGGCAATGGAGACTGGACCAGACGAGGAATACCCGCAATTAGTAGCCTCAATAATGCAGACAGCCAGAACTGTACAAAAGATAGACACTTCACTAACAGCTGAGAGCTGACATTGGTAGAATTGAGCACAGAACGGATAAATTGGAGCTGGGCTTTACTACAGTTGTGGAGCAGGCGGACCGCCACGACCGCCTCTTGTTGTTCTTGATGGCTAGGAATCGGGAACTACGAGCCAGGGTAGATGATATTGAGGGAAGGAGCAGGAGACAAAACCTCAGGATCTATGGTATTCCTGAGGGAGCTGAAGAGAGTACCACGGATGTAATTACCTTCCTACAAAAGATATTAAGGGACTTACTAAAGCTACCTGCAGAATTTGATGTATCCATGGATCGGGCGCACCGCTCCCTCATCCAGTGCCCCTCGAGTCCTGGCTGTCATTCGAGATCCTTCGTGGTTCGGATGTCTAACTATAACTCAAAAAAGGAAATACTTAAGAGGGCGTGGAGGTTGAAAAAAATCATGGTTGGTCCACATCGTATAACAATAGACAATGATTGTACTGTGGGGGTTCAGGAAGCACGTCGTACCATGTGGCCGATTTTAAAGCAGCTCAGATCCAGAAATTTAAAGGAACAGATGCTGTTTCCCGTGCGTCTAAGGGTAGAAACCAAGCAAGGCCCTAAAGTCTTTGAAGACCTGCTGGAAGACAAAAGCTTCCTAGAAGAAATCGGAATACCAGTCCCAGGACTGGAGAAGGAACGAATAGAGGGAGCTCCGGCGGTCGGCCTGGTCGGTGGCATGCAAAGGGCTGACGCATTCCTCCCAGCCGCATACAACTAACCTCCGAGCAGACATCACTGAGCTATTAAAGCCTTGTGTTTCTGCGGTGCAGCTGGCCAGGATGGCCCCACAAGATGTCACAGCAACAGAGGTACAGGACCAGGCGACGGCCCTCCTGTTGGACAGAACCTCCATAGACTGAAAGAAAAATCATACAGTTGCTGGTTATAACACAAATTGAGTACCTGGTAAGGTGGACTTGCTGAAAGGGACTTAATAGAAGGTACGAGCAGTAACGGACATACAGCTGCTCCGGGGGACTCAATTCACAGGGTGGGGCGGTTCTGGCTGCGGGGGAGGCGGCTTGGAGGGGATGCTGGAGCTACGGAGGGCTCTGGCGGGGGGATTTCCTTACTTCCCCCGCATGTCCTGAATAGGATGATGGAGAAGGGCTGAGAAAGATGTGGACATTTTAAGGACATTAAAGCATAATATAGCTGGATGCTGTGACCTTTATACACATTGTAAGAGTTTGAAAAAGGGGGAGGGGGAATGAGAGGGGAAACGATCCTTGCTCGCCTTTAAAGCAACTTCAGCTTTGCAGTCAGCCAGCTGGCAGGCCATAACTTTGGTTGCTTTTCTCCTCAATCCCTGCGGCTTATCAGCCTGGGGGGATTAAAAGAAAATGCCTTACTGTTAAATGGATTGGATAGAGGAGGACCTCTCCTCATCGTGTTCACCAAGGGGTGGGGGGGTGGCTCAGAAAATTGGAGTCCGAAAGGATCACCTTCTGCTTTCTGGCTCTGCTGGCGTCAGTATTACTTCTGAGCTCAGGGTCAAGACCCAGAATTGACGCTCTGAGAAGGTTTAGCCCACAACATCATATAGGGCAAAGTGCCCCAAATGAGACACAAACCAGTCCAATTGTAGGGGGTTGGACTGACCTAGGAAGTTGGGACTTTCAAGAAACACTCCATTCCCTCTGCAATATTTACATTATAAAAGAGGATTATACAATGAAAGGAGGGCAGAGGGAAGGAAATTCTGTAATTGTTTAAAGATGTTTATTCACAAATTTTTGAAAGCTGTAGTCTGTTTGTTAATGAAGTTATGGTTACATACTGTTAAAGGAATAGTATCCCCACTAGAGGGACACAGAGTAACATATGTTTCTACTTATGTTCAGGCTGGTCGGTGGTTGAGAACCAGCAAGTTATTGTTTTTCATTAGACATTTTGAATGGCACAGAGACAGTTGTAGACAAGTGCATACAGACATTAGAGAGGAGAAGGAGAGACAGAAAATAATTCTGAGGCAGAAAGAGGATGTAAAGACTGGAGAGGTGAAAGCTAAATACACTAAAAACAAGACAGGGAATAGAACATTGAAAAAGGCTCAAAACCTAAAACATGGCTAAGGTTAAATCCAAAATAATATCTTAATAATGTTAATGGTATAAACCATCCTATTAAAAGAAAACAACTTCAAAAATTCCTTAAAAATCAGAACTGTGAGATACAGTTCCTACAGGAGACACATTTATCTCCTAAAGAAGTTCTAAAGTTAAGAACTCGGGAGTTCCCGACTGTCTATCATGCGTCCCTCATGAATGGGAGAAAGAGGGGTGTTGCAATACTTTTATCGGCCTCTCTCCCATTTGAAGAAGAGGAGGTAATAGTGGATGCAGGGGCTCGGCATGTGTTGGTCGTGGGACGGGTTCAGGACCTCCAGGTAACATTAAATGTGTATGCTCCCCCAGGCTCATCCATGTTTTTTTTGCAGAACTGTTTAAGTTATTGGCAGAAAGGGCAAGGGGAGTGGTGATTGGGGGTGGAGGGGGACTGGAATGTAGTCATGGACAGGTCCCTAGATACCACTTCACGTGTCCCGGCACCTAATGGGAGGATTTCCAAACCATTGAAAAGGCTCATGAGAGACACGGGATTGATGGACATATGGAGGGAAAAATACCCACTAGCTCGGGACTATACATATTATTCCCCAAATTACAAAATTTTTTCGAGACTAGATATGTTTTTTTTACATATGGAAGGGATCTATCGGTGTTTGAGTCTATGTGGGTGGGTTCCGAGAGCCTATCAGACCACAAGCCTATATGTGGAGATTGATCTTCAGCTTCCTAAAAAGCCAACACAATGGAGGTTAAATGTCCGCCTGCTTAGAGACGAGAAGGTGAAAGGAGATTAGGGAAACAATAAAACAGGCCATTCAATTGAATGGTGGCCCGGATACTACACCCCAAGTTTTATGGGACACGGTCAAAACAATGCTCAGGGGGAGGCTGATTTCAATAGCCACATACAAAAAGAGGGAAAGGGCTAAACAAAAAGAACAGTTAAATCAGGAACTTAAAATCTTAGAAGGGCAACAGAAGTTAAAATTTTGTAAAAATAGAGAAAGACAAATAAAGGAACTCAAGATAAGACTTCAGAGACTGCAGCTGTTAGAGACTGAGAAAGCCCTGTTGTATACAAAGCAGGCCTACTACGAGGGGGGACCAAGGGCCACCCGCTTCTTAGTGTACAGGCTGAAGCAACAGTCTGCCCGGGCACGTGTTACAGGTCTCCGACCACGGGGCATATCTCACATAAGTGGGAGCAAATAGCGGATACATTAGTTACATACTATAAACAATTATACCACCCTCAGCCGGACCCATGCCCGGGGGCAGCCAGGGAATTTTTAGAAGCTTTAAAGTTACCTAGGCTTACGGAGGCCCAAAGGCAAATATTGGAATGCCCAATCACCCATCAGGAGATCCTGAACACGGTTGGGGACTTCAAGGTGGGTAAATCCCAGGCCCGGATGGGTTTGGCGGAGAATTATATAAAACATTTGTAGTAGATATAGCCCCCATACTAAAAACGGTTTATAACCAGGTTTGGCTGGAGGGTTAGGCGGTCCCTCCCTCATGGAACTATACTACCATAACTGTGATCCCGAAAGAAGGAAAAGACTTAAAGGATTGTGGTTCGTATAGGCCAATTTCACTTCTTAATGTAGATTATAAAATCTTCACGGCTATAATAGCCAAAAGACTCCAGTCCTTTCTTGCAGGCTTAATCCATCCAGATCAAACTGGCTTTATAGAGAGTAGGCAGACCCCTGAGGGTGTTAGAAGGACCATAAACATAATTGACATCATTAATAAACAACATATTCCCGCCTGCCTAAAGAGTCTCGACGCAGAAAAAGCATTTGACAAAGTCTACTGGAACGTTCTGTTTCTGGTACTTAAAAGAATGGGCTTTCCATCACTATTTCTGGAGGCCATTAAGGCTCTATATGCTTCTCCACAGGCTTTTGTGAGGGTAAATGGGGGCATCTCGCGGAGGTTCGATCTGGGGAGGGGCACCAGGCAGGGTTGCCCATTGTCACCGCTCTTTTTTGATATATATAGAACCTCTGGCCCAGGCGATAAGGGAAGCAAGAGAGGTGAAAGGAATAGAGGTAGGAGAGGAAGAACATAAAATTTCTTTATATGCAGATGATGTCCTTCTATACATAACTAACCCGAACAGATCCATCCCTGAAATTTGGTCCATAATTGATAAGTTCAGCCAATTCTCAGGATATACTCAAAATAAAAATAAAACAGAAGTTCTGAAATTCCATTACAGCCCTCCACCTAATATAAGGCAGCTATTGGACACGAACTGGAATGGGGGAAAATAAGATACCTTGGCACCCAAATTCCAAAAAATCTAATAATGCTTTACACGTATAACTTCGAGACAATAATGGCCCAGATTAGGCAAGACATTAAAAGGTGGGAGGCCTTAAACCTACCTCTATATTCAAGGATACAGTCGGTATCGATGAATATCCTCCCTAAATATTTGTGTCTCTTTTGTCTCCCAATAAAAATACATAAGAATCAATTCCAAATATGACAGAGGATGCTTACAAAGTTTATCTGGAATAATAGGAGACCTAGAATCAAAAATGCAATATTACAGACAAAAAATATGGGGGTAGGAATGTCCCTAGTTTGGAGGACTATTTTTTAGCCACCCAGTTAAGATGGGCCCTCTGTGGTCGGCTAGAGCACACACAGCCCAATGAAGGTAATTGAGGAGGTTCTGACAGACGGGGTGCCCTTGGGGGCGAGAGCCTTGACACCAAGAACCCAGACTAGAGATGGGAATATATCTCTGATGTCAGTAAAAAATACTTTGGGGTCCTTGAGACATCTAAGGGACAAACATAGGCTTGACGAGGAGGTTTGGCCATTAAGATGGTTTGCCTGGGACCCACAATTTTCCCCATCCAGACAGGATCTGACCTTCAAAAGATGGGGGAGAGTGGGACTATACTCTTTAGGCCAGTTCCTGGATGGAACTGTCATTCTGGAATTCACCCAGATCAAAGAAAAATTCTCTCTAAGACAGGTGGATTATTTTAGGTATTTACAGATAAGAGCCCATATACATAAATTGCAAGCCCTTCATAAACAAACCAAACCCTCAGTAGGGCTGCTGAACACGATGGCTGAAATAATGAATTTAACAAGAATCAGAGGGCAGGTGTCCGCTATTTACGGAGCCCTAAGGGATAGGGGAGGGAGTAGGGTCTCCCAAACTAAAAGTAGGTGGGAACTTGAGCTGGGGGAGAATTTAGCGGAGGAAGAGTGGATTGCTGCTCTTGCACAGACCTTTAGGACCACATCTTCCCCGATGTGGAAGGAGTTTGAGTGGAAAGTAAGAATGAGGTTTTTTGTTTCACCAGCTGTCCAGTGTAAATGGGATAAGAAC
Organism: Neoceratodus forsteri; assembly: GCA_016271365.2. Lineage (NCBI taxonomy): Eukaryota > Metazoa > Chordata > Ceratodontiformes > Ceratodontidae > Neoceratodus > Neoceratodus forsteri. The sequence goes on from JADMNL010000024.1 coordinate 143,607,903, forward strand.
TGTATGGGGGGGTGCTGGAGGGAGTGTGGGACGGTTAAGGCAGACTATCTCCATGTTTTTTGGTCATGCCCGACTCTTATAAACTACTGTGCAGAAATTAAGCAGAAGATAAAGCAGGTACTTTCTATAGAGTCCATCCTGGGTCCCAGAAACTTGATACTGGGAATGAAACCAGATGAAATTAGGGGAGTAGACAAGACCTATCTGTGGAATGTTCTTCTCACAGCGTCTCATAAAGCTCTGACCAGAAGATGGCTCTCACCATGTCCACCGGCTTACCAGGATTGGGTGTCCATTTAGGTGAGATTAAAGACGTGGAAGAGATCACCTATAGAATAAACCTGAGGACACAGAGTTTTGTGAGGAGATGGACTCCATGGCTGGTGCTGCCGGTGACTAGGGAAATTGATCGGGGTGGAGGAGACCAAGGGAGGGGCATGGAGATACGAGAGCCTTATTAAAAATCACTTGAAAGGTATAATCTAACTAGCCTCTCCTTGTAAAACAAAAAGAAATTATTAGTGTGGAAAAAGCTTTAGCTGATGAAATATGATTATGTAATAAGACATCTCTGATGTAAACTGTATGTACTTTTAAAGTTAAAAGTGATGGAAATGACTTTTAATTATTGTATACCGTGCCAAAATATGCAATAAACATGAATTTAAAAAAAAAAGCTTCCTAATTAGAGGGTCTATTGTAATATTAAAAAGTAAAGGTGAGAGGAGGTAGCCTTGTTGTGTGCGTCTTCATATGCTAAAGTGGGGAGAAAATATTCCGTTAGTAACTATTGCAGGGCTTGAATTATTATATGGAATTTTTATCCAACTAATATGTTTATCTGGAAAATCATATATTATAATTACAATACTTCTGGTTTAAATCATTCCTCACTGACAGGTCGCAGAGGGTGGTGTTGTGAATTTTTTCTTCGGCACCTGTGCCCCTGCCATGTGGGGTACTGCAAGGCTCTGTTTTGTCCCCCATGTTATTCACGGTGTACATGCTACCGCTATGGGACATTATAAGATGGTGTGGGCTGAGTTTTCACTGCTATGCATATGATACTCAGCTATACCTGTCTTTTGCTCCCGCACAGCAGGTGCTGGTCTCGGTATTTAACAACTGCCTTGCTGAGATCCAAGGCTGGATGAGTGCCAACTGGTTGAAGCTGAATCCAGACAAGACTGCGGTACTGGTGCTGGAATCTGGTTGCAGTGGGGTGAGGAGGCAATCTAGTCAGGTCTCTGGGCTATGGTTTGGGGACTCCCAGTTGCTTACCTCGGATCGGGTGAAGAATCTTGGTGTTGTTTTGGACTGCGGCTTGACTCTTAAGTGGCAGGTGTCAGCCATGGTCCAAACCTCTTTTTACCATCTCAGGAACATTGCTAGGATTAAGCATCTGATTCCTCTGGTGATCTGCCAGCACTGGTCCATGTCTATGTGACCTCTCGCCTTGATTATTGCAATGCCCTATACCTAGGGTTGTCAGGTGGTAGATCTTTGCCACCTACAGCTAGTGCAGAATGCGGCTGCCACATTGTTGACTGGCCTATCTAGGACATGTCATATCACACCTGTGCTCCACTATCTGCACTGGCTGCCAGTTAGGTGACGGATCTCCTTCAAGGTTGGTTTGCTGACCTATAAGGTCCTACACGGGCAGGGGCCTGACTACCTGCAAGACCTCCTGCATCTTTACCTCCCCTCCCACCCCCTCTGTTCCATGGACGAAGGATTGCTGGAGGTTCCTGGGCTCTGGTTGCAGTCATCTGGTGCCTGCACTTTTGCATATGCGGTCCCAACCCTGTGGAACTCTCTACCTCGTTATACGAGAAAGTCAGACCGTGGATCAGTTTAAGTGGGAGCTGAAGACCTACCTATTCAGACTAGCTTTCCCAGAACTGGACTAATATTTTTATTTATTAACAAGGATTATTTATTGTTGTGATGCATATGTATTGTTTTTAAATGTTTTATCTGATGTAAATCGCATTGAATCACAGGGAAATTGTGCTATATAAATAAAGTTGATTGATATTATGTGGGGCCAAAGAATATGGTCAAACGCCTTTTTTGCATCCAGTGACAATAAATCACTGGGGACATTAGATTTACTGGCAGCCTCTATGATATGAAATATTTTCCTGGTATTGTCTACAGAAATTCGGCCTTTCATGATGCCAATTTGTTGCGGTCCTATTAGATAATATATGACTTTCTAATCTGTTGGATAGTGCTGTAGCTAAAATATATATGTCTGTATTGATAAGCCAAATGGGCCTGTAACTGCTGCAGTTTTGAGGGGTCTTTCTGAGATTTATGAATTAGAGATTAAACCACGAGTTGTATCACAGGACAAGGAGCCTTTAACTAAAGCGTCATTAAAACTTCTTTTAGACAGGGTACAAGTTCCTTACTAAATAAATGATAAAAATTAGAGGAATAACCATCTGGACCTCGAGCCTTATTCTTTCTCATATGCCTTATGGCCTCAGCAGTCTCATTCTCAGATATATCTGAAACAAAATGGTCTTTAAAATGTTGCGATACTGTACGGATTTGTATGTGTCTGCAAAAATCAGATAAAGAAACAGTAGTTTTTTTTTGTATCCATATCATAAAGATTTGTATACAATTTATAGAATACCTCATATATCTGTTTATGATCTGATACAATCTTATCTTCAAATCTTTTTATTGCCGCAATACTAGTCAAGTCAAGTCATATTTATTTATAAAGCGCCTTTCGAAACCAAGGCGCTGTACAGAAATAGATAAAACAGTAAAATCCAAACATATAAACAACTATAACTAAAGAGAATAAGCCAAATTAAAAAGAAATGTCTTTAAAGCAATTTTAAAACTATCAACGGTTGGGCATTCTCTTAACCAGCGAGGTAGAGAGTTCCACAGGGTTGGAGCCGAGAAGGCAAAGCACGAGATCGATAACTTCAATGAATCCTGGGAATCTCCAGCAATCCCTCGCTGGTAGACGGAGAAGGATGGAGGGGCAGTAGGGAATGGAAGATCTTTCAGGTAACGGGTCCCTGGTGGTATGAGGGCTTTAAAGGTTAGTAAACCAACGCAAGGTGATCCGCCGCAAACAGGCAGCCAATGCAGTTCGCGAAACACAGTGCGAATATGACTGGTTCTAAGAGTCCCAGTCAAAAGCCTGGCTGCAGCGTTTGCACCAGCTGAAGGCGGCGGATATCAACCCCTGGTAGCCCTAGGTAGAGGGTGCAGTAGTCCAGGCGATTAGTGACAAAGGCATGGACCAAAGTTGGAAGGTCCTCCTGGGAATAAGATGTTTCACCGAGGCGATATTACTCAGATGGTAGAAGAGGATTTGACAACAGCTGACACCTGAGATTTCAGGGTCAGACCATCATCAAAAATAACGCCCAGATTTCGCACCTGTCGAGAGGTAGAGAGCGGTACATCACCAAGTAATAAACCTGATGACTGCCCAGCACCCAACCCACCCCAGGACGACCTGGATCCACAACCAGTACCTCAGTCTTATCCGGATTGAGTCTCAGCCAGCTCGAACTCATCCAAATTCTGATCTCATCCAGGCAGCTATTAAGTACAAAGAGGGCATCACTCTGGTCGGGGAGAAAGGACAGATACAGCTGAGTATCATCTGCATAGCAGTGAAAACTCAGACTGTATCGCCTGATGATTTCTCCCAATGGCAGCATATACACTGCAAACAACATGGGAGCTAAAATGGAGCCCTGTGGTACCCCACAAGGCAGGGAGAAAGTGTCAGAGGAATAGGTTCCGGTGACAACTCTCTGAGACCTGCCAGTGAGGTAAGAACGAAACCAATTGTGGACTGTACCAGACAGCCCACAAAAGACCCGTAGTCGCTCCAGTAGCACCCCATGGCCTACAGTGTCAAATGCAGCAGACAGATCGAGAAGGACCAGAATGGTACAAGCCTTTCGATCTCTGGCCATTAGGAGGTTGCTCAATACCCGAACAAGGGCAGTCTCAGTACTATGCCTTTTCCTGAAACCAGACTGGAGAGTATCATAGACATTATGAGATGTAAGATGATCATCCAATTGCAACGCAACTGCCTTTTCAATAACCTTACCAAGAAATGGCAGGTTAGAGATAGGCCGGTAGTTAGCTAGACAGTCTGGGTCCAAGGAGGTTTTTTTTAGGAGTGGTCGAACTACTGCCTCCTTAAGGGTCAGGAAAAAACCCTCTCAAGGTTTCAGATAATGTCAGCAAGGATTGGGTAGATAGCTTCTACACAACCTACTAACAAGTGGTGTAGGACCCGGATCAAACTACAACTAGTTGGTCGCATCATTTGGATGATCTTCACAATGTCCACGAATTCCGGGAGGCGAAAGTCTAACCAGACAGACCGAGGACAAGACACCACCAGTCGTCCACCGCAATCCCCCGTAGGAGAGGTCGGACCGATGCTGGACCTGATGCTAGCAACCTTATGTGCAAAACAGCGAGCGAACTCCTCGCATCTAAGCTGAGAAAAGGCTTCTCTAGGCTGAAGAAAGACTGGATTGCACAGTCTGTCCACAGTCCAGAAAAGCTGAGCCGGTCGATTTTTTGCAGCAGAAATCTCTCTGGACAGGAATTCTGCCTTCTTACGAGTGATTTCTGATTGGTAGCTGTCATAATGGGCCAACAATCTAAGCCTGTCAGCATCAAGGCCCGATTTCCACCAGGCTCTCTCCAGCCTTCGGCCTACTCACCTTAATTCCTTCAAGGAACCATCAAACCATGGACTCCTTGGACGGATGGTGAGAGGCCGAACACGAACAGGTGCAATATTGTCCAGAGCATCTCCCACAGCCTTATTGTAGGCTAATACAAGACCATCTGGACTCATGCATTCACCCAACAGACTCGATAGGTCCGGCACCGCCATTAGGTCAGTGGGGCCAATACCCCTTAAAGGGTGGTACTGGACCATCTCCGTAGGGGCAGACATATTAGAGGGGGCCCTGAAACCTTATGGTGTAATGGTCCGACCAACTGACTGGTTCCACCCCCAAATCAGTGATCTCCATACCCAAGAGAAAGACCAGATCTAATGAATGACCCCCTGTATGGGTAGAGGAGGTAACAACCTGTGTCAGGCCCAGTGTATTCATCAACTGGAGGAGATTTTGACCAAAATGAGATAGTTCATCGTCGACCCAGTAGCAGTACTAATAGCAGAGCGGTTCTGTTTTAGCCTTATTGACAGTATTTTTGATGTCTTGGGTACAGAATCAACATAGTTAAACTTTGCTTTTCTAATGGAAAACTCAGCTTTAGCGCTGATTGTTTCATTATTCTTTTTTTTTTAATTCTTTATTGTTTATTGTTTTTTATATAGTTATGACAGCAGGAGTTCATCTATACAGTATTGCTCTTTTGTCTTACAATACATGACATGTTTGGGTTGGCAATTCATGTTTCTACAACATCATTCTGTTATATATCAAATGACACTAGATCAAAATTCATATCTTACAAAAATTGGTCACTTTCAAATGGCTCTATCAGGGAACAAATGTTTCATCCAGAGGTGAGATATAGAAAACCCATGGCCTCCATTGGAGTTCAAATTGTGACATCCTTCCAGCTCTAAAAGCTACTATTCTCTCTAGATAATATATCTCAGTCATTAATGAATGCCAGTCAGAGAGGGTGGGTACTTTAGCCATTCGCCATAGGCAAGTTATAACCTTTTTAGCTGCTGCCAGGTACAGGTATATCTTATTTCTACCTGGTGGAACTTTTCCGTTTTCCCCAATATAAAGCAGAGTCATCTGACTGGATAAATTAATTTCTGTTCCCACAGTATTTTGTATGCTCTTTTCCAACCTAACCAGTATTGGGCAACCTTCAGGCAAGTACAAAAAATGTGTTATTTTTGCCATTTTTTTTCTCCACATTCTCTCCAACAAAGGCCATGCCTCATGGCTACAAATTTAGCAATTTTGTCAGGGGTATAAAAATACGTACTACGACATTTCCATATATATTCTGGCCAGTATGATGACTGTGATACTTTCGAGTGAGGAATAGGTTCCAACCATTTCTCATAAGTTATCTGAGTCTCTAATTCTCTATTCCATCTTCCTAAGATATCCTCAGTGGATTCCTTCCAAAAATCTCTTATTGCTTTATATATTTGTCCAATTAGATGAATTTGTTCCTTGCCTTCTATAGCGTCCCTTAAAAGGGACATCAACATAGGTATGAGAGAGAGGGCAGAGTATTTAATGATAATTCTTTCTGTATAAATGTCCGAATCTGTAATGATGTGTATGGGGGAGCTGATATTTTGTCTGTAGTGTGGCAAAAGGCAGTACTCCATTTACATCCAGATATTGATATAACAAAAGCAGACCCTTTTTCTGCCATTCTTGATGGAACAGCACCTATCTCCAAAGATGCACTTTCTGTACCTATTAGTTTAAAATAACCAAAAACTTCAGTTAATGCAGTAGACGCCCTTAGCTCAAACCAAGCCTTTAACGTATAATGGGTTCCAAATGTAAAGTTTTGTAACTGTGGATAAGCATTTTGGGGGGCAAATATAATAGGGATAATGTTTACTAGATCGTTTAGTATAAATTCAATAAATTTCCATGGTTTCTCTACCTGAGGATTCAGCCATGTCAACACTATTTTACATGTTACTGCCTTATGGTAATCTCTAAGGTTTGGAAGATTACAGCCCCCTTTTGCCACTGGTAACTGTAACAGAGACCATCTGACTCTTGGCTGCTGTCCGGCCCATACAAACCTTGAAAAGATTCTAGCCCAGGATGCAAAGTAGAATTGTGATGGAATAATCGGCAAAGTCTGGAAACAATATAATATCTTAGGAAATAAGGTCATCCGAATAGCTTGTATTCGAGCTGAAAAAGAGAATACCTGATGTGTCCATTTCCCGACTAAATTCTCTATCTCTATGGATAGAGGCTCTAAATTAAACAGTTCCAAATGTTCCAATTTCTGGAGAATATTTACACCCAAATATTTAATCTTATTATTTCTCCATTTCAGAGGGTCTAGAGACTGAGAGGGGGTGAAATTTAAAGATAATAACTCTGTTTTTTGTATATTTATTTTGTATCCAGCTATCTCTGAAAACTTATCTATCACTTGTATAGGTAGCAGGAATGGACTTTTCCAGTTCTAGGAGTGTTAATAATACATCATCTGCATATAATGATATAGTGAAATCCCTCCCTCCTAAAGGGACCCCCTGAATATCAGGATGTTGCCTTATGGCTTCAGCCAGTGGCTCAATGTATATGGCAGACAGTAAGGGGGAAAGTGGGCAACCCTGCCTAGTTCCCCTTCCCAGCTGTATCATTGAAGATAACTGTCCATTCACCTTAACATATGCCTTCGGAGAGGTATAGATTCTCTGTATCATGCTAGAGAATTCCCCAGAGAATCCAAACTTTTTTTTTAATTTTATTTATTAAATTCTCGGATTACAAATACCTTTGAGCAGAAACTGCTCATTTACAAAGGTTCCACGTCAAAGGATGAGGGTCAACATACATAGAGAGATAGTAAAAGAATACACAATAAACAACTAAAAGAAAAAATAAAGATACTCCGTTATAACATACTTTGAGATAATATTCATATAACGAGCAGCTTGAGTAGGCAGCTGGCTGCGGTAACAATGAGAGATAGAGGGCACCATAGATAGTATTGCAGGTGTGTGACCGGGAGAGGAAGTTGGCAGGCTAATGGGCCACTGTCCGATGGTGGTGGAAAATGTCTTGTACCAGTGGAGATGCAAAGCAGAAAAGGAGTCGCAAGGAAGGCCAGAGGGAATGAGACTGGGAAAGGGTGGGCTGTGAGACATGAGTGAGCTGGGAGGTGTTTAGAGAGATCTCTGTTCAGAGAAGCAGTCACATTGAGTGGTAGAGGTGAGGTAAAGTTTGAGATTCCTTTTGAAGGGTCCAATTGTAATAGGGAAAGTGCTTCTTTATTGAGGAATTGAACCATTGGCGTCTATAATAAAGGACCGCTGACCCATGGAGGTATGACATCTAGGAACCTGAAAGGTTAGAGATTGGGCACCACGTGTTTGTTGAGTGCCACTGTAGGTAGTAAGGAGTGACCTAACACCAGGTGTCATGAGACTGAGGAGAATCTTTTTGGTAAGTAAGCAGGTCTGGTATTGTATTCTGCTGAGTAGGGGTAGCCAGCTGGCCTGTGCATAGAGGTCACAGGTTTGAGTTTGTCGAGCCGCACCCGTTAGTAGTCTACAGGCTTTGTTGAGAGAAACTGAGATCCTGCGGAGGGCACTTGTTGAGGCAGAGCCATAGATGGCAAGGCCGTTGTCAATGATAGAGGTGACAGAGCTGTAGATGGCTAGTTTAAGGGCATCCGCAGGCATACATTGCTTGTGTTTGTGTAGTAGTCCAATCCGTATATTGGCAGTCTTGGCAACAGTGTCAATATGCTGAGTGTAGGTGAGGGTACTATCGAGGGTAATACCAAGGTACTTCAACTCCTTGACATGTTGAGTGGGTTCCCAGCGTGGTTCTTGATGGTGAGGACAGAGAGTTGTGCCTGCTCAGTCGGTTACAGAATGACATGGCTTTAGTCTTGCTGTGGTTCAGGACAAGTTTATGAAATTGAACCAGTCTTGATCGCTTGAAGTTGAGCTGCAGCTGGGATTCAAGGACTGTAATGTCATGGTGGCTGGAAAACAGGACTGCATTGTCTGCGTATAGTAATATTTTTGGTGGCAGGCACTGGGAGATTGTTGATGAAGGGGAGAAAGTAGAGGGCCAGAATAGACCCGGGGGACTCCGGAGCGGACCGGTTTCTCATCCGAAGAGATCCCTGCAATCCTTACACATTAGATCCGATTATCAAGGTAGCTGGTGAACCATGGAAGGGCATCGCTGGAGATCCCAATGGAGGACAGTTGCTTGAGCAGTAGGGGGTGGTTAACTGTGTCGAATGCCTTGGTAAGGTCTATAAATACTGCCCCTCCACAATTCCCTTTGTCAAGTGTGGCATGGATGAAGGTTGTAAATTCCAGTAGTGGTGCTATGCCCTTTTCTGAAGACATGCTGCTCTGGGCATTGTACATTGTACTTATCCAGGAATTCAGCTAGTTTGTCCAACACTATTCGCTCCAGCGCTTTAGATAGTGGGGGGAGGAGTGAGATAGGTCTGTAATTGGTGTGGAGCGTCCTATCTCCACTTTTGTGAACCGGTGTGACAGTGGCTTTCTTCCAGAGAGAGGGGGGAAATGGCCCAATCTAAGCGAGAGATTGAAGATATTTGTAAGTGGTTCTAGGATTTCATCGAGGACTTGTGCCAGCAGTTTCAGGTCAAGGGAGTCACCACTGTACCCTTGTTTGCCGATGGCCTTTTGAATGTATTTTCTAGCTACTTGTGGTGGGACCGCCTTAAAAAAAAAAAAAAGCGTTGGGGTTGTATGTTCTAGTTGAGGGGTAACTTGGGAGGAGCTGGAGGGGAGGTCGTCGAAAAAATTTGGTGGAAGGACACTGTCCAGGTTTGTAAATGCATTATTAAAAGTGCTGGTGATGGTACCTATGTCAAGTGTAGGAGTGCCATGAAGGTTGAGCATAGTGGGTGGTGCTTTAGGATCCTTGCCTGTGAGTTCTTTCATGTTTCAGAATTTTTTTCCCTGGCCCCAAGAGTTGGTCAGAGCCTCTTTGTAATAGCTGCATTTAGCAATCCGTATTTTTCAAGTGCAGTCATTTCTGGCTGCTTTGTGTAATTGTATGTTTGCTTGTGTCAGATTTGCACGAGCACAATGCCAGAGGTGGTCTCTGTGCTTGGGTAGAGTTAAAAGGTCAGTAGTAACCCAGGGGTTGGTCTGTCCTTTGACGTTCATCATTTTCACTGGTGCATAGATGTCACCGGCTTCGTTGAAATGTTTGATAAATAGGCCTAGAGCTTTGTTGGTGTCCCTTGGGGAGTCAAGCACTGCCCAGTTCAGCCTGGTTAGATGGGATTTTAACAGCTGGAGGCGCCCTTGTTTGATAACCCTGGCATAGATAAGCTTGGGAGGGGGCTTGTGGTATTTGTTTGACCAGGAGCAGATGACAGGCGAGTGGTCACTTATTGTATCCAGGAGTACAGAAACATTGGAGATGCGGTTAGATAGAATCCAGTCTAGAAGCGTAAGGGAGCCTGTCCTATAGTTACACCTATTGGGGGCATTGACCAGTTGAGTGAGGTGATGCTCCGCGGCTGCATCCTTATAGGTAGCGGCCTCAGCGGAGAGCCAGTTAATGTTAAAATCACCCATGATTATGGTTTCAGAATTATGTTGCTGGACCCTTAGATATTCCATGATGCTATAGAAGCCAGCAGCCTGGTCTCTTGGGGGTAGGTAAACTGAGATGACAGTGAGTTCCTTGTTATGTGCACCAAGGAGGATTTTGATTGTGAGGACCTGAGAGGAGTTGCTCAGGCTAGGGGATGGGATGATGTGACCCATAAGGGTATCCTTAAGATAGATGGTGCAGCCCCCGCCCTGTTTAGCAATCCTGTCTTGCCTGAAAATGCAGTAGCCAAGGATAGAGACTGAGGTATCAGGGATTTTAGGGTTTAGCCATGTTTCCACAACTGAGAGGACATCAGGGTTGTGCTGTAGGATCCATGTTTGGAGGGAATCAAGTTCGTTGAGGATGCTGCAGGCGTTGATGGATGCCATGGTGAGTGTCCCTGTCCTTCTGCTTGGTGCCACTGCTGGCTGCCCAGGTGGTCCTGGGTCGGGGTGAACATTTCCTGAGAGCAGGAGCAGCATAAGGAGAATTTGTAAGAGAAAGGATTTCAGCATCTTGTAGATACCTGGTGGTTAAGTCATAAGCCAAAATAAATTATCAACAGCTGAGGTCAACTTGCGCAAAGTCTCCCAAAAGGCCATCAAAATGCCATCACGCGATCAAAAGCTTTATCTACATCGAGGCTGAGCAACACTGCCTGTATCTGTCTCTGATTTAAGTGGTCCAAGAAATGGATTGTTCTACATATATATTCTGTGGTTTCTCTGGCTCGAATGAACCTGGATTGATCTAAATTAATCACATAGGGTAACAATTCCTCTAGTCTATGTGCCCATATGGACATAAATAACTTGTAATCCATGTTTAATATGGATATTGGCCTATATGAAGTAGTTAAATCTGCTGGTTTGCCTTCTTTTAATATAGGTGAAATATTAGTGTAATCCCATGATGGAGGAGGAGGACTCTCCTGTTGAATTTCTAGAAAGGCATTTAGTAGTAAAGGAGTCAGCTGTTTACTAAAAGTCTTGTACCACTTGGATGGAAATCCGTCTGGGCCAGGGGGTTTTAATGATTTACTTTCTTTTATGGCACGTCTGACTTCCTCTGATCTGATAGGGGCTTTTAATCTGATTTCCATTTCCCTAGTTAGCTTTCTTAATGTAAGGGGGGAAAAATTCCTCAATTTTGTTACATTCTGGACCTTGTGGTTTCTCATATAGCTGCCTATAATATTTCTGGAACAATTGCATTATCTGCTGTGAGTTAAAAGCTCTTGTTTTTCTCTCCGGATTCACTAAATGTGTTATGATTGTGGCTGTCCTATGTCCCCTAAACCTCCGGGCTAAATTTCTCACCCCTTTTGGCCCTCCCTCATACCTATATGTTTTCAAGTAAAATAGTGCCTGTTGTGTTTTTTCGTCTAAAAGTTTCTGGAGCTCAGCTTTTGTCTGATTAATCTGGGCTTGGGCCTCTGTGGTAATAGGGGTAAACTTTGTATTTCCCTTAATTTCTCGTGTAATTTACCATATTGTGTTTCCCAATATCTCTTCTTGTATGCTGAATACGCAATTATCTGCCCCTGATCACAATCTTCAGAGTATCCCAAACTATTGTATTGGATGTCTCCTGGGACGAATTTTCTGCAATAACCTGAGCTGTTTTTGGTTAAAGCTGTCCCTAAAAGCTTTATCCTTTAGAAAGGATGTATTCAAGCGCCACCCAGTGGATTCCTTGGTATTTTTAAATCTAGCCTCAAAAATAGGGGAGAATGATCAGAAAGAAATCTAGGTCCTATAGTTAAATCTTGTAAACAGTCCAAGTGTTCTTTTGAAATGAAAAAAGTAGTCCAATCTTGAGTAAGAATTGTGTCTAGGGGAGAAAAACATATATCCCCCAGAAAGAGGATAAAAATGTTTCCATACATCAATTAGACCCAATGCCCTGAGTTGTATGATAAATAACCTTTGAGCTGATGTTAGTATATATTTGGAAGGTGCAGAGGAGTCCAGTCAAGGTGTCAAAGTTAAATTGATATCTCCCCCTATAATAAGACAGCCGTGCATAATGTCTAGGAGCTTTGCAAAAAATCTTTTAAAAAGACAAACAGATGTAAGAGGGGGAAAATACACATTCACTAACGTGACCTTTGTCCCATAAAAGGGTACCTTTTAAGATTACATACCTTCCCTCTGAGTCTACGCACTGTGTTTCTAAATGAAAAGGAGAGGTCCTAGGTATTAAAATGGCTACTCCTCGTCATTTCCCTTTAGGGAAGGATGACGCATATACCCAAAACCCCCCCCCAATTCAATTTTGCATGTTCATTCAGTATCTGTTAAGTGTGTTTCCTGGAGATAATAAAATCACTGGGGTGTTTCTTAATATAGTGGAACAGTCTGGCCCTTTTAATGGGGTTGTTAAGCACATTTATATTAAGCGAGAGTGCTTTTACTATCTGAGTAGCCATCTTATTCCCTTATGGAAACATATTCTCTCCTGTTGTCCCCATCTTAATAATCCAATTCCTGAAGGATCACCATCCTGATGTTCCCGCCCCCGAGCCATCTTTCTGACGTCACTTTTTTTTTAAACATTTTATGCATTTCCCGTCTAGATTATTCTTAAACATCTCCTGCTGCGATCTTAATAATCTTTTTGAAATCTGAAGCAAATTATCAGTATATGTCTGACCTTTTTCTTGATAACTATGTACATACACTGTATTCCAAATAATATTGACTTCCAAGGTAGGGGAGTCTAAAAACCTACTCTCTAAGTGTGCCTCCTGATAGTCTGGAGTCACCGGACGATATCTGGAAACACCAAATGCCCAGGCCTCCTGGGGATATACAGCTCCCCTAATAAAAATAAAATGAAATATGCAGACCAGCTAAATAAAAATCCAACTGTTAACTCAAAATATTCTGCCTGTCTGTCTTTGATTTGAAATGGGCTTCCCTGTAACGACTGGAGAAGCTTCCTCCTTTCTCTCCCCCGCCCCGCGCAAAGTAAATTGTTTATTTTATTATTAACTAAATTCTGTAGTATACAACTCGGGCAACTTTTCTCGGGCCCTTATATCAATTTAGCCCTGAAAACAAATCAAGCAGCACTCAATAATCTGTTTCTTCCTTCAGAGCAATCGTTAGGGCCTGTTCGAACAGCCAAATCAAAAGTTTTACTTGTTTCTTTGTTATGGCAGAGTTTTCTGCAGGTAAACTTATTAAACGTTCCTTTTCTCTGTCCAACCTCCTGTGAGAGAGTTGTCCTCTAACAACGATTCCGGTTCAGACAACTAAATTCCCGGTCCCTCTCATCAGTCATACTCTTTCAGAGACCTCTATCCAGAGGACCATCGAGAAATCCCAAGCCAAGCTTCATCTTCAATCAATCAGGTTCTTCCCCTTGCCGATCAGCGAAAAGACGCCAGGCGATTAGAAATGTTCCCTCTCTTTGTTACTTCTCCACCATTCCGTGTTCTGCCCAAATTCATCGTATGCCAGCGCGGTGGGTCAGTTTTCTGTAATCCTAACATGGGTTTTATTTTTATTTGAATTCTTGCTTTAAGGAGCTCCTCTCTGGCCTCCTCCGCAGTATGAAATTCCTTCCTTCCCGATGGTAGTTGCACCACAAGTCTGGCTGGGTACAGTATGTGAATCTAATGGCTGCTTCCTTCAAAGCTGGTAAGATGTCTGCATATGCTCTGCAATTACACATAGTTTGTGGAGCGTAGTCGTTACCCACATAGAAACGAGTTTGTCCATGAAAGACCTTGCCCTTTCGCCATGCTGCTGTTAATACTGTCTCCTTGACTGCGTAGCTAAGAAAGCATATAATAATAGATCAAGGCCTAGCATTCGGAACTGCCGTGGGCCCAGTGCACTGTGAACTCTCTCTAATGATAATTGAATATCTGAGGGCAATTCAAGAGCTGTTTTGAGCAAAGCAGTAGTAAACTCAGTAATGTCCTGACCTTCTGAGCCTTCAGGGATGCAGTATAATCTTAGGTTCTTTCTGCAAGCTCTATTTTCCATATCTTATTGTTTTTCTTGCAATTGTACACATTGATCTTGTAAGAGTTTAATTGTATTCTCCATGTCGTCTACTCTGTTCTCTACTGCTGTTATCTGTCTCTCCGCTGCATCAGCTTGTTGCTCCAGGCTCACTACGTCTCTGCAAAGCTTTCCGTAAAGATCTTTAATTTCTGCACGAAACGATAATAGCTCCTTGTATATAGTATCTAACTTTATGCGTTTGTTTCTCGCTTTATTATTTGGTAAGGTCGTGTGGTCCTGCTGTGCTGCTGGCGCTTGAGAGTTTTCGGAATCGGAGGGCTCCTGGGCTGACATTGCTGCTTGATTTGATTCTGCTCACTGCTGCCTGTAGTTGTACAGTTTCTTTTATTTTTCTTCTTTAAAATGCTTCTTACGTATGTCCCTGATATCTGGATTTTGTTTAAGTTGTTTGTTGTTAAAAGCGTCAAATCAGAAAGATTAGCAAGGGGTGTAGCGGAGCTCTGCCTTTACACCGCCATGCTGCTTGGAAGCCCAACCAGAAGTCTCGTTATTCTCTGTTTTAAACTTCAACCATTGGTTCCAAAATATCCCGAGTTATTTGTGAGCAGTTTTCTTCCCTCAGTGTCTTTAGTTTTTCCCAACAGATCTTTTTTTTTTTTTTTTAAGCCTTTGTTTTTCGAGTGAAAAAAACATACTAATTAAGAAGTCCCTTAGCCAGCAACAGTCCCGTGTGTTGCCCCAAGATCAGTCTTCAGGTTTATTAACAGTGACAAATTCTGGTATTTTATTCTTAATTTTAGAGGCCATCTCCTCATTTTTAACGAAACATTATTAACATTCCATCTTTTAGGTTTCTCTATGTTAGACAACACAGTAAAATTCAAAACAACCTGAGAGTGATCTGAGATCACTTGCTCTTTGTTTATAAAATTCACTCTACTTATAAAATGTTTTGGGACAAAGATTTGATCAAGTCTAGACTGACTGATGACACTGGGACCAGTAGGTATATTCCTTAACTGGGGGATTAGATGCCCTCCAAGCATCTGTTAAGTTTACATTGGAGACTAAGGGCCAGATATTCAAAACTTTGCACCGGGGCTAAATTAGCACTGCCCGGCGGGCAAACTTAGCCCGGAGCACAAAGCAAGCCACATTCAAAAGGAATAGCCCAAGGCAAACAGCTTCTGAATATAGCATGGCAATGAGGCCGGGCAAACTCGGCTGGGAGTGCAGGGCAAACTTAGCCCTGGAATAAGACAGCTCTGAATATGGCAACCAGGAAGTGCAAACCACAACAGCAACACAGTGCACAGTGATGTGAAGGTAGGTAGAGGTGAACTATGTGGCCAATGTGTGTGCCAGCAAATGTGTGGACCCAGTACAGCTGCAGGCAGCAGCATATGTGAAAGTACAGTGTGCAAAACTGTAAAATATTCCCCAAACTGTTTGCGCAGGGCTAACACGTTTGCGCAGGTTTAGCGCAGGGCTAAACCGTTAACCCGGTGCTAAACATTGCCATATTCAAAAGTGACATGCAAATGAGCCTAGTTGGGTAGTCTGTGGGCAAACATCCAGATTAGCATCTCATTATGCCCTAATTTGCATGCAGTTTGCACCGGGCTGTTTAGCACTGCGCAAACAGTTTAGGGAATATTATACCGTTTTGAACACTACTTCCACATGCGCTGCTGCCTGCAGCTATACTGGGACAACACAGCATAGGCACAGATGGTGGTGCTGCATGCAGCTGTCATACTGTAGGTCATGCTGCAGTGCATAGCAGACACTACAGTAGCAAGAGGGCCAGTAATGTGTGGACACAGCAATGCCTGTGGTGTGTAGGGCAGTGATGATGACTGCACTATACACAGTGAGAGGCCCAACCTGCAGGTGTTTACTGACAGTGGACATTACTGTTACGCTGTTGTGTGACCCACAGATGCTGCACCTCTGGCATGGGATGCTCACAGTGACATATACGTGTCCGGTTTTGTGTGCTGTGGCAGGTTGTACAGCTGTGCAGTATGTGGCCGGGGGGGGGGCATATATTATCCAAAAGGTACACTGGTGTTGGGGTATTTCCAATACTGGCCCATGTGCACTGCGTGATGTGTCCCAGCTTTGTGGCCACACCTGGTCTGTGGCACGGTCTGGCAACCCATACACTCTCTCCTCAACATCCTCCATGCCCACAGTGCTGCATGTGTGTGCTGGCATCTGTTGGTGTCCATAGAAGTGTGGTCCGCAGGTGTGTGCTGTATGGCCACACTGCCATGCTGTCCACTGGCGGCAGGGTCACCACTTACTGCCTGGCATCGCTGGGACTGGTGGCAGATGATGGCATCATTGTGATGCCATCAGTTAGCAGCATGCTTCCTCTGTGTTTGGCTTTGACTATGTCATATTTATTTGTTAGGGTCACGCAAAACCCGCGCGAAGCCATAGTGTTGCACAAAGCTGATTGCCCAGGGTTAAGGATAAGCTTTTTCCTGAGCGAATGTGCACTGCTAAGTCACAAGGAAACCACTTTTGCACTGTGCTAGTTGCTGAATATAGCATTGCATATGTATTCATGTCAGTTTGCCCCTTGCATACATTATGATTTTGCCCGGCGCTGATGCAGTTTGCCCGCACTATTTGGCCTTTTGAGTATAGCAGACCCACGATAAACCTGCGCAAACGTTTTTTGCCCGGTGCAAAGTTTTGAATACCTGGCCCTAAGTCTGTTAAATCTTTGTCTGCCTTGGGATGGGTAGGACAAGCTCTGGACCTGTCAAGTAAGAGGTCTAGTACCACCTTAGTATCACCAGTCAATGGAATGGTGCTGATCATAAAGCTATCAAATTTGGAGTTGATAATACAGTATTAAAAACTTTGCAAGAAGGGGAGGTGGGTGCATATACATTTATAAACGTAATTTATGCAGCAGGTGTCTGGATAAAAACTGCCACATAAATCTGTTTATCTGCGTTACTGTGGTAATAAATTTAAGCAGTGTACCACGAGAGGGTGTGGGTGATGGCAGGATTTACTTATGCCTGGTGTGGTTCAGTCACGAGGCCGCAGGTCAAATGAGGAAACCACACCAGAGGTGGGTAAATCCTGCCATCATCCACAGCCTCAAGTGGGATATTGCGATTATACAATGGCCCCTTCATTTTTTATTACAAAAAATATAACAAAAATACTGTTTTTTACTAGTTTATATAATTTTTCTTGAAATCATTGTTCCGCCAAAAAAAAAAAAAGTTCCCTGCTGGTAGGTAGAATAATCCCTCACTCCTGTATAGTAGGATGAAGACATAGCGTGGCAGGCTCCCAAAAAAAAAAAAAACACACTGTCCGGGTGGTTTGTTGCTTTTTTCATTTTTGTTTTTTCAGCAGGGAATCTGACAGTTTTATCATTTTTTTTTTTTTTTTTTTTTAGACCGAGGTGCAAGTGGGGAGCTTGTCGTTATGTACTTCCAGTTTTGCTGTCGGTTTAGCAGTTCCAGGTTTGGATTTTGCATTTGGGGACAATGTTTTGATTTTTCACTTGGCTGAGTTTCCTTTTAATCCTGTGGATTCTGCCAGTGGAGGTTGTCACTGTTGTGGAGAACGGGACACGGAAGATATGGGAAACTTATGGAGAGAGGTGAGGCAGGTGTTGCGATCCGATTCTTATGGAGGACATATTTAAAAAAAAATGAAAAAGAAAGGTTCTAGGGACATGGATATGTTGTTCTATCCACACTTCTGGCAGTGTCCTTTCCCCTTAAGAAGTGCTAGAAAGTCTTCAAGCTGGCTCCTCCCACCCACCTGGGTGGTATATCCCTGTGCTCCGCCCCATGACACCAGATCTTCCTTTCCACTGGAAGAAGCAGGTTCCCTCTTTACCGCTCCTGCATTGAGTAGGCCTGATGTTTAAAACTTCGGATTTAATTCCCAAACTTAAGCTCGTCAGAGTTTCATCTTCAGAGCGAACTTCGATCACGACCGCGATGGAGGAAAAATCCTCGCCCAGATTTCGTCGGTGCCCATGCGGGCAGAAGATGTCACATACCGACCCTCGCCATTACGCACTGCCTGGGTCACGAACACGATCCCCAGGCCTGTGAGTTTGCCGATCGTTTCATGCATCAGTCATTGAGGACTGCCTTGCACGCCTAAAGTTCATCCACCCGGGAAAAACGACATCCGCCGGTCAAATCTAAGGAAATCCGATGGGTGGTCTCTGTGGCTGTGGGGTCCGCCGAGCAGCTGGAGCAACTCAAGGCCTTCGTGGAGGAGGAGGAGGCACGGGACACCGCACAGTCCTCTTCGCCGTTGGCTTTTGTTCCATTTAAGTTTGGCTCCACCTATTCAGGCTCCTTCAAGGAGCTATGCCATTCTTTTCTGACTAAGGGAGAGGGCCCTTTGGGTTCATGCAGGTCCCACTCATGCAAGAAGGAGTCGAAGCAAGACAAAGAGAAGACTCGCCGTCGACATTCTTGGGACCGGGAATGTTCTCGGTCTCAGGATTCCCAGGTTTTAACTACGGTCGAAACCACAGACTTGGCCATTGGCTTCATGGAGAACCCATCAGCCAGTTGCTTGAGACGCTGGCCGACGACACGGCTGAGATCTTTCTCAACGCAGTCGACTGGTTGTCCTCAGAAGAGGCCGGCAACTCCTTATTCAGGACTCCGGTCCTGTCAGTGACCACTGAAGAGTCTGCTCAGCCCGCTGAACCAGACCCTCCGATCACCAACCTAGACCAGGGGGAGCCACGGCATTTCCCGACTCCCTCCGAGATCCCCCGTCAGCACCACTGGCGGTCGAGGTCTAGGTCATCCTCACCCTCTGGGTCGAGCAAGGCCGGCTGACTCCGGCAGTCCGCTCTGGGCACCATGGAAAGTGGCACTGCTGTTACTCGTCTTCTGCCTCCTCGGATAAGGAAAAGCTTCAGCGCAAGTTGCGTCAATGCTATGAAGACCTCATGTGGCAACAGTTGGTGTTGTCTGGGCTGAAGCCGACTCCAGCTTCCACAACGGTCATCACGTGGCTGTTGCTCGACAGACTGATGCCCCCAGCAGAGCCGGTCGACACCGACCCTCTGCTTATGGAGCCGGTTTGGACCTTTTTGGCTCGGCTAAAGCTGGCCTCTCCACCAATCATGGTGGAACCACCGCTCAAACAGCTGATGACCGGGGCTCCAACCAAGGAGTCTCAACCGGAAAAGGAGCTTCCCCATTGGCTGTCTGTCACTCTGACACCTGACTGCCCTTGGTGGGTCTGGAGCGACTCTGGTGGTAGGCCGCTCTTTACGGACTCCTCGGAGTCCAAGGATTCCTAACTGCTCTCCTGTCTGCTTGATGTGGAGTTGGTGGTGGGCCTTTCGACGATGGAAGGACCCACGTCTTTCATGGGCATCCTCCGTCTCATCTCGGAGTCCACGGGGATGAAACTGAAGCCCATTAGAAGCGGGCTTGCTATCCCCTCACAGAGATTCTGGATAAAGGGGACTGTCCGACAGGGGCCTTCCCAGTGGCCGAAGCTATTGTCGGCCCGGCCCTGGAGCTTTGGCAGCAGCCCCGCTTCTTGCCTGGCGCCCTCGGCCCAGATGCCCCACAAATATGCAGCCTGCTGGTTCCCCTTGGGGTTCATAGAGCACCCTTCTCGTGTTTCGGCGCTCGGGCAATACTGGGGACATCGAAAAACTGCCAGACGAGGAGTCCAAGAAATTAAGCCACTCTGCTAAAAAGGTCTGTGTTGCCTCTGCGCTTGGTCTCCGCCAGGTGAGCTCGGCCATCATTATGGCACACTTCTCCCATGCCCTGTTGGGCTCTGTGGATGAGGTGCTTCCTCATCTTCCAGCGGACCTTCAGACTATGGTCAAACAGGTCCGGGACCAGGGTCGGGCTGTAGCCAAACAGTAACTCCAAACAGCTCTGGACATTGGAGATTCCTGTGCCCACTCAGTGGTGGCTGCAGTTGCAATGCACCGTAGGGCTTGGCTGAGGATCTTGGCCTTCATGGCAGACACTCAGCACCAGCTAACGGATGTCCCGTTCCTGGGCACCAACTTGTTTGGGCCCAGGGTGGACAGTCGCTTCCAATCCAGTGTTACCTTGGACTCAGTGACATCCATACAGAAGGACCCCAGGGGCTCCCGGCAGCATAAGTGCTAGCCCTTTCAGCCTTTCACCCCTGCGGCAAAACCAGCCCAGCAATAGCAGGGCCAACAGGCTCAATTCTGGCGACCTCGGCCCAAGTCTGCAGCCTATTTGGTATGTAAGCCTGGATGGAAGGGACCTGGCGGCTCCTCAGCCGGATCCTCCTCCTCCAAGCTTGCACAATGATGGGATGGGGGCTGCAGCCCTCATGCCCGTCACACTTCCCCTGGGTTCCCCTGTGGGTGTCCGGCTCTGCCAGTGCCTTTTCACCTGGTCCGCTGTTACCACAGACAGGTGGGTTCTGGAAGTGGTTAGTCGGGGTCTGCCTCTGGAGTTCAAGCAGTACCTCCCAGCCGAGCCTGCGCCCCATGGGAGGACTTGGTTTCCGCAGACACTCTGTCGGCTCTTCAAGATGACATAGCCCAGCTCCTCTGCAAGGAGGTTGTGGTCAGAGTAGCGGATCCACCAGAACACCTAGGGTTTGTCTCCAGGTATTTCCTGGTGCCAAAGCGGATGGGGGGCTGGCGCCCCATTCTAGATCTGCAGGACCTGGACAAATTCCTCAGGTCCTGCACCTTCAGGATGGTAACTCTGTCTCAGATCATACCATCTCTCAAGCAGAACATGTGGTTTTGCTCTCTGGATCTCCAGGACGTGTTCTTTCACATCCCAATCCATCCGTCCCACTGATGGGTCCTCTGCTTCCAAGCTGAGGGAACCCTCTATGAGTTGCAGGCCATGCCTTTCGGCCTCTCCTTGGCACTCAGGGTCTTCATCAAATGCATAGCAGTGGTGGCAACCTATCTGAGGTGTCCAGGTGTACCCCTGTCTAGATGACTGGCTGATAGTGGGTCCCTTCAGACAGGAGGTGGAGCGGTCCAGGGATCTGGCCCTACAGACTTGTATCGACTTTGGCCTCCTAGTCAGTGAGGCCAAGTCAGAACTCGTGCCTTCGCAGGTGATCATCTTCTTCGTGGCAGAACTCGACTGTTGTCGAGCCAGAGCCCAGCTCCCGGCAGATAGGATGTCAGGCCTCTCCTCCTTTACCCGATCATTTCTGGTTGGGCACATGCGCACTGCCCGAGACTTCCTGCGCCTTCTGGGTTACATGGCGGCCTGCACCAGCGTGGTCCGATGGGACCATTGGCATATGTGCTCCTTGCAATGGGAGCTGGCCAGCCAGTGGTCTCAGCGCAAAGATCACTTTGACCAGCTGGTCACTGTGACCCAGAAGATGTAGGATGCTCTCCAGTGGTGGCTAGTCCCAGAGCATCTGCAGGAGGGGATCCCATGTGTCCTCCCCAAGTCAACGGTCATCCTGACGCCTCACTCACAGGCTGTTATGCCCATCTAGTGGAATACAGAGTCCACGGTCTGTGGACCCCCGAGGAGTCCCGATACCACATCAACCTGATGGAGCTCCGAGTGGTTTGGCTGGTGCTGACTGCATTCGCTCCGTTCGTTCAGGGCCAAGTGGTTCAAGTGCAGATGGACAACACCATGACCATGTACTGCCTCAACAAACAAGGCGGTATGCACCCCCTACCCCTGTGCAGGGAAGCTCTCTGCGTTTGGACTCTCGTGCACAACCTGGAGACGGATCTCCTAGCCATCCATGTGGCAGGAGCTTCCAGTCAGCTGGCAGACACCCTCAGCCAGGTGGGCGAGTGGTCACTCCTTCCGGAGGTAGTTCACAGCCTTTTCTCCCAGTGGGGCACCCCTCAGGTGGATCTGTTCGCCTCCAGGGAGAATGCAAAGCTGAGGCTGTATTGCGCCCACCCCCATAGCAGGGCTTGCTGCAGGGGAATGCCTTCTCGAGGCCGTGCACCCCAGGCCTCTTCTGTGCCTTTCCTCCACCTCCCTTGATCCACAAGGTGCTTCACAAGGTCAGGAGGAACAGGGCACAGGTGATCCTGGTGGCTGCGGACTGGCCCTGCCAGTTCTGGTACCCCAATTTCCTCAGCAACGGGCCCCCGAGACGTCTTCCAGCACGCCTGGACCTGCTTTCTATCAATCAGGGGAAGGTACTCCACCCAGACATTCAGTCCCTGCACCTGACAGCCTGGTTCCTGAGCGGCTAGAGTTCCAGGCTTTGGGTTTCTCCGAAGATGTCTTCACTGTAATGGAGGCATCTAGAAAGGAATCGACCAGAAAATGCTATTCCTTCAAATGGAAGAGGGTCTCCATTTGGTGTAAAGGGGCTGGACCCTTTGTCTTGTCCAGTGGCTAGCATTTTGGACTACCTATGGTCTCTCTCCAAAGGGGGACTTCGGTCAACAACCCTTAAGGTGCACCTTACAGCCATCTATGTATACCGGGCATGTGCCAGTCAGTGGCGCAGGAGAAAGTGGTCCGGTGCCTTTTCAAAGGCCTAGATCACATATCCCCTCCACTGCGTGAACCACCACCACTGTGGGACTTGTTGCTGGTTTTGGCTAAGCCCAGGAGCAAGCCATTTGAACCGATGCACAGGTGTGACATATCTCATCTGTCGTGGAAGACCGCCTTCCTGGTGGCCATCACATCAACCAGAAGGATCAGTGAGCTCCAGGTGCTCTCGGTGGAGTCTCCTTACCTGGTCTTCCATAGAGACAAGGTTGTCCTGTGCCCCAACCTGAAGTTCCTCCTGAAGGTTGTGTCGGAGTTTCACCTGAACTAGGTGATGACACTACCGGTATTCTTTCCAAATCGCACCTTGGAGGCCGAACACAGGCTCCATATTTTGGACCTGAGGCGAGCGCTCGATTATTATAAAGAGCACACGGCTGGAGTTTGTGGAGAAGATCCCCAGCTGTTTTGTCACCTATGCTGAAGCCGCACCTGGCAGACCTGCAGCCAAGTGGAAGATTGGCAGGTGGATCACTTCCTGCATTGATCTCTGCTATACGTTGGCAGGTAGGGAGCCTCCCGGAGGGCTAAAGGCTCATTCCACCTGCCATACTGCTGCGACGGTAGCTGCTTCTAGGGACATCCCTATCCAGGAAATCTGCAAGGCTGCTACCTGGAAGTCAGTACACACTTTCATTTCCCATTACCACAGTGACTTGGAGTCAAGCTGGGATGCTGGTTTTGGGGCCTCAGTTCTCCAATCCATATTTCATAAGTAGGGGTGTGCGCCTTGCCTCCCTTCTCCCAGAGAACTGCTAGAAATCTGCCAGAAGTGTGGACAGAACAACATATCCACATCCCTAGAAACACGGGTTGCTCACCTGTAACAGTAGATCTTACTTCGAGAGGACTCTTGCAGTGGGTATGGACTGACCCGCCAGGCGTCAGAACCCCACGGAAACATTTCTAGCTAGCAGTCTCTGGCGGGGGGAATGCCCCCACGTCAGGTGACCGGCGTCCTATGACATCGGTATAAAGGGGTGGTCCCCAACGCCCGCCTTCCAGTTCTTTCTTGCCGTCGCCTCATGAAAGTTTCTCGTGGTAGAACAGTGCTCGTCGGTCCCCAAGTTTTCAAACTTTTCAACCTATTTTCTCTAGCTTTTGATTTTTTTTTTTTCCCCCACGATTCGCTGTTTATGTCCTCCCCGACGCCCTCCGAATCGCATAAAAACAAGTGCGACTCGTGTGGTTCCCAACTTCCACACAAGGACTGCCACTCCTTGCGCCTCTTCTGTCTGGGCCCAGACACCCCATGGAGAAGTGCCAGCACTGCCAGATGATCAACTCTGCTACCCACAAGAGAAAGCAGCAGTCTCTGGAAGCCTATATCCTGAAGAAGAAAATGGCCTCCTTGGAAAAAGAGCTAAAGAAACTTAGGCAGGCGTCCACTTCCCCCAAAGGTCACAAGAAAAACCACGACAAGGAGAAGCACCGGGAGCGGGAACCGGCTTCCACAGCAACCGCGACTCCGGCCGGAGTCGCGGCACTTAAGGTAACGTCCCCTCCGGGGATTGCTCCATGATGACCGTCTTAGTGGTTACCAAGAAGGCGTCGCCCCTCCCATCTGGCTCGCGCTCGGGCCCTTCGGGAGCCTCCGGGGAAAAGGAAGCTTCCGCTTCTGTAAAGGCCACTTCTTCCACGTGGCCTTCAGGTCAGAACGGGTCCGGTAAGTCGGACGTCAGTCCCACTGATGCTCGCCCAGACAAGGCTGCTAAGCCGCTTACCCCTTCGCGGGAGCACCTAGCCAGAACTCCTCACGACAAGGCCGCATCTCCGGCACGGCCTTCCTCGGTCAGGGAGTTCAATAAGTCGGACGCCGGATCCTCCGGTGTCTGCCCGGATTCAGTCGATAAGTCGGACACCAGCTCCACCGACGTCTGCCCGTCCAAGAACCCTGCGTTGGACCCTATAGAACAGTCCGATGCCCCAGGCTCTCTACAACGTCTCACCACGTTGCCCTCTGAGGTCCCTGCTTCTCCACGACTGACCCCTGGGGATTATAATCCTCCTTCCCCAGTCGTCACAGAGGATACTGGGCTGTGCTGTCAGGGAACCCTTCTGGGCTGGACCCCTTGACGCCAGTTCCAACGCCATCCGGCTTCCCCTTACGTGGCAATAGGTCTCTCCTTCCGGCAGGTCCTTCGGACCCTATTGAAGGTATACCCACGCAAGGCCCGACGCCCGCGGGGCCAGTGTTACCACTGTCTGGCCCGACAGCAGGGCCTCTGCCAGGTCCCTCTGCTCCATCAGAGCCCCTGGCACCTGGGTACCCAACACCGCAATACCTGGCGCACCAGTACCCGACGCCGCAATATCCAGCATCGCAGTACCCGATGCCTCAGTACTCGACAGCGGGCTACCCGCCGTCAGATTACAGATACTTCTTCTATGGATACCCTCAATATCCGTATCCCCCTCCTCCTCCACCTCCGCCACCCACTTCCCAGCCACCGGTGGATCTGAAGGAGACCTTAGCCTCCTGGTGGGCTGAGGCCAAGGCTTAGTTCACTAGGGAGGTCAAGAGTTGTCTGCCGACGCCGGACCCTATATGGGATCCCCTTCATCAGAGACGGGAGACTCCCTTTCCCAACACCAGAAGAGAGCCCTCTGGCAGCTGTGGAGGGGAGGATACGAGCCCCAGGAAACTCCCCAGAGGGCCCGTCCTTCCCCCTTTCATGGAGGTGTTTTCTTCCTCCTCTTCATCAGATACTTCTGACTCGGACATACAGTCTGGCCACTCTGACCTCGAATACGAGCCCCATACTCCGGAACTCCCCAGGCCGAGGACTCCTCCGAAGGACCCTTCCTTTCTGGAGTTATTGAGGAAAATCTAGGAGGTACATCAGTGGAGTCAGACCCACAGCGTAAGAAACTCGCTGCCCATCTGAATCTGCCAGAGACCACTCCTGTGCTGATTCCGGATCTTGTTTCCACCATTTAGAAACAACCTTCTGCGTTAGCCCCCTTCCAAGAAAGGTGGACAGGTTGTATCAGGCTCTTGAGGGTGTAGACTTTCTTAGCCTTCACCCCAAGACGGACTTGGCTGTCATCAGTGCCGCTCACAGCCGCTCCTCCAATCCCAAACACCTCAGCTTGTCTCCGCCTGATAAGGAATCCCTGCTTCTGGACCAATACGGGAAGAAGATCTATTCCTCTTCTACCCTTGGTATTAGGGCCCTTAACTATGTGGCACATATGGGGGATTTCCAGAAGACCATCCTTAGTCAGGTGGAATCTAAATTGGACTCCCTTCTTGACTAACAGACTAAGCAGGACATGGCATATCTTTTCCGTTCTGTTCGCTCGGCCAGTCGGCACCTGCTTTGTGCCACTTACAACGCAGTGGACACAGCCGAAAGGAGCTCGGCCTTTGCCATAGGCCTACGGTGTCATGCCTGGCTCCTCATCTCAGGTTTGGTCCCTGAAGTGCAATCTGCCATCCATGATGCTCCCTTCAGGGGTTCGGTGCTGTTCGGTGGTGATGTCAAGGACATCACTACCGAACTGTAGGAGAAGGGCACTGCACTTAAGTCTGTCAGCTCTATGTACAGGCCCCCTCAAGGGCAGTGGCGTCCTTTTCGTCGACAAAACCGACAAAGACAAAAACCACAGGGCAAACGTGCCAACAAACATCGGCCCCTCCAGCAACCAAGACCCCCCCCAAAGCAAAAAAGCTGCAGGAGCCTCTGCTGCTGTGCTGCCCCACACCTCCTGACTCCCTGCCTCTCCCACTGCCTCTGGAGGTTCCAGAGGAACCGCTAGGGGAGAGATTCTCCTCCCATCTGCCGGGTTGGGAGAGGATAACATCAGACACTTGGGTGCTCCGGTTGATATTAGCAAGACACTCAATAGAGTTCTGCAGAAACCACCCTGAAGACCACCCCCAACCCCACCCCATTCGTCTTAATCCCCGCAACATCTTCCTCTGGTCCTAGAGGAAATCATCTCTCTTCTCTCGAAGGTGGCGATAGAGCCAGTTCCCACCCATCTTTGGGGAACAGGTTACTATTCCCATTTCTTCCTAGTTCCGAAGAAGACGGGAGACCTGAGGCCTATCCTAGACCTCAGCTCCCTGAACATGTTCGTGGAGTACAGACGCTTCCGAATGCTCTCTTTGCAGAGCCTTCTACCACTTCTTCGGCAGGGACAGTGGCTATGCACTCTGGACATGTAGGATGCCCTTCCCACCGCAAATTCCTTCGTTTTTGCTTTCAGGAGGACCACTACCAATTCAAGGCCCTCCCATTTGGTCTTTTCTCAGCCCCCAGAGTGTTTACCAAATGCCTTTCTGTGGTAGCAGCCCACCTGTGTACCCAAGGAGTACAGGTATTCCCGTACCTGGACGACTGACTCCTGGTGACCCCATACAGGGAGGAACTCCTGCACTCCCTTTCCCTTACCCTGCAGGTTTTCACCAGCCTGGGTATCACCATCAACCAAGCCGAGTCCCATTTGGTCCCTTGTCGATACCTCCAGTTTATAGGGGCAATTCTGGACAAGACAACCGGCAAAGCCTTCTTGCCTCTGGACAGGGTAGACAACCTTCAGACTCGGGCCCATCTTCTGTCCAGTCGCAGGAGGGTTGGAGCCAGGTCAGTCCCCTGATTCCTTGGGCTAATGGCGGCTGCCATTCTGACAGTCCCACTCGCTCGGCTCCATATGAGGATCTCTCAATGGATGCTTCTGTCGCATTGGGATTAGACCAGGGACAATCTAGACCAAAAGGTGCTAGTTTCCGATCCCATGATCAGGGACTTGCAATGGTGGATGGTTCAGGAGAACCTATGCCTGGGAGTTCACTTCTGCATCGAATCACCCTCCCAGACGTTGACGACAGATGCAGCAGGAGAAGGTTGGGATGCCCATCTAGGGTCTCACAGGACTTGGGGCAGCTGGTCCAAGTTCGAACAAAATCTGCACATAAATGTGCTCGAACTGAGAGTAGTCCTTTATGCCCTTCAGGCTGTACTCTCCTTCATCCTCCCCGGTCATCTCCTCATGCAATCAGACAACGTGTGTAGTCTGGTATCTCGGCAAGCAGTGAGAGTCTGGCATTGGGCAACCCAACATCACCTTCACTTGACTGTGGTTCACGTTCCGGGAGTGGAAAACGCATTGGCAGACCAAGTCAGTCGGTCATCAGCCAGGTCCCATGAATGGGAGTTAGATCAACAAGTCATAAACGACATCTTTCAGTGATAGGGGACACCTCAGATAGACCTCTTCGCCTCTCCCCAAAATGCAAAACTTCCCGCCTTCTGCTCGCTCGCTCCAGGGCAAGACTTTTTTTGGCGGGATGCTCTGTCTCTCGCTTGGAGGGACAGATTCATGTATGCCTTCCCTCCCATTCCTTTAGTTCCAAGAGTCCTGAACAAACACAGATCGGAGAGAGCTCAAATGATTCTCATCGCTCCCCTCTGGCCCAGGCAAGTTTGGTTCTGTCTTCTGCAACAGTTTTCAGAGGAACATTCACTTCCTCTTTTTCTGTCGCAACAATTGTTGACCCAGGATCAGGGGACCCTTGTTCATCCAGGTCTCAGATCCCTTCATTTACATGCGTGGCTCCTGCAGACGTAGCTAAAGTCTGCTTCGGAGTTTCTCCTCTTGTAGCGGACATCTTGGTAGAGGCCAGGAAGCCTTCCACCAGGTTCACCTACGCTATGAAGTGGAAACAGTTTTCTGTTTGGGCCAATTCGAAAGACTTCGAACCTTTCTCGTGCCCAGCCAATAAAGTCCTGGACTACATGCGTCACCTCTTCGATCTGGGTCTCAGCCATTCCTCGTTGAAAGTCCACATGGCCACTATTTCAGCCTACCATATTCCCTTTGGAGAAAGGACATTTGCTCAGTTGGAAGTCTCCCAGACCTTCCTCAGAGGGGTTCTCCATTTGAGACCCCCCCCATCCACATTCCTGCCCCTCCTTGGGACTTGAATTTCATTCTGGAGAAGCTTACCCTGCCTCCCTTTGAGCCGGCAGCTACAGCTGATGTAAAGTTCATTTCTTGGAAGACACTCTTCCTAGTGGCCATTACGTCTGCTCAGCGCATTTCCGAGCTTCAGGCCTTGATGTGCAAAATCCTGTACTTGATTTTTCACAATGAACATGTGGCTCTACACACCAACCCTAAGTTTCTCCCTAAGGTGGTGGCTGAATCTATGCTGAATCAATTCATTGAACTACCTGCTTTCTTTACGCAACACTCCAATCAAGGGGATGTTCACAGAATACTGAGATACTACACCACTCGGACTAAGGATCTCAGAAAAACTGATAAGCTTTTTGTCTCTCTTGCTTACAGAAGAGAAGGCAATGCTGTTTCTAAGCAATGCCTATCAAAATGGTTGGCTCACTGTATCACTTTCTGTTATGACAAGTACAAGACGACCCTGCTGGGTCAAGTCAGAGGTCACTCCACCAGAGGAGTAGCTGCCTCTGCAGCTTGTTTCAAGAATGTGTCGGCGGCAGACATCTGTGCAGCAGCAATTTGGACTTCTGTCCATATCTTTATGAAACACTACAGTTTGGACATTGCCTCTCGCCGTAGAGCAGGCTTCGGGTTGGCTGTTCTACAAGGTCTCCTTTCATGAGACCCGTTCAGCCTGAGGTTACATGCTATGGATGAGTCCTCCTCCCGAGTACTTTTCCCAGTTTCAGACTGCCTGGGACTCGGTCCTATATGTGAATACCTATTGCAAGAGCCCTCTCGAAGTAAGATAGTAAAGTTACGTAAGAACTTACCGTAACAGTTCATCTTCGAGAGAGGCTCTTGCAGTAGGTATTGCCTTCCCACCCTCCGTCCCCCTAAGCTTTTTTCCTCCATTTCCATGGAGAGAAATATCCTCTTCTCTCTCGTCTTGCCTCTTTTGGCCTTTGGTGGGAAAGAACTGGAAGGTGGGCATGGGGGACCGCCCCTTTATACCGACATCGTATGATGTGGGGGCAGTCCCCCGCCAGTGACTGCTAGCTAGAAATGTTCCCGTGGGGTCCTGACACCTGGCAGGTCAGTCCTGTATGTGAATACCTACTGAAAGAGCCTCTCTCGAAGAGCTACTGTTACGGTGGGCAAGATCTGGCATCATGGGGCAGAGCCGAGGGATATACCACCCAGGTGGGTGGGAGGAGCCATCTTGAAGACTTTCCGGCACTTCTTAAAGGGAAAGCACACTGCCAGAAATGTGGATGAAAAACATATACCACTCCTAGCACTACTGTTACAGGTGAGTAACCTGTGTTTTTGTGATCTATGAAGTGTATTTGAGACAGTTGGAGGTCTGTCAGCAGTGTCCTTTCCAGCTCGTGCTTTTGTGTGCCATTTAGCAGTGAGTGAATGTGCAGTACTGAGGATTTAAGGACTATGTTCCATTTAGTGGGGAGCAAGTGTGCAGCAGCGAGGACTCGACAACCGTTTAGGTTAAACTGATTTATTTATTTTTTTAATGGGGCTTACTACTAGATTTGAAAGTTGTAGAACTTAAACAACTCCGAGGGTTCTGTTTTTAGTAGGGTAACATAGAAACATAGAATTTGACGGCAGATAAGGACCGCTTGGCCCACCCAGTCTGCCCATTTCCCTACCTAATAGATAAGCTGCAGATCCTAGTTAACCAGCAGCCTACTTCTTCTTCCTACCCCCACCCCCTAGAATTGCCTTATGACTGTCCCATGCATGCTTGAATTCCACCACTGTTTTTGACTCCAAAACCTCCTCTGGAAGGCCGTTCCATGCATCCACAACCCTCTCTGTGAAAAAATACTTCCTTAAATTACCTCTGAGCCGCCCCATCTTCAAATTGTGCCTTGTTCTTGCACACCTTTTTTTTTGAAAGATGCTACCCTCTTGGACTTTGTTGATTCCCTTGAGGTACTTGAACGTTTTTATCATGTCCCCCCTCTCCCTCCTTTCCTCGAGGCTATACATATTAAGCTCCTTAAGTCTCTCTTCATATGTCTTCCGGTGCAGACCCTGCACCATTTTAGTTGCCCTCCTCTGGACAGCTTCCATCCTGTCTATGTCTTTGCGGAGATTGTGTCTTCAGAACTGCGCGCAGTACTCCAGATGTGGTCTCACCAGCTGTCTGTACAGAGGGATAATAACTTCCTGTTTTGTACTGGTCATGCCTGTCCCTGTGCATCCCAGTATCCCCCCAGCCCTCCTTGCTGCCCTCTCACATTGCTTGCCCACCTTTAGGTCATCTGATATGACTACCCCCCAGGTCCCTTTCCATTTTTGTTGTTGTTAGTATCTCACCCCCCATTGTGTACTCTTCCCCTGGGTTTTTGTTTCCCAGGTGCATTACCTTGCACTTCTTAGCATTGAATCTAAGCTGCCATACATTTGACCATTCCCCTAACCTTGCCAAGTCCCTTCTCATCCTTTCCACCCCACCTTGTGCCTCAACTCTGTTGCAGATCTTTGTGTTATCTGCAAAGAGACTTACTTTTCCTTCCAGTCCCTCTGCAATGTCGCTTATAAAGACATTGAAGAGGACCGGTCCCAATACTGAACCCTGCGGTACTCCACTAGTAACCCCCCTTTCTTCAGAGTGGACTCCATTTACTATTACTCTCTGTGTCCTATTCTCCAGCTAATTCTTTACCCAGGCTGTCATCTTGGGACCCACTCCCAGGCTGGCTAACTTGTATATTAATCTTTTGTGTGGGACTGTGTCAAATGCCTTGCTAAAGTCTAGGTAGACCATGTCCACACCCCCTCCCTGATCTACTACTTTGGTCACCCAGTCAAAGAAATTTTTCAGATTCGTCTGGCATGACCTTCCCGCTGTGAATCCATGCTGCCTTGGGTCCTGTGCCCCTCTGGCCTCTAGATACTCGACAGTTCTTTCCTTCAGAAGTGATTCCATCATTTTCCCTATCACTGAGGTTAAACTAATAGGTCTATAGTTTCCTGCTTGTGCCTTGCTCCCACTTTTGTGAAGGGGAATCACATCTGCCCTCCTCCAGTCCTCGGGTACCAGCCCATCCTCCCATGATTTGTTAAAGAGGGTAGTCAGTGGTGTCACTAGTTCTACCCTTAGTTCTTTTAGAATTCTGGGATGAATCCCATCAGGCCCCATTGCTTTGTCCACCTTCAGTTTTAAGAGTTCTTTCAGAACCCTTTCTTCTGTAAATGGGCTGGTATCAACTTCTGTATCCAGAGTGTTTCTACTGTTTGTTTTAGGTACCTCCCCCTCTTCATTTGTAAATACTGAGCAGCAATATTTGTTTAGTATCTCTGTCTTTTCACAGTCACCCTCTGCCGACCCCCCTTCCCTTTATTAAGCCTCACTATCCCTCCCTTGGTCTTCCTTCGCTCCCTGATGTACCTATAAAAGGTTTTATCCCCTTCTTAACTGAGTTGGCTATCTTTTCCTCAGTTTGGGCCTTTGCTGTTCTGACTGCCTTCCCAGCTTCCTTTTGCTTTAACTGATACAGTTCTCTGTCCTGATTCTTCTGTGATTCCTTGTACTTCCTGAATGCTTTCTTTTTCTCTTGAACCTTCACTGCCACTTCCTTTGAGAACCATAGTGGTTTCTTACATCGTTTCGTTCGTTTGGGTAGCCGCAGAACTTAGATTTCCGAGGGTTCGTCATGGTCGGAGTGATTTCAAGGTGGTGGTTCTGCCTGATGTGGCTCACTGGCGCCTGGCACCTTTTACTATTGGGTGATAGCACAATTTTCAACATATAAATCATGACAGCCAGCCAATCGGGAGCCAGTATTTTTTGTCCCATGGTATAATTATTTAGTACCATAGTGATTACATCATTCCCCATTTATCCACACACTGACTACGTCACACGCACCCCTGTGGCCGGCACTTCTTCCTAGTAGTTACTTTCACTTTTAAAACCACCTTAAAAAAAACATATTCTCTTTCCCACAGCTTTTCTGCTGCTGCCAAGTTTGTCCCTTTTTAAATATACTGTACCTAAACAACAAACAGCATCACAAACTGTACAGCAGCGAAACTTTTTTTTTAATGCTTTCAAATATTGTAAAATGTTGACATTGCCTTTGCTCGTTCTGTGACCGCACATTCACCTGTGCTCTTACTGGCTTCGATAACCAAGTTGCTCCCAGTCTCTCTCGACTAACCTGTTCTCCCCACACTATTAACAGCCTCGAAATACACAGACAAAACACTGTTTTTTTATCATTTCAAATAAACATGAACTGCTGGATTGCTTACATCCCCCCCCCTACAGATTCCTCACCCGATCTTCAGACTGCTCCTGCTCCCGGTCACTCTTGCAGCTCAGTATCATCGCTAACCATTATTTTTCAGTCACACTCTGCAGTTACAGATTTTAAAATAAAGAAAAAAACAAAAACACAGGTAACTGTAGCAGCTCCCCGATGTCACTAGCATCATTGTCCAGCCGCATACCACCAGTCCACTCCGCTTTCACACACTGCCCTCATCTCTAAGCACCTCCTCCTTCTCCTTCACTCGGACACAGCACTGTAAAACCCGAAGCTAACAAAGCGGCTCCTCTTTCACTCCAAATAACACATGCCGCATATAACCGCTACAAAAATGAAAAAGAAACCGGAAACTGTACACGTTTTCCATAATGTCCTCCTATTCCCTCACAGTACAAAGCCCGCTCGCTAAGATACAATGCCATTTTTCCCCGTAAAATATGCAAATTATAACCTTACCACCAATGGAAACACACCTTGAGTACTGAATCCATAGCAACTGCTATACAAAAAGGAGTTATATTAGTCACGGCTACTACAAGGTATGATTCTACATGGAAGTCCCTAAACTTGATAAAATAAAAAAAAAAAAAATACTAATAAAAATAAAACAAAGTGTCACGCCACATCCTCTCATGTTGCATAAATGAAATATGCGGGGATTGAGTGTGTGATAACCTACTTATCTTGTACAGTTACCATTGACCTCTCATAGCCCTCACTCGTGCCTTCGCCACTCGTGAGGTTACTTGAGGTCACAGGCAACTGTACAAGATAAATGGATTACCACACACTCACCCCCCGCATATCCCTTATTTATGCAGTGGGTGTGGGCACAAAAACTGTTAAATGTGTTTATTTTCACTGGTGTTAAATAAACCGTGGAACCACCATTTATTTAACACCCTAATGTAAATAAAACACCATTTATTTAACAACCTGCCATCAATCATCCCCCATCCTGCTGGCACTACTTACATAAACGAATCCATACTTTCAATTTCATTACAGTGAGTCACCCAAGTTTCTCACACAAGACAAGAGCAAGCAGGATCAACCAGATGCTTCATTTCATTTGTGAAAATAGCAGCATTTGACCCTCAAAAACCAGCAGCCTGACATTTGGAACTTCTCTTGCTGAAACACTGACCCCGCCGACCTGCTCGAGTTCCCACATTTGCGGCTCACCTCTCAAAACCTCTGTACTTACTTTCTCTCTCTCTCTCTTTCACATATTCACTCTCACTCTCTTCGTCTCCAGCAAAACTCTCTGCTCTCCTCACACACAGTAATTACACAACTCTTACCCGGACCACAGAATATACAAAGAAAGGCAGACTCAGCCAGATACTATATGAAATACAATTAAAAAATCAGCTACATCTGAAAGCACTAACTGCTCCACATAAGCATTTCGCATACCTGATGCACAGCACACACACTCCAGCTCCCGCTGTCACGTGCTCACTACCTAGCACAGCTTTGTCAACAAAAGCAGGATCAACCAGATAAGAAAAACATTCCAAGGATATTAAACACCATAAAAAAATGATTTGAAAGGCAGGACTAAAAAACTGAAAACAAGGAACAGCAACACTTGCTGGGTACCCGCTCCAGTATGCATCTCTATCTCCATACCTCTCCTTACCTTCGGTCGCCGAATGGAGGATCAGCCAGATAAAATAATGAATCATTACTCAAAAAAACTTTCAATGACTTTCAGGCTCAACCAGATGTTTTACAATTACAAACAAAACAAAAGGAATAATTCAAAGATACAATTTTCTTGCATACACTTCTATCTGAATACAATAACTTTTTTACCAGCCTAATTTGATGTAACATTTCAGTCTTGGCGATGACTAGGACCTAATTGTACTTATCATTTTTTAACAAAAACAGGTATAACTCCTTTTGCTGAATTACAGGAAAAATACAATCTCCCAGATACTTATTTTGCTATTCTCAAGTGAAAAATTACATTTTAAGATGAGAAATTGAGTCCAAAATACCTAACCCCCCACCCCGTCCGCTTTGGACCCTACTAAAAGGTACACTCCAGGATCATTCTTGGGGCCACCTAATAGGCCAATTATATAAAATCCTGAGAGAATCCATTGGAGACTCATCCCTGTTGATTCTGGAAAGCTGGAATAAGGATTTGTCACTCGATATCCCACTCTCTTTATGGAATGACGCTTCACTAAAAGTCATTAAAATAGCTTCATCACACATCTGGAGGGAGCTTGCATGGAGGTGTCGAACCAGGTTCTTTCGCTCACCGATGATACTTACTAAATATCTGCCGGCATTGCTGGAGGGCATGTAACTGTAGGTTGGCAAATCTGGAACATGTATTTTGGTTATGCCCTAAAATTGATGCCATTCTGGCTCACCTTACAGGAAGAGCTACAGGATTGGATGAGTCAGTAGAGCTTACAACCGAAATGGTGTTATCTTTCCAGAACATACCCCTTTATGGCACCAAACCCCGCTGCCATTATTTCTTCTAGCAGCAGAAAAAAACAATAACCCGTAAATGGCTAACCCCCGATATACCATCAGTGTCAGAGTGTTCAGGAGATTTACAAATTCGAAGGTTTAACAACAGTCATACATAATAAACTAGCAATATTTAGGGAGAAATGGCAACATTGGATGTATTATATGGTTACGCTCGATCCAGAATTTGTTCCGTAAAAACAATAAGAGAAACTAACAACCTATCACTGGGGATGGGTGGCTGGCATTAAGGACCATAATTCATGTCTACTTCACCCTCATTATGTAGCTTTCGGGATACATTGCCCCCACACTAAATGAATGTGCTAACAGATATTGAACTTCTGTGAAAGCTATGTAATATCTTATATAAAGGTGACAGTAATCTTTATATTCTGTATGGAAAGGATTGATGCTTGTAATCTCTGAATCTTCTTGTTCTTTCATTCTACTTATATTTCATATATACTTATATTGTGATGTTTATCACGGATGTTAAGAATAATATCATCTCCTATTTGTTCTGTGCACATCTCAATAAAAATGAAATAAAAAACATTAAAAACAAAATGCAACACGCTTTGTCGTAACTTAGCTCCTCGCTTACTGAAATAAGTGGCCATGTTTTTTATTTTGAAAATTCCTCCCAAAGGTGATTCTAGATCAATAGCAGTGCACACCATAAAAGTAGGGGTGTCCCTTCCCCAGCAACCACGTTACCAACCGTGGCAACCAGTCCAGAAAAGCGCAGTAACCCACAGATGACCACAGAAAAATCCCCCTTTTTAATTAAAAAAGCAACAACAAAACTAAATCAAAATACAAAAAAAAAAACTCATAAAACTCTATACCTATTGCATAAATCGGATATGCACTGGAAAATTTGTGGAATACATAATTTGTGAGTACTCGAGCAGTTTGACCTCAGCCACCTCACTTGTGTCTTACGCCACTCATGAGGTTACCCGAGGTCAAACTGCTCTTGTGCAGATAAATCATGTATTCCACTTGTTTCCATTGCATATCTCCTATGTATTCTTCTACCAGCTTACCATTCAGTACTGAAAAATGGACACCCGGATCATCGATCTGGAGACATACCTAAACGTTAAGGTTCTTTTTAAATAGAATTAGCACACCCGCTTTCTTATATCTGTTGTTTGCTCCAGAGACCTGGCCCACCCATTCCTTGCACATAAGTGAGTGAAGTTCTTTGGTTAAATGTGTCTCCAATGGGAAAGCTATGGAGACGTTAAGTTTTTTTTATTTGCTGTACAACAGAATAACTTTTCAGTTTATGAGTTAAACCCCAGATATTCCAAGTGATGAAGGTCAAGTCCTTCAGGTGATCCATTAATAACTCATTTCAACGTAACACTCCTTTATGAGTTATGGTAGAGATAAAAGGCAGGGGAGCACTCTATGTCTGTGGCAAACATCTTAATCTACATGCTATCACAGAATCGAGAGGATGAACTCATTAGTCACATGTAAGAACAGGAAGCGCCAGGTGGATCATCCTGCCACCTCTGGTCACATAGAAACTAGCAGTCTTGAGTACCAGCATCCGCAGTCGTCCTGTGTATGTATTGACCATTGCTAACAGCTTTCTGTGACTGTCTTGCAACTTCATCTCAGTGAATGCTTAAATGAATTCTGACCTGTTTCAGTGGCTTAACAACGCTGTTCCAGGTGGACATTCACAGTGCGCACCATATGGTGTAATAAATGGAATCTGAGTATGTGCAATAAATTGTTCAACTCTATTTTTTGAGTGTTTATGTGTTGTGCTCCAAGGCACACATATTCATGGGAGGTGCACAGTGCATCCTGGAAAATGTGCAGAAGCATGATATTCGAAAGGACATGCATCGCACGTGTCAAAATGCGCAATGACGCAGAAATAATGTATGCAGCCCAGAAAAAGGGTCGGGCACCCGAATATGCCACGCATGTGTATATACAGCCAAAATGAATGGTGCATGTGTCACACATCCCACATTTGTGCCGCGCAAAGTTAGGCAAGCAAAGGGCTGCCCTAAATCGGCCAGCCACCCACAGGCAGACTGCAGACAAGCGATCCTGAGACGGCCCTTGGAGGTGCACCAGGATGTGCTTCAGGCACCCACACACATCTGTCATGCCTGGACGGTAGTACTCAAAGCCACAGCTGCTGTGACACCACCAGCACCACCCAGACAGCTGCCACATGCCACTGCAGTCAGGCACCCCCCAGCACACCAGCACAGCAGAGAACTGCAATGCAGCACATGTACCAGGGACTATGACCGCACCCATGTGGCCATCAGAGCTGGTGGTGGCATGCGTCCCGTCTGGGACAGCGGTGCTCAGGATGCGTGGTGGTAATGGTGGCAGCATGGCATGGGTCATGGACTTACCAGTGAGAGACACCCATGGTGGTACACCATAGGTGCACACAGCACACCCATGCCAGCCCACATCACCAGGAGCCACGTACATGTCACTGATGCCATCCATGCATTGTGACAATGCCACAGGGGCTCTGCGGTGGGTCAGAGTGGTGTTCTGGTGGTGAACATTGCACAACTGTGGGCAGCGCGAGGCAGGGGTGGCACCACCTATGGCCTGGAGATGGCATGGGGCGTGTCTCAAAGATACCAGATCCTTCCGGTGTTGTGCGTGCACATGGCCATGGGTAATAGCACTGTACTCGGGCCAGTGCAGTCCTCCCACACACACGCACATGCATTCAATCAATCAAAATCTTTATTTACCCAGGCGATCACCATTGAGCAAGCTCATTTACAAGGTGGGCCTGCAGTTTGCAAGGACAAGGGTACAGAATAGAGTGCAAGTAAAACATACATAAAACAACAATAGCAAGACGTATACAACAAAATATATACAGTGTAGAAATAAAGGTAAATTATATATACACAGATACCTTTATAATCCTATCCATCAATAATATGTTCATAGCCTGTAAAGGAGTCCCTGGGATATGGAAAAACGCATGCGTAGGAGGCGGGGACTCTGGCAGAAAGATTCTGGGATACTAAGCAGGTGGTATCAGGGCATAAGAGTGGGCAATGGGGGGGGTTGCAGTGAGTACGTAGTACCGGTGGGACTGGAATGGACTGAGGTGAACCGGTAGCACTGGTGGGGCTAGAATGGACTGAGGGAGGGGGGAGTAATCTTGGTAAGGGAACACTTAGTTTGAATGGGAAGGACTTAGATTGAGCGGAAACGTCAGCTGGACAACTGGGAATGGTGGAAACAGTTACAGAGCTCCACAAATGTTTTGGCTTACAGGACCTTGAACATAGCAAGACTA
Organism: Neoceratodus forsteri; assembly: GCA_016271365.2. NCBI lineage: Eukaryota > Metazoa > Chordata > Ceratodontiformes > Ceratodontidae > Neoceratodus > Neoceratodus forsteri. The sequence goes on from JADMNL010000024.1 coordinate 143,646,747, forward strand.
ACATGGGAGCTAAGTCTCAGCGATTTCTGTATCCTATTCCAAAGCGTGTGCAGGACAAAGCTTATGGCTGCTCTTCCAAAGCGGGTAACGACCCTAGGTACGTTCAGGGAAACCAGCGAGTGACTTCTCAAGGCATAATTCCCAATCAGGCTTAGTGGGAGACAGTTAGCAGTGTATTGCGGGAGTTTGTTGATGATGGCTTGGAGTGTCCAGAGGGCTGCATTTCTATACCGCCTGTGTTGAAGGGAGGGCCAACCCACAGCTGCATATAGTGAACAGTGGTGGGTGGAAAAGGGGGAGGCCTGTTATAAATCTCAGAGCTCTATGACACAGTACATCCAATTTAGCAAGGTGTGAGGCTGGGCACTGGCCATATATGAAGTCAGCATAGTCAGTTAGTGAGAGGAACGTGGATTGGACAAGCTGTCTTTTGGCGTCTGCGGTCAGGAGGTGATTTATTCTGAAGAAGAGTCCAAGCCTCTGCCGCAGTTTTTTCAGCAGTTCTTCTATATCTTCCACAAAGGAGAGTTTATTGTCTATCCAGACACCCAAATACTTGAATTTTGGTACATATTCAAGATGTTCACCTAGTAAGGTGGAGATAGAATGTAATGGATCAGCAGTGGCAGAATATGTCCCCTGGCCAGTTGGTGAGAATAGCATTGCCTTGGTTTTCTTGGCATTAAGTAGTAGTCTTGCTGAGGAGCTGGTGCTGCATAATGTTAGTCGGTTTGCAGGTCACCAAAGGCAGCTTCAGGAGATTCACGGCTTATGTAGAGCACCATGTCGTCAGCAAACAGGTGAATGCTTGCTTCCTTAATGCCTACATCCAGGCTGTTGATATAGATAGCAAACAGTAATGGTCCCTGTGGACCCCTGAGGGACACCTCTTTTTATCAGTTTAAGTGAAGAAAGCTCCCCTTCTGCCTTGATTTGTTGTTGCCTACCAGTGAGATAGTCAGGACCAACACTAGGAGGTTCGGTCTAGGCCTATTGTTTGTAAAGTGGAGAGGAGCAAACAGTGGTCAGTGTCGAAGGCCTTACTGAAATCCAGGAAAACTGCACGGATTAATTTTTTGTTGTCTAAGTCCCGTTGCCAGTCGTTACTTTTGCCAGGGCCGTAATGGTACTGTGCTTTGCTCTGAAGCCTGACTGCATAGGGTTTAGTAAGTTTGAGTTGTCCATGAAAGATCTCAGCTGGGTATCCACAATTTTTTCTGGGAGCTTGGAGAGTATGGGGAGGAGAAAGATCGGCCTATAGTTATTTAGGTCACAGGGATCCCCTGATTTAAACAGGGGGATGACGTGAGCAACTTTCCATAACTGAGGGAAGGAACCTTGCGATAGGGACAGGTTGAGTAAGTGAGACATAGGTGAGGCAAGGATGTGATAAGCAATTTTCAAGTAATATGGGTTGAAGAAGTCAGCCCCAGCACTTTTTTTAGTGTCCAATTTTTGAAGAAGATCTTCAACTTCCTTTATGGAGGTAGGTAAGAATGAGAAGGTTACGACATTGTTACTCTGTTCCGGGAGCTCAGTGTTGATCTGTGGGTGTAGTCTGCTTACCGGAGCGTTATCGAATGCTAGACCTGCAGTGGCAAAGTGATTGTTGAAGGCCTGCAAGATCTCGTTTCTGTCATTGATTATAGCATTGTCAGTGCTAATTTTGGAGGGAAGCGCATTTCCTGGAGAATGACCAGTCAGTTCTTTTAGTGTGGACCAGAACTTGGTAGGGCATTTCGGTGCAGAATCTAGCTCAGATCGGTAAAAATTGGCCTTGGCCTCTCTGATCATCTTAGGGCAGGTATTTCTAGCTGTCCTGAAGAGACACCAGTCTTCGTCTGTGTGTGATTTGCGAGCCTTTTTCCAGAGTTGATCTCTTTTTAGTAAGGCAGCTTGAGGTCCCATGGAGAACCAACGACATGTGCTAGCTTTCATACTGCTTTTACCCGAGGAGCATGGTTATTTAGTGCACTGGTTATAATTTCATGGAAGATGTCGAGCATTATCGCCAGTTTAGCAAGGTAAAAACTCTGCCAGTGCAGAGAGTTTTTTAATCCATTGAAGTATGCGAGAGGATCGAAGTTCCGTCTGGACCTTTTAGTGGAAAATTTAGATGTTGGTGAGGGTTTAGCATTAGTTCTTATACCAGCAATAAAGCAGTGGTCACTAACATCAGCTGAAAAAATTCCGGCATGGGAAAAGGAATATGGTTTGCTTTGAAGAAGGACATCCAATAGGGTGCTGTTTATTGGGAGTTTCCCTGTTAATGCGAGTTGGCTCAGTAATAAGTTGTGTGAACAAGTGGGAGTCACAGAATTGCTTCCGGGGTAACGAGACTTTAGTCAACCAATCATAATTAAGGTCTCCTAGAATAATTGTTTCAATGGGGACAGAGCCCATAATAGATGACAGATGGAACAGGAGCTGAGGTCCCGCGGCTGGTAGTCTGTAACAGCCTATGACACAGAAAGCCATTGATGGGGAAAGTTCAGCTTTAAGGGACAGACATTCAAATCCACCTGCAATAGCGGTAGAGTCTAGGATGGACACTGAAAATTTGTTTTTGACGTAGGTGACTACTCCGCCTCCCCTGGTCTGCCTATCGACTCTAAATATGAGGTAATTAGGGATGTTAACCTCTCTATCTGTGGTGGATGCCCGAAGCCAGGATTCAGAGAGCACAAGTACGTCTGGTGCAGTATGAGTAATCCATGCCTGGACTGATGTAAATTTCTTTAAAAGACTGCAAACATTTGCGTGCATAAAGCTGACTCCTTTCAGTCTTGTAAGGTCAGATGGAGATGAGAGAGCCTTTGTGAGACCAGGGTTGAGTTCAACATTACCTGAACACAAAAGTGGTAGGAACACAATTTTCCTTAGGGCAGCGAGGAGTAGTTTGAAAGCACGAATCTTTCTGCATCTAGTATAAGTTTGAGTGCCGGGTCCGGAGTCCAAAGTTTCCCCTTGTGCTGACCTATGGTCCATCCAGTACAGCACCAAGACGTGTAGGTTTTGTGTGGGTGGGGTGAGGGGCCACATATTGGTAACAAGGTAGCGGTCCCACCTCGAGGAGATTCCACAAAGTGAGAAGGGTGCGGAGTCATGTGGTGGCAGCATAAGTTATACATAGTATTAATATAAAGGCAGTCTAGCAGTGGTAGGCATGACTCTGTGTTGGGGTCAATTCTGCTTGAATGGTCTGTCACGTGGGGTACCATACATAAGCAGATAAGTAATTGAAACCACACGCGGACTGCCATGATTGCCCAGTGTGCGGGTTACACCAAGACTCACTAGTTAGGTTCTATAAGTCTCAAGGATCACTGCTCCATGTTAGACTAGCTAAAAGACACGGGGATCGATGGTACGCAAAGATACATGAAAACAGCCTGACGGCACAGATGTCTTAAGGATTTATCTTCAACAGGCAGGGGTATCCTACCGATTACGCTTCATGAAGAATATCAGGGAATTGCTTAGAGAAGACAAGTGAGCTCAAGAGAGGATCACCCCTTTAAGAAGTTACAGAAAGGAGAGCCCCTTTAAGCAGTTGCTGTAATTGACTAGTGTGAGGCCTCAGGGGGCGTGGATCACTGGGGAAGTGTACTTAATAAAGGAGGGAGGAGGCGGGGGTGGGCGAAAAAAATTGTCCAGAGAGCAGTACAGCAAGGCAGTGGCCGAGCTGTATTTTGAAAAAGGCGCCTTGTGTGCTTCCTTTCTCAGTGGGGATCTGCAGCATCCAATCAGGAAGCAGCCACAGTCCCCAGGAGCCAGTCCAATTACGGGGATTGAAGCCTGACAGCTCCGAGCTAGGAGCTGATCAAACGTACCTGCTTTCCTTGGTCAGGGGGTGGCGGGCTGGATGCAGAGGTCCTGCCACCAGCAGGTAGCAGCGCCAGGGCCATTCAGCTGAAGTGGAGAGCCTTGTTTGGGCTTGTGTCTGCTTTCCTTGGTCAGGGGGTGGCGGGCTGGATGCAGAGGTGCTGCCGCCAGCAGGTAGCAGCGCCAGGGCCACTCAGCTGAAGTGGAGAGAGCCTTGTTTGGGCTTGTGTCTAAAATAGAGCAGAAAAAAAAAGGCGGGCAATTAGTTAAAAAGCCAGAGACAAAGGTCAAGTAAATTGGTGGGAGGGGCCCTGGGCAATTTAGTGCTCAGGGCAGGAGTAGGTGCAAATAGTGGGAGAGAAAGGTTCCTGCAGAGAGGTCTGGTCAAAGGTGCCAGGTGGGAATTTAGCAAACAAAAGGCTGATTCAGGAGGTGTTGGGGGGCCTTCAGTGGGACCAGGAGAGCTGGAAGGAGGCGTGTGGTGGAGAGGACTCAGGGCAGTCTAAAATGGGTAGAGAAGATGGCCCAAAATGCCAGGCAATATTTACAGAATGTGCTGGTTCAGGGGGGTATCAGGGGTCCAGTAGATGGCAGAGAAACATTGTGGGGAATAAGGATGAATGAGAGGAACTGTGATGGGGAAAAGTGTGGCAGAGCAAACAGCAGGCAGTGGTCAATTCTAGCTATTATACAATACTGGGCAATTAGCAGAAAAATTCAGTAGTGCAAGTAGTAAGCTATATAAATGTCAGGCAGTCAGTTAAAGTTCGCTATAACTCTGCTAGGCAATTCCTACATATACAGTGCAATAGTTTAAAGGTAAAATGTTTAAGCAATAGAAATCTTCAGTAGTGCAAGACATAAGCGATATAGAAGTCACGCCTAGCTAATATAGCAGGCCAAACAGCCGAAAATTCCAGGAGGAGAGAGAAAAATATTAGAGAGAAAAAAAATACATATATATATATATTTCCCCATGAGCAGTAAATTCAGCAGAAAAAATTGTCCAGAGAGCAGTACAGCAAGGCAGTGGCCAAGCTGTGTTTTGAAAAAGGCGCCCTGTGTGCTTCCTTTCTCAGTGGGGATCTACAGCATCCAAACGGGAAGCAGCCACAGTCCCCAGGAGCCAGTCCAGTTACGGGGATTGAAGCCTGACAGCTTCGAGCTAGGAGCTGACCAAACGTATCTGCTTTCCTTGGTCAGGGGGTGGCGGGCTTGATGCAGAGGTCCTGCCGCCAGCAGGTAGCAGCGCCAGGGCCATTCAGCTGAAGTGGAGAGCCTTGTTTGGGCTTGTGTCTGCTTTCCTTGGTCAGGGGGTGGTGGGCTGGATGCAGAGGTCCTGCCGCCAGCAGGTAGCAGCGGCAGGGCCACTCAGCTGAAGTGGAGACCTTTTTTGGGCTTGTGTCTGCGTTCCTTGGTCAGGGAGTGACGGGCTGGATGCAGAGGTCCTGCCGCCAGCAGGTAGCAGCGCCAGGGCCACTCAGCTGAAGTGGAGAGCCTTGTTTGGGCTTGTGTCTACTTTCCTTGGTCAGGGGGTGGCGGGCCTTCTCACCTGCCTGCTAGACTGCAGTACCTCCTGATCAGCTTTGTGTAGTGGTGGTGCTGCCCTGCAAGGCTGAAGCTGCGCCTGCCAGTGGTATGCAAATAGTCTGAATACATTCCAGTAATGAGATGCGAATGTGCTTTTTGAGTGCCGACTTCAGTGAGACCATTTGCATATCCTGGCTGCATATTGCAACTCTGCGCGCCGTGCAAGTGGCTTCACATTGCACAGTTCCGTATGATCCGCAGTGTTCTCAGATCACCTGCCACACATCTCCCATTGCTCGATCACGCATGTTCGGAACATTCAGCCAGACATGCATGATAGCATTTTACGGGGTATCGTCTGAGTATCCCAATGTTTTGTGCCGGTACAGTTGAGATGTGTGGAGCCTTCACTTGTGCAATTCAGCCTGCCACTTTTGAATATGGGGCACCAAATGTTTTGGATGGTGTAGTGTAGCGAGTGATTTAGAGCACCCTTTCACTCTGTAGTGCTATTAAGAGAGCTCCCCTCGGCCGGCCCAGTGGCGCTGAGGGTTGAGACGCTGGATGCCACACCTCGCGCTACGCCAGCAACCCGGGTTCGGGAGCAAACGCGTGGCGCCGGGGGTCGGCAGGGGAGGGTTGAGGATGAGTGCTCTTGTGGTGCTCTCCTCCCCGGGGAAGCAGGGTGGGGATGACCCAGCATGCCAGTGGTCCCCGGTGGAGACCGGGGGCACTGCAGCAAGCCGGTACGGCGTGTAATTAGCGTGGCTGACACAGGCAGGGTTGTCATGCGCCAGAGCATCTGGGGTGCACCACACATGGGGGAGAGCACAGAACAGGGAAAATACTGGCTCGTGGGACAGGCGACGGCACCTGTCCCCCATGCACACCGCTGGGCTCACTCCGACTGGCCTTCCAGGTCTTCCACTCGGGCCCTTACCTGCAGCCGGAGTCTGATGTGGAAGCGCGCCCAAGAGGAGGGGCGACCCACCTCCAGGTGGATTAAACCAGGGGTGCTGGCTGTGGGGGGGGGAGGAAGCACAGACTGGAGGGGCCTCAGGTGGTCAGGAATAGGACAGGATGCCTGAGAGAAGGTTCCACGAGCTGTGACCGGAGGGAAAAATAGTTTAAAAAGAGAGAGAGAGCTCCCCTCATGGGAACTGGTGGTTTGGGGTGGTCACACCAGTGACCTGTACAGTGGGAGGATCACCTCTGAACTTCTAATGCTTATCTCCTTCCTGTGCAACCCAGCATCTGTCTTTATACAGGGTAATTGTATTTGAACTGCTTCTCTGTTGATTGCACATCTTTTCCTTGTCTGCTCAGGTGGAGAAGGGTAGCTGGAAAGAAGAGCCCCACACTCTGGTGCAGGTTCCTGTTGATGAGTTTGTTCCCATGTTGCACAGCTACAAGCAGGTATGACCCTACTTCTGGGGTGGGGAAGGGTCTGCATTTTGTATGTCTTTCTGTCCTCTGCTGCCCTATACTAAAACTGGGTGAACAGGTGATCCATCAGTGGGGCAGAAGGCAGCTTCGTTCTGGTTGAAGTGACTCATGGGAAGCACTTGGATTGGGTCTTTCTCACCCTGAATGACAAATGTTTAAAGGAGAACAGTCATCACAAAGGGCCCCCACACTCTAAGGTGTGGCCTGTCCCAATGTGCACTTTTTGGGCAAAAACATTTTGGTTTACTCCTTGTTTAGTATAGTAGATGGTATCAGGCTAATTTTGCTTATTTCTAGGCGACATCTTCTATTACTACAAATCCCAGAATACTCTGCAGCTGACATTAGATCAGTAGGCAGCGGTGGGAGAATCAATAGCCTGCAGTGCATGTTAGAGCTTTTATAATCTCTGTTCAGATGTTTTCAGGTTTTGCTTTTCTCCAGGGGCTAAGTACAGTCTTCTTTCACTGTGCTTAGCCTAGGGAGGACAGAGGGACCAGCAAACAAAAGATCAGAGCTTATATAAACTCTAACATGCACCACAGGCTATTGAATCTCCCACTGCTGCCTGCTGCTCTGATGTCAGCTGCAGTGGATTCTGGGATTTGATGTAACAGAAGAGGTCACAGAAAGCTGCTGTGTATGGTTATCTTCAGTTACGCCCCCTTCCGTTGACATAATTAATCTGTAATATAGTTACTCTCTGTAAAAGATGAAAGGTGGGTGGGAGAGGAGCAGATTGGTCCTGCTTAGTACTGTATATAAACTGAAATTTTCACTTTTGACATACACTAAAACCATATACTAAAAAAAAAAAAAACATGGGCAACCATAGCCAGCTCGACTCATGTTTCCATCTTGAGTTCCATACGATGTCATCTCAGCACCTCTAGGTGAATAACAGGGCTAGATAACCACTTTTGTTTAGTCCTGTTATTCATCCCTCCCATGGTATAAATTGTTTATTTACCTTTTGTTGTCTAGGAAGGAAGGTTAGGAAATGCCTCCTGTTTCCAGCCTTGTCCTGGGAAAGGGGACAGATACAAACTGATTGATACTGAACCAGGTTCAGCTGCTGGTGGATTAGTGAATGGTGGAAATTTGGCCAGGGCACTGGGGAAATTCCCCATCTCATTGCTAGGGGGCGCACCGGACATCCGTTCAAGTGAGTCGGCACTGTGATGGTGTCCCAGGTGGAGGAGTCAGCTTCCCTCCCCACCCGGTCCGCTGAGGAAGCCCAAAATTTGGAGAATGTTGCTGCTGAGGAGCACAAGGTTTTTACAGCCGCTTGCAGTTCTGAGCAAAACGCAAGCTCAATGTCTGAGGCATCGTCCCTAGATGCGGCAGAGAAGCACAAGGAATGGAGTGCCTACCTGTTGGCTCTTCTTGAGGCAGAGGAACGCCGATTTCGGGAAGAGGAGGCGGCTGAAGTAATACTGGGAAACAAGTCTGACAAGGGGTGTGTGCCGGCAGAAGTTTCATTCAGTGGAAGCACAGAGAAACCAGTAGGTAAAGTGTCCTTACCTGGCACTGAAATGGAGGTGGTGAATTGGGAAAATTCTCAAATGTTGGTACAAAAAGAAAATAAGGTTGCTGAGGGAACAGATGTTGGAGGAGGGAACCAGGACTGGGAATTGCGGCTAATGCAAACGCTGCAGCTAACTCTGAGGCTAATAATCAGTGTTCAAGAGCTTGGTCCGAATGCTGTTCATCCATGACCTTTTGATGCACAGAGCAAACAATACTGCACAAATGATTTTGAGGTTGGGCAGTCGCATGGTGCTAACAGACTAGACTGTGACGATAACCTGTCGGTCACTGGGCTTACCATGGGGGAAGCGTTATGACAGGCCGGGTGGGTGACGCATTCTAAAAAACAGCCGTGAGTCTCCCCAGAAAGAAGAACCTCTGTGCAGGGTGTTGCTGAAATACAGGACCCTTTAGAGGTTCCCTCCTCACTTGAGATGACCGATTTCCCTGTATTACAAATACCTTTTTCTGTAAATAACCCTCAGGAAAAAGAGCTCCCTTCACATCAGGTTGTGGAAAACATGGACTGTGGGCCTGCTATGCATGAGACAAGTCACAACCAAAGGGAAACAGAAGCTCCCGTCCCCCCCAAAGTACATCACGTTCCCTTACCAGTACTCCACAGCAACCTGTTACAGAAAATCCCGACGTACGCAGGCCAGAGCCCCATGTAAGAAGATCTAATGCAAGGACTTTTGCAGGTCTGTTTCACACACTCCAAAACCAGCAAAAGGGTGGAATGCCATCAGAATAAATTAGAGGTGGCCTTGAGACTTATCCGGATCAGATTTATGTGGGCAGGACATTACTAAAAGAGAGTATAGAATTCTCCGCACAAGAAATTTATGCCTGTATTCATACATCAGGCGATCGTAACTTTGACACAAGTTTAAAGACATCAGCAGGCCTGAAACTTTTTTGGCAGAGATAACAGGGAGTTAGACATATGCCAGAATGGTCTTCCTTCATAGCAATTCCCCTTACTAAACCTGCATTCCACACAATTACGGTGCTCTTCAAAAACAAATGGGTGGCAATCTCAGACATCTTGTACTGGCTGAGGTCTAAATGTACTGTGCTGGGGCTCCCAGACCTGATTATGGACACTGAGGACATATGGACAGGGGGCTGGCGCATCTGGTACAATCCAGCACCTCCCAAGCTGTTTTTACCTCAGGAGGGACCAGGGTTTTATATTCTACGCTGGTCAACCTAAATCATATTTTAGATGTGGTGCTTACACACGTTTAAGCAATGCCTGCGATTAGCTTAAATGTTCTCTCTGTAGAGGGATTGGTCATTCAGCGATAAATTACCCTACACCAGTCTGCTGTAATTTATGTGAAGACACATGTCTTGCTTTTAAAAACTGTCCCTGGGCTTCACATAACAACCCAGCGAATGAAGAAGAGGAACAAGAAGTCTTTTCCAGGGCAAGGCAGTCAGCTTCGGCTGCTAGCCGACAGGGCAGGCACCACACCGAGTTCGGAAGTCTCAGAGAGAGTGATACCAGATGCATCATCTGGCCATGAGCACTGGCAATCGAGAAATTCTCCGCAGCTTTCTGCATCAGCCTCTGACTCCATTGCCACCTCAGAAGGGGACACTTTGGTTGAAGCAGAAGATAACCAAACAGGCGTTACTCAACAGATGGAAGTCAGCAATAATGAAGCCGGTATTAATGCAATTCCAGCACCACCTACTACAGAGGTACTAAACATGCCACTCCCCTCACAGAGAAATGGGAGCACCAAAAACACAACGACTAACGACCTGCGGCCTACGGGAAGGGGCGATACCCTAGATGCCCAAAGTCCTTGAAGTCTGTACCAGAAATAGATTTTCAGTACTGGCCAAACGTAAGCAATGGGCTGAAGATAAAGATGACTCTGATGTTTCGTCAGTTGCCTCTTCGCAGCCAGATCCTATGACAGATACTGAGCTGGTATCCGGTCAAAATCACGAAACGAAAACAGCGTGATGCATTACAGTGCTACCATTTCAACACCTGCTTTGAAAGTGCTTGTACATAAAAGCAATTTTACATAACCACGTGTAAGTGTGTTTTCAAGGGGCTTAATCTATATTGTGCTGTCTTAATGATGCGATCAGCCCTGTAGGAAATCTAATTGACACTGTGGGTTTGCAAACTGCATTCGGTAATTGAAGTTACAATATCTGTTTTTAAAAGGGAGCTTGTCGATTACAAGGAACGGGGAGACTGCCATGGAGATCATTGGTCGTTACCACTGTGATCTCTTGGCCCGTGAGTCCTGTAAATCTTACTTTGAGTATGAGCTTCTGCAGCAGGCTACACCATAAGGACTATGCCGCCAGGCACTAGGACGCCACGGAAAACTTCTAGCCAGCAGTACCCAGCTGGGGCCTGCCCCTCACGTCGGTCCGCCCACCGATGTCACCAGCTGTATAAAGGGGGCGGTCCCCAGCCCCACCTCAGTTCTTTTCCCGCCGTCAACCCATGCGCTTCAGCTCCTCAGACGCCTCGTTGCATCTGTCAGCCACCATTTTTCTTCAGTCGAAAGTACCTGTTTTTTCCTTTAATTTTTTTGTAAAAGTATCGCGTAAACGTTAGTTTGTGTCATCTCTATTTTCTTCAACATCACGACGGAAATCTGCGTGTCCGTGTGCTCGGCAGATTCCTGCCAAAGATGGTAATTCGCAGTGCCTCTTCTGTTTGGGGCCTATCCATGACATCAAAGCCTGCTCGGACTGCAGCAGGTGCAACCAACGGACCCAGACCCGCTGCCACAAGACTCCAGGCCTACATTATGGAGCAGCAGCTCGCTGCCCTTCAACGCCCATCGAAGGCTGGCTCTTCAGCCTCCCAATCACAGACTTCCCACAAGGAGAAACACTCAGGAGGGAAGTACCAACAGCAGGACATGGAGCCCAGGTCGGAGTCCAGATCCAGGTTTTCTCGTAAGGAGAAGCACTGTCATTCGCACTTTGGAGAGAGAGAGAGTGAGAGAGCGGACTCAGCCCCTTCATCAAGCCTATCCACCTCCTACCTGCCGTTGACGAAGGCTCCCGCCCTTACTCTTTAAACGGATGGCAGCTCTCCAGGGCAAGGACCTTCAGGTCCATCCCTCAGTCTTAGGCCCTTCCAGCAATCCTCAGGGTCTAAGAGGAGAACTGCAACCGATAAGGTTGAGGCATCTTCATCCTCCAGCCCGTCGTCTGCCTCAGACAACTGACACGGATGCCGGGAGCACTTCCACTCTAGGGAACGCTGTCCCAGGGACAAGTCATCAGCAGCTAAGGCAAAGACCCTGACACATGTCCCAGACGAACGGTCTTCCGACAAATGGAAGGACCACCGGCAGACGCCACATGGTAGGCATCAAACACCAAGACGTTCATTATGACCACTATGTGTTGGAAGCCTGTGGAGCAGCCGACGTCAGCTTCGACCATACAGTAGCTGACAACAGGCCACCTGTCGACAAGTCACCAGATAAAACACCCTCGGGACCTGACGTCAGGGGACTCGACGACAGACCATGCTACTCCACCAAGTCCTCATGTACCCCATGAGGAGACTCCAGGACCGAGCAACCCTATCACCACTCCTGCAGAACGCAGTGGTACGCCACCCCAGGTGTCGATGGTTCCCCTGGCAGACGTGGAAAAACTCTACTTCATGGTGGAACACGGTAAAGGGAAACTTATTAAAAAAGGGGTGACCTCCCGCCTCCACAACCCCCTACACCGGTTTCGGACAAAGTACCAGTCCCAGACTCCCAGTCACAGTCTCTGCACACACCCAGGACTTTGAGCATACCAGGCATAGGGGCAGGAGTCACCACTCTTCCTCCAGGTCTTCTTTCTCGGACGACAAGGATCAGACGTCGGCATGAGTGTAAACGCTCATGATCAGCATCTTCTGACTCTTTTAGAAGCCGCCCTCACTCCTCCAACTCCTCTTCCAGAGATTATTCTCCTGAGCCAGAGGGTCCCCGTAATTCACTCAGGTCCCCCCCCAGATGACCCAGCGTTTATGGATGTGTTGCATCACATCCAATTCCTAAATCAATGGGACACTGAGGAATTGGACCCAAAGGCTTCATACCTTTTTGGGAATGAGTGACCTGAGACCTTTGGTCACCCCCCCCCCGATCCCTCCGTTTCAGGATTTAACCAGGCTGGCATGCGACCACCCTTCCTCTTTTTCAGCTGTCCTAAGAAGGCAGACGGACTATATAAACCTCCCAAGGCAGATCCCTTTTTGGGAGGAAATCTGAGAGCAGACTCCATGGTCCTGACCGCAGCTTACGGTAGGACAAAACAACTTAAACATATTAGCTCTTAGCCCCCCGACAAGGAATCTAAGAAATTAGGCCAGTTTGGTAGGGGAGTCTATGCGTCTTCCACCTGCTCCATTCGGTCCCTAAATTTTTTGGCCCGTATAGTGCAGTATCAAAAATCATTATGGAAGAAAGCCATCGAGTTGGCCCAAAAGCAGCCTGATAATCCTTCATGCACTGAACTTTTGGACGTACTCCAGTCTGGCCTAGATGTAGGAAAACCCATATTAAGGGCATCCTACGACTCGGCGGACACAACAGCCAGAGCAGCGGCCACAGGGGTGTGTCTTCATCCCCACTCCTGGCTGAGAGTATCTGGTTTCTGCAAGATCTCCAGGATTCTAGCCTAAATGCCCCATTCTATGGGTCTGTCATCTTTGGAGAGGAGGTACAAAAGATAATGGAACTGAGAGACTCAGGCAAAGCAGTCCAGTCAGTTCACCACATGTACCAGGCAGACCCTCAGCAGCCTAGGCACAAGCCATTTTGGTGCCAAGGTGCCAACCGGCAGAAAAGCCAACAGCCCCGAGGTCCTTTCAAACGTAAGGCTCCCTCACAACCAGCAGGGAACAGTGGGCCTAGGAATCCAAAATCCTCCCAGCCTTCCCTGCCCATCCCAGGTGCACACGCATGACTTCCTGCCAGCCCCCCCCTCCGGCAGAGTCGATGGGGAAGCAGTAGGGTGTTGGTTCTCCCTCTACCTAGATGAGTGGACCAAAATCGCAACAGATTTATGGGTGAAGGACATTATCAAGAAGGGTTATACTCTGGAGTTTACGGAATTTCCTCCGGAGAAACCTCTAGCCCCCCTCTCGATATCCTCCCACCGACACAGCCCTCATCAAAGAAGAAATACAGAATTTGCTCTCAGAAAGAGCGATAGAGCCTGTTCCCCCACTCCAAACTGGAAACTGGGTATTACTCCCATTTCTTCTTGGTCCCCAAGAAGACAGGGAACTTAAGACCCACATTGGACCTAAGTCACCTGAACCAGTACATCGAATACATTTCAGAATGGTAACCTTATCAGGGCTGATATCTGTGCTGTGCAAAGGGGACTGGCTATGCTCTCTGGACATGCAAGATGCATACTTGCACATACCGGTGTTTCCAGCTCAAAAGAGATATCTTCGGTTCGCTTTTGAGGGGAACCATTACCAGTTCCGGGCTTTGCCTTTCGGTCTCACCCCAGCTACAAGGGTGTTGACCAAATGATTAGCAGTAGTGGCAGCTGCTCTTCGTAGACTGGGTCATTTTGTCTACCCTTACCTAGACGATTGGCTTCTAACTACCCCCACCAGGTCGCAGTTAGTCCACACACTCTCGGACACTTTTCAAATGTTCCAACAGCTGGGAATAACAATCAGTCTCCCAAAGTCCTGTCCTTGGCCCTGCCAGCGTCTACAGTACATAGGGGTCATCCTGGATACCCAACAGGGAAGACCCTTTCTCCCACCCGACAGGGCGACGCGACTGAGAGACCAGGCCTCCAGAGTAGCTGCAGCCAATACAGTCACAGCAAGGACTATGTTACAGCTCCTAGGACATATGGCGGTGGCCATATCCATGGTACCGTTGGCACGCTTGCATATGAGAGTTCTTCAATGGAACTTAAGGGTGCAATGGGACCAGACATCCGACAATCTCGAACACCCGATAAAGGTGTCAAGAGCTGTCCAGCAAATGCTGTCATGGTGGCTGACTTCACCCAAACTGAATTCAGGAGTTCCATTCCAAACAGATTCACTGAGCCAGATCCTCACCACGGATACATCAAGTCTAGGATGGGGAGCTCATTTTCAGAATCATCATACTCTGGGCACATGGTCAGACATGGAAGTACCCCTGCACATTAGTATCTTAGAGATAAGGGCGATTCTATATGCCATGTAGGCCTTTTAGACTGTCCTTTTCCAGGGTCCCCTGCTTATCCAGACCGACAATATGTCGGTGGTCTTTTATATCAACTAGCAGGGAAGCCATGAGTGTGTGGTACTGGGCCCTAGAACACGAACTCACACTAACAGCGGTTCATGTTCCACGAGTCCAAAACGTCCTAGCAGATGAGCTCAGTCGCTCACGATCCAGAAACCACGAGTGGGGGCTGCTTCAAGAAGTGGTGGACGACCTATTCGAAAGATGGGGACATCCAGAACTGGACCTCTTTACGTCCCCGTGCAATGCAGAACTGCCCAGTTTCTGCTCGCTAGATCCCGGGCATGGTGATTTCTGGTGAGAAGCATTGTCCCTTTGCTGGACAGGGAGGTTCCTGTATGCCTTTCCCCCTTCTACAGAGGGTGTTACTCAAACTACAGAAGGATCGTGCCACAATGGTCCTGGTAGCTCCTCTCTGGCCGCATCAGATATGGTTCCCTCTTTTGCATCAATTAGCAGTGGAACCTCCTTTTCAGCTACCAATTTTACCCAGCTTGCTATCTAAAGACATGGGAACATTAGTCCACCTATACCTTCGGTCTCTACACCTCCATGTATGGCTCCTGCAGACTTGGCTATTTCCAGGCACGGAGTTTCACAAAGGGTGGCCGAAGTCCTAGCAGAAGTGAGAAAACCTTCTACAAGGGCCACATATGCCATGAAGTGGAAATGCTTCTCTATCTGGGCAGCTGCACATTCCCTGGACCCACTGTCTTGCTCGGTGAAGTCAGTCCTGGAATATCTCATATCTCTTTCAGATGCGGGGCTGAGATATTCTTCCATAAAGGTGCATCTCTGTGCCATTTCTGCTTATCGTGTACCTGCAGAGGGTAGGAATATTGCCCAATTGGACCTTGCCCGTACATTCCTTCGGGGCATGCTTCATATGAAGCCTCTCATTAGGGATCCTGTTTCCCCATGTGGCCTACTTTTTGTTATGGAGAAATTGACATTGCCTCCCTTCAAACCGGCCTTGGATTGTGACCTACGTTTTCTCTCTTGGAAAACGTTATTTTTAGTTGCCATCACTTCAGCTTGGAGGGTTTCCGAGCTGCAAGCATTGATGTGTAAAGAACTTTATTTAATTTTTCACAGGTACAGGGTGTCTATGCATACTAATCCTAAGTTTCTGCTGAAGGTGGTGTCCTAGTTAACCTTGAATCAAGACTTCTCCTTTCCAGTTTACTATCCCAAGTATTTGAATAAAGGGGAGGCTCTCCTTCATGCTGTAGACATACAAAGGATCCTTCGGTATTATTTGAACCGTACAAAACTAACCCAGCAGTCGGATCAGTTGTTTGTGTCATTTGCCCCCAGGGTTCTGGGGAAACCAGTTGCAAGGCAAACCATGTCTAAATGGTTAACCAGTTGCATTACGTTCATCTACACCAAGTACGAAAAAGCCTTACTGGGACCGGTTAAGGACATTCAACGAGAGGGATGGCTGCATCTTTGCAGCCATGAAAAATGTTTCAACGGCAGACATATGCACTGCCACAACATGGAATTCTGTGCATACTTTTGTTAAGCACTACACCCTGGATATTGCTTCCAGAAAGAGAGCAGGATTCGGCCTCACTGTGCTCCAAGGCCTAATTTCATAAATAATTAATTCCAATATTTCAGGTGTTTATATCCATGCCTCCCTTTTTCTTCCCTTTGGGGACACTGCTTGGGACTTGGTTCTTATGGTGTAGCCTGCTGCAGGAGCTCATACTTGAAGAAAGATAGTACAGTTACGTAAGAACTTACCGTAACAGTAGATCTTCGAGAAGAGCTCCTGCAGCAGATGCTATTTTCCCTCCCTCCATCCCCCTGTTGTGTTTCTCCCTTTGGGATTTGCTTCGGCACCTGCCTCAGATTTCTCCTGCTAAGTAACCTTTGGGTCTCTAGCTGATGAACTGAGGTGGGGCTGGGGACTGCCCCCTTTATACAGCTGGTGACGTCGGTGGGCAGACCGGCGTGAGGGGCGGGCCCCAGCTGATTACTGCTGGCTAGAAGTTTTCTGTGGAGTCCTAGTGGCTGGCGGCATAGGCCTTATGGTGTAGCCCGCTGCAGGAGCTCTTCTCGAAGATCTGCTGTTCTGGTAAGTTCTTGCATAGCTGTACTTTCCTGGTTGATGTGCTGCAGGGAAGACGTCTGAGGGTCCGCTATGTGGGGGATGGTGGCATCCAGTGCTGTGGTTGCTGCCCTCCTCATCCCCAACCTGACGAGCTGTTTTGAGAGCTCGCTGTTTTTAGCACTCGCTATTAAGAACTAGCACTGAAATCTCGGTGCTGTAATGATTAGCGCTATTGCAGTTGCGCTAATTTGACAGTGAACATACTGAGCTGACCTCAGGGAATTCAAGGTCATCAAAGAAAAAGAAGAAAACTAAAAGAACTACTGCGAAGTCTTATGCTGAGGATGACAACGAAGAGTCTGCCCTAAACATCACATAATATGCATCTGGAACTCACTTGTGGGTCCCTGAATGTTAACAGTATAAAGAACCCTAAAAGCACACTACGTTATCCATTCTTTGGGATCTGCAACTGAATGTATACGTCTTGCAAGATACAAGACTACATACCATCAGAGAGCAACAAACTGCTTCCAAAGAATGGTTCGGTGGCCCGTCCTACTGGTCCTTGGGCGAATAACCCTTTTCTGGACTTGGCATTTTGTTTAATAAACCAGGCTTTCTCAGGTTTCTCGTTTAATAGATCTGGCACCAGGCAGAGTGCTAATTCTGGATGTTATTTATCAAAATCAGGATTTCAGGTTTATTAACATCTATAACCCCCAAACAAAGTATCAAAGAACTGAGTTACTAAAAGAAGTCCAGCTGTATTTGTGTACATCAAAGTCTGTAATATTGTTGGGTAACTTTAATTGTATATTGTCTTTAGGGGACAAAGCTGGCAATATGCAAAAGTTGTATAACGATACAAATTTCTTGAATCGAATGTACAAAACTGCACAACTTAAGGACTGTGCAGCGGAGAAGGGCCTGGTTTTGGACCATACCTTCTTCGGAGGTAGACTGTCCACCCGGATAGATTTCTTTTTTGCATACCAGTGGATGCCAGTTAATCATTTTAGGATGATCCCAGTAGAAACCTCTGACCATAGGTTTGTAAAAGTAAGTTTTGGTGAGCCATCTAACAAGCTTCAGTCTAATACCTTATGGAGAATAAATGTGTGTTCATTGGAAGATCAGGACACATGGGAAGAGATACAGGCAAGACTGTCAGTATTTAAGTTATATGATAACTCTATTTTGGTGGCAAGACACCAGAAATGACATACTTTCCTGTTGTAGCCAATTAGCAAAAAATGCATAAAAAAAATATATGAATGATTTAAAACTTAGAAAACCACTACAAATACTAATGTCTCAAGCTGTAGAGACTGGGCTGGATCTTTCTGTACAAATACAGGCACTTGAAGCTGAAATGTATACCTTTCAGTATGATAGGGCCCAGTCACCATTTCTAGAGCAGAGGTTTGGTACCCAGGGCAAAGCATAACAAATAAACCCTATGACAGTTGTAACCAAGGAACTGAATCAAAATATAAGACTAAACTCCAGTTAGAGTCAGGGGAAAAGACAAAATTCAGGAGATAGCATAGATGGTAGATTAACATGTTTTAGCGGGTCGTGCCTGAAAATAGTAAAGTCTTGGCTAGTGCACTCACCTGGTTAACAAAAACTAAGTAAATAAATAATGTACATAACTCGTTTGGGCAGTCTACCCCTAACCCTGCTAATTTGGAAGTTTTTCTGAGGGATCTACAAATTCCCAGGGATACCAGAGGGTGAAAAATAAATGTCAACAACCATAGCCAAACCAAAGTTACAATCATCTATTTCTGGATTAAAAAATGGGGTTGCCACCTGCCCCAGATGGGTTATCTGGAGAATTTTATGAAAAAAAAACAATGGACATACTGTCCGTTCATTTACTTGTTGTTTTCAATGATATTTTGGCAGGATTAGTCCCCTTTATAGCTTCCTTGGCAGATATCTCCTAATTTTCCTGCATAAGAAAGGTGATAAGTCTATACCTAGCAATTGGAGGCCTATAAGCCTCATGAACATAGATTGGGAATTACTATGTAAAATGTTATGTGCCAGATTGATTAAAGCTGCACAGTATGTCATTATGCCAGCTCAAGTGTGTGCAATTCCACAGCGTTCTATGATAGATAACATTAAAATAGTTCGAGAAGTGTTTGTCCAGAAGCATCAGGTTTTCTTATTACATTAGACCAGTCTAAAGCTTTTGATGCAGTACCTCATAAGTACCTATTTGAGGTTTTAAAACAATATGAGATACCAGACACTTTCATTGCCTGGATCCAAATCCTGTATAAAAATGCATCTACAAGCCCAGTAGTGAATGGCAGGGTGGGAAGGCATGTCCAAATTTTGAGAGGCTTGAGGCAGGGCTGCCCTTTAAGCCCCCTGCTTTACATGTTCACCATAGATCTCTTACTTAGGAAATTGAACTCTGAGGGTGGGATCAGACACCTTCAAGGCCCGGACCAACTGGAATTTGCAGTAGCCTTGGTGTACACAGATGATGTTACCATTGTGGTAGCTGATAAGGTCTTGGGGGGGTATAGGGCCCTAGAGGTAGTCTCCGAGTTCTCAGGAATATCTGCATTTAAAATTAATAAAAATGTGGAAGCTATTCCTCGTCCTGAGGATGCCCAGGGTACCTACATTGCAGAAATACAAATATCTACTTCCCCTCTCAAGATTTTGGGGATTACTTTTGAAACTGCTGATCTAGCAAGTTCAAATTGGGAGGAATCTATACTTGAAGCTGAGGAAAAAATAAATGGAGGGAAAAATTTCCAATGACAAAAAAGGGTATATATGTTTAAAACCTTTATTGTACCACTATTCCTACTAGTGAGATATGTTTCCATTACCTTTTAAACTTGAAGTAAAAGTGTACAACATTGTGTTTAGGTTACTATGGGGTAGCAGGCTGAACCCTGTTAAGAGAACAGTCACTTATTGGCCAATTTAAAAAAATAAATTAAAAAAAATGGGGACCTAGATATGTTAAATCCAGTAATTTTCTTCTTTCATATTTTTGTGTATTCAAACATCTTTCTTCGAGGGGGTTCCTGCAATAGGTCTTTACATATAGGTCTGTGCCCCCTGGCGTCAGGACTGCATGGCAAACTTCTAGGTAGCGATCATTAGTGGGGGACCACCCCCGGTGTCACCTGATCAGGCGTCAGTGTGACAGTATATAGGGGGTGATCCCCACGCCCACCCTCCAGTTCTTTCCTGCTGTCGACCTGAACTCGTTGGATCCTCACGGTTGAACTAGCTCAGTCATCTGCCATTTCTTTTCACCAAGTGCACATTTTTTGGCCCTTTTCATCTCAGTGTATGTCTTTGAGAAAAATAAAGAAAAAGTGCTCGCAGTGTGGCGCCTAAATCCCGCACGTGGACGACCACTCCTGCTGCGTTCTTTGCCTGGGCCCTAAGCACCGGGCGACAGATTGTGAGATCTGCCAGTCATTTAACCAGGCCACACACACCCATCACCAGAAGGCCCTCGATACTCACCTCTTGGAGTGTCACCTTGCATCGATGGAAAAAGAGCTGCAGGAGCTGAGGGAACGCGCTTCTTCACCCACTCCCGAGAAAAAAGGAGAAGCACTGGGAGCAGGATTGTTCTCCATCCCATCATCGTCAGACAGCCAACACCACTGCGACTGAGACTTCCACATTGGTGAGTACTTTGCCCCAATTGTCTCCATTCGTTCCGGCGGATTGGACACCTTCTCCTCCGCCACCCTTGGTCATTGGGCAGTCAGGGGGCTCCTTTCCGGAGGACACTTCAGGTCCTGTCAAAGGCTTGACTGCTAAGCCTCCCCCCGGTTCTCCTGTTGGGAGCACGGCCTCAGGCGCTCCATCTCTCTCTCCAGCCCCCTGGCAGTTGTGGGCCCGACTGCCACCTGTAAGTTGGTCATCGGTTCCTCTGACACCTGGCAGATCCCGCTGTTAAGTCAGTTGTCGGCTTATCAGTCGACCGCCCGGCAGGTACCCTCCAGTCGGACACCTCTGTGGTCTTCAACGTCGCGCAGGGCGAGCCTCCAGGCCCTCCTTCGTCCCACGAGGGTTCCCCTCCATGGAACTTACTGACCCTGCCCTACAACTCGTTTTCCTTGGCCGGTGAACTGAGCATGGCTGTCCAGGAGACCTCTCCTGCATCAGGCACACACTCTGAGACTCCTGCCTTAGGGCCAGATCAGGCGATGGGGCTTTCTATCCCCTTGCCTCCCTCGCCTTTCTCAGACCAGACGTCAGGTCACCTACCTAGCTACCCCAACGCCGGGCCATTCCCCGGTCCATACTCCTATTCCTAGCATGGACTAGGACTTTCCTGCTCTGACGCTGGAGCCACCTTATGGCCCTTCCAGGGTCCCAGTAGAGACCTCAGGCCTGCCGACGGACCCTACCTCACCCAGTGGTCCCTCGGCACCGCCTATCCCTGCCCCCCCCCGTTGGGTCCTACCGGTCACTCCTGGCTATCTGCACCACAGTTTCCCCATGCCAGGGGGTTGCCGAAGAACCCACTGCAAGTTCCGACACCGAGTCACTTCTACCAGGGTCACCAACTGTACCACTATTGGTACCAGGTTCCTGGCTACCCTCCCTACTCTTCAGGATACCTAGGGTACCAGCCTCTGCCACCCCTCTGCCTCCTTCTCCTCCACCACCTCCCCTGCCGTAACCACCCACTTCCATTCCGGCATGGTGGCCGGATGCTAAATACCAGCTCCTGCAAGAACTGGGACAACCCCACATGGTCGTGGTCTCCACCCCATCTCATAGGGCCATTACCAGGGGCCCTTCCCCCTTGGACAGGGCATCAGACAGGGGTTTGGTGACTGAGACTGTCCCAGATGTTACTCCTTTGCCCAGCAGGCCGGAGTCCTCTGATTCAGACTCGGAGTCCATTGGTCACTTGGAATCTCACTCCCCTATTGAACTCCAGCCTAAGGAATCCCCGAAGTCTCCACTGGAGGATCCATCCTTCGCAGAACTCTTAAGGTCCATCAGACAGGCCTGTGGCTGGGTGTCTCAGGAGTTGGACCCCAAGAGGAAACGTCTGGCCAAGCATCTAGACCTCACGAGTGCAGATCCCCTCCCTATTCCCCCATGGACGGGACTGCATGAGGATCTCATCTCTACAGTTTGGCACAGCTGTCCTGTATCCCAGCTATATCCAAAAAAGCTGATCGAACATGTCACCCCCCGGAAGGGGGTTGGTCATCTGACCGGTCAACCAAAGGCCGACTCCATGGTCATCACCGCAGCCCATGAGAGGTCGGCACAGCCAAAGCACCTGAATACTTTTCCTCCGGATAAGGAATCCAAACAAATGGATCAATATGGGCGCAAATTTTATTCTTCATCGACATGTGCCATCTGGTCATTGAATTATGTAGCCCATATGGTGTCCTTCCGGAAATTGGCTTTGTCTGACTTGGAGAAGGACTTGTTGGAGATTCCGGACAAGGACCTCAGAAATCGGCTCTTGGAGATGGTAAGACTGAATAGGTCTTCTTGCCGCCATGCCTTAAGGGCCACTTATGATACGGTCAACTCAGTGGCCCGGTGCACTGCTGTGGGCATTTGCTTGAGGCGCCTGGCTTGGCTCCATCTTGCAGGACTGGAAGGCAGTATAGCGCAATGGTTTAAGGCTCTGAGCTACAAATCTGGAGGCCTGGATTTGAATCCCACAGCCCCCACTTGCATATGCTGTTTGACCCTGAGCAAGTCACTTAACTTCCCTGTGCTCCCAGGTTGCACCTGTAAAAAAAAAAAAGCTTTCAGCTTAGTGTGTCTCACCTGGTTAAACAGTTGGGGGGGGGGGGAGCACCCTACTGGACGCCCCCTTCAGGAGCCCCATCCTATTTGAGGGAGACGCAAAGGACATTATCACGGAGCTACTGGAGAGCGGTAGGTCTCTTAAGGACGTCTGCTCCATGTACCGCTGGGGACAAAAACCCAAGCAGTCCTTTCACCGCCCCCAGAAGAGGTGGAACAGACAGAACCAAGGTAGGTGACAGGGTAAGCATTGCGCCACTGGTTCTGGCTCCCAGACTCCTCAGGCAAGACTCCAAAAGACCGCCGGAGGTGTTAAAGCGGCACTCCCCTCAGCATCCTGACGTGAGAGGGTCGCCCCCGTGTCTCCTGAGGAACCAGTGGGGGGGAGGTTCGCCCCCCACCTGGAAGGGTGGAGGACGATAACCGAAGATGCTTGGGTCCTTCAGCTAGTAGCAAGTGGACACTCTATCAAGTTCCTGGGCAGACCCCCGAACAACACATCCGGCAGGTCTCAGTATCCGTCAGGCCATCTAAGTCTCATCCGTCAGGAGATCCAGGCTCTACTTCAAAAATCAGCCATAGAGCCGGTTCCACCAGGGCAAATAGGAAGGGGATACTATTCCCACTTCTTCCTAGTTCCCAAAAAGACAGGAAATCTGAGACCTATTCTAGATCTCAGCCTACTCAGTCTCTTCATAGAATACAAGAGATTCTGTATGTTGGTGCTCCAGGGACTTTTATCCCTGCTCCAACAGAACCAGTGGCTGTGCTCCCTGAATATGCAGGATGCTTACCTGCATATCCCTATCCTCCAGGCCCACCAACGTTTTCTGAGATTCTTCTTCCAGGAGAACCATTATCAATTCATGGCTCTCCCATTTGGCCTCTCTTCGGCACCTCAGGTTTTTACCAAGTGCCTTGCGGTGTTGGCTGCAGCCTTATGCCACAAGGAGATTTACGTGTTCCCTTACTGGACGACTGGCTGCTGTCAGCACCATCGCAGGACAGTCTGAGGGCTTCCCTGTCCTCCACCCTGGATCTATTCTCGAGACTTGACATCACTGTAAATGTTCCCAAGTCTCAACTTTCACCCTCCCAGCGGCTCCAGTTCATCAGAGCAGTGCTGGACACGGTTCAGGGCAGGGCCTTCTTGCCTACTGACAGGGTGGAAACTCTGATGCAACAAGAGGCGTTGGTGTCCTCCTCTCAGCGAACCAAGGCGTGCTCTGTTCGCCGTCTGTTGGGTCTAGTGGCGGCTGCCATACCCACAGTCCCTTTGGCCAGACTGCACAAGAGTGACCCAGTGGTCCCTCTGGGTCCAGTGGGATCAATTCGTGGACCACATGGTCCAAGTCTCCAGCAACGTGAAGAGGGATCTTCTGTGGTGGCAGGATCTTTCCAACCTTTCATTGGGGATCCCCTTCCACCCCTCGTCCCCCTCAATGACCTTAATGACGGATGCCTCAGGCCAGGGATGGGGTGCTCACCTGGGAGACCACCGAACGCAGGGGACATGGTCTCCACTAGAGGAACATTTACATATCAGTATTCTGGAGATGAGAGCGGTACTCTATGCTCTCCAAGTGTTCTAGCCCCTCTTGATTCCGGGAACACTATTGGTCCAGACTGACCAACACAGCTACAGTCTGGTACATAAACAAGCAGGGAGGCACCTAATCGTACCCCCTTTGCAGGGAGGTGATGAGGGTGTGGTACTGGGCAGTCTAGCATGGCCTGTCATTGATAGCAGTCCATGTTCCAGGAGTTCATAACGTCCTGGCGGACAGTCTCGGCCGCATTGTCACACAGGCTCACGAGTGGGAGCTGAAGCAGGAAGTAGTGGAAGATCTCTTCCTTCAATGGCATCGACCAGAAGTAGATCTATTCGAATCCCCATCCAACGCAAAATTACCCAGGTTTTGCTCGCTCGTTCCTGGGCGTGGTGTTTTTTTGGTGAGACGCGCTGTCTCTATCTTGGACAGGGAGATTTCTGTATGCTTTCCTATTCTGCAGAAGGTTCTGCCGAAGCTCCAGGCAGAGGAGGCTCACATGATTCTCATAGCCCCTCTTTGGTCTTGGCATATCTGATTCCCTCTGCTACAGCAGCTGACACTGGAACCCCCAGTACCTCTTACCCTCTCCTATGACCTTCTGTCTCAGGAGAAGGGCAGCCTGGTGCACCCGAGCTTCAAGTCTCTCCACTTGCATGCGTGGCACCTTTGGACATAGATGTCCCTCGTTATGGCAACTCTTCTCAAATCGCCCAGGTTCTAGTAGAGGTTAGAAAACCCTCTACCAGATCCACGTATGCTGTGAAGTGGAAGAGATTCTCTGTCTGGGCCATGGCCAAGGGCCTGGATCAGTTCTCTTGATTGGCTTCTCAGGTCCTTGAGTACCTCTTGCACCTGTCTGATTTGGGCCTCGGTTATTCCTCTCTGACGGTCCGCCTATCTGCGGTTTCTGCCTACCACCTTACGGTAGGGGCAAAACCCTCGCTCATTTGGAGGTCTCCAGAACCTTTTTGCAGGGGATCCTTCACCTTAAGCCTCCGGTCCAGAATCCCTGGGATTTCAATTTTATTTAGGAAAAACTTACTTTGCCTCCTTTTGAGCCAGCAGCAAGTTACGATATGTATTGCTTGTCCTGGAAAATGCTCTTTTCTAGGGACATGGATATGTTGTTCATCCACACTCATTGGCAGGTATCCTTGCCGCTTTAAATCTTGCCGGAAGGTCTTCAAGCTTGCTCCTCCCACCCACCCGGGTGGTATAACTCTCGGTTCCGCCCCATGACGTCAGATCTTCCTTACCGCTTGGAAGCTCAGGTTCCCTCCTTAACGCTCTCTCGTTTGAGACTGTTCCTATTTCCGTTTGCGGTTAAAAAATAAATTTTGCGAAAAAGACTTCAGTCTTGATCCCTCGCTGACTCGATGGACAAATCGACTCCGGTTTGGAAATGCCCATGCGGGCAGAAGATGTCTTGGACGGATCCACACTCCGCGTGTGTCCTGCTTAGGCCTTGAGCACGACCCGCAGGCTTGCGACCTGTGCTCATCTTTCTCGGCCTACGTCCTCGAAGACCGTGCTGTCCGATTGCAACTGGGCCGTCGAGCGTTTCCCTCGGTGAAGTCAAGGAGGCCCGGTTGGCGGTTACACAGCGGCCCAGCGAGCTCGGCCCGGATCAGCTCGGCGGATGATCGCCCTCGAAGAGGAGGCGGGCGGGCGTATCTTCCTCGGCCGCGGCATTTATCCCGCTCTCTGGGTTCTTCCTACACGGCTTCTTTAAGGAGCTTTGTCTGTCCCTCTCCACTAAGGAGAAGGGCTCACGCCTGCTGGACCTTATTCTCGGTCCAAAAGAAGGACAGGGTAGTCCTCCGTCGACTCTTGGGAGGCGGGAAGGTCCCTCTCCCGAGTCGTGGGCCCGTCGGCTTCGATCGACCGCTCGGCTTCAGCCACTGGCCTCACGGTGTCCCCGTCAGGTCAGTTGACCAAGACTCACCGAAGAGTCGAGATTTTTCTCGACCCGTTGGACGGCTGTCGCCTTTAGCAGCCGAGATTCCCTTCTCCCCGGTTCCCCCGGGAGGAGTTGAGGATCC
Source organism: Neoceratodus forsteri (assembly GCA_016271365.2). Taxonomy (NCBI): domain Eukaryota; kingdom Metazoa; phylum Chordata; order Ceratodontiformes; family Ceratodontidae; genus Neoceratodus; species Neoceratodus forsteri. Next base: position 143,672,779 of record JADMNL010000024.1, read on the forward strand.
CGTGGGCTCGCCTGTGCCTCCGGTTCCGGAGACCTCGGAAATTCCGGGACTCTCGGTCTCGGTCTCGGACCTCTTCGCGGTCCAGCCGATCCCACCGTCATAGGCGGTCTCGGTCTCGGCACCGCGGTAAGCGGCGTCGCCGCTCGTCCCTCGGACGAGGGGAGGCTTCGGCGTAAATTACGTCGACGGTACGAGGACCTCATGTTGCAACAGCTCCTCCTGGCCGGGAGTAAGCCGACCCCGTCGCCTTCCCCGGCCATTAAGTGGCTGTCACCGGAGCGGCCGACACAACCCCTCGACTTATCCGAGGAGCCTATACCCAGGCCGGTTGTTCGGCCAAAACCAGCTGCTCCACCGATTCCGGTGGAACCTCCGCCTCCACAGCCACCAATTGGGGCTCCGACCAAGGATTCTCGGTCGGCTAAGGGTCTACCCCATCGGCTGTCAGTTACCCTCACTCCCGACCGACCTCGGCAGGTGAAGGGTGGCTCAGGCCAGAGGCAGCTCTTCGAGGACTCTTCCGAGTCCGAAGATGATTCCTCCTTTTCTCCAGCGACTGGACTTGGAGTCTTCAGGAGGTCAGTCAATGGACGATAGCCCGTCGTCCTTCCTAGGACTGCTTTGGCTCATCTCGGAGCCACCGGGATGGAGCTCGAACCCATTTCCAAACGGGCCAGGTATCCCCTCACGGAGATTCTGGACCGAGGGGATTCTCCGACGGAGGCCTTTCCGGTGGCCGAGGCCATAGTGGGTCCGGCACTGGAGCTTTGGCAGCGCCCTGCTTCCTGCCCTGCGCCTTCGGCCAGGATGGCCAGGAAGTATGCGGTTCCTACCGGTTCCTTGTCCGGTTTTTCGGAACACCCCTCTGCTGAGGGGTTCGTTACCGACAGCGTTTTCCGGCGCGCCGGCAACGCCAGGGATGTGGACAAACCTCCTGACAAGGAGTCCAAGAAATTGGACTATGTCGGGCGAAAAGTCTACGCTATGTCCTCTCCTCGCCCAGGCCAGTTCGGCCCTCATGGCATATTTTCTCATGCCCTGTTGGGCTCCCTGGATGAGGTCATCCTCATCTTCCCGCCGATCTGCAGACTACAGTAAAGCAGGTGCGGGACCAGGGCAGGGCAGTGGCCAAACAGCAGCTCCAGACTGCTTTGGATATAGGGGACTCATGTGCCAGATCGGTGGTGGCCGCAGTGGCTATGCGTCGGCTGGCTTGGCTGAGGATATCCACCTTTACTTCGGATACCCAGCACAAGTTGGCGGATGTTCCTTTTGGGACTGACCTCTTGGCCCTGGGGTGGAAGGTCACCTGCAGAGGATCGAGAGGTCCAATGCTACCTTGGACTCGGTCTCTTCCGCTCAGAAGGACAAAGGCCGCAAACCACAGCCTAAGCCCTTTGGTCCTTCTGTGCCCTGCGCCCTGTGCAGCAACGTCAGGGCCAGCAGGCTCGCGCCTTGGCATCCCAAACCCAAGCCCGGCTTCCTCTAACAGGAGGCAGGGAGGAAAGGCCCAGGAGGTCCCTCGGCGGTCCCTCCTCCAAGCCTGCCCAGTGACGGGCTGAGGGGTGTCGCCCCCATTCCGTCCACCTACCCTGGGTCCCCCGTGGGGACGGCTCCGGCACTTCCGTTCCGCCTGGTCCGCTGTTACCACGGACAGGTGGGTCTTGGAGGTGGTGGGAAGAGGCCTGCCTCTGGAATTCGAGCAGGCACCACCCTTCAGAGCCGTCGCCCCTCGGGGGGCTTCGGGGTCCCCAGTCTCACTGGCGGCTCGTCGAGCCGACATCGCTCTCCTCCTCCAGAAGGAGGTGATAAGAGAGGTGGCGGACCCTCCTTCAGACCCAGGGTTTGTGTCCAGGTACTTCCTGGTTCCGAAACGGACGGGGGGCTGGCGCCCCATTCTCGACCTACACGACCTAAACAAGTTCCTAAGGTCTCGAACCTTCAGGATGGTCACTCTGGCTCAGATAATACCATCCTTGGAACGCGGCGTGTGGTTCTGCTCTCTGGACTTGCAGGACGCGTTTTTCACGTCTATCCGTCCGTCTCACCAGAGTTCCTTCGCTTCGAGCGGAAGGATCCTTTGATTCAAGCCATGCCCTTCGCTTGTCTCCAGCTCCCAGGGTCTTCACCAAATGCATGGCAGTGGTGACAGCATTCTCATGCGCTAGAGGTCCGGGTGTACCTTACCTGGACGACTGGCTGATAGCAGCTCCTCCAGGAAGGAGGCGGAGTGGTCCAGAGATCTGGCCTCCAGGTCTGCTTCTCAACTGGGCCTCCTTATCAACGAGGCCAAGTCGGAACTCGAGCCAAAGCAGGTGATTCTATTTATCGGGCACAGCTTGACTCTCTTCAGCCAGAGCGCTGCTCCCGGCGGACAGGGCCGGGTTCTTTCCTCCTTGCCCGATCATTTCTGGTTGGGCAATTGCGCCTGCCCGGGACTTCTGCGCCTCCTGGGTCTCATGGCGGCCTGCACCAGCGTGGTCCATTGGGCCCGCTGGAACATCGTCCCTTCAATGGGGACTGGCCAGCCAGTGGTCCTGGCGCTGCGATCTTTGGACCAGCTTATGTCGGTGACTAGAGGGATGGGCGACTCTCCAGTGGTGGACCGTTCCAGATCATTTGCAGGAGGGCATCCCGTTCGTCCGCCCCGAGCCGACGGTCTCTCTATCGACCGATGCCTCTCTGATGGGTTGGGGTGCCCATCTGGGGGAACACCGGGCTCATGGCCTCTGGTCCCCGCGGGAGTCCCGATGCCACATCAACCTGCTGGAGCTCCGAGCGGTCCGCCTAGCTCTCACCGCCTTTGCTCCGTTCCTCCGGGGTCAAGTGGTCCGAGTCCAGACGGACAATACCACGACCATGTTCTATCTAAACCGCCAGGGCGGGACGCGCTCCATGCTTCTATGCAAGGAAGCTCTCCGCATTTGGTCACTCGTGCGCAGCCTGGAGGCGGATCTCCTAGCCATTCATGTGGCAGGAGCCTCCAACACCCTGGCCGATGCCCTGAGCCAGATAGGGGCTGCATCCCACGAGTGGTCTCTCCTGCCGGAGGTAGTACAGCATCTGTTCTCCCATTGGGGCACACCTCAGGTGGACCTGTTCGCCTCCAGGGAGAACGCGAAGCTGAGACTGTTCCATGCCCGCCTCAGCAGGGCTCGCTGCAGGGGGATGCCTTCTTGAGGCAGTGGACCCCGGGCCTCTTTTACGCCTTTCCCCCATTTCCCTTGATCCACAAGGTGCTTCTCAAGGCGAGGAGGGACAAGGCGCAGGTGATTCTGATAGCCCCAGACTGACCTCGCCAGTTCTGGTACCCAGATCTCCTCAGTCTCAGCTCCAGGACTCCGCGGCAGCTTCCAGCTCGCCCGGACCTGCTCTCAGTCAATCAGGGGAAGGTGTTCCATCCGGACCTTCAATCCCTGCACCTGACGGCCTGGTTCCTGAGCGGCTAGAGTTCCAGGCCTTGGGTCTTTCCGACGAGGTCCTCAATGTAGTTGAGGCGTCCTGTAAGGAGTCGACCAGAAAATGCTATGCCTTCAAATGGAAAAGGTTTTCCATTTGGTGTCAGGGCAAGGGCTTGACCCTTCCTCCTGTTCCTTGGCAAGCATCTTGGACTATTTATGGTCCCTTTCTAATCAAGGGCTTAGGTCGACGACCTAAGGGTGCACCTGGCAGCCATCTCTGCTGCCACGGGCGGGCAGGAAGCAGTCGGTGATGCAGGAGAAGGTGGTCTGGCGCTTTTCAAAGGCCTTGATCACATTTCCTCCAGTGCGGGAACCCCACCTCCGTGGGATCTACTGCTGGTACTGGCAAAGCTCATGGGCAAGCCATTCGAACCTATGCACAGGTGTGCTTTCTCACCTGTCGTGGAAGACCGCCTTCTTGGTGGCTTTCAGCCAGAAGGATGGGAGAGCTCCAGGCGCTTTCCATCGAGTCTCCTTACCTGGTCTTCCACAGGGACAAGGTTGTCCTCTCCACCGAAATTCCTTCCGAAGGTGGTCGGAGTTTCACCTTAACCAGGTGTTGACTCTGCGGTGTTCTACCCCAATCACACCTCGGAGGCTGAATATAGGCTCCATACTTTGGACCCTAGAAGGAGCGCCGCTATTACAAAGAGCGCGACGGCTGAAATTGGGAGAGGTTCGCCAGCTGTTTGTCACCTCACGCTGAAGCCGCATCTGGCAGACCTGCAGCCAAGCGGACGATAAGCAGGTGGGTCACTTCCATAGATCTCTTCTATAAGTTGGCGGGCATGGAGCCTCCCAGAGGATAAGAGCTCATTCTACCGCCATACTGCTGCAATGGTGGCTGCTTCCAGGGCGTCCCTATCCAGGAAATCTGCAGGGCTGCTACCTGGAAGTCAGCAAACACCTTCATTACCCATTACCACATCGACCTTGAGTCACGCTTGGGATGCTGGTTTTGGGGCCTCGGTTCTCAGTCTCTCTTTCCCAAGTAAGTATTGGGGGTGTCGTCTTGCCTCCCTCCTCCCGGAGAACTGCTAGGGAGTCTGCCAATGAGTGTGGATGAACAACATATCCATGTCCCTAGAAATACAGGTTACTCACCTGTAACAGGAGTTCTAGGAATGGTATATGTTGTTCATCCTACGACTCACTACCTCCCGGCTGACGCACAACCTGAGCTTCCAGCGGGCCAGATCTGGCGTCATGGGGCGGAGCCGAGAGTTATACCACCCGGGTGGGTGGGAGGAGCAAGCTTGAAGACCTTCCGGCAAGATTTAAAGCGGCAAGGATACCTGCCAATGAGTGTGGATGAACAACATATACCATTCCTAGAACTCCTGTTACAGGTGAGTAACCTGTATTTTGGTCACTATAACCGCAGCTCGAAGGATATCAGAGCTTCAGGCCCTCGTCTGTAAGGAGTCTTATTTGATTTTCCACAGAGACCGGGTGGCTCTGAGGACTAACTCTTCCTTTCTTCTGAAGGTTGTTTCGGAATTTACTTTGAACCAGAATGTTGAATTGCTGTTTGTTTGTTTTTTTGTTTGTTGTTTGTTTTTTGTTTTTTTTCCTTACCCGCAATATTCTAACACTTTAGATGTGCACAGGACTCTGAGATATTACATCTCTAGGACCAAAGAGGCTCGAAAGTCTGACCAGTTGTCTGTGACCTTTCCTCCCAAATGGCAGGGCAGGGCCATCTCCAAACAGGGTTTGTCAAAATGGTTGGCTAACTGCATCTTGTACATCTACAACAAGTACGAGAAGCCCCTGCCGGGGGAGGTGACAGGTCATTCTACTCAGGGCATGGCTGCTTCGATGGCCTTTCTCAGGAATTTGTCCACTGCAGACATTTGTGCTGCGCCCACTTGGTCCTCTGCCCATACATGCACTAAGCATTACAGTCTGGACATTGCCTCTAGGCGTAGAGCCGGTTTCGGCCTCTCCATTCTGCAAGGCCTTCTTTCCTAAGAAGGTTTCTAGTTGGCAGGCGCTCCTTCCTCCCGGAACTTAGTCTCAGACTCCTTCATTATTTTCGACTGCTTGGTATTCATTCCTATATGTAAAGACCTACTGCAGGAACCCTTTCGTAGTAGTAAGATATGACAGTTACATAGGAACTTACCGTAACAGTAGATATTTGAGAGAGGTTCCTGCAGTAGGTTTAGATTCCCCCCCACCTTTCCCCAGCTCCTGTTATTTTTATCCTTTTTCCTTTCCCGAGGCTTCGCTTCCGGAGCCCAGGGCCTAAGGAGTTGTTTTTACTCCTTTCTCCTGTTTCCTCTTTGGAGGTCTACGGCGGGAGAACTGGAGAGTGAGCATGTGGACCGCCCACCTATATACTGTCATGCTGACGCTCGATCAGGTGACGCTGGGGGAGGTCCCCTGTAAATGATTGCTAACTAGAAGTTTGTCATGCGGTCCTGACGCCAGGGGGCACAGTTCTATATGTAAAGACCTACTGCAAGAACCTCTCTTGAAAATCTACTGTTACGGTAAGTTATTACTTAACTGTCATTTACTGCCCATGATAAAACGGATGGTTTGGGTACTGCTCTTAAAAGCAAGGTGCCCCTGTTTTCTGCAAAAAAATGGGAAACTCAAATTTGGGGTCCTTTTAGGGCTACCCTCAGGGAACTGCTCTATACGTAATCGAGCTATTCAAGAGATTAAAGGCATGGATAGTGGTCCCTAATGACATCCTCCACACTGCCAAGGAGGCTTATAAAAAGATTTTGCATTCAAAATTTTTGACACCTCCATGTTTCTCCCTTCTGGGTACTGTTAAAACAGAAGCTGTTACAGCCCAGCTGGACACCTTGTGCTGAGCTGTCAACAATCGTTTGAATGTAAGGGGTAATCATCACCATAAGGTTATGACAGCGGAAAGATAACATATGAAACATTGGTGTATGGTCATTTTGGGAAAGAATGGGGTAGGTTTCATAAAGGTACACTCAGAGTAGTAATGGCAGTTATTAAATGGGTTATCTGGCAGGTAAGATGCCAGTTTGTGCTGCAGCAAAAGTTTATAAATGTATTGGGTCTCATTCTAGAATTTCTAAAGAAATAAATGTAATATGTGTAAAAGAAATCATCCCTCCCACAGCCAGTGCATGCTAGTTGGTGGAGGCACTTTACAAAGGCTGCATCTGTTAGGGAAATATGAAGACTACCCAGGTAGTAGCTAGGTGCCAAAACTTAGGGCACTAATATGATTACAATACAGGGGTCGTAATTAACTTTTGCAGCTGCTAGCCAGTAGGGCTAGTGACTGCGTAAATCCACCGGCCCCACAGATGTCTTCACTAGCCCAGGTGGTGTACATACTGAAGTGTTGCCTTCTCCAGTGCAAGCCCGCAAGGCTAGTTAAATGAAAATCTTACTAGCCCGATACAAAATCTACCAGCATTTGGCTAGCGGGCCGGTGCCAGTTTCGACCCCTGCAATATAAGGACCCACATAGGGGATGGGGAAGTGTGGATGTAACTGTATTTCTATGGGTGTGGGGAAGAGGTATTGTGCATGGTTTCTTAGTAACATGGGGAAAAAAGGGAGGGGAAGTTTGGTAAATATATGAACACAATGCTATTATTAATAGAATTTTGAAAGGTGTGCATGTAATCTTTGGAATTCATACAAACTTCTACAGGTACTCCTGTAGTATCTGATGTGTTTAACTCTCTGTCTTAAACATATGCATTAGCCATGTTACAAAGTTTAAAAACATGTTCTTAGTCTGGTAATGTACTGTTGAAATGCGATTGCTGTATAACATATTAATATATTTTGTTCTAATATTTGACAATAAAAAATTCCCATACTCTGTGTATGGGGCGCTGGTGGATCCTGGTCCAAGATGGATGATTCCCACATGTGGTTTACCACGGAGGTGCCTGAGACTGAGGAGTGGACCTCCTCACCAGTCTCGTCTTTGCCCGAGGTCATAAGTTCTGTTGTGAATATTTTGGATACTGACATGCCTGGAATGGTTGGTACGATATCTGAATCCAAAGGATGCCTGGATGGACGGTCGCTGTGGTCTCCCACTTGCAAACTGGGATGACGGCGAGGAGGCAGTTGCTGTTGCGGCTTCCCGCCAACGAGGATGAACGTTTGGCTGCACTTTCACTGCCACTTCCGGCGGCAGATACTTCTTCCCCCGGTTTGAAGACTACCATGCAGGTGTGACAGGGTGGAATAAAACCCTGTCCCACTTGTTTTGGAGAAAGTGTTTAAATGCAAGGATCTGTCCTTTTCTGTCTCTTCTCTGTCTGGTTGCGCATCCAAATTTTCCTGAGAGACTTCGGACTTGGAACAGTCTCGCAATTCTTTGCCTCTCTCACTGTCTTCCAGTTTTCTCTTGCTGTTTTTCTCCCTTGCATATCTATATCAGCTAATACAAAAATTATGTGCAAATCAGTGTATGGAATGAAAGTGATTATGGGATCACTTTTGTTTAGGAAATATTTAGTATTGCTGTTGAAATGTGTATTGTATTTTGACATGACTTTAAAAAGCTAGAGGTTACTTGAGTGCAAATGCTTGAGTCTGTTGCAAAAGCTGGACGGGCCTCAAGAAGCACAATATGTTCCTGCCTTCATCGTGCCTGAAATATACAAGGACAGGATGTTTGCTGAGGTGGGGGTGGAACAAGACTTATAAAAAAAGCTAAGCTAAACTGCAAGGAAGATTTCCAAGAAAGATTTTATTTTGTCTGCGTACATAGTTCTTATGAACAAGTTTATATATTTTTTTGTGTTACTGCTACTATAAATAAAGTTTTGGTGAATTTTACAACTACTCCTGGGTGTTCCCTTTGCTTCCTGGCCTCTGCCTCGACAACTGATGGTTTTAGAAGTGGGATTTAAGCCGTGCATACCCTAAGACAGGAGATTTGTGAGTAGGTACTGGACCTAGTACCAGGGAAGCACAGAGAAAGGTATGGATTCTGCTGCAGAAGTTCAGTCTGAGATCGTAAAGCCAGCACAAGTTATGGAAAAAGAACAGGCAGTGACAGAACCCGAAAGCCTGATGGACTTTTTCAAATGGTGGGCTATACAACAAAAAGAGACTGAGAAGCAGAGATAAAAAGAGATTCAACATTTAGAAGCACAGAGAAGAGAAGAAATGCAGCGACAAGAGCAGCAGATGAGAGAAGAGATGCAGCAACGGGAGCAGTGATGGCTGGATGCCTTGCAAGCTGTCGAAGGCAGAGGATCCAGCACAGATCCAGACGAGCAACAAAATGCAAGCAACTTAAAGGCCAATAAACTTACTAAGTTGTGTCCCTCAGATGAGGTTCAGGCATACCTGACAACCTTTGACACCTGCCAGTAGCCAAAGCAGCAGTGGACAATCAGACTGTTACCCTACCTGACAGGGAAAGCCCAGCTTGCCTACAGCAGTATGGACACTGCACAGTCAGAAAACTATGAGCTGGTGAAAAACGAAATCCTGAAAAGGTACATCTCCAAAGAGACCTATAGGCAGAGATTTCAATATCTGAGGTACAACTTAGTCGACAGTCCTCGTGAAGCCTTCACCCAACTCTGAGAACTCCTGATAAAATGGATCCAAACAGAGAGCAAAACAGTCCCACAGATCATAGACACATTTGCCATGGAGCAATTCATCACCATCTTGCCTACAGATGTGCAGCTGTGGGTAAAGGAACACTGACCAGAGAATGGGGAAAAGGCTGTTTCTTTGGCTGAGGACTACCAAATGGCCAGACAGATGCCACAGCAGCGAGGTAGCAGCCAAGCACTGGTAAGACGCACTTTTTTTTCCATTTAAATTCCAAGCCTGATAAGAACTCTGGTGGGTGTAACAAATCTGTTCCCAAAGAAGTTATCTGCTATAACTGTAATGAGGCAGGCCATTTTGCAAGAAACTGTTGTAGTAAGGAGAGTGGCAGTGGAGCAGATCTGCCCTTGGCAAATTGGGGCAAGTTCTTAACAGATGTGAAGGTGGGGGATAAGACTGTTAAGGGACTCATTGATTCGGGAAGCAGACAGACAGACCCTAGTGCATGTTAAAGTCCTGAGAAAACACTGTGCAAAGGGATCAGGTACTGGTGTCATCTGCATCCATGAGGACATTCGATACAATCCCACCACCCAAGTGACTCTGACCGTTAAGGGTATGTCACGCCAAATGAAAGTGGGGGTATTAAATTTTGTACTAAGTTACCCGTACCTGTGATCATTGGAAATGACTTTCCAGGATTTACTGAGTTGATCAAAGAGGGAGTAAATCCTGATGTTTCAGAAGCTGTGGTGACAAGCTCAGGCAAAGGAAATTTCAGACAGTGGGGACACTTCCTTTCAAAGATTTGGATTCGTACTTGTTTGAGCACAGCTCCAAGATCCAGAAATCCAGGAAAGAAAGATGAAGCCTGAAAAAACTGGCAAGAAATGACTGATGGACATAAAGGGTTAAAATGTGAAAATGCTGAAACTAAATTGATAACGTATTGTGGTTTTCTTTCAGAACAAGCTAACGATGTTTCTCTCCAGGGTTATTTTAAGCAGCTGGGGGTGAAACCAGAACAGGGTGAACCAATGTTTAACAAGCATTTGTCAATGCCGAATGTTGATTGCGTTGGTCCGTTGAACTCGCTCACTCCCCCGTCTCACTCACTCATTCTGTTTCTCCTGGTGCTGCCCTTTTGTACTGGGCTCCTACCTCTGTTGGCACCTTTTTCTGCCCATAAAAAAATCTGCAGCAGTCCCGACAGAGCTCCGTTGAGCTTGCTCACTCCCCTTCTCTCACTCGCTCATTCCGTTCTGCCGGCTGCCTTTTTGTACTGGGCTCCTGCCTGCGTTGACACCTTCTTCTGCCCACAAAGAAATTTGCAGTGGTCACAATAGAGCTCCGTTGAGCTCGCTCGCTCCCTCTCTCTCACTTGCTCATTCTGGTTTTCCCACCACTGCAGGCTGCCCTTTTGTACTGGGCCCCTGCGTGCATTGCTGCCTTTTTCTGCCCACAAACAAACCTGCAGCAGTCCCAACAGAGCTCCGTTGAGCTCACTCAATCCCCCCCCAATTCGCTCGTTCTGTGTCTTCCCCCGCTGCAGGCTGCCCTTTTGTACTGGGCTCCTGCCTGCGTTGGCGGCTTTTTCTAGCCACAAAGAAATCTGCAGCAGTCCTGACACAGCTCCGTTGAGCTCACTCCTTCTCTCACTCGCTCGTTCCGTTTCTGACGGTGCTGCAGGCTGCCCTTTTGTACTGGGCTCCTGCGGCGTTGCCGCCTTTTTCTGCCCACAAAGAAATCCGCAGCAGTCGCGATAGAGCTCCATTGAGCTCGCTCACTCCCACTCTGTCACTCACTTGTTCTGTTTCTCTTGGCGCTGCAGGCTGCGCTTTTGTACGGGGCTCCTGGCTGCGCTGGCACCTTTGTCTGCCCACAAAGAAATCTGCAGCTGTCCCGACAGAGCTCCGTTGAGGTCGCTCAGTCTCTCCCTCTCACACGCTCATTCTGTTTGTCCTGGCACTGCAGGCTGCCCTTTTGTACGGGGCTCCTGTCTGCATTGGCACCTTTTTCTGCCCAGAAAGAAATCCGCAGCAGTCCTGGTAGAGCTTCATTGAGCTCACTCAGTCCCCCGTCTCACTCGCTCGTACTACTTCTCCCACCACTGCAGGCTGGCCTTTTGTACTGGGTCGCTGCCTGCATTGATGCTTTTTTTCTGCCCACAAAGAAATCCGCAACAGTTCTGACAGCGCTCCGGTGAGTTCGCTCACTCCCCCTCCCTCTCTCGCTCTCTCGTTCTGTTTCTCCCAGTGCTGAAGGCTGCCCTTTCGTACTGGGCTCTTGCGCTGGGGCCTTTTTCTGCCCACAAAGAAATCCGCAGCAGTCCCAACAGAGCTCAGTTGAGCTCGGTCACTCCCCCTTCTCTCTCACTCGCTCGATCTTAATCTGTCCCAAACACTGATTTCCCACAGCAACCATGCTATTCTCCGGCAGGAGTGCAAAACATATTTTAGCCAGGATGTGAAAAATGTCAAGTGTACTGTTCATAAGGAGGTGTGAAAAAATGCCACTTATGAAAATGTGGCGTGAAAATATTACAAATTTGCGAAGTTACAAGGGTGCGTGGAAACAGTTCAGCGCACGTTTGTAACACAGTCATGTTATGGAGTTTCGTCACCAGATTTTCAACATAGGGATTTTAGGACCTCTACTCATGAACAGTGCCACTGTCATTTTCTTAATCTGTCCCAAACACCAATTTCCCACAGCGACCGCGTTATTTTGCACCTGAACTGCGAAAACACATTTCGCTCAGGATGTGAAAAATGACAGCTGTACTGCTCGTGAGGTGTGAAAAAATGCCAGTGTTGAAAATATGGCGTGAAAATATTGCAAATTCACGAGATTCTGGCGTGTGTAGCAACTCTTGTAACACACTCTTTAAACAAATTTTTTGATTTTTCCATAGAATTTTGCAACATAGGCTTTTTGAGCCCACCTCATAAACACTGGCACTGTCATTTCATTAATCAGCTCTGAAAGGTGATTCCGGCGCAGTGACCATGAAATCACCTTTCGTGGGCCGATTAACGCCATCCCAGTGCCAAAATTCATGAGGAGGGGTCCCAAAAACCCCATGTTGAAAATTTGGTGCCAAAATTCCAAAAAATGACTGAGATATGCATCAAAATTGGAAAAACCCTCTTTATTCCATTATACAGCTTACCGGCATTTCCTCAGTTTGTGGTTGGCTTTGAAGAGTGCAGACGTGTTCTCGGTCCAATGAAAATCGTCACGCCGGACTCCGGAGGTAAGTATGGGGTGAGGGGGGGTGTTGGGAGGCAGGGTACACAGAGGGTGGGCACGGGTTGCGGAAGAGGGGCAGGGAGACCGCCGAGGGACCGTTTCCTTCTTTTCACAGGTCAAAAAAAAAGACATTGTGGAACTTTTTTTGTTTTCAGGGGCATGTGGCACGCTGAGGTGGGCTCCCAGCGTGCCAACGGAGTTGTTCTTGGGGAGGGGGGGCAGCTGTAGCCGACAGGGGATTGGGCACCTTGTCGGCAGTAAAGGGGGGGCGCAAGAGCCGAGGGGGATGGGGGCCATTATGCCAACAGGAAGTGGGCTCCCCCGTCGGCAACATCAAAGGGCAGGGCCACTGAAGCTGACGGGGATTGGGCCCCTGTCAGCAAATAAAACCTGTTGTGGGGAGGGCACATGCTGCCGAGGGGGATTGGGCACCCCCTCGGCACTGGGGGGTTACTTAATATTGTTTGTTAACACGGGGGCAAGCCACCGCCATGTTCACAAACAATACTGCACTTGGAAAGTTCCACCCAGCAATGACGAGGCGGCCCCTGATTGCAGCGGCTGAAACTTTTCAAGGTTGTGGCAGGCTGGCTGAACTAGTGTCAGCAGCAGCGTGCCGGGGCATTGGCCACAACAGTGCCACACCTCCACAACCTGCTTCTGAAAACCTGGCACAATATGATCTTACTTTGAGAAACAGCTCTTGCAGCAGGTTACACCATTAGGACTGAAGCCGGCAGGCGCCAGGACCCCACGGAAATTTTCTAGCTATCAGTATTCAGCGGGAACCGCCTCCAACGTCGGTCCCGCCCCCGACGTTGGGCATAGTACATAAGGAGGCGGTCCCTCATAATCCTCAGTTCTTTTCCTGCCGTCGACTCGCCAGGATCAGCCTCTTGGTCTCCTTTCTAGCGCATGATGACTACAGAATTTTAAAATAACTTTTGAATTATTTTTCTCTGCGCAACTGATGTCCTCTCCAATTCCATCTCTTGAGGATCACCTTTCGAATGTGCCTGCGGTAAACAGATCCCCTTCAAGGATCCCCATTCGTCCTGTGTGCGTTGCCTAGGTTCGGACCACGACACCAAGGTCTGCACCTTTTGCCAGGGTTTTTAATAGCCGCACCAGGATCCGCCGTCAGAAGGCACTTCAGGCATATCCTCTTGAGGAAAAGCTTAAAAGTATGGACCAGGAACCTTCCTCCAGGGGAAGATCTTCATCCAGATCCCACAAGCACCAGGAGAAGGTGAGGTCTAGGTCCCCTTCTCGGGCCTCGGACTCCCACAGCTCCGGCTCCAGATCGGACCACTCTCCCTCCAGGGCTTGGTCGCAACCTCCCCCGGTTAAAGTCAGATCTTCCAGCGGTTCTTCCTCGCTCCAGTCTCTGAAGATTTCGAGGCCCTCGGCTTCATCAACTCCCTCCAAGGCCTCTTCGAAGTTGGGTGAGTGCCACAAGTCTTTTTCATCCACCCGTCGCTGGGACACCGACTCCAGGTCGGTCTCCCAACTGCCTAGAGGTCCTGATCCGGCGCCAAGAAAAACCAAGGACCTGACGTCTCTAAAACGGACGTCGGACCCGACGTCAGCCAAACACTCCAAATCAGCTCGGCGCTCACAGGAGCCGATGACACCGGCTAGACACCCGTCGCTGGCCAGGCATTCGCCAGGTCCGAAGATGTCGGTCAGGGGACCGTCGGCTACCCCGGAGCGGAAGACTGCACCCCCGTCGCCGGCGGACGCCGGTCATAGGGATTTCACAGAGGAGGACACCCACGGCCTGAAGACCAGGCGGGCGACATCAGAGTCGTGGCCCACGGAACCTCCCCGCTTCGAGACCCCCAGGGACCAGACGCCAACCTCAGCGACAGACCACTGGTGCCAGGCCCGTCGTCGGGTATGAACATTGCAGAGGTAAAGGAGCTCTTTATCTTTTGGTGGGGCACCATCAAGAAGGATGTGGTCCCTGCCCGTCCTCCTCCTACTACTCCTACTTCTTCTACCCCCTCACTGCCTACGCCTCCTCCTCCACCTAAATGACCAGTAGGATGACCTCCATCCCCCAAGGAGCAAACTCCACCTACTAGGGGCAGATCTACTGACAGGAGAAGGCCTCCCTCTAGATCCCCTTCAGGGTCTCCCAGCCCCAAACGACCCAGACGACGCCAGTACACTCCGTCGGGGGAGGAATCAAGATTGGATACTTCGGAATACTCCAGATTTCCTTCTCTGCTCAGCATCTCTTCTCCTGACCCACATGACCTCCCCAGGTCTCCACCGGATGATCCCTCTTTCACCGAGATTATGAGGCGCGTCCAGGACAACATGGGGTGGGATGCTAAGGACCTTGACCCCAAACGACAACGCCTTGCCCGCTACCTTCGGCAAAAAGACCTGAAGCCTGTGGTAGTGTCACCCTTGGTGGACACCTTCGCGGACGTCACCAAGGCTGCGTGGAAACGTCCGCACTCCACTCCTGCGGTGCCGAAGAAGGCTGACCGCCTGTACAAGGCTCCTAGAGAGGACCAGTATTTGGCGAAGCAACCTCTGGCAGATTCCCTGGTCATCACTGCTTCACATGACCGGTCTCAAAGACCCCAGCATATGAGCACTCAGCCACCGGTCCAGGAATCCAAGCAATTGGATGCCCTGGGGAGGCGCACATACGCGGCTGCTACTTGCGCCATCAGGTCCCTGAACTACCTTACCCATATGGTTCAGTTCCAGAACGCCTTGTGGGAACAGAGCCAGGACCTGGTTGAAAAACTTCCCGATGGCGATCAGAAAGCGGAGCTCCTAAACCACCTCCGCACTGGGTCAGATGTGGGGACCCAAGTGCTTAGAGCCACATACGACTCTGTGGAGTCTTCGGCCAGAGCTGCAGCTTCAGGCGTCTGTCTCCGGAGACGCTCCTGGCTCCGTGTCTCCGGCTTTACCCTGGACGTACAGAAAAATATTCTAGACGTCCCATATAACGGCGAGGTGCTTTTTGGTGAATCCTCGGAGAAGGTTATCACCAAGCTCCAAGACGCAGGGAAGGCAGTCCAATCTGTACAGGCCATGTACAGATCTAAGCCTAGTTCCTTTCGTAGGAACCAGAGCCGTTTTCGCGGCCGGCTACAAAGACAGCAGCAACGTTCCAGCCAGCAGCAGAGGGGAACTTTCTCGCGCAAGGCCCAGGCCAAATCGACCCCAGGCAGAGGCCAACGTTACTCAAAGTCGGCCCAGCCCGTAGGGACAAACGCTGCCACAGCATGACTCCTTCCCAGCCCCCGCCCCTCCTCAGGATCAACGGGCAAAGAAAGTCGGGGGTCACATCGTACGCCACCTTTCAGGGTGGCAATCGATCACCACCGACAGGTGGGTTCTACAGTTGGTCAAGAAAGGTCATTGCATAGAGTTTATAGACAACCCACCTACAAGACCTCCCCTGCTTTCCTGTTATTCGGGTCAGCATGCCCTGCTCATACAGCAGGAGGTGCTCGCACTTCTGGAAAAAGAAGCTATAGAGCACGTACTAGGGAACCAGAGAGGACTAGGGTATTATTCTCACTTTTTCCTGGTTCCAAAGAAAACAGGGGACCTCCGTCCAATACTGGACCTCAGTGACTTCAGTCTTTTGGTCGCGTACAAGCACTTCTGCATGGTGACCCTCCCGGGTCTGATTCCCATGCTGAAGCAGGGCGCATTTCTTGCGTCCCTGGACATGCAGGACACCTACCTGCATATTCCTATCGCTCAGACGCACAGGAGGTTCCTGCACTTCGAGTTTCCGAGCTCTTCCCTTCGGGCTGTCATTGGCACCTCTGGTCTTCACGAAGTGCATGGCGGTCATAGCCGCGCCTCTGAGGAGACAGGGCCACTACGTGTTCCCCTACCTGGATGATTGGCTTCTCATGGCACCCTCACGGGAGGCCCTGATGTCCGCCATTCACTGCACTCAGTCTCTGTTCGAGACCTTGGGCATTCTCATCAATTACGAGAAGTCACGCCTGGTTCCATCCCAGACGCTGCAGTTCATCGGAGCAGTTCTGGACATCGTCCAAGGGAAAGCTTTCCTTCCCCTGGACAGAGCGGAACATATCGGATCCCTCATTAGGGACTTGTCGGCAAAGAAGACCGTCCCAGCCAGACTGGTCCTTTGCTTGCTGAGACACCTGGCTGCGGCCATTGCAACAGTCCCGCTAGCCTGTCTCCACATGCGGGTAACCCTGTGGATGTTACAGGTACAATGGAACCAAAAGCAAAAACATCCAGTCCGAATCATGAAGACCGTAATTCAAGATTGGCAATGGTGGCTACATTTAGGGAACCTCTTGGCGGGAGTCCTCTTCACAGCGCCATCCCCGACTGTGACACTCTCCACAGACGCCTCAGGGCTCGGTTGGGGAGCACACCTTGACGGTGTCCGGTCTCGGGGCCTGTGGACAGCCCAGGAGTTTCATCTCCACATAAATATACTGGAAATGAGGGCAGTTCTTTACGCCCTGCAGGCCTTCCAGTCAGAGATTCCACCGTGTACACTTCTGTTACAAACAGACAATTCCGCGGTGATGTATTACCTCAACAAACGAGGCACCCACTCCTACCCACTTTGCAGGGAGGCCATGAGAGTGTGGGATTGGGTCTTGCAACACAGCGCAAACCTTATTGCAGTTCATGTTCTGGGAGTGAAAACGTCATCACAGACAGCCTGAGTCGCTCTCAGGCCAGAGTCCACGAGTGGGAACTACTCCAGGAGGTGGCAGACGATCTGTTTCGCAGATGGGGTACTCCAGAGATAGACCTCTTTGCGTCCCCATACAACGCAAAACTGCCCAATTTTTGCTCGCTAGATCAAGGGGCCTGGTGTTTTCTGGCGAGACGTGTTGTCCCTCTCCTGGGCGGGCAGATTCCTGTATGCCTTTCCTCCTTTCCCATTGATCCAGAGAGTTCTTCTAAAAACTCCGCAGGGAGCAAGCGACGCTCGTACTGATCGCACCAATTTGGCCCAGACAGATATGGTTCCCTCTCTTGCATCAGCTATCCCGGGAACCTCCAGTACCTTTGCCAATCAGCTCCCATTTGCTGTCTCAGGAGGCGGGTTCCTTAGTCCATCCGGACCTACGTTCCCTGAACCTGCATGCTTGGCTCCTAGAGACATAGCCATGATGCGATACGGGGTCTCGCAAGAGGTAGCAGATGTTCTTACTGCCGCTAGGAAACCGGCTACTCACGCGACCTACGCCATGAAGTGGCGCAGGTTCTGCTTATGGGTTCAAGCGTGCGGCTTTTCGCCTTTGGACTGTCCTGAAAAGCTGGTACTGGACTACCTGCTATCCCTTTTCCACTCCGGCCTGGCTTACTCCTCATTTAAAGTACATCTTTATGCCATTTCGGCTTACCACGGCCCTGTAGGCCAATGCACTGTGGCCCAACTGGACACACCACGTGCCTTTTTGAGGAGCGTCCTCCACCTTAGGCCCCTGATTAAGGATCCAATCCCACCATGGGATTTACCCTTCGTCCTGGAGCAGCTCACGCTGCCACCCTTTGAACCAGCCGCGGATTGCGAGGTAAGTTTTCTGTCTTGGAAAACGTTATTTGTAGTCACAGTTACTTCAGCCAGAAAGATTTCTGAAATGCACGCACTTATGTGCAAAGAGCCTTATTTGGTTTTCCACCAGGACGGGGTATCCTTAAGGACTAATCCCAAATTTCTGCCCAAGGTGGTCTCGGCTCTCACCCTTAATCAGGACATCGATCTATCAGTGTATTTTCCGAAATACTCTAACCGAGGAGAAGCCCTTCTGCACACTCTTGATGTGCATAGGTGCCTTAGATACTACCTGACCAGAACCAAACAACACCGAAAGTCGGACCAACTTTTCGTCTCCTTTGCCCATAGGATGAAGGAAGCTCCTGTCTCGAAGCAGTCGCTGTTCAGGTGACTTGTACAGTGCATTACGTTCTGTTACCAGAAGCGTAGCAAACCCTTACCAGGTGTGGTTAAGGGTCATTCCACCAGAGGGGTGGCTACCTCCTTTGCTGCCTTAAGGAATGTGTCCACCTCAGCTATTTGCGCTGCAGCTACTTGGAACTCCGGGCACACTTTTATCAGGCATTACAGCCTGGACATTGCATCGAGGTGAAGAGCAGGGTTCGGTCTAGCAGTCCTTCAAGGACTTCTGTCCTAGGTTCGAGGTATCTCGAGGATTTCTACCTTTCCTCCTCCCGATGGTGTGTGATTGCCATTATTGCTTGGGAATCAGTCCTAATGGTGTAACCTGCTGCAAGAGCTGTTTCTCGAAGTAAGATTGTACAGTTACGTAAGAACTTACTGTAACAGTAGATCATCGAGAACAGCTCTTGCAGCAGGTACTTTCCCTCCCACTATCCCCAATGGAGGTAGGTCGTAGTCAAAGCATTCTTCTCCTAGGATAGGGCATGTATTGACGCCTTGTTTTGCCACCTGATGGCAGATCCTCGGTCTCCTCTTCTGATGTCATCCAGCGACCGGGAGTCTCTGGCGGGAGAACTGAGGATTATGGGGGACCGCCTCCTTATATACTACACCCGATGTTGGGGGCGGGACTGACGTCAGAGGCGGTCCCCGCTGAATACTGCTAGCTAGAAAACTTCCGTGGGATCCTGGTGCCTGCCGGCTTCAGTCCTAATGGTGTAACCTGCTGCAAGAGCTGTTCTCGAAGATCTACTGTTACGGTAAGTTCTTACGTAACTGTACTTTTCTTGCGCATGCGCGTAATGAACACAAAAATGTAATGGGTTACTGTGCAGAATTTGGGTTAAACCTCAGACACAGGAACAGAAAGAACAATTGGTTATACCACAGAAGTATAGAAGAGAATTGTTACAGATAGCACATGATAGTCCTATGGCTGGTCACTCTGGGAGGGATCGCACCCTTGCCAGATTGCTGTATTGATTTTACTGGCCCAGAATTCATGAAGATGTTGCTGCCTGTTGTAATTCATGTGCTGAGTGTCAGAAAGTAGCCCCAGTCACTAGAAAAGACAAGGTGCCCCTACCCTTAATAGATGTGCCTTTTGAGAGAATTGCAGTGGATGTGGTTGGTCCTTTAGACAAAAGTAAAAAGAGTAATAGATTTATCCTGGTAGTATGCGACTATGTTACTCCATGCCCAGAAGCAGTTCCAATGTGTACTGTTACAGCCCCAAAAGTGGCAGCAGAGCTTGCCAAAAGTTTCAGCAGAGTCGGCATACCTAAAGAAATTATTACTTATCAGGGTAGTAATTTTGGTGCTGCACTGCTTAAGGAGCTGTACAGACTGCTGGGTATCACTGCCATAAGAACCTCCTCTCATCACCCTCAGACAGATGGTCTTGTTGAGCATTTCAACCAAACCCTAAAACGTATGTTAAAAAGGTTTGTAAAAGGGAAAGGAAAAGATTGGGACCATTATTTGCCTTACTTACTTTTTTGCTTACAGAGAAGTGCCACAGGCATCAACAGGGTTTTTGCCATTTGAAATGTTGTATGGTAGGCAGCCAAGAGGGCCACTGAATGTGATAAAAGAAACGTGGGAAGATAACACCACTCAGAAACAATTTGTATCTTCTTATATGTGTGCCCTAAAAAAGAAGCTGGCAAAATATGTTGAAATTGCCCATAGTAATCAGGGAGAGGCTGAAAACCAGCAAACGGTATTATGACCATGGGGTAAAAGAAAAAGTTTTTAAGCCAGGTGAAAAGGTTTTGCTACTGTTACCCACAACAGAAAATAAGCTGTTAATGAAGTGGCAAGGGCCCAAAGTTCTTAGACATACTGGCACTGTTAACTACGAGTTTGAGACCCCTGACAGGAAAAGTCCTACTAAGATATACCATGCTTACCTCCTCAAGAAATGGGTTGAAAAAAATGCCAAAAGTTGCGTTGCTAGTTTTACCAGAAACTGATAAGGAAGATATTGATGTAGCTTATGATAGACTGCAACAAACTGTAAATGTTGATGCTGTAAAGGTGAATGTTTCCTTAACCTCAGAACAAACTGCAGACATTCGTAATGTGCTAAATACGTTTAACAGTACTTTTACTATGGTACCAGGCTGAGCAAAAGGGGTTGAGCACGTAATAGTGACAAAGAATGCTTGTCCAATTAGTCAAAAGTCATGCAGGTTGCCAGAGCGGTTAAGAGCTGATGTGGTTAAGGAAATACAAAAAATGAAAGAATTGGGTATCCTAAAGGAGTCGAGGAGTGCTTGGTCATCTCCCATGGTAACTGTAAATAAAAAAGAAGGGGTGTTAGAATATGCCTTGATTTCAGGAAACTTAATCAAGTGTCAGAATTTGACAGTTATCCTATGCCTAGAATAGATGATTTGGTGGACAGACTGGGGAGTGCAAAGTATGTCAGTACCCTCGATCTCGCCAAGGGTTACTGGCAAGTACCTTTAGCTAAAGAATCCAGAGGTAAAACTGCATTTGCCACCCCTATAGGATTCTGTAAGTTCACCATCATGTCATTTGGTTTACATGGTACGCCAGCTACATTCCAGTGGTATATGGATGTAATTTTATCCCCTCACACTGGTGATTGTGCTGCGTACCTGGATGATGATGTGGTGTACGTTCCAAACTGGGAAAGCCACCTGGAACACCTACGAGCAGTTATCCAAGCTACTAAAAAGGCAGGTCTGACAATTAATCCTACTAAGTGTGCATTGGGTATGCAGGAAACAAGATATTTGGGCTGTGTTGGGAAATAGAGAAATTAAGCCAGAGATTTCTAAAATAGAAGCTGTAGCTAACAGCCCTGTACCTAAAACAAAGAAACATATCGGATTATTTTTAGGGCTGGCTGGTTATTATTGGAGATTTGTTCCCAACTTTGCTGAGTTAGCTACTCCCCTCACTGAACCCACAAAG
Organism: Neoceratodus forsteri; assembly: GCA_016271365.2. Lineage (NCBI taxonomy): Eukaryota > Metazoa > Chordata > Ceratodontiformes > Ceratodontidae > Neoceratodus > Neoceratodus forsteri. Next base: position 143,693,911 of record JADMNL010000024.1, read on the forward strand.
AAACTGTACCAAATAATGTGAAATGGACCCCAGAGTGTGATGAAGCTTTTCAAGCCATAAAGGCTGCATTATGTTCCGCCCCTGTTTTAGGAAGCCCAGACTTTCAGAAACCATTTCTGCTACAAACGGATGCATCCGAGGTAGGCCTAGGTGCAGTCCTAAGTCAAAATATAGATAGGAAAGAACATCCTATTCTGTATCTAAGTAGGAAGTTGCATGACAGAAAAGGTACTCTACTATCGAGGAGTGTTTAGCAGCAAAGTGATCCATGGAGTCCCTCAAATTTTGTTTGCTAGGAACTAATTTTGTTCTTGTAACTGATCACAATACTCTCTGTTGGCTTAACCAGATGAAAGATAAAAACTCCAGAATCACAAGGTGGTACCTGGCACTGCAACCATTCAAATTCACAGTGATTCACAAATCTGATAAAGAGAATAGTAATGCTGATTTTCTTTCAAGATATGGATCAGGAATTGAGGATTCTGAAAGTTGAAAACAAATGTACGAGTTTAAACTGCACATTGTGCTGTACTGTTATAAAAAAAAAATGGATGCAAATGTGCTTAATGTCAGAAAGCAACAAATGTTATTAGAGAACAGAAAGTTTTGGAAACCTGTTTAATAAAACAGGTTCCCTCTTAAGGAGGGGGGTATATGTGACAGAATGGAATAGGACCCTGTCCCATTTGTTTTGGAGAAAGTATTTAAATGCAAGGATCTGTCCTTTTCTGTCTCTTCTGTGTCTGGTTGCGCAACCAAATTTTTCTGTGAGACTTCAGACTTGATCAACCCGAACAGTCTCGCAGTTCTTTGCCTCTCTCGCTGTCTTCCAGTTTTCTCTTGCTGTTTTTCTCCCTTGCATATCTATATCAGCTAATACAAAAATTATGTGCAAATCAGTGTATGGAATGAAAGTGATAATGAGGTCACTTTTGTTTAGAAAATATTTAGTATTGCTGTTGAAATGTATTAGTTGTATTTTGACATGACTTTAAAAAGCTAGAGGTTACTTGAGTGCAAATGGTTGAGTCTTTTGCAGAAGCTGGAGGGGCCTCAAGAAGCACAATGTGTTCTGCCTTCATCCTGCCTGAAATATACAAGGACAGGATGTTTGCTGAGGTGGGGATGGAAAAGACTTCTAAAAAAGCTAAGCTAAGCTACAAGGAATATTTACAAGAAAGATTTTATTTTGCCTCTGTACATAGGTCTTATGAACAAGTTTATATATTTTTTTTATGTTACTGCTACTACAAATAGAGTTTTGGTGAATTTTACAACTGCTCCTGGGTTTTCCCTATGCTTCCGGACCTGTGCCTCAACGACGGCAGGTATTACTGGAGTCTCCAGAGGGGCGGACGCTTCTTCAGCCGCCCCTCTCTTTCTGGCCCCCCCAGAAAACGGAACCTCTGCCTGTTGTCCGCAGAGTGCTACAGCTGCACTTTCTTCGGCGGCTGTGCCCCTGGCTACAGAATTACTTGGGCATTCCCGGTCTGCTGACAGTGGACTGTTTCTCCCAATGGTTGGCCCTACTGAGGGGATGAGTGAGGAATGCTGTACTTCTGATACTATCCCTAATGTTTATACTGTGCAGGTGGAGTGAGCAGTCCCAACACCCTCCGCTGCTTTGGCAGACCCACACCCTAAAGGTCATCGTCCGCTGGCTACTAAGCAGACCCAAAAGTGGTCTACTGAAGCCTCTTTGCTGGCTGCAGGGTGGGTTAAGGTGCTGGATGGCGTGTCATGGACCCCATTGAATCTTGATTGCTACGGGGGGGTGTCTCCCCCCTTCCCCTTTTCATTATGAACAGTTCTGGTGACCTGGATCCTAAGTCCGTTTCTTCAAACCTGCCTTTTGTTACCCCTTTGCCTTCTCAGCGGTTTGCGCTTGTGGGTTCTTCACTGTTTCTGGATGCGGGGGGTCCTTCTTTACTCCCTGAGGAACTGTCTGCTTCTCAGATTGACATGCAATCACTCTCTGCTCCCCAGGAGGCTCCATTTAAACTGTTCGACTTGTTCATTGCCTCCAGGGACCCTATCCAGCAGCGTAGTGTCGTCCAGCTTCGTTACCGAAGGGGCCTGGACTACCCCCAACTGTACATGCATTATCAGGAAACTGTTCAAGGACTCCCTGGCTTTTTTGGCAGCTGATTTGTATGCCGCAATTCATATCCCGGGAGAAGAAACTTTCAATGTGAGCTTTTGTACCTCAGTCTCATTGGACAGGTTCTGGTTTAAGCATGATAAAAATGAAAGGGACCCCTTTGTGGCTCCCTTTCTTGGCAGTCCTGTTGACATGTTTCCGATATATTGTATCGGCTTTGAAAGAGATGCAAGGTTTTGGATACCCCTTCCCCATTATAGGTAGTGAACAGGTGTGGACTGGGTGGGGTGAGGTGAAAGTTAAGCTTCCTCAATCCGCTTCTGGGATTGGTCACCTCCCCAGTAGTTTCTACATCGGATGAGACTGGGGCATTTGCTTTTACCCCAGTCAGCCTAAGACCTGCTATAAGTGTAGTGTTCGCACCCACCTTAGTTTGGCTTTGTGAGGCTGCTAGATGTTGTAAGTGTTTGGGGTTTTGGTCATACTGCTCATTCCTGCCCTAACCCATTTAAATGTAACCTTTGTGAGGAGCAGGGCCATTCTTTTCATCAGTGCTCATGGGCCTCCCATAACTGGACTGATGGTTTGAACCTCATTGCTAAAACTCAGTTGGAGGCTTCTGGTGAGGATGCTCCTCTTGGTCTGCCATCAGAGGTGTCCACGGGGGGACTTTACTGATGAGGTGTCGGACTCTTCCCAGGTTTCCATGTCGTCTTCTTGCAAAGGTGATGTTTCTGTTCTTGCTCTTCCTGCCACATCTACTGTGGTACAGGGTGACTTGCCTGCTCCCCCTTTAGAGGAGCTTGTTTCTACTGTGGTTGCTATGCCTCCCCCCACTCCCCATGGAGAATGGAGAATTCTCTCCGGTGCAGACAAAAAAAAAAAGGGATAGACAGTCAAAGTGGAAATCAAAGATGCCTGGGCCAACTGGCCTTCCCCTGCAGAATAAACTTCCTGCTTTGTCCTCTGTGAAGTCCTGGGGTGACACTGAGGATGATGGTGGGGTTTCTGACGCTTCCGTGGCCGCCTCCTTGAAGGAGGGGCCCTCGGATGTAGAGGAATTGGTGGAACAACAATCCGTTGGGTTGGGGTAGAACCCGTTCTCAGGCCCACCTGGATGGGGAGGTTCCCACCTAAATTTGACCTATTATGGACCGGGATTTTTCTGTACTGTCTTTAAATGTTAATAGCATGAAATCCTACTGGAAATGGCTGCTTACCTTTGCTGTCTTACAGGCTTTTACTAGTAACATTTTATTCCTACAGGACATGAGGATCAAAATGTCCTTTGAGCTTTGGATAGTGGTAAGCTTGGTGGCGCTGTGTTTGTGGACCTGTTCAGGGCCTTTGACTTGGTAGACCACTGCTTGCTGCTCCGGGGGTTGGAGAGCCTCGGAGTTGGGAGCTCCCTGTTGAGATGGTTTGGTAGTTATCTAACTGAGCATCCCCTACGGGTTAGCTACCAGGGAGTTTTGTATGGGAGTAAAATGATGGAGATAGGGGTACCCCAGGGTTCTATCCTGGGGCCCCTACTTTTTTCCATATTTATTGACAAGTTGCCAAATCATCTGACCCATACAGAGGTTTTGATGTATTCGGATGATATTATTCTTTTTCTAGCTCACCATTAGAGGATGAAATAAAATCAAACTTGACTGCTAACTTTCAGGCATTAGATCTTTGGTTATATACACATCGTCTTCTATTAAATACAAAGAAAACAGAGTATGCTTTTTGGTTCTAAGCATAGGTTAAATAGAAGCAATCCTTTGGAAATTGGAAATTGTGAGGGTGCTGTGTCGGAGGAGGTCTTTCAATTTAGATATTTGGGACTCATTCTACATCCTTGTTTATCTTGTTCATTGTATATCAAAACTGTCTGTAGAAATGTTAATCAAAGATTGGGGGCTTTGTTTAAGCTGTGAGATTTATTAACTAGGAAAGCTAGAGTTGCTATTAAGTCAAAATGTACTGTTAACAGTTTTTAATTATAATTCATTTTTATTTGTGAATTTGGCCAAGTCAGATTCTTTGCTTGCAACCACATTTCATGCCATATGCAGATTTGCATTAAAACTCCCATTCAGAACACATCACCTTAATTTATATTTTGCTACATCTTGGCTTCCCCCATGTTTATACTCGCAATATAGCTTAAGTTGTGTGGTTCATTCTACGTTGGCCCTAGGTAATGACTCTCCTCTGTTTTCTCTGGTGAATATTAAAATACCTAATAGGGAGCTACGCTCTAGTGCATCTATTAAGTTGCCTGTTACAAAAACAAAATTAAGATCCAGTCAACAAGCATTTTCCAACTATGCTCCAGTATACTGGAATAAGATTCCATGCACTTTACAACATATTATTGGTAAAGATTTTTTTAAAGCATTAGTGAGGCAATACATTTTAAGTATGATGGTTTGTGATTGTTGTTAATATATGATTGTTTGTATGTTTGTTGTGTTTATTTGTTTTGTATTATTGTGTATTTATATATCATGACTGTAATATAATGATGGTCCCGGGTTGCATTTGAAAAAGGGCCTTGGCTCATATTGTTTACCCGGTAAACAAAAGTTTAAATAAAATATAAATAAACAAGGTCCCCCACCACCAACCCCCAGCGGGGCTCTGGGATGCAACCTGCCCCTATACCTGTCCCAGCCCTTCTTGAACCCCTCCATAGTTGTAGCAGCCGCCAACTCCACGGGCAGCACATTCCAGGGCCCCACCACCCTCTCAGTGAAGTAGTGTCACCTTGTTTCCCCTCTTAATCCTCCCCCCAATCCAGCCTCATTGAGTGTCCCCTGGTGGCCTCTACCTCCCTCAGCTGAAGCACCCCCTCAAGGCTTACTCTATTCATTCCCTTGAGATATTTGAACACCTCGATCATATCCCCTCTGTTCCTTCTCTCTTCCAGCGAGTACAGTTTGAGCTCCGCTAGTCTCTTCCCATAGGGCTTTTCCCCAGTCCTTGTATCATCCTGGTCACCCTCCTCTGGGTCCAGAAGAGCAATATTCCTTTTTAAGTAAGGATGCCACAACTGCACACAGTATTCAAGGTGTGGTCTAACAAGGCAGTTATACAGCGGAAGGAGCACCTCTTGACTCCTTGAGATTATCCCCCTGGCTGTGCACCCCAGCATTTTATTTGCTTGGGCGCAGCCCTTCTGCACTGCTCCAAGTTATTCATTTTGGCATCTACCACCACCCCCAAGGTCCTTCTCCCCCCCTAGAATCCTGCAGTGCCTCCCCCACCAAGGTGTATACATGAACCAGGTTTTTGGCCCCCAGATGAAGAACCCTGCATTTTCTAGTATTAAACTTTAGTTTGTTTCCAGGCATGTGACCACCTCCCTAGAGTCTCCAGGTCCTACTGGAGAGCCAGCTTCTTCTCCTTCCTATCCACCACTGACCACTGCTTCAAGTCATTGGCAAAGAGGTTCATCCCGCTCCTGATACCACTTCTGATGTCTGAGATATAGGCATTAAACAGGAGTGGGCCCCAATACTGATCCCTGTGGGACCCTGTTAATGACTCTCCTGGGGGATGAGGACCCCCCCAAAACCCTCACCTTTTGTACATACCCCGCTAGACAGTTTCCTATCCACCTGACCATCTCCCCCAGCTTCCCGGGATGTGGCACCGAGTCAAACGCTCTGCTGAAGTCTAGAAAGAGGACATCCACTGGCCTGCCCTAATCCAGTGCACTCATCACCCCTTCATAGAACTCCACCAGGTTGGTCTGACACAATCTGCCCTTAACAAAGCCATGCTGGCTATCATCTAGGTGGTCCCGTGCCTTCAGAACCCCCTCCAGCCTCTCCTTCAAGATGACGTCCATCACTTTGCCCACTACCGACGTCAGGCTAACCAGTCTAATGTTTCCCGGCTCCCCCCAGCGAGCCACCCTTTTGTGTAGGCACGATATGGGCCATCCTCTAGTCATGAGGTACCCACCCCGACTGAAGGGAGGAGTTAGAAAGATCCACCAGGGGTGCGGCCAGGGTATCGGCCAGTTCCTTAATCACCCTGGGATAGATCCCATCTGGGCCCAGTGTTTTGTCTGCTTTTAGGGCGTTGAGGGCATCCCACGCCCTCCCAATGGAGATTTCAACATCCATTTCCCCCACTTCAGCTCTGGTCCCCCTTGCAGTGCCACCCCCGTCCTCATTGGTAAAGACCGAGGCAAAAAAGTAATTTAATACCTCTGCCTGCTCCTCCACCCACCCACTCCCCATTCTCAGCCTACTAATCTGCCCCTTCCCTTTTCTTCTTTCCCTGATATACTTGAAGAACCCTTCCCACCCCCCTTCTAATCCCCTGTGCTAGTCTCAGCTCCACCCTCGTCTTGGCCGACCTCACCACACTGGTGACCCTCCTGGCTAGCTTATCATACTCCCCCTTGGATATAGCCTGCCGAGAACATTTATATCTGCTATAAGCAGCCTTTTACTTCCTCACCACATCCTGGACCTCCCTTGTCCACCAGCTTGGCCTCTTAGCTTTGCCCCACTTGCATTTCTCCCTCTTGCAGGCCTTGGTAGCCTCCAGGAGCCCCTTTTTAACAGTTTCCCACCGGGCCTCTGTGCCCATGCTTGGCCTGATCTCATCTAAGTAGCCCCCTAAGGATCTGCTCCATCCCCCGAAGTCCGCACCTCTAAAATCAACCACTGATGCTTTTGTGTATTCTACCCCCGGTCAAGGGAGAACCAGACCATGGCATGATCACTTCCCGCCAGTGGGTCCCACAACAACTAGGTCCCTAATGAACTCCCTGTCAGGACCACATCCAGGATGTGCCCCTCCCTCGTCGGCTCAGTCACCAGCTGGGCAAGAAACGCATCCTGGAAAATGTCCAGCAGGCGCTGCTCCCTGCCCGATAAGGACACCATAGTCTCCCAGTCTGCTCTTGGCATATTAAGGTCTCCCAGCACCACAGTTTTGCCCTCTCCCCTCCCACAGTGATCCCTAAGGTTTGCCACCAGGCCTTCCTCCTGTTCCTCCCCCTGCCCGGGTGATCTATAAACCACCCCCATCTTCATCCGTTTACCCCTTGAGCCTGCAGGGTGACCCATAAAGCCTCCACCTGATTCCCCGCTTCCGCAACCTTGCTTATCCCTATGCCATCCCTAATGATAAATGCTACCCCTCACCTCCCCTTCTCTCCACCCTATCCCTTCTGCACATGGTGTATCCTAGTAGGTTTAGGTTCTAGTCATGTGTGGAAATGGCCCAAGTCTCTGTGACAGCCGCCACATCCACCCCACCCTCCACTAACAGCGCCTGAAGCTCTGGCATCTTGTTCCCCATGCTCCTGGGGTTTCGTTTATTTTTTCCTGAAAGTGTGATGTACTGTTTTTTCTGATTCACCCCTCCTTGTTGGACTTTTTTTTTTTTCCCCACAGCTATGTATTTGACGATATTCCTGTTTATTTTAATTTGTAAGTACGTTTGTGTTTGAAGCTTTTGTTAATAAAATACCCCTTCTCTTTTCTCCTGTAGGGAAGGGACTACAGGTGTCAGCGTGGCTTAGTTGGTAGCACATCCCCCTACAGGGCCAGAGGATCATGGGTTCTGGTCCCACATCCTAACTTGGGCTCATAACACAAACGCTGGCACCTAAGTGCAGTACTTGGGGGATGTTGTACTGTTGGGGTGTGCTGTCCTTCGGATGAGATGTTAAACCGAGGTCCCTTCCTGCCCATCTTTGGTGCTGTCCTGGTTGGCAGCTGAGGGGATATGTTCTGATTTTAACTTTGGTGTGTGAGCTGTGGTAAAGGAGATCCATATTTTAGAATATAGCAGACACCCTTTATAACTGACAAAATCTGTTTACATAAACATATCCATTATAAGGTGTTCCACGTAAAATCAACACTTATTTGGGCTTGGGCCTGTGTTTTTCTGTCCTCATGTCCAGGAACTCCGTGGTAATATCGCTGGAGATCAAGTGTCATTGAAGGGCTTTGTGCAAAGCATGCTAAGTGGAAGTGCATGTATGGCACCCTCTCTGGCAGTCGTAGAGATGGAGAAGTATTTCAGGTCAGTACTGCACAGCTCTGGCAATGTAGGAATCTGCTGTCAGGAGAAGGTTCATAAAATAGGAGGAGAGCTGTAGTGACTTTCAGATGCTTTGAGGGGGTAAATGTTAAATAGACACATTTTTGCCCATTGGTAATCATAGTTAGAAAGCCCATGAAAAGCTCTTTCAAGTGAAATATTAGGCTCATCTGTAGCTGAAAGCCTCTGGAGATATTGATGACTGAGTCTGTTCAGTATTAATACTACATTGTAGCCATTTTAGAACATTGTGATGTAATCGAGGAACAAGTTGTACTTGACTCAGTGTAGCTAGGCTGAGCTTGTTCATCAGTGACATCACAGTGTTCTAAATATGGCTACAATATAGTATTAATGTTGAACAGACTCGGCCGTCTAGACCTCTGGAGTGCTTTCAGCTACAGGTGAGCCCAGTACCTCATTTGAAAGAGCTTTTCATGGGTTTGCAAACTATGATTGCCACTGAGCATGAATGTGTCTCTCTAAGATATAGAACCCCTCTCTAGTTACCATCCTGGCTTGTGGACCCATGCTGTGTAACAACCATCATTGCTAGTGGAACAACATCTCTGTAATAACCTTCGTGCCTGGTGACCCACATCTCTATAATGATCTTTCGTGGCTTGTGGACCCACTTTTCTGTGATAACCTTTGTGACTTGAAGACCCATGTATCTGTAGTGACCTTCATTGTTTGGTGACCCACGTCTCTAGTGATCTCCATGGCTTATGGACGCACTTCTTTGTAGTGACAATCGTGGCTCGGCGACTCATGTCTCTGTAGTGACCTACGTGGCTTGGTGACCCCATCTTTAATGACCTTTGTGACTTGGTGACCCATATCTCTTTAGTGACCTTCATGGCTTGATGACCCACTTCTCTAATAACCTTTGTGGCTCGGTGATCTATATCTGTACACAACACGATTTATTTTTGTACAGTATCATTCTTACGAACTATGTCTTGAAACACTTCCCTGTGAAAACAGAAAAAAAGCTACAGACTAGAATTACACAGAACTATAAAATGCAAATAGTATATAATTGCTAGTCATCACTTTCAGTACACACATAACCATGTTATAATTATCTGTTACAGCCGGCTTTGTGTAATTGAGAGCCGTCATTCAAACATGCTGCTCTCAAAGCGCGTGGCACAAATTCGGCAGCAGACAGGCATGACCTACACTGTCTTTCCCTCATTACACACACTCCTTCATAACTGGTCAGCCCTCGAGTGACAAATGACAGTTGTGTTCAGGTAGTGGGATGAGCAGTTATATAAAACGTAAGACATGGGTGTGTGTAATCCAGAACTGTATACACTGTATCGGTGTATGATGCTTTTATAAACCAGTCAGGGTTTATTAGCATCCCACACCGTGGGTGTGTATAAAATTCTGGTTGCACACGCCCTCTCATGTTTTAGTCTCTATGGGGTCTATGCATGAAGGTGTGGCCGGATACGCGCAGCTATGTATCTGGAGACAGGCGCAGGGTGCGTGGTATGCACGACTGCGTGCAGCTGCTGGGCACTTGTCCGCGGTCTCCCCCTCCCCCCATGCACAGCTACAGTCTCTGAGTCCTTCATGAATCCAGAAGTAAAGTCTTCATCACACTGTTCACTCACAAGCCTGCCTGCCGATGCCTGTGTGTACAACCACATTAACTAAACATAAAAGCCAAACACATCCATCTAATAAATGTATGTTACTTACTTTGTTATTTTTAAGGGACCAGTTGCTCTGGTCACTCATCCACCCAACCACTCAGTCTCCCCTGCTGCATGCTGCCTCCCCTGCCAGATCACTCCCCCCAAAAAATCGCTCTTCAGCTTGAGTGGAGTGGCACAAAAGACACAAGAGTTCAATAATTTTTTTTTAATTATAAGTGTTACTGTGAAACTGACAAATAAATCGCCATCAAAAAATGGCAGTACTTCAGAGATTCAGGCGGTCAGCAAAGTAGATAGCATCCACTGATGGCATCACCAGGCAGAGGAATTATTTAGCCAAATTTAGAAGTGTTTACATACATTTTCCTGTGTTTTTTTTTATTTTGGTTTACCACATGCCGGGGGGGGGGGGAATTGAAGTCACCTCGCCTGCAGCCTTATGCTTTGCTATACGCCTGGGTTTGCAGTAAACCCAGCACAACCCACGCACCATCACATCTTATTGCTTATGTGATACGGCTACTGTAGTACAACTAGAAATGTATGTTCCATGCACAATCAGATTGAACCATATATCTTATCTCTCCTCTCTCCCACTCACTCCACTCTAGGCACACTCGCATGTTCTCCATTCCCTACCGCAAATATGCTTCTGGGCAATCTGGGTTTTCCCCCTGTCATCCCACCATCTAGAACAACCTCCCCAATTCATCCTATCACTCACACCAACTAAACTCCATTTTGTTCCCTCCTGCTCCTGCCTGGCCCTTGGCTAGTCTGCACTGACTCTTCACCCTCCTCTTTTGATGTTTATGCCACACTCTGCACCTTTGATTAGTTACTGTTGTGGCCTGTTAACCTGCTTTAGTTCTGATGCTTTTTAGGTAGTCTCCTGTACCCTGTACTGCCAGTGCCTCACTTGCTGTAGATATTGCCAGTACTAAGTTTTAACTTACATTTTCAGTTGCTTTGCTACTATGTATATTGTTATTGGTTGTAATACTGCTCTATTATTTTTGTTGGACATATTGACTGTAATATTTACCACTGTATACATTTCTTTCGGTTGTACATATTGCTCTATTATTTTCATTGTGCATACTGACTGTAACATTTACCACTGTATTATAGGGGTGCGAACATGCCCCTATATTTAGGGTTATACAGGCACTTCAATGCTAAATCCCCAAATTTCCACTTTAATAACTTTGCAACCGCTCAATGGATTTGCACTCAATTTTGTATGCAGTCTCATGGGGTAGATCTCTTGACTTGCCAAGTTTCGTTCTGGTCGGATGTGCGGATTCCGTGATACAGATAGTGGAAAAAGTTAATTTTTCAGAATTTTTTCCCATTGGTTAGAACGGGGTTTCTGTTAACTTGGCTGGCACCCAGGCAGTTTGGAATTTTGGTCTGACATTTACGGGGTAGAAAGGGGCTGATCCACTGATGTGCCTTTTGCTTGTTTGTTTAAAAAAACATTTTAGCCTATTCCAAAGTTGTTTAATTTTGAATACTTGGTTCTGAGAATGCTCAGTAAGCACCAAAAAATAGCTGTATGAAACAAAAAAGAATTATTTTTTGTATGACATCATCCTTTTTCATTTGAGGGAAATCCTTTTTTGAATGGTCGCCACCTTGTTTTCAGTTTTACCTGAGAAATTCAAATTTGGAAACCCCGAAAAATGATATTCTGGGGAGGAACCAACACATGTAGCTTGCTTGAAAGAACCCTCTTAGGTGCATTCTGCACTTTGCTGATTAAGAAATACCCTTAAAATTTTTTTTTTTTTTTTTAACATTTCCAGAAGCAAATGATTTGATACCTTTTTATTGGACCAACATAGATGTAACAAAAAGAACAAAGTGCTTTAGCTTTCGGACCAACAAGTCCTTTGTGAGAAGCGAATGACAGTTAATTATAAAACCCAATACTTTTAACACCCAGATCATGCAGAAAAAAAAAAAGGAAAAAATCCCCATTGGTTTAAAATACTAATTTAAAAAAAAAAAAAAACAAGATGATGTCAGAGAAGCTTAACAGTACCATGTCATCTTTAACTGAGAAGAGTCTAAGGGTCAGAGGTGCTTAGTGCAGAAGACATACAAAGAACTCTACTGCATATAAATTAAATTGACTTATAAGATGACAATTACTTGAGTAGATGGTTCTTAAATCAAATTATGAGTGTCACAATGTGTATAAGAATGCAGTTCTTGAAAAACAACCCCCAACCGGATTAAAGACATACTAAAATTGTCAGTTAAAAACAAGCACCTCAAGATAGGACTACAAGAAGCATCTATGTATATATAACATACAAAGAGCAACCAGTAAAGCTTTCTTAAAAAGATCAGTAGTTACACACTGTATGATATGTAAAACTTAGCTGGACTCATTACGCAACTATACTCTCCAGCTAGATATGGCATAATATCTAACTGGAGAGTATAGCTGGGTAATGAGTCCAGCTAAGTTTTACATATCATACAGTGTGTAACTACTGATCTTTTTAAGAAAGCTTTACTGGTTGTCTTTGTATTTTATATATACATAGAGGTTGTCTGATGAATTGCATATTGTATTCTTTGCAACATTGTATTAATATATATTTTTTGATATAGTGCCTAGCCCCCTTACTCCTGCTTGGCCCAGTCATCCACCATCACTGGGATTTACCCTGTTCACCCACGACTTCCCCCTTGTGTCGGGATCGGGGGGTGTGACTTGTCCTTGTGCTCCCCAAAGCAGGATCCATTTGGTGCCCAGTCAGTGGTCACAGGCTTGTGGGAGGGCTGTCCATCATCCTATTTTGGCAGGGATTTTTTCCTCCACTTTCCTTGCTCCTGGGACATCGACATGCAATGACACAGCTCATCTGTCAATGTTCCACGTCCCTCTTGGCCTCCCATCTGCCATGACACTCAGACTCTACTAAGTGTCGGGTGCGTTGCGGGACGTGCCACCCCCACCACCTCAGAGAGGAGAACAGTCATCTGGATGCTCAGTTCTCTCTCCCCCACCAACTCGCTTCTGCACACACGGGTTGCCGGTGTGGTAGGCAGTAGCTTTATCATCATGCCACTAGACTGGGTTGTTGTTAAATTCACCATCTCTTTTAAGAAGTGCTAAATGTATAATGACCCACGTGTATACTCTACCACCCTCTGTGCAGATCTCAGAAGGCCCAGTCCCAGAAGAAGTTACGTCAGGCAGTGCTGAATGAAGGAGAAGCGGGAAGGAAACGAAGAAAGAAAAAAGCCCAAGAGGAGCATCTTCCCGAACTGTCCCGAGTTGATGTAGAGGAGGTGAGCTACATGGAAAGCCGTTCCCAGGCACTAGAACTCCTGCTTAGCGACAGGTTGTAGAGGACCATCTTTCTTTGTATGAGCGAGTGAGTGTATATTGATAGAAGATCAGGGACTACCAAAGCCCCAAACCCACTGCAAGGCATCATGGAAAACAGTATGCAATTCGTTATGTAATGGCACGCTGACGAGACTGTTCTTAGTTGACATGTTGTGTTAACACTGAAAGCAACTCAGAGTACTATCTTGACATATACGATTTGGACAGTATGCTGTTTTTACCATTTTGGTCACAAGACATTCCTCTTGAATATTGGTAAAAATATTTGTTATACTTAAGTGGCTCCTAAAAGATTAGCTGAAGCAACTGCATAGAAAATTGCACCGGTCTGCCTGGCCCGTTGGAGCACTTTTCAACAACATGGGAGACCTGGGCTCAATTCTCGGTCCAGATTTCCTCACCCAAGTTGGTTGGGTCTGAGACATGTGCGCCGAACCTGAGAAGGTGCTGAGGGTCCCGCTGTCTGAGCATCACCTGCAGGAGAGAAATAGGACTGCTTTGGCACTGTAGGTGACCACACAGTGTTGGCAGCTCCTTGCCTTCAGGTTGGTGCCGTTGGTGCTCACTGGTTGCGTGCCAGGGAAGTGGGAGGGCTTTTTGATTTGATTTATAACTGATATTAGCTTGTTTTATTATAGATATATGTGTTTTAAATGTAGCTGACCTGCTGCTGATTCTATATGATGTGATAATATGTGTACTGTATGTTATTTTTATTTTTTAAAATTGTTCTTATTAAAAATTATGAAGACACACAAACAACTGTGTTGCAGAGTATAATCAAGGCCCCTGGAATTCTGCGGTTCTGCGGTTGCAGAATTTGCATCATGCCGCAGAATATATATATAGTGCCGCAGAATTCATTGTTTTTGGTGAATTTTCATATAAATATACTGTTTTTCCATAGTGTCAGGCTTTCTTTCCCACCTAGTTTATCCTGAAGCCCCTCCTCTATGCTCAGCATATGATGTCATCGATGACATCACATATTTAGGCAATGACAGGACTGCATTCTGCCAGAGAAATGAATAAATCATGCCGCAGAAGTCAAGGAGCCCTGCTGCAGAAATCAGAAAATTCTGCCGCAGAACACCAGGGGCCCTTAGTATAATGAAATATGGTGTATAAACACGTATATGTCAACAGTTGGTAATACAGGTAGCATATGCTAGCAGTGGCATCCCAAAAGCATATCTTAAAATAAGATCAAAATGCAGATGTAAGACATTTTCACACTTTTTTGTTAACAATATGATTTTGTCCCTAAGTACAGAAGTAAGTTATATCTTGTTACCCAAACATCCTTTTCCCTCCTATAGCAGGAGCAGCACCTCCCCCAGAGAAACAGGACATGCTTTAAGGGGAAAAGTCTGGATCTATTTGTGCCATATACCAAATCCATTTTTGCCATTTTGCTGTAAAAGATGGTGTTCGATCATGTATGGCAGCTGTCAGTTACATAGAAACATAGAAATTGACGGCAGATAAGGACCGCTTGGCCCACCTAGTCTGCCCATTTTCCTACCTAACAGATAACCTGCAGATCCTAGTTAACCAACAACTTACTTCCTCCTACCTCCCACTAGGCTGCCTTATGTCTGTCCCATACATTCTTGAATTTCCCCAATGTCCTTGACTCCACGACCTCCTCAGGGAGGCTGTGCCATGCATCCACAACCCTCTCTGTGAAAAAATACTTCCTCACATTACCTCAGAGCCGTCCCCCCTCTGTCTTCAAATTGTGCCCCATTGTTCTTGCATGTCTCTTTCTGAAAGATGCTACCCTCTTGGACTTTGTTGATTCCCCTGAGGTACTTGAAAGTTTCTATCATGTCCCCTCTCTCCCTTCTTTCCTCAAAGGTATACATATTAAGCTCCTTCAGTCTTTCTTCGTATGTCTTCTGGTGCAGACCCTGCACCATTTTGGTTGCCCTCCTCTGGACAGCCTCCACTCTGTCTATGTCTTTGCAGAGCTGGGAGTCTCCAGAACTGCACACAGTACTCCAGATGGGGTCTCACCAACTGTCTGTACAGAGGGATAACAACTTCCTGTTTTCTACTATTGATGCCTCTCTCTATGCATCCCAGTATCCCCCCAGCCTTCCTTACTGCCTTCTCACATTGCTTGCCCACCTTTAGGTCATCTGATATAATTACCCCCAGGTCCCTTTCCATTTTTACTGTTGTCAGTATCTCACCCCCCATTGTGTACTCTTCCCTTGGGTTTTTGTTTCCCAGGTGCATTACCTTGCACTTCTTTGCATCGAATCTAAGCTGCCATACATTTGACCATTCCTCCAACCTTGCCAAGTCCCTACTCATCCTTTCCACTCCATCTTGTCTATCAACCCTGTTGCAGATCTTTGTGTCGTCTGCAAAGAGACATACTTTTCTTTCCAGTCTTCTGCAGTGTCACTTATAAAGACATTAAAAAGGACCGGTCCCAGTACTGAACCCTGCAGTACCCTGCTAGTAACCCTCTTTTCTTCACTGTGGACTCCATTTACTACTACCCTTTGCGTCCTGTTGTCTAGCCAATTTTTTATCCAGGTTACCACCTTGGGACCCACTCCAAGGCTGGCTAACTTGTGTATTAATCTTTTGTGTGGGACTGTATCAAATGCCTTGCCAAAATCTAGGTAGGCCATGTCCACAGCCCCTCCCTGGTCTACTACTTTGGTCACCCAGTCAAAGAAATCTATTAGATTCGTCTGACACGACCTTCCCATCGTGAATCCATGCTACCTTGGGTCATGTGCCCCACTGGCCTCTAGGTACTCAACAATTCTTTCCTTCAGAAGTGATTCCATCATTTTCCCTACCACTGAGGTCAAACTAGCTGGTCTGTAGTTTCCTGCCTCTGTCCTGCTCCCACTTTTGTGAAGAGGAATCACATCTGCCCTCCTCCAGTCCTCAGGTGCCACCCATCCTCCTATGATTTGTTAAAGAGAGTAGTCAGCGGTGTCACTAGTTCTACCCTTAGTTCTTTTAGAATTCTTGGGTGAATCCCATCAGGCCCCATTGCTTTGTCCACCTTCAATTTTATTAGTTCTTTCAGAACCCTTTCTTCTGTAAATGGACTGGTATCGACCCCCGTCTTCAGAGTGTTTCTCTTGTTTGGTTTAGGTACCTCCCCCTCCTCTTCCTTTGTGAGTACTGAGCAGAAATATTCGTTCAGTATCCCTGCTTTTTAACTGTCACCCTCTACCCACATTCCCTCCCCTTTATTAAGCCTCAGTATCCCTCCTTTGGTCTTTCTTCGCTCTCCCTAATGTACCAATAAAAGGTCTTATCCCCCTTCTTAACAGAGTTGGCGATCCTTTCCTCGTTTTGGGCCTTTGCTATTCTGACTGCCTTCCCAGCCTCTTTCTGCTTTAACTGATAAAGTTATCTGTCCTGCTCCTTTTGTTTCCTTATATTTCCTGAATGCTATCCTTTTCTCCTTAACCTTCCCTGCCACCTCTTTTGAGAACCATAGCATTTTTTTCCTTCGTTGTGTTTTGTTGATTTGCTTTACACAAAGGCTTGTTGCCTCTGTGATGGCTGTTTTGATTACTCCCCATTGTTCCTCCACCCCACCTTCTTGCCTGTTTGCTAGTGCTTTTCTGAGGCACTCTCTCATCTTCCCAAAGTCAGCCCTCCTAAAGTCCAATACTCTTGCTTTTGTATGGCTTTTCAAATTGGTAAATATTCAGAACAATTGCTCTCCATTCAGTTACTGTAGGAATATGAGAGCTCATCCATTTATGGGTAATTGCTTTTTTGGCTTCAATTAAATATATTGGTAAAAGAGTTTTCCCCCATTTTATCATAATTGAAAGCAATACCATTTCTGCAGTTCATTCAGCATTTTCTCCTAGACAGTCCTGTATCTCATTTTGCATTACACACCAAAAAGGCATTAATAACGGACAAAGGCAAAACAATGGCCTCAGTCAGCTGACTTGTTCTTACAACCCCTCCAACAAATACCAAATTCAGCTGGCATATATTTACTTAGCAGTGCTGGTGATCTTAAGTATCGTGAATGAGACTTCCACGTGTATTCCCTCCAAATTGTAGAATGAGTTCTTTTTATAGCTGGAAGAGTATATTTTTGCCATTCTTTCTCACACGTCTAAGTGTCATTCAGCATTCCATTTATTTAGAATTGTCAGTGTTGTGTCTCCTAGTGAGTCATGTAAAATCTGATATAAGAAACCAAAGAGATGTCCTCCCAGACTACCCTGAATGGTTTCAAGTAGAAGCTGTAACAGATGTGGTTTTGGATGGAGAATGCTGGCCCTTTCTGGGTTCTGACTTTGGATATAAGCCTGAATTTGTAGGAACCAAAAATGGTCCCTTTGAGGGACAATGTATTCCCTTTGTAAGGCTTCGAACAAAGTAGTATCTGCCGTGGTAAGAAAGTGGATACCATATTGGTGCCACCTTTGAAATGTTAAATCCATTAGGGCTGGTTGGAAATACTCCTCAGATGAGATGAGTCAAAGATAATAAAATATGTTTCAAAATTTTGAGTGATAGTTCAACTGATTCCAAATTTTCAAAACTCCACCAGTAATTTTAGTAAAATTGCGGAGAGGAATGGAATTACTTGGAGCAGAAAGCAGAACTGGTGCCAAGTCATTTAATGTGTATTTATTCTTTCCAAGGGGCAAGATATGTAGGAGACAGCCATTGAATAACAATTTTAAGAAAGGCAGCTCTTGCATACCATTCAACATTAGGAAGATTAATTCCCCCCAAAGCTATTGGGAGATATAGAAGTGCACTCTAGGTCACTGTCCACACCATATGAAATTTGATGATATTTTATTCCATGAAGAGAAATAATATCGAGGGGACTATATTGGTATATTTTGGAATAAGTACAGTAAGCAGGGGAGAATATTCATTCTGATTGCATCAATTTTTTGGAAGAAGGATAAATATAATTTACTCTAGGCCGATAGGACCTGTTCAGTGGTTTGGGTAAGGGGTTCATAATTTAACAAATCTAAATTTAAAATATCTTGTGCTATATTTATCCCTAGGTATTTTATTTTGGTCTGTTTCCATCAAAGAGGGAAGAGATCTTTAAATAAAAAGAAGGTGAGAAATTGAGGGTCAGTATTTCAGTTTTAGCAACATTAAGTTTAAAACCCATGACAGCTTCATATTTATTAAGAATTTGCCATATTTGGGGAATTGATTGTTCAGGGGAAAGAACTGTGAACAAAATGTCATTGGCGAATAATGACACCTTATACTGTGTCTATCCCAGAGGGACTCCCTCTATACCCTCTTCCTTTCATAACGCTATAGCCAGAGGCTGTATGTATAAAGTAAAGAGGATAGGAGAGATTGGGCATCCCTGTTGAGTGCCTCGTTGAAGAGAGATGGGGGGGGGGAGCTTATGGTGCCATTAATTCTAGTATAAGCCCTCGGTATGTCATAGATATTTTGAAGCCAGGTTATGACATATTCTGGGAAGCCGAATGACGACAGGGTGTCCCATAAAAAAGCCCGTGACACCCTGTCAGAGGCTTTCTCGGCATCTAGGTTCAATAGGACCGCTAGGATTTTACGCGTTTGGGTATGTTCTAACAAAAATAATGTTCTTCGAATATTATCAGTGGTGTTCTTAACTGTAATAAAACCTGACTGGTCAGGATGAATAATGGTTGGTACCACTCTCTCTAGTCAAGCTGCCCAAATGGCGATGTATAACTTATAGTCCGTGTTTAAAATGGAGATGGGGTGATAAGAAGAGGTCCGTTAAATCCTTACCTGACTTTAGTATAGCTGCAGATTACTGCATATGACCAGGATATGGGGGGAGGGGGGGGAATTCACCATTTGCTACCTCACCGAATGTCTGCGAAAGTGTGGGGAGGAAGCAAGCCCTGAAATCTCTTATACAAATTGACTGTGAAGCCATCTGGACGTGGACATTTCTGCGATTTAGCTGATGAAATTTGATGTATGACTTCCTTAGCTGATGTATTATTTTTATTGTTTTAATATTGTACAGCACCCAGAGTCCCCAGAATGGGGCGTTTTATAAATAAAGCATCTATCTTATCTATCTAACCATAAAAATCCTCAGAGCAAAGCAGCATGATAGATGGTTGTAGGGGCCTTGCTCTCCACTACCAGCCATGGCGTTAGCAGAAGGGGTTGTTTCCCATGGCGTTGGCTGAAGTGGTGGGGGAGGATGCCTGGCTGAGGCCAGGCCCCGCCACAAAGGGTAAGCCATTAGGTCAGGGTGCGGAGGTAATTGCTGTAGGCGCAAAGTGACATGATAGGGTGTGACCTTCTGATGGGTCTACCATGCCGAGAGAGTAAAATGTAAAAAAGAAAGAAGTTGCCACTGGTCCACCAGCGAAATGATCAAAGATTTACTTGGGCCAGTAAAATTGCCCTTTAACTAGCCTTACTGACTGATATTGGAGGAGGTATCATTTCAGTAAGTACACCAGTTGGACCAGTTCAGAATATGTGGGGCAGTGACTTTCCTAGTCACTAGTGTCCCCAAAACTTCCTTTTAACTTCTACAAATATTTTAAGATCTTGCGTCAAGAGGGCTCTTGCAGTAGGTATTCACATATAGGACTTAGCTGCCAGGCGTCAGGACCCCATGGAAATATCTTCTAGCTAGCCGTCTGTGGCGGGGACCGACCCAATGTCAGCTGACCGACGCCAGCGTATGTCAGTATAAAGGGGTCCATCCCACGCCCGCCCTCCAGTTCTTTCACGCCGTTGTCTCCACTCAGTCACTTTGCGGAGGAATAGCACAGCTAGCGTTGCCATTTTTGGATAAGTATTGTCCTTTCTTCGAAATTTAATCTACTTGTTCTCTATATTGATCAACTACACGGCTGTGCACGTCATCCCCATCGCCCTCCGAATCGCATAAAAACAAGTGCGACTCATGTGGTACTCCGCTCCCGCACAAGGACGGCCATTTCTTGTGCCTCGTCTGTCTAGGCCCTGACCACCACGTGAAAGAGTGCAAGCACTGCTGAAAATTCAGTTCTACCACCCGCAAGAGGCAGCAGCAATCTCTGGAAGTCCATCTCCTCAAGAAAAAGATGGCCTCCTTGGAGAAAGAATTGGAGGAACTCCAGCAGGCGTCTGACTCTCCCGAGGGCCATCACAAGAAGAAGCAGGACAAAGAGAAACACAGGGACCAGGCCTCATCTGCCACAGCCCCACTGACTCCAGCTGGAGTCATGGGCCTTCAGGTATCTTCCCCTCCGGGGGACCATTCTCCGACGGCTGCCTTGGTGGTGTCCAGGCGCGCGTTGACCCCCAATTGGGCTTGTGCTTGGGCCCAACGGGGGCCTCCGCCCCGCTACAGCTCCCTCTGACTTACAGCCCAGCGGTGAGGGCGCATCTGATAAGTCGGGCTCCAGCTCTGCCGTTTCCTGCCCAGACAAGGCTGCTAAGTAGCCCGCTGGCTTGTCCGACGGCCGCACAGCCTGCGATCTCCCGTCGGGCCCGGACACCACACCCAACATCCAGGGATCACCGTAGCCATCATCTGATTAGCTGCCGTTGGAGGTTCCTCTATCTCAGATTCCTCCAGGGGAAACGGCTCCCTCATCCCCGACTGGGGATGAGGATCACGGGGAGTTGCCGCGGTCAGGAGTTCCAACCCCCCTGACGCCTCTACCTCTGACTCTGGACCCAGCAGCAGTTCCCATGCCGTCGCATTCCAGCTTGCCGCAGCCCAATGGACTTCCTGTTCCGCTATCGGGGCCGTCAGGGCCCATACCAGGGGTCCCTCCTGCGGGGCCTTCTGACCTGCCTGTCGGGTCGACAGCAGACCTGTCTGCCTTTCTGGCTGGGCTCTGTCGGTACTGTCGGGATACCAGACGCCGCATCCTCCCACGCCGCGGTACCCAACGCCACAATACCCAATACCGGGTTTCCCAGCTCCAGGCTACCCGCCGTCCGGTTTTGGCTACCTGTGTTATGGGTATCCAGGTTACTCTTTTCCACCTCCTCCTCCTCCTCCTCAGGTGGATTTGTAGTCGATCCTGGCCTCTTGGTGAGCTGAAGCCAAATCTCAGTTGACATCGGAATTGGAGAAACGTCAGCTGGCCCCGACACGTTGCCCCGGACGTCTGCCAATGGACACTCCTTTACCGGTCCCAGTCGATAGACCAGGACCATCTTCTGGTGCCCATCCCCGGCAATTCACCCTCCCGGTGGACGTTTCCAGACCAGTGAATTTACCTCTTCCTCCTGTGGTTTCTTACAGCTCACAGGAGTCTTCTGACTCGGACAGAGATTATGAGCCATCGGACTCTGGAGAAGAACCCCGTACTCCAGAATGCCCTGCTCTGAAGGATTCTCCTAAATCTCTCCCGGAGGACCCTTCCTTCTTAGAGTTACTCAAGAAGATCCAAGAGGCCTACGATTGGAAAATCATGGAGCAAGATATCCAGTGTCAGAGACTTGCTGAGCATCTAGACTTGGCGGAAGCTTCCCCTATGCTCATTGTTCCTTGGATTGAGCCTCATCAAGACTTAGTTACCACTGTCTGGTCTCAGCTCTCCTCCTTGACTACCTTAGCCCACAAGGCGGATAGGCTATATCAATCTCCGAAGGGAAAGACTTTTCTCAGCCTTCAGCCCAAGGCAGATACATTTTCATCATGCTAACCTGTACCATTTAACCATGAACGAATTACTTCTAGTGCTTGTCTCCTCCTTGGCCCTGGTCTGTCATCATGCTTTCATGTAACACCTTGATGTCTCTGTCCTCCCTTTGATACTGGTCTATCTTTCCGCTTTCTCCAGCCTTCATTTCACAACTCTATACTGTACTCATCCACAATCTACACACAATCATAGAAACATAGACATAGAAACATAGAATTTGACCGCAGATAAGGACCACTTGACCCACCTAGTCTGCTCATTTTCCTACCTAACAGATAAGCTGCAGATCCTGGTTAACCAACAGCTTACTTCCTCCTACCCCCACTAGGACTGCCTTATGCCTGTCCCATGCATTCTTGAAGTTCCCCACTGTTCTTGACTATAATCATACTATAAAAGTCCTAACTCCCCTTTCCCTCTCCTCGTAGGCCCCCCACCACCGCATCAGTTCTACCGACCTATCCTTGGGACTTCACTTCTCACAATGTTTATCCTTCTCTTACATATTACATACCCCTCCTGGTACCCCCATCTGCCATTAGTTGGTGGTTCTTCAAGCCATTTTCATGGCTAGTACTAGGGACTTCCCCTGGTAAATGAACTAACTGGTACTTCTATACAGAGAACATGGTTTATATACAGTTGCATGGTTCAATGGTGGACCTGCCCCCTTGTATTTGAATCTCCTCTGTTATGGCTTGCCTTGTCTTCCTTTTATCATTTGACTCTCCTATTACTGCACCATTGTGTTTGTGTTTATATACTTATTTACATGTATTTATATGTTTTTATGATGGATGTTACCCGACCCTGTTCTAACCAGGTCCATCTTGTAAAAGAGCTCTGCTCAATGATGTTCGCCTGGATAAATAAAGATTTTGATTGATTGACTGGTGGTCATTAGCCCAGCTCATGATTGGACCTCTAATCTCAAACATTTAAGCTCCACCCTTCCAGACAAAGATTCTAAAACTTTGGATCAGTATGGCAAAAAGATTTTTGCATCCTCTACTTTGGGCATCAGGGCACTGAATTATGTTGCCCAGGTGTCTTCCAAGTTGGGCTCTCTCCCGAACTCTACCGTAAAGCAAGAGCTCGGGGACCTTGTCCGCTCGGACAGATCTGCCTGTCGGCATGTGCTCCAAGCAACTTACGATATCGTGGACACAGCTGGCTGTAGTTCGGCCTTCACCATTGATCTGCGCAGACACGCCTGGCTCCACATTTCAGGCCTGGCCCCCAAAGTCCAGTCGGCCATACAGGATGCGCCCTTCCGAGGGTCGGTCCTCTTCGGAGGAGATGATAAAGATATTATCACCGACCTCCAGAGGCTAAGGGTCCAGCCTTACGGTCAGTGCATTCCATGTACAGGTCTCCCCAGGGCCAGGAGCGCTCCTTTTGATGCCAAAACCGTTGTCAGTCGAAGCAGACTTCTGCCCACCACCAAACTAAGCTTAGGGCCACGTCAGCAGCCAAAGCCCGAAGAGCTGCGGGAGCTGTGACTGCTGGCCTCCCTTCCGCTTCTTGACTTATTGCCTCTCTCACTCCTTCTGGATCCCGGTCCAGATGAGCCAGTAGGTGGCAGATTCTGTTGTCACCTACTGGAATGGGCGAGGATAATATCAGACTCATGGGTGCTCCAACTGGTTTCCCAAGGGCACTCAATTGAGTTCATTCAGAATCCCCACCACAGACCTCCTACTCATTCGCCTTTCCCCCCTTCTCATCTTCCCCTAATGAGAGAGGAGATAAGTGCTCTGCTGTCGAAAGACGCTATAGAACCCGTTACACTTCTGTTCCACGGGACGGGCTGCTATTCCCACTTTTTTCTTGTCCCCAAGAAAACGGGCGACCTGGAGCTCCCTCAATCAGTTTGTGGTATACAAGAGGTTCCGAATGCTCTCCCTTCAGGGCCTTCTTCCTCTACTGAGACTGGGTCTGTGGTTGTGTGCCCTGGACATGCAGGACGCCTATCTGAGTATCCCCATTCATCCCATCACAAGTTCCTCTGCTTCTGCTTCCAGGAGGAACATTTTCAGTTCAAGGCCCTCCCCCGGCTCCCCAGGTGTTCACCAAATGTCTTTTGGTAGTGGCAGCTTTTCTGCGCACCCAGGGGGTGCAAGTGTTCCCTTACCTGGATGAGTGGCTGATTGCAGCATCGTCCAGGGAGGATCTGCTGCTCTCCCTCCTTACTACGTGACAGCTTTTCCACAATTTGGAAATCACTGTCAGTCAGGCCAAATCCCATTTGGTCCCATGCCTACGCCTTCAGTTTATTGGGGGCAGCGTTGGATACTTGTCTGGGCAAAGCCTTTCTTCCCCTGGACAGGATAAAGACTTTGCAGCATCAAGTTCGCATTCTGTTGGATCAGAAACACGTACCAGCTCGACAGATCCTTCGCCTACTGGGCCTCATGATGGCTGCCATCCCCACAGTTCCTCTGGCCCGCCTGCACATGAGAGTCTCGCAGTGCACCCTCATAGTCCAGTGGGACCAATCCTCAGACGAATTGGATCACGAGATTCTTATCTCGGATCCCATGGCCAGGGATCTCAGATGGTGGTTAATTCCGGAGAACCTCTCCTGAGGAGTCCTTTCAGCCTGGTGGCTCCCTCCCAGACCCTGACCACGGATGCTTCAGGGGTCAGCTGGAGGCCCATCTCTGGTCCCACAGGACCCAAGGGAGCTGGTCCCACCAAGAGTCTCAGTTGCACATCAACGTGCTAGAGCTGAGGGCAGTCCTCTATGTTCTTCATGCCCTCCATCCCCTCATTCTTCCCAGTCATCTTCTGGTCCTGTCAGACAACATGTGTGTCGTCTGGTATCTCAACAAACAGGGGGACTTGTTCCTATCCCCTGTGCCGAGAGGCAATGAGGATCTGGTCCTGGGCCTCGCAGCACAACCTACACCTGACAGCGCTTGACGTGCCAGGGGTTCAAAACTACCTCGCAGATGCTCTCAGTCGAACTTCGGCGAGGGCTCACGAGTGGGAATTAAAGCAGGAGGTATTAGATGGCGTTTTCGCCCAGTGGAGCATACCACAGATAGACCTATTTGCTTCCCCCAGCAATGCCAAGCTTCCTGTCTTTTGCTCACTCACTCCTGGGCAAGATGTTTTTTGGCGGGACGCACTCTCTCTGTCCTGGAAGGGTAGGTTGTCTACATCTTCCCTTTGATCCCGAGGGTTCTGAACAAGTTCCGAGCAGAAGCAGCGCACATGATTCTCATCACTCCCATCTGGCTGAGGCAAGTCTGGTTCTCTCTGCTGTAACTGTGGTTGGAAGAGCCCCCTCTTCCGCTGACCCAGGATCAGGGGACCCTTGTACATTCATGGCTCAGATCCCTCCACCTTCATGCTTGGCTCCTTCAGACTTAGCCGCTGCTCATTTCGGCATCTCCCCTGAAGCAGCTAATATCCTGGTGGAGACCAGAAAGCCTTCTACCAGGTCTACATATTCCATGAAGTGGAAGCAATTCACTATTTGGGCAGCTTCCAAGAATTTGGAAACCTTTTCCTGCCCGGTGCCCAGGATCCTGGACTACCTAAGGCACCTCTTTGACTTGGGTCTCAGTTACTCTTTACTCAAAGTCCACTTGTCGGCCATTTCAGCCTACCATCTTCCTGTGGGAGACAGGTCAGTGGCTCAACAAGAAGTCTCTAAGACCTTCCTCAAAGGGGTTCTGTATTTTAAGCCCCCTGTACGCAATCCGGCCCCTCCCTGGGACCTTAATTTCGTGCTGGAGAAACTTATGCTGCCTCCCTTCGAGCCGGCAGCTGAGGCAGACATGCATTTTCTGTCCTGGAAAACACTCTTCCTCGTGGCTATTACCTCAGCTTGGAGGATTTCCGAGCTCCAGGCACTGATATGCAGAGTCCCTTATCTGATTTTCCATGGAGATAGGGTGGCTATGAGGACCAGTCCTAAGTTTCTTCCCAAGGTTGTAACTGAGTCTACAATCAATCAATCCATTGAGCTCCCAGTTTTCTTTCCAGGATATTCCAGTCAAGGGGAACATCTCCCCCACACCCTTGATGTCCATCGGATCTTGCGGTATTATACCAACAGAACTAAGAACTCCAGGAAGATGGACCAGTTGTTCGTCTCCTTTGCTCCTAAGAAGGAGGGCCTCGCTGTATCCAAACAATGCCTCTCCAAATGGCTAGCAAACTGTATTACGTATTGTTACAATAAATACGACAAACCCCTTTCGGGCCTAGTGAAAGGTCACTCTACCAGGGGCATGGTGGCCTCTGCCACATGCTTTAAAGGTATCTCAGCTGCAGAAATCTGTGCCGCGGTCACCTGGATGTCAATCCATACCTTTACCAAGCGTTACAGCTTGGACATTGCCTCTCGCCGCAGAGCAGGATTTGGCCTGGCAGTCTTACAAGGGCTCCTCTCCTGAGCCCGGGATCTGCCAAAGGTCTTTTTTGTGTGGACAGATTGTTTTCGTTCCTCCTCCCTGGTTTCTGTTGTTCCGAACTGCTTGGGACTCGGTCCTGTATGTGAATACCTACTGCAGGTGCCTTCTCGAAGTAAGATAGTACAGTTATGTAAGAACTTACCATAACAGTAGATCTTGAGAGAGGCTCTTGCAGTAGGTATTGCTTTCCCTCCCTCTTTTGCCCCCGAGTTTCCTTTTCTTTCTTCTTTTGGAGGCAAAGCTTGCTCCTGTCCGCCTCTGGCGAGAGAATTGGAGGGCGGCGTGGGACCAGCCCCTTTATACTGATGTACGCTGGCGTTGGTCAGCTGACGTCAGGGGTGGTCCCCACCAGAGACTGCTAGCTAGAAGATTTTTCTGTGGGGTCCTGGCGCCTGGTGGCTAAGTCCTATATGTGAATACCTACTGCAAGAGCCTGTCTCGAAGATCTACTGTTACGGTAAGTTCTTATGTAACTGTACTTTGGTAAGGCAGTGGCTACTGACTAGAAGAAGCAAACAAATGTCGATCCCTGCATTAACCTCGTCACTAGTCATAGCAGATGGTCAGAACTGGTCGGGAAGCCGATTCCAACAAAAGGAGAGCTTGGGGCTTAACAGAAAGAAATGGCAGTATTGTCAGATAAAAAAAAATGCAACACTTAGGTCTTGGGACTGACATTTGTGGATCTGGGGTAAGGCTTTGAGGTTGGCTGATTTTTGAATCTGTGTGAACCACTGTCATTTCAACTGGTTCTCTTGTTTTCCAGGCTCTGGTGGACTTGCAGCTGCAGACAGGAGTGCAGATTCAGTTCCTGGAGACCTGGAAGGAGTTTGCAGACTACATTGGAATGTTCACCAAGGCTGTAGCGGAAGCACCATTCAGGTAAATATTAAAGCCAGCTTGTATGTGAACCAAACAGCTCTCTGCTGCAGACACCTGTCCCCTGTCTCCCCTATCACCACCACCCCGGTTAAAACTCTGTGTGCCAGAGATGAACCCAGAGGCTTAGAAAAGGGATGATTTTATTTAGGTTTACTGTTGTACGGCTTGGAGTAGAAGAGTTTTTTTTTTTTTTTTTTTTTTGGGTTCGTTTTGTTTCTTTTTGACCATTCTGTTTCTGCTGCTTAAGTTTTCTGACAGTGCGTAAGTTCTCCTTTGGCATGTATTTCCTGTTCAGGACACCTGCCTAGTTCTTCTTCTGAGCTCCCCACCCTGGGTTCTCCATCCTGTCTTCACCAGCTTCCCCCTTAAAGTGGAGTGGACCATGACAGGAAATGGTTGGGAGAAAGAGCCTGGGAAGGGGGATAGTAGAGTGCCCTTCCCTGGAGAGAACGGTATGGGGGTGCAGAGGTGTCATCAGCATCAGTGTTCCTCCGCGACCCATTAACCCTCGAGACCTACTCTGCGTAACACGTGAGTGAGCTGCTGCTGAAGTGTTTACTCCCTCCGTTGGCTGCTGTCAGCTGCACTGCTGCCTGTGGTCACTCATGTGGTAGTGCTGCAGTACTGCTGGAGAAGGAGCGTCTCCTGGAACGCTCGTTTAATCCCCTGCTGGCCTGTAGCAACACCGCAACTCGCTGACATTACAAAATATACACACTACTGGGCTGGCCAGCAGTGGCACCCCAACTCGCCAACATTTCGAGACACACACACCCCACTACTGGGCTGGCCTGGAGTAGAGGCTCCTGACAGCAATGGAGGAAGGCTTGCACAAACCCCCAGCTGAAGTTCCCAGTCATGATATTCCAGAATTCTGAAG
The DNA here is from genome assembly GCA_016271365.2 of Neoceratodus forsteri. Taxonomy (NCBI): domain Eukaryota; kingdom Metazoa; phylum Chordata; order Ceratodontiformes; family Ceratodontidae; genus Neoceratodus; species Neoceratodus forsteri. Next base: position 143,721,961 of record JADMNL010000024.1, read on the forward strand.
CACTGAACTTAAAGTACTGCTTAAACAGTGGGCCTTTATGTTTATTTATGACCTGGGTCATAAAAATTCTGTTACTGCATTGGTCGAAACACATCACATGACCATTGATTATTTTCTGAACCGCACACCTCACCTGAACTACGTACTTTTTTTAACAAATAACAGCCCATTTTATAAGTGAAATAACACTGCAGAGTGTGTGGTCTTACAGGAATAAGGTACTTCTCAGGTGGTTGCCGTAACAACCACCCATAGTGTGCAATATTTCTTTATAACTGCACACCCTGTCATGTGTTATCCCTTACACATCCCCCATATCATCCCACAGTTTAATTTCAGCCTTTTTAGCGTCACAGTTTGTCGTTGTGTTTGCATACTGAAACATACATGGATCTTTAGTAGTGCAAGTGTCAGGTTGTGGAGCACAAAGACTAAAGAGTCTGTCCTCCAAATTTAAGATTGGGGCAGACGGACCTCTTACTTTGCCAGCAACGTCTGGCATTTGCAGAACTGGAGAACATAATCTCCCCAACTGGGCCATGAGTGCAGCACTCCCTCTACCTCTTGTTCTTGGAGAGCTGTGACTCAAACAGCAGACCTCTCCACAACATGTGGCCCAATGGTGAGTGCTGCTGTTTCCCAATTTCAGTCACGCCACGGTAGGATGTGAGCTTCAGTCTCTTCCTTCCCCTCCCTCTCCCTCTCTGTCACTGCGTAGCATGGCTGTCAGCTTGTAAGACCAGGCCACTTCTTCTGTGCCGTGATATCCACACAGCAGCTGTTGTCTTGTTACTATGGTTATTTTTTAATCTGCATTTCCCTCTTGCACCTTACACTCCCAGTGCATGTCTTCCTTAAAAAGTCCCCAGGCACACCATGACCACCCGCGCCTCTCCCACACACTCACTTGCCTTTATATTGCTCTTGATAGTCCCCCAGGTGGGGTCAAGATGCGAGGGATATATATACCAATAGTGTCCATCTCTGGTGCCGGAAGTGCATGACCCAAATACTGGAGTCTGTCGTCAGTGGCGGGGGCACTCCTGTGATCTGTATTGTACTTTACAAACACCAAATAAAATTTTGTTTTTATTTGTTTTTTATTCTTTGGAAATGAGTTTAGATTTATTTTTATTTTATTCTTCGGTAACTGGATATGGCCCAGTGGGCACAGGATGTATTTACATGGATAACTGAGGAGCACGGGCATGTTAAGTGACTTGCTCAGAGTCCCACAATATGCAAGTGCAGATTGAGGGAATCAAACCCAAGTCTGCTTAATGTACCAGGCTTGTTCACAGGTCATTGTTCTAACCTCTAGGCTATACTGCAATTTAAAATCTTAAACATAAAAGCTATATTTATTACCCTTCCCAGATGCCACACACCACCTTAGGTCAGTGGTCTTCAGCTTATAGAGCCCCCACCCCACCCCCGGCTCAACTCCCTGGGTAGGAACATCTCTGCTGAGTCAAAACTCGGTCCTTTCAAACACAACTCCAGCAGCATCTATAAGCAAACAGTATATGTGGCTACCGTCCTCAGCAGCCTTCTGCTTAGGTTATCTTTGTTCTTTTATCTTTCGGCACTTCATTTCAGTTCTACCCTCAAGCCTTTTCCCTCCATCCCACACCCTGCTTCTCCTCACCTTCCACCCCACCCATTCTCTTATCTCATGCATTCTCTTTTGCAAACACTCTTCCAGTCCCTCCCCCGTTTCTCTCTTTCCTTCTCTCCCACCCATACTCTCTCTCTCTACTGGGTTTTGACAAGGCCTGCTAGGCTGCCCCTCCTGGCTAAACACCATCTCTTCTCCCTCTATTATTAATTTGTCTCCTCCCTCCCTTTGCCAGCACTCCTCCTTTTCTCTGCACTGCCCCACCTCCTCCTTCACCTCCCTCCCTCATCTCTCTATCCCCGTTACCTCCTTTGCAACTCTTCTCCTTCCCCTCTTGTTGCTCCCTTACACCCTATTACTTTCTGTCCTAGGTTTTGACAAGGCTTCCCAGGCTGCCCACTCCCCTAGTCCCCTTCACTGTTATATTGAGCAACATTCAGTGCTATTTTGATTGCTTTCAATGTATTCGTTTTTTTTTTTAAGTATATTCTTATGTCCGCTATTTTCGTTTACCTTGTTTTGTTTTTGTACTACTGAAGTGGAACCTTGGTAAATGAGTTGTATTGCTCAAAGGTATTGTAATCTAAGTCTCAATAAATAAATATTTGAGCAGCAGTGCAGGATCAGTAAAGTTAAATAGTTGAAAATCAGAAGGTCCACTAAAAATCTCCCCAGTTCTGAACTAAAGGCAGATAAAGTCGTCCCCCGAAAAAGATGAGTCTTTAGCTTCATTTAAAAAATGGATAAAGATGGATCCAGCCAAACCTGATGGGAACCACATCAGTAGTGTTGGCACAGTAAAAGCAAAAGCTATGTTCCACTGTATAATGCCGAGAGGATGGCACCACAAAGAGAGAATTGCTCACCAAGCACAGGGAATGAGTTGGCTGATATTCAGCGTGGCCTTCAAATAGCAAGGGACTAGGCCACTTTGAGCTTTGAAAATCAGAAGCAAGACACCGAAGGTAATCCATTGCCTCCCTGGTAATCAGTGTTGCTTTGTTCAGAACAAGTGTAATTGGTTGTCTCAGACTAAGATTCTTTAGAATTCGAGAAGCCACAAATCTGCATTCACTGTAGCCAGGCGACAGAGTAGCCTACCAGAAAGGCCCACATACAAGGCATTACAATTGTTGATCCTTAGACTTAAACAAGCATTCATCAATGCCGAATGTTGCGCTGGCATTAGCCGTGGGAGTGACGTAGCTAGAGATGCATAGTGCTGTGATTTTTGTGAATGTGTCTCAAAAGGTGATTTTGCACAGCGAGCATGCCATTGAGCGCCACAGCTGCGGAAACACGTTTTGGGCAGGCTGTGAAAAATGGCAGCTGGACTGTTGATAAGGAGACGTGCACAAATGCCAGTGGTGAAAATGTGGCATGAAAATATTGCAGATTGACGGTTGCTGCTGGCGCATGGAAACCGCGCACGCACGCTTTGCAACACAGTCATTGTATGGAGGTCCGCACCAAATGTTCAACATAGGCATTTTAGGAACTCTGCTCATGAATAGTGTCACCGTCATTTCTTCAAACTGTCTGTAAAACTGATTTCACACAGCGGCCATGCAATTCTGTGCCGGACGTACAAAAACACATTTCAGGCAGCTGGAGTGTTCATAAGGAGGTATGGAAAAATGCCAATGATGAACAGCTGGAGTGAAAGTATTACAAATTCAGAAAGTCATGAATGTGCGTGCAAACTGTGCAACGCACGCTCATAAAACACTCATTTTATTGACTTTCGTTCCCAAATTTTCAGCATAGGCATTTTAGGGCATCTGCTAATGAACAGTGTCACTGTCATTTTCATCATGTGTGTCGAACACAGACTTTCCACAGTGACCACGCTATTCTGCGCCAGAACTACGAAAACAGATTTTGGTCAGGATGTGAAAAATGACAGCTGTACTGTTCATTAGGAGGTGCAGAACAATGGTACTGTAGAAAATCTGGAGTGAGGATATTAGAAGTTTATGAACGTTATCGAGCGCAGTGTGCAACCGCACAACACGCCGTAACACTTTGGCGGAGCATTGTCACCAAATTTTCAACACAGGCATTTTAGGACCTCTGCTCATGAACAGTGTCACTGTCATTTTAGTAATGTGTCGAACACTGATTTCGCTTTGTGAACACGCTGTGTCTTGAAAGTCTGGCTTACGACATCAGCAAGGATGTGAAAATGACAGCTGCACAATTCACAAGAAGGTGTGGTAAAATGGCAATGTTGAGAATCTGGTACATGAAAATATTGCGACGCGTTATTACTTAGGCCGCAGCGCAGTTGCTACGCACGCTCGTCGAAACAGGCATTTTATGGAGTATTGTCACCAAATTGTCAAAAGAGGCATTTTAGGACCTGTGGTCATGAACAGTGTCACTGTCATTTTTATAATGTGTCCTGAACACTGATTTCGCACAGCGACTGCACTATTCTGCGCCGGAAGTGCGAAAACACATTTCAGGCAGGATGTGAAAAATGACAGTTGTACGGTTCACAAGAAGGTGTGGTAAAATGCCAGTGCTGAGAATCTGGCATGAAAATAGTTTGAATATTTTACTACAAGCGCAAGGTTAAGTAGTTGCTACAAAGACGTCAGAAACAGTCATTTTTTTTTTTGATTTCTCCTTATCAAACTTGTAACCTAGGCTTTTTGAGAGCCCTCCTCATGAATAGTTGCACTGTCATTTTGCTAGCAGTCCTCAAAGGTGATTCTCTGCAGTGACTACGAAATCACCTTCGGGACCGAATAACGCCATGACAGTGCAAGAATTCATGAGAGGGGTCCCAAAACCCCATGTTGAAAATTTGGTGCCAAAATGCCGAGATATGCAGTAAAGTTAAAAACCCTATTCATTCCATTATACAGTTTACCGGCATTTCCTCAGTTCGCGGTCGGCTTTGAAGAGTGCAGACGTGTTCGCGTCCACAGAAGATCATCGCCGGACTCCGGAGGTAAGTATGAGGGAGGGGGTGAGGGAGGCAGGTGCGCAGTGGGTGGGTGCGGGTGGGGGAGGGGGCATCGAGACTACGAGGGACCATTTTCTTTTACAGGTAAAAAGCATAAAACCATCGCAGGACAGTTTTCCTTTGCAGGGCATTTGGCACGCTGGGTGGCTCCCAGCGGCCACCTAACTGTTTTTTGGGGGCTGTAGCCGACGGGATTGGGCACCTTTGTCGGCACACAACAAGGGGAGAGGAAAGTAATGCCGACGGGATTGGGCACCTTCGCTGGCACAGAAAGAAAGTGGGGAGGCCGAGGGGATTGGGCACCCCTCGGCATTCAACAATTGGGTGGGGAGTTATGCCGCCGGGAGTGGGCCCTCAGCCAGCACACAAAGATAGCGGGGGTGCTGTTAACTGGACAATCAAGTCGGCAGACATTAGGGCAGTCGCCTGCTCGCCAACCATGCATATAATGGAGCATCAAAGAAAAGGACCACTGCATCTGATGAGCTTTGCTCGGATTGCAGCGGACCTTTCTAGATGTGCTCGCCCATTATGTATGTATGGTGGCGCCAGCATGCAGGCTGATTGGGCAATGCGGATGCACTCTACTGGTGCATGCCCCTGCATTCGCCGAACAGCGACCATGCCTCCAAATTCTACACACAGTTGGAAGATGTTCACGTACAACGTAAAAGTACTGCACTTCTAAAACATTATGGAAAGTATATGCAAATGTATTATTTATTTTGACATATTTTACCAAGCAGGAAAGGAGAGCCCTGAGGCTCATTTCCAGTTGTGACGGTGGGGGTAGTTAGGGAAAGAATGCATATACATACAAGGCTACAGTTGTGAGACATATACATGCATATGATTTAACACTTGTAGTTATACAAGTACAAGGCTACAATTGTTTCATTTCATAATTTTTATTTTTTATACTTTTTAGCTGATGAGCAACACTGCCCATTTTCACAAGCGACAAGTATTGAAACATTCAATGTTAGTAAAAAAAAAAACAAATGCATACACAAATTATTAAATACAGTTGTACAAAACTCCAAGCACAGTAACAAACAGGTAAACATCAATTACAGGTGCATTCATTGGAAGAGTCGAGCCACTGCTTCAGTCTGATTTTAAAGGATCTGTTTTACTACAAGTAATTTAACCAGTGATTGCATTATAACAAGTGGCAGCCCTATATGATACAGATTTCTGGCCTATTGCCTTCTTAAAAAGTGGTATCCTATAGACATATCTACTTTGAAACCTGGTCCCCTGTGAGTTTGAATGTCTAGAAAACAATAACTGAACTGTAGGAGGTAAGAAACCCAATATTCCTTTAAAAAGAAAAAAAGTTGTGAGGCATATACATACATACATATGATTCAACCCTTAGTTGTACAATACAAGTACAAGGGTCACGGTTGTGGAGAGACACATATGTGCAATTCAGTGCAGTTCAAGGCACAGTTTAGTTTCAGAGATGAGTTCTGCTTCCTAGGGGCAGAACGGTTTCAAGAGATCACAGCTGCAAGGGAAGGTGTCAAACTGGGTGCATGTGGGTGGGCTAGGTTAGGGAGCAGCTGGGGTAAAGTATTTGATACTGCAGAGGTAGTATACTTTGGTATATTTTCAGAGCAGTGGGTTTTTCAGGCTGCCTGGTGAAGAGTCAGGAGGAATTGTGGCAGGACCTCACACCTGTGAAGTGAGCCTTAATTGGCCTGTTGCTCACTGGAAATGACAGGGTGAAAGTAATGCTGGGAGGTAGGTTGTTCCAAGTTTTTGGTAGTCAGTAACTGAATGAGGCTTGTCCAAGATTATATTTGTATCTTGGAATTTGGCATAGTTGACCATCTTCGAACCTGAGTGCGTAGGTCGGATTAGATGCCAGAGAGAGTAGATTTGCCAGGTAGCACGGAAGTTTGCTCGTCCAGAACTTTGCTCCCACGATGGCTGTGTGTATCTGTTGTCTTGCCTCCGGTAGCATCCACCCTCTGTCATTGTACATTGAGCAGTGGTGGGTGTGCAGGCCAGGGCGAATCTGCACAAGGGATTGAATAGGGTGAACAACTTGGTCATGGTGAAGGGGTTTGCTCCCGAGTAAACAATGCTGTCTCTGTAGCCCACCAAAGGAAGTATGGAGCGTTCCACCATTTGTTTCCTGATGTGGAGCTGCAGACAACTCTTCACCCTGTAAAGTGTGCCAAGTTTTGTGTAGCATTTGGTAACTGTGTTTTTGTGTGCGCGCTGAATAGTGCAGGTGCTGATCCAGGGGGAGGCCTGGGTACTTGTGGGTCAAAACTGAGTTCAGACGGTGTCCTTGGGTGGGAGAGATATTCAGTGTGGCAGAGGTTGGTTCTAGCCACTGTCTGGATCCAAACAGCATGGAGACTTTTTTTTTTCTGATTTATAACCATCCTGATGTCTTGGAACCAGTTCCCTTTTTAAGGGCTCTTCAGTGAAGGGAACAGTGGTTCAGGTGCATAAATGATTGTATTTATTTATTGAAAAGTTTAACCAGGTGGGCACACTGACCAAGTTGCTCGTCTCACGGTGCAACGCGGTATAGTCTGCGTACATATAACTGTTGCAGGAGACTGATGATGGGAGGTTGTTTATAAAGATAGTGAAGAGCAGGGGCCCTAGAACTGATCCTTGAGGGACTCTGAGGGTGACTAGCAGGGGAGATGACACAGTGCCACCAAGTCTTACTGACTGCGACCTGTCTGATACGTAGGAGCTGAACCAGGTGAGCAAGGTGGAGGAGATACTTGAGGCTGCTAACTTGTTCAGAAGGATGCTGTGTTCACAATGTTGAAGGCCTTGGCTAGGTCTATGAAGATGGCTCCTGTGCCCAGTCCCCTGTCCATGTTTTTGTGGTCAAAGTCTGTGACTCTGAGAGAGGAGGTGGCTGTGAAGTGGTTTAGCCAGAACACTGCTTGGTAAGGCATCAGAAAACCAGAGCTAGAGTTGAACTGGCAGATCACCATGAAAAACTTGAAAATGGTTCTTCTTTAAGCGGGAGTGTATGTTACCTAATGGCCTCTCACACAGTCCACAAAGGCTGAAAACAGAAGACACAGATAGAGGTTTCATTCTTCTCGGGACTCATTGGTGTGCCATATCAGTATCTTAACCAGAGGAAGCTAGCCTTATGATGGTCTTATGGGTTTGTTTGTTTGTTTGTTTATTTTTATTCTGTATAATCAGTGAGCAAAATGCCCATTTTCACTGATGCCCAGTCACAACATAAAACATACATAAATAATATACAAACATATAAATATAAACACACACATACATATAAAAATACATTATTTAAAACAACAACACTTTGAATTAACAACCAAAAATTTCTTTAAAACCCTCTTAAATTACAAAATTGTAACACATTGCATAATATTAGAGGGTAATTCATTATACAATTTCACCGCATAAAATTGAAGGGAATTCTGAGCAAACACACTTTTATAGTAGGGAATCCGAAATTTAAAGTTTAAATTAACCTGCGACCTGGTTCTTACACCATTAATCAATTTAGAAAACATATCACAGCGGTTTGGGTCATAGTGAGCCCAAAATAAGAAAATAGTGGAAAAGAGAAAGAGCCTCGGCACAAATGCATTGAGGCAAGGGTTACCGGGGAAGGGCATTTGCAATAAAGTCAGGTTTCAAAGAAATATAAAATCATACATACCCCAGTAATGCAAAGCATCATGGGAAGTACTGTATTTGCAAGCCCCCATAAAATAATTTAGACTGTTTCGGCTTTAAGCAAGAGTGTATTGGGTCAAGTGCCCTTTGACACAATCTGCAAAGGCTGAGAACAGAAAACACAAACAAGTGTTTTGGCCTTCTCAGTACTCATCAGTGGGCCCTGTCTGTATCTTAGTTCAGGGGATGGAGGAACTGGCCCTGTAATGATCTGACTGGTTTAGTTCATGGTGAGCCCAAAATTGTAAGGCAATGTAAACAACAGAGTCCCAGCACAAAAGCAGTGGGGTAAAGGTTACCCTGGAAGGATGTTGGTAATAAAGCCAGGTTTCAGAAAAATACGAAATCACATCTACCCCAGTAATGCAACACATCATGGGAAGTATATGCAAATCAGCATGAAAGAATTAGGACTGGTAGTTATATGGCATTTGTGCACCTTCTACTGGATGACCAAGGAGTGACATTTGTACAAGCTGGGAAGGCAGCTCCTCACCCACCCTCCTTGCCAAACAAAGGGGCAGTCATGGTCACCCTTATCATTGGGATCAGTGACAGAGAGAGTCCTGGGGAAATGGAAAGTGTGGGGGGATAAACACAATACAGTAAATTTGTATTGTATTTATTTATTTAGAATTTGATTACTAGGAAAGGCACACTGAGCCAAGGCACGTTTCCAGGTGCGACAAGAGTGAACTTATACTTACACTAAACCAGATAACAGCTTAAGCAATTAAGATGTAGGTTATTTATATACATTATACAATACACATAAACCAGGTAACAGTTTAGGCAGTTAAAATGCAGGGTATATACATAGAGTAGATATGTTAAATGGTTGAGTTTCTTACATAAGTTACATATAATAATGCATTAGAAGTTAAGAATTGGTTCGGGAAAAGAAGGGATAGAGAGTTGAGAAAAAGAGGGAGGCTCTATGAGGAAGGTAGTTTGGGGGGGCTGAAAACAGAGTGGGGAGGGGCGGGGAAAGGGACAGGTGTGGGGGCACGGGAGATGGAGTTGAGGTGGCGTTTGAAAGCCGGCAAGGAAAGGGTGTCATAGAGGGAAGCAGGTAGTTGATTCCAGAGGTGGGGGGAGGTGGTACGAGAAGGCGGAGAATCCAGCAGTTGATCGCCAGTGGGGGATGGTGAAGGAGCGTGGATTGCCAGGATCTAAGGGAGTAGAATGGATTAGCAGCAGGAGGGAGGAGAGATAAGGAGGGAGAAGGTTAATGTACCGCCTGTGGTGGGGGGAGAGACTCGGAGAGGAGAGAAGTGCACAGTGATGGGTACATGTCGGGCATTAGTGGTGAATCTGCAAAAGGAGTTGAGCATAGTGTTGAGCTTGGAGAGAGAGAGAGAAGGTGGGGGCTGAGGCATAGATAATGTCCCTATAGTCAAAGAGAGGGAGTATTGTCTTGTGTATTAAGTAGTGGCAGATATGTATTGGGGATAGCTTGTTTGTTTCAAAAGAGCACACCTAATTTGAGGTGCAGTTTTGAATAAAGGGAGTCAATATGGACCAAGTAGTTGAGATGCTGGTCCAACCAGAGGCCAAGGTATTTGTATGCGGTGACGGTATCCAGAGTGAGGTATCCAACGGGTGAATCGGGGTGGGGTGGGGGGAGAGTTTGACAATTTTGGGGGTAGCCAAAGATCATGGAGACTGTTTTTTCAGTGTTCACATTTAGGTTGTTGTCATGGAACCAAGTTAGCACGTGGTCAGAATCAGACTGAAGTGATAGCTGGAGGGGCCAGAAACATAGAGGATCGTGTCGTCTGTGTAGATCTGAATGTTGGAGCTAGAACAGACTGAGGGGAGATTGTTAATGAAAATTGAGAAGAGGAGGGGCCGAGGATGGAGCCCTGAGGGACACCAGATAGGATGTGGAGGGGGGACGCGGAGTTGCCTACTACGACAGATTGCTGATGATCACTGAGGTAGGATTTAAACCAGAGGACAGTGGAGGATGCGAGGCCCGCAGAGTACAGTTTTTTTGTAGGTGTGGGTTGGGACTGAATCAAAGGCTTTTGCGAGGTCGATAAAGATTGCTGATGTGAGGTGGACTTTGTCCATTGCGGTGAGGATTGAGTCTGTGATGCGGAGAAATTGATAATCTGAGCAGAAGTTGGATGAAGAGAGAAAATCAGAGAGTCTTGAGAGTACTATGGATTCCTGGAGCTTTGCCAGGGAGGGGAGCAGGGAAATAGGGTGGTAATTGCAGGGGATGAGGGGTCACCTCCTTTGTGCAACGGGATGACGTTTGCCAACTTCCATTGTTTTGGGACAGAGTTAGTGAGGAAGGAGAGGTTGAGTATGTGAGAGAGGAGGGAAGCTGTGGTTGGTGCGGAGAGGTGCAGGAGCTTGGAGAGAAGGCTGTCTGGATTTGACTTGTGCAGGTTTAGGGTGCCACGGGTGAGAAAAACTTCATGAGGGGTGGTGGGGTAGAAGGTAAACCCGTGGGGTGGAGAGTAGGGAGGTGCTGGACGGTCAGGTAGCGCTCACGATGTGAAGAGTTTAAGAATTTCGGCGACTGAGGTGGGGTCAGAAACAGAGGACCCATTTTGCTTGTGTGGGGGTAGGTACCTGGCAGGAGGGGTTGAGAAGGGATATGACTGTTCCAAAGAATGATGGGTCAGGGCAGGATAAAAGGTTTGATTTGAAATACTCGGATTTAGCTTGGCGTGTAGCTTTTGTGCAAGTGTTTCCGAGCTTGCAGTGGAGATGGAGATCAGTGGTGACCTTGGAGGATTTAAATTTTGATCAGTTTTTTTCGCGAGCTTTGCATAAGGATAGGATGTAGAGGGAAATCCAGGGATGGTGGTGACTTCTGACCCTAGTGGTGCGGAGAGGGGCGTAGAGGTTCCAGTTACTAGTCAGGATGGGAGAGAAATGCATGGGAGCTTGGTTTACATCAGAGGCTGAGAAGACAGGACCAGTTTGCTCAGTTTAGGTCTGCCAGGAGGAGGTGGGGAGCTAGATTATGGGTGGAGTGGAAGTTGAGATATTTGGGGGAGTATTTGGGAATGGGAACTTTCCTGGTGCAGTATGTGAAACAGTGATCACTGATAGTATCATTTAGTACTCCTGCAGTGGATATTTGATGGGGATGAGGGGAAATGATCAGTCGAGGAGGGAATGATTGGTGGAGAGTGGGTTGTAACGGGTTGGTTCGGTTAGCAGCTGAGAGAGAGTGAGTGATTCAACAGAGGTTCTGATGTTGGAGGGGGTTGGGGAGAACCAGTCAGTGCTGAAATCCCCCAATATAAGCTGTTCACCATCAGAGGAGAGGGAGACAATTGAGCAAAGGCACAAGAGGATTGATTCGGGGGCTAGTTTAGGAGCTGCTTAAAGGGAGCCTATGTAGATAGGGACAGTGGAAGGGAGGGTGAGACGAGCAAGGAGAATCTTGCAGGATTTGGGGACTGTTTTTTGAGAGTGATAAAGCAGGGGAGTGAGCTACGGACATGCATGGCAACACTGCCACCCCGTTCACCACGGTCCTGATGGTAGTGTGTGATGTTTGGGAGGGCCAGTTCAGTAACTATGGAAATCATCACCTCTGTACTCCTGTGCGGGCCAGTTAACTAAACGATAGAGTAACCCAACAGAAGAGGTAGGCAAACCCAGATCTGCAGTGCCGGAACAGGAAGAGATCAGCAGCTCTGGCCCATTTCTGTGGAGTTGGAAAACAAAGCTTCTAGACGTGAACCTGGTAAGGAGATACTGAGGGCAGGGATCAAAAATTCCACCAGTCCTGGATCCAGAAGTGCTTTTCATTTAAGCTACAAATTTAAGTCATACAAGCACAGCATTTTATCAAAACGATTAAGAATTTGGTGTTTACCTTACCATTTCCACGTAGTTCTGTCTTGATGTTGATTAGGGTGAGCCCAGTGTATGAATTTCTAAGCCCAGACAGTATTTTGAGGTTCCGGCCCTAACTTACTTACCAACAAGAGAAATCTTTGATCCTTTCAAGGATGATCTTAACCCTGGATTTTTGTGCTTGTTTCCCTCAGGAGAGAGCGTGAGAAGACAGGGTTCTTGTTTTACTTGGAGAATGACTGGTCTTCAGGGGTGAAGGTAGATCGGACTGGAAAGGGGCTTCTTCAGGTCTGGAAGAGGCAGATCCAGCAGTTTAACCGTGTCAGCCCTGAGATCGCCAATGCCATTGTGTCAGTGTACCCCTCACCACAGCTTCTGATAAAGGTAAGAAATGGCATGGGGGATGAGGAGTCTTCAAAGGTTATCTTTTCTTTTTGCTTCTTACCTTACCTTTCTGTCACTCCCTTGTTCCTTGTGAGTGTCCCAACTTCCTCCCCAGTAATGTGTCCCAAGCTTTCTCTTCTTAGGATTTCCATGTGGTCTGCACTGCTTCTTGACTCTGTGTCTGTCACTAATGGGGCCTCTCTCCCACATGGAGCAGCTTATGTGCAGGTAAGGCTGGTAGCGCAGTACCGGTCAGAGGGGAGGGGCCTGGGTAGTCCAAGCAGAAAGGCACTGTCAGGTGGGCAGGACTAGGAAGCTGTCATCTGATGGTGTAACATAGAGCCTTGATGTTGGTGAGTGTCAGCCATCTCCTACATCTCACCCACCCAAGCTACAGTGGATCTGCATGCTTCTTCCACTTTGAAATATAGAAAGGGGAGAAAAAGACTTCGAGTCTGCCCTGAACCCTACCTGGAGCTACGCTGAGATGGCCCCTCCCTCTGCTTCCCTACCTCCCTCCCTCCCTGGTCCTCCTCTCCCTCCCCGGTTAAAAATCCCCCATGTAGCTAACCCAACCATTTTAAGTCCAGTGAGTGTTTTTAGACTGACTACAGCACTGGTAGGCTTTTCCACTTCTCTGCCACCTCTGTGTGAAAAATTACATCCTAGCATCTTTTCTGCATCTCCCCCAGCTTTAAACTGTGCCTGCTGGTCAGTGAACTTTCAGTTAGTCGGGACAGCTCTGTGTGGTCCACCTCATACCCCTGCAGGTATTTATATCTCTATTGTGTCCTTTTTTTCCCCTACTGTCCTCCAGGGAGCACATATTGAAGTTCTCCAACCTGACCTCGTAAGTCTTACCCTGCTGGCCCTGTACTACAGTGTATCATGTCTAGCATGTCCCTGCCTTTTTTCTAGGGTGGACTCCAGAAGTGCCCTCCTCCCAGAAGGAAAGCAGGCAATCCCTTTCTGCCAACCTCTGCCTTTGGTGGTGCCACTGATTTGGGGTATGAGCCCTTGGTGTCAGCATGCCAGGTGGTCCCCTATTGCTCAGTGCCACATGGCTGGCTGTAGGGCTGATTTTCTAAGGTAGCAAAAAGCAAAAGCTGGCACCAGACACCACACTTTATAGAGAACAATGCATGGGCAACCATGCACAACAAGGCTGTGTTTCCATCAAGGGGTTCTAATATAGCACAGTAAAGGAGTGTTTGTTTATAGTGTGGTGTATGAGGCTGGTTTTTGTCTGCTTTTGACTGCAGAGTGGAGACAAGTTTGTTGCCCTTATTTTTTAAGGTAATGATAAATAAGACAGCAGTTGTATTTCCAACTTTGTTTGTGAGTGGTTACTTTAAAATACAATGACTGCATATCATTATAAATGTAAAAGGTTTTGTCATTGAGCATACCTCATCCAGTATAAGTAAACATCAGTGTGTTCAGCCAAACCTACAAACTTCGTGCTGTGGACCAGCTTTGCAAAACACGCACACTGGGTGCCACTCCTGGCATGTGTGATCGGCAGGGTTCATCTGCACCATGTAGTTTGTAGCATGTTCGGCATTTGGCATTCTTGGAGCCTTGGCCACTTAGCAGTTGTGTGTGGAAGATGGCTTGTTTGCTTGAGTTAAAACACCCATTTTTATCCTGCTTTGAAGATTGTATATTTTTACTTGCCTACTGGAACAAAGACTGTATGTCCTAAGCACACTGATGTTTTCTTACACTGGATGTGGTATGCTCAGTGACAACAACTTTTTCTTTCCTTTTTTTTTTAATTTTTTTATGTACTTTCTGTTTATCTCCTCCTGTCTACCATTGGTGCCCACTCCTTCGGGCCGCTCATCACCATCTCTGCCCCTACTCCGGATCTGCCCCTAGAGTGCCTCACCTCTTACTTCCTCCTGCACAGCAGGGTGTGTCCAGAATCGGTGGTCTTGGATGGCCCGGAGCAGTCGTCATCTAGGACTACCGAGGGGTTTCCGTTTTCTGTGGTTTCCCCTGTCCCAGCCCCGAGACGCCGGCGCAAGGACGCAAGCGTCCAGAGAAGAGACGTGCTGATGCGCGTCCCTCTCAAGCGCCTATAGACGTCCCCTCCCCCGACTCCATTAGATGGAGCCGCCAACCCCTCGAGAGCCCGGTTTACACCGGCGCTTTCTCAGGGCGTCTGGTGCGTACTGCACCCCAGGTATCCCACCCCAGAGGGAGGAGAGCATCCATTGGGACGCTCAATCCTCCCTCGCTCCCGAACCCGAGTCGCCGGTGTAGCGCGAAGTGTGGCTTCCAGCACCACCAGGCCGGCCAACTTTTTCTTTCTTAATAAATGTGAAATGCTGTTATAGCACAGAGAACTTCTCTCTTATTCCTGCTTTAAAGGGACACTGTCAGCCCTTTTTGCATCATGTTAATTCTAGTTGAAAACTCTTATGATTGCTTACCTTCTCTAAAATTCATCGATGTTGCTGGTTGTTTTATCTGCTTCCTTTCGTAGTACAACTAAAATGCATGCTAATGGTGTAATTATACCCAACCTGTGTTTTTTTTTTTTTCTTCAAATTCTTCATCTACTCTTATTGCATTACGTCCTGAACATTAGGAACACACCCAAAAAGTGCAGCCCCTTATGATGCAATAGTCTCCTCGCTTTCCACTGCAACATGAATGGCTGGACTGTGTTGGGGTGTTCCCAAGTTCAGGAAAGATGCAGTGGGAGTTGATTAAGGACTGTAGACAAACATGTTTTTGTGTGGCAACACCAGTATGGCGGACAGTCTGTTTTTCACTTTCAAAAAGAAAAAAAAATACGAATCACTGCCAACTACATGAGCAATCTCTACAGAATATGACCAATTATAACATGTTTTTTAAACAGGGATACTTTGAAGCGTAAGTGGGTTGACAGTGTCCCTTTAAGTAATAAGGGTGCTGAGCTGTCTACAGATATCTGCTGTGCAGTCATTGTGTTATATAGACATTTGCCTCTGGTATTGTGCACCCCCTTCAATATTGTATTGTGAGCTGCTGCCTGTGTCCTGTTGATTACTTTAAAACATTTTTTTTGGGGGACTCTGTTGCAGTCTGAACTTATTCACTGGCCTGCATCACCAAAAACATAGAACATGGGAACAAATAAAGGTCTTGTGGCCCATCCGGTCTACCTGAGACTATCTAATTTTGGGACTGTGCCCTTCTCAGTCCTCCATACCCCACTCCCAGTCTGCCTCCTTGCTCACTATTCCCATACCCCTGTCCCATCCTCTTTTGAACCCTCCCACTGTTTCATCCCCAGTGACCTCCTCCGCAAACTCACTGTAATGTGGCACCACTCTTTCTGTAGAAATGTGCTTTCAGACATCCATCTTGACCCCCATATCCCACCAGTGTCACGGTGTTACCCCTGGTATCCGTGGTATCGCTTGCTGCGAGCATCTCGCTGCTGTCCACTTTTTTAAGAACTTTATAATGGAGGGAGACAGCAGGTCTTCCTGTGAAACAGTTCTGGCTGATATTATCAGGCCTGGCTGTGAAACAGTCATACAAACAGAAACAAGTTTAATCAGCACCCCAAGGGGGGCGTGGCCAGCAGCCGATCTGTGAACAGCTCTTCCTTACAGCTCTGCAGAGGGACAGTATTAATTTAATAAAAAGGGTTTTCTTTTGGTGTCTAAACTCTTTGAAACTGGCACTGGGGGTTAGAACAGACCCTATGCTACTACCCTGTATAAAATTAATTGAGATTCGAAGTTCTGACTGGGGAACATGGGTCGAAATAACAGATCAGGGATTATCACAGAAGGGGCCCGTTCAAAAGAGCCTAAGGCAGGCGGCAACAAAGAAACCCAGCTTGACGAGGCGGATCGAGAAGGGCCTCAACCTTCCAACGCCACACTACTCAAAGCCATACAGAGCTTAGATTGAAAAATGGAAGGCTTTAGCACAGATATAAAACAAATCCATACCAAAGTTGGAAATTTGGAGGAGGACACAAAGGGAGCAGTTCAGAGCGTGGACAAAGCAATAGCTATTGCGGCTGGAGTTACTAAAGAAAATGGTCTCCGACGGTGCTTAGAGAATCTGGAAAACACATAGATGTCTCCTGGGATTACCTGAAGAGACAGAAGGGGATCAACAGATTGCTTTTCTACAGGATTTGCTCCTGACCATGCTGAAAATCGAGACCGATTTTCTCCATAATGAAAGCCTACTGAATCATGCCATGGGCAGCTACAGGAGTACCTATTCCTCGTACCATTATGATGGAACTCCGCACCTCCTCGGAACGGGACTAATCCTTCAACAGGCTAAGACTCTCAGACCACTTACTTGGCAGAATAACGGGGTGCATCTCTTCCCTGACCTTAGCTACATGACTCGCATGCGGTGAAAGAGCTTTGATGGGATCCAGGAAAAGCTCAAAGCTCTGGGCATACACCATGTTGTTCTTATGCCTGCGAGTTTGCGAATATTATACGGAGGTGAGGCTTACCAATTCTCTGAGGCAACCGAAGCAGCAAAACTTTTGGACAAAATAGAGAGACAGTTTGCAACCAGAGGTGATTCCTCAGAATCGGAAGAGGATAAGGCAACCTGAATAATTATTAAATGGTCACCATTTCTACAGTGAGAGAGGAAATGCAGAATGGGAGTTCTAAGTGGACTTTTGATAGGGGAAGGGACATTTACCTATTACTGAATTTACATCCTCCTGTTATTGGTTGTATTTTTCTCTTGGTAATTATCAGAATGTAGGAATTTATCTATGGAGGAGGGAGGGAGGAATTAAAAAGGGGTCCCATAATCCAGGGCTCAAACCTGTTCTGCTTCCTTTTAGTGCCAGTAAGCAATTAAGTAAAATAAACATAAGATACAGTTTGTTATGTTGAAATCATATATAAGAGCAGACTTATTTTAAAATGGTTCCCAAAGTTTAATGTATGTAATAATGTTGTAACAAGATCATTTTCGTTCCCTATAATGTACTTGCATGAGGTTGTTGTAGGGGAGAGTTTTAAGGTGAATTTTTGGGTTGCTGTTGCTGTATGGATGGGACGTTTTACCCTTAGAAAGGGTGCATGATGAAGAAAGGACATTTATTTTCATCCCGGCTCATGGCTGCAAGAGCCTAATGTTTGGACTTTACTTAATTTCAGAGACTATACTGTCAGTACTTATTGTACTAGACCATTAAGGGTATTACTGTCAATTGGAATTTCTTGTTAACCCCCAAGTGTTGTAACAAAGAACCGGGACATTACCATGTTGTTACTGTAAAAATATGGGTGTCAGTAGACCGACTGTACTATAATTATGTCTGCCTGATTACAATACAATGTAATTGCCTGATTATGTTAAAATAATAAAATATAAGTACAAAAAAAAAAAAGAATCAGCACCCTAAAACTGGCAGGGAAGCAAGCCACAGCTGGTAAATGCCTTGAAGGTTACAGATTGGTAAGGCTTTGTTTTTTGGATGAATCTTGCTTTTGTTCCAATGCAAACTTTTGATATCACGCCACAAATGGCTGAGGGTATTTTCATGATCAAAATAGCAGAAATCATAGAAACCATTGTAGAAGTCAAGAAATGTCATGGATCGTTTGTGTGTAAAACAGTTTACTTCTATTTTGACGTATTGTTATACAGACATATCAGCACAGATTTAAATGTCTTGAGAATTACATTGTTGGGCTGTTCAGTAGCAGGAGGCAGCACATTGTGCTTCCACCTCTGAGACCAGAGCTCACGTACAGGCCCCAGAATCCCTCTCTGGTGCTAACTGGTGACCAAACGTATTGTGATGGTGAGGCACAAAATCAGGGTCGGACTGGGTTACAGGGGCCCACCTGGAAAATCAGATCTTACTTTGAGAGGGCTCTTGCAGTAGGTAATTACATATAGGACTGACGCTGGCAGGCGGCAGGACCCCATGGAAAAATTTCTAGCTAGCAGTCTCTGGCGAGGGACCGCCCCCACGTCAGGTGACCAGCGTCAGGAGACGTCATTATAAAGGGGCGGTCCCTCACGCCCGCCTTCCAGTTCTTTCCCAACGTTAGCTTATGCCAGCGCCTGCGTGGAAAAGTTCCCTGCTCATCGGCCCTTTCACGGTTATTTTACAGAGTTTTTTTTCGCCTTTTCTTCTATATTCGTCAGTCATCTGTCGGTGTATGTCGTCCCCTACGCCCTCTGAGCACAAAAATAAGTGCGACTTGTGCAGTGCCCAACTCCCGCACAAGGGCGGCCATTCCTTGTTCCTTTTTTGTCTAGGCCCCGACCATCAAGTTGAGAAGTGCCAGCACTGCCTGAGTTTCAACGCAGCCACCCGGAGAAGGCGGCAGCAGCAGTTCCTGGAAGCCCACATTCTCAAATAGAAGATGAGCTCCATGAAAAAGGAACTCAAAAAAACTACAGCAGGCATCAACTTCCCCTGAAGGCCATTGCAAGAGGAAGGACAAAGAAAAGCACCGGGACAAGGGTTCCTCTCCCAACGCGACTCCCTCGGTGGTCGCCGTGTTGAAGGTAACATCCCCCCCTCGGGGGACCACTCCTCGACAGCTGCCTTGAGGGATTTAACAGCGTCGGCCCACCCGTCTGGCTCGCGCTCGAGCCCTTCGGGCGCCTCCGGGCTTTTAGGCCTCCATCTCGCCGTAAAGTCGTGGTTTCCCGGCCTACCGGCGTGGGTGGCTCGATAAGCGGACGTCCGGCTCCTCCAGCGTCCCGCTTAGAGATGGTCAGTAAGCCGCCCTACCCTTCGGGGCGGCGCGCAACCCCTCTTCCGCCAGACCAGACTGCCCCTCCTTCACGGCCTGCCTCTGGCGAAGGATCCGTTAAGTTGGACGCCGGCCCACCCAGCGTCCGCACAGTGGATGAACCGACGCCGGACCCTCCCACGTCTGTCGTTCCCGAGTCTCCTCAGCCCGACCCCATGGACTTTTCCCCTCCATCCCCGGGAGAGGCTGAGGTCCTGGTTCCACCTCCGTCGGATCAACCTCCTGCTGATCTGATGTCGGTTCCCCGGACGTCGGTTCCGACGTTGGCACCTCGGACGCCAGCCCCGACGCCGTTAGTGCCGACCCGGGGTGACATCTCGCCTCCAGATGCCGCCCCGATGCTGGACCCTTCACCCCCCGGGCCTTCTGCTCCGGCAGCTCCCCCGGCTCCCAGGTACTCGAGCCCGTCATATCTGACGCTATCGTACCCGGGAACGCAGTATCCGAGGCCGCTTCCCGTCGGCGGGTTATGGATACTCGCCTTATGGGTATAACCCATACCCTTATCCTCCTCCTCCACTGCCCCACCCCCCCCAGCCGCCAGTGGATTTGCAGGAGACTCTAGCCTCCTGGTGGGCTGAGGCCAAGACTCAGCCGACCAGAGAGATGGAGAGTCAACTTACGACGACGGTGCCGGTTCAGGTTCCCGTATGTCCACGGTGACGCACTCCCTCTCCTCCTCCGGACACCAGGGATTAACCCTCTGGGTCCAGAGAGGGGCAGGACACGCTTCCCCGGGGGTCCGTTCCTCCCCCTAGACAGGAAAGGGAGTCATCTTCTTCTTCAGTTTCTTCCTCCAAGAAGGACGACGAGCCTCGCTCTCCATCCAAGCCCAGGCCAAGGACTCCTCCAAAGTCTCCTCTGGAGGATACTTCTTTCACGCAGCTCCTATCTCAGATCCAGGCAGCACATAAGTGGCAGTCCTTGGAGCCAGACCCACAGCGGTTGAAACTCGCTGAGCATCTGGATCTGCCCATCACAGCTCCCACCTTGGTGCCACCCTGGATTGAGCCTCATGCCCACCTTGTTACCACTATTTGGAAACAACCGTCGGCATTAGCCCCTCTTCCTCGGAAGTCAGTAGGCTATACCAGGCTCCAGAGGGTGTCGACTTTTTAGATTCCCACCCTCGAGCTGACTCGGTCGTGATTAGCGCCGGTCAGCTAATCCAAAACACCTTAGCTTGTCGCCACCTGATAAAGAATCTCGCCTTCTGGACCAGTATGGAAAGAAGATTTTCTCTTCTTCCACGCTGGGGATCAGGGCCCTGAGGTATGTCGGTCACAGGGGGGGACTACCAGAAGGCAATTCTTTCTGAGGTGGAAACCAAGTTAGACTCCCTGTCGGATTCTCAAGTCAAGCAGGAACTGACTGACCTTGTCCACTCTGCACGTTCGGCCAGTCGACACATTCTTCATGCGACCTACGATGCAGTGGACACTGCTGGATGGAGCTCAGCTTTCGCCGTAGGCTTACGACATCATGCTTGGCTCCGCGTGTCAGGGTTGGTCCCGGAAGTGCAGTCCGCTATCCAGGAAGTGCTCTTCTGGGGTGGGAGGTATGCTTCCGGGCGATGTCAGGACATCATCACGATCTGCAGGGAGAAGGGGCGGCACTAAAGTCCGTTGACTCTATGTACCATCCCCATCCAACCTCAATGCCGTCCCTTCGCGGATGGAATCGGCCAAAGGCGAAACCTCCGGAAGCGGGCCCTGGCGCCCGGGCTTCCTCAGCTGCCAAGCCCCCTCCGCCCAAAAAAGCAGCAGGTGCTTCAGCTGCAGCGCTGCCCCACACCACCTGACT
Organism: Neoceratodus forsteri; assembly: GCA_016271365.2. Classification (NCBI taxonomy): domain Eukaryota; kingdom Metazoa; phylum Chordata; order Ceratodontiformes; family Ceratodontidae; genus Neoceratodus; species Neoceratodus forsteri. The sequence continues at coordinate 143,743,034 of JADMNL010000024.1, forward strand.
CCTTCCCTCTCCCACAGCCTTCAGGCTTCTCGGAGGAACCGGTAGGAGGGAGGTTCTCCCACCACCTTCTGGGCTGGGAGAGGATAACAACAGATTCATGGGTGCTCCAACTGGTCGCAGAAGGACACTCAATAGAGTTTCTTCAGAAACCACCTCGTCACCCTCCTCAAAGGTCGTCGTACTCTCCGGAACATCATCTTCTGGTCCAGGAAGAGATTTCTGCTCTGTTGCAGAAAGAGGTGATGGAACCTGTACCCCCTTCCCTTCAGGGAATGGGTTACTATTCCCATTTCTTCCTATTCCCGAAGAAGACAGGAGATGTAAGACCTATTCTAGATCTCAGTTCCCTGAACCTTTTCGTGGAATACAGGAGGTTCAGAATGCTCTCACTGCAGAGCCTTCTGACCCTCCTCTGCTCCGGCCAGTGGATGTGCGCTCTGGATATGTAGGATGCCTACCTGCATATTTCCATTCACCCGTCCTACCGCAGATATCTCCGTTTTGCTTTCCAGGGGGCCCACTACCAGTTCAGAGCACTTCCATTTGGCCTCTTCTCGGTTCCCCAAGTATTTACCAAATGACTGGCAGTGGTGGCGGTCTACCTGCGTACCCGGGGAGTGCAGGTTTTCCCGTACCTGGACGACTGACTCCTGGCGGCTTCGTCCAGGGAGGAACTCCTGCGCTGCCTTTCCCCTACCCAATAGGTCTTTGCCTGCCTGGATATTACCATCAGCCATTCCAAGTCTCATTTGATCCCATCCCAGAGACTCCAGTTTATCGGGGCAATACTGGGCACGGCCCTATGCAGGGCCTTCCTGCCGCCGGACAGGGCGGCCACTATTCAGACTCAGGTAAGCCTGTTGTCCGGCCACAGGCAAGTCACTGCAAGGTCGGTTCTTCGCCGTCTCGGGCTCATGGTGGCTGCTATCCCAACAGTTCCTCGCGCACGGCTCCACATGAGGGTTTTCCAGTGGACCCTTCGCTCCCAATGGGATCAATTGGTGGATGACTTGGATCAGCTAGTTCTGGTCTCCTCTCCCATGGTTCAAGACTTGCAGTGGTGGATGGTCAGAGAGAACCTGTTTAGAGGAGTTTCATTCTTCATCCCCCGACTCTGACTACAGATGCCTCGGGTGAAGGTTAGGAAGCCCATCTCGGTCCTCATCGGACCCAGGGCTCTTGGTCCAAGCTTGAACAAACCCTTCACATCAATGTGCTAGAGCTTTGGGCAGTCCTGTATGCCCTCCAAGCCCTCCACCCGTTTCTTCTTCCAGGCCACCTAGCCGTCCAGACAGACACTATGTGTGTGGTTTGGTACATCAACAAACAGGGAGGGACTCAATCCTACCCTCTTTGCAGGGAAGCAATGAGGGTGTGGGACTGGGCAGTACAGCATGACCTTCACCTGACTGCAATTCATGTTCCGGGAGTCGACAACACCTTGGCAGACAAGCTGAGTCGCTCGTCTGCCCGGGCCCACGAGTGGGAACTGGATCAAGGGGTCCTAGATGATATCTTCCTACACTGGGGAACACCACAGGTAGACCTGTTCGCTTCCCCTCAAAACGCAAAGCTTCCAGTTTTCTGCTCGCTCATTCAAAAGCGAGGCATTTTCTGGAGAGACGCTCTGTCTCTAGATTGGAAGGACAGATTCGTCTATGCTTTCCCCCAATTCCTTTGCTCCCAAGGGTCTTGCAGAAACTAGGGTCAGAAGGAGCATAAATGATTCTGATCGCTCCTTTTTGGTCCAGGCAAGTTTGGTTCTCTCTTCTGCAACAATTGTCAGAGGAACCGCCGCTTCCTCTTCCTCTGTCACAAGGTTTGCTGACCCAGGATCAGGGGACCCTGGTCCATCCAGGTCTCAAATCCCTTCAGCTTCGTGCATGGCTCCTGCAGACATAGCTCAGGCCCGCTTTGGAGTTTCTTCCCAGGTAGCGGAGATTCTGATGGAGGCTAGGAAACCCTCCACCAGGTCTACCTATGCCATGAAGTGGAAAAGATTCACAATTTGGGCTGCTTCAAAAGACGTTGAGTCTTTCTCCTGCCCTGTTGGTCGTCTGCTGGAGTACCTGCGCCATCTCTTTGATCTGGGTCTTAGTCATTCCTCCCTAAAAGTCCACATGGCAGCCATTTCGGCCTATCATGTTCTAGGCCCCGAGTTTTCCGCGATTCCGCAGGTGCGGCAAACCGTGGAAATATTCACGGAATTTGCCATCACCTGCGAATTCCATAACCGCCATGGAACAAGCGATGCCCCTCTCAATGTTGGTATGCGGCTGGGAGCCCACCCCAGCGTGGCAAAACTTCATTTGCCGACGGGGTGCCCAATCCTAACGGGTTTCACTGCCCACCCCCAAAAAAATAGCTTATGCCACGCCTGGGAGCCCACCCCAGCGTGGCAAAAGCCACTTTCTTTTTTTTTTTTTTAGTTGTTTAACCAGGTGAGACACACTAAGCTGAAAGCTTTTTACAGGTGCAACCTGGGAGCACAGGGAAGTTAAGTGACTTGCTCAGGGTCACACAGTATGCAAGTGGAAGCTGTGGGGTTCAAACTCAGGTCTGGTCTGCTGAATGTCACCAGATTTGCAGCTCAGAGCCTTAAACCACTGCCTTACTGCCTCCAATTTGCAAGACGGGGTGCCCAATCCCCGTTGGCCACTGACCCAAAGCTGCCTGGTGCCACACGGGAGCCCACCCCAGCGTGGCAAAGTCCCTCCTTGTGTGGAATCCCCCAAAAAACCTAAAACAAAAAACCTTCCATCGTTGATTCTTTTGCCCTCCCTAACCTGTACCCATCTCCCACACCCCCACCTCAACCCATACTTACCTCCGGAGCCCAGCGCGATGATCTTCTGTGGACCGGGAACACGTCTGCACTCTTCAAAGCTGACTGCGAACTGAAGAAGTGCCAGTAAGCTGTATAACGGCATAAATGGATTTTTTCCAACTTTAGTGCATATCTCGGCCATTTCTGGGAATTTTTTCTTCACCAAATTTTCAACATGGGGTTTTTGGGACCCCACCTCATGAACCGTGACACTGTTATTTCGCTAATCGGTCCCGAAAGGTGGTTCTACAGTCACTGCGCGGAACCACCTTTCCGGAATGATTAACTAAATGACAGTGTCACAGTGTAGGTGAGCTCAAAACCTATGTTGGTAGTGTCCCAAAACTACTGTTTCATGAACATCACGTTGTGCAGTTCCTCATGCGCTTCGTAACTTCTAGCATTTTTAATATTTTCATTCCAAATTTTCAGTATTGCCATTTTACCACACCTCCTTATGAACAGTACAACTGTCATTTTCCACATCTCACCCGAAATGTGTTTTCGCACATGTAGCGCACAATGGCGCGGTTGGTGTGCGAAATCAATGTTCAGATTAATAAAATCACAGTGATACTGTTCATGAGCAGAGGTCTTAAACTGGCTATGTTTAAAAATTTGGTGACAAAACATATAAAATAGCTGTATTATGGTACCCCAATGGCTAGATTTAGCTAAAAGGAAAAAACTAAGGGTAAAATGTGCAGCAGAATTGCCGCAGATATTGGTGCTAGATACATGAGAAGTTCTACTGGCAATGAGAACCCTGCTGCACAACTTTGTCTATGTCGTAGAAAATAGGGGCCCTGATCATGTTCCCTTTGCAGACAGAACGTTTGCTCAGCTGGAGGTCTCCAAGACTTTCCTCAGAGGGTTCTCCACCTGAGACCTCCTCTCAGAGTTCCCGGCCCTCCTTGGGATTTGAATTTTGTTCTTGAGAAACTAACTCTGCCTTCCTTTGAGCTGGCAGCTTCCGCAGACTTGAAGTTCCTTTCCTGGAAGACACTTTTTTTTTGTGGCCATTACCTCTGCTCAGAGGATTTCCGAGCTCCAGGCCCTGATGTGTCAAATCACATACTTGATTTTCACAAGGAACGCCAAGTACGCACCAATCCTAAGTTTCTCCCCAAGGTGGTAGCGGAGTGTACTGTGAACCAGTCCATAGAGTTACCTGCCTTTTTTACGCAGTACTCCAATCAAGGGGAGTATTTGTTACATACTATGGACGTTCACCGGATTCTGAGATACTACACTAACTGGACGAAGGATCTCAGAAAGACAGATCAACTTTTTGTCTCTTTTGCTCCGAAAAGGGAAGGCAGTGCTGTTTCTAAGCAATGCCTATCCAAATGGTTGACTCATTTCATCACTTTCTGTTATGACAAGTACAAGACGACCCTCTTGGGTCAAGTCAGAGGCCACTCCACCAGAGGATCCGCTGCCTCAGCGGCTTGTTTCAAGAATGTGTCGGTGGCAGACATCTGTGCTGCCGCCACCTGGACCTCCGTCCATACCTTTATGAAACATTACAGTTTGGATATTGCCTCTCGCCGTAGAGCGGGCTTCGGGCTGGCTGTTCTGCAAGGCCTCCTTTCTTAAGGCCTTCACAGCTAGAGGATCTACTCTGAGTAGCTTTCCTCTTCCGTGTGCTTCTCCTTGTTCCAGACTGCTTGGGACTCAGTCCTATATGTAATTACCTACTGCAAGAGCCCTCTCGAAGTAAGATAGTACAGTTACATAAGAACTTACCGTAACAGTAGATCTTCAAGAGAGGCTCCTGCAGTAGGTAATACCTTCCCACCCTCCATCCCCCTAAGCTTTTTTAGCTCCTTTTCCATTTCAGAAAATATCCACTTCTATCTCGTCCGGCCTTTGTTGGCCCTTGGCGGGAAAGAACTGGAAGGCGGGCGTGATGGACCGCCTCTTTATACCGACGTCTCCTGACGCCGGTCACCTGACGTGGGGGCGGTCCCTTGCCAGGAACTGCTAGCTAGATAATTTTTCCATGAGGTCCTGCCGCCTGCCGGCGTCAGTCCTATATGTAATTACCTACTGCAAGAGCCTCTCTTGACGATCTACTGTTACGGTAAGTTCTTACTTAACTGTACTTTTGGGGGAAGGGGCAGGGTGACCTAATCAAATCAATATTTGGCAAAGGCCAGAGATCGAGTAGGGTCTGCAGTAGCACAGTAGGTAGGGAACTTAGTGCAGACTAGGTGGGCCAAGAGGTCCTTATCTGCCAACGACGTCTGTGTTTCTGTATTCTATTTCAGTTTGATACAGTAGCTCTGTGCTTGCATCTTCCATCTGCTTGCAGTATACATAATACCCATTAGAAAATAGATGATAAATTCAAAGATTTTCTGAGTTTAGAAGGTGGCTGGGTGCCCAACAGAGGGGGGCCCAACTGGAAATTTCCAGGTATTCTGGTGGGCCTGTCAGACTGCACAAAATGATGCCTTGATCATTTGCAAAAACCAAAAAACTAAGGTGATTTCATGAAAAAAGAAGCTTAAAGTCAAGGTGTTGTCCTGAAAAATACCAAAGTCATGGGAGTTTTCATAAAAAAAAGGGGAAATCATGGAACCTGTGGCTTGCATGACAAAGTTACAGCTATACATATTATTCATGTGAAAACTAACAATACTTGTGCAGATTTGAGAAAAGTAGGCAGTTTAGGAGTGGGATTTTTATAATTAAGCAGTTAATACACAGCAGGGTGTCATGCCTTGGGTGGGTTGTGAGGCACAAGACCGTGTCTTTCGTACCCCAGAAGAGACGATATAGAGACACATGTAGGCAAATTAAGGCCCATCGGGCCCATCTAGTCTGTCCAAGGTTAGCTAGTCATGGGACTATGTCTCCGGCAGATATCTCGTGACATACCGAACCCTGGAGGGTATTACTACTGTTACCTAAGGTTGTTTTTTTGTTTGCTTACATAAAAAAAGTGTCAAACTATCTTTTAATGATTTTGTTACAGTGCAGATGTATGCTTAAAAAAAATTATCTTACTTTATGAAACAGTCTTGGCACTGTAATAATAGGTTCCATAGGCGAGGAGAGCAAGGAGCAGTATAGTTGTGGTAGAAGGAGGGATAACTCTTAAGTTTGACTGGTAATTAGCCAGCTTGTTTTTGTTATATGGTGAGAGTCGAGAGCCTGAGAGTGCAGCAGCAAGTACGGTGTGTTGGAAACCTGGGACTGCTTACCACTGTAAATAGTATCTACTCCAGTTGTAGCTTGTTATTGGTTTTAAACTTTGTATGTATTATATGGCACTTGGGCACTTTGTCTGGTTTGTAGGGAGTCACTGTTTGTTAAAACAGTTACTACACTATCATGTATGCTCCCTATAAAGGGCTGGCTGTCCCTTTGAGAAAGTGTACATAAGGCACACAATACATGTCAGGTGGGAGCCAAGCCGCTGTCGCTTTGCAGCGTTTGCCCTTATAAAATGGGCTTCAGAATCCTAGCAACTTCATTGGTCTAAACACATCACCTGACCATTCATTAATTTCTGGTATACCAATGGTTCGTAACTAGCCTGCTCTAATCTACCTAGCAACAACTAAACTAAATGAAAATCTTTCCACTTTTTACACACAAAAACCTACAACAGGGCATAGGTTTCTTCAGAATAAATGCACTTCCTGGGTTAATAGAAACATAGACTTTGACTGCAGATAAGGACCGCTTGGCCCACCTAGTCTGCCCATTTCCCTACCTACAGGATAAGCCGCAGATCCTAGTTAACCAACAGCCTATTTCTTCCTACCCCCCACAAGAATTGCCTTGTGTCTGTCCCAGTATTCTTGAATTCTCCCACAGTTTTTGACTCTATGACCTCCTCAGGAAGGCTGTTCCATGCATCCACTACCCTCTCTGTGAAAAAATACTTCCTCACATTGCTCCTGAACCGCCCCCCCATCTTTAAATTGTGTCCCCTTGGATTCAATTCAAAGGCACTTAGCCTTTGTTACCAAACTCATATACTCTACCTAGCAACAACCTAACTAAAGAAAAATAAAAGAGTCTTGTCCTTTACAAATGTAATAACCCTCTCCAGGGCATGGATTTCTTGAGGATTAATGCACTACCCGGGTGCATTGAAAGGTCACTCTGCTGTTGGCCTTGTGCCACCCAAGGCGTGCATTAATTCTGTAGAAATGCATGCCCCAATGTGGGTTATTGCCTACGTGGCTCATTTGCACTGTTTGTATAATTTATGGATTTGTACTGAAATAAAAATATCTGCACTGACTGCAATCTTCAGTGCTGAACTTATGTTTCTAGGGATGTGGAGATGTTGTTCAATCCACACTTATTGGCAGGTTCCTTGCCGCTTTAAATCTTGCCGGAAGGTCTTCAAGCTGGCTCCTCCCACCCACCCGGGTGGTAAAACTCTCGGCTCCACCCCATGATGCCAGATCTTCCTTACCACTTGGAAGCTCAGGTTCCCTCCTTAGCGCTCTGCGTTTTAGGCCTGGATCCACACTCTTCGGTTAATCCGAAACTTATTCTCAAATTTACAAGACTTCGGTCTTCTTTTTCCCTTGCGGCTGCGATGGACAAATCGACTCCGGATATCGTTGGTGCCCCTGCGGATCGAAGATGTCGGACCAAACTACACTCCACGCGTCGTTTACTGCCTAGGACTCAGCCACGATCACATGAGCTTGCAATTTGTGCAAAATCCTTTAGACTTCGGTCTTGGAGGATCGCACTGCTCGACTTCTTTTGTGGCGCCCTGAAAAACGATATCCTCCGGTCAAGTCGAAGGAGGCCCGTTGGGTGGTGTCCGGTGGCGGGCTCCACGGATCAGTTGGAGCAGGTGATCGCCCTCGAGGAGGAGGAGGCCCAGGCCGAATCATCTTCTTCCTTGGTCGCGGCATTTATCCTGCTCTCCTTGGGCTCTTCATATACAGCTTCTTTTAACGAGCTTTTCCAGTCCCTCTCCACCAAGGGAGAAGGACCATCAGGACATATCAGTCGGTCCAAAAAGAAGGACTCCAAAGGTAAGTCCCACCGTCGACATTCGTGGGAGCGGGAGAGATCCCCTTCACCGGATGGTCGACTTTCGACTTCGGTCGAGGTTGCGGCTGAGGCCGCTGGCCTCATGGTGTCCCCGTCAGGTCAGCCGGCCAAGACACCCGGCGACGCAGTCGAGAATTTTTTCGACCCGTCGGACGGTTTGTCGACTGGTGATGCTGACAACCCTACTTCACCAGTTCCCTCGGTGGAAACTGAGGACTTGCCTGTGCCTCCTGTGCCGGAGTCCACGGTTAAGGTCCATGAACCGAGGGAGGAGCGGGTTTCCCCCGTCCCCTCTCTGACCCACCCTCGGAATCCCCGAAGGTCTCTGTCTCGGACCTCTTCCAGGTCCAGCCGGTCCTGCCGACGTCTGCGGTCTCTGTCTCGGCACCATGGAAAGCGGTGGCGCCGCTCATCCTCATCGTCCTCTTCGGAGGATAGGCTTCAGCGCAAGTTGCGTCACGCTATGAGGATTTAATGTGGCAGCAGCTCTTATTGTCCGGGAATAAGCCGACACTGTCGCCTTCTCGGCCATTAAGTAGCTGTCACCTGAGTGGCCAAAACAACCCCTCATAGTCAAGGAGCCGAAACTGGCACCAGTTGTTCGGCTGAAACCGGCTGCTCCACCCATTGTGGTAGAATCTCTGCCTCCACAACCGAAGACTGGGGCCCCGACCAGGGATTCTCGGTCGGGTCAGGGTTTGCCCCATAGGTTGTCGGTCACCCTCACTCCCCATCGACCTCGGCACGTGGTGGGTGGCTCAGGCACTCAGCAGCTGTTCGCAGACTCTTCGGAGTCTGACGACGACGACTCCTTGTTCTCCAGGCCACTTGACCTGGAGTCTACAGGGGGTCAGTCAGTGGACGAGAGCCCATCCTCGTTTTTAGGAATGCTTCGACTCATCTCAGAGTCCACTGGGATGAAGCGTGAATCTGTTTCAAAACGGGCCAAGTATCCCCTCACGGAGATACTGGACCGAGGGAATTCCCTTACGGAGGCCTTTCCTGTGGCCGAAGTCCAGCATCTTCGGCCAGGATGGCTCGAAAAGTATGTGGTTCCTACAGGTTCACTCTCTGGTTTCTCGGAGCACCCCTCTGCAGAGGGGTTAGTGACCGACAGCATTTTCCGGCGTTCCAGGAATGCTCAGGATGTGGACAAACCGCCCGATAAGGAGTCCAAGAAATTGGACTACTCAGGGCAGAAAGTTTATGCTGTGTCCTCCCTAGGCCTTCGGCAGGCTAGCTCGGCTGTTCTGATGGCACACTTTTCACACGCCCTTTTGGGCTGCCTAGATGAGGTGATTCCTCATCTCCCGGCTGACCTTCAAACGATGGTCAAGCAGGTGCGGGATCAGGGAAAGGCGGTAACTAAACAGCAGCTCCAAACTTCGTTGGACTTCGCTGATTCTTGTGCCTGGTCAATAGCGGCCACAGTGGCCATGCACCACAGAACTTGGCTGCGGATCTCTACCTTTATGGCTGATACCCAACACAAGCTGGCAGACATCCCCTTCCTGGGTATCGACTTGTTCGGACCCAGGGTGGAGGGTCATCTCCAACGGATAGAGAAGTCCAATGCCACCTTGGACTCGGTCACGTCTGCCCAGAAGGACAAAGGTCGCCAGCAGCAGCATAAGCCCTTTCGTCCTTCAGCCCCTGCGGCACATCCGGCTCAGCAACACCAGCATCAGGGCCAGCAGGCTCGTACTTGGCACCCCAAAGCCAAGCCAGCTGCTTCCTCCAGCAGGAAGCCGGGAAGAAAAGGCCCAGGCGGCTCCTCGGCCAGCCCTTCCTCCAAGCCTGCCCAGTGATGGGTTGAGGGTGTCGCCCCAACCTCGTCACTCCTCCCTGAGTCTCCCGTGGGGCAGGTGCTCCTGCTACTTCCTTTCCGCCTGGTCCAATATCACACGGACCGCTGGGTGTTGGAAGTGGTAGGCAGGGGTCTGCCTCTGGAAGTCGAGCAGTCCCCCTCCTGTCGAGCTGTCGCCCCATGGAGGGGCTACAGGTTCCGCAACCTATCGGCTCATCGAGCCAACATTGCCCTGCTCCTCCAGAAGGAGGTGATCAGGAAGGTGGCGGACCCCCCTCCAGACCCAGGCTTTGTGTCCAGGTACTTCCTGGTCCCAAAACGGACGGGGGCCTGGCGCCCCATTCTCGACTTAAATGACCTGAACAAGTTCCTAAAGTCTCGCACCTTCAGGATGGTCACTCTGGCTCAGATCATTCCATCCTTGGAACAAGGCGTGTGGTTCTGTTCTCTGGATCTCCAGGATGCGTTCTTTCACATCCCAATCCGTCCATCTCACTAGCGATTCCTCCGCTTCAGGTAGAGGGATCCCTTTACGAGTTCCAGGCCATGCCCTTCGGCCTCTCTCCAGCTCCCAGGGTCTTCACCAACTGCATGGCAGTGGTGACAGCATTCCTGCAGCGCCGAGGGGTCTGGGTATACCCTTACCTGCACGACTGGTTGATTGCAGCCCCCTCCAGGTTGGAGGTGGAGCGGTCCAGAGATCTGGCCCTCCAGGTGTGCTCTCAGATTGGCCTCCTCATCAACGAGGCCAAATCGGAACTCGTGCCATCGCAGGTGATTCAGTTCATCGGGGCAGAGCTCGACTCTCTTCGAGCCAGAGCACGGCTCCCTGCGGACAGGGCCGAGGTCCTTTCCTCCTTTGCCCAGTCATTTCAGGTTGGGCAATTGCGCCCTATCCGGGACTTCCTGCGCCTCCTGGCGGCCTGCACCAGCGTGGTCCGTTGGGCCTGCTGGCATATGCGTCTCCTACACTGGAGGCTGCCCCACCAATGGTCACAGCGCTCCGGTCCTCTGGACTAGCCAGTGACAGTGACCCAGGAGATGTGGAACGGCCTCAAGTGGTGGCTCGTTCCAGCTCATCTGCAGGAGGGTATACCATTTGTCCGCCCCGAGCCAGCGGTCACTCTGATGACCAACGCCTCTCTGGGTTGGGGTGCCCATCTGGGGGAGCTCAGAGCCAATATCCCCTGGTCCCCTCAGGAGTCTCGATGCCACATCAACCTGCTGGAGGTTCGAGCAGTCCGACTAGCCCTCACCGCCTTCGCTCCGTTTGTATGGGGTCAAGTGGTCCAGGTCCAGACAGACAACACCACGACCATGTATTACCTCAACCGACAGGGTGGGATGCACTCCTTGCCTCTGTGCAAGGAGGCTCTCCGCACTTAGTCTCATGTGATCAGCCTGGAGGCGGATCTCCTAGCCATCCATGTGGCAGGAGCCTCCAACAGTCTGTCCAATGCCCTCAGCTGGATAGGCGCTGCATCTCACGAGTGGTCTCTCCTGCCGGATGTAGTACAAGATCTGTTCTCCCACTGAAGCTACCCTCAGGTGGACCTGTTCACCTCCAGGGAGAATGCGAAGCTGAAGCTGTTTCATGCCCGCCCCACTCAGCAGGGCTCGCTGCAGGGGGGATGCCTTCTCGAAGCCATGGACCCCAGGCCTCTTCTGTGCCTTCTCTCCATTCCCCTTGATCCACAAGGTGCTTTTCAAGATGAAGAGGGACCAGGCACAGGTGATTCTGGTAGCCCCAAACTGGCCCCGCCATTTCTGGTATCCAGATCTCCTCAGCCTCAGCTCCAGGCTCCCAAGGAGGCTCCCAGCCTGCCCGGACCTGATCTCAGTCGACAAGGGGAAGGTTCTCCACCCGGACCTTCAATCCCTGCACTTGACGGCCTGGTTCCTGAGCAGCTACAGTTCCAGGCCTTGGGTCTTTCCGACGAGGTCCTCAATGTTGTTGAGGCGTCCCGTAAGGAGTCGACCAGAAAATGCTATGCCTTCAAATGGAAGAGATTCTCCATTTGGTGTCAGTGCAAGGGGTTGGACCCTTCCTCCTGTTCATTGGCTAGCATTCTGGACTAGCTGTGGTTCATTTCTCAGCTAGGGCTTCGGTTGACGACCCTAAAGGTGCATCTGGCAGCCATCTCTGCTTACCGGGCACGGGCCGGAAAGCAGTCGGTGGCGCAGAAGAAGGTGGTCAGGTGCTTTTTCAAAGGCCTTGATCACATATACCCTCCAGTGCGAGAACCTCCACCTCCATGGAATCTACTGCTGGTATTGGCTAAGCTCATGGGCAAGCCATTCGAACCGATACACAGGTGTGACATCTCTTACCTGTCATGGAAGCTCGCTTTCCTGGTGGCTATCACGTCAACCAGAAGGATGGGAAAGCTCCAGGTGCTTTCCATCGAGTCTCCTTATCTGGTCTTCCACAGGGACAAGGTTGTCCTGCGCCCCCACCCGCGAAATTCCTTCCGAAGGTGGTGTCGGAGTTTCACCTTAACCAGGTGTTGACTCTGCCGGTGTTCTACCCCAATCACACCTTGGAGGCCGAATATAGGCTCCATACTTTGGACCCTAGAAGAGTGCTCTCTTATTATAAGGAGCGGACGGCTGAAGTTTGGGGAGAGGTTCGCCAGCTGTTTTGTCACCTACGCTAAAGCCGTACCTGGCAGACCTTCAGCAAAGCGGATGATAGGCAGGTGGGTCACCTCCTGCATAGATCTCTGCTATAGGTTGGCGGGCATGGAACTTCCCAAAGGGATAAGAGCTTATTCTACCCGCCATACCGCTGCTTCGGTGGCTGCTTCCAGGGACATCCCTATCCAGGAAATCTGCAGGGCTGCTACCTGGAAGTCAGCACACACCTTCATCAGCCACTACCACATCGACCTTGAGTCACGCCGGGATGCAGGTTTTGGGACCTCGGTTCTCCAGTCCTTATTCCCTAAGTAGGGGGTGCGCGCCTTGCCTCCCTCCTCCCGGAGAACTGCTAGGAGTCTTCCAATAAGTGTGGATTGACCAACATATCCATGTCTCTAGAAATACAGGTTACTCACCTGTAACAGGAGATCTTACTTCGAGAGGGCTCTTGCAGTATGTAATTACATATAGGACTGACGCCGGCCGGCGGCAGGACCCGAAAAATTTCTAGCTAGCAGTCCCTGGCGGGACTGCCCCAGAAATCAGGTGACCGGCGTCAGGCGCGCGGTATAAAGGTGGTCCCATCGCCCGCCTTCCAGTTCTTTCCGCCCGTCAGCTCGTTGCAGCACCTCGCGGTGAAGTTCCTAACGCTCAGTCCTGTTGCTTCGTCGGTTTTTCCGAAAAGTATCAGTATTTTGTATTTTCTTCGTCAGGTGAACGTCGGTATATGTCGTCCCCTTCAAAAAAATAAGTGCGACTCGTGCGGCGCCCAACTGCCTCACAAAGACGGTCACTCCCTCTGCCTTTTCTGTTTAGGCCCCGACCACGCGGTCGACAGGTGTCTGCACTGCCTTCATTTCAATGCAGCCACCTGCAGACGACGCCGGCAGTCTCTCGAAGCCCATCTCTTCAAGAAGAAGATGTCCGCGATGGAGAAGGAGTTGAAGAAGCTTCGGCAGGCATCAACCTCCCCTGAAGGACACAAGAGCGGGACAAAGAAAGGCACCGGAGAAGCCCTCCTCCTCCGCGACTCCGGCGGAGCCGCGGCCAAGTAACGTCCCTCGGAGATCCATGCGGCAGCCTCAAGGCTTTGGAGGGCGTCGGCCCGCCCGTCGGGTTCGGCGTTGAGCCCACTGGGTGCCTCCGGAGCAAGGAGGCTTCAGCCCCCAGTACCACCACAGGCTTGTGGCCTACTGGTGCAGGCGCCTCCCATAAGCCGGACGTCGGCTCCTCCGGCGTCCACTGGGAGAAGGCAGCTAAGGCGCCCGACCCGCCGAGGCGGTGCATAACAGCGTCCCCATCGGACCGAGCCTCTTCACATCTCGGCCCGTCTCCGGCGAGGACCCCAGTCGGGGCGCGCTCCTCCACGTCCGCCCGGGACCGGCCCTTAGTCGCCGCGTCGGCTCCTCCGGTATGCGCGGGCCTCGGAGCCTACGGCAGACCCTGCTCCGTCTGTCGTTCCAGGTTCCCCGCAGCCCTCGCTGCCGTCCGGGGAGCCCGAGTCCCCCCTGTCTGACCCCGGGGATTTTTCCCCTCCGTCCCCGGGCGAGGCTCGAGATCCTGGGCCACTGTCTGATCCTCTTACTACAGAACCGGATCTGACGTCGGCTTCCCAGACGCCGGCCCCGGCCCCCCCGACACCGGCCCTGCTGACGCCGGTTCCGATGCCGGCCCCTCCGATGCCGGCGGGGGATATTCCTCTTCCATCAGGCCCTCCACCCCACGGGCCTATCACGGTCGATCCGCCCGTGGAGTTCCCGACTGGGCTGTCTGCTCTGGCAGCTCCTCCAGTGCCTAGGTATCCGCTGTCTTATCTGACACCGGTTTTCCCAGGTCCACAGTATCCTGCGCCGCAGTACCTGGCGCCAACTCCTCCGACGCCGCAGTACCCGGCGCCGCCATGCCCAGCTCGGTATTCCGCGGCGAGGTTCACGGATACTCTCCTTGGATTTCATCCGTACAACTATCCCCCTTCTCCTCCTCCACCGCCCCCTAGGCCGGCGGTGGATCTCCAGGAGACTCTGGCCTCCTGGTGGGCTGAGGCTAAGGCTCAGCTCACCAACGAAGTTGAGAGCCGTCTTACGGCAGCGGTGCCACCCCCGGCTCCCGTATGCCCCAGACGGCACACTCCATCTCCGCCTCCGGATTCCCGGGCTCTGCCCTCGGGATTCAGAGAGGGGCAGGACACACGTCTGGGGATCCCCCTAAGGAACCTGTTCTTCCCCCTAGACAAGCCAGGGAGTCTTACTCTGCTTCGAATTCCTCTTCTTCTTCTCTCTCGGACTCCTCGGATGCCTCCGATGGCTGTTCCGAGAAAGACAATGAGCCGTGCTCTCCGTCCAAGCCCCGGCCAAGGACTCCTCCGAAGTCTCCTCCGGAGGATCCTTCCTTCACGGAGTTGCTCAGGAAGTCCATCAGTAGCGTTCCTTAGAGCCAGATCCTCAGCAGGTTAAACTCGCCGAACATCTGGACTTGCCCCTTATGGCTCCTACTCTAGTGCCACCCTGGATCGAGCCTCACGCCCACCTTGTTTCCACTATTTGGAAACAACCATCGGCTTTAGCCCCACTTCCTCGGAAGTCTGACAGGCTGTACCAGGCTCCGGAGGGTGTAGACTTTTTAGACTCTCACCCCGTGCAGACTCGGTTGTGATTAGCGCCGCTTACGGCCGGTCAGCACACCCGAAACATTTGAGTTCGTCTCCCCCGGATAAGGAATCTTGCCTTCTGGATCAGTATGGAAGGAAGATCTATGCTTCTTCCACACTGGGGATTAGGGCCCTAAATTATGTAGCACATATGGGGGATTACCAGAAGGCTGTCCTTACCCAGGCGGAATCCAAGATTGACTCCTTGCCTGACTCCCAAGTCAAGCAGGAGTTAGCCGACCTGGTCCGTTCTGCTCGTTCGGCCAGTCGTCATATTCTGAGGACGACCTACGATGCAGTGGACACCGCAGGACGGAGCTCTGCGTTCGCTGTAAGTCTTCGGCGTCATGCATGGCTCCGTGTGTCAGGTCCGGTCCCAGAGGTGCAGTCAGCAATTCAAGAAGCACCTTTCAGAGGTTCTGTGCTTTTCGGTGGTGATGTCAAGGACATCATCACTGACTTGCAGGAGAAGGGGACGGCCCTTAAATCTGTTGATTCAATGTACCGTCCCCATCCCCCACAGCGCCGTCCCTTTCGCAGACGCAGCTGGCCTCAAGTGAAACCTCAGGGAAGGCGGGCCACTAAACGTCGGGCCCCCACAGCTGCCAGGCCCCCGCCGCCCAAAAAAGCAGCGGGTGCCCCAGCTGCGGCGCTGCCTCACACCACCTGACTCCTTCCCTCTCCCACCGCCTCCGGACACCCGGAGGAACCGGTAGGAGGGAGATTCTCCCTCCACCTTCCGGGCTGGGAGAGGATAACATCGGATTCATGGGTGCTTCAGATCATAGTAGAGGGGCACTCCATAGAGTTTCTGCAAAACCTCCACGTCACACCCCCGAACTCCTCTTACTCAAGGGACCATCTTCCTTTGGTCAAGGAAGAAATCTCTGCTCTCCTTGCGAAGCAGGCTATAGAGCCCGTCCCCTCACCTTCACGGGACGGGTTAAATTCCATTTCTTCCTTGTACCAAAGAAGACGGGAGATCTCAGACCCATTCTCGATCTCAGCTCCCTGAACCTATATGTGGAATACAAGAGGTTCAGGATGCTCTCCCTTCAGACCCTCTTGTCCCTGCTTCGGCCGGGCCAGTGGCTTTGTGCACTGGATATGCAGGATGTACCTGCACATCCCCATTCGCCTCTCACGGAAAGTACCTCAGGTTTGCGTTCCAGGGGGACCACTACCAATTCCGGGCACTCCCTTTTGGTCTTTCCTCAGCTCCCCGAGTCTTTACCAAATGCCTGGCGGTGGTAGCGGCCCACCTGCGTACTTTGGGAGTTCAGGTTTTTCCCTACCTGGACGACTGGCTCCTGGCTGCCCCGTCCAGGGAGGAACTCCTGCATTTCCTCTCCCTCACCCAGCAGGTTTTCACTGGCCTGGGTATCACCATCAACCATTCTAAGTTTCACCTGGATCCTTCTCAGAGGCTCCAGTTCATCGGGGCAATCCTCGATACGACAGTGTGCAGGGCCTTCCTGCCTCCGGACAGGGGGGCATCCCTCCAGTCCCAGATTTCCCTTCTGTCGGAATACAGGAGGGTCCCGGCGAGGTCGGTGCTCCGTCTCCTGGGGCTTATGGCGGCGGCCATCCCCACGGTTCTGCGCGCATGCCTCCACATGAGAATCTCTCAGTGGACTCTCCGCTCTCAGTGGGATCAACTGGTAGATGACCTAGATCATCTGGTACTGATCTCCTCGCCGATGATAAGAGACTTGCAATGGTGGATGGTTCGAGAGAACCTATTCCGGGGGGGTCCCCTTTTTTCATCCTCCCCCCGATCAGACTCTGACCACGGACACTTCAGGCGAAGGTTGAGGAGCCCATCTGGGTCCTCACCGAACCCAGAGCTCATGGTCAAAATTGGAGTTAGTTCTCCACATCAACGTGCTCGAGCTTCGAGCAGTGCTGTATGCTGTCCAGGCCCTTCACCAATAACATCCTTTCCGGTCACCTAGCTGTCCAGACAACATGTGCGTGGTATGGTACATCAACAAGCAGGGAGGGACTCGGTCCTACCCGCTGTGCAGGGAAGTGATGAGGGTTTGGGAATGGGCAACGCTTCACAACCTTCACCTCACGGCGATCCATGTTCGGGAGTCGACAATGTCCCTGGCAGACAAGCTGTGTCGTTAGTCGGCTCTGCCACACAGTGGGAACTGGGCGAAAAAGTTCTAAAAGCATCTTCCAGATTTGGGGACTCCTCAGATAGACCTGTTACGCTTCCTCCCAAAGCATAAAGCTTCCAACCTTTTCTTTCGCTCCAGAGCGGCGCTTTCTGGCGGCGCTCTGTCTCTAAACCGGAAGGACAGATTCATCTATGCTTTTCCCCCCAATTCCTCTGATCCCTCGTGTGTTGCAGAAACTTGCTTTGGAAGGAGCGAGAATGATTCTGATCACTCCTTTCTGGCCCAGGCAAATCTGGTTCTCTCTTCTACAACAATACTTAGAGGTTCCTCCTCTTCCTCTTCCTTTATCTCGAGGATTGCTGACCCAGGATCAGGGGACCCTGGTCCATCCGGGACTCAAGTCCCTTCAACTTCATGCATGGCTCCTGCAGACCTAGCCCAATCTCACTTTGGCGTCTCTCCTAAGGTGGCCGAGATTCTGGTGGAGGCTAGAAAACCCTCCACTAGGTCCACCTACGCCATGAAATGGAAAAGGTTTCCCATCTGGGCTGCGTCCAGGAACGTGGAGCCCTTTTCCTGTCCTGTGACCGTTTTGCTTGATTACCTCTGTCATCTTTTCGACCTCTGTGTCTCAGTCACTCCTCTTTGAAAGTCCATATGGCGGCTATTTCAGCCTACCATGTCCCTTTCACTGGTAAGGCATTTGCCCAACTGGAGGTATCCAAAACCTTTCTCAGAGGGGTCCTTCATCTCAGGCCCCCTGTCCGGACTCCAGCTCCCCTTTGGGACTTAAACGTTGTCCTCGAGAAACTTACCCTTCCTCCCTTTGAGCCTGCGGCTTCCGCCGAACTTGAAGTTTTTATAAGTGGAAGGCGCTCTTCTTGGTGGCCATTACTTCTGCTCTCAGAATTTCCCAGCTCAGGCCCTGATGTGCAAAATCCCTTATCTGATTTTTCACAAAGAGCAGTGACTCTTATACGAATCCTAAGTTCCTCCGAAGGTGGTAGCGGAATCTACCTTAAATCAGTCTATTGAATTACCTGCCTTTTTCACGCAGTACTCCAACCAAGGAGAATACTTGCTCCATACCATGGATGTTCACAGGATTCTGAGATACTACACCGATAGAGCGAAGGATCTCAGAAAGACCTGATCAGTTGTTTGTCTCTTTTGCTCACAAAAGAGAAGGCAATGCTGTTTCTAAGCAATGCCTATCAAAATGGTTGGCCCATTGCATCACTTTCTGTTATGACAAGTACAACAAGACCCTTCGGGTCAAGTCAGAGAGTCATTCCACTCGTGAGTAGCAGCCTCTGCGGCTTGTTTCAAAAGCGTGTCTGCGGCGAGACATCTGTGCTGCCGCCACTTGGACTTTCCGTCCATACCTTTACTAAACATTACAGTTTGGACATTGCCTCTGCCAGAGAGGCAGGCTCGGGTTAGCAGTCTTGTAAGGCCTCCTTTCTTGAGGCTTGCAAGGTTTCTTTACTACTTCTTGGAGTAGTTCCTCCTCCGGTGCCTTTCATTTGTTCCAGACTGCTTGGGATTCTGTCTTATATGTAATTATCTGCAAGAGCCCTCTCGAAGTAAGATAGTGCAGTTACGTAAGAACTTACCGTAACAGTAGATCTTCGAGAGAGGCTCTTGCAGTAGGTAATACCTTCCCACCTTCCATCCCCCTAGGCTTTTTCAGCTCCTTTTCCATCGAGGGAAATATCTGCTTCTCTCGCCTGGGCCTGTATGGAAAGAATCAGGCGGGCGTATGGGACCGCCTTTTATACCGAAGTCGCCTGATCACTGTCACCTGACGGCGGTCCCGCCAGGGACTGCTAGCTAGAAATTTTTCCGTGGGGTCCTGCCACCGGCCGGCGTCAGTCCTATATGTAATTACCTACTGCAAGAGCCTCTCTCGAAGATCTACTGTTATGGTAAGTTCTTACGTAACTGTACTTTCTAGGAATATGTTGTTCATCCACACAACCCAGCCAACCTCCCTGGCTTCGACGCACAACCTGGCTTCCAGCGGGCTAGATCTGGCGTCATGAGGCGGAGCCAAGAGTTTTACCACCCGTGTGGGTGGGAGGAACCAGCTTGAAGACCTTCCGGCAAGATTTAAAGCGTCAAGGAACCTGCCAAGAAGTGTGGATGAACAACATATACCCCTCCTAGAACTCCTGTTACAGGTGAGTAACCTGTATTTATTGGACTGACAGGTGCTGATACCCCATGTGTGGTATATCATGGGATTATTGTCATGCCTCGTGTGTTCTGCGGCCTCGTGACTCATGCACCCGAGAAGTGACAATTTTCCATGATATACAGCACCCTGGATGTATTATTATCCAATAATTTTTTTTGTCTACATCAAAACTCCTATAATTTTTTTTATATATATTTTTTTCAGTAGTTTTATGAGGCACATAAACAACAAACGCAACATTATGCTACAGGTATGTGGCTCATACAGTTGTACAATGAAGCACAAAATATCAGTTTTAGAAAAAGTTAGTAATAAAAATAGTAATAGTAAAATCTTTATTTTTATATATTAAGTTGGAGATTTACACCATTAGGAATAAAGGTTTTGTTTTCAAGGAGATCCTGTTTAAGCATGGGATAATGTTTCAACTATGAAATCTGTACAACATACATTCTGATACATGATCACTATAATAACATATAAACATACTTTCAAAGGTGATTAGTGGCAAACATCTTATTTCGTATTAAAATTAGCATATTTAAAATTCAATACATTTCAGTGGGATCTGCACTCTGTCTATAGTCTTACATACAGTATACCGTTCAATTCCATGCAATCCATAAGCAAGGTAGACAAGAAAATGCACCTAAGGTATCCAGATTCCAGGATATATTAAGCCAATTTGTTTTTAAGTCACTGTTCACACTTGCATATAATTAAGTTCTTTTTTAAGGTGTGTCAAAAAGAAAGTCTAGGATTTTTCTTTTTTTATTCTGTCTTGATTATATGGCATATCCCAGTATTTCTTAACTGAATATGGAAAAGTCGTGGCTCTGAATTTGTTTACTATCCTTGGGAAGAAAATTTATGTACACTGTTATTCCTTAAACTATATTTATGCTCTATTTTATGTTTTTTTTTCCGTTAAATAATATTGAGGCACATATCATCTAGAAGTAGGGAGGTTGTTTTGCACCTGTATGTATCCTTGGTGAGGCCCATTATGGAATATGGAGCACAGGTGTGGTCACCTTTTAAAAAACAGGATATAATTCTGTTGGAGCGGGTCCAGAAGAGAGCAACAAGAGTTATTTGTGGTATGACAGGAAAGAATTATGTGACTAGATTGACGGAGTTGAACATGTACTCCTTGGAGGGCGTGGAAGCGAGGAGACATGTGCTTGGTGTATAAGCGCTTGGCAAAACAATGATCTTTGGGATGTCACGGGCTAAAATTAAATAGTAGTATGTATACAACTAGGTTCCACCAATGCAGTTAACTGCATCTAAAAGTAATAAAGCGCTTAACTACATGGTGGTTTAACCAAAGGGTGGTGCATGCTTGGAATGCATTGCCGTTAGAGGTTGTAGCCAGTCAGTCTATTGCTGAATTGAAATCTAAATGGGATAGGAATATGCATCAGATTAGAAATTAGAAGATAGTGGCGAGCATATAGGACGCAAGTCCATTCAGCTCAGTATCTTCCTATGATTCCTATGAAATAAGTGGGATTTCCAAAAGTAATTTTTATGTATTTTAGTCCATTTTTCTCCTTTTACTTTCTAAATTCAGTCATCCCAATCTTTTATACATAGTACAATGATGTGTGAGAAAATCACATCTTAATATAAATCTTGCTAGCCTGTTATACAGTTTTTTCAACTTTTAATAAAGCTGTCTTATTTGCAAAACCATAAACATGTTTTCCGTAGTCTATAATAGGAATTAGTAGTTGGTTAACAGTGGATTCCCTCATTTGATAATTTACGCAAAAACTGATTTGTCTAAAAGCCCCCAATCTAGTGTCAACTCTGCCGATCAGTTAATTTATGTGATATTCAAATTTTAGACTAGTATCCAACAGTACTCCTAAATATTTGTATTTGTTTATCTGGGATAGTTTTTCATCTTTATTTGTTTGTTGTTTTTTTTTTATACAGATTTCTAATCCCTTTTTATTTGCAGATGCTGAACCAAAAAAAACATTATTTTTGATTTCTTGCCATTCTGGACTAATTTAGAATTTGTAAACCACGCGAATAAAATGTCAAAATCCTTCTGTAGGTTTTTCTCCATCTCTTTCAGACCACTGCCTCAGTCTGTCAGTACTGTGTCGTCTGCGTAGAGCCTTATTCTTGTTTTGTTCATATAGTGTGAAACTTGATTTACATATATTAAGAATAGATTAGACTCCAGTATTCACCCTTGGGGGACTCCCCTGCATGTCATCTCTTTATTTGAGAGGGCGTTTCCAATTTGAACCTGCTGAAATCTATTTTTCAAGTAGGAGTCAAACCACTGACACGTATCCTCTGCAACACCAATGTCCAACAGCCTCTCCCCATGAATCGCATGGTCCACTGTATCAAAGACTTTTCATAGGTCCACGAGCACCACACCCCCCTCCTGGCCCTCATTTAGGAGTGTTGTAATTAAGTGGATCAGGTCGGTGAGTGCGGTGTCTGTGGAGTACCCCCTTCTAGATCCAGATTGGTATTTTGACAATAAGACATGTTGCTTCAAATAGTCCCTTAGTTGTTCCTGGACCATACCCTCTAAGATCTTAGAAATTATTGGTAAGAGTGCTATTGGTCGATAGTTCGCAGGGTCAGTCTTAGAACCTCACTTAAAGATTGGAATTATTTTGGTTAACTTCCAACTATTTGGAAACTTTCTTTCTGCCAGGCTCCAGTTAAACAACTTGGTCAATACTGGGGAAATAATGTCAATGAAATCTTTAAGAAATCTGCTTTCTATTCCATCTAGGCCACAAGCTGTTTTAGTGTTTGGTTTTCTAATATGTTTTTTAACTTGACTACAACTAACAACCTTAAATCTAAATTTAGGGATATATTTTATATTTCCTTAATGATGTAGTATTTATCTCTTGAGTAGCTGTTAGGATGTCTGCATCAGGAAAAGTAGCAAAATTAATGTCAAGTAAATCAGCTGATGACTTAGATTGTAATAATCCATTTTTAGTCATTTGAATCAAAGGTCTGTTATTTGCAGGGGGTTCAAAGGATTTAATTAGTGCCCAATACTGGTGTGGGTCAGTAGTTCATTTATTCTATTTCTATAAAAAATCCCATTTTGTGTTTCTCAAATTTTGTTTTGGTCTGTTCCTAGCATATATTTATTCCAATCATCTGAATTTAAAGTCTTATTCTCTGTTTTCCCTAATCGTTTTTTAATCCAGATTTCTTTTTTCAATTTCTCTGTAACCCACGGAGCCTGTTCCTTTTTTGGATTTTTTTTTGTAAAAGGTGCTACTTTATTACATACATCCATAACATTTTGAGTGAAGTCTTGAATGACTAGATCCAAAAAAGGTATTTGAAATATTCTATTCCAATTTACTTTTGCCATTTGAGCTACTAATTGATCCTTGGTATAATTTTTAAAAAGACGTAACATAGAATTTGACGGCAGATAAGGACCGCTTGGCCCACCTAGTCTGCCCATTTCACTACCTAACGGATAAGCTGCAGATCCTAGTTAACCAACACCCTACTTCCTCCTACCCCCCCCCCACTAGAATTGCCTTATGTCTGTCCCATGTAGTCTTGAATTCCCTCACTGTTTTTCATTCTACGACCTCCTCAGGAAGGCTGTTCCATGCATCCACAACCCTCTCTGTGAAGAGATACTTCCTCACATTACCTCTGAGCTGTCCCCCCTCTATCTTCAAATTGTGCCCCCTTGTTCTTGCACATCTCTTTTTCTGAAAGATGCTACCCTCTTAGACTTTGTTGATTCCCTTGAGGTATTTGAAAGTTTCTGTCATGTCCCCCTCTCCCTCCTCTCCTCAAGGCTATACATCTTAAGCTCCTTTAGGCTTTCTTCATATGTCTTCTGGTGCAGATCCTGCACCATTTTGTTGCCCTCCTATGGACAGCCTCACCCTGTCTATGTCAGCCTACTTCCTCTTCACATTGTTTTCAGAATTCCATTGTCACATTTCTTTTTCTTTTAGTTCAGATGTACCAATTATTGAACTATGATCACCCAGCATTGGTTGATCTAGTTTAGTTTGGATAGGTTGAATCTTTGCAGAAACAAAAATTAAATCTAAAATATTTCCCTTACTTGTCAATAATTTTATCTTTGTGGCATTTATTATAATCTGTGTAATTTCTAAGTGTTTAAAACTCTTTTCTAGAGCTCTTCCACAAACTTGACTCCAGGCAGCATTGAAGTCCCCAGTTAAAAGTAAATCTTTACCCATTGTTTTATTTAACAAGCACTGTGAAAAGCTGGTCAGGTAGGAAATATGTCGGAAGACAGCTCACAGGACAAAATCATTATGTTTTGCCATAATATACAGAATCCATCTGCACCATAAAAGCTTGAACGCAACTTGTGTTGTACTTGGGCTGTAAGCTTTTCTGTTGCACAATATATATATATATATATTAGTGGCACGGTAGTGCCAGTATAGTTAGGGCTGAGGAGCCATTTTAAGGTTAAAGGGTCAAACGTTGCACCTTAATAACTTTGCCAACGTTCAACTGATTTGCCTAAAATTTGGTATGCACGATTGGTCATGGTAGATCTTGGGATCTGCCAAGTTTCGTACCGGTCGGTTATACGGCTGCAGAGTTATTAAGCACCAACGAAATGTGCGTTTATGCTTTTTTGCAAATTCTTTTCTCTTGCCTACAGGTCGCACGGGTTGCGTGACCGGCCCAAAAACTTAGGAACGTATGGATTTGGTGTCCGATGCCTTTTGGAAGATTTTGTGAAAAATACTAAACGGTTCAAAAGCCATTCAAAACAAGTTCCCATTATAAATCAATGGGAAAAGTTAACAAAAAGTTTGAAAGTGTCGCAAATGCAGTTTATACTTTCGCGAATGGCCCGTTTGCTGTCGCAAATCCGCCATTTTGTTTTCAGGTGGTCATCAGAAAAATACTTGGCATTTAAATTTGGGACCCTCTAGCAAACTAATTCTTTTTGTATTCACCTAGTCGGACCTTGAGGCTGCAAGGCATGTCTTTATTTTGGGGTAAAACACCCCAGAAATATGTTTTTCAAATTTCTGGAAAAAGGACTTTCACATTTGCAACACTGTCGCATGAATTTGCGAAAGCTTTCAGAAAGTTCGACAGTACTTTTCCAGGTTGGGGGAAAATGACAGCAATTCTTTGCCACCCTGCTGCAAATGAACGGTTTGGTCTTTTTGGGATGAAATTTGAGGGAACGCAGCCAGCATCTCACAGATGTGCCTTTCAGTGTTTCGTGAAAAATATTACAGGGCGGCCAAGTTACGGCACTGCAAAGTTGACGCTTTTTTCCATAGGATAACATTACGGTGTCCGCCGCATTACAGGAATCCTTTGCTGCCCTGCTGCAAAATAACGGTTTGATCTTTTGGGCTGCAATTTGGAGGGAAGAAAGCCAACATCCCACAGATGTGCCTTTTAGTGGTTTGGTGAAAAAATATTACAGGGAGGCAAAGTTATGGCACTCCGAACTTCTCTTTTTTCCCCATAGGATAACATTACGGCGTTCGCTGCGCCTTTCAGGGCCCGTATCTCGGAAAAACAGTACGAGATACAGACTTTTTGTTGGAAATTTGCTTAGCCCCTTAATGGGGACTATGTACAAAACTAGCCAGGAAAGTCATAAATCATATGACTTTTACATTTTTTTCTACGTCGTACGTAGCAATTTAGTATTCCAACTCATTTTCTGTGCAGAGACCCATTATTATGCATACATTCTTTGTACTTACTGTCTTTCTCTGTGCAGCTTTTGGGGAAAACCAGCCTGTGCGCTTATATTACTGTTACCCTTACCGCTTCTGCTTGTGGTTCCGTACCCGTTTCACTTACTGTTCCCGTCTACGGTACCATGTGCGTTACCCTGTGCGTTTGCGTTATTTTAACCATTTGTGTCTACAGTACTGTTTATCTTTGTGTTTCACTTTGTGCCACCATGCATTTGTGTTTGCGGGCACTGTGTTACTATGTGAGAAGACATCACGTGGCGGGCCCTGCGTTCCCGCCGCCGCATTACATTTACTATTTCTCATTATCATTCTCAAAAGAAGGGAAATTAGAGGCAAAAAACTCGGTTTAATGCATTAGTTAGGGTTGTTCCACAGCAACAAAGCGAGGAATTGGTGTTAGGGTTGAAAGCCCCTTGGACCCCCTGCCTAAACACTAACCAGCATCGAGTGCACATTGGGGTTGTCAGTCCTAACTCTCACCCCCATTCTCCTATACCTCTGCTTCTTCACACATCTGATGGGTGAGAGTTAGGGCCGGCAACCCCAATGCGCACCCGATGCCGGGTTGGGAGTGTATGGGGTCCAAGGGGCTTTAACCCTAACATCGAATTTCCTTGCTTTTGTCGCTGTGAACAACCCTAACTAATGCATTAAACCGAGTTTTTTGCCTATGTATATATTATACTGGCACTACTATAGTTAGCGTTGTCCGGCCATTACTTTATTAAACTCAAAATTTTGCACTCTAACA
Organism: Neoceratodus forsteri; assembly: GCA_016271365.2. NCBI lineage: Eukaryota > Metazoa > Chordata > Ceratodontiformes > Ceratodontidae > Neoceratodus > Neoceratodus forsteri. The sequence continues at coordinate 143,768,807 of JADMNL010000024.1, forward strand.
ACTTTGCAACCATACGACCGATGTACCCAAAATTGTTCATGCGCTGTCTGGTACCATGGATCTCTGCATCTGGCAAGTTTCATTCCAGTCGGATTTGCAGTTGCGGAGCTGCGGACTGCCCAAAACTTTTTAATTCACAATTTAGGTGCAGGTTCTTTGCTCATCTGCATCTCCGAAAGGGGTTCGGGGTCTGGTCTGAAATTGTTAGGGTATATTGGGTCTGGGTTGTAGATGTGCCTTTTGAAGGTTTGGTGGAAAAATATTAATCCGTTCAAAAGTTATAAAACTTAAAAGTGTCCCATTGTAACCTATGGGAAACAATATATGTACGCCTCAAAAGCACTTTTTGCTTTCGTGACATCACTTTTTACTGCCGCAAATGTGTTCAGTAGTGTCGTACTGCCACCATCTTGTTTTCAGTTAGCGACAGGTAAAAAACACTGTGATTCAAAAACTACTGCCCCTTGATAAACACTAACGGCTTTGTTTACCTAATCCCGGCCCGAAGAAGATGAACCTGGTGTTAGATTTTAAAAATAATGGTTGGAAATATATATATATATTTTTTTTTAGTTTGGCCATTGGAAGTGTCGCAAATTTGTGACACTACTTTTGCGAAAGTGCCACAAATTGTTGCATGAAAACTGCCTCAAATTTGCAGCACTACTTTAATAATAAAAAAAATAAAAACATCGGCCCCCATAAATGCCCCAAATCTTTCCTGCCCATTTTGAGGCCAAAACAAGGCCAGAATCGTACTCCTCGGCCCCCATTTAGGTAAACACCTGTTGGTGTTTACCTAATAAAAGGATCTATAGTCCTTTTACTGTCTCTAAGGGGGCCAAGGCAGGTTTAAAACAAAATGTTTCTGTCGACATTAAGGTGCCAGAGGTCCCTCGCGCGCTCCCCCACCCCCGGTAGTGTGGGACACTGGGGAGCCCACTGCCAGTGTCCTAGAATATTTATTTTTTAAAAAATGTTTCTGCCAAAATCAGGGTGCCCAATCCCCATGTCTGCACTAGATGCCCCCCCCCCGCCAGAGTGGTACACTGGGGAGCTCACTCCCAGTGTCCCCAAAAGGAAAAAACAGTCCCCCAACGGGTTGCCCAATCCCTGTGTCAGCACTAGAATCCCACCCCAAGGTGGGACACTGTGGAGCCCACTCCCAGTGTCCCCAGTTATGTCATATCCCATCACCACCACCAGTACTGTGGGACACTGGGGAGCCCACCCCCAGTGTCCTGAAATGTTTATTCTAGGGACATGGATATGTTGTTCTATCCACACTTACTGGCAGGTTCCTTGCCGCTTCATATCTTGCCGGAAGGTCTTCAAGCTGGCTCCTCCCACCCACCCGGGTGGTAAAACTCTTGGCTGCGCCCCATGACGCCAGATCTTCCTTACCGCTTGGAAGCTCAGGTTCCGTCCTTTGCACTCTGTGTTTTAGGCCTGGATCCTATCTCTTCGGTTAAACTGAAACTCATTCTTTAATTTACTAGACTTCAGTCTTTTTCTTCCTTTGCGGCTGTGATGGACAAATCGACTCCCGGATTTCGGCGGTGCCTTTGTGGGCAGAAAATGTCTCGGACCGATCCGCACTCCACGTACGTTTACTGCCTTGGGCTTGATCACAATCCTCAGGCCTGCAAATTGTGCAAGTCCTTCTCGGTCAACATCCTCAAAGACCATGCCAGACTTCAACTTGGGCGCCCCGAGAGAGATGTATTCCTCTGATAAAGTCGAAGGAGGCCCGTTGGGCGGTGTCCGCAGAGGCGGGCTCAGCTGAGCAACTTGAGCAAATGATCGCCCTCGAGGAGGAGGCGGCCCAGGCCGCATCTTCTTCCTCAGTTGTGGCATTTATCCCGCTCTCCTTGGGCTCCTCCTACTCGGCTTCATTTAAGGAGCTTTGTCAATCCCTCTCTACTAAGGGAGACGGGCCATCGGGACATTCCTCTCGGTCCAAGAAAAAGGACTCTAAGGGTAAGTTTCACCATCAACGTTTGTGGGAGTTGGAGAGGTCCCCTTCCCCGGATAGTCGACACTCTACTTCGGTCGAGGTTGCGTTTAAGGCCGCTGGCTTCACGGTGTCCCCATCAGGTCAGCCGGCTGAGACACCCGTTGATGCAGTCGAGATTTTTCTCGACCCGTCGGACGGGCTGTCGACTGGAGAAGCCGACAACCCTTCTTCACCGGAGTCCCCGGTTAAGGTCCCTGAGCTGGGGGAGGAATGGGTTTCCCCTGCTCCTCCCAGACCCACCTCGAAGCACTGAGGATCTCGGTCTCTGACCTCATCTGGGTCCAGCCGATCCTGCCCGACATCGCCGGTCTCGGTCTTGGCACCGAGGAAGCAGCGGCGCCGCTCATCCTCATCATCGTCCTCCTCGGAGGATAGGCTCTGACGCAAGTTGCGTCTGCGCTACAAGGATCTGATGTGGCAGCAGCTGCTTTTGTCCAGGAGCAAGCCAACTCCGTCGCCTTCACTGGCCATTAAGTGGCTGTCACCTGAATGGCCGAAACAACCCCTTGTGGTCATCGAGGAGCCGAAACCGGCGCCGGTTGTTCGGCCAGAACCAGCTGCACCACCCATTGTGGTGGAACCCCCGCCTCCACAACCAAAATCCGGGGCTCCGACCAAGGATTCTCGGTCGGTTCATGGGTTACCCCATCGGTTGTCAGTCACCCTCACTCCCGATCGTCCTCGGCAGGTGGAGGGTGGCTCAGGCCCTCGGCAGGTGTTTGCAGACTCCTCGGAGTCTGACGATGACTCCTCCCTGTTCTCCAAGCCCCTCGACCAGGAGTCCTCTGGGGGACAGTTGGTGGACAGGAGCCCATCCTCGTTCATGGGATTGCTTTGACTCATCTCAGAATCTACTGGGATGAAGCTCGAACCCATGTCAAAATGGGCCAAGTATCCCCTCACGAAGATACTGGACCAAGAGGATTCTCCTATGGAGGCCTTTCCTGTGGCCGAAGCCATTGTTGGTCCGGCCCTGGAGCTATGGCAGCGGCCGGCTTCTTGTCCAGCTCCCTTGGCCAGGAAGTATGCCGTTCCCACCGGCTCACTCTCCGTATTCTCGGAGCACCCCTCTGCGGAGGGGTTGGTGATCGACAGTGTTTTCCGGCGCTCCAGAAATGCTCGGGACGTGGACAAGCCACCCAATTAAAGAGTCCAAGAAACTGGACTATTCCCGGTGTAAAGTTTACGCTGCGTCCTCCTTAGGCCTTCGTCAGGCCAGTTCGGCTCCCTGGATGAGGTGATTCCTCATCTCCCGGCTGACCTCCAGACTATGGTTAAGCAGGTGCGGGATCAGGGAAGGGTGGTGGTAAAGCAGCAGCTCCAAACTGCTCTTGACTTCATAGACTCTTGTGCCTGGTCAGTAGCGGCCGCAGTGGCCATGCGCCGCAGAGCTTGGCTGCGGATCTCCACCTTCATGGCGGATACCCAGCACAAGCTAGCAGATGTTACCTTCTCGGGTACTGACTTGTTCGGTCCCGGGGTGGAGGGTCATTTGCAGAGGATCAAGAAGTCCAGTGCCACCTTGGACTCTGTCACGTCTGCTCAGAAGGACAAAGGCCGCCAGCAGCAGCGTAAGCTTTTCGGCCTTCTGCCCCTGCGGCACGTCCGGCCCAGCAACACCAGCATCAGGGCCAGCAGGCTCGCACTTGGCACCCCAAAGCCAAGCCTGCAGCTTCCTCCAGAAAGCAGCGGGAGGAAAAGGCCCAGGAGGTTCCTCGGCCGGTCCTTCCTCCAAGCCTGCCCAGTGACGGGTTGAGGAGTGTCGCCCCCAGCCTCGTCACTCCCACCTGGGTTCCCCCCATGGGGGGACGGCTCCGCCACTTCCTTTCCACCTGGTCTGCTATCACCGCGGACCGCTGGGTGTTGGAGGTGGTAGGGAAGGGTCTGCCTCTGGAATTCGAGCAGGCCCAACCCTATCGAGCCGTCGCCCCACTGGGGGCTATGAGGTCCGCAGCCTCTCTGTCGACTCGTCAAGCTGACATTGCTCTGCTCCTCCAAAAGGAGGTGATCAGGGAGGTGGCAGATCCTCCACCAGACCCAAGGTTTGTGTCCAGGTATTTCCTGGTCCCGAAACGGATGGGGGGCTGGTGCCCCATTCTAGACCTACACGACCTGAACAAGTTCCTAAGGTCTCAAACCTTCAGGATGGTCACTCTGGCACAGATGAGTCCATCCTTGGAATGAGGCTTGTGGTTCTGTTCTCTGGACCTCCAGGATGCATTCTTTCACATCCCAATCCGTCTGTCCCACCAGTGATGCCTCCGCTTCAGAGCGGAGGGGTCCCTTTACGAGTTCTGGGCCATGCCCTTCGGCCTTTCTTCAGTTCCCAGGGTCTTCACCAAATGCATGGCAGTGGTGACAGCATTCCTGTGGCGCCGGAGGGTCCAGGTGTACCTTTACGTGGGCGACTGGCTGATTGCAGCCCCCTCCAGGCTGGAGGTGGAGCGGTCCAGGGATCTGGCCCTCCAGGTCTGCTCTCAGATTGGCATCCTCATCAATGAGGCCAAATCGGAACTTGTGCCAATGCAGTTGATTCAATTCATCGAGGCAGAGCTTGACTCTCTTCGAGCCAGAGCACGGCTCCCGGCAGACAGGGCCGAGGTTCTTTCCTCCTTTGCCCAGTCATTTCTGGTTTGGCAATGGCGCCCTGCCCTGGATTTCCTGGGCCTCATGGCGGCCTGCACCAACGTGGTCCGTTGGGCCCGCTGGCACGCTTTCCAGTGGTGGATCGTTCCATCTCACCCTCAGGAGGGCATCCCGTTTGTCCGCCCAGAGCCGACGGTCATTCTAACGACCGATGCCTCTCTGATGGGTTGGGGTTCCCATCTGGGGGAGCTCAGAGCGCATGGCCTCTGGTCCCCTCAGGAGTGTCGATGCCACATCAACCTGCTGGAGCTTCGAGCGGTCCAACTAGCCCTCACCGACTTCGCTCCGTTTGTGTGGGGTCAAGTGGTCTAGGTCCAGACGGACAATACCACGACCATGTACTACCTAAACCGCCAGGGCGGGACGCGCTCCTTGCCCCGTGCAAGGAAGCTCTCCGCACTTGGTCCCTTGTGAGCAGACTGGAGGCGGATCTCCTAGCCATCCATGTGGCGGGAGCCTCCAACACTCTGGCCGATGCCCTAAGCCGGATAGGCGCTGCATCTCACGAGTGGTCTCTCCTGCCGGAGGTAGTACACGATCTCTTCTCCCACTGGGGCACACCTCAGGTGGACCTGTTTGCCTCCAGGGAGAATGCGAAGCTGAGACTGTTTCATGCCTGCCCCCAGCAGCAGGGCTCGCTGTAGGGGGATACGTTTTCGAGGCCGTGGACCTGTGGCCTCTTCTACGCCTTTCCCCCATTTCCCTTGATCCACAAGGTGCTTCTCAAGGCCAGGAGGGACAAGGCGCTGGTGATTCTGGTAGCCCCAGACTGGCCCCGCCAGTTCTGGTATCCAGATCTCCTCAGCCTCGGCTCCAGGCTCCCGAGGCGGCTTCCAGCCCGCCCAGACCTGATCTCAGTCAACCAGGGGAAGGTACTCCACCCGGACCTTCAATCCCTGCACCTGACGGCCTGGTTCCTGAGCGGCTAGAGTTTCAGGCCTTGTGTCTTTCCGACGAGGTCCTCAACGTTGTTGAGGCATCCCGTAAGGAGTCGACCAGAAAATGCTATGCCTTCAAATGGAAGAGATTCTCCATTTGGTGTCAGGATAAGGGGTTGGACCTTTACTCCTGTTCCTTGGCCAGCATTCTGGACTACCTATGGTCCCTTTCTCAGCTAGGGCTTCAGTCTACGACCCTTAAGGTGCACCTGGCAGCCATCTCTGCTTACCGTGTGTGGGCCGGAAAGCAGTCGGTGGTGCAGGAGAAGGTGGTCAGGAGCTTTTTCAAAGGCCTTGATCACATATCCCCTCTGGTGCAAGAACCTCCACCTCCATGGGATCTACTGCTGGTATTGGCTAAGTTCATGGGCAAGCCATTCGAACCGATGCACAGGTGTGACATCTCTCACCTGTCGTGGAAGTCCGCCTTCTTGGTGGCTATCACGTCAGCCAGAAGGATGGGAGAGCTCCAGGCGCTTTCCAGCGAGTCTCCTTATCTGGTCTTCCACAGGGACAAGGTTGTCCTGCGCCCCCACCCAAAATTCCTTCCGAAGGTGGTGTGGGAGTTTCCCCTTAACCAGGTGTTGACTCTGCCGGTGTTCTACCCCAATCACACCTCGGAGGCCGAATATAGGCTCCATACTTTGGACCCTAGAAGAGCGCTGTTTTATTATAAGGAGCGGACAGCTGAAGTTCGGGGAGAGGTTTGCCAGCTGTTTGTCACCTACACTGAAGCCGCACCTGGCAGACCTGCAGCCAAGCGGACGATAGGCAGGTGGGTCACCTCCTGCATAGATTTCTGCTATAGGTTTGCAGGCATGGAGCCTCCCAAAGGGATAAGAACTCATTCTACCCGCCATACCGCTGCTTCGGTGGCTGCTTCCAGGGACGTCCCTATACAGGAAATCTGCAGGGCTGCTACCTGGAAGTCAGCACACACCTTCATTACCCATTACCACATCGACCTAGAGTCACGCCGGGATGCTGGTTTTGGGACCTCGATTCTCCAGTCCTTATTTCCCAAGTAGGGGAGCGCTTGCCTCCCTCCTCCCGGAGAACTGCTAGGAGTCTGCCAGTAAGTGTGGATTGAACAACATATCCATGTCCCTAGAATACAGGTTACTCACCTGTAACAGGAGTTCTAGGAATGGTACATGTTGTTCATCCACCTAACCTGACCTCCCGGCTGGACAAGACAATCTGCTTCCAGCGGCTAGATCTGGCATCATGGGGTGGAGGCAAGAGTTTTGCCACCCAGGTGGGTGGGAGGAGCCAGCTAGAAGACCTTCCAGCAAGATTTAAAGTGGCAAGGAACCTGCCAGTAAGTGTGGATGAACAACATATACCATTCCTAGAACTCCTGTTACAGGTGAGTAACCTGTATTTTATGGATACCTGAAAAAAGAAAACGGTCCCACGACATCTTTTTTTTTAATATGAAAAAAAAAGCTCCTTCGTCATCTCCCCATCCCCATCTCATCCCTGCCACTGAGCACCCCACCACCTCACACACACACACACCCTTGCCCTATACTTACCACCAGAGAACATCTTCTGTGGACCGGGACACGTCTGCACTCTTCAAAGCCAAACCACAAACTGAAGAATCAAGGTAAGTGCCATATAATGGCTGTCAATTGCATTTTGAACTTATGTTGATATCTCAGCCATTTGTTGGTATTTTTTCACCAAATTTTCAACATGGTCTTTTTGGGACCCCACCTCATGAACACTGTCACTGTTTTGTTAATCGGTCCCATAAGGTGATTTTGGGATCACTGTGCGAAATCACCTTTTGGGACCGTATAATGAATGACAGTGCCAGTGTTCATTAGGTAGGGCCCCAAAAAGCCCATCTTGAGAGTTTGGTGCAAAAATACAAAAAAATGCCCGGGTTATGTGCAGTCGTTGAAATTTTTGTATGCATGCTCATAACTTTGTCAATTTTTTATATTTTCCCTCCAAATTTTCAATGTTGCCATTTTTTCACACCACCACATGAACAATACAGCTGTCATTTTTCACATCCTGCCTGAAATGTGTTTTCGCACCTGTGGCGCAGAATGGCGCAGTCACTGTGTGAAATCACCTTTCGGAACCTAGTAATGAAATGACAGTGCCAGTGTTCATAAGGTAGGGTCTCACAAAGCCCATGTTGAAAATTTGGTGCAAAAATACAAAAAACGCCTGAGTTACGTGTGGTTGTTGAAATTGTTCTATGCGCGCGACTTTGGCAGTTTTTAATGTTTTCACTACGAATTTCCAACATAACCATTTTTCCATACCACCTCATGCACAGTACAGCTGTCATTTCTCACATCCTGCCCAAAACGTGTGTCCGCGCCTGTCCACGGATTCCAAAATTTTCACATATGGGATTTATGAGGTGGGTTGATAAGACTATGTTGAACATTTGGGGTCAAAATATGGAAAAATGAAAAAGTTATGACCATTCGTTGCAATTTCAGTATGGCCATTCTTAACTACAGAAATTTTAAATATTTTGACCCCACATTTACAGCATAGCCTTCTTATTACCCCACCTCATGTATGTCACAGCTGTAATTTTTCAAATCCTGCCCAAAATGTGTTTTTGCACCTGTGGCGCGGCATGGTGTCGAAGTTGTACAGAATTATGTGTGGGCAGGGATTTGAAAATTTTCTGTGCTAGGTACATATCCTGGGGTAATCAGATGGCTATGGTGATTATTTGCTAATGCATCTATGGAAGGATGGGTGCACATGGTCCAAAGGACCCTGCGCTCCCACAATAAAATAAGGAAAATCACGGGGCATGGTAGCGCATGGCCTAACTGGGAGGGGAAAGTTAATTAGTGTGTCTCTACACTTATGAATAAGTGGGCCCTGCGCTCCCGTAAACAACTGCGGCTATGGTGATACTTTCACAAAAAGTAAGGCAATTCATTGCAAGAAAAAAAACTCTGTTCTCACCCCAGAAGTCCTTTAGCATCAGCAACAATAGCAGTAAGCTGACCAGGTTGAACTGCCTCAGAGGTGGAGCCATGCATATTCATTAAAGTGAATTGGCCAATCAGAATCAAGCAGGAGGGTGTGCCGAGTGCTCACAGGGCTTCAGAATTTTCTCTCCGCCTGACTGAGAAACACTGCCTTTGAGGTGCTCTTTCTCATTCTTCAGAAACCATCTGTTTGTGCCGAAATCTTTACTTTTGTGCTGAGTTTGTGAGTATTTTACATTTTATTATCATTTTAAGTGGATCCCTGCCGGTTTCCAGGAACCCTTCCCTTTTTTCCTCAGTTCCTTTTAACTTTTCTGAGGTAAACATATTTCGCGTTTTGAATATTTCATCGGTTTTAAGGTCCTTTTTATAGCGGTTCCCTTATTTTACCAGGAGCTGCTATTTTTCCTGTATTTCTACTGAATTTTATTTTAATTGACGGTTCTATACCACTAGGGAACCGACTGCATTTACAGTTTTTCCTTTTTGGGAACCGATGCCTTTCAGCTTTCTAACTTGTCACTATTGCATTAGGAGCTTAAAAAAAAAAAAAAGGCTTTCGACCATAATTGCTCCTTTTCTTTAATAGTATTTTGAGTTAGTGCCATTTTGCATGAAATTATTAAGACCTCTTTTAAATGTGTCTCTCCTTGCACTCTGTACCAAGTCCTCTGGCAAACCATTCCATAAGTTCACCACTCTTTCGGTATAAAAATATTTTCATTTATTAGTTTTCACTCTATTTCCCTGTACTTGTAGTGAGTGACCTCTTGTATTTAATTCCTGGCTTTTTAACTTTATGTCCAGTTCTTGTTTAAGTAAATTGTTTTTAATAATATCAGAGTATAAAATTAAATCCCCTCGTATTCGCCTTTCCTCTAAACTGTACAATCCCAAAGTCTCCATTCTGTCTTTATAAGTTAACATTTTTATATCTGTTATTAGCTTGGTCATCCTACGCTGCACTCTCTCCAATCTTATAATGTCTTCCCTTTTATAAGGACTCCAGAGCTGACTACAAAAGTCCAGTTGAGGTCTCGCATATGACCTGTAGAGCGGCATCAGTACCTCAGTCTTTCTGCTTCTTATATTCCTATATTTTTCTCCATATATCCTGTTTGCCCTTGAAATCATATTTGTACATTGTTTACTGAAATACAGTTTACTATCGGTATACACTCCTAAGTCTTAATCACCCATAGAGACGTTTAATATTGCGTTACTCAGCATGTACTGATTTTTTTTTTTTTTTTGTTCTTTTTACCCAAGTGTATCACACTACTTTTCTCAGTGTTAAATACCATTCCCCATTCATATGCCCAACTAGTTATTTGGTCCAAGTCATGCTGAATTGATGCAATGTCATAATTAGATTCACACGCTCCTCCCAACTTAATATCATCTGCGTACTTAATTAGCTTATTATTTTTGTCCTACTCCAAGGTCTGCCATGAGCAACTGAAAAATCACAGGGCCCAAAACTGAGCCCTGCAGAACACCTTATGTCAGAAAAGCCCAAAAAAGAGGACTGGACCCACATGTTTTAAAAATTGTATTAAGTGTGGCAAATACTAGCTAAAGCAGATAGCATCGACCTGAGTTTATAGTGCTTGGGTCCAGAACATTTTTGCTCAATTTGCTCTAAATTCTGTTCAAAAACTATTAAAAAGAGGGCCAAAAGACTAGAAGAGATTGCCTCTAAAAATACTTCTATTAAAGAGGGGTTCACTGCCTTGCCTAAGCCTAAAGATAAGGACCCCTCAGAAAATAAGTCTGATAAACAAAACAAAAATGGTGACATGCAAAAAAAGAGAAATGGGGAACAGACCACTGAGTCTGCTTCAGCAAAAAAACTTTGTAAAGAGAACCATACCATTGCCCCTCCCGCATCAAGGCAAGGGGAAACACCAGACACCAGCAAAAAAGGCATAAAGACAAAGAAAATAAAGTGTCCGTCACCTACTGAGGTCTCTGACCCTAATAAAGGGTTACCCCTGTGGAAGAAATGGCGAAGGCATGGCACCTATATCAAACTTTACAGAGTATGGGGGGAATTTTTTCTGCTTCCTCTACTCCTGTTAACCCTAGCAGCGCTGTCCCAACCTTTGGGACATCCTGCTTCAGGGGGGTGAATATGATGATGATAATGATGAAGATAACAATGGGGACCAGCCTCTGGAGCCAGACATTTCGCCCAATCCACACTTCAGTACCTCTCCAGATGGCCAGGAGGACCCTTTCCTCACTCTTGACCTTCTTACAGCACATGGTGGGCACCCTGGACCTCTCTGGAGTCCACTGAGGAGGAGGAGGATGATGAAGACTATCAAAATCTTATGAGTCTTCTTCCTACAGAAAAGATTGTGCTTCCTATATACAGATCCTTCAAGAAGTCCACTATGAAGCTCCTCCGGACCCCTACTTCCCTGTCAGGAGTGGACAAGAAAATGGATAGAAAATATCCGCTGGCTGAAAATTAAGCTGACTTTCTTTATATTCATCCCAGCCATGAAGAGGTGGGCTGGTTCAGGCTGCAGCAGCTAAGGTCCCTCTCACATGTATACCTCCTGAAAAGGAGTTGCAGAAATTAGATGCTATGGCAAAATAATCTTATACCAGAATCTCTTTGCGTTTACACCTGTCCTCTTACTTGGCATAAGTACCAGAAGGCTCTTTGGAGTTCTGTCCAGGCCATTCTGTCACACAAATCTGACAAGATGGTCCAGGACATTGCTGAAACAGTGAAATCTGGTCTGGAAGCCACATGGCTGCAGACACTAATGACACAGCCACAAGGGTCATGGCTCAGGCTGTCTCTCTTAGACGTTTTTGCCTGGCTACAAACAACTAATTTATCGCAGGACACCCAGTCCAAAGCTATGGGCTTCCCCTGTGAAAATAGTTCCGTTTTTGGGGACAACATTGAAATATACTTGAAAAAGATGGAGGAGTACAAGTCACTTATGAAAGTAATGCAGAAAGCCTCTACATCCCAGAAGTCTCAACCTAGGGGTAATAGAGGCAGGGCTACTTCCCCAGGGCATTCTATCCTATGTCCATGCCTTTCAGATTTCTCTCAAACAGAGTTGTTGTCCCCCCTCGGGAAGAGGCAGGAGAGGTCAGAATAAAGCTGCCACCACTCGCACCCCTGCCACACAGTCCAACTCCTGACTCCTACAGTTAGGTCGCCTCCCCTCCTCCAGTAGGGGGCAGACTCTCCCACTACCTCGAAGCTTGGACCAACATCACCACAGACAAGTGGGTCTTGGAGGTAGTGGAAAAAGGTCTACCCCTACAGTTCAAGCAGTTTTCTGCCCTTCGGGGTCCGGCTCTGTCAAAACCTCTATCTCCAACAGAAAGATACCTGTTGGAGCTTGAGGTAAAGACTCTATTGTCAGCCAAAGTGGTGGAGAGAGTTCCCCTTTCACAGCATGGAAAAGGTCTCTACTCCAGATAACTTACTGACATTAAAGAAAAATGGTGAGCGGCAACCTATTTTAGACCTCAGGTACTTAAACAGGCACTTACTCGAACCAAAATTCGAGATGGTTACCCTTCAAGTGGTGATACACTCTCTGCAGCAGGGAGACTGGCTAGCCTCCCTGGATCTCAAGGACTCCTATTTTCACATACCAATAAGGCAGTCCCACAGAAAGTTTCTGAGGTTCAGGCTGCATTCAGGCCTTTACCAGTTTGTAGCCACGCCCTTTGGCCTCACCTCTGCTCCCAGAGTGTTCATGAAGTGCCTGTCTGTAGTGGCAGCTCACTTGAGAAAGCAGGGCATCTCAGTCTTTCCATACCTGGATGACTGGCTCATAGTGGGCAAGACCCCGCAAGCAAGTCAGAGAGGCTCTAAACTGCACAAGACAAATGCTGTCCTCTCCGGGATTTCTAATCAACGAAAAGAAATCCCTTTTGGAACCCTCTCAGCTTCTCAACTTCATAGGAGCAGACTTGGATACTCAGCAGGCAAAAGCCTTTCTTCCTCAGGACAGAATTCAGAATTTTCTGACTGTAGCAAATTCTATTCTGCCAAGCCAGCCGAGGCCTGCGAGGCATTTTCTACAGCTCCTGGGCCACATGGCTTCCATGACAGCTGTGGTCCCAGGGGTAAGGTTTCAAATGAGGGACATTCAATATCATTTGCTAGCCCACTGGTCACAAAAAAAATTCTCTGTCCAAGCTAGTACCAGTGACAAAAACACTGCGTCAATCTCCTGACTGGTAGAAGGAAGAGGAAAACCTCTCAGTGGGCATCCCCTTCCAGCTATCCTCTCCCTCAAAAATCATTACCACAGATGCCTCATTACTAGGTGGGGGAGCTCATCTGGACAGCTCTTCAGTCAGTGGCACTTGGACACCAAAGGAGTCCAAAAGCCACATAAATCTTCTGGAACTCAGAGCTGTGTACCTGGCACTGAAAGCTTTCACCCTTCAGGTCATGGGACACAATGATCAGAACAGACAACACCACTGCTATGAGTTACATAACCAAGCAGGGTGGCATGAGGTCTAGTGTCCTATGCACAGAGGCCATGAGAATCTAGTCCCTGGCCTATTCCCTGGATGCGAGTCTCTCTGCTGTACACCTCCCAGGCAAGGACAATACCCTGGCAGATACTCTGAGCCACATCAGCCAAGGTCACAGTGAATGGATTCTGAACAGGCAAGTCCTTGCCACAGTCTTCAGGAGGTGGGGCACACCAGAAGTGGGCCTGTTTGCATCCCACCTCAACTACCAGCTTCCTCTCTACTGCTGCAGACCCCAGCAATAGGCACTGTCCCAGTAGCGGCACAACTTCTGAACTGGGCAGGGAATCTTCTGTATGCCTTCCCTCCATTTCCCCTGTTACATAGAGTGCTACTGAAGCTCGGGGATCAGCCTGCAACCATGATCTTCATAGCTCCAGACTGACCAAGACAAGCCTGGTATCCTCTCCTGCTGGCCATGCCCCACAAGAAGCCGACTCGACTCACTCTGACTCACTGTCTCCTTACCGTGCCACGCCCACAAGTAGGGGTGAATTATCCAGATCTGGAATCCCTTCACCTCAAAGCCTGGTTCTTGAGCTAGAATTCCCAGGTACACACTATTCAGAACAAGTTCTGAAAATTCTTCACATGGCTAAAAGCCAAGCACAAAGAAAACCTATACAGCTAAATGGAAAAGATTTTCAATCTGGTGCAAAGGAAAAAGAATAGAACTTCTGAAGGCCTCTATCCCTTCCCTTTTGGACTATTTAGTTCATCTGCAATCATCAGGCCTCAAGGTCTCATCTTTGAAGCTTCACTTCTTAGCTGTAATTTCAGCCTACCTTTACACTGGGAAAGAAAAGTTCATCATTTCCAGGCCCATTTTCAAAAAGTTCTTCAAGGGTCTCCTTCATTTGCAGCCCCCAATTAGGGAACCTGTCCCCCCTTGGGAACTTAACCTCTGCATTGCTAAGCTCGTGGAGCCCTCCTTCGAGCCCATGGCCACAGCCCACATTAAGTATGTTACCTGGAAAACAGTACTCCTTGTAGCTATCACTTCTGCAAGAAGGATTTTAGAACTGCAAGCACTCTGCACTGAGCCTAACTACATGGTCCTCCTTAAGGACAAAGTAGAGCTCAGAGCAAATAGAAAATTCCTTCCCAAGGTGGTTTCTGAGTTCCGCCTTAACCAGTCCATTACTCTCCCTGACAATTCCTCTCCAGGGGAAAGAAGGCTTCACAGCTTAGATGTCAGGAGAGCTCTGTTCTATTACATGGAGCATACCAAACAGGTCAGAGGCTCTTCTATTCAGCTTTCCCTCACATATGGTGAGGTGGGCAAGGGAAAACCAGCCACCAAGATAACTATCTCTCGCTGGATAGTTTCCTGTATTCAGTTCTGTTATGCCAAGGCTGTCAGACAGCTCCCTCAGGGCCCACTCTACTAGTGGCACTGCTGCCTCTGTGGTAGCTGCAAGGGACATCCCCTTGCTAGATGTCTGCAAAGCAGCTACCTGGAAGACTGTACATGCATTCATAAAGTATTACTGCCTGGATGTACAGTCACAGTCTGATGCCAGATTTGGCAGGGCGGCCCTGCAGAGCTTCTTCCCTAAGTAGGTTCTGTACCCGCCTCCCAACTGTACTGTTTTGTAGTCTGCTATTGTTGCTGAAGCTAAACAACTCCTGGGGTGAGAAGAAACAATTGCTCACCTTAGTAATTCTGTTTCTTCCAAGGGGTCCTTTAGCATCAGTAACCTGCCTCCCCATGCACCTACGTTAAGAGCACTCTTCTTTTGTATCTTTTGCCAGATTTGTTCAGGTTTTTGGATTGTTTTTAGAGCATCTTAATGGATAATTAAAGCCTTTTTATAGTTCATGCTGTTGCATGGCATTAAAGCCTGTTGGCACAGTCCTTTTAGTCATAGTTCTCCTTTCGTCTTCAAAAAATTCCGAAGCCCTGTGAGCTCTTTGCACTCAACACACCCTCCTGTTTGATTCTGATTGGCCACTCTATTTTAATAAATATTTACAGCTCCACCTCCGTGGCAGTTCAACATGGTCAGCTCACTGCTATTGTTACTGATGCTAAAGGACCCCTTGGAAGAAACAATTACTACAGTATCATAGTTGGCACAAAGCATATATAGACTTTCGTCCTTGTCTGCTTGCATAAAATTGTATTATCAACAAGTGAACTAATTAATAAACTAAGGACTTGGTTCTACTGTAATCATCCAATCTTATTTGAAAAATATCTAAAGTTGGACTACTAATTATATCATAGGGGAGATAATTCCACCTTGAAATGACCCTGTGACTAAACCACTGTTTTCTTTTTTGTGATTTCCACTTTTGTTGTTTAATTTGTCTACAATGAGCTCTTGTATTGTAATTTCTGACAAATAATTCAAGTCCTAAATCTTCTCTGAGGATATTATCTTGAAATGATCTGTAGACTAAAATCACATCACCCCTCCATCTTCTATAAGCCAAGGAATACAGATCCAAATTGTCCGACCTCTCCTCATATGTCATATTTTTAAGTCCCATTATTGATCGGGTAGCCCTTCGCTGCACTCTCTCCACTCTCGCTATCTCACCCTTAGTGTAAGGGGACCAAACCTGGGAACAGTACTCTAAGTGGGCTCTAACCAACGATCCATACAGTGGGATCAAAATCTCTCTACTTCTACTCACTGTATGTCTCAATATACAGTTAAGAGCCCTATTAGCGTTTTTTTTATAGTTTGATCACAATGGGCAGTAAAAGAAAGGTCATTTTGTATAATAACACCCAAATCCCTTTCCTGTGTCACTTGTTTTAATTGTTTATTATTGATAGTGTAATTGAATTCCAAATTCTTCTTGCCCATGTGTAGGACAATACATTTATCCTCATTAAGTTTAAGTCTATGGTCTACTGTCCATTTCTCAATATATTTGAGCGCTTCCTGAAGTCCAATATAATCTGAAGATGAATCTGTTACTGCTCCTACTCTACAGTCATCGGCAAACTTGGTTATCCATACATTTCCCTTATTATATTGTAATGATGATATATATATATATTGAACAGGCAGGGGCCCAACACTGGACCCTGAGGGACCCCACTTGTAACCGAAAGCCAATCAGACAACAACCCATTAATTACCACTGGCTGCCTCCTATTCTCCAACCATTCTGATATCCAATTTACAAGGATCCCATTTATATTTAGCTCAAGTAGGGATTTAATTAATTCTTCATGTGGTAATTCATTGAAAGCTTTTGGATAATCTAACTGAATTATATCCACTGACCTACCATGATCCAAAAAACTACTAACTTTTTCATAAAAACTCAATAGGCTAGTTTGACATGATCGTGACTTTGTAAACCCATGTTGACTGCGATCTAAAAGGTTGTTTACAATCATGTGGTCCTGAATATGATCTTTATTATGTTTTCCAAAATTTTCCCAAATGTAGATGTTAAACTAACTGGTCTATAATTGTCAGGGAGTCCTTCTTTCCCTTTAAAGATGAGAACCACATGAGCTTCCTCCATTTGCTTAACAACTCTCCTCTGTCTAATGACTCCTGAAAAATAAAGGTTAGTGGGTAAGCTATTTCCTCTGCTATTTCATACATCAGTCTAGGATGTATATTGTCCGGTCCAGGGGATTTATTGATCTTAACTCTCGTTAATCTATCCATCACATCTTTTATATCAATTTTAATTTGTTTTTCATTTTTTATATTATATTTAGTATTAGTTGTTACTGTATCTTTGGGGTTAAATACAGTTGCAAAATATTGATTTTGTACCGCAACCATTTCCTTGTCATTTAGTAAGTTGCCACTGTCATCCTTAAAGGGGCCTATTGTTTGTCTATTCCCTTTTTTGTTATTTATGTATGCATAAAATGCTTTATAGTTATTTTTACTTCTAGTTGTTAATTTAATTTAAATTTGTTTTGGCATCTTTTATTAATTTCTTTACATGTTTAACCTGTTCCTTATACTTTGGCAGTAAATTTGTATCAAATTTGGCTAATCTGTACATTTTATGTTTTTCTTTCATCTGTCTTTTAATTTTACAGGTTATCCATTTTGGGGAAGCACCCAATTTAGATTTTTTACTTGTATATGGTACATTTACATCTGTAATCTGTCTTATTTTATCCACTAGGATGTTCCACATTTCATCCAACATTAACCCAGTGAAATCTGATTTCCAATCCCAAGAAAGTAATGCCTGTCTAATTTTATGAAAATCTGCTTTTTTTAAATTGGGAATATTTATATTACTACCTTGTTGAGTAGGTAATTCACTTAATTGGAAGAAAACAGTGTTATGGTCACTATTTGAGATTGGTGTTCCAACCTCAGTGACAATTAATCTGGATCCCATGTTTGAAAATACAAGATCCAATATATTATAAGATCTTGTATTTTCTAAAACTAGCTGATCCAGGCCCAGTTGATTAAAGTTTACTAAATAGTTCCTTTCATTTAAACTAAATGTTGTCTGGTTTACCCAATCTATACCTGGGAGGTTAAAGTCTCCTGTTATGAAATATTTTCAGCTGAATCAATATGATCCAGATAATTTAGAATTTCTGCATCCAATTCCCTATTTGCTGTACGGGGACAATACATGGTTCTCAACATAATTTTTGGAGCATTTTGAGGCAAGATTTTAACAGATGTTCAATATTTAATTTACCATCATGTATTTCCATAGTAGAAATAGATTCATGCACATAAATTGCCATCCCACCACCCTTTCTATGTATCCTGGATTTGTGATAAATATTAAATCCTAATATGTTTTTATCCCATGTAACGCCTTCCTCCCACCAAGTTTCCGTAAGAATTGCTGTTTTGATGTTTTTATTCTTCATAAGAAGCTTAAATTCATCAAATTTGCCATCTAAACTTCTCACATTTGATAATAAACAATTTACTGGTTCCAAGTCTTTATTTTGAACATTTTGTTTATTGGTAGTGGAATTTATCTTAGTACATTTGCCGCAAATGTGAGTAATTCTTTCTTAATGCACTGTTAGTTTCTATTACATGCTAGTGGGAGGTTCAACCCTATCCTTCATTCTCCCTTCTGCCGATCTGCTCACTTCGTTCACACACCAACAGTGCTGGGCAAGTATGAGATGTTAACCCTAACGCCACTCCTATGTTCCTATGCTGTACCATCTTAGGTTACTTACACATGGAATGGGGTGAGCTGTTAGGGTTTGACAGCCCAAGACATACCTCGAGACACCTGTTGGTGTGTGGAGGATGGGGTGGGTGGTAGGGTTGGTTGGGGGTTGGATGGGGCGTTAGGGTTGGGAACCCTAACACCACATTTCCATACTTTTGTTGCTGTAAAAGGATGCCTAACTGATGCATTAATGTTTTTTGTGTTTTTTTTTTTTTTTTTGCAATGAATATATATTTAAGATTCTGCCATTGTGGGAGGGGAATCTAGACAGTCATAATTTTATTATAGTGTATGGTTAGGGTTTATTGTGCACGGAATTCAAGCAGCTCAAAAACCTTGTTGTGCACATTCTAAAAACCTTGTGCACGTTCTGTCATTAACTGCAGCTGTGAATCCCTTGCGCTGACTCCCGCTATCTGGTTTCACTTCTTTGCTCACTGTACCTCAGCGTTACGGTAACCACTGTTTTAAAAAAAAAAACTATGTCAACGCTTTTTTTTTTTTTAACCATACACTATAACAAATAAGATATGGGCACCCATACAAAACTCGCCTTGTGTTTCCATGTTGGGGTTGAGATACCAGCATGGACCTCTCGAGCTTCATTCTTGAAGTCCATATGCTGGTATCTCAACCCCTCGATGGAAACACAGACTTGTTGTGTATGGACACCCATACATTATTCTTTATATTGCTTTTTTACTTAGTAGTATACAAATCGAAAGTAATTTCTTAATATGTGGCTGTCTGTGTCCCTCCAGCATATCTAAAAATAGTATCAGCTGGGGGTTAATTGTAAAGTGGGGGAAAACAACTTTCTTGGTTCCCATTGCACGTCTGCCCAGAATTCTCTCTAAGTTTAGGGCACAACCACATAATGTGGGTGTACGAAGTTGTAGGTTCTCCACATTGTCGCCAACAGATGGGGGTGATCTGGGAATCAAATTTAGCCTGCTGGACTGGGGTATAAAAGAATCTGTTCACACATTTCCAAGCGTATTCTTTCCATACATGGGAGGAAGTAGGTTTATGTACATAACTTAGGTACAATTCCCTTTTGTTAGTAGGGATCTCTCGATTCAATTCTACTTGCCATCTGACCCATAAATAGTCTACGTTTCCTCCTCTTAGTTCCTGTAGGGCCTTATTATGTTTGCTTGTGCTCGCAGCACACAATAAACATATTGTGAGTATCACATTTCAGAGGTGTGTCAGTGTTGTGGCCAATGCAGCCGATGCTTTACTGGGTGCTGTCCCTCAGCCACCAGTCAATGGGGAAGCTGCCTATCACAGCAGCTTCAAAGAGAGACCCCGCACATGAAAGAAATCTGTCGCTCCAATGAGGAACAATTTTGTCATTGGAGCGGCAGCTCCCCCTCCATCGCAACCTCGTCAGCACCTGCAGCGTGACAAGCACTCTATCCTTGGGCCTTGCTCCACGAAAACAATTTGTTTGTTTAGTGTACCTTTCCTGGTGAAACATTTCAATAAATAAATCAGCTGCCGCGCAGCTTTCCACATCAGCAGCTCCTGCCGCCCGCCAGACACTCCCGGAAAAGCCGACAACGGGGTGCCCAATCCCCATGTCAGCATGTATCCCCTCTCCCCATTAATGTGGCACACTGGGAGCCCACCCCAGTGTGACAAACTGTGTTTTTTTTCAGTGTCGGATGCACCCTTCCAAACCGTCCATTTTGTTTGCTGATATCGGGGGTGCCCAACTCCCATGCCTGCATGCCCCTACAAACACACACACACTCTATTGTGGCACACTGGGAGCCCATGCCAGTGTGCCAAAATTTTTTTTTTTAAACCTGTCAAAAAAAGGAAACTGTCCCTGAAGTCTTTTTTTTTTTTTTTTACCTGTTAAAAAGAAAATGGTTCACCGTCATCTCCCCAGTCCCCCATCCCCACAGCCCCAAACCCCTCACCCCATACTTACCTGTGGAGGTCAGGAGCAGCAATCTTCTGTGGACCGGAAACACGTCTGCACTCTTCAGAGCCGAACTGCAAACTGAAGAATCGGGTAAGCGCTGTATAATGGGAGTCAGTGGGGGGTGGGGGGGGTTCAACTTAGGTTGATATCTCAGGCATTTGTAGAAATACAAGCAGACCACTTCTCTCAGTGCAGTTAAGCCCCTGCAAGGCATATTTTTAAATCAAGGATGGAAATGAGAAATGAAAAGTGTGGCCCGCTGGGAAATGAACCTCAGACCTCTGGTATGCCGTTCCAGCGCTCTAACCATTAAGCTACAGCCTCACAATGGTCAGAGTGCCCGAGGAACTTCCTTTTAAATCCACACATTTCTAGGAATTTTGGCCCCAAATTTTCAGCATGGGGTTCTTGGGACCCCACCTCATGAACACGGTCACTGTCATTTTCTTACTCTGTCCCGAAAGGTGATTTCATGGTCACTGTGCGGAATCACCTTTCAGGACCAATTAATAAAACAACAGTTCCACTGTTCAAGAGGTGGGGTCCTAAAAATCCCATGTTGCAAATTTGGTGAAAAAAATTCCAAAACATAACTGCGTTGCGCAGTTTCTACGCATGTTCTTAACTTCGCCAGTTTTTAATATTTTCATTACAGATTTTCAACATTGCCATTTTTTCACACCTCCTTATGAACAGTACAGCTATCATTTTTCACATCCTGCCCAAAAATGTGTTTTCGCACATGTGATGCAGAATGGCGCGGTCACTGTGGAAAATCAACTTCTAGGGACATGGATATGTTGTTCATCCACACTGTCTGGCAGGTTCCTTGCCGCTTTAAATCTTGCCGGAAGGTCTTCAAGTTGGCTCCTCCCACCTACCCGGGTGGTAAAACTCTCGGCTCCACCCCATGACGCCAGATCTTCCTTACCGATTGGAAGCTCAGGTTTCCTCCTTAACACTCTGTGTATAGACTGGATCCTAACTCTGTGGTTCACCCAAAAATAGTTTTAAAATTCTCAAGACTTTGGTCAAATTCTTCCCTCGCGACTGCGATGGACAAATCGACTCCCGGTTTTCAGCGGTGCCCATGCAGGCAGAAGATTTCCAGGACGGATCCGCACTCCACATTCGTCTACTGCCTCGGCCTTGATCACGACCTGCAGGCCTGCGAGTTGTGTAGATCTTTCTCTGCCAACGTCCTTGAGACCCGCTGCTTGATTACAACTTGGGCGCCCGAGCGTTATCCGCCCGGTAAAGTCAAGGAGGCCCGTTGGGCCAGTGTCCATGGCTTCAGCTCGGCTGAGCAACTCCCGAGCAGATGATCGCCTCGAGGAGGAGGAGGCTGCCCAGGTCGAATCCTCATCTTCCTCGGTCGCGGCATTTATCCCGCTCTCTCTGGGATCCTCCTACACAGCTTCTTTTAAGGAGCTTTGCCAATCCCTTTCCACGAAGGGAGAGGGGCCATCAGGACACATTTCTTGGTCAAAAAAGAAGGACTCGAAGGGTAAGTCCCACCATCGATGTTCGTGGGAGCGGGAGAGGTCCCCTTCCCCGGACAGTCGACACTGTACTTCAGTCAAGGTTGCGGCTAAGGCTGCTGGCTTCACGGCGTCCCCGTCTGGTCAGCCGGCCGAGACACCCGTCGACGCGGTCAAGATTTTTCTCGACCCGTCGGACGGGCTGTTGACTGGTGAAGCCGACAACCCTTCGTCACCAGTTCCCCCGGTGGAAACCGAGGACTTTCCTGTGCCGGAGTCCCCGGTCAAGATTCCTGAGCCGAGGGAGGAGCAGGTGTCCCCCGCTCCCTCTCAGACCAAACCTCGGAAACACCGAGGATCTCTGTCTCGGACCTCGTCTCGGTCCAGCCGATCCCGCTGAAATAGGCAGTCTCGGCACCGAGGTAAGCGGCAGCACCGCTCGTCCTCATTTTCTTCCTTGGAAGAGGAGAGGCTTCGCTGCAAATTGCGTCGATGCTGCGAGGACTTAATGTGGCAGCAGCTCCTTTTGTCCGGGAACAAGCCGATGCTGTCACCTTCCCTGGCCATTAAGTGGCTGTCACCCAAAAGGCCGAAACAACCCCTCGTGGTAGTCGAGGTGCCCAAGCCTAGGCCAGTTGTTTGGCCGAAACCAGCTGCCCCACCTATTGTGGTAGTCTGATGATGACTCCTCCCTGTTTTCCATGCCCCTTGACCTGGAGTCCTCGGGGGCAGTCGATGGATGAGAGCCCATCATCGTTCATGGGTCTGCTTCGGCTCATCTCGGAGTCCACCGGGATGCAGCTCGAGCCCGTATCCAAGCGGGCCAAGTATTCCCTCATGGAGATACTGGACTGAGGGGATTCTCCCACTGAGGCCTTTCCGGTGGCTGAAGCCATTGTTGGCCCAGCCTTGGAGCTTTGGCAGCAGCCGGCTTCCTGTCCTGTGCCTCGGCCAGGATGGCCAGAAGTATCTCGCGGTCCCCACCGCCTCTTTGTCCGTTTTTCAGAACTACCTCTCCGCGGAGGGGTTGGTCACCGATTAGCGTTTTCCGTGTCCGGGGAACGCTAGGGATGGGATAAGCCTCCGACAAGGAGTCCAAAAAGTGGACTATGCCGGGTGCAAGGTGTACGCTGCGTCCTCCCTCTGCCTCCGTCAGGCCAGCTCGGCCGTGCTGATGGCACACTTCTCCCACGCCCTGATGGGCTCCCTGGATGAGGTGATCCCTCATCTCCTGGCCGACCTGCAGACTACGGTCAAGCAGGTGCGGGATCAAGGAAGGGCAGTGGCAAAACAGCAGCTCCAAACGGCTCTAGACATACATACATAGATACATAGACAGTGTCAGCAGATAAGGGCCTATGGCCCACCCAGTCTGCCCATTTAAGTTTGTAAGTTCAGTTTATGTTTTCCAGGAAGTCTGTTGCCCCTTACCCCTGACCTCCAGAATTCCTTTATGTCTATCCCATGCATTCTTAAATCCCGTGATTGTTTCAGCCCCCACCACTTCCTCTGGCAGGGTGTTCCATTGTCCACCACCCGTTCTGTGAAGAAATTCTTCCTCACGTTTCCTCTGAATCGTCCCCTCCTCCAACTTCATCCCATGCCTCTAGTACTGGAACATCTTTTTCGCTTAAAAATAGTGCATTCCTGCACCCTGTTCCTCCCTGTAAGATACTTGTATGTCTCTATCATATCCCCTCTCTCCCTCCTCTCCTCCAGGGAGTACATGTTCAGTGCCTTCAACCTGTCCTCATAGGACTTGTGATGCAATCCATGCACCATCTTTGTTGCCCTCCTCTGAACCTTCTCTACCCTGTCTATGTCCTTACGTAGGTAAGGTCTCCAGAACTGCACAGTGTACTCCAGGTGCGGCCTTACTAGTGTCTTGTATAGTGGAATTATGACCTCCCTTTTCCTGCTGGTGATGCCCTGCCTATGCATCCCAGCATCCTATTTGCTTTACCTACCGCTTTGTCACACTGTTTCCTGCCTTGAGGTCATCAGAGATGATAACTCCAAGATCCCTTTCCTGCTTGGTGCATGCTATATCCTCACCCCCCAACTGATATATTGTGCCAGGGTTTTTGTGCCCCATATGCATTATCTTGCACTTCCTTGCATTGAATTTCAACTGCCAAACCCCTGACCATTCTTCAAGTTTCTGCATTGACATTGGAGACTCCTGTGCCCGATCAGTAGCGGCCGCAGTGGCCATGCGCCGCAGAGCCTGGCTGTGGATATCCACCTTCACGGCGGATACCCAGCACAAATTGGCGGATGTCCCCTTCTTGGGGACTGACCTGTTCGGCCCTGGAGTGGAAGGCCACCTCCAGAGGATCGAAAAGTCCAACGCTGCCCTGGACTCGGTCACCTCCTCTCAGAAGGACAAGGGCCGTCGTCAGCAACATAAGTCCTTTCGACCTTCTGCTCCTGCGGCACATCCGGCCCAGCAACACCAGCATCAGGGCCAGCAGACTTGCGCTTGGCACCCCAAAGCTAAGCCTGCAGCCTCCTCCAATAGGAAGCAGGGAGGAAAAGGCCCAGGAGGTCCCTCGGCCGGTCCTTCCTCCAAGCCTGCCCAGTGACGGGTTGAGGGGTGTCGCCCCCAGCCTCGTCGCTCCCCCCTGGGTTCCCCCCATGGGGATGGCTCCGCCACTTTCTTTCCGCCTGGTCCGCTATCACCACGGACCGCTAGGTGTTAGAGGTGGTAGGAAAGGGCCTGCCTCTGGAGTTCGAGCAGGCCCCGCCCTTCCGAGCCATCACCCCACGGGGGGCTACGGGGTCCGCAGCCTCCCTGTTGGCTCATCGAGCCGACATTGCCCTGCTCCTCGAAAAGGAGGTGATCAGGAAGGTGGCGGATCCTCCACCAAGCCCGGGGTTTGTGTACAGGTATTTCCTGGTCCCGAAAAGGATGGTGGGCTGGTGCCCCATTCTAGACCTGCACGACCTGAACAGGTTCGTAAGGTCTCAAACCTTCAGGATGGTCACTCTGGCTCAGATCATTCCATCCTTGGAACGAGGTGTGTGGTTCTGTTCTCTGGACCTCCAGGATGTGTTCTTTCACGTCCCAATCCGTCCGTCCCACCAGAGATTCCTCTGCTTCAGGGCAGAGGGGTCCCTCTACAAGTTCTGGGCCATGCCCTTCGGCCTTTCTCTAGCTCCCAGGGTCTTCACCAAATGCATGGCAGTGGTGACAGCATTCCTGCAGCGCCGAAGGGTACAGGTGTACCCCTACCTGGACGACTGGCTGATTGTGGCCTCCTCCAGAATGGAGGTGGAGCGGTCCAGGGATCTGGCCCTCCAGGTTTGCTCCCAAGTTGGCCTCCTTATCAATGAGGCCAAGTCGGAACTCGTGCCAAAGCACGTGATACAATTCATCGGGGCAGAGCTCGACTCTCTGCGAGCCAGAGCACGGCTCCCGGCGGACAGGGCCGAGGTTCTTTCCTCCTTTGCCCAGTCATTTCAGGTTGGGCAATTGCGCCCTGCCCAGGACTTCCTGGGCCTCATGGCGGCCTGCACCAGCATGGTCCGTTGGGCCTGTTGGCACATGCGTCCCCTACAATGGGGACTGGCCAGCCATTGGTCACAGCAATCCGATCCTTTGGATCAGCTAGTGACAGTGACCCAGGAGATGTGAAACGCTCTCCAGTGGTGGACCGTTCCAGCTGATCTGCAGGAGGGCATCCCGTTTGTCCGCCATAAGCCGACGGTCTCTCTATCGACCGATGCCTCTCTGATGGGTTGGGGTGCCCATCTGGGGGAGCACAGAGCGCATGGCCTCTGGTCCCCTCGGGAGTCCCGATGCCACATCAACCTGCTGGAGCTTCGAGCGGTTCGTCTAGCTGTCACATATCGCTCCCATTTTATGCGAGGTCAGTGGTCTGGTCCCGGCGGACAATACCACGACCGTGTACTACCTAAACCGCCAGGGCGTGATGCACTCCATGCCTCTGTGCAGGGAAACTCTCTGCATTTGGTCCCTCGTGAGCAGCCTAGAGGCGGATCTCCTTGCCATCCATGTGGCAGGAGCCTCCAACATTCTGGCCGATGCCCTAAGCCGGATAGGGGCTGCGTCCCACGAGTGGTCTCTCCTGCCGGAGGTAGTACAAGATCTGTTCTCCCACTGGGTCATGCCTCAGGTGGACCTGTTTGCCTCCATTGAGAATGCGAAGCTGAGACTGTTTCATCCCCAAGCAGGGCTCGCTGCAGGGAGATGCCTTCTCGAGGCCATGGACCCCGGGCCTCTTCTACGCCTTTCCCCCATTTCCCTTGATCCACAAGGTGCTCCACAAGGCAAGGAGGGACACGGCGCAGGTGATTCTGGTAGCCCCAGACTGGCCTCGCCATTTCTGGTATCCAGATCTCCTCAGTCTCGGCTCCAGGCTCCCGAGGCGGCTTCCAGCCCGCCTGGACCTGATCTCAGTCTATCAGGGGAAGGTATTCCATCCAGGCCTTCAATCCCTGCACCCGACAGCCTGGTTCCTGAGCGGCTAGAGTTCCACGCCTTGGGTCTTTCCGGCGAGCTCCTCAACATTGTTGGGCGTCCCGAAGAGTCGACCAGGAAATACTCATGCTTTAAATGGAAGAGATTCCATTTGGTGTCAGAAGGGCCTGGACCCTTCCTCCTGTTTCTTGGCAAGCATTCTGGACTACCTGTTTCCCTTTCTCAGCAAGGTCTTGGTCGGCGACCCTTAAGGTGCACCTAGCAGCCATCTCTGCTTACCGGGCGCCGGCCGGGAAGCAGTCGGTGGCACAGGAGAAGGTGGTCAGGCGTTTTTTCAAAGGCCTTGATCACATATCCCCTCCGGTGCAAGAACCTCCACCTCCATGGGATCTACTGCTGGTATTGGCTAAGCTCATGGGCAAGCCATTCAAACCGATGCACAGGTGTAACATCTTTCACCTGTCGTGGAGGACCGCCTTCTTGGTGGCTATCACGTCAGCCAGAAGGATGGGAGAGCTCCAGGCGCTTTCCATCGAATCTCCTTATCTGGTCTTCCACAGGGACAAGGTTGTCCTGCGCCCCCACCCGAAATTCCTTCCGAAGGTGGTATTGGAGTTTCACCTTAACCAGGTGTTGACTCTGCCGGTGTTCTACCCCAATCACACCTCGGAGGCTGAATATAGGCTCCATACTTTGGACCCTAGAAGAGCGCTCGCTTATCACAAGGAGCGGACGGCTGAAGTTCGGGGAGAGGTTTGCCAGCTGTTTGTGACCTGCGCTGAAGCCGCACCTGGCAGACCTGCAGCCAAGCGGACGATAGGCAGGTGGGTCACCTCCTGCATTGATCTTTGCTATAGGTTGGCGGGCATGGAGCCTCCTAGAGGGATAAGAGCTCATTCTACCTGCCATACCGCTGTATCGGTGGCTGCTTCCAGGGACGTCCCTATCCAGGAAATCTGCAGGGCTGCTACCTGGAAATCAGCACACACCTTCATTACCCACCACCACATCGACCTTGAGTCACGCCAGAATGCTGGTTTTGGGACCTCGGTTCTCTAGTCATTATTCTCTAAGTAGGGGGTGTGCGCCTTGCATCCCTCCTCCCTGAGAACTGCTAGGAGTTTGCCAGACAGTGTGGATGAACAACATATCCATGTCCCTAGAAATAAAGGTTACTCACCTGTAACAGGAGTTCTAGGATGGTATATGTTGTTCATCCACACGACCCTCCCGGCTTTGACGCACAACCTGGCTTCCAGCGGGCTAGATCTGGCGTCATGGGGCGGGGCCGAGAGTTTTACCACCCGGGTGGGAGGAGCCAGCTTGAAGACCTTCTGGCAAGATTTAAAGCGGCAAGGAACCTGCCAGACAGTGTGGATGAACAACATATACCATTCCTAGAACTCCTGTTACAGGTGAGTAACCTGTATTTTCGGGACAGATTAACAAAATCGCAGTGCCGCTGTTCATGAGGGGAGGTCCCAAATTGCCAATTTTGAAAATTTGGTGAAAAAATTCTAAAAAATGATTGCGTTACGCAGTTTCTATGAACGCTCATAACTTCACCAATTTTTAATATTTTCACTCCAGATTTTCAACACTGCCATTTTTTCACACCTCCTCATGAACAGTACAGCTGTTATTTTTGACATCCTACCCGAAATGTGTTTCTAGGGACGTGGATATGTTGTTCAATCCACACTGTCTGGCAGGTTCTTTGCCGCTTTAATTCTTGCCAGAAGGTCTCCAAGCTGGCTCCTCCCACCCACCCGGGTGGTAAAACCCTCGGCTCCGCCCCATGACGCCAGATCTTCCTTACCGCTTGGAAGCTCAGATTCCCTCCTTATCGCTCTGTGTTTTATACTTGGATCCTAATCCTTCGGAATTTCCGAAAAATTATTTTCAAATTCACTAGACTTACGTCTTCATCTTCCCTCACGGCTGCAATGGATAAATCCACTCCCAGCTTCCGCTGGTGCCCTTACGGGCAGAAAATGTCTCGGACCGAACCGCACTCCACGTGCGTCTACTGCCTGGGTCTTGCACACGATCTGCAGGCCTGCGATCTCTGCAAATCATTCACAGCTTCGGTTCTGAAAGACTGTGCTGCCTGACTTCAGCTGGGGCACCCCGAGAAACGGTACCCACCAGTGAAGTCAAAGGAGGCCCGTTGGGCAGTGTCCCCGGCTGCGGGCTCCGCGGAGCAGCTGGAACAGTTGATCGCCCTCGAGGAGGAGGCGGCCCAGGCTGCGTCTTCTTCCTCCTCGGCTTCGGCATTTTATCCCCTTCTTCTTGGGCTCCTCCTACACTGCTTCTTTTAAGGAGCTTTGTCAGTCCCTCTCCACCAAGGGAGGACGACCCTCGGGACACACGAGTAGGTAGAAGAAAAAGGAACCGGAAGGTAAGTCCCGCCGTCGACGTTCATAGGAGCGAGAGCGATCCCCTTCCCCGGACAGTCGGCTCTTGACTTCTGTCGAGGTTGCAGCTAAGGCCACTGGCTTCACGGTGTCCCCGTCAGGTCAGCCGGCCGAAACACACATCGACGCGGTTGAGATTTTTTTCAACCCGTTGGACGGGTTGTCGACTGGAGAATCCACCAGTTCCCCCGGTGGTTACTGAGGACTTGCCCGTGCCTCCTGTGCCGAAGTCCCAGGTCCAGGACCCTGAACCGAGGGATGAGCAGGTTTCCCACGCCCCCTTTTCGACCCACCATCGATGACCCCGAAGGTCTCGGCCTCCTCCGTGTCGGGTAGGTCCTGTCGACATCGGCGGTCTCAGTCCCGGCATCACGGAAAGCAGCATTGCTGCTCGTCCTTTTCGGAGGATATCCTCCGGCACAAGTTGCGTCAGCGCTGTGAGGACATGATGTGGCAACAACTCCTGTTAGCCGGTAATAAGACAACTCCGTCGCCTTCTCCGGCCATTAAATGGTTGTCGCACGAACGACCGAAGCAACCCCTTGTTGTAGTTGAGGAGCCGACCCCGGCACCAGTTGCTTGTCCGAAACCGGCTGCTGCACCCATTGAGGTGGAACCACCATCTCCTCATCCTAAGACTGGGGCCCCGACCAAGGATTCTTGGTCAGGTCAGGGCTTGCCCCACAGGTTGTCGATCGGCCTCAGCAGGTGGAGGGTGGCTCAGGCACTCTGGCAGCTGTTCGCAGACTCTTCAGAGTCCGACGATTCCTCCTTGTACTCTAGGCCCCTTGACTTGGAATCTACCGGGAGTTCGTCAGCAGACGAGAGCCCATCCTCGTTCTTGGGAATCCTTCGGCTCATCTAAGAGTCCACTGGGATGCAGCTCAGACCTGTACAGAAACGGGCCAGATATCCCCTCACAGAGATACTGGACTGAGGGGATTCCCCCATGGAGGCCTTCCCTCTGGTCGAAGCCATTGTTGGCCCAGCCCTGGAGTTCTGGCAGTGGCCTGCATCCTGTCCTGTGCCTTGGCCAGGATGGCTTGCAAGTACGCAGTTCCTACCGGTTCCCTCTCCGGTTTTTCGGAGCACCCCTTTGCAGAGGGGCTGGTGACCGATAGCGTTTTCCGGCGTTCTGGAAACGCTTGGGACGTGGACAAACTGCCCGACAAGGAGTCCAAAAAGCTGGAAGATTCGGGGCAGAAAGTTTACACTGCTTCCTCCCTAGGTCTTCGACAGGCTAGCTCGGCCGTGCTGATGGCACTTTTTTCACACGCCCTTATGGGTTCCCTGGATGAAGTGATTCCTCATCTCCCGGCTGACCTTCAGACGACGGTCAAGCAGGTGCAGGATCAGGGAAGGGCAGTGGCCAAACAGCTGCAAACTGCTTCGGATATTGGGGATTCTTGTGCCTGGTCAGTAGCGGCCGCAGTAGCCATGCGCCGCAGAGCTTGGCTGCGGATCTCCACCTTCACGCTGATGCCCAGCACAAGCTGGCAAACGTTCCCTTCCTGGACACCGACTTGTTCGGACCAGGGGTGGAAGGCCATCTCCAGAGAATCGAGAAGTCCAGTGCTACCTTGGACTCTGTCACATCTGCCCAGAAGGCCACCAACAGCAGCGTAAGCCCTTTTGCCCGTTCCGCCCCTGCGGCACATCCGGCCCAGCAGCACCAGCAACAGGACCAGCAGGCTCACACTTGGCGCCCTAAGGCCAAGTCTGCCACTTCCTCAAGTAGGAAGCCTGGAGGGAAAGGTCCAAGCGGCCCCTTGGCCAGCCCTTCCTCCAAGCCTGCCCAGTGACGGGTTGAGGGGTGTCGCCCCAACCTAGTCACTTCTCCCCAGGTTCCCCCCGTGGGGGGATGGCTCTGCCACTTCTTTTCCGCCTGGTCCGCTATCACCACGGACCGTTGTGTGCTGGAAGTGATCGGCAGGGGTCTGCCTCTGGAATTCGAGCAGTCCCCTCCCTATCGAGCTGTCGCCCCACGGGGGGCTACGGGTTCCGCAGCCTCTCTATTGGCTCATCGAGCCGACATTGCTCGGATCCTCCTCCAAACCCAGGGTTTGTGTCCAGGTACTTCCTAGTTCCAAAGCGGACAGGGGACTGGAGCCCCATTCTCAATCTACACGACCTGAACAAGTTCCTAAGGCTGCGTACCTTCAGGATGGTCACTCTGGCTCAGATCATTCCATCCTTGGAACTAGGCGTGTGGTTTTGCTCTCTGGATCTCCAGGACGCCTTTTTTCACGTCCCAATCCGTCTGTCTCATTAGCGATTCCTCCGCTTCAGAGCAGAGGGATCACTTTATGAGTTCCAGGCCATGCCCTTCAGCCTATCTCCAGCTCCCAGGGTCTTCACTAAATGCATGGCAGTGGTGACAGCATTCCTGCGGTGCCGAGGGGTCCGGGTGTACCCTTACCTGGACGACTGGCTGATTGCAGCACCCTCCAATTTGGAGGTGGAGCGGTCTAGGGATCTGGCCCTCCAGGTCTGCTCTCAAATTGGCCTCCTGATCAACGAGGCCAAATTGGAACTCGTGCCATCGCAGGTGATTCAATTAATCGGGGCAGAGCTCGACTCTCTTTGAGCCAGAGCCCGGCTCCCTGTGGACAGGGCCGAAGTCCTTTCCTCCTTTGCCCAGTCATTTCTGGTTGGGCAATTGCACCCTGCCCGGGACTTCCTGCGCCTTCTGGGCCTCATGGCGGCCTGCACCAGCGTGGTCCATTGGGCCCACTGGTATATGCACCCCCTGCAGTGGGGGCTGGCCCGCCAGTGGTCACAGCGCATCGGTCCTTTGGACCAGCCATTGACCGTGACCCCGAAGATGTGGAACGGCCTGCTGTGGTGGCTTGTCCCAGCTCATCTGCAGTAGGGTATCCCGTTTGTCCGCCCCGAGCCGACGGTCACTCTTACAACCGACGCCTCTCTGATGGGTTGGGGTGCCCATCTGGGGGAACTCCGGGCCCACGGCCTTTGGTCCCCTCAGGAGTCTCAATGTCATACCAACCTGCTGGAGCTTCGAGCGGTTCGACTAGCCCTCACCGCCTTCGCTCCATTTGTACGGGGTCAGGTGGTTCAGGTCCAGACGGACAACACCACGACCATGTACTATTTCAACCGTCATGGCGGGATGCAGTCCTTGCCTCTGTGCAAGGAAGCTCTCCGCATTTGCTCTATCGTGATCACCCTGGAGGTGGATCTCCTAGCCATCCATGTGGTAGGAGCCTCCAACTGTCTGGCTGATGCCCTCAGCTGGATAGGCGCTGCATCTCGCGAGTGATTTCTCCTGCTGGAGGTAGTGCAAGATCTGTTCTCCCATTGGGGCACTCCTCAGGTGGACCTGTTCACCTCCAGGGAGAATGCGAAGCTGAGGCTGTTTCACGGCCACCCCTTTCAGCAGGGCTCGCTGCATGGGGATGCCTTCTCGAGGCTGTGGATCCCGGGCCTCTTTTACACCTTCCCTCCATTTTCCTTGATCCACAAGATGCTTCTCAAGGCAAAGAGGGACAAGGCACAGGTGATTCTGGTAGCCCCAGACTGGCCTCGCCAGTTCTCGTACCCAGATCTCCTCAGCCTCAGCTCCAGGCTCCCGAGGCAGCTTCCAACCCGCCCAGACCTGATCTCAGTCGACAAGGGGAAGGCTCTCCACCCGGACCTTCAATCCCTGCACCTGGCGGCCTGTTTCCTGAGTGGCTAGAGTTCCAGGCCTTGAGTCTTTCCGACAAGGTCCTCAACATCGTTGAGGCTTCCTATAAGGAGTCGACCAGAAAATGCTATGCCTTCAAATGGAAGAGATTCTCCATTTGGTGTCAGGATAAGGGGTTGGACCCCTCTTCCTGTCCATTGCCTAGTATTTTGGACTGCCTGTGGTCCCTTTCTCAGCTAGGGCTTCGGTCGATGACCCTTAAGGTGCACCTGGCAGCCATCTCTGCTTACCGGGCACGGGCCGGCAGGCAGTCGGCGCAGGAGAAGGTGGTTGGGTGCTTTTTCAAAGGCCTAGACCACATATCCCCTCCGGTGTGAGAACCTCCACCTCTGTGGGATCTATTGCTGGTATTGGCTAAGCTCATGGGCAAGCCATTCAAACTGATGCACAGGTGTGACATCTCCCACCTGTCGTGGAAAACCGCCTTCTTGGTGGCTGTTACGTCAGCCAGAAGGATGGGAGAGCTCCAGGCGCTTTCCATCGAGTCTCCCTACCTGGTCTTCCACAAGGACAAAGCTGTCCTTCACCCTTACCCGAAGTTCCTTCCAAAAGTGGTGTCGGAGTTTCACCTTAACCAGGTGTTGACTCTGCCGGTGTTCTACCCCAATCACACCTCGGAGGCTGAATATAGGCTCCATACTTTGGACCCTAGAAGGGCGCTCTTTTATTGTAAGGAGCGGATGGCTGAAGTTCGGGGAGAGGTTTGCCAGCTGTTTGTCACCTACGCTGAAGCCACACCTGGCAGACCTGCAGCCAAGCAGACGATAAGCAGGTGGGTCACCTCCTGCATAGATCTCTGCTATAGGTTGGCGGGCATGAAGCCACTCAAAGGGATAAGAGCTCGTTCTACCCGCCATACCGCTGCTTCGGTGTCTGCTTCGAGGGATGTCCCGATCCAGGAAATCTACAGGGCTGTGACCTGGAAGTCAGCGCACACCTTTTATTTCCCATTACCACATTGACCTAGAGTCATGTCGGGATGTTGGTTTTGGGACCTTGGTTCTCCAGTCCTTATTTGCTAAGTAGCCTTGCCTCCCTCCTCCGAGAGCTGTTAGGAGTCTGCCAGACAGTGTGGATTGAACAACATATCCACGTCCCTAGAAATACAGGTTACTCACCTGTAACAGAAGTTCTAGGAGTGGTATATGTTGTTCATGCACACGACCCACCCGACCTCCCCGGCTTCAACGCGCAATCTGGCGTCCAGCCGGCTAGCTCTGGCGTCATGGGGTGGAGCAGAGGGTTTTACCACCTGGGTAGGTGGGAGAAGCCAGCTTGAACACCTTCCGGCAAGAATTAAAGCGGCAAGGAACCTGCCAGACAGTGTGGATGAACAACATATACCACTCCTAGAACTCCTGTTACAGGTGAGTAACCTTTATTTTTGCACCTGTGGTGCTGAATAGCACAGTCGCTGTGCAAAATGAACTTTTGGGATTGAGTAACAACATGATAGTGCCACTGTTCATGAGGTGAGGTCCCAAAAAGCCCATGTTGAAATTTGGAGCGAAAATACCAACAAACACCCAGGGCATTAGGGTTTCCAAATGTAATGCCGCACCCTGTAGAGACTGACAGGCGTCGGGGTGCGACTCCGGATCGTCTGCCATAATACTCACGTCATTCCACCCCCGCCCCCACCCTGCAGCCAGTGACACACATTGAGGTGTGCCTTGGGGTCTTCGGCCCTAACGTTCACCCCATGCTCCTATACCGCACCCATCTCAGCTTATTTTCTTATGGAATAGGGTGAGCGTAAAGGCCGAATACCCCAAGGCACAATGCGACACCTGTCAGTCTCTGCAGGGTGGGGGTGTGGGTTGAATTAGTTCAAAACTTCACTGTCATTCCTATTATGCATCTCTCTAACTTATGCACTACCAATGCCAATACCAGCAAGCAACCATTCGGCACTGACAAATGCTTCTATAGATTAGAAATTAAAGATTTAAGATAAGCATCCTCCATGATTTGATAGGTGTACATTATTATCAGAGGAATGTGGTGATCTGTCGGATACTTCCCTTTCTGTTTCTGAAG
Organism: Neoceratodus forsteri; assembly: GCA_016271365.2. Lineage (NCBI taxonomy): Eukaryota > Metazoa > Chordata > Ceratodontiformes > Ceratodontidae > Neoceratodus > Neoceratodus forsteri. Next base: position 143,803,091 of record JADMNL010000024.1, read on the forward strand.
AAAACTTCTCAACTGACTATACTGGAACAAATCATTAGGTCCCAGTTTGAGCCAGTTCAGCTCCTGGAATTTTTTGGAGCAGAGCTGGACACACAGCAAGGCAAAGCCCTGTTCCCTCTTGATAGGGTAGAAAACCTCCAGGTTCTGGCACACTCATTTGTCCAAGGCCAACCAAGACCAGCCAGACACTTCCTCAGACTTCTTGGCCTCATGGCATCTACTACAGCTGTAGTACCAGGAGCCAGGTTTTATATGAGAGACATTCAATGCCATCTGAGGGCTCACTGTTCTCAAAAAAGGGTCTCTCTGTCAAAACCCATTCCAGTCAAAAGGACCCTTCTGCAAGCCCTGGACTGGTGGAAAGACAGGGAAAACCTCAGAGAAGCAGCCCCCCCTCCAGCAAAAGGAACTCGCCAGAGTACTCACAACAGATGCATCCCTCTTAGGGTGGGGTGCACATCTGGCAGACCAGTCTATAAGCGGGTTGTGGTCTCCCAGGGAGTCCAAGTATCACATAAATCTACTTGAGCTCAGAGCCGTGTACCTGGCTATCAAAGCTTTTGCTCCCCAGCTCAAAGGTCAATCTGTCCAAATCAGAACAGACAATACCACTGCTATGTCCTACATCAACAAGCAGGGAGGCACAAGATCCACAAAGCTTTGCACAGGAGCCATGAAGATCTGGTCTCTGGCCTACTCTTTGTACATGCAGCTCACGGCTGTTCACCTGCCAGGCAAGGACACTGTGCTGGCAGACTCCCTGAGCCATATCAGTCAGGGCCACCATGAGTGGACCCTAAACAAACAAGCGCTGGCCACAGTCTTCAGGAAGTGGGGTACTCCAGAGATGATCTTCTTTGGGGGTATCTCGGTCATCAGGTTACGCCGTAGGAACTTCACCGTCGGTGAATGGGAAATCCACATGAAGATTTTCAACAGTACAACTGGACCTGCCCACGACGTCAACATCAGCCAACATAGTCAACCCTATAAAGGCGTGGGCAGTGTCATCAAGGCACAGATCAGGAAGCATAGGAAAACCAGGAGCAGTTTTAAAATTCGCAAATAGCATTTTATTTTTCTCAATAACAGCAAAATAAAAATTTGTTCAGTATAACTATTTACAAAGGCAATACAAACCGAGAAAACAAAGTCCTTCTTAGTGTTTCTTCTCAATTTCCAGTCTCAGTCTCTCTCTTGCAAAACATTGCTGCTCTTTTTATAACCAGTCTTTGCAGGGAGCTCATTAAGGAGACAGTGTTTTTCCACAGAATGTTCTTGTCAGTTTCCAGTGTTCTTGCAGGTGAAGCAAAAAATAACATAATGACCCAGAACTGACCTCTTCTTAACAGCTCTGTAAAGTTTGCATACCAGCATCTCAGTTTAACCCCTTGCGTTCCAAATAGTGTTTTGCAGTTATTTTAACAGTATATACAGCTTTAAGCAAAGGAAATACAGTATCACTTGCAGTTTTACACAAAATGATTCACATATATTTTTATACCTACAGATATGCAAGGGGAAAGAAAACACAAAAATAGCAAGGGAAGGCAGAGAGATAGCGAGAGGATTAGAATTGTGAAACCATCGGAGTGATCAGTTCCTTGGTCTTGCAAGAAAATTTGGTTGCCAACCAGACAGACGAGACATAAAGGGAGAGTATATAACAGATCTTACTTCGAGAGGTTCCTTCAGTAGGTCATCACATATAGGACTGGTGACACCTGGCATCAGGCCACACAGCAGACTTTTCTAGCAATACCTGACGGGGGGACTGCCCACCCGACGTCACGTGACTGACATCAGCGTGACTGTATATAGTGGGCGGTCCCCACGCCCGCCTTCCAGTTCTTTCCTGACATCGCCTCGTGTCGGTCGCATCGCAGACTTCCAGTAGCGATCGTCGAGAAAGTTTGTTCTCGATGAGTGTTTTCCCTCACAGTTCTCTTCAAAATCTGTTGAATTTTTGATGTCTTCTCTGAAGAAAAAGTGCTCAGCTTGTGGCACACAGATCCTGCACAAAGTCGGTCGCCAGAAGTGCGTTCACTGCTTAGGCCCGAACCATCCTATTTCCTTCTGCCCTGATTGCCAGTCGTTCAACCAGGCCACTAAAAAACGGAGACAGCAGGCATTGGAGGCTCACCTTCTCAAAACTTGTCTGGCCTCCCTGGAGAAAAAGATGGAGCGCCTTAGGGATTCATCCGAGAAATCTTCCCCGTCAAAAAAGCATAAGGAGAAAATTAGGGAGTGGTCTCGCTCCGCGGATGACACCAGGCCATCCACAAGCAAGGCCCATTTACCTCCGAAGATGGATGGTAAGTCGGACAAGACTTAAGCGGGTAAGTCGGCTGCTCCGGCTGGCAGGTCGGCTCCCATCTCCTCCAGGGACCACGCGGCGGTCATTAAGTCAACTCCCCCAGCTGGGGGTAGTCGCCCAACCACAGTCGATAAGCTGGCCAGGGGCTCCTCCCGACCGGGTGGCCCTGCCTGCTAAGTTGGCGTCTCCTGATGACCACGGGCATGGATTCCCCATCGAGGGCCTACTGACACCGATGGCGAGAACTCCTGGAAGGCCCCTCTCCCTCCTACTACGCCCGTGTCCTCTCATTCCTCTCCGTACACGTCCAGTGATTGTCTCGGGGAACCCATCGAGCCTCTCGACATTGTGGGTACCTCTCCGCACTCCCCCTTGGGTGTCCTGGATCTGGAGGCTCCTTCATGGCCGTCTAGCCTTCCTGTGGAGGAAGGCAGGACGCCAGCACCACCTCCGACGCCAGTGATCCCGACAACAGTCCCTAAGCTGGGCCCGGTCGACAGGCCCTTACCTCTGGCCCCGACGCCGGACCCAACCCCTATGCCGGAGCTCCCTCGTCCGGTTCCAATGCCGGATCGGGTCATGCCGGTGCCGACGTCGATCCCTTCAACGTGGACTGTCCCGACGCCAGACTCTCCACCCATTTATACAACGGCGGGTCCGACGTGGGTTCCCCCGATGCCTGATCCATTGTCGGGAATATATTCTAGGCCCTGAACTGTCCCCCATTATCCCTTTGGGTATCCTGGGGACCTCTACCTCGGGGGTTCCATTCCTGATTGGAGCCATTTGGAACATTTTCATGGTTACAACCCATATTCCTCTTATATGGGTTTCCAGGGGTTTTATCCCCCTCCAATCGTCTCTCCTCTCCCCCCCCCCACCTCAACCGGCCCCTGCTCCCCCTCCTCCGGTGGTCCCGGATTTCAAGACTTTAATCCAGTCTTGGTGGCAGGGGGCCAGGTCAGAGCTGGTTTCCGATCTAGAAGCCAGACTCCCGCAGCCACAGCTTCCTAGATCTCCTTCCCCGAGCAGTTCTGTTTCCACCGTCCACATCTCGGGGAAGACTCAACAGGACGTTTCGTTGCGGGATGTCCATCGTCGTCCTGTTGAGGAGGCGAAAGATGGTTCCAATGGGAGGGAGGACTCAGACGAGGAGGAGGAACCTGTGGAGGACCCCGAGGATACGAAAGGAAGAACCTCTCCGAAATTCCCTCATGAGGATCCTTCCTTTTCGGACCTCTTGAGGACCTTAAGAGATCACTTCGACTAGGAGTCGGAGGACCAGGATCCTATGCAACAAAGACTCGCGGAGCATCTGGATTTAGAGTCTCTGCCATCCATTGCGGTCCCCCCGTGGATGGGTCCTCCCAAGACCTCACCACCACCATCTGGCAGATGCCTCATTCGATCCCGGCTGTCCCCAAGAGGGTGGACAGGCTCTACCCGGTGCCTAAGGATGCACCTTTTTTGAAGGCTCATCCGAAGGCAGACTGTTGTCATCTCGGCTGCTCATGACCTCTCCACAGCTCCCAAGCACATGAGCACAACACCTCCGGACAAAGAGTCGAGGCTGATGGACCAGTTTGGGAAGAAGGTCTACTCGTCGGTCACGTGCGCCCTTAGGTCCCTTAGTTACATGGCTCACATGGTTTCTCACCAAAAACAGACCATGGCCAGGCTGGAGGTGAGGGTCCAGCCCATGGACCCTTCGCCTCTTGAGGAACTTGCCAAGGATCTCTACCTCTCCAAGATCTCCTGTAGGCATGCTCTTCGAGCCACCTACGACTCTGTCGATTCGGTGGCCCGTACCTCGGCAACTGCCATTGCCCTTAGGTGGCATTCCTGGCTCCATCTCTCTGGGCTCGCTAATGAAGTCCAGTCGGTGATTCAGGACGCCCCCTTCAGGGGCTCAGTCCTTTTTGGAGGAGATACCAAAGACATTATAATGGATTTACAGGACAAAGATGTGGCCCTTAAATCTGTTAAGACCATGTACCGATCGGGCACTCAACAACAGCGGCAGCCCTTTTGGAAAAGGACCGGGAAGCAGTGGAAAAACGCTCAGGCGAGACGCCAAGGTAAGCGTAAGGCCATGGCGCTAACCCCCGCTCCCAAGAACCAGCGACATTTGGGGGGACTCCTCCTGAGCGCCCCGCCACTTCTTGACTCTCTGGCCCCACTGCACCCTCAGTCTCACGACGGGGAGCAGGTGGGTGGAAGGTTCGACCGCCACGTGCAGGAGTGGAGGGCGATCACTTCAGACGAGTGGGTCCTGCAACTAGTGTCCATCTGACACACCATCGAGTTTCTGGAGATTCCTCCAGATACTCCTCCGTGGAGGTCCTCTTATTCCCGGGATCAGGCCCTCCTTGTTCGCGAGGAGGTCAGTGCGCTCTTGCTCAGAGAAGCAATCGAGCCAGTTCCCTTCGGGCAAAGGGGAAAAGGGTTTTACTCACATTTCTTCCTGGTTCCAAAAAAGACTGGGGACTTCAGACCCATTCTCGACTTGAGTCAACTCAGTCAGTATGTAGAATACAAGAAGTTCCGCATGCTGACACTCCAGAGCCTTCTTCCACTTCTGTTGGAGAATCATTGGCTCTGTGCTCTGGACATGCAGGATGCCTACCTGCATATCCCTGTCTTCCCCAGCCACCGCTGTTTCCTGCATTTTTGTTTCCAAGGTGAACATTTCCAGTTCCGGGCACTCCCCTTTGGTCTGTGTTCGGCACCTCGGGTTTTTACCAAGTGCCTGGCGGTGTTTCTACGCTGCAGGGATCCGCTCCATCCAGGGATCTTCTATTGGAAACTGTCTTTCACAATGGACCTCTTCAACCGACTGGTGATAACGGTTGATGTCCCCAAGTCATCCCTAGTTCCGTCCCAGAGACTGCAGTTCATTGGGGCAGTCCTGGATACAGTCCAGTGCAGAGCCTTCCTTTCTCCAGCCAGGGTGGAGACTTTAATCAGCCAGACTCGCAAAGTAGTGTCTCTCAGGACCATTCCTGTCCGGGAGGTCCTTCGGCTGTTGGGACTCATGGCAGCTTCCATCACGAAAGTTCCCCTAGCAAGGCTACACATGAGAATCACTCAGTGGTCATTAAGGGTGCAGTGGGATCAGCTCCTAGATGACCTGGACCATCCGGTCTTGGTCTCTTCAGTGGTCCAAAGGGATTTTCAGTGGTGGAAGGATCCCCACAACCTTTCCCTGAGACTACCGTTCCGAAACCCTGCACCAGTAGCTACTCTCACCACGGATGCCTTGAATATGGGGTGGGGGGCCCATCTGGGGGATCATCAAGCTCAAGGCCTTTGGACAGGCCTGGAGACTTCTCTCCACATCAGTGTTCTGGAGCTCAGGACGGTCCTATATGCCGTACAGGCTTTTCAGACCCTGCTCCCAAAGAGAACACTGCTGATCCAAACGGACAACATGTCGGTAGTTTAGTACAACAACAAACAAGGAGGAACCCGATCATACCCTCTTTGCAGGGAAGCGACCCGGGTGTAGAACTGGGCAGTCCAGCATCTTCTGGTCCTGGTGGCCGTGCATATTCCAGGCGTTCTAAACGTCCTGGCAGACAGTCTCAGCAGAACTCGAACCCTCGCCCATGAGTGGGAACTGCATCAGGAAGTGGCGGACTCCATCTTCCAGAATTGGGGGCTTCCGGAGATTGACCTCTTCACCTCCCAATCCAACGCAAAACTTCCCAAGTTTTGTGCACTCGTTCCAGAGCGTGGTGCTTTCTGGAATGACGCATTATCTCTATCATGGACAGGGACATTTTTGTACGCTTTCCCTCCTTTTCCCATTCTTCAGAGAGTTCTCCTCAAACTTCAGGCCGAGGGGGCCAGAATGATCCTCATTGCTCCTCTCTGGCCAAGACAAATTTGGTTCCCGCTGCTACAACAGCTCTTCAGGGAACCACTGGTTCCACTTCTATTGACTCATGACCTCCTTACTCAGAATCAGGGCAGGTTGGTCCATCCGGGGCTCAGGACCCTGCATCTTCACGTGTGGCTCCTTCAGACATAGCGATTTCTCGCTTCAGGGTCTCCTCTAGAGTAGCTCAGATCCTCATCGAGGCAAGGAAACCGTCCACCCGTTCCACTTATGCCATGAAGTGGAAGCGGTTTTCAATCTGGGCATCCGCTCAAGGTTGGGACCCTTTCTCCTGTTCAGCCCCTCACGTCATGGAATACTTCCTTCATTTATCAGACTCCAGTCTGTCCTATTCTTCTTTGAAAGTCCATATCTCTGCCATTTCCGCGTACCACGAGCTAGTGGATGGTAAACCCGTGGCTCAGTTGGAGGTCTCAGAGACCTTTCTGAAAGGCATCCTCCATCTGAAACCCCCCATCCGCAGCCCAGCTCCACCTTGGAACTTGAATTTTGTCCTGGAAAAGCTCACCCTTTCTCCTTTCGAACCGGCTATGAGCTGTGATCTGCGCTTCCTTTCTTGGAAGGCGCTTTTTCTGGTGGCTATCACCTTCGCCCAGAGGATTTCTGAGCTTCACGCTGTAGTCTGCAAGGAGCCCTACTTGATTTTCCATAGGGACTGGGCGGTCCTTAGGATGCATCTGAGGTTTCTTCCCAAGGTGGTGTCGGAATCCACACTGAACCAATCAGTAGAGCTTCCGGTTTATTTTCTGTCCCCATCTAACAAGGGTGAGGCACTTCTTCACACGATCGATGTCCATCGGATCCTCCAGTGTTATACTCACCAGACTAAGGAGCTCCGCTCTTGTGATCAGTTATTCGTTTCCTTTGCCCCCAGGTCAAGGGGCAGACCGGTTTCTAAGCAGAGCCTTTCCAAATGGGTGGGAAACTGCATCCGGTACTGTTACCAGAAGTACGATAAGCCTCTTTCGGGTTCCATTCTACTAGGGGCATGGCTGCCTCTGCGGCCTTCCTTCGAAACGTTTCCACAGCGGACATCTGTGCTACCGCTACTTGGAGTTCTGTCCACACCTTTACCAAACACTACAGTCTGGACATTGCTTCTAGGTGGAGGGCCGGTTTTGGATTAGCCGTCCTGCAGGGCCTTTTGTCCTAGGCTGGGTACATGCTGGACTTCAGTTGTTCTGTTGGAGTTAGCATCCTCCTCCCTAGTTTCTCTCGGTCTCTTTCTGGAGGGACTGCTTGTGACTCTGTCCTGTACATGATGACCTACTGAAGGGAACTCTCTCGAAGTAAGACAGTACAGTTACGAACATATGAAATTTGCCAGCAGATAAAGGCCTAGAAGTCTATCAAGTCTGCTCAAATGTGCAGCTAGCACCCCTTATTCTGCAGCTGCCCCTTCCTTCCACCCTTCCCCTTCTTTGACCCTCCCCCTTGTCCTGTCCCATCCCCTTTTGAAGCAGTCCACTGTTCTACTGGATACCACTTCTGCAGGTAACGCATTTGTATTGCTCGAGATGTGATGAGCAGGAGGTGCTCTGTTAGGTGAGAGTGCTCTACTCTAAAGGTGGTGAAAAGAGATGAGCGAGGCACCAAGGTCCGAATTATGTGGATAGGATAACTGTTATCCAGACAAGGAGAGGCAGGAGTCAACTTAATGCTTCTATGCCCGAAGGGTGTTTATTTTATACCAAGGGTAGACAGACACAGTCACAAGAAGGAGGAGGGGTTGCCCGAGAACAATAGGGCAATAAAACAGGAAAATACTTTTATCTACCACTTCTAAGGTTATTACCACAAGGATAAACTTTAGGCCTAATGCCACTCTTATTTCTGACACTATTCTAGACTTCAGTACTCTAAATGAGAATCGGGTGACATAAGCTACTCAGCACTGCATTAGGGTAATTAGCATCACACATTTCCATAAGAGTCCAGATATTTCAAGAGTCCAGAGATCCGGCGTCTTCGTGTACACCGTCGTTCTTCGTTGATAGCTACAAGGGAAGTAAAACAGAACTGTAGAACCCTAATCTCAATTCCCAGCAAGGACCTAGTTAAGGCCACTGGGGTGGTGAGAGGTTTGGTAAACAGACCATATATCTTTGGCAAAAGCCCACTCTCTCCAAGGCTGCCGGAATGTAGAACCAGAGGAACTGGTTCCTGAAATAACGCACTGAAAACAAAGGGTTCCTCGGTCAAAACCCACTTCCAGGGTTGCCAAGGACGAAGATAGATCAAGATTTGCATGGCGATGAATCCAATGGAGGACTAGCACGACCTGACTGATGCTGCGGCACTCCAAGGGCCAGCTGAACTCGGAAGGAACTCTGACAGGACCAGGAACCATAAGAATCTGAAGAGATGATGGTTGACTCTGCAATCCTAGGATCAGGAACTAACACAAAACAAACAAACGGCGGACGCGTCCCGGACTGGGCTTCGACAGACTCGACTTTCGGCAAACGACCAGGTGGGGCGCAGACTAGGTTTTCCAGGATGAACTCACTCTTCTGTAGAGGGCGACCAACTTCGGAACATCTGGAACAGGAACCATACGGAACGACACTGGCACGGCTGTCGTGATGCGTTTCGGCTGACGTACGTTCAAGCTGTGAAAACAAGAAAACGGCGGGTACGACTTGTACGACTGGCGACTGACTCGACTTCGGCGGACGACACAAACAGATGTTGATGAGCTGATGGATGATCTCCCAGAAGTGAAGAATGCTGAGGGGACGTCTTCTTCTGAGTAGAGACTGATTCTGCGTACGTGGTGTTACAGACCACACTATGAGACTGCAGTGTGGTAGAAAATTGAGACTGTCTTCATACAATAGTAAACATATAACTGAAAAATGCCCAAAGAACTGTGGAATGATACAATAATTTGCTGGAGGGGGGCAAATTATAACTTCAGGAGTACCTCTTACTGATGAGGGCCAATGTCCAGGTGCTTAGAGCAATAGTTCAGGTACTTAGGACAATAGTTCAGGTACTTCGGACAATAGTTCAGGTACTTAGACCAATGGTTCCGGTACTTAGGGCAATAGTTCAGGAACTTAGGGCAATAGTTCAGCATAAGCAGTACAGTAATTACAGTAGTTTCACAGTATAGGCAAATCGAACACTCTCAAATGAACCTATGTTTCTAAATGTAGGGTCTTCTGGAATAGGATCCCTTTCTGGACGTTTAGGCCGGGGCCTCCCTATAGTACCACTAGGCTGACTTGCCCTATTCCGCTAGGCCGGGGCCTCCCTTTAGTACCACTAGGCTGGCTTGCCTATTTCGCTAGGCAGGGGCCTCCCTTTGAGTACCACTAGGCTGGCTTGCCCTATTCGCTGGCGGGGCCTCCCTATAGTACCACTAGGCTGGCTTGCCCTATTCCGCTGGCAGGGGCCCCCTGTAGTACCACTAGGCTGGCTTGCCCTATTCCGCTAGGCCGGGGCCTCCCTTTAGTACCACTAGGCTGGCTTGCCCTATTCCGCTAGGCCGGGGCCTCCCTTTAGTACCACTAGGCTGGCTTGCCCTATTACGCTAGGCCGGGGCCTCCCTCTAGTACCACTAGGCTGGCTTGCCCTATTCCGCTAGGCCGGGGCCTCCCTCTGAGTACCACTAGGCTGGCTTGCCCTATTACGCTAGGCCGGGGCCTCCCTATTAGTACCAGGCTTTACCTCGGGCCTAATGCCCTACCTTTACCTCGGGCCTGATGCCCTACGTTAGCTTGGGCCTGGTGCCCCACTTTAGATTGGGCTGGTGCCCCACTTCACAATGGGCCTGGTGCCCCTTGTAATACTGGGCCTGGTGCCCCACTTTACAATGGGCCTGGTGCCCCACGTTGCATTGGGCCTGGTGCCTCACTAAATACTGGGCCTGGTGTCCCATGTTGCTTTGGGCGTGGTGCCCCACTAAATACTGGGCCTGGTGCCCCACTTTATAATGGGCCTAATGCCCTACTTTACTTGTGGGCCTGGGTCGCCCTTTTAACTGTATCGCGCCTTTAAATTTGCAGGCTCCCAGAGCCTGCTGTCATTTCTCACGCAGGTTGCCGCCTTAAATCCCGCCTCCTTATGCATATTCATAGGCTGCGATAAAGGCCTTGTGTTTCTAGCCCCTCCCTGAGGGCGTCGCTAACCCCGCCTCCACATAAATATTAAAATGAGGGGTCCTGGCGACCCGATGCCCCTGCGGCACTCGGCCGCTTCTTCTGAGTGCCTACTGCACTTTTTACAACAAGAACAGTCTCCTTACTAAACAGGCGGTCAGCACTGCGTGTGCTGCCGCCGACTCACCGCTCTGCGGTCTTCTGGGGCAGGCTGTGCTGCAGGGAGGTGGGAGGGATGCTGGCAGAGGGAGGGAAAACCGAGCAGGCAGCTGGGAGGACGACTAGGGGGCCTCAGACGGCCGAAAAGGCACTCGGCGATGCAGCGCTTCTCTGCCGCCGGCGTGGGACCGAAATCAAACTGTAAAACACTTGGGGGGCCAAAATAAAGAAATGGAGGGGCTATTCAGCCCAAAACGTGGGGGAAACGAGCGTTTTCGTCTTCGTGGTGCCCCGATGGCACCACCGACCGCAGCACTGAAGCAGCGCAGGATGTCTTCAGGCAGGGGAGGCAGCACAGGACCACAGCAAGCCCAGAGGGATGGCTACAACACGGTAAGCCCTAAACTTGTCCCTTGACTTCTGTGTCCTGCCTCCTCTACCACTGCCCAGGATCAACTGACTAAAAGAACAGATATTTTTTAAACTTGAACCTCCCTGGGTTCTAGATTGGCTGGAGTGGAATGCTGTGCATAAGCCACTCAGTACAACATTCCATCCAGGCCATTATGACATCTGTTGCTTTTAAATTCTGTCTTTTGACTATGCTGTAAGTGCACATGGCACTTTTCTATTATTTACAGTGTTTCCCCTTTACAAGGAGGTATATCTTTATTTCCAGGGGCCCCTTAACACAGTACCCTGCTGCCTACATCTGTAGCAGGTACCCTGAGCACCTGTGGAGTCTTAATTTATTTATTTTTCTGGAATGACCCAACTTTGGGGCATTACACATTCCACCCAGCCACCACCCTCTCTGTAAAAAAGTGTCTCCTCATCTCCCTTCTGAACTTTCCTCCCACCAGTCTCATATCATGGCCTCAAGTGTCCCTTCCCTCCCTTACTTTGAACAGCCCCTCTGTACCTGTCTAGTTTATTCCTTTCATGTGCTTAAAGGTTTCAGTCATGTCCCTCCTCCAGTGAGTACATGTTTAACTCCTTCAGCCGCCTCTCGTATGATAAGTCCCCTAGCTCCTTGATCATCTTTGTCGCCCTGCGCTGCACCCCCTCCAGTAACTTAATGTCCCTCTTCAGATATGGGTGCCAGTACTGCATGCAGTACTCCAGGTGCGGTTTAACTAATGACCTGTACAGTGGCAGAATCACCTCCTCGAGGATATACCCCTTGCAATACAAACCAGCATTTTGTTGGCCTTTGCAGCTGCCTTCCTACATTGTGCCGAGCTGCTCATTGACCCTGTAATGAGCACCCCCAGATCCTTCTCCTCCTCTGTCTGGGCTAGCTGCACTCCCCCCAGCTGGTAACTCCTCCTTGGGTTCTTCATCCCAAAATGCAGCACCTTGCACTTTTTGGCATTAAACCCCAGTTGCCAGATGTCTGACCAGGTTTCAAGCTTTGCCAGATCATCCTGCAACCCCTGCCATCCCCCAGGTCATCCACCACCGCTCCTACCTTGGTATCATCAGCAAGCAGACTGATCTTCCTCTTGATGTCCAATGATATGTCTGCAATGAATATCCCAAACAACACTGGTCCCAACACTGAGCCCTATGGAACATTGCTCGTCACTACCCTTGGGTGTGAGAGCTCCCCACCCACCACCACCCTCTGTTGCCTTCCCTGAAGCCAGTTCCCTACCCATCTCACCAGCTTTGCACCTGCCCCTGTGCCTACTAACTTACTTCCCAGCCTTCCATGCGGCACCGAGCCGAATGCCTTACTGAAGTCCAGATACAGGACATCCACTACATGGCCTCTGTTCAGTTGCCTAGTTACCCAGTCATAGAACTGCACCAGGTTGGTTTGGCAGGATTTGCCCCGTATGAAGCCATGCTGTCTGCTGTCCTGTAGTTCTTTGGCCTCTAGGAGGGCCACCAGCCTCTCCTTCAGGATAGTCTCCATTAGCTTACCCACGATGGATGTGAGACTCACTGGTCTGTAGTTTCCCAGTTCATCCTTGGGGCCACTTTTTGGAGGGGCACCACTTGAGCCATCCTCAGTCTGGGTACACACCCTGATATAGTGAGGCATTAAATAGGTCTGCCAAAGGTCCTGCAAGGACCTCTGCCAGCTCCTTCAGTATCCTGGGGTGGATGCCATCTGGGCCTGGCGCCTTATCCACCCTCAGTGCCTTCAAACCCTCCTGAACTCTGCCTTCCATGAGTTCCCCATCTGTCACCCCTCCCCCCTGTTTCTGCCATTTCTCCCAGCTTGGGTGTCACCCCTTTCTTCTCTTTAGTAAATACTGAGCAGAAGTACTCATTTAGTGCTTCTGCCTTATCCCACCCTGCTTCCACCCAACCTCCCTCCTTCCTAATCTTTACTATGTGGTCCTTACAGCTCCTTTTCTCCCTGATGTACCTAAAGAAGTCTTTCTCCGCCTTCTTAGTGTCTTGTGCCAGCCTGAGTTCCGTAGATGCCTTGGCTCCCCTTACTGCCCTTGTCACCTCCTTTGATTCCATCAAGTACTCCTCCCTGTCCTCCCCTCTCCCTCTTTTCTTGTACTTCCTAAAGGCAGCTCTTTTCCTCTTTAACTTTTCCATGACCTCCTTGCTCAACCAGCTCAGTTTCTTAGCCCTAGCCTTCTTGCTCTGGGTCTTGCAGCAGGTTTTGGTTGCCTCCACTATCCCCAGCTTTATGAGCTCCCACCTCTGGTTAGTGTCCATACTAGATTGAATTCTGGCCAGGTACCCTTTTACCACTTCCCCCATCCTCCCAAAGTCGGCCCTCCTGAAGTCTAGCACTCTTGTGCCAGATTCCACTCCTTCCTTGCCCATATCCAATGTGAGCCATACTGAGTGGTGGTCACTTCCTGACAGCGGTTCCTCCACTGTAAGTTATCTCACAAAGTTCCCATTTGCCAGCTCAAGGTCAAGGGTATTCTCTAACCTGGTTGGTTCACTGACCATTTGCAGCAGGAAGCTGTCCTGGAAGGCATCCAGCAGTACCTGCTCCCTTCTGTTCCTGGTTGTTGGGGTACTCCAGTCCACTCCTGGCATGTTGAAGTCCCCCACAATCACCACACTACCCTTCTTGCAGGTTCTCCTGATCTGTCCCGTTAGTTCCCTGCCTAACTCCTCCGTCTGAGATGGTGGCCTATACACCACTCCCATTCTAAGAATCCTATTCTTGGAATCCTGGAGTTGCACCCAAAGTGACTCCGTACTACCCTCCTCCCCTTCCTCCCTTACACACTTCAGTCCTTCCTTCACATATAGTGCCACACCTCCACCTTTCCCAATCACCCTGTCCCTACAAAATAACCTGTACCCTGGTACAGACAGGTCTCAGTCATTGTATTGGGTGACCCATGTTTCTGTGATGGCTGCAATATCCACCTCTCCCTCTGCCATGAGCACCTGTAACTCTGCAGTTTTCCTCCCAGGCTCCTAACATTAAGGGTAACCACCTTCACCCTTCCCCCATCCTGCCCTCCTTTACTAGCATCACCAATAGTACTTGCCATTTGTCCTTTGTCACTGTTGTGGGAGTAGCTCATGGGGATTACGTCGAAATCTTCCCGTCAAAAGCATAAGGGAAGATTAGGAGTGGGCTCGCTCATGAACGACACCAGGCCATCCACAAGCAAGGCCCATTTACCGTCGAAGATGGATGGTAAGTCGGACAAGACTTAAGCGGGTAAGTTGGCTGCCGGCTAAGGGATTCGTCAGAGAAATCTTCCCCGTCAAAAAAGCATAAGGAGAAGATTAGGGAGTGGGCTCGCTCCGCGGACGACACAAGGCCATCCACAAGACAGATGGCTCGTCCACAAGACAGATGACTCGATCCCGGCTGTCCCCAAGAGGATGGACAGGCTCTACCGGGTGCCTAAGGAGACAGTGGTTTCCCAACTTGTGGTCTCTGCATGTCTCTTGCCCAATTGCCACCCCCCACTCCTACTTTAAATTACCTACTTCCTCTATGTACTGCTCCATCCTCTGTTTTAACACTTTCTTTCCCTCCTCACTCAAGTGTAGTCTGTCCTTGGCATAGAGACCACCACCCCCTCAACAGCCCATACCCTTTAGCACAACACCAGGTTCTCAGCCATTTGTTAAATTCCTCTATTCTCAGCTTTCTTGTTGTGCTTGCCTTGGGCACTGGAAGTATCTCCGAAAAAGTTACTGATCTTCCTGCCCCCTCACATAATTGTCCTAGTTCCTCAGACCTCCTCTGGACTATATTTACTGTCTTGTCAGCCAGGTCGTTCGTCCCAAGATGTATAATTAAATGAGGCTTGTCCCTACCCCGTCTAGCATATTTCAGAACAGATTGTCCCACCCTTTCCGCTGTCATTCCTGGCATGGCCTCCACTCAAATGCGACTATGCCTCTCCCCCTTACTACCCCACCTGACTCCTCTTAGTATTGAGTCCCCCAGCACTAAAATTCCACCACTCTTACTCCCTGCTTGCTTCCATTCATCTCCCTCTCTCCTTTCCGGCTCCTCCTCTTCCTCCTGCATATTATTTGCCCCGTTGCAATTCTCTCAGCAGAACTTCTCCCCGCTCCGGTTTGGTCCAGGCATTTATCAGTTACTCCTCTAATTTCATCATTTCCCTCCTCTACCTTCTTCCTCTCTAGCAGTGCAAAACTATTTTCTGAAGACCCTTCACAAATGCCCGCTCCCTCTCTCTTCATAGTAACCTGTTCTCTCCTTTCCACTCCATGACTTTTGCCACTTCTTAGCCTCCCCTCACAAGTCCCTATCTCCTCCTTCCATTTGTCTTTTTGTCTCTGACCTGGTTTCCCCGGCAATCGTTCTTCCTGGCCTGTTGCCTGTCCCTGTTTCCCTTCTTCTGACCCTGTCCTCACCACTGTTACCGACCATCGCCCTCCCTCATCTCCATTCTTCCTCCTCCAGTGTTGGGCTAAACCCACCCCAATCTGCATTGCCTGTCTTAGTTCCTCCTGCAGACCCTCAATCTCCTTTCTAAGTTTCTCTGTGTGGTTGCACACTAAACATCCTCCACACTCCAGGCAATTTTAGAAAGATTGGTGCACATGATTGTTGCAGCCTACCACCTACCCATTGCTGTCGTTGCCCCAGCGAGCCCCACCCTTCAGATGCAGGATACCAAACACTCCCCCAAGTCTCCCCTCTCCCCCTCTATCAGTGCAAACATTCTTTTCTTAATTTCCCTTACCCCCTTTGTTGTACACATTTAGATAGATTGAGCAACTGCATTTTGTATTCACCGTCTTCCTATCCACACTCAAAAAGAGACTTTAAGTAGCTATTGCACAACCTTCTTCAAACTCCTACTCCTCCTTTCCACAATGCAATGACAATGCAAAGAAGTAACAATGAAAACTCCTAGATTTGCAGTTACTTCCCTTCCACTGAGATAGCAGTCACCTCTTCACTTGCTGCTATTCCATTCCTGGATATCTGCTTCTG
Source organism: Neoceratodus forsteri (assembly GCA_016271365.2). NCBI lineage: Eukaryota > Metazoa > Chordata > Ceratodontiformes > Ceratodontidae > Neoceratodus > Neoceratodus forsteri. Next base: position 143,818,993 of record JADMNL010000024.1, read on the forward strand.
CTATGACAGGTGCATATCCTTTGCCCGTTTGAGGAAGTGATGTCAGAACCCCTGGCATAAAGGAAATCACAGACCAGGATGGGTGGGGTGAGGGGTTGTGGGGGTGGGAACAACCCAAGTCTTCCAGAAACAATCAGTAGCTGAGGCCCCGGTCAGACCATTAGCACCTTTCCCCCACTATGCACTAACCTTTGCAGCTAGTGAAGCCAGCAAAAATGAATCACAATTCTACTCAAAGTCCCCAAAATAGATTTGCTACCAAAAGAAACAGGTCTTCAATTCAAACAGCTTCACTAACAACACATCAAAATAGGCTTGAAATTAGAAGATATAGGTCTCTGATTCAAAGAAACAGCCCCCGTTAAATCACACCAAATAGGTTTTAAATCAGAAGAAATAGGCCTCTACAAATGCAGCCTGCTACACAGTGAAACATAAAACAAATGAGTCCACTTATAGCCACCAAAACAGTTTTCAAAATTCCAACAGCCCCAAAACAATACCCTGCTAGCCCCTTAGAAGTAGTAAGTAAAGCTGCCCGGTGGCGCTGAGGGTTGAGGCGCTAGACGCCACACCTCACACCACACCGGCGACCCGGGTTTGGGAGCGAACTCGGGTCGGCCGGGGCGGAGAAGGATAGAGCGCCCGACAGCAGCTCTCCTTCTCCGGGGGGGTCACTGCAGGCATCCGCTGAAATGCTACCTCCTAGGGGAGCCCGGGTGGATAGCGTGGTAGGTGGAGCAGCTGCAACTGGATTGGGTGGATGTCGGCAGAGGGACAGAGCAAAGAGGTACGTCTCAGCATGCCTCCTGACTCATAGCCCCTCATTGCACGCCGGCATCGGGGGGAAGGAGGAAAGAAACCGGAAAAACCACCTCAGCTTCTCCTAGGCGGTGTCACCTCGCTGGCAGGTCTCCGGGGTCATCGAACAGACTCCGCTGCACCGACCCCACAAGCTTCAGTGTGCTGGTTTGAGGAGGTAAGGGGCGTTCCTCCTCACCCCTACCCAGGGGATATACCAGGGGTAAGATTGTGTGTGGCGTCGGGTGCTCTAGGGGCAGATCTCGATGGGGAGTGGGGCCTGCAGGTAGTAGGATGCCGGAGAGAGTAGAGAAGGGAGGCAAGTAGGAGCATAAATAAATAGTTAAAAAAAAAAAAAGTAGTAAGTAGTAGTAAGTAAGAAAAGAAATAACTTTCTACCAAGTAAAATCCAAACAATGTAAAAACAGCAAGAAGCTACTGTACTGTAAAAGATCTGATCCTTTCCCTTCTAGTTCATTCTGAGAAGCCAAAGCAACCATAACAGTAGACCGTAGGAACATACCATAACAGTAGATCTTCGAGAGAGGTTCCTTCAGTAGGTCATAATTTTCCCTCCCTCCTTCCCCTCATTTTATGTTTTACAGGGACTTCAATTCCTGTTCGCTCCTGCTATATGGCCTCTTCCTGGCTCCAGCAGAACTGGAGACCGGGCGTGGGGACCGCCCACTATATACAGTCACGTGACGTTGGGTGGGCGGTCCCCGTCAGGTATTGCTAGAAAAGTCTGCCGTGCGGCCCGACGCCAGGTGGCGCCAGTTCTATATGTGATGACCTACTGAAGGAACCTCTCTCGAAGATCTACTGTTATGGTAAGTTCCTACGTAACTGTACTATCCTTGCATTTAACTCTCTCTGCATAACAAATGGGACAGGGCCTTATTCAACCCTGTCTCTGGCGGGCCCGCACCCTCCTCAGTTCTTTCCCACCATCGACTTCCAAGCATAGTCTCCGCGGAATAGCCATCGCAGTGTTTGTGCTTTTTTGCGGCCTATGGCCTTTTTTCTACACAACCCTCACAAATCTCTTTTCAGAGATTTATTTTTGTTTTTTCTTTTATGTCAAGAGTTAAACCTTCAGCTTCTGTTTTCCATCGCTGCTGCTGCGGAAAGAAGATCGCCTTCAGTGATGAGCACTCTGTGTGTTTGCTGTCTTGGGCCTGATCACGACATTTCAGATTGTGAGCTCTGCCAACAGTTTAACCAAACCACCATTTGTCAGCGCAGAAAGGCTCTCCATACCTTCATGGAAGAGCAGGTAGTCGGGTCCAAGCTGGGGTCCTCCTGGGCACCAGCCAGCCAGTCGCCCTCTGGGTCCAAGAGCTCCAGGGCCTCCCAGGCCAAAGACAGGTCCTCAGGGGAAAAGTCATAAAAAGACCAGGATTGCGACCGCTCACCTTCCCCCCGGCAGCCATCCTGTTCCCCATCGGCACCTCCTTTGGGGGGCTCTGCGAAGGTCGCTTCCCTGATGAGGAGACCTGCTGTCCAGGTTCTGGTTCACTCCAAATCCGTACTGACAGCTTCTCCACCCAACTCTCAGGGTGGTTGACTGTTGACCTGTGGGTCATCGGTCCCTCTTCCGTCAACGACGGCCTCTTCGAGACTCAACCCTTCCCCATCGAAGACTATGGGCTCATCAGGCGTGCAGTCGCATCCAGCGACATCAGCGCCTGTTGACCCCTTTTCCAGTGACCATGGACTTGAACGAAGTTCTAGTCCGCTTCACTAATGTGATTGTCCAGAGTTTGCTGCCTTTAACAGGCCTTCGTTGCCAGTGCCTTCGCTGATCCCTTCATCGTCGACTCCTGTTCGTTGACTCCGGGAGCCAGCCGAGGACCATCGATGGCGCATCTGATGTCGGACCCAGATGAGGAAGTAGACGTTGAGGAGGAATGCCACCCTGGCCTCATACTTCCAGATGAGATAGAGGAGGAAGGGGGAGGAAGAGCAGTATTACACTTCAGATAAGTCCACTTCCTTCTCTGTCAGTGAAGAATCTGTCAAGCATACTCCCAGGTCTCCACCTGGGGATGCTTCATTCTTTAACATTATGAAGCAACTGTCTTCCACTATGGGGTTTCAGACAGAGGAGGAGGAGGATGCCACCAGAAAGGACCTGGTGGATTACCTGGAGATCCCCGAATCTCCCCCAAAGATTATTCCTCCCATGCTTCCAGCCCTCAGGAATGCTACCATGGCAGCTTGGCACAGACCAGATATGGTGCCAGCTATGCCCAGCAGAGCTGATAAACCCTACAGTGCCCCTCAGGGCATTTCTTACTCGGCTGCCCAGGCTGAAACTGACTTAGTGGTCATCAAGGCGGCACATGACAGGTCTAAGGTGCCCAAGAACCTCAGTTCCTTGCCCCTGGACAAAGAATCCTGCAGGATGGATCTTTCGGGGGGGGAAAGAGCATATGCTTCCTCTACCCTTGGCCTGAGGATAGCAAATTACCTGTCTCACATGGTGAAATTCCAGCTCAAGCCCTTCCTGATGGTGCCAAGAAACAGGAATTGCTCCAGTGCTTCCAAACCGCAGAGGATGTTGGGAGGCATCTTTTAAGAGCCATCTACGATTTATCTGATACTATTGCCAGGATGGCGGCCACTGGCATCTGCCTCTATAGGCATTCATGGCTCAGGGTTTATGGGTTTGTTGTTGATGTGCAAAACAAGGTGCCGAATGCCCCTTTTAATAGCACTAAGCTCTTTGGTCTGGATGACCAGAACATCATTAACGATCTGCAGGCTTCAGGTACGGCCGGCCATTAAGTCCATCCATTCCCTCTACCACAATCAACAGCATGGTAGGGGGTGCCCTACTTTTCATAAGCAAGTTAACAGACCAGGCTCTGGCTCCCATCCTTAGGGCAAATGCAGAGCCCAGCCTTCCTTGCCTGCCTCCTCCCATACTGGAGCGGCAGCCAAGGGTCGCAGGACTGAGGGTCCAGCCTCCTCAGCTTGACTCCTTGCCGGACCCCCCCCCCCAGTCCAAGCCCAGGAGGTGGCAGTTGGAGGTTGGTTCTCCCTCTGTTGGAATCAGTGGAAAACCATAACATCAAGACACCTGGATCCTGCAGATCATAGAGTGCTGCAGTCATACTCTGGAGCTCTTCCAGCAGCCTCCATATATCTCTTCACCTCCCTCAAATTACCCCCCCGGCTCATCTGTCTGTTCTCTGGGAGGAAGTGCAGTCTTTCCTGTGCAAGCAGGCGATAGAACTGGTGCCAAAGAGGCAGAGAAACCAGGGGTTCTATTCAAGATTCTTCCTGGTTCCCAAAACGACCAGAGATCTGAGGGCAATCTTGGATCTGAAAGACCTCAATCTTTATGTCCAGTACAAAAAGTTCTGAAGAGTAACCTTACCAGGCCTGTTCTTCCTCCTCAAGTCCAGGGACTGACTTTGCTCACTGGATATGCAGGACACCTACCTGCACATCGCGGTCTCCCCTCCTCACAGGAGGTTTCACCACTTCGCCTTTCAGGGAGAACGTTACCAGTTCAAGGTATTGCCCTTTGGCTTATCTTCTGAGCCACACGTCTTTACCAAGTGCTTAGCAGCGGTCGCAGCAGTCCTCGGAAGAGAGAGAGACTGTATGTCTTTCCATACCTGGATGACTGGCTTCTCAAGGCCCCGTCTAGGGAGTAGCTGTTGTCCACTCTGGAATGTACTCTTCAGCTTTTCAGTCTCTGGGCATAACAGTCAGTCTTCCCAAATCTGTGCCAGTTCTGTCCCAGAGACTACAGCTTTCCTCCCCAAGTTGTATCCTAACCACGGATGCCTGGCGTCTGTGCTGGGGAACCCACCTGGGTCCCTTCCAAACTCAGGGATCCTGGTCCCAGTGAGAAGGCGCCCTGCATATCAATGTCCTTGAGATGAGAGTTGTGTTCTATGCCCTGCCGGCCTTCCAGGATCATCTGGCCCCAGTGTTGGTGCAGTCAGACAAATATGAGTGTTGTCTACTATATCAACAAACAGGACGGGACTAACTTGTACCCCCTTTGCAGGGAGGCCATGAGAGTGTGGTATTGGGCACTGGACCACAATCTGACACTATCTGCCGTACACATGCCGGACGTTCTAAACACCCTGGTGGACAGCCTCAGTAGGACTCAGTCCAGCGTGCATGCATGGATGGCAGCTTCTCTCATCTGTAGCAGCAGCAGATCTGTTCGACAGATGGGGTCATCCAGAGTTGGACCTTTTTGCGTCCCCACACAATGCAAAACTGCCCGATTTCTGCTTGCTAGATCCAGGGCCTGGAGTTTTCTGGTGAGACACATTGTCCCTCTTCTGGAGCAGGAGATTTCTGTACGAATTCCCTCCGTTCCCACTAATACACAGGGTGCTGGTCAAATTGCAGATGGAAGGGGCCAGCATGATCCTGGTGGCTCTATTCTGGCCTCACTAGATATGGTTTTCTCTGCAGCTGACAGAGGAACCTCGAGTCCCTCTGCCCTTTTGCAGGAATCTGCTGACCCAGGATCAGGAGAGCCTGGTCCATCCCAAACTGAGGTCCCTTCATCTGCATGCGTGGCTCTTGAGGACATAGCCATAGCCAGGTTTGGTGTCTCCAGCAGGGTGGCAGACGTTCTAGTGGCTGCTTGCAAGCCTTCCACTTATGCCATCAAGTGGAAACGGTTTGCCATCTGGGCTGCTAAATGTTCCTTGACCCCCATCACCTGCCCTGTGAAGCATGTCCTGGACTACCGGATCTCTGTCTGACTCAGGTCTCCAGTATTCTTCCCTCAAGGTCCACCTTTTGGCTTTTTCTGCCTTCCACGGGCCCGTGGTGACCGCACTATTGCTCAATTGGATGTCTCCTGTACCTTCCTCTGGGGCATCCTACATCTGAAACTCCCAATCCTTTCTCCTGTCCCGGCTTGGTACTTGAATTTTATTTTGGAAAAGTTGACCCTGTCTCCTTTTGAGCCAATTGCGACTTGCAATTTGCACTTTCTCTCTTGGAAAGTGCTCTTTTTAGCTACAATTACTTCTGCTCGAAGAATTTCAGAGCTTCAGCCCTCTGGTGTGAGGGGCCTTATTTGATTTTTCACAAAGATTTGGGCACAGATCCTAAGTTTCTTCTTAAGGTGGTTTCTGAGTTTACACTCGGTCAGTATACCTTCCTGTTTATTTTCCGGAGCGTGCCAATACAGGGGAAGCACTGCTCCATACTTGAGATATGCGCAGAACTTTGAAGTATTACCTGCTCAGGACTAAGGAGTCCAGTAAGCTTAAGCAGTTGTTTGTTTCTTTCGCCCTGGGTAGAGAGGGCCTTTCAGTTTCTAAGCATTGTTTATCCAAATGGTTGGCAAATTGCATTGTGTTCTGCTACAATAAGTACAGCAAAAGATTTGCCGGGTGCTGTCAAAGCTCATTCCACCAGAGGCATGGCTACCTCTGTGGCTTATTTCAAAGGGGTCTCAGCCACTGACATTTGAGCTGCTGTCACCTAGAGTATGGTCCACACCTTCACCAAACATTACAGTCTGGGCATCGCTTCTAGAGCCCGTGCAGGATTTGGCAAGGTTGTTCTGCAAGGACTCCTGTCTTAAGTTTATGGAGTTCTTTGACCGGTTCAGTTTTCAAGGTCTTCTATCTTAAGTTTAAGAAGCTCCTTGACTGGGTAGGTTGTTCCATCTCTCATGTCTTAAGTTTATGGAGATCTAGCCTCCCAGACTGTCCATATACTTTTATCACTGCTTGGGACTCTGATGACTGAGATACCTCCGAAGAAGATAGAACAGTTATGTAAGAACTTACTGTTAACAGTAAATCTTCGAGGGGATCTGTCATCAGGTCTGTTCCCTCCCACCATCCCCCTTTTTGGATCTCCTATTCAGGACCTGGCTGTCTGCTATCTCCATCATTTTTCTGAGAGCCAGGTCCCTCGCTTTCCTCGGGTCCCCAGGGTGTCAGCCTTGCTCCCTTCGTCTCCAGGGGGAAAGAACTGAGGAGGGCGCTGGCCTGCCTACACCTTTATAGAGTTGGCGACGTTGGCTGACGTTGATAGCGTGGACGGCCCCAGTTGTACTGCTGAAAATCTTCCGTGTGGATTCCCCATTCACTGATGGTGAAGTTCCTACAGTGTAACCTGATGACTGACACCAACAAAGAAAACCTACTGTTACAGTAAGTTGTTACGTAACTGTTCTGTCTCTACGCTTCCAAACAAAACTACCAGATTCCTCTGTACTGTTGCAGGTCTCTGGCTGTGGGCTCAGTACCAGTGGATGCCCTGTCTGGGTTCGGCAGGGAGATTCCTGTACACTTTCCCTCGATTCTCAGGGTTCTGCTAAAACTCAGAAGCCAGCCAGCAACCATGATTCTGGTGGCTTCAGACTGGGTGAGGCAGCCTTGGTATACCCTGCTTCTCACCCTCTCATTCTGCCTGCCCATTCACCTGCCTCCCACTCACAGTCTCCTGACCCTGCCTGAGATGGGGCTAGCATACCCTAGCATAGAGTCTCTTCGCTCCAAAGCTTGGTACTTGAAGAGCTAGAATTCCCTGACTTTCAGTATTCAGAGCAAGTCCTGAGAATCCTTCCACTGGCCAAGAAACCAAGTACCAAAAATATTTTCCCTCTGGTGTACAGACAGGCAGATTAGCCCTCTACAGGCTAGCCTGTCCTCCATACTAGGCTATTTGGTATATTTGCAAGCATCAGGCCTTAGAGCCTCATCTCTGAAGGTTCACCTTGCAGCCATTTCGGCCTACATGTCTGTAGATAAGGAGACATCCATAATTTCTCACTCCATTTTTAAGAAATTCTTTAAAGGCCTGCTGCACCTTCAACCCCCACTTAAGGAACCTTCCCCCCCCTTGGCATTTGAACCTCTGTATAGCTAAGTTGATGGAGTGTCCATTTGAGCCCATGGCTACTGCAAACTAAAAATGTGTCACTTGGAAAACTGTTTTCCTAGTGGCAATCACTTGAGCCAGATGAATTTCAGAGCTGCAAACTCTCTGCACTGAACCAAACTACATTATTTCCTACAGGGATGAAGTAGTTCTCAGGATCAACAGGAAATTTCTTCCCAAGGTAGTGTCTGAATTTCACCTAGCTCAGTCTATAAGGGTCCCTTTTTCACAGACTGTGCCACCCCGGTGAGCACAGGCTTCATAGCCTGGATGTCAAGAGGGCACTGATCTACTACTCGGCGCACACAAAGCAGTTTAGGTCCTCACACACGCAGCTTTTCCTCACCTGTGGTGAGGTGGGCAAAGGCAGGCCAGCCTCTAATATAGAAACATAGATAGTGACTGCAGAGGGAGACCATATGGTCCATCTAGCCTGCCCGTAGGCCTACCCCCTTCCCTTAACTGCTAATCAGTGTCATAGTGCCCTTGTACTTATCCCAAGCATTTTTTTTTAAGCTTCCCACTGTTTTTGCCTCCACCACTTCCTGAGGGAGACAGTTCCATGTATCCACCACCCTCTCTGTAAAGAAGAACTTGCATGCGTTACTTCTGAATTTGCCCCCTCCAGCTTCATGTTGTGCCCTCTAGTTCTTGCGTGCTTTTTGACCTGGAACAGGTCCTGGACGTGTACCTTGTTTGTTGCCTTTAGGAACTTGAAGGTCTCTATCATGCCTCTTACAGGGAGTACATGTTCAGGTCTTGCAGACGCTCTTCATGATTCTTGTTCTGTAGTCTGTGTATCATTTTTGTAGCTCTCCTTTGCACAGTTTCCAGTCTGTTGATATCCTTTTTAAGGTGTGGTCTCCAGAACTGTATGTTGTACTCCAGGTGTGGCCTCACTAGAGATCTATAGAGTGGCAGAATGACCTCCCTCTTTCTGCTGGTGATCCCCCTGCCTGTGCAGCCCAGCATACCATTTGCCCATAGTGCTGCTTTCTCGCATTGTTTGCACACCTTTAGGTCGACTAAACAGACAGAGCTCATGAGCTGAGCAGAGTTACAGAGCTGCTGCACACTGGTCAGCTGAGGAGTAGCTGACATTAGCAAGTACTGCACTAAGCTTCATTTTTTTTTTTCCAGAAAAGGTATGCCATCCTAGTTCCATACCTGTCTGAGTGTGCAGCCTTTCCGGGCCACCTTGTGTGACTGTATCTTGGTCTTCCCTTTTGCTGTCTTCGTTTTTCATCCTTTGCAGGACCAGAGTTTCATGATGGGATTAGCCAAACTGAGGGGAGCTGTAAGGAAAACACTGCAGAGTGTATGATTGCAAACGAGGAAGCTGGAAAAGTTTTTTCAACTTTTTACCCTCTAACTCAGCACATTGAGCGAGACATTACTTCTTCTTGTCTGAGCGTTGATGAATTTATTCTAGATTCTTGCACTTTTGGAGTTCGCTCTTTAGATAAATGCTTTTACATTTGTGCTTTCTTGCAATTTGTTCGCTTTTTTTTTTTTTGTATAACCTCAGAGCTAAGTGTAGACGGCATGGATATTTTATTTTTAAGCTTTTTGACCTTTTCTATTCTGTATTGGTGTCCCTGTGTTTTTGTGTTCACTGCTTTTAGCTTTTTTTTTTTTTAGTAATATTTGGGTCGGATATAATGTTTTAAAAACATTCCCATTTAATTTTCGTGCCACAAGTGACCCACATGATCCACTGGTTGTACTTAAGGTGCATGCATGGCTTTCTCGATCAGATTGCTGTTTAGTTGCAGACATAGCAGTGGATCGAGAGTTACTGTTGCTGAAAGGAATGAATCATTTAATTCTTTCAGTGTGATAGAAGAAGGACATTCTAAGCAATTCACTATTTAGCACTGGGTTGTATTTAAATGTGCTAATATCTAAAGTAAGGGGGCATGTGCAGTAAACAGAGGATGGAAGTACTTTCTGAGTAAGTAATTAAGCAAGAGATACTTACTGTTAGATTTTGTAAATTGACTGATTCTGTTCTTTATGTCAGCCAAAGCATTAGAAACTCATATGAACTGAGAGCTGTTTCTTAGCGTCAATGTCAGACTTTGAAAACTGACCAACACTGTTTTTGCCTGCAAGCCTATATTGGGACTACAGACTGTTTATATTGATTGTGTGTGTATATATATATATATATATATATATATATATTAGATCAATTTGAATTTGATTCTACGTTAGCCTGATAGCTTTTATTATTGTATCATTTTATTCTGATATTCTTTTTGTTTTTGTCAAGATTCGGGGCTATGGTTGGAAGAGCCCAGTTCACAGAGAGCAGACATTGTGGGCTGTATGCATCGCTTGAGCCACTTGAGCTAGTCTGGCCATTTGTATGGATAATTGTCTCTTTCTTGATCCTTGATTTGAGATGCGTACTATCCATCAGTCGAATTTTGAGGACCAGACTGCTTGATTATTGATTGTGGATTACAGAATGCACAAACTGCTGTAATTTTCCATCTGGTTATACATGTGATTCTAATCGCCCAATTTTGATTTTGGAATTGAATTTTAACTTGAATTTGAATTACAGGAAGAACCGAATTAAATATTGGGAAAATTGGGATAATTGGATAACCGGACAATCTGATAAACATATGATCGCGGAGGTTGAGATTGATCTAACGACCAATCCAAGTTGTCAAATACTGTTTTTAATATTAATTCTAGTTTTTGGATAGTGTTTGAGAGATTTGAAGCTGAGAATTCGGAAGCCTTAGCCTTTATTCCCTTCATAACTATTAATAGTATTATATTAAGCCCAATTTAATTTGGCTAATTAGGTAGTTGATTACCCTGCTACTATTATGTACTGAATTATTTTATATCTGGTTAGATGTTGTGTTGTTGTTGACTTGTAGGTATATTGTATATTATTATATTGTATTGTGATGGTGAATACTAGACTACAGAGAATGAATAATCCGCATTTATCCCCTTTATTTAGTGAAACTTCCCCTGTTAAAGAATTACAGAATAAACAGATAAAACAGACTAAAATTACAGATCACATAAACTCAAAGAGAGTTCCAATATTAGTTGAACCTCTACTCCCACAAATAAATCCTGTAATTCTGTAGAAATGGATTCACAGATGATACATATTAGATTTATAATTAATAGAAGGTATGAAGGAGAACAATAATGTTGGACAGCGAGAAACTGAACACAATTATTCAGTTCTAAGCAATGATAAAGAAACAATGGATAACAATCTATCAACCAGTCAAGAGATGGCTTCTCTAATCAGCCCCTTTATAACGACACCAGATTTGTGGGAAAATGAACGATATCAAACAAAGGAAAAAACTGTGTTAGAGGAAGTTTCAAGGGATTTGGCGTGTATAATTTCAGGACTGAAACAGTTTAATGAATGTAATGAAACAACTGAACTGTGCAGGAAGTGTCAAAAAGAGTGTGATACGAAATCTGATGAAGGTTTAAAATTTGATTATCAATCAAGTTACCTGAGTGATAATTTATCACAACAACACACAGCTAACATATTGATTATGGAACAGGTTTTACTGAATAAAGAAATCATTGAAAGAGTTAGAAATGAAATTGTTCAAATTAGAGCAATTTTAACTGAGACTATGGAAATTAAAGCAGAAGAGGATAAGGGAAAAATCTAGGTGAATAGTGAAAAGATTAGACCTGATTTTGAAAGTATACATATACCTGAAAGTCCAATGAAGATTAATATAAAAAAAAAAGCTCATAGAAGGGGTAGGAAAAGTAAGAAGAGTAATGTAGCTTGGAAAGAGACTAAAAAAAAAAAACAGTAAGAAAAAGAGAGTAGCTACTGTACCAAATTCAGCCGTGATTGACTTAGTTAAGGAAGAGATTCAAACTCCGGCTATAGAGCAAACAAAGGTTGAACATATGGTACTAAAGGGAAATCAAGGATTGCATCCAAAACTAGTTTTGCATACCTTGTCAACAAATAGTGAATTACTTACTCATTCTAAATTGACTACACACTTACAATTATTAGAAACAGAAATTGCGTAATTGAATTATATGGGGATAAGGAATGTAATTGATGCAAATTTTGTAAATGAAGTACATGATGCACAGGCCAAAGATTCTGATGAGCCAACAATATATGCTGAAAATAATAAGGATAGTTTACATAAAGAGAAAAGTGTTAATCGTGAAAGGATGATTGAACAAGATCTTAGTAGTAACTTACAAGAATCTATGGATTTAACCTCATTAGTTACGGTCTTAGCTCCGAGCGGATGGATTCAGTTAGAACCTGAATACCAAATAAGACAAGTGATAGACAAATTAAATACGGAGATGGATTTCGACATTAACCCAGAGGAGATTATGGGGGTCAAAAATATCTGAGTTGACTCGGCCATGCTAATTGATATTCACTTGTATTCGCCTCAAATTGCCAATTATGTTTGGCTTAATGCATCAGTATTTCAAACAGAGAAACATTTAACAGTTCCTAACAGGCACTTGTTTAATATTCCTGAATTACAGACTGAGAAATGAGAGCAAAAGCCTGTGGAACTTGTACTTTTTGGTTTAAATGATTTATACAGGGAAACTGATAGAAAATTAACCAGAGAAGTCTGTAGTCTTTTGAAGAACTTTTTTACAAGTGCAGTTATGAAGAGATGGTATTACATCAGTAGGAAGAGTAGGGAAAGGATCTCAAATCAATATCCTAGTTAAGAATAAGGAAATAGCAGAACTAATTTTGAGGAACTCAACAATAATGGATGCTATGGGTTTAAATTTAATATAATCAAAAAGTTTTGGATGCCCAGAATGGAAATTATGTTGTAAATCAATTATTAGATAAAAACAAATTCCAGTCTATAGCTGGTTACCATGATTGACAATCTGGGGCACCTGATAGAGAAATATCTATGGAAACTACCATAGGGCCTAATTCTACCTTAAACAACTCCAGTAATGGAACTCTGCAATTTATTTCTTGGAACATAGCAGGCATTAAAGAACGACAACAGGATGAGGATTGGTTAAAGTATATAGTAACATATTCTATAGTCTGTTTACAGGAGACCTGGCATGGTGTAAACGATCAAATTGACATAAATGGCTTTCAAGTTGTGCACTTGCCAGGTAAAAAGATTACTAAATGAGGAAGAAATTCTGGTGGGATAGCCATGTATGTCAATTTGAATAGTTTTGTATATAGTGAATGTATTCTGTCCAGTGATAATTTTATTGCTGTATTGTTGAAGTGTGAGAATCAGAGTTTAATAGTAATAAATGGTTATGTTCCTCCAGAAAAGTCTCCATGTTACAATATGATTATATGGGAACAATTGGGTAATCTACTAATTGAAACTGTTACCAAATATTTGGAAGTGGAAATTTTATTGTTTGGAAACTTAAACGCCCGTATAGGCTTTTTCGATGGCTTAGCAGATAACTCCTTTTTTCAATGTGCAATAATCCCTTATCATTGGGATAAAAGAGTAACAAAATATATGAAAACTAATAAAGCTGGTATTGTACTGATTAAGATATTAAAGGAGTGTAAGCTATATCCATTGACTGGAAAGTTAAATGGAGACCAGATGAGGGATTGTACCTATGTGTTCGACTAGAGGAACATCATTGATAGATTTGGCACTATGGACAGGACCTATTGAATTTTGGGAAAGTTTGAATGGTAATTTAAGATCAGAAAGTGATCATTTCCCTATTGTGCTTAAAAGTAAAATAAAGAAAACTAGACGGACACCCATATCACGATCACTGACAAATATGGAAATTAGAACAAATAAAAAAATTATATGGAAATCGGCATCATCCCATACCATTATAGGTATTATTAGCAATTCATTCTTAATTGAGAGTATAGAGTCCTTGAGTACATGTACAGTTGAACAATTGATTGATCAACTATATGTGCTTTTTGATAGAATAAGGAGTGAGTTGGAGTTTGCTGTTAATATAAATATTAATAAAAGAAGGCGATGGTTTGATGAATGTGTGAAAGAAAGCATTAAGAAAATTAAATAAACAATATATGAGGCATAAAACTAAAGATCTATTGAAGGTTATCAATCAATCTAAGAAAAAACATAAGGCCCTCTTGAAAGATAAACAAAGAATATATTACAGCAAGCAATGGGAAGAAATGAATAGAGTAATTATGAATAGGGATCAAAAAGTGTTCTGGCAGTTAGTGGCAAGGGGTACAGCAAATTATAAAGATGGTATGGATATTTACATATCAGAAGTTGACTGGATTATTTTACTCAGATTTTTGTAGACCCAAATATGATCAGTAATACAAATAGATAATGGGATTACAAAAATTAGAAATTACTTATCAAGAGGTTTATTTGGCTATTAATTCATTGAAACTACAGAAAGCCCCGGGCCCAGATAATATCCCAGCAGAGGTTTATCAGTGTAATACAGGAGTATGGTATAAAGTATTCACAACACTGTATAATAAATGTATCTTAGAAAATAAATACCCACATACCTGGAAAGGAGCATACATAATTCCCATACAGAAAAAAGGTAAAGGGAACCCTGCCATGTCCCGTCCTATTAGTTTACTGGATAATAATTTAAAGATATTCTCTAAAATAATACTTAATAGATTAAATGAAGCTATATTAGTAACAGGTGGGTTGTCCCCTTTTCAAGCTGGATTCCGTAAGGAATTCTCTACTCTGGATAATATTCATATACTTCCTCATCTGATAGAGAAATATGTACTTCTTAGGAAGCAAAAACTGTATGTAACGTTTGTAGACTTCCACAGCATTCGATACTATATCCAGGATAAAGCTCTGGGACATACTATTGAAACAAGATGCATAGATAAAGTATTAGTTAATATTATACACAAACTGTATAATTGGGCACAGGTAAGACTGGGTGTGGGTGGACAACTTTCTGCTCCTTTTGAAATTAATGGAGGAGTTAGGCAAGGCTGTGTCCTAGCCCCCAATTTTTTACATTATACATTGATGGCTTAAAATAAATCTAACTAAAATACTTATGATTAGCCCAAATAATAGAAAGAAGGATGGAGTTTGGTTTCTGAAGGGTGAAAAACTAGAACTAGTTAAAAAATATGTTTATTTAGTGGTTGAATGTAAAGATAATGGACTATGGAACCATCAGTTCCAAAGATGTTTAAATATGTCCGGTTTAATAACAGATTTGGTGGAACAAGTATTAAACCTTTGATTAAAGTAATTAAATCTAAATTTGAATCCCAACTTTTATGTGGCACAGAAATTTGGGAATTGGCCCATATGGAAAAACTCACTATCCCTATGTTTAAAAACTGAAGGACCATTCTAGGAGTAGGGAAGTCTTGCCCTGCATCATGTATTAGGTCGGAGCTTGGAATTACTAATATTAAAGCATTGTGTGATATAAGACTGGTTAATTTTTGGATACGGGTAACAAGGCTCCCAACTTTCAGAATCACCACTTTGTGTGTGGAGGAAAAACAGAAATGGTTTGATATGGGATATACTCATGGAGTCTGGTATTCAAAGATTGTACAATTGTTAAATATAATTTAGAAATGCTACCTAGGTATGTTAAGAAACGGCTTTTATTAAGTAATATAAGAAATATGTGACTAAAAAAATAGGAAACTTTGGGGAAAAGCAAGATTTAGAACATATCAAAAACTCTGCTTACTCTAAATGCTTTGCACTTAATTTCAGCTTTGGATATAAAGCCTATCTTGACATTCTGACTAATCATCTTAGAAGAACATTTACAATATACAAATTTGAGCAGTTTGATAGCAGTGTTATAAGATGTAGGTACAAAAAACTACAGATGATAACTGTAGCTGTACAATTGGTGGGCGTGAAGATTTAGTTCATGTTATGTTGCATTGTGCTTGGTACAAAAAGGAACGCGTGTACTGGCTAGGTCCTTTTATAAACACTATGTATAATATTGATCATGCAACTCTGACTCTCATTTTAATCCACGCACAAGATGAATACTCTGTTGTAAGAATAGCTAAAAAAAATTTTCTGGCAGCTAGTAAAATCAGGAAGAAAATTAGTGCAATTGCAATGGTTGGTTTTTAATTATGTAACTTTCATATTTAAATGTTTTTTGTATATGTATGCATTTATATTACTTCATGTCTGTATGTGTATTTGTTGATGACTCTTTGAGTCAAACAATAAACTTGCTGATTGATTGATTAATCTTTAGGTCATCTGTTATAATTATTTCTTTAGTTCATCTGTTATAATTATTCACAGATCTCTTTCCTGTTTAGAGGATTCCAGTTGTACTCCTCCTAGATGGAAATCCCCTCCTGGGTTAGCCCTTCCAAAGTGCATGACCTTGAATTTCTTTGCATTAAACTTTAGTTGCAATGTTTTTGACCAGTTTTCCAGATCCCTAAGGTCATCCTTCATCTTTTCTATCCCACCTGGAGTGTCTACCCTATTGCTTATTTTTGTGTCATCTGCGAATAAGCTCACCTTCCCCTCTAGTCCCTCTGATATATCACTAATAAAAATATTATGGCAGGTAGTAAAGGAGGGCAGAAAAAAGTTGCGTACGTCTCAACAGCAGTCACCATATCAGGAAGCTCCAATCGAAACATAGAATAATATCTGTGTATACTGGTTGACACCATTGCAACATTTTTCTACCAATGGTTCCGTTATTGCTTTAAAGTCCCTATAAAATGAAAAATGCAGTACTTTAACAGTGCCATTTAAAGGAGTCATCCACTCAGCTAATTTCAACTGAGATCTGTGAACCAAAACACAGAGAAACCAACACTGCCATTGAACATCGTTGTTTTGGTACTTTGATTAATGAATTTAAAGAGAAAAAATAAGTACTAATGGTTTATCTGCATTTTATTCTTATATTTTCAGTGCAGCAACACTGGAGAATTCAGGATCTTCCTGAACTCAACCACAATTTGTTCAGCTAAAATTGTCTGAGTGGATGACTCCTTTTAATGGCACTGTTAAAGTAAGCTATTGAATTTTTCATTTTTAGGGACTTTAAAGCAATAATGGAACCATTGGTAGAAAAATAATGCAATGGTGTCAACCAGTATACACTGATATTATTCCATGTTGGCATTAATAGAAAATGAGTAATTGTTATTTGTGATTTGTTTTAGTGGCTAATGAACTTAGAAAGAAATATGGAAAGAACTTATAATTTAAATAAGAGAATTGTACATTATAGGAATTAGACACATATAAAACAAGTTATTTTATATGTTCTGTAAATTAATTGTGTACCTTTAAACTCTGAGAAAAAGAAATTGCGAGAAGGAATATTTTCATTATGTAATGATGATGTCATCTAAATTGCTTGTATTTAAGGGGCTGTCCTACAACAGACTAACACCCTCTGATGAAGCCCTTACGTAGAGAAGCGCCAGGGCAGCCTGATAAGAGATGGACCTTGTACCTGCTCTATTGAAAGAATGAAGAATTTACCTCCTAAAATAAATACATTTTGGTTTTGCAACAACTGTGTCACATGGATTTCCTTCATTGGAGTTTGCAAGTGTAAATTCCTGGCTCTGGAGTGCTGGTTTCATCTTTTGTTTTAGTCTTTCAAGGGCGGGAGCCCAGTACCAGCACCCAGCCTGACTGTAGAGCGCAGCATCTACTGCTGTTTTACCTATCACTTAAAGCCCAGCTCCATGAATTCACTACTCACCCCTGCAGTTGCCGCTGGTCCTGGGCTAATTTCACTGCTCCTCCCCCACATTACATCCTCCCTCCCCTTGTCATGATTCATTGGTCCCTGTTGTACTGCCTGTCTCCCTTCCCTCTCTCATTTTGTTGCCAGTTGCACTTCTTTGGTTTTTGATATTCTGTGTGTTGCACTCCTTGATCACTGTGCTTTCTCTTAATTGTCTACCATGTACTTTTGTTAGTTTCTTAATAATTGTTCTTGTAACATGGCTTTCCTTGACAGCGTGTAAAGCAAGCAAGACATTGACTGTAGTAGAGCACATGACCGTGGATTAATTCTCTTAATAATCCATGCTTGCTCCAGCAATTCTTTGTTCAAGTGCAGTTCCCATGGTAGCCCAACAGATGGCTGTAAAACAGTACTGTGCTGCTATCATTGTTTCACAGCCATCTGCTAGCCTGCCAAGGGAACTGCAGGAACAAAACATGAAGATCTACCCTAGCATGGGCCCATCATGCAGTGCAACTCATATCTTGTAATACACGCAGACGAATATCGAAGTACCAAGCTACAATCCTGACAGTAAGGAGAAAAAGTACCATATTAGTAAATGTAAAGCTAGTATGTATAGAATTACTGGTTGAAAATTGTTCCATTTCTACGGATGACATTATAGTTATCAGCAACATTTTCTGTGTCACCATTATGTTCAAACCTGTGTTTTCCATTGCAATACAGGTGTTTAAAACAAAGTCACTGTGTCTGTGTATTGCTAGAATGTAAAACGCTTTTATGCACTTGCCATGTTACAGGCGCATTAAGCCACTCCACAGTATGGTTCTACTGAAGAATTAATCCATGCCAGGGTGGTTGGAGGCACTTGGCCTGTGGCCTTATGCCCACCCCCCCGCGCATTATTGATTCATTCTCCAGTAGAACCAGGCTGTGTTGTGGCTTAATGCTTACTAACAATTGGAACATTACTGATGTAACTGATTGCACTTGCCTTATCCTCTTCCCCCAGGACACAGCTGGAAAACGAGCTGTTTAGATCCGCATGTTTTTCCTGGTGAAACTCTATAAATAAATATATAAAATAAAATTTGCAGTTTATACACAAAATGTGCCATTTGCCAGTAGACTCCAGTTTATGGTAATGCTTTTTTTTTTGTTGCTGTGACAATAGGCATATAGCGAGCTCCAGTTCGGGCGAGGGAAAGCAGAATCTGCTTTCTGAGATACTGGTTCGACGTGGTGAGGGAGTGACATCGACCTCAAGGCGGGTCGGACCTGAGCTCTCCAGGCGTATTTACATGCAGATGACATCCTGGGATCCCGGATTTTCATTGGAGATCTAGAACTGCGTACTGTTTACTGCTGCACATACCTACAGGGATCTTGCTCTGTTCCCATGGTGACAAGTTTACCAGCTTTCATGATGCCTAGATTTGGACATTTTATAGTAAAATAGCATTATCGCTGGGACAGTCTGTCATTCCAAACAGTGCAATAGATCACATTTTAGAAAAAACAAGACAAAGAAGGTTGCATTTTTATTTATATAAATTTTCATTCATATTGAGGTATTTTGTTCCTTATACTTATATGCCTCTTACTAAAAGTTCTGGTTTTCTAGTTTCAGAGTAGGACATTTTTCATTTTACCCCTCTATTTTTTGTTGGGACACGTTCACCATGCCAGGATTGTCTGGGTCGGACAGGTAGCGACCCTATGTGAAGAAGATTGATCGACAAATACTTGTCCTCATCAGTGTAAGGCAAGCTGTTGCGCCTCCTCAGAACGTTCCACACAATAGGCTGGGTAGTCAGTCAGGTTCCAAAAGGAAAATGGATGACCTGTTGTAATTCATTTGTGAGAGGTGAGGTGGCTGGTGGTTGGAGCACCGTAGCTCTTTTTATCCCAGTCATCAACCCGACTCATCCCATTCAAAAGAACAGTGTTGCGGGAGGAGATTCAGAAGAACAGTGTGGCAGGGGAGAGAGAATTCAAAAGAACAGTGCTGCAGGGGGATTCAAAAGAGCAGTGTTGCATGGGATTCAAAGTCATAGTGTGGCAAGGGGGTTGCCACTGGTATTGTTTATGGAACAGAGGCTCAACTGCCTTCTAGTGCAGTGACACCCCTCTTTAGGAAATCCAGCATGTGGGTGTCCTGTGGCAGGTTATCATCCAGAGAGCGGTGTAAATCAAGTTGTTCCAAAATTAACAGGAACACAGAGCAAACCCCACCCTAGAATCTGTTGGAGCAGGAGCACTGCTACACTATCTAACTTTAAATCTGAAATAGAATCTAACAGGTTGGCTTCAGGTGTTGAGGAATCCCCAGAGATGGCACAGCTCCTAATGGACAAGATTGTCCTGGTTGTGTGGTAATATAAGTGCCAACATTCATTTAGTTGTAGTATACTCGCAATAACTGGTTCGGCCTGTGCATTTAATCCCCTTCAAAACCTGGTTATTATGAGTATACAACTAAATGAATATTATTACACCACTAACAGTTGCATCTTTTTTTTTTCTCTGGACTGCTAATGAAAAACAAGCGGTGTTTGTTGAAATTGGGCTTTGAAAAGTAAAGCCGTGTCTCTTGGCATGCGCATTACTGCCAATGGTAATCATGCGAAATCTATTACTTTAAAACCAGTTTCCTCCTATGTCTAAATTGTTTTCCTCAGTAGTCCAATAAAAAAAAACTCAGACGAGAGAAGGTAGTAGTAAAAAACACATTTACCTGACTGCAATTTTAAAATGAAAAATTTGTTCATGAACCATTTTCCGCAGCTGTGCCCTGCTTACGTCGGTGTTGAAACATATGGATAACCTGTTGTGGGTGTGAATATTCAACTGTGGGCATGTCTAAAATGTGGATAACCTACTGTGGGTGCATACAAAATATACTGGTGGTAGTGTGTGTGTGTGTGTGATAATAATGGATAGCTTTCCTGATTGTCTCACAGTAGATACTTTGGGTATAATCTGAAATAACTGCTCACAGTAGATACTTGTGGTATAATCTGAAATAATTGCTATTCCCTAGAGGCTGTGCCTCATGCCTCACATGCCAGATCACCACACACCCTATCATGCTGTTTCTTACTGAATATCTAGTAGATGGAAGCCCAGAAACCAGGATACCAACTGATGAAGGCAAGTTACCATTTAATCTCCTTTCAGAGAAGGTCACCATCAACTTGTGAGTAAATGGTTGAAAGAACAGTCCTGAATTTTAATTTTACTTTGTACTTAAAGGTTTATTTATTGTTTACCCCTCTGGGCAGGCAGGTCATTCATGCGTGGTAATTGGGGGTTATGTAGATGTGGCCTGTCTTGATTTCAGATTTTCTCAACACTGATTTTGTGTGACTGCAAGCAGTACACTAAGCTCAAATCCCACCCTCTCCCCAACAAGCGACTGTGGAGCATAATGGGCAGTGAGTGATGATTTATGTGGGAGTCCCATTCTGCACTCACAAAAATGAGAGCTTTGCTACAGGTCGCTATAAACCTGTGGCCTGGAAATATAATCCGGCTGAAAACTGATTGGTATTCCATGCTAATCATCCTGTAGTCTTAACACCTCACAGTATGAACCCATAAAAAACACATTCTATTTCATCATTTCTGAGTTTTTGCTCCTTACCCCCCTTCCCCATCACTCCTCCCTTGCAAACCCTGGGTGCCTCACTCCATCAGGACCCGCAAGCCCCATCACGTGCCAGACTCGCAGTCCACTGCTGCTCAGTTCCTTCAGCCATCCCTGGTTCCAGGGTATCCCTTCTGTGGTGCCCCCCTTTCATCTAGACCTTGAGGGGTCACAGACTGACTGGGGATGTGATGGCTTGGGAGATTGCAGGGGTTCCTGGTGGCATGGTTGGGTGGAAGCACACCTGGGGAGGTGGTTTTAAGATGTTCTCGCATCTCCCTCCCTCCTTCCACATGCTATAAACTTTGTGGCAAGCTGGAGGGGGGGATATATGACTGTGTGTGGTTACCCACACTGCCAAGTGTGTCTTCAGCAGGCCACCAATAAGCAAATAAAATACTTTTATTCCAAAGAGTGCAGAAAGTATTTTATTTGCTTATTGGATTAGTTTGGTCTGGTTCTTTACAGTGTGTGGTGCTGGAGTTTTTTTGTTTAAAGTATTTGTATTTTCTCAGTAGCACACCCAGCTTCTGGGGTGATTTTATTTGCTACCCTCCCAATGAACTCTGCTTCAGTCGTCCTAGGTTTGGGACCTGCACTTGGGTCACCTGGGCACCTCACTGTTAGCGCAGTGGAGATGGCCTTCATTGTTGCCTTTTCCCCCCTCTTCTCATAAATTTTCCCCACCATTGCCCAGTGACCCATTACCCACTCGTTAAGACATACTACCCGGAGCCCAGTTTTACACCAGTTCTGTCCTTAATCTTGTCCCATAGTGGTCTTTGAACATTCCCAGAATATACATATAGCACTTCCACGCTGGAGCCCACACCTGTAACAGGTCACTAGTAGTCATATTATGTTTGGTGTGTTTGACTGGCATTCAGTAAGTATTATGTAGGATTCTAATTAGTAGTAACCTGTGGCTATGTAGTCTATAGAATTTGAAGTATTATTCCAAATTTTTGCCCACTCATCTACTATTTCTATACAAAGTTCTGTCTCCCATTTACATACTTCTGTAGGTACCTGCTTAGTGACCTATAATAAATATCTATGTATTAAACTGGTTGAGTGTCTCTTCTTTGCTAGTTTGATTAGTTTTCCCAGCATAATATCATGGCAGTTCTGTAGGTTTGTTTGAGAAAACTGCTTCATCATTGCCAATGCTAACTGAAAGTAATTAAATGCCTCTCTCTCCAGTGTCAATTGTAACTAAATATCTTACTTCAAGAGGGCTCTTGCAATAGGTATTCACATATAGGACTAAGCCGCCAGGTGTCAGGACCCCACAGAAAAATTTCTAGCTATCAGTCTCTGGTGGGGGACTGCCCCCACATCAGGTAAGCCGCATCATGCAACGTCAGTATAAAGGGGTGGTCCCCCACGCCTGCCTTCCAGTTCTTTCCCGTCGGCTTGTGAAAGTTCCTTGCAGTAGAACAGTGCTCATCAGTCATTCATCGGTCTTTAAGTTCTCAAACTTTTCTACCTGTTTTCTCTAATTTCCGATTTTTTTTTTTCTAACAATTCGCTGTGTGTCATCTGAGACACCCTCCGAATCGCATAAAAATAAGTGCAACTTGTGTGGTTCCCAACTTCCACACAAGGACGGCCACTCCCTGTGCCTCTTCTATCTGGGCCCAGACCACCCCGTGGAGAAATGCCAGCACTGCCAGAAGTTTAACTACGCTACCCGCAAGAGAAGGCAGCAGTACCTGGAAGCCCATATCCTAAAGAAGAAAATGGCTTCCATGGAAAAAGAGTTAAACTTAGGCAGGCATCTACTTCCCTCGAAGGTTATAAGAAAAAGCGTGACAAGGAGAACCACCGGAAGCGGGAACTGGCTTCCACAGCAGCCGCGACTTCAACCAGGGTCACGACACTCAAGGTAACATCCCCTCCGGGGGATTGCTCCACAGCTGCCATCTTGATGGTTACCAAGAAGGCATCGCCCCTCCCATCTGGCTCACACTCGGGCCCTTTGGGAGCCTCTGGGGCAAAGAAGGCCTCCACTCCCGTGAAGGCCGCTTCTTCCATGCTGCCCTCTGGTCAGAGCAGGTCCGATAAGTCAGACATCGATCCCACCAATGCTCACCCGGACAAGGCTGCTAAGTAGCTTCCTCCTTCGGGGGAGCGCCTAGCCAAAACACCTCCCGACAAGACCGCATCTCCTTCGCGGCCTTCCTCAGGCAGTGAGTCTGATAAGTTGGACACCGGCTCCTCTGACGTCTGCCTGGATTCGGCCGATAAGTCGGATGCCGGTTCCACCGACGCCCACCCATCCAAGAAACCTGCACCAGACCCCATCGACCAGTCTGGCCCCAGGCTCTCCGCAACGTCTTACCATGTTGCCCTGTGAGGTCCCTGCATCTTCTAGACTGAACCCCGGGGATTATAACCCTTCCTCCCCAGTTGTCACCAAGGGTACTGGGACGCTGCTGCCAGGGAACCCTCCTTCTGGGCCAGACCCTCTGACACCGGATCCTCAGATGCCGGTCCCAACGCCAGCCGACCCGACGCCATCTGGTGTCCCTTTACCTGGCGATAGGCCTATCCCTCCATCAGGTCCTTCAGACCCTGTTGAAGGTATACCTATGCTGGGCCCGATGCCCTCGGGGCCAGCGTTACCAGCAGGGCCTCTGTCAGGTCCTTCTGCTCCATCAGATCCCCGGGTATCCGACGCCGCAATACCAGACTCCTCAGTACCCGACGCCGGGCTAACCACCATCTGGTTATGGATACTTCTTTTACAGATACCCTCAGTATTCGTATCCCCTTCCTCCTCCACCTCCCCCCCCACTCCTCAACCACCAGCAGATTTGAAGGAGACCTTGGCCTCCTGGTGGGCTGAGGCCAAGGCTCAGCTCACCAGTGTTGTGGAAAAAAATATATGTTTTTACACTTTAGTTTAAAATCAGACTCAGGACCACTGCATAGTAGAAAGAATGGTTTATTACATATGCATATGAGAGTCTGCTTTCAAAAATCATGCAAGGCTCCCTGAGTTTCATTAGTCAATCACTTTTATACCTTTTTATCAAGGTGTTGCTAATTCCAATGAAATAGTATCTTATTCCAAGAACTGTTATCTTAATTCCAAGAACTGCTGTCAACAACTTCCTAATATGGTTTTGATGCCTGGCGATGCCAATGTAACAGAAAAACAAGTTAATACCAAATAGATGGGGTACTTTTCCTGCTTATCTCATTTCTTTCCCAATACTGCTCGATACATATGTCTGGTCAATCTGGACCGAGTGAAACAATAGGTTTACTCACACCATACCAACGTACAGCTTGCCTTCAATGCCTCAGCGTGCTGTTATCTTATATTTTGCCTAAGCATGTTTTTATCTTATATTTTGTCCGAGCCTGTTATTCAGGCTGGTATAGCGATACCTCAAGTAACCTCAGTGACATTCTGTAACCCTGTAACAGCATATACTAGTATGAACTCAGAAATTTCTACTACATTCTCCCCCCTTTTGATACTTTGTATCAACTAACCAACCCTTTCCATCTATATGATTTAAAACTGGTTGCCAGCATACAGATAGTTAAGGCATTTATAAAAACATTCTGTTCTGGAGTTGATACAGAGGGAGTTACAGATGGAACACAAATGGTGAGTTTGTAAAACACAATACAGAACTGAGGGATGTCAACACCACAATTCAAATATGTGAAAAAAAAATGCTAACATGTGATACCACTTATAACACAATATAACATAACAATGTTGTTGATGAAAAAGAGTTCATGGAATCCACTTTGAGAGTGAATAAGGTAGATGCTACCTTGTGTTGAGGTGTGGCACACCCTTGGAGCTTGATTGAAGAATCTGTTGATAATGTCTCTTGACAGATAAGTCCTTATAAAACATAACAGTCCATAAAGTTCATATAAGTAAGCACAGGTTGGTGTAACTACAGTACAGGTGAAATGTCATTTGCAGAATGGTGGTAACCCCACAAGGCACATGGGGCAATGCAGACAGTAATTTAAAAACAAACACCAGCACAGTAGAAAAGTCAGTGTTCACGTTGCTGGCTGCTGGATGGCTGATTGGCAGACACACTGGCCAGGGGTGGATTAGATTGTGCATTGAGTTCTTTTAATGGAGCCACACACACACTTGCATGGCATTTGTGTCGTGATAGTTGATTACACTCCGGCACAAAGATTAACAGTTCATAAAAAGTGACAGTTTACAATAAACCAGAGTAATAGGGTTGTATAAGGTACCAGCCATGTTTCGAACAAGCAGCAGTGAAGAAAATGCATGTCTTGCTTGAAGATTAGTTGAAAAAAATGTTCTTGCTGAAGTTAGGGGATTGCCCCTACCCCAGACTTAACTTCATAGTAAGCAGAAACAATAAGCATTGCAGACTTGCAGAGCTTGCACTGACTGGACCTTATTCAGTGGATTTAAAGTTCTACTAATAGGTGTAATTTTGCTGAAAACATTACACTTGCAGAGGTGATAATAACTTGACTCATGCAATAGTCCTTATATGGAATTAGTCAGGCACAAAGATAGTGATGACATTAAAGCTGTGGCAGTTGTTTTCTTTTCAGGAAAAAAGATGAAGGTCTTGGCAACTTAGATGAAAGTATTATACTGCTGTGGAATGTGGAGATCTTATGTGTGCCACACCGTGGAAACCTGCAAAGTGTGTGAGACACTGAATTAAAAACACATAAATAACAATCTTATAAACCTTTTGGCTTTTTTGTTTTGTAAAGAGTGGTGTGACAGAGCCTAAATTCTGGCAATTGGAAAGAGAAAAATAAAAATGGGACATCAACCGCACACCCTGGGGGTGCAGGCCGAGGTTCAATTATACCATTTGACCATCTGTAAATCATGACAATGTTATGGTTATACCCCTGCTTTCAAATCACAGAAGCAGTTATGACAGTGATGAACATTATTTCCCTGTCTGTTGCAAGCAGGCCTGACTGAGACCTAAGTCATAAAATCTTGTAATGTTACAATAACATGCTTCAAACATATGTTCATAGCAATATGCCTGAAACACTATGCAATTAGCGGACAAATACATACGTTGTTGGCCTATGCCAATTTAATAACAGTGCCTATTGCACCTGTGAATAATAAGACAAGCAGACATTAATTTGTCTGGGGTTTTGCTTTGGAACATATTGTAGGGGTGGTCAGCAATGCTGGCCCCAGTATTTAGGTTTGGTTATGAGCATTAAAAGCGCTATACATGTGAGCACTTTCCTGAATACACATGATACAGTGTAGCAAGATGTATATCAAAACATTATAACATAAGCGTGAAACATTAGTGTTTGCAGTAGAACAATTTCAGTATTGAGCATAATGCATAACATACATTTTAAACAACAAATATAAACTGTAAACTTAGTTCAGAGTCCAGGAATGTTAGAGTATTGTGAATTTACTGGTTTAAAAATGCATTCATTGCTGTAAGGTTATGACAAAAGTTGTTTTACATTTGTTTTAACAGGATAAGAAAGCTGAAAAGACAATCAAAGAATGAATATGTGTGGACATACATACACAACTTTACCCTCCAGCGTAACGATTACTTGCTAAGGCAGAAGCCCTTGTATTAATAATAGGTGTGGGATTTAACTGTTTGCACTAGACAAAGCAGAAGGGCTTGGGCTGGGTTATGCTGTCAAAATACCTTGGTCTTTTAAAACCTGTAAATAAGAAACAATTATTGGCAAATACACATTTTCCTTATTTACCCTCTGGGGGACAGTGATATACCTTGCAACCTTTGTGGGTATTACACGAAGGGAGGAAGGGTAGCTTACCCCCTTCCCCCAAGCTCCTACTGGTGGAAGAGACAGCTCAAATATTGTAGCAATAAAAGGTTAGCTGGATGGTGACATGATCCCTACCTACTACACTTTAAATTATAACAAGATAATATTACAATTAGTTTAGTAAGTTTCATACCTTACTATAAAGATGGGAACTTCTTTTCTCTAGAAGAAGAGAAGAAACACAGACAAACAACAAAACAAACACACACCAGTTTAAAATAAAACAAGATTATTTCCATAGGATAAAAAAAGGCGTCCCTGGGTTCCCTTATTCTAAGCATGACAAAATGTCAGCTGAGTTTATAAGATCCGGATTGATGGTAATACTGTACGTATGTATTTTTAGAATGCATTTCAAAAGAAAAAAATGATTACACCATGGTCACACTAAAAAACAAAACCATTGTTTTTTAACTGTAGATGGTAAACTCTCAAAACAGCTGTAATAGTCCTTTTTTCAAAGCGTACTGTATATATATATATATATATGTAATAAAATATGGAGATGATGAATAATTCTCCCCTTCCAGCTGGAGTATTGCCTGTGTTGGCTGCAAGTCAGAAGCAGTGAGAGAAGAAGAAAAGTTTGTTCCTCTTCACTTAGAATACTAGTTTGCAATAACAAGTCAAATTACATGGTTCACTCGGTGTGCTTTCATGAAAACATACATTTTGTGTGAAAAGTTGTGCTTTAGGTATGGAATACACATCAAGTTTGAACTGGTAGTAACATAAAATGTTGAAACACAAGAAGGCCAAATAACGTGCAAAAGGTCACAGTGTGCATGCAAGGGTCGTTCAAACCCATTTATTTTTGTAGTGTCCTTGAACACTACTAATATTAAAATATCTTTAATAATAGAGCACACAATAAAACTGCTGGCCAAGACAGTACACACACATACACATACACAAAAAGAAATACTTAACACAAAATAAGACTGACATTATTTGACACCAATTTGCTGAGGTAATGCCCATAGTTTTATTAGAAAACTGTACATGTTTTAGATATGTGCTGCCTCCTGCCTGTCTTGTAACACTGACAATTTTTAAACCAACACATTTATACATATCGCCATGCCAAATCTTTCCAGAACAAAACACTTTTAAAACACATTCTAACTCCGTTAAGCATGCACAACATACCATCTGTAAGTGAACACATCTCGATAACATGGTTACACCTTTTGGCACATAGCTAAAATATGGCACTCTGCCATTTTGCAAAAAGGTTCTGGTTTTAACTAGAAGTATGATAAAGCCATTTATAGCTGTTAACACATTACATTTTCATCTAGCAGTGGCTTGGCACGTTGCTTGAAAACTACAAATCTTTCTGCACATTGCAATCTATGACATCATATCTCTTCACCTTCAACACTACCTGCTCCAACCAACAACTACATACAAAAGTTCTTCACTGACCCTATCTAGGCAGCACAAATGTTTCATTAAAAATAAAACCAATTAAAACAGTCAGATATGAGGCAAAGAAGCTTCCTCTTTCTTTTTTTTACTGTAACATGTGCACCGAAGGCAGTCAATCCTATCTCGCAACCTTGACAACAGAACATAATTACAGAACACAGATATACGCTGGAAAATCGCACAGAGAGATGGAGCATTACTTTGTAGTACATGTACATGAAATAAAACAGACATAAAAAAACCTTTGAAATAATAAAACAATTCAGACTTACAAGGTGTTTTCCTTCTTCTTTTTTGATACACTGGTCCGATTGAGAAAACCGACTGCAGGACCTTCATGATAATTTTTAAACGCTGCAGCTATTAACCCTTTCAAAGGTTTTTTTTTTTTTTTGGCCATTTTAGTAACCTGCCAAACCAAGTCTTTTTCCAGAGCTCTGGTTTGCAGTTTAAAACAAAAAAAAAATCTCTAAGAGTACTAGGTTGAGATCCATCTGGTAGGGTCCCCAGTACCTGGGTTTGGGATCAAATGTTTCAGCCTCTATAAGAGGCAGGGGACTTGAAATTGATACAGAAAAACTTGAAACTACACAGATAGGCAACATGGGGGATTTTCAAATCATCCGTCTGTAGTCACCTACTGTCGTACATCCACAGTAGTTTATTTTCTTTCTCTAAATGTTGCTTATCTAACGTTACTTAATCAGCCGCTGCTTTTCTACTAAAAACAGCCTGAACTGTGAAAGCCATCATTGGCTCTAACAGTATATACTTGTAGCAAGCACAAATTACAAGGGCAAAGGGCAGTTGCCCTTGCTTGTTTGAGAGACTTTTCCTTAATACATCTCTCCACATATTCTTAAACCTGGAGTCCTCAAACCCTCTCTTTCTATTTTTCAAGCATGCATTTTACGGGGCCGGAGGCAACCCACGGAGACTCCTTATTTTCCTGCTTATGTTTGCTGCGCCCCCCCATTTTAACCAATATCTCCTGATTTCGTACCCCAAGTAAAAGAAACCCGCATAAAGAGAGCAAATCAAAAAGGAAAAGATAAAAAAACAACCACCGGGAGTTACTGTTGCCTGCCTCCTCCACAGTTTTAAGGTGCTCAACCCACTTAAGGGTTTCTTGCGAGGGTGCTCAACCCACCTAAGGGTATCTTGTGAGGGTGCTCAACCCACCTAAGGGTATCTTGCTAGGGCGCTCAACCCACCTAAGGGTATCTTGCTAGGGTCCCCTTGCTCAACACACTTAAGGGTATCTTGCTAGGGCGCTCAACCCACCTAAGGGTATCTTGTGAGGGTGCTCAACCCACCTAAGGGTATCTTGCTAGGGCGCTCAACCCACCTAAGGGTATCTTGCTAGGGGTGCTCAGCTCACCTAAGAGTTCTCTTGCAGGTTCCCATCCACCCCCGGTATTCCCTGTCCCCCTTCTGCCTTAAAGTCTCATACGATTAAAACAGGCTCAAAACTTCCCCATTTACTTGTTTACTTATTCTTTATAATATGCA
The DNA here is from genome assembly GCA_016271365.2 of Neoceratodus forsteri. Lineage (NCBI taxonomy): Eukaryota > Metazoa > Chordata > Ceratodontiformes > Ceratodontidae > Neoceratodus > Neoceratodus forsteri. Next base: position 143,848,814 of record JADMNL010000024.1, read on the forward strand.
GCGTCCCAAGGCAAAAAGACAAGGTAGGTACTTACAGATCAGTGCCGCTCGGAGCCCAAGGGAAACAAAAATCCGTCACGATCGGGGCCATCCCATTTCAATCTCCCCCTGGCTGTATCTTTGAGATTTTCCTTCAGCGTTCCCCTCAGCGTCAGGACTTCTCCTCCAAGCGGGAGACCTGGGAAGCGGTCCCCGACCGAGGTCCGAGCATGCTGATCCTGCCGACTATGCCAAATTGTCGTGGAAAAAAATACATGTTTTTACACTTTAGTTTAAAATCAGACTCAGGACCACTGCATAGTAGAAAGAACGGTTTATTACATATGCATATGGGAGTCTGCTTTCAAAAATCATGCAAGGCTCCTGAGTTTCATTAGTCAATCACTTTTATACCTTTTTATCAAGGTGTTGCTAATTCCAATGAAATAGTATCTTATTCCAAGAACTGTTATCTTAATTCCAAGAACTGCTGTCAACAACTTCCTAATGTGGTTTTGATGCCTGACGATGCCAATGTAACAGAAAAACAAATTGATACCAATGAATGGGGTACTCTTCCACTGCTTATCTCATTTCTTTCCCAATACTGCTCGATACATATGCCTGGGTCAATCTGACCTGAGTGAAACAATGAGTTTCACTCACACCATAGCAACGTACAGCTTGCCTTCAATGCCTCAACGTGCTGTTATCTTATATTTTGCCTAAGCATGTTTTTATCTTATATTTTGTCCGAGCCTGTTGTTCAGGCTGGTACAACGTATCTCAAGTAACCTCAGTGACATTCTGTAACCCTGTAACAGCATATACTAGTATGAACTCAGAAATTTCTACTACACCAGAGAGGTTGAGAGTCATCTGCCGACGCTGGACCCTATAGAGGATCCCCTACATCGGAGACGGGCGACTCCCTCCACCCTTTCCGACACCAGAGGAGAGCCCTCTGGCACCCGAGGTGGGGAGGCTATGCACCCCAGGGAACTCCCCAGAGGGGCCGTCCCCACCCCTCATATGGAGGAGTCTTCCTCCCCTTCGTCAGAACCTTCTGACTCAGAGTCCAGCCACTCTGACCCCTAAAACGAGCACCGTACTCCAGAACACCCCAGGCCAAGGATTCCTCCAAAGTCTCCTCTGGAGGATCCTTCTTTTCTGGAGTTGAGAAAAATCCAGGAAGTACATCAGTGGCAATCACTAAAGCCAATCCCACAGCATAAAAAACTCGCTGCCCAGCTGGATCTGCCTGAGACAGCTCCTACGTTGATTCCACCCTGGATAGAGCCTCACGCAGATCTTGTTTCCATCATTCAGAAACAGCCTTCTGTGTTAGCCACTCTTCTGCGGAAGGCAGACAAGCTATATGAGGCTCCTGAGGGTGTAGACTTTCTGAGCCTTCACCCCAAGCGCCGCTCATGGCTGCTCCGCCAATGCAAAACACTTCAGCTCGTCTCCACTTGATAAGGAATCCAAGCTTCTGGACCAATATGGGAAGAAGATCTTTTCCTCTTCTACCCTTGGTGTTAGGGCCCTTAACTATGTGGCACATATGGGGGATTTCCAGAAGTCCATCCTTAGTCAGGTGGAAACTAAATTGGACTCCCTTCCTGAATCACAGACTAAACAGGAAGTGGCTGATCTTGTCCGTTCTGCTCGTTCAGCCAGTCGGCACATGCTTCGTGCCACTTACGACGAAGTGCACACAGCTGGAAGGAGCTCGGCCTTCGCTGTGGGCCTACGGTGTCATGCCTGACTCCATGTGACAGGTTTGGTCCCTGAAATGCAATCCGCCATTCCGGATGCTCCCTTCAGGGGTTCGGTACAGTTCGGGGTTGATGTCAAGGACATCATTACCGAACTGCAGGAGAAGGGTACTGCACTCAAGTCTGTCAGCTGTATGTACAGGCCCCCTCAAGGGCAGCGGCATCTTTTTCTTCACCAAAACAGACAAAGACAAAAACCACAGGGCAAACGTGCCAACAAACGTCGGGGCCCCTCCAGCAGCCAAGACCCCCCTCAGCAAAAAAGCCGTGGGAGCCTCGGCTCCTGTGCTGTCCCACACCTCCTGACTCCCTGCCTCTCCCACTGCCTCTGGAGGTTCCAGAGGAACCAGTAGGGGGGAGATTTTCCTCCCATCTGCCAGGTTGGGAGAGGATAACATCAGATGCTTGAGTGCTCCAGTTGATATCGGCAGGACACTCAATAGAGTTTCTGCAGAAACCACCATGAAGACAACTCCCCCCCGCCAAGTCATCTTACTCCCTGCAGCATCTTCCTCTGGTCTTAGAGGAAATCCTCTCCCTTCTTTCGAAGGCGGCGATAGAGCCAGTTCCCACTCATTGTTGGGGAACAGGTTACTATTTCCATTTCTTCCTAGTTCCAAAGAAGATGGGAGATCCGAGGCCCATCCTAGACCTCAGCTCCCTGAACATGTTCGTAGAGTACAAACACTTCAGAATGCTCTTTACAGAGCCTTCTACCACTGCTTCGGCCGGGACAGTGGCTGTACGCTCTGGACATGCAGGATGCCTACCTGCATATGCCCTTCCCACCACAAATTCCTTTGGTTTTGTTTTCAGGGGGACCACTACCAATTCAAGGCCCTCCCATTTGGTCTTTCCTTTGCCCCAGTGTTTACCAAATGCGTGTCGGTGGTAGCGGCTCACCTGCGTAGCCAGGAAGTACAGATATTCCTGTACCTGTACGATTGGCTTCTGGCAGCCTCATCCAGGGAGGAACTCCTGCACTTCCTTTCCGTTACCCTGCAGGTTTTTACCAGCCTGGGTCTCACCATCAGTCAGGCCAATTCCCACTTGGTCCCATGCCAACGCCTCCAGTTTATAGGGGCGATTTTGGATACGACCACTGGCAAAGCCTTCTTGCCTCCTGACAGGGTAGATACCCTTCAGAACCAGGCTCTTCTGTCCGTCCGCAGGAAGGTCGGAGCCAGGTCAGTCCTCCGCCTCCTCTGGTTAATGGAAGCTGCCATTCCAACAGTCCTGTTCGCTCGGCTCCATATGAGGATCTCTCAGTGGACGCTTCAGTCTCAATGGGACCAAACCTGGGACAATCTAGACAAAGAGGTACTAGTATCAGATCCCATGATCAGGGACTTGAAATGGTGGATGGTTCAGGAGAACCTGTACCTGGGAGTTCACTTCTGTATCAGTCCACCCTCCCAGACATTGACAGACGCGTTAGGAGAAGGCTGGTGTGCCCATCTAGGGTCTCACAGGACTTAGGGCAGCTGGTCCAAGTTTGAACTAAACCTGCACATAAATGTGCTCGAACTGAGAGCAGTCCTTTATGCCCTTTGGGCTCTTCTCTCCTTTAACCTCCCCAGTCATCTCCTCATACAATCAGACAACGTGTGTAATCTGGTACCTCAACAAGGCGGGAGGAACACATTCCTACCCTCTGTGCTGGAAAGTGATGAGAGTCTGGCATTGGGTAGCCCAATATCACCTTCACTTGACTGTGGTTCATGTTCCGGGAGTGGAAAACACTCCGGCAGACCAAATCAGTTGGTCCTCAGCCAGGTCCCACGATTGGGAGTTGGATCAAAAAGTCATAAACATCATCATTCAGCGATGGGGAACACCTCAGATAGACCTCTTCGCCTCTCCCAAAATGCAAAACTTCCCGCCTTCTGCTCGCTCACTCCAGGGCGAGACATTTTTTAGTGTGAGAGACTGTCTCTCGGCTGGAGGGACAGATTCGTTTATGCCTTCCCTCCCATTCCTTTAATTCAGACGGTCCTGAACAAACTCAGAGCGGAGGGAGCCCGAATGATTCTCATTGTTCCTTTCTGGCCTAGGCAAGTCTGGTTCTCTCTTCTGCAACAGTTTTCAGAGGAACCGCCTCTTCCTCTGTCGCAACAATTGTTGACCCAGAATCGGGGGACCCTTGTTCATCCAGGTCTCAAATCCCTTCATCTCCATGTGTGGCTCCTGCTTTAGCTACTAAAGCCCGATTTGGAGTCTATCCTTTAGTAGTGGACATTTTGGTGGAGGCCAGGAAGCCTTCCACCAGGTCCACCTACACCATGAAGTGGAAACGTTTTTCTATCTGGGCAAATTCGAAAGAATTCAAGCCTTTCTCGTGCCTAGTCAGTAAAGTCTTGGACTACATGCGTCATCTCTTCAATCTGGGTCTCAGCCATTCCTCATTGAAAGTCCACATGGCAGCTATCTCAGCCTACCATATTCCCTTTGGAGACAGGACTTTTGCTCAGTTGGAAGTCTCTAAGACTTTCCTCAGAGGGATTCTCCATTTGAGACCTCCCATCTGCATTCCTGCTCCTCCATGGGACTTGAATTTCATGCTAGAGAAGCTTACTCTGCCTCCCTTCGAGCCAGCAGCTACAGACCATTTGAAGTTCCTTTCTTGGAAGACACTCTTCCTAGTGACCGTTACTTCTGCTCGGCACATTTCCCAGCCTCAGGCTTTGATGTGTATAATCCCGTACTTGATTTTCCATAAGGAACGTGTAGCTCTATGCACCAACCCTAAGTTTCTTCCTAAGGTGGTGGCGGAATCCTCACTGAATCAATCTGTCGAGCTCCCTGCTTTCTTTACGCAACATTCCAATCGGGGAGTAACTCTTGCATACTTTGGATGCTCACAGAATCCTGAGGTACTACACCAATCAGACTAAGTTTTGTCTCTTTTGCTCACAAAAGAGAAGGCAATGCTGTTGCTAAGCAATGCCTATTGAAATGGTTGGCACATTGTATCACTTTCTGTTATGACAAGTACAAGAAGACCCTTCCGGGTCAAGTCAGAGGTCACTCCACCAGAAGAGTTGCTGCCTCAGCGGCTTGTTTCAAGAATATGTCGGCGGCAGACATCTGTGCAGCCACAAAGTGGACTTCTGTCCATACCTTCACAAAACACTGCAGTTTGGACATTGCCTCTTGCAACAGAGCAGGCTTTGGGTTGGCTGTCCTACAAGGTCTCCTTTCATGAGACCCGTTCAGCCCTGAAGTTCCATGCTATGAATGACAGTCCTCCTCCCGGGTGCCTTTCCTTGTTCCAGACTACTTGGGACTCAGTCCGATATGTGAATACCTACTGCAAGAGTCTTCTCGAAGTAAGATAGTACAGTTACATAAGAACTTACCGTAACAGTAGATCTTCACGAGAGGCTATTGCAGTAGGTATTGCCTTACCACCCTCCACCCCCCTAAGTTTTCTTTGCTTCTTTTCCATGGGGGGAAATATCCTCTTCTGTCTTGTCTTGCCTCTTTTGGCCTTTGGTGGGAAAGAACTGGAAGGCGGGTGTTGGGGACCGCCCCTTTATACCGACGTTGTATAACGCTGGTCACCTGATGTGGGGGCGGTCCCCGCCAGAGGCTGCTAGCTAGAAATTTTTACGTGGGATCCTTCCTGATGGCTGGTGGCTAAGTCCTATATGTGAATACCTGCTGCAAGAGCCTCTCTCAAAGATCTACTGTTACGGTAAGTTCTTATGTAACTGTACTTTCTCTGTTAGAATAATGAGAACCTGGAACAAACTTCCACTGGAGGTAGTGGCTAGTGATAGTATGCATAGCTTCAAATCTAAATTGGATGCACTCCTGATTAAAAATAACATAATAGGATACTGCTGATTTAGCCAGCCATAAGGACTTCAGTCTAACAGAGCTCTAATACCTATGAAACCTAGGAGGTGATGTAAGTTATATTTAAGCAATGTGTTGCTATCAGGTAGCCAGGTGTGATGATGGACTATGTTAAGAGAGAAAATGTGATAGTAACTTTCAGAAGGGGTCGCTGTTGGTAAAGTTAAGGTAGTTATGCTTGTGATAATGGGAATATCAGGACAGTATGATGTCTATGCAGGAGTGGAGTACAAATATACACTGTATCGTAAGTATGTGCGCAGAGTGCAGGTAAGGATGATATGCAGATTTGTTTTACAAATAGGTAAAAATAGCGATAGATGCAATTGATAGAAAGATAATTACATAGACAGAGGGAGAAGTCATAGTCATGATGGTCTTTGGAGAGACAACTGCCCCTAGAGTCACAATCACGTTCGCTAATTTGGGGTGAAAAACTTTTCAAGCAGCACTATTTTGATGTCAGTAGTCACCTATGGGTTTAAGCATGTATTTGAACCCCTTAAAACAGTTATAGTGCAAGAAAAACAATGAAAGCAGTTGTGTTATAGTTTAGCACTGAAACATGCATGTTGCCACCTTGTTCCAGTGAGCACCCTCCCCCAAGCAGATTGCCATTCTTAATTACCAAGAGGAGAGCTGAAAAATGTGTCTCAAAGTAAGTGCAGAATCATTTTTATTGCATCTGTTTCAAGATATTAGGCCTTTCCTCTTTTTTTTAATTTAATGATAAGAAGAAGTAGCGCCTTTCTTCTAACCAGACTGATGTAAATGATGACAGTGTTTGGGATATGGTAGGTGTCCCCAGGAGCAAGGTGTGCTCCTTTGCTGGCTAGAGAGTAGGCTGTTAAAAAAAGAAGAAGAAACACACAGATCAGGCATTCTATCAACAAGACACATAATAGTGCAGCCTGTTGGAAGAGAAAGGGAGATACTGTTCCTGTGGGACCTGGGAGGGTGGAGTGGTTCACCAGATGATATTTTTTATTTACTGATTTAAAAAAAAAATGGCAATCTTTCTCCCAAGTGGATTGTTGCAAATTATACTGTCCGGCAATGAAGAGCTGTCCGCAGGAGTAAGGTGTGCTCTGTGTTCCATTGCTAGCCCAGAGTGCGGGCTATTATAAAAAATACAAAGAAGGAAATGTCAGGAGAAGACTGAAACTTGATTCCAATGGAACCTTAAGGGGATGGAGGGGGGCTCTCCAGATGGTAATTTTATTTATAAAAGGGGAAAAAAGGTAGAATCTTTCTCACAACCAGACTGATGTAAATTATGCTGGTTGTGAGATGCAGAGGTGTCCCCAGGAGCCAGGTGTGCTCTTTTGGTGGCCAATGAGCAGGCTATATACTCCACATCTTGAATTCCTGAGTTGTTCAATCATAGGTAGTGCTCGTAGCAACTACATCTCTGTAGCACCCTGTACTTGTTTAGCCTGCACACACCACAGTAAGCCATGGTGTCAGTGTGTTTGTGACTATTTCTGCTTGGCCAATTTGGCCGGGGGGGGGGGGTACGAGTACAAAATCACTGGCTTTAGCATAATGGATTTTTTTATTAATTTGTTTTTCATTTTTATTAAATTAGCCTGACAAGTCTATTTGTCTTACATACTGCAGGTAGAAATTGTGGCATCTGTTTGTCATTGTAGTATCTAAATGTTACTAGTTGTAGTTGATTAATGACATCCATAAACTAGAAGGTGCTTTTTTTTATTTTAATCTATCAGACAGGTTGAAAGTAATGGTGTGTTTTACTGGCAGTTTGAAATCACCATTGTGAAATGACATCACACAGCTTTAAAATGTTGTTAGAGCATATAAATCTCTGTGGTATAGGCCTTCCTTTCCATGGTATAAAAGGAGACAGTTTTCAAACAGCTCACAAGCTTCCAGCGGGTCTGCCAAGCATGTATCGCACCAGGACAATCACCTGTCTGCTCATCTCAAGACAGTTGCAGTCCCCTAATACAATATTATTAGTGAGAAGGCATAATACTGTTATTAGGGGACTGCAATTTTCTTTGGATGACCTGAGAGGTGTTTGTCCCAGTCTGACACCCGCTTGGCAGACCCACTGGAAACGTGTGAGTTGTTTGAATACTGTCTCCTTTTTTTGCCTAAAGAAGGAAGGCATACACCATTATTATCATTATTACTTTGTATCATGTATGTACTGTCTTGCTACTTTGTATATGTACTCTTTTTTGCACACGTGTATCTATTATTACCTTGTATTATGAATGTATGTTCACTATCTTGCTACTTTGTATATGTTCCTGATCTATGTCCCAGAACCTCCGTGTGAATGAGCTTGCTCAGTGGAGTTATTCCGGCAATGAACTTGAACGCCAGGTATTTCTTGTGATTAATGTGAACACTGTAATGTAAAATCCAGACCGAGATTTGATGAACAAGGAGTCCTGTGTAAAGAGTATTTAATGGTATTTTACTGCCATCTTAAAGAATAAGAAAAAATAAGAGGAAAGCAAATCAGAAGTGAAATGCAATAAAAGAGAAAGAGCAGCATGCATAGATGCAGTGTGAGTACAAATCCATGAATATAAATGTAACCTATGGTAGATGAATGGAGGGAAAACATTTTTTTCAGTTGTTTGACCAGGTGAGACACACTAAGCTGAAAGCTTTTTTACAGGTGCAACCTGGGAGCACAGGGAAGTTAAGTGACTTGCTCAGGGTCACACAGTATATGCAAGTGGGGGCTGTGGGATTCAAACCCAGGTCTCTAGATTTGCAGTGCAGAGCCTTAAACCACTGCGCTATACTGCCTCCCCAAATGGAATGACAAATTGTAAAATGAACTTCTTTCATTTCCTATGTACACTTTAGTCACGAGAAAGACCTGGAGGGAAATGAAAGTCCTTGTCTAATACAGAAACATACTGTAGAAACATAGACTTTGACGACAAATAAGGACTGCTTTGCCCACCCAGTCTGCCCATTTAATTTTAGAAACATAGAATTTGACGGCAGATAAAGACCGCTTGGCCCACCTAGTCTGCCCATTTCCCTATCTAACGGATAAGCTGCAGATCCTAGTTAACCAACAGCCTACTTCCTCCTGCCCCCCACTATGTTTGTCCCATGCATTCTTGAATTCCCCCACTGTTTTTGACTCTGCAACCTCAGGAAGGCTGTTCCATGTATCCACAACCCTCTCTGTGAAGAAATACTTCCTCACATTACCTCTGAGCCGTCCCCCATCTTCAAATTGTGCCCCCTTGTTCTTCCACATCTCTTTCTGAAAGATGCTACCCTCTTGGACTTTGTTGATTCTCTTGAGGTATTTGAAAGTTTCTATCATGTCCCCCTTCTCCCTCCTTTCCTCGAGTCTATACATCTTTAGTTCCTTTAGTCTTTCTTCATTTGTCTTCTGATGCAGATCCTGCATCATTTTGGTTGCCCTCCTCTGGACAGCCTACACCCTGTCTATGTCTTTGCGGAGATGGGGTCTCCAGAACTGTACACAGTACTCCAGATGTGGTCTTACCAACTGTACTGAGGGCCAACAACTTCCTGTTTTCTACTGGTGATGTCTCTCCCTGTGCATCCCAGTATTCACCAGCCTTCCTTACTGCCTTTTCACATTGCTGGCCCACCTTTAGGTCATCTAATATGACTACCCCCAGGTCCCTTTCCATTTTTGTTGTCAGTATCTCACCTCCCATTGTGTACGCTGCCCCTGGTTTTTTGTTTCCCAGGTGCATTACTTTGCACTTCTTTGCGTTGACTCTAAGCTGCCATACATTTGACCATTCCTCCAACCTTGCCAAGTCCCTTTTCATCCTTTCCACCCCACCTTGTTTATCAACCCTGTTGCAGATCTTTGTGTCATCTGCAAAGAGAGATACTTTATCTTCCAGTCCCTCTGCAATGTCACTTATAAAGACATTAAAAAAGTAATTTTACAAATGCTTTGAATGTAAACAATGTAAGTTTTGTTTAATAACTTATTTTATATTATTTTTTATTCAGAATACTACATTTCAGTGTCAAGCACACTAACATTTGCCAAGTGTGCAATACCAATTCCATCCATATCTTATAGCTATATTTTCAGATCATATGATTGGTAGCAGAAGCTGTCTGGAGTGTGAAAAATTGTCTGTTGCTTTATGGGACAACAAGTAACCGTCATCTTCATCTCTCACACATGACATTAATTTAAAACACATTTATACCTGTTATGAAACGGGGGGGGGGGGTAGATTCCATGAGTTGGCGGATGGTAAAATGAACACAAACTACAGTTACAAAACATTTAATTCTTGTAGTATAGTGTAAAAGTAACATTAAAAGAATAAAATATCGCCCATAGTTTACAATATCAATTTAAAATAAATACCCTTAACTGAGCAAGCATCACTGAGACAGCTAAGTGTATCTGCCATTGACATTGAAAGCAAAGGGCTTTCAGAACTGAGGTATTATGGCAAAATGAGAACAGCACAATCTTTAGGACTGGGAGAGCCAGTTTCAAATTCCAAAACAGCCACTTGCTCAGACTGTGACCCTGAGCAAGTAAATCAACCTCCCAGTGCTTCAAACTTCTCAGCTGTATTACTTCAGTGTAAATGAGATGTTGCAGTTCAGAGTATAAATTAAAAAAAGGACCCTTAATTAAGTTAACTTTGTAAGGTGGCCTGTGATTTTTGTTTTCCAAGCCTGCGTTTAACTGCATTGGTTCTTTAACTTGGGGAGCACCAAAAAGAGTGAAACAAGCTAAACCTATTATATAAATCTAAGCATACCATTTAACTGAGTCATTTTCAGAAACATAGCACCAGTAAAAGCAGCTGGCATCAAGAGTTCACGAAGAGACAGCAGGTTAAAATAAACATTACAAGGCATCAAAGTTCACAGCTCTATTCCTATCTGATTTTTGACACTTGGGCATTATGGCCCAGATATTCAAACTGCGCCAGGCTGTGGCACAAGCTTGCGTGCAGTGCAACTTGGCTGCGCAGGCATGTGGACTGGGCAATATTCAATGGAGCTGCGCCATGGCTCAGCAGCTTTGAATATCGCACCCTGGCCACCCCCCAGTGTGCATGGCGCAGTGGCACTGCGCCAGCGCAAGTGGCCAGAGAGGAGCAGGGGGATGCGCTAGCACAAGTTCTTGCGCCATGCACAGCAACCGTGATATTCAAAACTTAACATGCAAATGGGGCCATAATGTATGCAAGGAGCACATGGGGCCATTTGCATGTCATTATGGCCCCATTTGCATGCAGGTGCGCCAATCCCCGACGACTTGCGCCTGTTGCCCTGCCAGGCAGCAGCCATCGGGGACCAACGCCCCTTGCAGCCTGATCACGGGTATCTGTATAAAAGACAGAAATATCAGTCCTATATCCCTGGTGGTCCAGTGGACCGCTGTCCGCCCGATCGCGGGCATCCATCTGTCCAAAAGTAGAAAAAGACTTCCAATATCCCTGGTGCTCCAGTGGACCGCTATGTGCCCGATCGCGGGCATCTGTCCAAAAAGAGAAAAAGACTTCCAATATCCCAGGTGGCAGCTGCCGTGTTGCGCCCTGCAATGCGGCAGCTCACCTGTGGGTGGCCATCAGTTGTTCCTTTTTTTTTGACGTGATTTTGTGCTGGCACAGGAGGCGCATACGTGCTCTGCACATCCCGGCTGAATATCGGGCTGTGCAGGTCATGCATGGGCACGCTCACCTGTGCCTGCATAGCTGACTGCGCCGGAGCATGTTGGTTTGCAGCGCACTTTTCCCTTTGAATATCGCGCCAGAGCACATCAGTGGGTTACGCATGGCGCAACACTGTTGTGCCATGCGCAACTCTTTTGAATATCTGGGCCTATGTTTGCAAATGCTTGTTCACACTGTTAGAATTTTGGCCAACTGCATTTTAAAATGCTGAGCAGATTGGCTCTTTCTCTTTTTATAATTTGAATACAGCATGTTTTTGTATTGTAAAGACACTATTTTAGGATAAGAAGTTCAGATAATACAGAAATTTATAAATGACAAAGTAAGGTGATTATTTTGTACAGCGTTTTTGAAAGGGGAACATTAAACTGGTTACTGTGAACGCCAGACATATTTTTATATTTAGGTATGATGCAAGCAGGTGCAGTACAGGAAGGCTCCTTCATGCTGTTATGCCAGCTGAAGTTTAAAAAGAAAAACAGAATTTATTTAAAACATCTGTCCTGCCTCCTTTGATGCCTTGCAGGGAGGGAAATTAACTTCTCAAGCCAGAGGAAAAATAGTTCTCTTCAGATCCCAAACACAGGCAGCATAGTAATGAGGTTTCAGCAGAGGATACCATTTTTTACACTCTGTCATGTTGTTTGGAAGATAATTTATGCAGGGAGTGCTTTTTTAAAGCAAAATGGCTTTATAAGGACTAAGCTGCCTATGATTAGGCACTACTAAATGACGTGCATAATGATGCGCACACCTGTCATTTAATAGTGCCTAATCAAAGGTAGCCTAGATCTTTTAAGGGTAGGAAAGCCCATCTTTCCTCTTGTGCCCTGCTGCTATTGGCCTGACTTACTGGAAAGATTGTTTATTTTTGATATGTCAAAAACCCAGGGGATTGTACTAACTGCATTCATGATGCAGAAGGGTGATGAGCTCAGCAGTTTTTGGTGTGGGGAGCAGGAGTAAAGAATGAATACCAGAGAGTGACTTAGGAGGCCATTCCTGCAGGGTACAGCTATATACAGCGAAGGGGGAAGACAGAAGGGAAGAAAGGTGAGCAGGTACTTGTGAGATACAACATGTGGGGTTTCCAGCACCACAATCACTCATGGATGAGAGCAGCCAGCAATGACAAATACTTGGAGTGGCAGGACAGTGCCTGAATTGGTACCTGGATTCAGTGTATGAAAAGCTGCAATTGCATTAACCTTCCTTTCTGCAAAAATTGCTGCAAAAAACCTCACTACTGTTGCAGTATTCATGTGGTGTTTAATCTACTGTGGCTGCCTCTGCTCTTGTATTTCAGGATAGCTTTCTGAATCTGTTTGTTTGTCAATGCTGTATTATATTGTTATATGTTATATTGTACTCTCCTGGGTCGTGCCTGAAAATAGGCAGGATTTTTGCCTAGTGCACTTACCCGGTTACCAAAAGCAAATAAATAAGTACCTTCAGGGGGGAGCTGTTGAGGCAGTATCAAGGGGACTGTGTATCCACATTCAAGATTCAGAAGAGCGGTGAGTCAGCCAACTAGCCTTGTAGAGGAAGACATGGACTGAAGGAGGATTGCTGAGGACTGTCCTGTGGGGTTCCAGTGATCACAGGTAAGGTGTTAGATTGCCTGTCCTGTATAATAACATTGTTATCCATAGGAAGTGTACCGCTTATGAGGGTATGAACAGAAGCTCTTACTTCAAGTGGGAGCTCTTGCAGCAGGCTATCACCATTAGGACTAATGCCGCAGGCCTTAGGACCCACCGGAAAAACTTGGAAGTTCTTTGCTGACAGAGCAATTTTCCAGAAAAATTGGATAATTTCTCAGATTTTGAATGTACCTTCTCTCCCTTTTCATCTTCAGTGCGTATGTCGTCCCTATCGCCTGTATCCTCCTCCGGTCCGAAGAGGAACAAGTGTGATTATGGCCGCCAGATACCATCCAAAGACTGCCACTCCAAGTCCGTCTTCTGCCTGGGTCCAGACCACAATAGTGCAGCCTGCAGCACTTGTAGAGGCTTCACCAGCAGGACAAGAATTCGATGCCTAAAGGCCTTAAAAGCCTACCTTCTAGAGAAGAAAATGGATGTCCTGCACACCTCGGGGGACAAGGGTAAACACTGGGACAAGCCCCGTAAGCGTTCCTGGGACAAGGACCGTAACCAGTCCCATCATTGGTCCAGTTCCCACTCCCCCCAAGAAAAGCCTCTTCATCCTCTGGCTCAGGAGAACATAGCAAGGACCTCAAGAAGCAGAGTCCTCCCACCAAAAAAAACGACGCCGGTCAAGGCGGGACCATTCAGTGAAAAACAAGCGAAGCCTAAGGTGGCGCCACTTCAAGTGACCAAGGCCTCTTTGGCACAAGCCTCAGCCCTACCCAAGAAGGCCTCAACTCCGCTGGCTTCTAACATCCAGACACCGCCTCTGGTGAAACTGACGCCGGTATCGACACCGGTGGAGGTTCCTCCTGTGGAAGCGCTCGGGAAGGGTCCCGCTAATATTCTAGTGAACCCCAGCCCTTCCACTCCAGGGGCTCTTCAGGGGACTCCCCTACTCATGCCCTCCCAGATCCTCTGGCTTCTCTGGTCCTTTCGGGAACAGCAGCCGCCGTTAGCAAAGAAGAGCTGCAAGAACACTTCTCTTTTTGGTAGAGTCAGGTGAAGAAAGAGGGGACTCTACCGAAGCCGGACCTGACACCTGTTCCCGACCGGCCAGAAAACCTTGAGCCCGAGTGCCTTCCCGCTCCTTCTCCGCAGAAGACCGAGCAACCGCTACCTCACCCACCCTTGAAGACTTGTTTCCGGTCTGAGGACCGTTGTCAGCGTCCTTCTTGACCGGGCAGCTGTCGTCAGTCCCGGTCTCAGCCCAGGAGCCAATCCCATTCTCCCAGGTGGGCCCGCTCCTGATGCTGATGAGGCTGATGTCAGTCATTGCTCCGTGGTCGGTCCCACAGCCGTCGCCAGTCCTCGGACTGACGTCAGTCCGGTAGCTACCAATGCTCGAGCCGGGGGAGTCCTATACGCAGCTCAGGCTATTCTAGGCCCAGTAGCAGGTCGTCTTCTCCTTCTTCGGCTTCCTCATCCCTCTCGGGGGGGGGGTTGGAGGTTCCCCGGGGGAGAAGGACCAACCCCGCTCACCTCCTGATGATCCGACTTTTATGGGTGTTATGAGGCACATCCAGGCCTCCAATGAATGGGAGATGGAGGACCTGGATCCGGAACACCGTCGACTGGCCCATTACCTGAGGCAAAAGGGGCCCAAGCCTCTGGTGGTGCCGCCTCCTTTAGTGGATACCTTCCAGGATCTTACCAGGATAACTTGGAAGCATCCAGCCTGTCCCAGCTGTTCTGAAGAAGTCAGGCTGTATAGAGCCCCGAGGGATGAGCCTTTCCTGATGGAACCCCCTCAAGGCAGACTCATCGGTCATTATGGCTGCTCATGACAAGTCTAAGCACTTAAGCTCCCAGCATCCTGACCCAGAATCCTGCTACTTGGACCAGGTGGGCAAGAAGGTCTACTCTGCCTCCACCTGCTCCATTAGATCCCTTAACTTCCTCACGCATATGGTCCAGTACCAGAATGCATTGTGGGAGAGAGGACAGGAGCTAGCCAATGTTTTGCCAGACTCCACACAAAAGACTGAGCTTTCGGATATACTAAAATCGAGCTTGGACATAGGCACACGTTCTCTGTGCCTCGTATGACACTGCAGATACGGTGGCCAGAGCGGCAGTTGTTTGCCTCCGGAGCCATGCCTGGTTGAGAGTCTCAGGTTTTCACCAGGATTTGCAGTCTGGAATCTGGGACATCCCGTTCCAGGGTTCCATCCTTTTTGGGCAGGAGACGGAGTCTTTTATTTCTCATCTCTAGGAGTCCGGCATATCTATCTGGTCCGTCAGGCAGATGTACAGAGGGAACTAGAAACGAGCAAGACGACAGCCATTTCATAAACCCTCAGGTGCTCAAGCCCGTGGAAAGCAACAGGGCCAGAGAGGTGGCTTCAAAAGGAAAGCTGGCAACCAGCAACCTGGAGGCGCTCCTTTTAGAGGTCCCAAGTCCTCCCAAGCCTCTCTGCCCACTCCCGGCTCTTCCCATTGACTCCCTTCTGACCCCCCCCTCCTCCGGAGGAGGTTCCAAGGGCGGCAGTAGGTGGTCACTTCTCCCTTCATCTGAAGGGTTGGAGCTCTGTTACAGTGGATCCTAGACATTATAAGGAGGGGACATACACTGGAGTTCACCGAAATTCCCCCAGAAACTCCACCAAGGTCCTCAAGATATCCTCCTTCTTACATACCTTTTATAGGAGAGATTCATGCCCTCTTGCAAAAAAGGGCAATAAAACCAGTTCCTCTGCAGTAGTGGGAAAGGGATATTACTCCCACTTTTTCCTAGTTCCAAAAAGACACAAGATCTTCGGCCCATGCTGGACCTCAGCTCCTTAAACAACTATATAGAGTACCGAAGGTTCAGGGTGGTGACCCTGCCAGGTCTTATTCCTCTGCTGCACCAGGGAGACTGGCTCTGCTCCCTAGACATGCAAGATGCGTACATGCACTTTGGGGTCTTTCCCCCTCACAGGAAGTTCCTGAGGTTCCACTTCCAGGGGGAGCATTATCAGTTTAAGGTTCTTCTGTTCAGCCTCTCCTCTGCTCCTCAAGTCTTCATTAAATGTTTGGCAGTGGTAGCTACAGCTCTAAGGTGCCAGGGGCATTACATCTTTCCTTACCTTGATGATTGGCTGCTTGCGGCCCCATCAAGGATGTGCCTCCTTCAGGCTCTCTGAGACATCTATACTCTGTTCCGAGAGGTGGGGATCACCCTGAACCTTCCAAAGTCTTCCCCAGAGCCCAGCCAAAGACTCGTCTTCATAGGGGCAGTCCTGGACTCAGTCCAGGGCATGGCTTTTCTCCATCCAGAGAGCGGCAATCACCTGCGGGAGATAGCTGGATCAGTCCTAGTAACCCCTCAGGTCCAGGCCTGGACCTTCCTCAGACTTCTGGGGCACATGGCGGCGGTCATCCCTGTCACTCCTTTGGCCCTCCTCCACGTGAGAATCCCACAATGGAAGCTCAGGATGCAGTGGGATCAATGCTCAGTTGACTTAGACCACATGGTCAGAGTTGCAGAGACAGTCAGGAGGACAATGCATTGGTGGCTGGACCTTCCCAATCTAGAGAAAGGGGTCCCTTTTCATCAGGAGCACCCAACTCAGACCCTAATGACGGATGCATCAGATTTGGGATGGGGGTGCACCTAGGGGACTGCCAGATGCAAGGGGTCTGGACCCCAGAGGAGCACGACCTCCACATCAATGTCCTGGAGATGCAAGCAGTCCTCAGTGCGCTGCATGCCTTCCAAGACGACCTTGTCCCAGGCTCTCTCCTGGTTCAGAAGGATAACATGGCAGTTGTCTTTTACATCAACAAGCAAGGGGGAATGCACTCCTACCAGCCTATGCAGGGAGGCAATGAGAGTCTGGCACTGGGTGCTGGAGTGTCACATCTCTCTGTCCGCAGTGCATGTTTCAGGCATCCTAAACGACTTGGCAGACAGCCTAAGCAGGTCTCAGTCCAAGGCTTATGAGTGGGAGTTACTACAGTCTGTAGTGGACCAGCTCTTCAACACATGGGGTCATCCAGAGCTGGACCTCTTTGCGTCCCCACGCAATGCCAAACTGTCAATTTTCTGCTCGCGAGAGCTCACACCTGGTGCTTTCTGGCCAGATGTGTTGTTCCTTTGCTGAGCAGGAAGGTTTCTTTACGCCTTCCCTCTCATCCAGACAGTACTGTTGAAAATACAGGCTGAGGGGGCTTGGATGATTCTAATCGCCCCATTGTGGCCTAGGCAGATTTGGTTCCCACTACTTCAGTGGTTGTCTTCGAAACTCCAATTCCGCTGCCAATATACTCGCAGTTGCTGTCCCAGGATTGGAGCAAGCTGATCCATCCAGATCTCAGGTGTTTGCACCTTCATGCTTGGCTCCTGCAGACATACTAAAATCAAGGTAAGGGGTCTCCCAGGAGGTGGCGAACATCCTCGTCTCGGCGAGGAAGCTCTCTACTCGCTCCACTTATGCTAAGAAGTGGAAGCGTTTCTGTTTATGGGTGTCGTCTCACCATCTGGACCCTCTTACCTGTCCAGTGAACTCAGCATTACAGTATCTCCTCTCCTTATACCAACAAGGCTTGAGCTACTCTTCGATAAAGGTGCACATGTGGGCCATTTCTGCATAGCATGTCCTCTTGGGGATAGAACCTTAGCCCAACTGGATGTGGCCCACACCTTTTTACGGGATATTCTGCATATGAGACCTCCCATTAGGGATCCTATCCCTCCCTGGGATCTCCTGTTTGTGTTGGAGAAGTTCACTCTCCCCCTTTTTGAGCCAGCAGCTGATTGTGAGCTGCGTTGCCTTTCCTGGAAAGTTTATTTTTTTAGTTGCTCTTACCTCAGATCGAAGAGTTTCCGAGCTACAGGCTCTGATGTGTAAAGAGCCCTGTTTGCTTTTTCACAGGGAAAGGGTTTCCCTTCGAACAAATCCTAAGTTCCTTCTTAAAGTGGTCTGGAGTTTACCCTCAGTCAGTCAGTTGAACTTCCAGTTTATTTTTCTTCTCCTTCCAATAGGGGAGAAGCTCTCCTTCACACACTGAATGTTCGCAGGGCGCTGAGGTACTACCTCAAGTGCACAGCTACACACCGTAAATCGGAGCAACTGTTTGTTGCCTTTGCACTACAACACTTGGGCAAACCAGTGTCTAAACAGACCATTTCTAAATGGCTTGTCCACTGCATTGTGTTTTGCTGTGAGAATCACAACGAACCCCTTCTGGGCCCGGTTAGGGGTCACTCCACCAGGGAGTCTTGGCTTCTTTTACCACCTTGAAGAATGTCTCTATAAGAAACATCTGTGTGGCAGCCACCTGGAATTCTGTGCACACATTTGTGAAGCACTATAGCCTGGACAATGCATCCAGACACCGTGCTGGTTTTGGCATGGCAGTCCTTCAGGGACTCCTGTCCTGACTTGCTGTGTTGCCAACTTTATTACCATCTTTCCTCCTCCTTGGGTAAGGCACCGCCTTGGTGCGGGACTGCTTGGGATTCAGTCCTAAATGGTATAGCCTGCTGCAAGAGCTCCCACTCGAAGTAAGATAATACAGTTACATAAGAACTTACTGTAACAGTAGATCTTCTAGAGGAGCTCTTGCAGCAGGCCATGCTTTCCCGCCCTCCATCCCCCGGGTGAGGTGTTCAGCATGTCATATACAGGCTTCGCTTCTTTCTCTCGTTAGGTCCCATGCGCGGGTCTTGGCGGGGAAACTGGGGTGGAGCCGGGGTCCGCCCCCTTATATACCGTGACCGACATTGGGGTGGAGCTGACATCAGAGAGCGGTCCCTGCTGGGTACTGCTAGCTAAGAGTTTTTCTGGTGTGTCCTAAGGCCTGCAGCGTTAGTCCTAATGGTTATAGCCTGCTGCAAGAGCTCTTCTTGAAAATCTACTGTTACGGTAAGTTCTTGCGTAACTGTACTTTTTTCTGGTGTAACCCAGTGCTTATTGCTTGGCCACCCTGGAAGACCTGGTTGTTGGTTAATGAGGTGGGGGGAAACCAGGGGGACTGTATATACTGTCTTCATCGTGCAGAAGGATGGTGATCCGTCCAATGTTTACTGTGGGAGCAAAAGTGAAACACTGATGAAAGGGGACTGGAGAGTGATTAGGGAGGCATCATTTAACAGTGCCAGTCAAAGTGAACAGGTGTCTTGTAAAGGTGTGCGTTACTCTCTGAGGTACAAGATTATGATGTGAAGTGTGCTAATTCTCTTTGTGGGATTTGTAAGCTTATATGTGGCACCAGGCATGATTAAAGAGGATAGGAAATTATTTCTAATTGGCAGCTGTTTATAATGTTCCCATTTACAGAAATGATATCCATAATACTAAATGAACTATATGTAACTACCTGACTAAAAAGTGGTGTGAAAAACTGTTTTTTTTTTTTTTTTTTGCATTGTTTTATTTTTTATGCGTAGCATTCTGTTATAGTTTTTCTTCATGGAACCAATAATCTGGAGTTTAAACACAGTTTGAGAAAAAACTCTAAGCATAGTTCTAATAGGACAATAGCTCATGTTCAACATTCTGTACACAAACCATGACATAGTAAAAATTCCAAATTACTGGTTCCATGAATAGAACACTGCAGAATGTTGTCCATAAAAAGAAAACAGTTGAAAACCCAGGTTTTTTACATCAGTGTTTATTAAAAATACAGTTAAATATGGCTAATTTTGAGGCAGATCTTTCATTTTTCTTACTGGGAACATTACTAACATCTACAAAGTAGCACAAATGTCCTGTCCCCTTTAAGGATGGAGTGTGGACAGCAGAGTGAGAGACAACATATGGGCTGGATAGGTGAGGGCTCATACCTAAACACTGTCACCCAGAGTACAGTACTAGGGGGTACTGTCCTGTCGATATGTGCTGTCCTTCGGATGAGATGTTAAACCAAGGTCCCTTCTACCCATCTCTGGTGCTGTCCTAGTTGGTATGCAGGTGAAAGCAACAGAACACAAGGCACCTTTTGTAAGGGTAGGGGTATTTTTAATAAAAGAAATTCAATACAGAAATAAAACAGAATCAAAACAATATTTCTGAAATCAACACGAAGTACATAAGCCCCATATTATAACAAAACCCCACCACCCCCAAAAACTAATGCAATCATGTTCCTAAAACCTTAAGCAAGACCCAGATTTATCCATTAGTGATATCTCCCAAAAAATAAATAAATCTGGTGTCCTCAAAGACCCTCAACGTCCTAAACTTATTGCTAATACTTTTTAATAATTTCAAACAAGTCATTGCTGGATAATTCCATTGTTTCAATCATCTATAAATATTTTCCCTGAAGAATCCCCACCCCCTTCTATATAGTTTATTCAGGGCAAAAAAGAAAATTCTATCTTTACCGCAAAACTGTATGTAGCCCCCTCCACAGTCATATCACTTTAGCCTTTGGAACAGTTCTCACATCGTTATGATAAACTTCAGTACAGGCAGAGTCACATAAATTTTCCACTGACTGATCAGGCATTCTCAGTTGTTGAAGGACATATTTACTCCTGGCTTACCATAAATAAAACTTCATAGTAGTTAACAAAACACCTAGTGTTAGCAGCATCATATTTAACTAGGCAACCAGCATAGTTGCCTAGGACTAATTGTTGATATGTCATCCTTTCTATTCACAGTAATTTCCATTTTTGGCAAAAAATTTCCATAAACCTTTGGTATAAACACACTCCAACGTAAAATGAGTAATAGTCTCCTCTGGGGCTAAGCAGTCTAAATATGGGCATGATCTCTCATCAGTAGGTTTATCTTTTAAATTATCTTTCACATTAATTCTACCATGTGTACTCAGCCATAAATTCACACATGCCCCCACAATGCATATGCAGTTCACCACAGAATATTATGCTGGTTCAACTTTAAGCAGAAATGCATGGTACCGAAAGGCCTCTCACACAGTTTGCAAAGGGTCCTACCATGACTCATCAGTATGCCTAGTCTGTTTGACACCCCCAGTGGAATGAACCAGCTACCCTAAGATGGTCTATCTGGGTTATGTTGTGGTGAACCCAATTAAAACAAAAAACAATTTAAAGACAAAGAACCTCTGTGTGCAAGCACTGAGGCAATGGTTACCCCAAAGGGCATTTGGCCGGGAAGCCAAGTTTCAAAGAAATACAAAATCACACATGCCCCCACAATGCAAAGCATTATGGGCTGCATATGCAAATCACCACAGAATATTATGCTGGCTCAACTTTAAGCAGAAATGCATGGTGCCGAAAGGCCTCTCACACAGTTTGCAAAGGGTGCCAACAGAAGACATAGACAGCCATAAATTGTCTCACATTCTGTCAAGTACATTAGTTAACTGTTTCAATGCCCATTTTTGGTTCCCTGGGGTACAAAACTGAAATTCAGGTTCAGAAGGACCCATTTTGTCCATAATCATATCATATAATTGCTTCCTGTGGTTCATAAGTAGCTGAGACTTGGTTATTTTCCAAATAAATAATTTCTTTAAGGTTGGTATAAAATAACCAGGAACACATAATCTAGGGAGTATTTTTAAAGGTTCTTCCTGCCAGGCCATCAGATAGATCTGTAGGATAGTCTGTGTCCACTCCATGCCCTGAATTCCCATCTGCAGAACTTTTTAAATATTTTCTACCCAAAATAAAGTATGTAAAAATACCACAGGGTTTATCATTCCCACACCTTCATTTTGTCTGGAAAGGTAGATGAACCCTCGCTTGATGGGGTTCAGTCTACTCCCCCACAAAAGTTGAAAAAACATACTGTAGACCCTCGTCTCTAAAGTCAAAGGTAGTGGATAAACCCATCCCATATGTAATAAAATTGTGAGTAAATACAGTTTAATCAAAAAGACCCTCTTCTATTTAGATAATACTTAATGTTTCCACTTTACCACTTTCCATTCACATTTCTGGATTGCAGTTAGCCAATTCGTTTGCACCATATTTAAGCAATAAGGCACAACAGGGTGTGAGTTATTGGTGCTTTACCCACGCCTTGTGTGGTGTGTCACAAGGTGCAGCCGAGTGACTTAACCACACAAGAAGTGGGTAAATCACCCAATAACTCACACCCTGGAGTACCTTATTGTGATTATACAATAGACCCATGTGTAAAATAAATTTTAAATGTGTTTAATTATGTTTTTTATAAATGCCATCCCTCAGCCGTGGGTTATGTAGGATTTACCAATGGTCATGTGGCATGTTTTAACCAATGAGGTTACAGGATTTTCACACTCCATTGTATAATGCTTAATTACCCCATCTACATCTAATAGAGCTGTAATAATAGTGTTATCTACTCTTTCTTTACATGCTGTACAAGGGTCCCCAGCGGGTGTTTGTACCGTACCATGAGATAATTCCACTAGTAGAGTAGCTGTTCTATCATACTGAAATGGTTTCATTTTTTGTTTTAAGAAAATCTGGTCTGAATAATCTCCTGAGTATTAACCAATAAGTATAAATATCGTAATTGTTGTCGTAAAGTCAGATATGCAAGAAAGGCCATATTTGTTTTCTTCGCCCCATATCGCTTAAATCAGGTTTGTATTAGCTGTTTGGTGTCATCTCACAATTCAGTTGCTGTGTCATAAAGACAAAGCACAGATTTCCGAGCTTTAAACAAAGCAAAAATACCCATCTTAACTTTTGGATCTGTCAATAAAGCAGTATTCAGTCTCCATCTAGAGGTGGTCCCCTGTCTCTGGGGATTCTAGTCCACTACTAATTTAAGTAACACATGATCGGAAAATTCAAATGGGACCTTCTCTACTGTATATATTACTACATTAGACAACAGGAGCCAGAAGTCTATTCTGGTCGCCAGTCAGCCCTTAAAATAGGTAGGTGCTGGCGCTATATTAAAAGATTTATATGCTTCCTTCATTTGTGCCGTTTTAAGGCATGTCAATAAGGTACTGGTATCACAATATTTTTATGTTTCCCCGTCGACCATATGTTCATCTGTATCAATCGGGCAATTAAAATCTCCTCCCAGGAATACTTGCTTAGATGTTGCCAAAAAGGGAGAAAATATTTTAAATAGTTCAACTCTCTCTGCCTTGAGCTGAGACATATAGACATTAATCAGGCGGCACTGTCGCCCGTCTAATACTCCATCCAAAATCAATAAACATCCTGGTATTACATCTATTAATTTTTGTAAAGAAAAAGCAACCCCCTTAAATAAAATACCAATCCCATCCACTCTTTCCAACTCAAATGACCAAAAAGATGGTCCCCAAATCCATGCGTTTTTACATTGTGAGACAGTGTTAGAATCCATCATCCAAGTTTCCTGCAAAAAAACAAGCAAAAAAAAAAACGATTTCTAATTCCATCTGGTACAACAGAGAAAAAACAGCCTTTTGTTTTGCACCTTCGTGTATACTACACACACTGAGGGAAGCAAATTTTAGTCTGTTCAAAGGCCAGTGTGTGAAGATTCAGGATCAATAGAAGTAAAACACCTTGTGCATCTTCTAGTCCCACATGTTTCTTTTTATGGGTTTTCTTTCTACCGTCCATTTTTTTGTCCATAGGAAGGGATTTAAAGGACTCTTCAGAATCTGCCCCTTCCAAGTCTAGGACTCCCCAGTTTTGTTTGTGATTCAAAGCCTCAAACCAATTTTCCAATGATATATCTATTTTCTGGTCTGCAGTCAAATGCGCACTTCTCCTCAGGAGTGATGTCTTCCAATCCTGCGGATGAGGGGGGTCTAGATAGTCTGGGCAATCTGGGTGCTCAGAAGTAATCTCCATGAGGCAGGCTACCTCTTCATTTGAGAGGGGTCAGGGTGTAGAAATCCATGTGTCTGAGCCGTTACTGTCCAAACCCAGGTCAATCAGTAAATCAGCTCCACTCTGAGAATTGTTAGCAAGGTCTTCTGGGCTGGGGGGGCCCTTTCTTGTTGATGACTGAGCTTGGTCATCCATTCCAGAATCATGTGTAGTAGAAGGTTCTTGCAGTTGTGTTGGTTTCATAGGGGTGGAATCAGATTATTTTTTTCTGCTTTATGTTGTGTTGTCCAAATAAGATTGTCTTGATTTACCCTATCTTACCAGTTATGGGCCGCCCAAGGGCATTTGTGAAAAACATGCCCTCGCCCATCAGAGGTTGCATTTGTCAACATTCCTGCAGGCCGTGCTAACATGATTATATTCCCCACAGAGAATACAGCGGAGTTTATCGCATGAGCTTGCTAGATGTGTCCAATCCCCATGTTTATGGCATGCTTTTGCTGCTCCACATAAAAGCACACCCCTCTATCTTTGCCAATGAAAAAGCTGTTAGGCAGATGACAAATGCCAGTTTATGTCTGTTGTAATTTGATTTTAAAGTTCCATCCACCCGTCCAAAAGGATTCCGAGTCTATAATAGGTTCTGGTGCACTGAGAATATCACAACGCTTCTGGAGCTAGTGATGAATATCACCCACATTGATTCCCTCTGTGTGGAACATGATTTTTTTCACCACAAGTTTCGAAAGAGGTATAACCAGAAAGGGAGTCCATAAAGGAGAACATTTTTTTTTGGTTATATTTAGTCCAAAAACATTCCAGTCCCGTTGCAGTATGAAAGCTGATGTCAAAGTTGTCCTCACCAGATACATGAATGAGGGCATGAACATCAGCAGGTACAAAATTCAATGATTCATTTATCAACTTTCTGCCAACATATACCCTGTCTGGTGGCATCTTTGCATGGTGTCTGGGAACAGGTGTAGATTGATCAAAGAGCAGGGGAAATGGAAGTATAGGGAAAGGGTGGAAGGTAGTCCTGTTAAATGCCAGGGGCTTGGGCAATAAAATGCCTGAGCTCCAGGCGATGCTAACTGAGGGAGCAGTGGATGTGGCAGTGGTCACTGAGACCTGGGCCACTGCAGGACACGACTAGGACCTGAACCTGGAGGGTTACACTATGTTCAGGAAGGACAGGGAGGAGGGGTAGCAATGATAGTCAAAAACTGCATTGGCATAGGGGGAGTAGAGGAGGCGGAGGGAACTGTGGAGGCGATTTGGGTCACCTTGATAACAAGGGGGGGCCAGAGAGTAAAAATAGGAGTGGTGTATAGATCCCCTGCCCTGGCGGAGGAGCTGGAGGAGAGTCTGGTGGCAGATGTTGGGAGACACTGCAGACTTGGCAGAGGAACGGTGGTGGTGTTGGGGGATTTAAACATGCCAGGAACAGACTGGGAGACTATGACATCCTCTGTGACCAGGGAACAGAGGTTGTTGGATGTCTTTCAAGACACATACCTAACTCAGTAGTTGGGGGAACTGACCAGGGAGGCATGGGTACTGGATGTGGTCCTGGCAGACAGTGACCAGATTGGGGGCCTGGAGGTAAGGGACCCATTGGCGGGGAGTGACCATGCCACGGTCTGGTTCTGCCTGGACCTAGGAGGGCTAGAAGGCTGCACAAAGACGGAGGTAACTGACTTCAGGGGGACGGATTTTAAGGAAATGGGAAGGATCCTTAAGGAGCATTTGGATGTGATTGGGTCAGACATGGACGAGATAGAGGTGGGAAATCATCAGGAGAGGGGTGCAGGATGCTACCAGCACCTGTGCAAGAGTAAGACGAAAATGCGGTAGGGCCCGAAAACCCTGCTGGTGGACCAGGGAGGTCCAGGAGGTGGTGCAGGGAAAGAAGGCAGCCTATAAGCAATTCAAGTGCTCAAGGAGTGAAAGGGATCAAGGGGAGTATGAGCTGATGGCTAGAAGGGCCACTAGGGTGGTGAGAGCGGCTAAGGCAAGGAAGGAACAGAACCTGGCCAGGGAAATTAGGAGAGGGAACAAGGGGTTCTTTAGATACATTGGGGAAAAACGAAGGGTGAAGGGGCAGATTAGCAGGATTAAATCAGGGAGAGAGATGGGCACAAGACCCGGGAGAGCAGGCTGAGGTACTAAATGAGTACTTCACCTCCAGTTTTCCTGGAAAATGGGGTGCTGCATCACACATGGGAGGAGACAGAGTTACTGAGGGGGGGGACCCTTACCAATCGGCGGGTCTGGGGAGAGGGGGAGGCATCACTGGCAGGAGGGAGGAGGGCTAAGCAGGGAGAAGAGGTACTGAAAGTGGAAATCACAGCAGAGAAAGTGAGGGAAGCCCTCAGCTCCCTTAAGACGGAGAAAGCACCGGGGCCAGATAAATTATATCCCAGAGTGCTGAAGGAATTTGTGGATGTCCTGGCAAAACCCCTGGTGGAGCTTTTCACCATCTCTCTGAGGACAGGGTGGGTGTCCCAGGACTGGAAGGTGGCGCATATAGTGCTTATCCACAAGGGGGGATCAAGGGAGGTGGCAGGGAACTACAGGCCTGTCAGCTTGACATCAGTGGTGGGCAAGGTGATGGAGGGCATTGTCAAGGAGAGGCTAGCGGGACCTGGAAAAGTCAGGGTGCCTGGATGATAGACAGCATGGATTCGTCCCGGAAATCGTGTCAGACAAACCTTGTGGAGTTCTCGACTGGGTGGCGAGTGCCTTGGACCTGGTAGACCAGTGGATCGCCCTTTCTAGACTTCAGCAAGGCATTTGACTCTGTTCCTCACATGGGCCTGTTGGATAAGCTGGGAGAAATGGGGGTGGGGAACCAGATGATCAGATGGATAGGCAATTGGCTCCAGGACCGGACCCAGAGGGTCGTAGTTGGTGGGATAGTCTCATCCCCAAGGAGGGTCATTAGTGGGGTCCCACAGGGATCAGTCCTTGGGCCCCTCCTGTTCAATGCCTACGTCTCTGACATAAGGACAGGAATCAGGAGTGAGATGAGTCTCTTTGTGGATGACTCAAAACTGGGGGTGGTGGTGGATGGGGAGGAGGGGAGGGTGGCCCTACAGGGGGACCTGGAGGCTCTGGAAAGATGGTCTAGAAAGTGGAAGCTGAGGTTCAATGCAGGGAAATGCAAGGTACTCCACCTGGGGGCCAGAAACCCGGGCCAAGTGTACACCCTGGGGGGGGAAATGCTACAAGTCTCGATGGCTGAGAGGGACCTGGGGGTGGTGGTGGATGTCAAGATGAACAACTCTGAGACTTGTAGAGGGCAGCAGCCAAGGCCAACAGGATGCTGGGATGCATCGCTAGGGGATCACCTCCAGAAGGAGGAAGTGATACTCCCTCTGTATAACTGCTTGGTGAGGCAGCACCTTGAGTACTGGCGTGCAGTTTTGGAGGCCACATTTAAAGAGGGACATTAAACTCCTGGAGAGGGGTCCAGAGGAGGGCAACCAAAATGATTTGGGGCTTGGGGGACAGGACCTATGAGGAGAGGCTACAAGAGCTAAATATGTACACATTGGAAGGAGAAGGGACTGGGGGACATGATAGAGGTCTTCAAGTACATGAAAAGGGTAAATAGGAGAGGAACAGTCAGGGTGCTTGAAGGAAGGAGGGGGTCACTAGAGGCATGGGTGGAAGCTGGGGAGATCCAGGGGTGAAAGGAGGAGGTGCTACTTCACTGAGAGGGTGGTGGAGCCATGGAATGTGCTGCCTAGGGGGCTGGTGGAGGCAGAGATGGTGGAGGGGTTCAAGAGGGGGTGGGACAGGTACAGGGGAAGGGTTCTGGAAGCAAAATCCAATGCAGCAAGAATATCCGGAACTGGGAAGGGAGAAGCCAGAGAAGGCGAGAGGGGCAGCAAGGTCAGCACCCAGGGTGGGTGCTGACCAAACCAGCAGACACGAAAGACCGTTAGGCCTATTCTGCTGGCATTTTAGTATGTTAGTATCCAAAAATCATGGATATTGTCTTTGTTGACTATGGCCTGCAGAAGTGGAACCTGTAGCATGTTCATCTTTTTTTTTTTTTACTTTCTATTTAGCCTCCTCCTCACACACAGACCCGCTCCATCAGGGAGGCGCTCATGTGTCCAGCCCGCCGCCTCATACCTGATTCCACCACGGCCCCCCCCATGGAGCCGTGGCTGTACCCCCCAGGTGGGTATGAGGTGGGGCCTGTACACCCCGAGACTTCTAGTTTCTTCGGGTCCCTGGTGGTTCAGGAAGAAGGGAGCCATTAGGGTCTGCACTGGCGCTACTTCCTCTCGGCGTTCTGGCATTGTTTTTTTCCCTGTGAGTGTGGTGTGCGCTCGACATCAAGGCATGTCCAGCACGTCCCAACCCCTCTTTCTCTGCTCTGTGCTTGCTGAGCCTCTAGCTTCCACCAGAGGTCAGTCAAGAGCTGAGCCAAGTCCCCCCTCCCTCCCAGAGAAGGTGAGCAGTCCTACGGACGCTCGAGCCTTCTCCCCCAGCTGACTTTCTGCCGCCCCAGGCTCATTCCTGAACCCAGGTCAATGGCATCGCGAATGGTAGTGCTACTGCTGTGCCAGCTGGCCAGTTGTAGCATGTTCATCTCTGTAACTCCCATCGCTATGTATTTGTGGGCCCCTTGGAGTTTTCTCGTGCCCCTTTGTTTGATTGTCTGGAGACCTAGTAGCTTCATTCTGGTCTGTCCTAAGTTCCCCCTGATGTTCCAAATCATTAGTGGTCGAATGCGACTCCTCTCCAGTTACCCCAATCTCCATTTGAACCTTTGTTTGACAATCTTCCATACTGGTAGAGCCACCCATCGCCCTGCTGCTATGCTCCATCCAGTCCCCATCCTCACTCTGGGCTTGGTCTCCAATCCTATCCCCTGACTGGCTATTCTCTGGCATCCCTGGGACTCTACTTTGGTCTGAAGTCCCTTCCATGTTTGTTACAGTTCCCACTACTGTTATTTTAAGAGAGTCGTGTGCTGTGACGACAGGACCAATGTCCATGATGCCCTCTCCCTGCACTCTTGATTCCATCATATCCAACTATGCATTTAAGTCATTCACTTTATCATTACTGTCTCTCTGCACCCCTTCTCTGTGAAAAGCATCTACCATACAACATTGTTTGGCCTGAAATAGTTCATCAAGAACTGGGTCTGGTATCCGCTTACCTGTCTCATCATGGATCCAGCCCACTTGCTGCAGCGCCCATTCAGGAGTCCAGACAGGGTCCTATGCACCTTGAGTCTCCACACCAAATGCTTCTTTTAAACGGTCCCTCACTGTTTGTCAGGTAGGATATCTGCTACTCATTTTGTTGCTACTGCTTTCCAAAACTCTGACTTTCATCTTTGCCAGCCTCGCTTGTCATTGTTTCTTGCTGTCCTGCAATTTTAAATCTCTTATGGATTTCTCCATGGATTTATATGAAGGTCCATTTTGAGTACCCTCTGGTGCAGTTGGGAACTGTTCCTCAGCCAAATGAAATACCTCAGGGGTTTGCTCCATTTCTGAATCGCCTGACCTTCCACTCTCCATATGGTTTTTCATGTCCATATTCACTATATCCACTGTAGTAATGGCAGCCACAACTTGTGGCATCAAATTCTGGGCATTCTCCTTAGATAAACTAGCTGGGAGGGAGAACAACTCCGCAGCCATCTCCACAGCTGCTTTTGCTGTTCCTCCTGGATCCTCCATCTTGGATGTGGGACCAACAGCGCCCCTACCAAGAGTAGGGGAATTTCCCTGGTGTCCTGGCCAACATTCCCCTTCCCATGAAACCAGTTCATGCAATTGTCCAAGGCTATGTGTGGGTATTAATGTGTGAAATGACTGCCACTACATGTTCAATCACTTCAGTACCAGTCTAGCATTGCCTGTAAAGCACTTTGGGATACAGTGTATATGAAAAGCACTATATAAATGCTGATTCTTCTTATTTCCCATGGAAAAAGAAGACAAGACCAGAATATTTTTGGATTACCAAAAGAGTATGACATTTGGCATTAGACTACATAAGAACTTTGCTACAACCATCAGGACATCAGAGGCAGATCTAAGGGTGGTAACCCCCCCATTGTAACATAACTTGCTTGCTGCTGCTGCATTTCACTTTGTTGAACAAGCCTGATTTATTGATTGTACAAAAGTTTACATTCTAGGGACATGGATATGTTGTTCATCCACACTGTCTGGCAGGTTCCTTGCTGCTTTAAATCTTGCCGAAAGGTCTTCAAGCTGGCTCCTCCCACCCACCCGGGTGGTAAAACTCTCGGCTCCACCCCATGACGCCAGATCTTCCTTACCGCTTGGAAGCTCGGGTTCCCTCCTTAATGCTCTGCATATAGACTGGATCCTAATTCTTTGGTTCACCCGAAACTAATTATTAAGTTTCCAAGACTTCGGTCAAATTACTCCCTCGCGGCTGGGATGGATAAATCGACTCCCAGATTTCGGCGGTGCCCATGTGGGCAGAAAATGTCCAAGACAGATCCGCACACCATGTGCATCTATTGCCTCAGCCTAGATCATGACCCACAGGCCTGCGAGTTATGCTGTTCGTTTTCGGCCAACGTCCTGGAAGACCGCACTGCCCGGTTACAGCTTGGGCGCCCCGAGAAGCGCTACCCGCTGGTGAAGTCCAAGGAGGCCCATTGGGCGGTGTCCGCGGTGGCTGACTCGGCTGAGCAACTCGAGTAGATGATCACCCTCGAGGAGGAGGTGGTCCAGGCTGCATCTTCATCTTTCTCGGTCGTGGCATTTATCCCACTCTCTCTGGGATCCTCCTACACAGCTTCCTTTAAGGAGTTTTGCCAATCCCTTTCCACGAAGGAAGATGGGCCATTGGGACATTCTTCTTGGTCCAAAAAGAAGGACTCGAAAAGTAAGTCCCACCGTCGGTGTTCGTGGGAGCGGGAGAGGTCCCCTTCCCTGGACAGTCGACACTCGACTTCAGTCGAGGTTGCAGCTAAGGCCACTGGCTTCACAGTGTCCCCGTCAGGTCAGCCGGCTGAGACACCTGTCGATGTGGTCGAGATTTTTCTCAGCCCATCGGACGGGCTGTCGACTGGTGAAGCCGACAACCCTTCTTCACCGGTTCCCCCTGTGGAGACCGAGGACTTGCCTGCGCCTCCCATGCTGGAGTTCCCGGTCAAGGCTTCCAAGCCGAAGGAAAAGCGGGTGTCCCCTGCCCCCTCCCAGACCTGCCTCGGAAACACCGAGGGTCTCGGTCTCGGACCTCATCTCAGTCCAGCCAATCCCGCTGACATCGGCGGTCTCAGTCTTGGCACCGAGTAAGTGGCGGTGCTGCTCGTCCTCGTCTTCCTCTTCGGAAGAGGAGAGGCTTTGGTGCAAATTGCGTTGACGCTATGAGGACCTAATGTGGCAGCACTTACTTCTGTCTGGGAACAAGCCGATGGCGTCGCCTTCCCTGGCCATCAAGTGGCTGTCACCCGATCGGCCAAAACAACTCCTCGCTGTAGTTGAGGTGCCCAAGCCTGGGCCGGTGGTTCGGCCAAAACCAGCTGCCCCACCAATTGTGGTGGAACCTCCGCCTCCACAACCAAAATCTGGGGCGCCGACCAAGGACTCTCGGTTGGGTCAGGGCCTATCCCACAGGTTGTCAGTCACCCTCACTCCCGACCGTCCTCGGCAGGTGGAGGATTCCTCAGGTCCCAGGCAGCTCTTTGCGGACTCCTCAGAGTCTGACGATGACTCCTCCCTGTTTTCCAGGCCCCTTGACCTGGAGTCCTCTGGGGTACAGTCGATGGACAAGAGCCCATCGTCCTTTATGGGTCTGCTTTGGCTCATCTCGGAGTCCACCGGGATGCAGCTCGAGCCCGTATCCAAGCAGGCCAAGTATCCCCTGACAGAGATAGTGGACCGAAGGGATTCGCCCATGGAGGCCTTTGCGGTGGCTAAAGCCATTGTTGTCCCAGCCTTGGAGCTTTGGCAGCAGCCCGCTTCCTGTCCTGCGCCTTTGGCCAGGATAGCCAGGAAGTATGGGGTCCCTACCGGCTCTTTGTCTGGTTTTTTGGAGCACCCCTCTGCGGAGGGGTTGGTCACCGATCGCATTTTCTGGCGTTCCGGGAATGCTAGGGATGTGGATAAGCCCCCCAACAAGGAGTCCAAAAAGCTGGACTATGCTGGGCTCAAGGTGTATGCTGTGTTCTCTCTTGGCCTCCACCAGGCCAGCTCAGCCGTGCTGATGGCACACTTCTCCCATGCCCTCATGGGCTCCCTGGATGAGGTGATCCCTCATCTCCCAGCCGACCTGCAGACCACGGTCAAGCAGGTACAGGACCAGGGAAGGGCGGTGGCAAAACAGCAGCTCCAAATGGCTC
This sequence comes from Neoceratodus forsteri, assembly GCA_016271365.2. Lineage (NCBI taxonomy): Eukaryota > Metazoa > Chordata > Ceratodontiformes > Ceratodontidae > Neoceratodus > Neoceratodus forsteri. The sequence continues at coordinate 143,880,835 of JADMNL010000024.1, forward strand.
TGGACATTGGAGACTCCTGTGCCAGATCAGTTGCAGCCGCAGTGGCCATGCGCCGCAGAGCATGGCTGAGGATATCCACCTTCACGGCGGATACCCAGCATAAACTGGCAGATGTCCCCTTCCTGGGGACTGATCTGTTTGGCCCTGGAGTGGAAGACCACCTCCAGTGGATCGAAAATTCCAATGCTACCCTGGACTCGGTCACCTCCGCCCAGAAGGACAAGGGCCGTCATCAACAACATAAGTCTTTTCGCCATTCTGTGCCTGCAGCACGTCCGGCCCAACAGCACCAGCATCACGGCCAGCAGGCTCGCGCTTGGCACCCCAAAGCCAAGCCTGCGGCTTCCACTAACAGGAAGCAGGGAGGAAAAGGCCCAGGAGGTCCCTCAGCCGGTCCCTCCTCCAAGCCTGCCCAGTGACGAGCTGAGGGGTGACGCCCCCAGCCTCGCTACTCCTCCCTGGGTTCCCTCCATGGGGGAACGGCTCCGCCACTTCCTTTCTGCCTGGTCCGCTATCACCATGGACCGCTGGGTGTTGGAGGTGGTAGGAAAGGGCCTGCCCCTGGAGTTTGAGCAGGCCCCGCCCTTCTGAGCCGTCACCCCTCGGGGGGCTACAGGGTCTGCAGCCTCTCTGTCGGCTCGCCAAGCCGACATCGCCCTGCTCCTCGAAAAAGAGGTGATCAGGAAGGTGGTGAATCCTCCACCAGACCCGGGGTTTGTGTCCAGGTACTCCCTGGTCCCAAAACGGACGGGGAGCTGCCGCCCCATTCTAGACCTGCATGACCTGAACAGGTTCCTAAGGTCTCGAACCTTCAGGATGGTCACTCTGGGTCAGATAATCCCATCCTTGGAATGAGGTGTGTGGTTCTGTTCTCTGGACCTGCAGGATGCCTTCTTTCACATCCCAATCCGTCCATCCCACCAGAGATTCCTCTGCTTCAGGGCAGAGGGATCCCTCTACAAGTTCCGGGCCATGCCCTTTGGCCTTTCCCTAGCTCCCAGGGTCTTCACCAAATGCATGGCAGTGGTGACAGCATTCCTGCGGCGCCGAAGGGTCCGGGTGTACCCCTACCTGGACAACTGGCTGCCAGAACGGAGGTGGACCAGTCCAGAGATCTGGCCCTCCAGGTTTGCTCTCAGGTTGGCCTCCCCATCAATGAGGCCAAGTCGTAACTCATGCCAAAGCAGGTGATACAATTCATCGGGGCAGAGCTCAACTCTCTACGAGCCAGAGCACAGCTCCCGGCGGACAGAGCCGAGGTTCTTTCCTCCTTTGCCCAATCATTTCAGGTTGGGCAATTGCGCCCTGCCCAGGACTTCCTGCACCTCCTGGGCCTCATGGCAGCCTGCACCAGTGTGGTCCGTTGGGCCCGCTGGTTCATGCATCCCCTTCAATGGGGGTTGGCCAGCCAATGGTCACAGCACTCCGATCCCTTGGATCAGCTAGTGACAGTGACCCAGGGGATGTGGAACGCTCTCCAGTGGTGGATCGTTCCACCACATCTGCAGGAGGACATCCCGTTTGTCCACCCCGAGCCGACGGTCTCTCTATTGACCGATGCCTCTCTGATAGGTTGGGGTGCCCATATGGGGGAGCACAGAGCGCATGGCCTCTGGTCCCCTCATGAGTCCTGATGCCACATTAACCTGCTGGAGCTTCGAGCGGTTCGTCTAGCCCTCACCACCTTCGCTCCATTTCTACGGGGTTAAGTGGTCCAGGTCCAGACAGACAATACCACGACCATGTACTAACTAAACCACCAGGGCGGGACGCGCTCCATGCCTCTGTGCAAGGAAGCTCTCCGCATTTGGTCACTCGTGCGCAGTCTGGAGGCAGATCTCATTGCCATCCATATGGCAAGAGCCTCCAACATTCTGGTCAATGCCCTAAGCCATATAGGGGCTGCGTCCCATGAGTGGTCTCTCCTTCCGGAGGTAGTACAAGATCTGTTCTCCCACTGGGGCATACCTCAGGTGACCTGTTTGCCTTCAGGGAGAATGCAAAGCTGAGACTGTTTCATGCCCGCCCCCCCTCAGCAGGGCTCGCTGCAGGGGGGTGCCTTCTCGTGGCTGTGGACCCTGGGCCTCTTCTACATTTTTCCCCCATTTCCCTTGATCCACAAGGTGCTTCTCAAGGCAAGGAGGGACAAGGCACAGGTGATTCTGGTAGCCCCAGACTGACCCCGCCAGTTCTGGTATCCACATCTCCTCAGTCTCAGCTCCAGGCTCCCGAGGTGGCTTCCAGCCTGCCCGGACCTGATCTCAGTCAATCAGGGGAAGGTATTCCATCTGGACCTTCAATCCCTGCACCTGACAGCCTGGTTCCTGAGTGGCTAGAGTTCCAGGCCTTGGGTCTTTCTGACGAGGTCCTCAACGTTGTCGACCAGAAAATGCTATGCCTTCAAATGGAAGAGATTGTCCATTTGGTGTCAGGGCAAGGGCCTGGACCCTTCCTCCTGTTCTTTGGCAAGCATTCTGGACTACTTGTGGTCCCTTTCTCAGCAATGGCTTCGGTCGATGACCCTTAAGGTGCACCTGGCAGCCATCTCTGCCTACCGGGCCCAGGCCGGGAAGCAGTCGGTGGTGCAGGAGAAGGTGGTCGGGTGCTTTTTCAAAGGCCTTGATCACATATCCCCTCTGGTGCGAGAACCTCCACCTCTGTGGGATCTACTGCTGGTATTGGCTAAGCTCATGTGCAAGACATTCGAACCGATGCACAGGTGTGACATCTCACCTGCCATGGAAGACCGCCTTCTTGGTGGCTATCACGTCAGCCAGAAGGATGGGAGAGCTCCAGGCACTTTCCATTGAGTCTCCTTATCTGGTCTTCCACAGGGACAAGGTTGTTCTGCCCCCCACCCGAAATTCCTTCCGAAAGTGGTGTCAGAGTTTCACCTTAACCAGGTGTTGACTCTGCCGGTGTTCTACCCAAATCACACCTCGGAGGCTGAATATAGGCTCCATACCTTGGACCCTAGAAGAGCGCTCGACTACTATAAGGAGCGGATGGCTGAAGTTTGGGGAGAGGTTTGCCAGCTGTTTGTCACCTATGCTGAAGCTGCACCTGGCAGACCTGCAGCCAAGTGGACGATAGGCAGGTGGGTCACCTCCTGCATAGATCTCTGCTATAGATTGGCGGGCATGGAGCCTCCCAGAGGGATAAGAGCTCATTCTACCCACCATACCTCTGCATCGGTGGCTGCTTCCAGGGATGTTCCTATCCGGGAAATCTGCAGGGCTGCTACCTGGAAGTCAGCACACACCTTCATCACCTATGACCACATCAACCTTGAGTCACACCGGGTTGCTGGTTTTGGGGCCTCGGTTCTCCAGTCTTTATTTCCTAAGTAGGGGGTGTGCACCTTGCCGCCCTCCTCCCGGAGAACTGCTAGGAGTCTGCCAGACGGTGTGGATGAACAACATATCTATGTCCCTAGAAATACAGGTTACTCACCTGTAACAATTGTTCTAGGAATAGTATATGCTGTTCATCCACACGACCCACCCGGCCTCCCCGGTTCGACGCACAACCTGGCTTCCAGCGGGCTAGATCTGGCATCATGGGGCGGAGCTGAGAGTTTTACAACCCGGGTGGGTGGGAGGAGCCAGCTTGAAAACCTTCCAGCAAGATTTAAAGCAGCAAGGAACCTGCCAGACAGTGTGGATGAACAACATATACCATTCCTATAACTCCTGTTACAGGTTAGTAACCTGTATTTCAAAACTATGGATTACATATGTAGGTTCTGTCAAAAATATACTAAGAAAGATAATAGTAGACAATATAAAAGGTTAATAAAAAAAATAAAAAGTGCATACAAAGTATACACACCACCCCAGCACCCCCCCCCATTGTAACATCCTGGATCCACCATAACCACTAGACCTCCAGGTATTTGAAGATTTGTACTGCACTGTGGTTTGCCAAAGAGAAAGTTGGTTGTATTAAAACAAATTTCAGCACGTTAACGTAAACAAAATGAACAGAACCGTAGCCTAACGTGTATTGATCAAAATAATGCACATTGTTTTGACCATTTTGGTGAAACAATTCTAAACAAAGGAGAAAAAAGAACTAGGTAGCACTATAGAGAGCCATATAGCTCTTTTCATCTGACTCCAACGATATAATCACTTAACACATTTGGCAGCCATTTAAGGGAGCAGGCAGGGCAGATCTTACTTGGAGCTGGAACTCTTGCAGCAGGCTATAACCATAAGGACTAAGTCGCCAGGCATCAGGACCCCACGGAAAACTTCTAGCTAGCAGTCTTCAGTTGGGACTGTCACCGATGTCAGCCGATTGTATAAAAGGGGCAGTCCCCAGCCCCATCTCAGTTCTTTTCCTGCCGTCGACCAGTTTGCATCGGCTCCATGGACGCCTCCTGCTACAGTCGACTGCCATTGCATTTATTTTTATTTTCAAATAGTGATTTATTTTTTTCTTCTCTCTGCATATCTTCTTCACCAACTTCCTAAAGTCCAAGTGTGCATGTGGCAAGCAGCTACCCTCCAAAGATCAGCACGTGGCCTGCCTCTTCTGCCTAGGCCTGGACTATGACACAGAGTCCTGCCAGAGGTTTAACCAAAGGACTGGGATTCGCCACCAGAAGTTCCTTAACAGCCACCTCCTTGAGAAGCAGTTTGCCACAATGCAGAAGCAGTCCTCAAGGAAAAGCCCCTTTTCCTCTTCCTCCTCCATTTTGGGGGCCTCCATGTCCTCGGCGCACCAGGAGAAGAAGTCTTCAGGAAAGCACAAGGCCTGGGATAAGGAGAAGACTTGGACATGCTTCCACTCTCAGTCTCCTCATAAGAAGGCTGCTCCTGGTTCCTCCTCCCATGGGGGGGTTGGACTGCTCTCCCTGGTCTGCCCATTCCTCTAAGCAGCCGGTGGATAAACCTCTCGCCGTAGTGCTGACAGCAGTCAGAGAGCTGTCAGGGTACAGGACTTTGGTCTCGACTCTGCAGCCCCTGAAGCTCAAGGCCATTCCTAAGTCCTCAGCCACCTCCTCAGGTGGTGCGGCTAGTGCCTCTTTAGACGAAGGGTCAGTGCCTGCCATCTGCCCGGCGTCGACTACGGCCTCTAAGTCTTTGGACAAGGCCCCCCGATGCCTGGATTATGCATTCACTTCCAAGGGTCCTGTGATGCCTCTGCCCCATTCCACAGTGTCTTCTCCATGGGATCCTGCTCAGCCGGCATCAGCCAAGTCCCTGGACCATCACCAGTAGACACCCATTCGTTTGACCCCAGGCACTCCAATGTCAACTCCGGCAACATCCCAGCCATCACTGGTCTCTTCTGCATCACAGGTGGATATGAATGTCTCTCCCACACTGACAACGGAGGGTCCAACATCCGAGGTTCCTATTCCTATGGCCCAGATACCTGAATGTCCGATGCCAACTCCTCCACTGCTTGTCGACCCTCACCCTGCTGGCCCATCAGGTCCCGAGATTCCTCTTGGTGAGGAGAAGGACCTTTTTCCACTTTTAGTTGAATGAGATTAAAGGGGAACTGTCATCTACAGGATTTCTTTTATGTCTGAAAGCCCATGAAAAGCTAATTTGAGTGAGCCATTGTGTTTATCTGTGAGTCTTCGCAGTTCAGAGTTATTCATATGTAAATCAGCCTGTAATTAAGGGCTGGGGGCAGCCATGTATTTTAGGCTCCTGACAGGAAATTATGTCACCAAGGGAGTTGACCCTGTGGTGACTGTAGATAATCCAACAGGTAAAATAGAAAATTGTCTGATTTATTATTAAGTGTGTTTTAAGGTGTTATTACAACACTTTCTAGATTTATAAAAAATTGTTTTGTATGTGCATTGAAATTAGTGAGTTATCACCTTTCCATTTCAAACTGTTAGTAAAAACAATCCATCTTCAAGATTGCTTTAACCTCTAGGTTATACTGCCAGTTGATCGTCAAAAACTACACATCTCAAGGCTGGTTCTGTGGTGCCAACAGGTATTGGGGCCCCATATCAGGATTTCTAAACCCTGGCTGCGTTCATGTCAGTACAGATTTCTGGGGCTGCCACAGCACCAACTTCTGTTTTTTTCCATTCCCTCTCTTATAATTTAAGGTGTGAACTTGGGTCTACAAGATGCAAACGTGACTACATACCTACTGGGCCTGGCATCATGGGGCCAGCCTTGAAATGTGTAGTTTTTGATTATCAGCTGGCAGTATAGCCTAGTGGTTAAAGCAGACAGGAACTCATGTTTAACTGCCAGCTGTTTATAAAGTTCTTATTCTCAGAAATGATATGCATTCACCTAAAGGATCCATATTTAACTGTGCCTGAATAAAAAGTGATATTTTGCATTGTTTAGTTTTTATGGACCACATTCTGTTACAGATCTCTTCATGGAACCAACAATTTGGAGTGTTAACTATGCCACGGTTTGTGTGCAGAACTCTAAACGGGGTTCTGATAGGTCAGCAGCTCATAATTAGCATTCTGTACACAAATTGTGACATAGTAAAAACTCCACATAAGTGATTCCATGAAGTGAACTGTAATGGAATGCTCCCATAAAAAGCAAAGAGCTGCAAACAAGGTTCGTTCATCCAGCAGAATGTGTTTTGATTCCAACATGCTCTACAAATATTGTGTGACCAGAGCAAGTTACTTAACCTCCCTGTGCTCCCAAAACACACCAGGGAACAAACTGTAGTTCGGTGTGTCTTTCCTGGACAAAGACAGTAAAAACATTTTGAGCACGTGTTATGATTCTGAAAATATTATGCTCTTTTTATCCAGATCTGTCTTGAAAAGAAAACAATAGGACACAATTACTTGTTTATTAATTGCAAAAACACGTAGGCAGCATTGTTAAAACATGCATAACCTGAAATGCATTATCAAAAGAGTATTTTACTTCTTTTGATCATAGGATCATAGGTTGTTACAAGTCAAGTAGCCATAAGCCATATCAGACTTGCCACATTTTAGTGGAAAATATCTCTTGCTTTACTGCCCATATATTTATCCAAACTATTTTAAAGGATGTCAAACTAGGTCCATTCACAACTTGATGAAGTTAAAAGTATAACAGTTTCTTATTGAAATACTTTGGATGGAATGGGATTTTCTACCGTAGCAATGCCAGAATGTTATTGGATTATTTTTAATAACAGTTTGAAAAGTAAAGGTGATAACTCACCAGTTTCAATGCACATACAAAACAATTATAAATGTAGAAAGTGTTGTAATAACACCTTAGAACACACTTAATAAAACAGATGATTTCCTATTTTACCTATTGAATTATCTATAGTTAATGCAGGGCCAAGTCCCTCGGTGACATCATTTCCTGTCAGGAGCCTAAAATGCATGGCTGCCTCCAACCCTTAATTACAGGCTGCTTTACAAATGATTAACTCTGGACTGCAAAGACTCACAGATAAACATGATAGCTCACTCAGATTAGCTTTTTATGGGCTTTCAGACATTAAAAACTTCTATAAATGACAGATCCCTTTAAGGGTGACCATCTCCTTCCTAAGCCTCCCAAGCCAGTTATAGTGGAGCCTGAGCTAGAACCCAGGGAGCCCACCCCGCAGTCCAAGAGCCCATCCCTGTGCCCTGACAACAGGCATAGGGGCCAGTCTAAGCACAGGGACCAGAGGCACAGATACTCTTCCTCTAGGTCCTCAGGCCACCATGATCACTGCTTGGGTGGACATTGGCATGAGACATCTTCCTCCTCCTCCTCTGAGTCAGAGAACTCGAGCCATAGCTAGTCTTCCTCCTCCTCCAGGGACTCTGAACCTAGAGGTCGCCCACCCACACCAGACAATAAGGAAACCCCTAGATCCCCTGCTGACGATCCAACATTCATGGATGTCATGAGGCATAATCCAAGCAACTAATTTATTTATTTATTTAATTTTTATTTCATTTTTGTTAACCAGGTAGGTGCACTAGACAAGAGATTTTGCCTATTTTCAGGCACGACTGGGGAGGGTTACACATCAGAAACAGTAGATACATAGTGTCCACAACAGAATACAAAACATCTAGTTGGAAGGAAAATACAGTAACACATGACAATTTTGAATACATGGCACATTCAGGAACAACAAGTAGAATATACATAGGATGAGGATGAACAGTAATCACAGTTACATAAACTTTTATAGAATTTTGAAAACAGTATAATTGACTGAAGAAATACATATACAGCAAACACTGGGGGTACAAAAGTGCTGAGAACAAATACTGCTCTCAAGGTGGAAGATCAGTGGTAGTAGTACAAGCGAGCGTAGACAAGCAAGAGGTAGAGCAGGAGCAGAGACTTAAGCTCATAAGGTGAGTTCTTAAATGTTTTTGAAAGGCCCGATGAGTAGCCGATTGTTTAACATAGAGTGGAAGGGTGTTCCACATTCTGGGAGCAGATACGGCAAATGCAGGTTCACCCTTCTTGATGAGACATCTAGGCATAATAAAGGAAGCATTTTCAGTATATCTCAGCGTATAGAGCAAGTCAGGTTTTTTAGCAGAGTTACAAGGGACCTTGGAGTACTAGTCTGGGTTAATTTATCGACCAGACAACCAGCTGTGTATAGACGATAGGAGGATGGGGTGAGCCAATTGAGAGAAGAATAGAGCTAACAGTGATGTGTTAGTTTAGGAGCTGCAAGGGCAAAACAGCAGATACTATTATAACAAATGCTCCATTTCTGGATTACTTGCTTGCTAGCATTACAGTAGACTATACAGCCATAGTTGAGGCAAGGTCAAAGAATTCCATGAGCAATGGTCAGCCTGGCTGGGAAACAGAAGACCTGGATCCCGAGTGGCATAGGCTGGCCAAGTACCTTCGCCAAAAGGAGCCCAAACCTTTAGTGGTGCCCCCACTGGTAGATAACTTTCCAGGATCTTACCAGGATCACCTGGAAGCATCCCTTTGCAACATAAGCTGTCTTTTAAGAAATCAGACAGGCTCAACAAGGCACCTTGGGATGAGCCCTTCCTTGCAGAACATCCAGTGGCCAATTCCATGGTCATTACCACAGCCCATGATAGGTCAAAGAGGCCTAAGCACCTCAACAATCAGCCTCTTGACCAAGAGTCCAAGCATCTGGACAAGCTGGGCAAGAAAGTTTACTCCTCAGCTACTTTCTCTGTAAGATCTTTGAATTTTCTTACCCACATGATGCAATATCAAAATGCACTGTGGAAGAAAAGATTAGAATTGGTCCAAGCTCTGCCAGATGGGCCACAGAAGATGGCGCTTATGGACCTGTTGAAGTCAGGCTCAGATGTAGGCATGCATGTTTTGAGCACCTCTTATGATACGGCTGATATGGCTGCCAGAGCTGCAGCCACCAGTGTCTGTATCCGGGACACACATGGCTTTGGATCCTAGGTTTTACCCAGGACCTTCAGACCAGAATCATGGACCTCCCTTTCAAGGTTTTGGTCCTTTTTGGAATCGAGGTCGAGAAGCTAATTACGTGCCTCTAAGATTCTGGCAAAGCCATCTGGTCAATCCAGAAGATGTGCAAGGCTAACTAGGAAGCAATCCTTCTGTAGATCCTCCAGACAACAGTTTAGAAATCAGCAGCAGCAGCGAGAAGGGTTTAAATGGAAGGTCACCTTCCAGACCCCCGGGAATTCCTCAACCAGAGCTGCCAAATCTCCTCAGGCTGCTCTGCCCACCCCTGGAGTTTCAGCCTGACTCCTTGCCAGACCCCCCTTCCCCAGCAGAGTCCCTAGGGGAGGTGGTGGGGGTTGCTTCTCCCTCCATCTGGAGGGGTGGAGCAAGATAACTACTGACCAATGGGTCCTTCAAATCATAGTGAGAGGACATACATTGGAGTTTCTGGAGAGCCCACTGGAAAATCTGCCAGTGTCCTCCCACTACCTTCAGTCTCATGTTGCTCTGATCGAAGAGGAAATTCTGGCTCTTCTACAGAAATGGGCTAAAAGGCCAGTCCCTCCAGGTCAGAGGGGTAAGGGATTTTATTCCCTTTTCTTACTTGTACCAAAAAAGACAGGGGGTCTTCGCCCCATTCTGGACCTCAGTCATCTGAACAAGTATGTAGAGTACAAAAGGTTCAGAATTGTCACTCTTCCAGGCTTCCTTCCCCTTCTTCACTGGGGGGACTGGCTCTGCTCTCTGGACATGCAGAATGTATATCTTCACATCCTAGTGTTCCAGCCACACAGAAAGTATCTGCGCTTCATCTTCCATGGGCACCACTACCAGTTCCAAGCCCTGCCTTTCAGCCTGTCCTTGGCTCCCAGAGTCTTCACCAAGTGCCTAGCAGTGGTTGCTGCAGCCCTCAGGAGAAACAGCCACTACATCTTTCCCCTACCTAGATGACTGGCTTCTGATGGCATCCACAAGGGGTCAGCTGTTCGGAACTCTAGAAGACACCTTTACTCTCTTCAGAGAGCTGGGGATCACTCTGAGCCTGCCAAAGTCATACCAATGGCCCAGCTAAAGACTTCAGCATATCGGAGTGATACTGGACACAGTTCAGGGCAAGGCTTTTCTGCCACTGGACAGAACAGATCACCTTTTGTCCCAAGCTCAGATGGTTTCATCATCCCATCAAGTCTCAGCCAGGGCATTCTTGCGAATGCTGGGTCACATGGTGGCCACCATTCCAACCGTCCCCCTGGCTCATTTGCACATGAGGGTTCCCCAGTGAACATTCATGGTGCAGTGGGACCAATGCTCAGATGACCTGGAACAACCAGTCATAGTCTCCGACCCAGTTCACTGGACTCTGGATTGGTGGATGGGGCCTGTCAACCTTTCCAAGGGGTTCCCCTTCAGACAGGAATCCCCGCAGCAGGTCCTAACTATAGATGCCTTGGGACAAGGTTGGGGCACCCACTTAGTAGACTGGCAGACCCAGGGGACCTGGTCTCCTTTGCAGCAGTAAGCAAAAACACCAAACAAGCTGCATTCACTGCTGTAGAAAAGAAAGGCACACAGGCAAAAAATCAATAGCACGCCAGTGCAAAATGACTTATTGGAGCCCAGGTGAGACAAGCCCTCAGCGCTTCATGTCTGTGCATGATGCTTCCTCAGGAGGAGGAGTCAATGACCAGAATACATCTCATTTAAAGTGCAGAATTAAAGTGACAGTGCTTGTAGTGATACAGTGCTACAGAATGTCTGCACTCACAGAGAACCCAGGAAAAAAGATGACGGCCTCGCTGGGCTAGCTGTCAGACTGCTGTTTGTTGCATTTTTATGTTCTTGTTTTGCCGTTTCTATTTTAAAGTATTTTTGCCATTTTAAGTGTAGGATTTAAGGTTTGTTTTGTTTCCGTCCTTTTATTTGAGTACATTCATGTGTTGGACCTGAATTCGGGTTGGCGCTGAGAAGCCGCTAAGTGCCTAAACATTTTCTGTTTATGTTTCTCGGCATTTATTTTACTATTACCGCATTTTAACCGCGATTTAAGTACTCGTGGTTAGACGCACTCAGTCGGGACTCCAGGACACTGTTTGGCTTGGCATTCTGGTCTGCTCTAAGAACTTGGCTGGTCCTTAATGGCTTAACGGCTTAACGGCTGCCTTTTAGTGTGGAGTTTCAGTCAGTGTTCATTCTCTGAGCGCGACCTTCCCCAGCACTTTATGAGGATTAGTGGCAGTGGCGCAGTGGGTTAAGGCTCTGAGCTGCAAATCTGAAGACCTGGGTCTGAATCCCATAGCCCCCTAGGTGCATACTGTGTGACCCTGAGCAAGTCACTTAACTTCCTCGTGCTCCCAGGTTGCACCTGCAAACAAGCTTTCAGCTTAGTGTGTCTCACCTGGTAAAATAATTGGTAAAAAAAAAATTAGTTGTACTTTGAATGGGATTTAGAGGAGACGAGAGTTGCTGGGGACAAGCTCGCCAAGGAGTTTGAATGCACTGTTCTTCGGAATCTTCAAGTCTATGGAGATAGTAAAGGATCCTATAGTTTTTACGTTTCTGGAGTGCTGGGCTATAAGTTACGTTTTAGTGACCTGCTTTGCCTGTGGATTTGGCCTTGTATAGCTGGTCCTGCTGGTTTTCCTGAGGTGTTAGAGGGTTTGTGACCCACACAGGGCTGGGATGGGGGCCTGCTGGAGGGCTAGCCCACTGATCCCTTATTCCCTAGACTCCCGGTATGGTCGGTCGGGCCGGGGCTGATTTAACCTGGAGTCGAGGTGGTGGGCCACTATTATAGCCTGGGTAGTTGCCTCTTGAATTTCTGGCTGGAACCTACGGCCTGGTGGATGGTTCTCCCTGGATCTGGATCAGAATTTCGAGTTTTGAATCCCTTTGGAACTTTTTGGCTTATCGGATGTTTTAAGGATATTGGGGCCAGTATCGTGGAATTTCAAGTGTGTAAAGGAGTGGCCCTGAAGAGATCCTGCAAGATAAGTGATTTTGGATTTGTTTATTGTTCATTGTGACTATATAAATGTTCTTGGAGCAACTGACTTCATTTTGGCCTATTAGTTGGCTTGCAGTGTTCTGGTGGCCCTGGGTTGGTGTTCCACACAGTGGAGGGGAGTGGGGTTGGCTGGAGGGCCGGTCCTCACTTTCCCTCCTACACTCCTGGTGGCCGGCCGGGAGTTGTCCTCCCCGAGTAGAAGTAGTGGGTCACCGATCTTTTGGGCTGGCCGGTTCCTCATGTGCTCCGCTGGTGGTCCTTATTTTGCCCAGCTGATGTGGATGGTGAATGATCGTCCTCTGTATACTGAATTTTATTTGTTGATGTTATTTTTATTTTGTATTTTATATATAGGATGTGCATTGTTTGTAGCTATTTTATTTGAGGGATAATTTATGCAGTGAGAGTGCTTTGTTTCATCTTATATTCCACCTTTTCCGTTCGGTGAGAGAGTCCCGAGGGTGGTCTTTAAATTATTCTCTATTTATTATTTTGTCATTAGTCTTAGCTTTATTATTTTATTAATGTCCCTGGCTGTGAGAGGGCTTGTGGATATAAAATAATTTAATAGTTGTTGTATTAGAGTATTGGTTTAGTTCAATTTTATTTTTGTTTTAGTGTTAGGTTGATTGTGGTGTTGCTTTATTTATTTTATTTATTGTTTTAACTTTTGAGCAGCCTGATGTGCCGGGCTGGCTCCACCTGTCCTTCTTATTTGGCCTCTTCGCTTCCATGCCCTCTTTTCTTGTCCCCTTGCCAGTCCTTGTTTATCATCGGTGTTGGGCACTAGGATTGTGCAAGGGGAGGGGGAATTTGGGGCGTGGGGGTTGTGGATAGCGGAGTGAGCGGTGTTTCCTATAGGGGTGGTTAGGCCTAGAAGACGCCTGGGGCAAATGGCTTCTGGAGCGTGGTAGTCCTGCTTCTGGTTCCCATACCTAAGGGCATCTCCTGTTCTGGAGGGCAAGTGGTTGGGACAACCTCGTCATCCTCGCCCAACTCGGCGCTGTTGTGCACGTTAGATCTGTCTGCAATAAGACTGGTCTTATTGCAGACTTTGTCGCAAGGGCAGATCTGGTTTGCATTACCGAGACCTGGTTGATGGGAATGCAGCCCCATTTTTAGAGGCCGCTTGTTCCCGCCGGTTTCGAAATATACAATCGCCCGAGATTGATCGCAGATGGGGGTGGCGGTCTGTTTTAAGACCGACTGGGCCTAACTGGCGCTCCAGTTGAGGAGGCTAGATCATTTGAGTGCAGTGTGGTAGCTGGTGTGGGGTGCAGGATTGCTCTCATTTACCATCCACCAGGGATGAGAAGCTTTTTGCAGGAATCGAGATTTTGCTGCCGACATGGTCTTGGAGTCGCCCAGATTGATGGTGCCAAGCATCAATGCGTGGGTCACGACTAATCCGCTTTGGTCAACATTTCTCCAGGTGATGACATCTCTGGGCTTTACACAGGTTGTTTCCACAGCTACTCACAAAGGAGGTCACTCTCTTGACCTGGTTTTCCTCCTGGGATCGAGGCTTCCGACCTGGTGGTGGAACCAGTCAGTTGGTCCAATCATTACTCAGTTGGTTCAATTTTGAGGCCCCCTGGTAGGTCGGCCCTGTGGAGTTGGTCATATCATCAATATGGACGTTTGTCCCTGAAGACCTGATGGCGGTTATTGACCTCTCGTTGTTTGACAAATCATGCACTGATCCTGAGCAGCTGGTAGTGGCCTATAATGGGGCCATTTCAGCTGCTCTTGATCAGATTGCACCAGCCCGTGTTCGCCCCCTCCCGAGTCGTCCCATTGCCCCATGGTTCGATGGGGTGTTGAGAGGGTTGTGAAGGTTGGGGCGTAGGTTGGAGCGTCGTTGGAGGAAGACTGCCTCTGATGCCGACCATCTTATTTTGCTAGAGCACAATAAGCTCTACCAAACAGCAATTTCCCATAAGAAGGCAGAATTCCTGTCCAGGGAAATTTCTGTTGCTCGGAATCGACCGGCTCAGCTCTTCAGAACTGTCGACAGACTGTGCAACCCAGTCTGTCGGCAGATCCGTCGAGCTTTCATGCAAATTGATTGCGAGGAGATCGCTCGATTCTTTGTGAATAAGGTGGAAGACATTCGGAGGCAGTGCCCCCGACCTCACTCTAAGGTTGTTGCAGTTGATCAATGTTTTGTCGCAGAGCCCGGAGTTTCCTGGAGTTCCTTTAATCTACTGGATTTCGTAGACACTATGAGGATTGTCCGTGAGATATGCCCAACATGTTGTAGTTTGGATCCGGGCCCTACCTCCCTGATTATGGGTTGCAGTGAGACTATCGGCTCGGTCCTTGCCCGGATTATCTGGTGTTCTTTAGAGATGGAAGTTTTCCCTAGCTCTCGGAAGGAAGAGGTGGTGACTCCCCTTCTGAAGAAAGCTTCTCTAGACCTGGATGACCTAGCAAACTACCGACCGATCTCTAACCTCCCTTTTGTGGGGAAGGTTATTGAGAAAGTTGTGGAGGTGCAATTGGATAACCATTTGACCATCCATAGTTTATACAAACCTCTCCAGTCTGGTTTTTGCACGAGGCATAGCACTGAGACTGCTCTGGTTCGGGTGCTCAATGATCTCCTGATGGCGAGAGATCGGAGACACCGCTCTATTTTGGTTCTCCTTGATCTGTCATCAGCTTTTGATACTGTGGATCATGGGGTTTTGCTCAACGCCTGAGGTCCATTTGTGGACTATCGGTGTGGTCCTCAGATGGTTTTCATCTTACCTCGAGGGAGAACGAGAGAGTGGTCTCGGTTTGCATTCATCCGGGCCTTCTCCCTGCCTTGTGGGGTACCTCAGGGCTCGGTGCTTTCCCCCATGTTATTCGCAGTATATATGCTATCCCTCGGAGACATTGTAAGATGGTTTGAGCTGAGGTTTCACTGCTACGCTGATGATACCCAGCTCTACCTGTCTTTTGCACCTGACCAGGTTAGTGCTATCTCGGTGCTGAATAACTGCCTCGCTGATATCCAAGACTGGATGAATACCAGTGGTCTGAAGCTGAATCCGGGAAAGACCGAGGTTATGGTGGTGGACCCCGGTCGCAGGGTTGAGGATTTAGTGGCAGGGTCCCCCTCTGGATTAATTCTGGGGGTTGACCAGATCCCTACCTCTGAACGGGTGCGTAACCTGGGTGTGGAGCTTGACACTGGTCTGACCCTTCGTTATCAGGTGTCTGCAGTTGTCAAGACTGCATTTTTTTATCTCAGAAACATCTCCAGGATTAGGCACCTGGTCCCACTTTGTGATTTTCAGGTCTTGGTCCACGCCTTTGTGACATCTCATCTCGATTACTGTAACTCCCTTTACCTAGGACTTTCTGGGGTTGATATCCGCTGCTTACAGCTAGTGCAGAATGCGGCAGCACGTTTGTTGACTGGGGTTTCAAGAAGGTCCATATTACCCCGGTGCTGCGCACTCTGCACTGGCTGCCAATACAGTGGCGGATCACCTTTAAAGTGGGTCTTTTGACCTACAAAGCCCTACACGGTCTTGGTCCTGACCATTTGAAAGAGCTTCTGGTACCCTACACCCTCTGAGACAGC
Organism: Neoceratodus forsteri; assembly: GCA_016271365.2. Classification (NCBI taxonomy): domain Eukaryota; kingdom Metazoa; phylum Chordata; order Ceratodontiformes; family Ceratodontidae; genus Neoceratodus; species Neoceratodus forsteri. The sequence goes on from JADMNL010000024.1 coordinate 143,896,802, forward strand.
TCCGGCTGGGCTGACGAGGGGTTGCTGGAGATTCCATGGGTAATTTGAAGTCCCTCTGAGCCCGTGGCTCGGTTTTGCGGCTCCACCCTCTGGAATTCTCTGCCCCGTCAGCTCCGAGAGAGTACGACGGTGGGAAGTTTTCAAAAGGCCTTAAAGTATTTTTTATGGGACAAGGCATTTCCTGTTATGTTGTAATTGGTTATTTTAGCTTGTAATATTTGCTGTGTTGTTCTACTGTATGTATTGATTATGCTGGTGCTCTAATGTTTTTATGTACAGTGCCTTGAAAAATTTGAAAGGCGCTTAATTAAATAAATTTTATTATTATTATTATTAATAAGAAGAGAAACAATTAAGATAATTTTGTGGCAGAAATCTGCAAAAAGAGCAGCCAGAAGATGCTCTGAAAAACTAACTTTGAGAGCTGCACAGAAACATAGAACAGTGTCACCAACAAGTAAAGAGTTAACGTGTCAATAAAAAGAAACTCCAAAAAGACACCAAAATGAAAAAAGTTGCATGCTAACAAAGGCATGCATTTAAGATATTCAATTATGTAAATTCATAAATTCAGTTAGTTGCTAATATGAATATGCATTGCATTATTTTTTACAGGAAAACACTGCAACATGTAGACACAAACATACAAAATAAAAATCACCAGGCAACTATTTGAGGGCACATACTGAAATCCAGCAAGAAAAAATTACTTACCATAGTAATCTTGTTTCTTCCAAGAGATACTGCAATATTCATAACTCTTATGTAGTATACCTTTAAGACAGATCTGCCTGGAGATGGAATGTTATGCTAATGATGGAATACCATTGGCATGTGCCACTTTCAAATGCTGCCCCTATCAACTGCCTATATTCCAACCTGTCAGATTTCATGGACGCCTGACAAGACAGGCCACAAGAGGAAAATACCTAAATAGCACTATAATAATAAACTTAACACCAAAAAGCCTCCAACTGGAGGTAAACACCATAAAAAGCACCCCACAAATGTCATAATCACCTAAAGAGTGTAAAACTAATGAAAAACAGTTTCAAACAGAAATGCCAGAGTGTGGCACTTATACTCCTGGTAACACCACATGGAGTTCTGTGGCCACTGGTTCTAGCAGGGGAGACAGGATGGGAGAGTTATCAATATTGGAGTATCCCCAGGAAGAAACAAGATTACTGTGGTAAATTATTTTTTCTTCTCACCCCAGGAATACTCCAATACTCCTAACTCTTACGTAAAGTAAGTAATTTTTTTTTTATATAAGGCACCCTTCCATAGCTCAGGGCGCCTTTACAGTATATCACAGTAAAATTCACTGGGTTATATATATATATATTTTTAACCCTGTATTTATGCTCCTTCTGCCCTCTTCTCTCCACTCTCTCACACTACCTCAACCTGTGTTACCTCCCTCGTCTGCGTCTGCTCCTAGAGTACACAGTCCACTAACCTAGGTGCCCGGATAACCCCTGGGTAGGGTGAGGAGGCACTCCCCACTTACCTCCTCCGAATCATGCTTGCTGCGATGTGGACCGCTACAGCGGAGTCTGCCCAACGAACCTGAGGACACAGCGAGGAGTCGTCGCCTAGGAGAGATGAGGGTGATTTTCCCCTGTTCGTTCCCCAATGCTGGCGTGCAATGAGGACAATGAGCACGGAGGCATGCTGAGACGTGCCTTCTGTTCCACCCCTCTGCTGACATCTGCCCTATCCCTGTGCTGCTACTCCCTCCTACTGCACCTTCCACCCGGGCCCCACTAGGTGGTGGTATTGCAGGCGGGAGCGTGTAAGTAACCCCCCCAGAGAAGGAGAGTAGCCGTTGGTTGCTCAATCCCTCTCCTCCCCAGCCGACCCCTGGCAACCCATGCTCGTTCCCAAACCCGGGTCGCCGGCGTGGTACGAGGTAAGGCGTCCAGCACCTCAGCCCTCAGCGCCACCAGGCTGGCCACAGGGTTATATTTAAAAACAATAAAACAACAGCAGTCAATCAATAAGTCCCTGAGAATGCTTGGCTAAACAGATATGTTTTTGAGGATTTTTTAAATCCTTCCATGGTCAGGCTATCGCATATCTGGCGAGGCACAGAATTCCACAGAGTAGGTGCCATGAAGGTAAAAGATCTCCCTACGGATGTTTTCAGAGATACCCTGGGAATCTCCAGCAATCTCCCGCCAGAGGATCAGAGTGGGCGGGAGGGGCAGTAAGAAAACAAGAGTTCCTTCAGGTAGTGGGGTCCCAACTCATGTAGAGTCTTGTAGGTCAGCAATGCAACCTTGAAGGTAATCTGCCATTGTATTGGCAACCAGTGCAGTTCATGCAGCACAGGTGTTATGTGACTGGATCTAGGGGTTACATTTAACAACCTGGCTGTCACGTTTTGCACTAGCTGCAGATGGTAGATCTCCACCCCCAGTAGCCCCAAGTAGAGGGCGTTGCAGTAATCAAAATGACTGGTGACAAAGGTGTGGACCAAGGTAGGGAGATCTTCAGGCGGGATCAGGTACTTCACCCTGGCTATGTTCCATAGATGGAAAAAGGAAGATTTGACTACAGCTGAAACCTGCGCTCTCATGGTTAGGCCTTCATCAAATACCACTCCCAGGTTACGCACCTGACCCGAGGCCTTAAGCAGGGTCCCCCCCAGGTATAAGCCTGACGGTTTCCCCACCCATACCTCTGTCATCCTTAAACCAGGGTCCACCACCAATACCTCCATTTTACTCACGTTCAACCGAAGCCAGCTAGTACTCATCCAGTTCTGTATCTCCGTTAGGCGGTTGTTAAACACTGTGATAGAATCAGACTCCTATTCAGGCACAAAAGACATGTAGAGCTGTGAGTCATCGGCATAGCAATGAAAACTCATCCCATACCTTCTTATAATGTCCCTTAATGGGAGCATGCACACTGCAAATAACATGGGGGACAGCACCGAACCCTGTGGAACCCCACAGGTCAGCCTGTGAGAGGCCGAGGAATAAATCCCCAATACCACTCTCTGGGATCTGCCCTTGAGGAATGATTGAAACCAATTGAGGACTGCCCCCCTCAGTCAACAGAAAAACCACAGGCATTCGAGCATCACCCCATGATCCACGGTGTCAAATGCTGCTAAGAGATTAAGGAGAACCAAGATGGAATGAGTTCTCCGATCTCTTGCCATCAGGAAATCATTTAGTACCCACACCAGGGTCATCTCGATGTTATGCCGTTTTCTGAAGCCAGACTGGAGAGGGTCATAGATACTGTGGTTGGTCAAATGATCTTCCAGCTGCAGAGTGACCACCTTCTCAATAACTTTCCCTATAAAGGGCAAGTTTGAGACTGGTCTGTAGTTTGCTGGGCAGTCAGGATCAAGGGAGGGTTTTTTCAAAAGGGGGCGTACTACTGCCTCCTTTAAGGGATCTGGAAAAATCCCTCTCTCCCATGAAACTGCCACTATCCCAGCAAGGACCAGGCCAATAGCCTGTACACACCCCACTAGGGCCCGGATCCAAACTACAGTGTGTAGGCCACAAAGTCTGGACGATCCTCACTATGTCTATAACTGCTGGCTGGCTAAAGGTGAACCAAGTCAACTGGGCATTAGTACCACCCGATTGATTAGTGCAAGGTCCAATGGGAAGGCACTGGCTGATCTCATCCTTGAGGGTGGACACCTTATCAGCGAAGAATTGCGCAAACTCCTTACACTGTGCCTGTGACAATGCTCGACCGACCTGGAGACAATCTGTCCACAGTCCGGATGCAGACTAGAACTTTCTTTTATTTTTATTTAGTTTTTATTGACCGGGTAAGTGTACTAGACAAATCCTGCCTATTTTCAGGCACAACCCGGGGGAGAGGGATACAGATGAATGCCAACTGACCTTGAACAAGATTAAGTAGTACCTTTGTAGGCGGGCACACCACCTACTTTGGGAATAGGCTTTGCAGGACAGCTGTGCCAAACCTGGCAGCACCCCTAGCCTGTGTGTTCAGGCTTTAATGATTAGTGAAGATGTGCACTGTTCTCCAGGTAGCTGCTTTACAGATATCCACCAGTGGAACATCCCTGGAAGCTGCTATAGTAGCAGCTGTACCCTTTGTGGAATGGCTCTCAGCCCTGCTGCGGTCTCCTTCCCAGCTTTTGAGTAGCAAAACTGGATACACTGAACTATCCAGTGAGAAATGGACCTCTTAGATGCTGGGCTTCCTTTTCCCACATCCCCATAAGTTAGGAACAGCTGTTTCTTGTCCTGTCTGTGGGCCTTAGTGACAGTCATGTAGTAACTAAGAGCTCTCTTGATATCAAGAATGTGCAGTCTACGTTCCCCTGGACTTGAATGCTCAGTGACAAAAACAAATAGGGTAATGGACTGGTTCAAGTGAAAGTCCAAAACCACCTTAGGAAGAAATTTTCTATTTGTTCGCAGGACCACCTTGTCCCTGTGGAATGAAAAGTAGTCCTGTTCAATGCAGAGAACCTGGAGCTCACTTATCCTTCTAACAGAAGTTGCCACTAGGAAAACCATTTTCCATGTGACATACTTTAAGGGAGCTGAAGACATGGGTTCAAAGGGGGAGCCCATAAGCTTGGCAATACACACATTTAGAGCCCAGGCTGGCACCGGTTCTTTGTCAGGGGAGTGCAAGTGGCCTAGACCTTTAAAGAATCTTTTAAAAATAGGGTTTGATGACATGGAGGCATCCTTCCCAGCTGAGGTGTAAGCAGACACTGAAGCTAGGTGGACTTTTAGAGTAGTGGGTTGAAGGCCCCGTGAGTGCAAATAAGTAAGGTAGTCCAGCACAGCTGGAACCCCTGCCTGAGCTGGCACCACATCCCTGGCAGAGCACCAGATAGAAAACCTTTTCCATTTTGAGGCGTAGGTTTTCTTAGTAGAAGGCTTCCTGTAACCCTTTAAGATTTCCAAAACACTTTCAGAGAGATGCAAGTCTGCATACTCATGTCCTCAAGAGCCATGCTTTGAGCCTGAGGGATTTCAGGTTCGGGTACAGGAGTTTTCCTTGACTTGAGGTTAGCAGGTTGTGCCTCCAAGGAAGGTGTATTGGTTCAGCTACAGACATGGAGAGCAGCAGAAAGTACCATGGCTGACTGGCCCAATCTGGAACTATCAAGATCATTGAAGCTGGCTGGGACCTGAGCTTGAGTAGCACTCTGTACACCAGGGGTAAAGGAGGGAACGCATACAGGCACTTTCCTGACCAGTCCAGAACTAGAGCATCCAGGGGTATTGTTCCCTGAGCTGGGGGTCTGCAACAATACTGTGGCAGGTGGTGACTTTCGTAGGATGCAAAGAGATCTATCTCTGTAGTGCCCCACCTTTGGAAAATCACTTCTACCTCTTGTCTCTTCAGGGTCCATTCATGATGGGCCTGGTTGATCCAACTTAGAGCATCTGCTAGAGTGTTGTCCTTGCCTGGCAGATGGATGGCCTGAAGGGAGACTCCTAAGGAGTAGGCCAGAGTCTAAATTCTCATAGCTTCTGTGCAGAGAGGCTCTGACCTTGTTCCTCCCTGCTTGTTTATGTAGTACATTGTGGTGGTGGTGTCTGTTCTGACCTGAACCACCCTTCCCTGTACCTGTGGTGTGAAGGCTTGGAGTGCCAGCAACACTGCTCTGAGCTCCAGCAAATGTATATGCTGGAGTGACTGCGCTGGACCAGGTGCCGTGAGTGGTGTGATCCCCTAGATGGGCACTCCACCCCAGTAGTGATGCATCTGTAGTGAGAAATGCTGATGGAGACTCTGAAAAGAAACCCCTTCCCTGAGGTTGGCTTCCTCTTTCCACCACTGAAGGGCCTGATGTAATGTTTTTGTTACTGGGATTAGCTTTGAAAAAGAATCCCTTTTCTGACACCAATGTGCCCTTAGGTGGAATTGGATGTCTCTCATCTGGAACCTGGAACCCAGGACTATGCCAGTGGTGGCTGCCATGTGGCTCAGTAACTGTAAAAACTGTCTTGCAGTTTTTGGTCTGTTCAGGGTGAAGGAGCCTGCCATCTGCAGAAAACGTCTTACCCTGTACAGAGATAGGTAAGCCCTGCCCTCCTGGCTATTTAATTTTTTTTTTTTTTGAACTTCAAAACCAGTTTATTGGGTACAGTTTTACAGCTAATACAGTACATTTATAGCATACAGGGTTACTTACATTTGATAGAGACATTTTGTAAAAGGTAGAGCAATTAGATACGTCTTCCTATGTTTAAGTAATTCTGTTGATTGTTTCTCAGAACACAGTTCCTTGGAAATCTATGTCTAAATGTCCTATGATAAGTAGGGATGTAAGTTTGTCATGGCAGTCATACACATCATAGATTCCATGATGTTTGGTCTTTATTCAGAACTTCCATGACTTTCACTATTGTCATCAAAACGTAGCAATGATGACAGTACCATGACGTTTACTAATGTTTACTAATGATTTGTTGAACAACCAATGGGTCATTAAAACCTCATCCATGACAAACCTACATCCCTAATGATAAGGAAAACAACAAGAGCAAATGCTATCGGCTTAGGACAGCCATTAGAAAAAGTTTCATCTCATCGAAAGTTCGCTAGCCCATCTAGGGCCTCCCTTTGTTTCAGGGTTCATCCTTCGTTGATTTCCATCAAGTATCCAGATTTAATAAACAGTTTTAATTCAAAATCACTCTCTGGGTCTTTTATTTTATTTGTTATAATTGTATACTTCTTTTGTGATCTAGAGCCAAATAATAATATTTAATTATATTAAAATCATGGAGGGTCGAGCACCATGACAGCTGACTTCGGGGAGGGGCTTCTCAAATTAGTAAACTATGGTAATCACCTCACCTGTCCCAGGGTGGGTCATTTCAGATGTTCTGCTTCCCTGTCTTAAGAGTGAAGGAGTTGGTCTAAAACAGGTACACCTTCCTTTCTCTCAATATGGTTGAACAAGGGGAGCCATCTGGAGTTGAATTTATCCATAGCCAATCTTAATAGGGCTGTGACAGCTTCCATCTCTCTAATTTGCTTAATGTTTTTGTACCAGGTTTCAACTGATGGGGGAGGTTCCTGTAGCCAATGCTGGATGAGTGCCTTAAGTGCTGCTGAAATCAGAACATAGAAAAGGTATTTCCCTGCTGAAGTTCTAATCTTCCTTGGGGGAAGTCCCAAAACCAAATTCTCAAATTTTAACTGGGTGGAAAGTGTCTGAATTTTGAAGATATCTCGGACAACCTCCTGCCAGAACAAGGTAATCTTGGGACAGTCCCAAAAGGTGTGATAATGTGTACCAATATGTCTACATTGTCTCCAACATTTATTGGAGATTAGAGGAGTATAGTGGTGTGATATAGTTGGAGTTTTAAAAAAGCGAATATTAATTTTCCACTGGAATTCTCTCCAGGAAGGGGAGTTGATGGTCTTGTGGATACCTATCCATATATTTTGCCATGCTTTTACTGAAATAGTAAGTTTTGCTTCTGTTTCTCATTTGCGCTCTACTCTCTGTATTGCCAAAGTCCCTCTATCCTCATCAACAATTTGTATATTTGTGATATATATGATCTGGTGTCTCTCATAACACTTCTTTGATATGTCAGCTGTATGGGAGCCGATGGTCCCTGTGTTAAATCTGTGAGGCCAATGTTGGTAGTAATGTAGTGTACACATTGATAGTATCTGAAGAGGTCTGCCTGGGTCAGACTGAATTCCACTTGCATTCGAGAGAAAGGCTTTAAATGGTCTCCCTCAAGGAACTGGCGTGGGTATTTAAGCCCAGTGGTCACCCATCTAAAAAAACATTTGTCCCCTCTCGGTATAGGGAATCCCAGGAGGAATGAAAGCGGCAAATACTCCCACACTGGGTGGGTTATCTCCCAGTCTTGTCTTGCTTCCAGCCACTTTGACAATGTATGTCTTGTAAAATTATTATTTATGTTCTTCAAGTCCCTGGGCTGGACTGTCCAAGGTAGGATACTTAAGGGGACAACCCCACACTCCTGCTCCTCAATCTCTAGCCAGCTGTGTCCTTTCCCTGGCATTAACATTTTAATGATTGGTAATAGCTGTGCTGCTATGTAGTACTTGGGGAAATCTGGTAGCCCCACCCCTCCCCTAGCTTTCCCCTCTGTTAATATTTCCCATCGAACTCTCTGGCTTTTCTCCATCCAGACGAAGTCTGACAGGTTTCTTTAAGGCCTTTCCAGTCTTTTTGGGGGATTTGAAGAGGAAAATTGACAAACAAGAAGGGAAATCTCGGAAGAACATTCATTTTAATTGTTTCTAATCTATTTGAGAGTGTTAGAGGAAGCAGCTTCCATCTGTATAAGTCTGTGTTTATCTGTTGCCTCAAGACTTCATAGTTGTGTTTATACAACAGGGTTGATTGCTTAGGAATTTGTATGCCCAATTATCTTAATTTGTTTTTAACCCATTTGAATGGAATTCTGGCCTTTAAATCTCTGTCAGGTTCCCCTCCAATCCATAGCACTTCAGATTTAGAGGTGTTGACTCTAAAACAAACAAGCATTTGTCAATGCCGAATGTTTGCTTGCTGGCATTGGCATTGGTAGTGTAGAAGTTACAGAGCTGCATAACAGAAATGGCAGTGAAGTATTGAACTGAAGCCAACCCCACCACCACACTGCAGAGAGTGACAGGCATTGGGGTGTGCCTTTGGGTCGTCAGGCATAACAGCCACGCCATTTCACCACACCCTACCCTGCAGACACTGACAAGTGTCACGGTGTGCCTTGAGGTCTTTGGCCCTTATGCGCACCCCATTCCATCAGGAAATACAGTGAGATGGGTGCGGTATAGGACAATGGGGTGAACTTTGGGACCGAAGAGTCCAAGGCATACCTCGATGCCTCTCACTGGCTGCAGGGTGTGGAATGGTATGAGCATTACAGGCAAGAATCCCAAGTCACACCCCTGATGCCTGTCATTCTCTACAGGGTGGGGAGTTATGGTTGGAAACCCTAACACCTCAGGCATTCATTGGTATTTTCACTCCAAATTTTGAACATGGTTTTTTTGTGACCCCCACCTCATGAACAGTGGCAATATCAGTTTGTTAGCCGAAAGCTGCTTATGCACAGTGACTACGGCATTTAGCACCACAGGTGCAAAAACACATTCCAAACAGGATGTGAAAAATGACAGCTATACTGTTCATGGGGAGCTGTAAAAAATGGCAATGTTGCAAATCTGCAGTAAAAATATTAAAAAAACTGGTGAAGTCACGAACTTGCACAGAAACTGTGCAACGTACACCCGTAATGTAATTAGTTTGGGGATTTTTTACAGCAGATTGTCAACACAGGCATTTTGGGACCTTCGATCATGAACAGTGTCACTGTGATTTTCTTTATCTGTCCCGAACAATGATTTCCACAGCAACCACGCATCTCTGCGCTGAAAGTGTGAAAACACATTTCGCCATGTTGTGAAAAATGACAGCTGTACTGTTCATAAGGAAGTGTGGAAAAATGCCACTGGTGAAAATTTGGACTGAAAATATTACAAAGTCATGAACTTACGATAGTGCGTGGAAACTGCGCAATGCTCACTTGTAACACAGTCATTTTATGGACTTTTGTCACCAAATTTTCAACATAGCCATTTTAAGACCTCTGCTCATGAACAGTGTAACTGTGATTTTCTTAATCTGTCCCACACATTGCTTTCGCACACCGACTGCACCATTGTGCGCTACATGTGCAGAAACACATTTTGGGCGACATGTGAAAAATGGCAGCTGTACTGTTCATAAGGGAAGTGTAATAAAATGGCAATGTGGAAAATCTGGAGTGAAAATATAGAAAATTCGCAAACTTACGAGCGTGCATAAGAACTGCGCAACGCACGCTTGTAAAACAGTCTTTTCTGGGAATTTTTTCACCAAATTTTCAACATAGCCATTTTAAGACCTCTGCTCATGAACAGTGTCACTGTGGTTTTCTTAATGTGTCCCATACATTGATTTCGCACACCGACTGCACCATTGTGCACTACATGGGCGGAAACACGTTTTGGGCAAGATGTGACAAATGACAGCTGTACTGCTCATAAGGAGGTGTGGTAAAATGGCAATGTTGAAAATCTGGAGTGAAAATATTGAAAATTCATGAACTTACGAAAGCATGAGAACTAACGACGTCAGAAACAGTCATTTTAGAATTTTTCCACCAAATTTTCAACATAGGTTTTTGAGAGCCCACCTTTATGAACAGTGGCAGTGTCGCTTCATTACTCGGTCCAAAAGTGATTTCATTACAGTGATCAGTAAATCACTCTTCGGCGCCATTAACGCCATGACAGTGAAATCATTCATGAGAAGGGGTCCCAAAAACCCCATGTTGAAAATTTGGTGCAAAGATTCCAAAAAATGCCTGAGATATGCAGCAAAGTTGAAAACCCCTATCTATCCCATTATACAGCTTACCGGCATTTCCTCAGTTCGCGGTCGGCTTTGAAGAGTGCAGACGTGTTCCCGGTCCACCGAAGATCATCGCTACCGAGTCCAGAGGTAAGTATGGGGTGAGGGAGGTGTGGGAAGCAGGGTGTGCAGTGGGTGGGGCGAGGTGGGGACAGAGACACCGAGGGACCGCTTTTGAGTTTCAGGTGTTTTTTAAATGACGACGACGCTGGGACATTTGCCATGCTGGGGTGGGCTCCCAGCGTTGTACAAGGACGGCTGGTGGGGGGCGTGGAGCCAGCAGGGGATTGGGCACCCTGTCGGCAATAGCATGTGTTGCCATGCTGGGGTGGCTCTCATGGCACCCTGTACTCTGGGGGCGGAACCAGTGGAACTGGCGGGGATTGGGCACCCCATCGGCTATACTGATGTGTAGCTACACTGGGGTGGGCACCCAGCATGGCATATAGAACTCTGTTTTTGGGGGGCGAGCACAGCCGACGGGGATTGGGACCTCTCTGCTGCTGCACAGTGTGTGTGTGAAGCGAGCACGCAGGCGCGGCGTGTGTGTGTGTGTGTGTGTGTAGGGGAGCTGCATGAGCAGGTGGGATATCTTATCACTGCTCACTGAAGCGAGCTCCCCCTTTCAACTGTACGCCACTGTATTTTGGACTGGTCATAGACAGCTCGAGCAGGCATTGGAGAACTGCGGCCGCACATGCAAACACACTGCCTGAATTGGAAGAGGGCTGCCACACCTCTGAAAACTCAGATGATTGCACTATGTTTCTTGCACATGCATGCAAGCAAACATAAAAATGTCTCCAAATTCTCCTAGAAGTCCCAGCAGAGGTGAAAGAGCTGATTTTGGGTTATCTAGGTAGATCAGGGTATCATCCGCGTAAAGGGAGATCTTGTGGTGGGTATTTTGGATCCCTATGCCCTCGATTTTGTTGTGCTGCCTTATGGCTTGTGCCAAAGGTTCCATACTGATTGCAAAAAGCAATGGGGATAAGGGGCAACCCTACCTTGTTCCCCTTTTAATTTTAAGCGGAGAGGAAATGGTACCATTAACCCGTACCCTAGCCTGGGGGTCTTGATGACACAATTTTATCCATGTTCAAAAATTTGCCTCAAATCCCATTTTATCTAGAACCATAAAAAGATATGTCCAATTTTGCCGATCAAAGGCTTTTTCCACATCTAAAAAAATTGCCAGGGCTGGGTTTCGGTTATGGTTTTTTGTTTGTAATATATTTAAAAGTCTTCTAATATTATCACTTGAGTGTCGGTGAGGGATAAAGCCCATCTGGTCTGGGTGAATAAGTAACTCAATATATTTTGTAAGCCGGATTAATAACATTTTTGTAAAGATTTTTTGATCTTGGTTAAGGAGGGCTATAGGCCTAAAAGGCTCACATTTGGTTAGGTCTTTTCCGGGTTTAGGTATCATTGTTATTATTGAGTGAGGCCAACTTTCAGGAGTTTTGTCTTCTTCTATGCATTGGTTAAACACCTCTGTTAAAAGGGGAGCAACTGTAGTGGCTTATTCTTTGTATATTTCCCCACTAAACCCATCTGGGCCTGTTGTCTTTCCTGTTGGTAGCTGGCGGATTACCTCCAAAGTTTCCTCTACTGTAATGGGTTGGTTTAGTTCAGTTCTAGCTGAATTTGTTACTTGCTCCCAAGGAGCGGTCTCTTTGGGGGCGTGGAGCTGTGTTGAAATCTCCTCCAAGTAGCAACTGACCGGGAGGGAGTTCAGCTATTTTCTTAAAAATCTGTTCAAAAAAGATTTCCTGCTGAGAGTTTGGTACATATATGTTGACTAAATGAATCAGCCTACTCTGTATACGTATCAAAACCCTCACATATCTGCCTTGAAGGTCTGCCTCTGTTGATTCAGTAGTCAGGTTTAATCCCCTACATAATAAAATAGCTACCCCAGCTTTTTTAGTTTTGGGATGAGATGCTGCTACAACTTGGTCAACCCATGGCCTAAATAGTTTAAAGTGTTCGTTCATTGATAAATGCATTTCTTGAAGAAAAGCCACGTCCATCTGAAGCTTTTTAAGTTCTTGTAGCAGCCTTGTTCGTTTAATAGGAGAGTTGATTCCCTTCACATTATAGGAACAGATATTTAAATGAGCCATAATTTTATTTTTGGGATAGTATAGTGTTTGTCTGATAAGAAGATACCCTGTAAGCTGTCATCATCTCTAACCTCCTGCTGCTTACTATAAGGCTGAAGTAAAGGTTCATTGATTTGTGACTGTACCTCTATCTGGTTGTACATAACACTATCTAAAAGCAATATTATTAATAACAATGCCCTCAACTGTGCACAATATCAACTGTAAGTCTAGAATGTTATAGAATTAACACTATTTTATAACTTTAACTAAGTGGTTCAAAATTGATAAACCAACACACAGGAAAAAAAAAGGACCAATTTTAGCAAAGCGTTTACTGTAGTTTATTTAAAGCAGTTGCTTCCTAGGTGTATTTCCAAGCTCTCCACAAAGAGGGCGCTTGGTTCCACTCATAGTGGAGAGTGTCTGCTGTCAAACACCAATTGTCTCTCTTAGGAGACTAAAAGCAGAGATGTAAGACTACTCTAAGAAATAAAGACCGTCACTGAGGATTGGGAAATCAACCATCTCTCCCAGTCCCGTCTCAGATAAATAGATTTTTCAAGTGTCTTAAATCCCCCCCCCACCTCACATTTGTGGGATGTGTTCCTTCATAGTTTCTTAGATACCCCTTATCTTTAGGTCAATTATTAGGGTTGATCAAGTGGGTAAAAATCTTTATATTAAACCCAGTCGCCCTCTTCCACTCTTATTTTACTTTAAGGGGAGGTCTTATACAAGTCTCTTGCTCCTTCGGTGGCGAACGGAAATTTGCTAGTCTTACCCTTGTACCTAGAGAGGGAGAACTGTAGGGGCAGAGAGCGGAGAAAGGGCACACCATCCTCAATCATTTGGGAGGTATTCTCCCCTCTGTTAATACTTGATTTTCTGAGTGGTGCTCCGCTCAACAATCGAGGAGGGTCGCCTCTTAAGAACTGTTGGGGGGGAATCAGCACCTGACCCAGGTCTCCCTTCCTGATATCTGGCATGGGATTATACTAATTTATTTGACATCATTACATTCTTAACCACCCATTGCCAAGTTTCAACAACAAAGCTTTCCTGTAAGTTAGGATTAATGTGATGAAAAAAAAAATTACATTCTAAGTTGAAAGAGGTTATAGACATAAGGCAACCTTTTAAAGATAAGTAAAACTATGTGCTATACCATAATGATGCACAAATAAATGTAAGACTTATCTGACCATATAACAGTCCTCTGTGTGAATGTCCAGCAAATCCGTTTTGGGATTTCTCTTCTTTTTCTTTCTGTCCCCCTCTGCTTTTCTTTTTCCTTGTTTCCTTTTCTCCTTGAGAAAGTTCTCAACTTAAACTAGCACTGTTTGTGTTATAATTGAGCGATGGGGGGTAGATTTTGAGGAGGAAGCCTGTTTGGAGTTTGATTTTCTTTCTGCTCATTGTGTGATCTTCATGGCATCTTTCATCAGCATTTGCGGCAATGCTCTGTGGTGTGTGCACTTCATGCCTCTGTTTGCCACTTGCCAGATGTTTTTCGTGAGGTTCTGCTCCAGAATTTCCATTTCTAAATCAGGTAGAGTTATTCTCCAGTCCTTTAGAAGTGGCATCGCTTTCAACAGAGTGTTGAATGTTTTAGGGCCTGACTCCAGATGTAGACGCAGCCTTGCAGGAAATAATATTTGGGCCTTAATATTCTTTTTTTCTTTGATTTCCTTAGCCACTACATGAACTTTAACATGTTCAGCCTGCAGGACAGGGGAGAAATCTTGCTAAAAAAAATGGATGCACTCTGATATTTTAGGTCTCTCAGTCTCCAGGCCTCTTTCAGCACCCATTCCTTACTTTGAAACAGGGCCATACGTACAACATACAACTAGCCATCGGATTAGTGGATTTTGGGACTTGGGATCTGTGCGCTCTGTCCATCATGAGATTGGGGGTATGGAAAGCACTGAGCATAGGAGTTGCTGCATAAAATCTATCAGAGTGGTGAACCCTTCCTCCACCCCCCCCGGTACCCCATAGACCCGGAAATTGTTCCGACGGGACCTATTTTCCATGTCCTCCAACCTATTACGTGTTTCTTGGTCTCTTTGTAGTAAGTAAATTAGAACCCTCTCCTCCATGTCTTGAGTCTCTGAGAGATCAGAGAGCTTGCTCGTGTGATATGCCACCTTGGAATCAATGTTTCTAACATCTTGCCTCAGGTCTGCCATCGAGGACTCAATTTTTTGCACAGAAGATAATATTTTTTGTAGTGTGCACTCTGCTTTTCTGGGAAGGCAGAGCTCTTTGTCGTCGATATCTAGGGATGACTCCAAGAGGGTCTGATCTCTATGTGAGTGGGCTGTGAAGGCCTCCATGTCTTCATCTAGGGTAAGCTGCTTCATTTTTGCTTGTGAAGCATTGTTCCTAGTATTTTTCAGCTTATTGCTTTTGGTTGCCATTCCCCTCGAGCCCGATGCGTTATTTTGTGTGTTTTTTTAGATTCTGGGGGGGTGGATTTAGTCAGACGGTACTAGGAGTTCTTTAGATCAAGCTCCCATTGCCCCTGTGACGTCACCAGAAGTTCTGGGTATTTAATTCTGAACCAATGAACTGCAGCACTTGTGCAGGGAGAAGGACTGACTTGTTGAGATTTATCTGAAAACCCAGTTACTTCAGAAGTCCTTGGGTGAGTTGCAGATGTTCCTTTACCTGTTATGGTGATTTTCCAACCACCAATCAGTCGTCCAGGTAGGGGAAAACTGTGACACCTTGCCTTCACAGGTGTGCCACAACCACTGCCAGGCACTTTTTTGAACACTCTTGGAGCTGAAGTGAGGCCAAATGGCAGTGTTGAGAACTGGTAATGACCTGAAGGGAGTCTGAACCTGAGGTACTTTCTGTAAGACTCTCTTATGGGGATGTGGAAGTAAGCATACGTTAAGTCTAGAGATGACAACCAATCTCCTCTTTGGAGTGCTGGCAGAATCAGTGACATGGTTACCATTTTGAGCCTTGGCTTTAGTAAGTGCCTGTTTAGCACCCTTAAATCTAGGATAGGATGCCACTCCCCAGTTTTCTTTGTTGTGAGGAAGTAACTTGAATAAAAAACCCTTCCCCTTTGTTGTGGGGGCACAGATTCCACGTCTTTGACAACAATAGGTTTTGTACTTACTTTTCCAAAAGCTTTCTTTCTGCATTGGAAGCTGGCTTGAATACTCTGGTTCTTAGAGAGGGAAAGATTTAGAAGCTATGGGGAAAACCCAGTCTCACTACTTCCAGGACCCACTTGTCTGTGGTGATCTGTTTCCAAGCCTGGAAATAGTGAGTCAGTCTGCCACCTACTGGTAATGGGGAGACGGCCTGGGAAAGCATGTCAGGAGTCTTGCTTTGCCTGAGGCTGAGACTGGGAACCATGCCTGGAACCCCTTCTGCCCCTGAAGTACCCTTGCTGTGGGTACTGCTGAACTTGGGGTACGGCTGTGGCCTGATAAAATGGCCTGGTGTGGAAATGTCTGCCCCTGCCTCCCCTTCCATATAGTCTAGTGGACGGTGAAGCTCTTTCTTTGGCAGAATTGCTTTTATAGGTGGCCTTATACGCATCCACCTTTTTCATGTAAGCTTCTGTGTGAGCCCCGAAGAGGGAATGATCTTCAACAGGGAAATCTAAAGCCTTGGTCAGGGTGAGAGAATAAGAATTCAGCCCCTTCCCTGTCCAGTTGATACTTCTTGTCTAGCCTTTTGTCCAAAGGGGGGACAGACCCAGGTGTCTGGAGGATTCTGAATATGTCTTTTTAAGTGTTTTTTCAGGAAAAGTCTTGCAAATTTCACAGTCTGATTTTAAATGGTCATAGCCAAGGCAGACCACACAAGAAGTGTACTTATCTGCCTTAGCAAAAAACTTCTCCAAACAATTTTTAAAAACGGGTTCACCAGTTTTTGTCTTAGGCTTTTCTGACATTTTAGTCAAATCAACAGAAAAACACCAACCACAATAAGATTTTAACTTTTAAAACTAAAGCTTGCGGTAGTGGTCAGTTCAGGAACAGATCGGGGAACCGATTGGAACCGAGAACCGATAAAAAAGAACTGGGTTTAATGGTTCAGTAACTGGTATTAGGGGTTATACAGAACAAATTTATTTAAGCAAAATATGCTAAAATAAAGGAGTTTCTGTCACAAAACTCCGCTTAAACTAAAAAATTCCTGGTTCTCCTCCGGTTATACTGAACTGGGAGAAACCAAGAAAAATCAACAATTGTAACTAAAATAACCTAGCGATTAATCTAAAAAACAAAAAGATAAGGGCAGCAAATGAAAATAAGCAATACTTATATATATTCATAAGTCTTCATGACGAGATGTTGAGAAGAGGATCTCCGAGCTTCTAGTCTCAACAGGCAGAGAGTGAAATCTGAGAGGTTGGAATATAGGCAGTTGATAGGGGCAGCATTTGAAAGTGGCACGTGCCAATGGTGTTCCATCATTAGTATAACATTCCATCTCCGGGCAGATCTGGCTTAAAGGCATACTGCATAAGAGTTAGGAATACTGGAGTATTCTTGGGGTGAGGAAGCAAGGCTACCCCCAGGCCTCTATATCAAAACAGATCTATACATTATTAACTCTCTTCAATTATGCCACTTAGAGATAACATGTTATGTCACTATTTCTGCAGTTCAAACCTAAGACAGAATTGGCCCTCAAGGTAAAGATCCATCTTGTTTCCTTTTGTAGCAAGGTATTTTATCTGGAGGAGCTTGGGACCTACAATATCCATTCCCACCTTTTGGAATGGTTCTTCCACAGTGGGTTAGAGAAGTAAAGTGGCTTTCATCTTCCTATCTGCCTTCCCTGTTTGCTGATATTGGTGACAGGCTCTGCAGTATTCTTTCACCTGCTTGGTAAAGTTGGGCCAGTAGAGATTGTGGGCTAGTCGCTGCGTGATGTGAGCGATGCCCAGATGTCCAGACATGGGAATATCATAAGCAATCTTGAGCAACCTCTCACGATACCCCTGGGGAACGCCAAGCTGCCTGCCCATCACCCCCCCAGTCCTCATGTCTTGAGTATACAACAGCCCACTGTCCCAAAAAAACTTATGTTTTAAGTCACCTCCTGGTCCCATCAGATTCTACACAGGCCCTCATCTTCTCTAGGCTGGGGTCAGTCGTCTGAGCTGCTGCAAAATCCTTACATTTTCCCAAAGCATGAGGCATGGCCCCCTCAGCTCCCAGACTGAGGTCCATAGCTATGGCATCAGGGGAGTGAGTCACTGCAAACCCCAGCCCTCTGGCTATCTGCTACCCCTTCCTCCTTGGAGGCAATCTCAGTAGCTGTTTGGCGAATGGCCACTTGGGGGAGTTCCAAATCACTCTCCCTTGTGGTATACACAGGCTGGTGGGCCAGCCTCCCACCCTCACTTTCATCAGCTTTTGTGAGATTATCACATGAGGTCCTAGCTGTCTGGCTCTGGGTAATGGCACATACTACCCCTTGCTGAATGTCATTTCCTAAAATAACATCCACAGTGAGGGTATCTGCTACAGCCACCTTTCACACTCTTTCTCCTGCATCACCCTAGTCTAGAGTAACACTGGCTAATGGCAGGGTTTTCTCTTCCCCAGTGAATCCCTTCACAGAAACAAATTGATTTGGCAGCGATTCCAACTGCTGAAGAAATAGCAAAAGCCATTCGTATTATTCAGTCTTTGCAGACCGATTTCGGTGAACCGGTTCAACATACCACGGCCATCACTCTGGTTGAAATGCCGGGTACTTCTCTTCCCTTCGATTCATATGATCCTTAAACATTTTTTGACCAGGAGTGGGATGATGGTGAGGAAGATGAAGAGGATTTTGGTGAACCCATCAAGCCTGAAGTCTCTCCAGAGCATTTGGAAGCTGAGTCCCCACCCCACCCTTCTGGGGACCCTTCCTCTCATTATGCCTTCATAAAGAAGATGGCAGAAATTTTAGAGCTGCCCACTCAGGAAGCCTCTGAGGAGGAAGAAGAACCTGATTATGTCAAAGTGATGGATGTACCTGCTACTGAGACTTTTAATTACCTATTCATAAGTCTCTTAAGAGGCAGACCATGAACATTTTAAAAACTCCCACTTCTATACCCCCTGTGGATAAAAAGAGGGACAGGAGGTATCTGCTCTCTGGCAATGGCACTGAGTTTTTGTTTAGCCATTGCACCCATGAGGGGATGGTTCAGGCTGCTGCTTGTGAGAAAGCAGACATTCCATTAGCTTCCCACCCTCCTGAAAAGGATTCCAGGAGAATTGACTCATTGGCTAAGAAAGGGTACCTGGGTGCTTCCCTGGGCATAAGGCAAGCTTCTTATATGGCTTATGTCTCAAGGTATCAGACGTCTCTATGGGAATCTATCCAGGAATTGGCTAGCAAGGTTTCACTTCAGCCCTCAGCTAGCATCTGACCTGGAAGAAATTGCAAAAAATGGTGTGGAGGCAGCCAAGTACCAATTCCACATGGCTGTGGATGCCAACAATAGCGCCTCAAGAGTGATGGCAACTGCTGTTTCACAGAGAAAGTTTGCATAGTTAAGGTGCACTAACCTTCCCAAGACACCCAGACAAAGGCCCTGGACTTTCACCTAGTACAGAATTCTCTTTTTGGGGAACAGACTGAGGCCTATATGAAAAAGATGGATGAATACAGGGTGGCATGTAAGAGTGCTGCAAGAGTGCTGCAGCCAAGGAGAGGGCTGCTACTCCACAAAGGCAGCAGAGGCCTCTCTACCAGGCCCAGGCCTTCCCTACCTACCAGCAGCAAAGAGGCTATTTTAGGGGTAGGGGCAGAAGAGGTGCCGGTCGTGCTGAACCTATCCCTCAGCCCAAGACCCCCTCCAAGAAGACCCCCTGAGGTGATTGTCCGGGCCGCCTCCCCAACCCCAGTAGGGGGCAGGCTGGCTTATTACTTCCAGACATGGCAATCCATTACCACAGACAAGTGGGTCCTGGAAGTAATAAGCCAGGGTCTTGCTCTAAGCTTCAAATCATTCCCAAAAATGAGCAAGATCATTCAAGCCTGCCACCAACTCAGAAACAGCCCTACTGGAGGCAGTGGTGTCCACTCTACTACAAAACTTAGCAGTGTAACTTGTTCCTCTACCTTACAGGGAAAAAGGGTTGTATTCAAGGTACATTCTAACCTTGAAAAAAAATTGGGAGTGGCAACCAATTCTGGATCTAAGATACCTCAACAAGCACCTGACAAAACTCAAAGTTCAAAATGGTCACTCTGGCTATGATTCTTCCCACTTTAAGGCAAGGGGATTGGCTGGTATCCCTGGATGTCAAGGACACCTACTTCCACATCCTAATCAGGCAGTCTCACAGAAAATATCTCTGGTTCAAGCTGTCATTAGGCCATTATCAGTTCAGAGCCCTGCCTTTTGGTCTATCCTCAGCACCAAGAACTTTCACAAAGTGCCTGACAGTAGTCATGGCACATCTGAGAAGGCTAGGAGTCACTGTCTTTCCTTACCTGGATGACTGGCTAGTCATAGGGCACTCATTCCAGCAGGTAGAGGAAACTCTGATCACCACACATGATACCCTACAGTCCCTCAGGTTTCTGGTAAATCTCAGAAAGTCAGTTCTAAAGCCAGTCCAGCTCCTGGAGTTTATAGGAGCAGAACTGGACACAATTAAGGCAAAAGCTATTCTGCCATTGGCAAGGGTGGACAGCATAGTTCAGATGGCAGGCTCTTTCCGTCTGCACGTCCCTCAACCAGCAAGGCATTTTCTTCAGCTCCTGGGCCATATTGCTGCGGCCACAGCTGTGGTCCCAGAGGCCAGGTTTTAGATGAAGGACATTCAGTTTCACCTCAGGTCCTTCTGGTCACAGAGAAGGGATTCCCTGTCCAATGTGGTACCAGTGACTTCCACACTACTACAAGCCTTGCAGTGGTGGCAGGACAGGGACAGCCTCAGGGTAGGGGTCCCTTTCCTGCAGCAGTCCCCTACTGTAGTGCTGACCACGGATGCTTCCCTACTAGAATGGAGAGCACACCTAGGGGGTCACATTGCTCATGGCACATGGACCAAACAGAGATCTGCTGCACATAAACCTGTTGGAACTCAGGGCAGTGCTGTTGGCACTGCAGTCACACAATGGTATGGGGAAGGTGATTCAGGTCAGAATAGACACCACCACCATGTACTATGTAAACAAACAGGGAGGGACCAGGTCCTCTGCTCTGTGCACAGAGGCCATGAAGGTCTGGAGCCTGGCTTACTCCCTCAAGGTCTCCCTGTCAGCAGTTCACCTGCCAGGGAAGGACAATGTCTTGGCAGATGCACTCAGCGGGATCAATCAGAGCCATCAAGAATGGACTCTGAACAGCCAGATCCTGTAGCAGTATTCAGGAGATGGGGCACTCCAGAGATAGACCTCTTTGCAGCCCCAGACAATCATCAGCTACCCCAGTTCTGTTGCAGACCTCTAGTACTGGGCTCAGTGCCGATGGATGCACTGCTTCTGGACTGGACAGGCAAGTATCTGTATGCCTTCCCTCCATTCCCTTGGATCTTCAAAGTTCTAACCATACTCAGATGTCAGTCAGTGACAATGATTCTGATTGCTCCGGACTGGGCCAGACAGCCATGGTACTCACTGCTGCTGACCCTGTCAGTTACTAGTCCAATTTGCCTCCCCAGGAGGCACAATCTCCTGACGACCTCCCAGTGGAGGATTCTGTACCCCAACCTCAAGTCCCTCAGACTCAAGGCCTAGCTTTTAAGGACCTAGAGTATGCAGGCTTGCATTTCTCTGAAGGGGTGATGGACATCCTAAGGGTCTCTAGGAAGCCTTCCACCAGGAAAACTTATACTTCAAAATGGAAAAGTTGCTCTATGTGGTGTTCTCATAGGGATACAGATCCACAGGAAGCCAGCTTGACAATCCTGGTGGATTATTTGGCACACCTTCATTCTCTGGGCCTTCTACTCTCAAGATGCTTTTGGCAGCTGTTTCTGCCTACCTCTCAGCAGGGAAGGGCCCTACTCTGGCCACTAATGCTATTTTCAATAATTTTTTTAAAGGGTTGCTTCGTTTTCACCCTTCCCATACTGAACCTACTCCTTCTTGGGACCTGAACATCTGCATAACACAGCTGATGCAGCCCCCTTTTGAGCCCATATCTTCTGCAGAGCTAAAATATTTGACATGGAAAACTGTCTTCTTGGTAGCAATCACTTCAGCAAGAAAAATCAGTGAACTACAGGCTTTGTCTGTGGAACCCAACTGCATTGCTTTCCACCAGGATAAGGTTGTTCTCAGGACAAATAGGAAATTCCTTCCCAAAGTAGTTTCAGACTTCCACTTAAATCAGTCCATTACATTGTCTGTTTTCTTTACTGACCATTCTAGTTCAGGTGAATGCAGGTCACACAGCTTGGCTTTTAAAAGGGCTATCAGCTATTATTTGGATCAAAGGGCCATAGGAATGAGTGTACCCAGCTGTTCCTCATCTATGGAGAAGTGGGAAAGGGCACACCAGTCACAAAAGGGACCATTGCAAGGTGGATTGTGGCCTGCATTCAGTTCTGCTATGGCAAACTGGGTAAGTAGCCACCAGTGGGTCTGAGGGCTCACTCCACCAGGGGGACAGCTGCTTTCATAGCAGCTGCTAGAGATGTCCCTTTGCTTGAGATCTGTAAAGCAGCTACCTGAAAAACTCTTCATACATTCACCAAACACTACTGCCTGGACACCCAGGCCAGTAGTGATGCCAGGTTTGGCACAGCAGTCTTGCAGAGTCTATTCCCGAAGTAGGTTCTGTACCCACCTCCAATGGGCACTGCTTGGTAGTCTGCATTAGTCAGAATACAGTAAGACCTCCTGGGCTTTGAAGAAAAAAAAAATTACCATAGTAATCTTGTATCTTCTAATGGAGTCTTACTGTATTCTGCCGTCACACCCTGCCTCCCCTACTAGTACCTGGGGTGGGGGGGGGCTGCATTCCAGCTGTTACTCTCAGAAATATTGGACCACTGGGGTGTTTTTTTCTTGGTCATCTGTGACGTGTGTTTTTATATGCCCCGTGGGTTTGTAGTCTTTTGACTATATTTATTAGTTTATAGATTATTGCTTAGTATAGCATAGTTTTATCTCATTATTACCATTATTACTATAGTTTGCTCATCTGGCAGTTACATAGAATGTACCAGAGATAGTGGTTTGAAAACCGAGCTCGAGCCTATTCAACGTTCCACTATTAGCATATAGGCTAACTCTCTCATCTTCAGGGCAGTTCAACTGGAAGAGCTAACTGCATTAGTCAGAATACAGTAAGACTCCCTTGGAAGAAACAAGATTACTATGGTAAGTATTTTTTTCATCTGGTCACTGTGAATCCCTCTGGCACCCCCACGCCCAAGTTCTGGTCCTCTGCAGTCACCGACTGTGACTTGAAGTCCCGGATGGCTGCCTGGTCCTCGGCTGCCATGAGGGCTTCAATGAGATTCTTTTAAGTGTGCCCCTCATACAGGACTCCTCTCCTGGCACAGCTGATTCAGCTGTTCTACAATGTAGTAATTTTAGTTGGAAGCCATCTTTCTTCCCTACACCACCACTAGTCTGAGCTACACTTGCAACCAAAAAAACAAAACAGGGTAGGGAACTATATTCTCTAACCAACTTTCCCTTTTCAATTTCTGCCTGCTTTGTGTGTGGGCGGTTCAAACAATTACAATCCAATGTGCTGGCACCAATCTGTCACAAGCCCACTCTAGTGGGGCAGGATTCCCTGGGCTACAGTGAATCCCCTTGTGATCTGGGTCAGGGGTACTCCCCCTCCTGTCTTTTTAGAACACTTGCTGTTTCACAACTGAACACCTGCCAAGGAGGTCCTTGGGCTTTCTCTCTCCATGTGAGGGGTGCAAATACAGTCCTGAGTCTGTGTTCATGGGAGAGAACCCTCTTGGCACAGTGAGCTGGAAGAGCCACAGGCATGTACAGGCCTTTAGGGATGCCCTATATACCCTAAATGTGTCTTTCCCCAGAAACACAGAGATTGTTCAAACCCACACAGATCCCTTTTGAAATACCTATTGTATCCCCCTCTCCTTTCATTCACAGAGTCCTTTTTTGGATCCTGATTTCGGTAGTGTCCAGCCCTTAAGCGTTAGGCATAGATTAGTTTGAAAAAAATTTCCCCAAAAGCAACACATACAACAGACACTGACAGAATTACTTTAAAGTAAGCCAAAAGCTTTACTAATTTGTCTATAAGTACCGTAAGTAACTTACAAATAAAATTATATACTTTCCTTAATATTGGTTACAGGATAGGGAAGAAAGTTGGAAAATATACAACAAAACCTATACTGTAAAATTCTGGTGTTAACATTCTACCTTGCCAAGTCCTTGGTTGCTGAATTTGAAGTGCAAAATGTTCTTCAAAAGGTAGCTGAATTCTTGCCTCTTGTTCAGGAGAGTTTTTGAAATGAGCACCTCTGTTCTCTCAGCAGGACGCGGTCCAAGTGCAAAAGCAGTCTGGCTAGTTAGCAAGTTTTTAAAAAGCTGCTCCAACAGTCTGTCTCTCCAGGGTTTTTGTAGGATTTTCAAGGCAGTATCCAGGCAGGATTTTGGGATTCTCCCCTGCAATTGGCTAGCTTCTGTTGCCATGATGTCATAGCCAGTCAGGTTTTAATATTTAATTTTAAATTCCAACTGTCCAGCTCTGAGCTGGAGGAGTTTTTTTTTCTCTCTCTAGAGACAAATCTAGTTTAAACAAGCCTTGGGGCTAACATAGCCTCACCCCACCTCCTTAATACTGACTCCTTAGGCTGTAATCGTCTAACTCAGTAAAGAAACTTAAAGAGCTGCTGATGCCTCAAAGAAAACTCTGAAAAACACAATATTTAGGTACAATTCAGCTTGCATTCCATATATATTCTGTAGATTTCTCCTCCCCATTATTTATTACTAAGGAAATTTGCATGAGTACATGATCTGTATCCCATAGAGTTCATTTGCCTCTTTAGTTTACTCCCTACTTCAAGACATAAACCTCTGCTGTGACATCACAATCTGCTGCCATTTAAGTATCAGTGATGTCACAAGCAGTGCATTATGACCTCAAGTAGGGTGAATGCAACAAGAATAAATGAACACTTCAGAAGCAAAGATTCAGTTTTCATGCAGATTATCTCAGTAATAACTAAGAGGAGAAATACAGAACTAATGTGAAATAATAGCTGAACTGTGTCTATATATTATGTTTCAATAAAGTTCACTTGAAGGTTTCAGCTGCTCTTTAAAAGACAATGGGGCATAGCTGGCTACATTTGAAACCCAGACAGCCTGTCTCCACTCTGCTGCTGCCTGGCTTTGGGGCCATTGATAAGCAAAGTGTTTTCATGGCATCCCAGCTATATGTAAATGGCCTTTTGTTTCCCTTAAATGCTCTATTCAGACCCATTTCTGGGGAATGCAGCAGCTTCATGAGTTCTGCCTAGTAACAGGGATCATCCATCCTTCTAGTGGCCTTATTTTCTTTTTATCCATGATCCCTAGCAAGTCAGACTGGCCCACATGGGCCTTTCTGATGCATTACATACTTAAAATGATATGAAATATGACTGGAACAAGAAGTTATGGCTTTATTCCACCACAAGGGGTTGGTTTTTATAGTTTTGTTTTTCCCCCACAGCACCATCCACTGTTTGTTAAGGCTAAAATTCCATGTCACATAAACTGGCTCTACCATATTCTTAAAGGCTTAACACTGTATGAGAAAAGCCAATCTTCCAAGAGTCACTCCTCATCATTCATTCCCCCTTATGGGTCTAAGCTGAAGGTGCCAGGACCCAGCAGGAGCCAAGTGGTTTTCAGCTAGGGGACCAACGTCAGTGCCAGCACTGCTTACAAGGCAGACACAGTGAGTTGGTCAGTAACTGATGCTGGCCCCCTACCTTCCTCAGTTCTGTTTTTCCCACCATCAAGTGCCACCATGGGAGGTTCCTTGCCACAGCTGCACCATAGACTTTCTTCAGTTCGCTGCCATACTTCTCAGCACCATTTTTCCTTGATGTTGTTTTATTATTTTCATGTTTTTCTTCTTACTATATTTCAGTGCTGAACACTTTTTCCCCATTTCTTGTTTATCTGTCTGTGTCACCATGTCTGGTCCTGAGGAACATAAGGGTAAGAAGGCCACACAGAGGAAGAATTACAGTGGCTCTCCTATGTGTTGGTGCTCCTGTAGGGGCCACATTGTCATTCAGGACTGGAGTGAGGTCTTCTATATCTGCCTTGGCGCTGACCAGGATATGGATAGGTGTGACGCTTGCTTCTCAATGGACTACTGCACACTCAAACTCCACGCATTAAAGTGGGGTCACAAGACCCCCCATCATCAGGGTCAAGCATTGCACCAGGGATGCCAAGGTCCCTGTGGTCTTCCCCAGACCTCATCTCAGTACAATATGAAGAAGACCAGGGCCCTCCACATCCTTGCCTCACCATTGAAGGCCCTGGGGGAAGGGTTTCAGTGTACAGCTGGCTTCCTCCAGGAGGTTGGCTGAGCACCCGTCTCAGTCCATCAGCCCTTTGGGACAGCAGACACCCCCAGTGGTGAGGCTGAAGCTATACGATCGGTCTGCACTGGTGGACATCTCAACATTGTGGCCCAGCACCACTTCGGCCCCTGGTACCAAGGTCAGTACCGGTAAGTGGAGCAGTGCTGACCACAAGACCATGCCCCCTGTCACAGTGCCGGAGGAGAAAAAGGGTTCCAAATCCCATTCCTCTCTTGGCCTTGAGGTTATTGTCATTTCTTCTCCCAGGTGGTCAGATGACCTGAGAAGGATTTTGGCACTGACCTTGGGCCTAGGGACAGGGCTGGTGAGGATGGAGGCTTTCCTGGGCTTGGTTCTGAACCTCCTCCGTGGTTGCCTCTCAGGATGGTGCTGAGGATGGTTCCGGGACCCCTTCTGGTGGCATTCATGGAGCCGGCACTGTTTGCAGGCCTGAATCTGAGGTCAACTCTTCTGGTGGCTCTGGCCTAGAGTCTGAGCTTGGCCCAGAGGGGTGCAAGGTTAGCACTGGTGAGGAGATGTGGCTGGACACTGGACCAGTGGCTTTCCCGGAGATGGTGGACACTCTGGCAGGGGGCCCAGTGCTAATTCGGGGCCCAGTTTTTCTCTGGAACCATCTAGCCCTGTCACTAGTGGGGACTGGGGCTGCCCCATGGGACATATATGATGAGCACCGTCTAGACCAGTCCACAGATGTTGGTCATTAACAGACAGTGAGTTTGCCAGGTTCTTTCTCGGGGCAAGGTCCCCTGAGCATTCTCACTGCCCTGGCAGAGGACCTGGCCTTGTCACTTATGACCCTCCTCCCCTTTCTCTGCCCCTCTTCTTTTCTCCCAGTTGTTTCTGGTCATCTTGGGCCCATGACCTGGGACCAATTCATGTCAGCAGCTGGTGTGTTCCACCAATTTCACTTTAGAGCTGATCATGCTGTTTTCAGGCCTGAGGTCCCTGCGCCTCCACTACCTGAATTAAGCTCCTCCTCTCCCACTTTCTTCCCTGAGGAAGAGGATTTTTCGATCCATGTCTCCTCTGACACTGAATATTATCAGTACCACCAGTTCCTATCAGAGATGATGCAGGAGCTGAGTCTTTGTCATTTTACAGTTTGCAATACTGCTACCTTGGCACTATTATTCCTCGGGGAATACAGCAGTGACAACATTCATCCCTCTGTGACCTCAGCTGTTTATGGAGGCATCCAAGAATGTCTGGCTCCATGCCTTTGCCCCCTCTCCAGCTCTTAGAGATATCCAGTGCAGATACTGTGCTCCTGCAGGATCTCCAGGTTCTGTCCCACCTCAGGGATTGTGGTGCTGCAGACCCCTTCTGGGCCTAGGCACCCAATGCATGACCACTACCTTGACACCAACTCTGTGGAGTTTGATGCTTGGGGCAGAAGAGTTTTTGTGGGAGGCATGCACCATGATGTGCCTCTCTACACATCAGACATACCAGGCAGTTTATGGCAAACACCTGTGGGTGACGCTGAGTCAGCTCTTGGCAGATTGTAAGACAACCAGGCAGGCCATTCGCCTTTCTGTTTAGGGCCTGGAACTGGCGAGGCACCAAGTGAGGGCATTCTGTGATGCCAATGAGGTAGCTTCCAGGCTGATGGGAGCTGCAGCCTGCATTTGGTAGACAGCATGACTTCACCTCTCATGGCTGGCACCCCTGGTCCATTGTAGGGTGCTTAACTCATACTTCCAAGGGATTAATTTCTTCTCCCACAGGGTCAGGATTGAATTGTCAGGGTGCCCTCCTGTCAGGCCATGGGAGCCTCCATCTCCCCCAACCACTCCCAGGTCCTGACGGACCTGTAAGGAATCCCTGCCCGCCTATGGTTATCCCCCATAGAGGGCTGAGGGAAGAACTATTTCCCTCAGGATGAACCAACTCCTCCCTTCTTGGGGGGGAAGCTTGCTACTCTGACCCATAAGTAGGAATGAATGGTAAAGATTAATTCTTGGAAGATATGAAAATGACATACTTATTGTAATTGTTGATCTTTCAGAATATCTTCACTATTCATTCATTCATTCATTCACACACCTGCCCACCATCCCCAGCTCAAGTAAGAGCCAGGGCCTTTGGGCATCTCACCCTGTGTTTTTCAGGCACATAATATCCTCTTGCCACTCCCTCAGAGTTCTCTCTCCTCTCAGGATACTCTTGTTCTTTTCTGTGGGAACTGGGTCCTCTTACCCCTTCCCACTCTGCATTTTATTGTTTAAAAAAACAAGAATCAGAGTCTCTACCCCTTTCTCCAGGAAAAACAAAACTTTATTTTTTTTAACCCCCTTCGCCTTCTAGGAGGTTTTTGGGTTACCCCTTAAGGCTGCATTGACCTCTGTCTCTACCTTGCATCTTTACAGCCTTTGCCAACTGGCAATGCAGCCTAGATTCAAGGTGCAACTACCACCTCTGGTCCTTGGAGAGGCGGATACCAGGGGGTAGTTTTGTTCTTTTCTCAGCCTCTTAAGCTGTATACCATCCCACATCTTGTTGCTGGGTCTTTTCTCCTTCTTCTCTTTCATTCTCTTGGAGTGGCAGGTGGATAGCAGCAGTGCTCTGGGCCTGGTACAATCTCTCTTCTTTTCTTGCTTTTTGTTTAATCCTGGGTCTTTGTCCCCTTGGAGTACAAGGCTCTTCCTAAATTGGCTTCTGCCATCCTAACCCTCTGGAGATTCCCTCGGGTCTCTACAAGGCCAGCCAGAGCAACATGCCAGGGCTGCTGCCCTTCTCCACCTCCTGTGCTGGTGGCTAGAAGGCTTTGACTCTTGCACCCACTACCCCTTTGCCACTTAGGCCCATCCCTTAGTCTCTCTAAGTTGGTAGTTGGGTTTTGTTTTTATAATTTTATATCTTATATCCTTTTCTTATCCCTTTAGCCTAGAAGTCTACAGCTCTCTCTGTGTCTCCTTTTTCTCTCCCACTAGTTTCTCTATTGGCTAACAGAACTGAGGAAGTTAGGGGGCTGGCGTCGGTTACTGGCCAACCCACTTTTAGTTTACTTTGGTACTTTGCTAATAGGGGACAGAAGAAGGCTATTGCCCATCAAGACTGTCCCCCACCACTATGGTGGACAAATTAAACCTCAGTGTTATTTGTCTCTACCCACTGGTCCAATGCCTTTTTAAAGGACTGTATCAAACTACAATCTACCAAACATTGTGGTAAAATGTTCCATAGTCTTGGAGTTTTTATTGTGAAATAGTTCTGTCTTTTGTTAGTTCTTGTTTTAGCTACCTCAATCTGTTTGTTGTGTAGTCTAGGAGAACTCCTTCTAGTCATGAATTTTAAACCACATTGGTACATTAAGTCCTGGGAGTTTGAAATCTTATATAATAGTAGTAATAAAATAGCATTTCCAGAGGGCTTTGTTGAGTAGGGTGTGTGAGTAGGGAGGGGCAGTACCAGAACTGTTCTCAGAAAAGCAGTCCATCTGTAATGGCTGTGAGTGTGTCTCTGAATTATTAGGTATGCATTTGACAGAGCTTTCCTTTCTAGGAGAGATCATTAGTTAGAAGACATAATAGAACAGAGAATTATAAATAAAAGGCAATTATAACAGATGGGTAACAGAAGCATATGGTATTATGGGTTGAAAAGCCATTATAAATGTATTTGTTGCCAGTGAGCTATCATCTCCATACTAATTTTTATAAGACCATAACAACTTCCTCAGCTCTATTCCCTATAAGAGAAAACAACCATGTCACATCTCTTGCACAGACACTGTTTTCTTTTTGTAACATCTATGTTGGTCCATTAAAAGGTATCAAACCATTTGCTTCTGGATCTGCTCTTACATAGTGCAGATTTTTGCTGATCAAAATATATTCCACAAGGTACAAATATTGGTTGACTAAGTGTCAACACCCTACGGTGTTCCCATTGACTACACGGGCGCTGATGTGCAGGCAGTTCTCTTTACAGACATTCTCAAATGCCTGCTGCCCTCTTCCTCTTCCCCTTGCCCCCGTCCTTCAAATACTGACTCCCATTCCATTCCTGCCATACCACTGCTATGCAATTCTGGTCTATTGCATGCTGTTACCCCCTTCCCAGTCACATTTAGATGGAGGCATTTCTCACCGCCCCATGTCCCTCTCTACCTGCTATCAGTATTTGGAAAACTGTGTGTACCACAATGTCCCACATGACTGTTGGGACTGTAGAGGGCCTTATCCTGTTCACTCTAAAATTGCAGACTGTACCCTCAAGCCACACAACTTAACAACCAACAGTCATTGCTAAATGTATATAGCACCATCACACCTTATAACCTTGTGGTCTCCAGCAACACCCTGCATGGGCACCATATACCCTGGACTCAGGAATACCAACCAAAAGATCCCTCTATGGTGACACTCTTCCCTGGGTTTGTTGCACACTTTAGCACCATGAAAGAATGATTACCCAGCAAGAGAAAATGGGAATGGAATATCAATCAATCAATCAATCAATCAAGTCTTTATTTAACCAGGCGTTCATCGTTGAGCAGAAGCTCATTTGCAAGATGGACCTGGGTGGAGCATGAACAATTGTATATACAAGTCAACACAGGTATTTACAAGGCAATACAGATAATACTCTTTACAGAGAGGAAGAAAAAGAAGTTCATATGTACATAGAATTATACAGATATTGTACAGATTACATGGTATTTACATACATAGAAGTGTCTATAGGAAGATAAAGCAGGTTATCTAAGGTTGCAGGAGGAAGCAACGGAAGAAAAAAATAAAAATAAAAATATACATTATAATATAATATTAAACTCTTACTGCACAATCTCACTCGCCTACTACTGCTCCTACCTCTGCTGTCAGGTAATGTGCACCCGAACCCCGGCCCGCCACCTCACTGGTTCAATCTGTCTCCTAAACCAACAGGTCTTACTCTTGCCTCTATAAATATCTGCAGTTTACTTCCAAAGATGGATAACCTGAAAGTATGGATTACCCCGCACAACCCCAATGTTCTCTTTGTAGTCGAGTCATGGCTCTCTCCCAAAATACCTGACTCTGCCATCATACTGCCAGGATACTCCCTGTTCAGACAGGACCGTCTCTCAAAAAAAGGTGGGGGCTGTGTCTTGTACATCAGGGATTCCCTTCAGGGACATATCTTACCCACCCCCAGTTGTAGTGACAACCTGCAGGTCCTGACCATAAAACTACTACTGGGATCACATAACAGGGCTCTTACGGTACTCTCTGTTTACATCCCACCTAAACTAACCATGACTGGCACCAGTGATCTGATGGAATATGTGAGCACCCTGAGCCTAAATACTGAAATTGTGATGCTGGGAGATTTCAACATCAACTGGCTCTCCCCTGCTGCTACCCCAGTCAAGGATCAGCCATCCACTTCTCTCAAATGGTCGAGACACCAACCAGAGTCAATTACAAAACTGGGACCAGCACTCTTCTTGATTGGATACTCTCTAACCAGCCTGCTCACATCTCCAATACTACTGTTCTCCCTGATTCATTGAGCGACCACTCCCTCATTACATGTACTTGGACCTACAATTTCTGAAGACTGCCTCCCAGAACTATAACAAACCATGTACTACTAAAATGTCACCTTGCGCTGCTAAAAACGGACCTCCAGTGCATAGACTGATCAGACCTCTATGAAGCCAGTAATGTGGATAAAGCCCTGGATCAATTCATAAATAAATTTAACACCATTTGTGACAAGCATGCCCTGATAAAGACTAGAAAAATAAAAGGACATTGCAACCCCTGGATCACCCTGGACCCCTTGGATCAGCTCTACATCAGAGATCACCTATGGCAGAAAGCGAGTGCACACGGCACCACCGCTAACATCCAGAGGTACCAAAAAGCTCGTAATGAGTGCATGAAAACCCTCCAACTCGACAACAGCAAGTTCTAAAAGGAAACCCTCTCCAACTCCTGGAATAACAGCAAGTTGTTCTGGGACAACCTCAAAGACATAACCAGCAAGGATCCCAAAACTGCCCCATCAATGCCCATGGCTGACAGCGCACCATCCTTGGACCATCTTCACATAGCCAACACACTTAACAACACATTCACAGAACTAAGCAGTGTACTGCCAGTGGACTGCTTTAATCCGCCAACCCTGGCTGATCATAAAGCGACCCAGCAACCATCTTCTAACCAACCGCTCTTCTACTTTAAAGAAGTCTCAGAAGCTGAAGCCAGAAAGTACCTGGAGAAGGCTCTGGGGAAATCACACACACACAGAGGGACACCCTGTACCTTAAATTTGTCAACCTGGCTCTGGCGGAAGTCCTTGGCTCACCGACTAAAATAATCAAGTTCTCCCCTTGCCTCTCACAGTTCCCACAGCGATGGAATTCGGCAACAGTAACCCCAGTGCACAAAGGAGGGGACCGGACTCTGCATAACTACCAACAACTACAAACCTATCTCCATACCCCCCCCAAGCTGTAGCATGGATTGTGGCAGATCAGCTTGTCAAGCACCTGAACCAGTACCAACTCCTCTGCCCTCAACAACACAGCTTCTGATCCGAACACAGTACCATCATGGCCTTACTTGAATTTAATGGTTTCATCCACCACTCACTAGACCAAGGTCTTCTGGTAGGGGAAACTTTCATCGACCTATCAAAAGCATTTGATACGGTACACCATGAGCTCCTTCTGGAGCAGTTGACGGTCACTGGTCTCTCCAGAATCTGTACACTGGTTCAACAGTTACCTTCACAACCAGTCCCAAAAGGTCAGGATTGGTGATAGCATCTCCAATAACAGATCAGCCCATACTGGGGTCCCACAAGGGTCAATTCTGGGACCCCTACTATTCAGCTTATTCTTAAACCAAATTCTGGCCACCTGCCCAAGCCGAATGCTCCTATACATGGATGGCACAGTCATATTCACCAGCAACCCTCATCCCAAACAGCTGGTGGTAGATCTCAAAAGGGGGTTTTCATCTGCTACAAAATGGTTTAAGGAGCTAAGGCTAGTCAGAAACTGCAAAAAAACAGACAATGATGTACTCCAGCTCCCAAAGCAAGTTCAAGGCCTTCTCCCTTGCAATCATGAATGACAGCGGAGACACTCTGGAGCACATCCAGCAGTTCAGGTACCTGGGCATCACAATCGACTCCACACTGTCATATGTCCAACACATAGACAGTACAGCTAGGGCGATCAACACAAGAATAGGGATTCTTTACTGTTACATTGCACTGTTTAACATATGAAGCACTGAATCTGGCCAACAGTTCAGTAGTCTCCCTCATCTACTACAGCCTGGCTATTTACGGGTTGCTGACTGACATGGCCCTGCACTGCATCTCCATTGCACTAAACAAGGCATGCCACCTTCTCACAGGTGCTGCAAGACCCACGCACACCTGTGATCTCTACACCCAGGCAGGATGGCTCCAACTGAAGGACAGAATAAAATACCAATCCTGCCTGCTCACCAAGAAAGGCTCTCTCAATCAACTACCTGCAGGGGTCCAGAACCTCCTAACCCTGCACTTGAGCACTTCCACTCACAAGAAACTCCACCACTCAGATCTACAAAGTACCTAGATGCTGCACTGCCTTGGCACAATGTGCTTTCTGCTACCGTGCTCCTCTCTGGATCAATGCCGTACCACCTGACATTACTGGTGCTGCAACTATTGGCTCATTCAAACGCAAACTTCGGCAGCACCTTATTACAACCAGCAACCGTGGCTGCAACCATTAGCACCCTCTTTTAACTACAACCACCTACTTGCACTTTGCCTCATGTCAACACTATACATTGATGCATCCCAACCTCTGCACTTCAGGTCACCACCCTACCTCACAACTGGTGCCTCCTCTATTCCTCCCAAACATGACACCCACTCCCACTCCCCCGTCATCCCCATAAGCCTGCTCCTCCGACTTTCCTCTATGTGTGTTTGCAACTCAGTAGGGTGTCCTAACTTCAGACACTGGCAAACTGTTATACTGCCTAAGCTGCTCAGTTTTGTGTGTACCTTATTGTAACTCTGTCTGCACCAAATGTAATCCTGTAATGCTGTACCTTACTATCTTTGTAAACTGACATGGAACTTATGAATGAGCATCCACTCACTGGTGTAATCCAAGATCCCAATAAAATAAAATAAAAAGAAAAGAAAATATATGTTAATGGATCCACCATGACAGGTATACTTTTGTTTGACTGAAACGCTTTTCCTCAACTGTCGGAATCCTGCCACATTCTTGACCCACGGTTTCCCGATATTTAAATTTTGCATGTGGCGGAGTTTGTTATAATAATTAAGGGTGTGTGGGGGGAAAGCCCCGCATAACATGAAATAAACTCTGCCGAGGGTGAAATTTCAATGTCGGGAAACCATGGGTTGGGAATGTGGCATCGGAATCCTGCAATACAGGGAAAAGAGTTTTGGTCTTTCATAGTAAATCCATATGACAAACCCAGCGACAATGCACCCGACACCCTTCATAGTCTTTTTTGGTTTTTAACAAGAGACCCTGTATCACAGCTAATCATCATTCGCATAGCAAAGGGGTATGCCTGACTGTTCATTTTATAAAGCAATTCTATAATAAGGGTTAGTGGTATATCTCATTCTAGCACTCACACAGGGCAACTCGTTAAACAAAAAAGACAGCGGTTTGAATTCTGATCAATCTCAACACATATGAAACAATGACTAAAAAGTTAAACATTACACACTGTATCTTAAATCTAAACAAAAACTTAAAATCTTTGCTTATAAATGTATCATACTGGTAACGAGTCCCTAATGATCTGACATTTAGCAGTTGTACCAGGAAGCAAGTAAAAGAAACAAAGTAAATGCATCTGTTTAAATTCGAAGCGATCTAGACACAGACTCAGCTCATTCAAAGTCAATTTAAACAAATTATTTTTGCTATTAATCTTTACCCAAAAATCACTTGTATTTGTCTCTTTATGTTGTGAGGGTATCCCAGTGTACCTCTATGTGTCTGACAGTGCCTACTGTCAACACGGCTTTCACGTAAAAAAGAAAAACACACAATTTAAAATCTCAGTGTCTGCCACGAAATTCCAGCTCACACACACATGCTAAGCATTAGGTATTACCTAATACAGTTGAATTAGCCCACTGGCTGTGTGTGTGATATTGTGGATTGAAAGAGTTCCCCCGCAATGAGAAGTCTGTTATTAATAATAATATTTTTATGTTTGTATTGCGCCTTTCGAATACCAAGGTGCATTCCAGTAAAATATAATACAAACAAAATATACAAACAGTAATATAAAAACTATTAAAACAGATACTGTAATGTACTGTACTAGGTGCTGTCAGTGTGTGGGAGTTACGGAAATCACTGCTGGAACTCATAGCAAGAGCTGACTTCCGAGCTGAAGAATTTAATGGAGCAGCATAACTGACAGTGCTATTAGAAAATAAAAAAAATATAAAACAAGACATTGTGTGTAGAAAACAACTAACTGCCACTATTTAAAACACAGCACTAGGTTTAAAAGTAAACTGTTGATTTCAATCAAAATCCATTTCCTATCTCCTTTAATCTTTATGGATAAGATGTACTAAGACTGTTTCTAAATGTTTTGCTGTTAAAGCTGTAAACAATTTATAATTAATGGTCTCCTTTTTTTCCTTAAGGGAAACCATGGTGTAATTTGCTGTAATAAAGGAGTGTTTATTACAGCAAACACGCACACGGTTTCCCACACTCTGCGCATGCCTTGCTTCCTGACTGCTGTCCCTTTCTTGCTGACCCACTAAGCAACACACCGAACCACCTGGGGAGCCGCCACTTGGACTCAGCTGTAAGTTTTTAAAATAAAAGCTGGTGCCAGAGCCACTTTTTTCAGCTGCCCAGAAGGAAAACCAAAAAAACATTGAAATAAGAAACGTGACTTCAGACGGAGCGCTGTAACCTAATCAGACTGCATGGCACAGTAAAAGTTTTCATTTTATAATTAGCACTACACATGTCTGACCATTTTCTAATAAAAATGTCAGCATGTCAATATATTTTATTTATTTTTATTTATTTAATGGTATCGGAATTGCAAACCTTTGAGTCGGGGACTCATTTACAAAGGCTCCACATCATGTTACAAAGACAAGTGAACATACATTCACAGGTACAAATGTAAACACAATACAGAGATATAACATTTCTATACAAGTATATACACATTGGGAATGTACATAGTAGGTAATACAGAGATAAAAGTTTCTATACTGGGTAGTAGCTAAGTTGTTATTGCATGTAACACAGGATAGCAGGCATTTACTTCACATAATTCAGTGCCAAATAGAATTTAAGGCTCTGGAGCATTGGGGGGGGATCCCCAATGAGGCGGGAGAAGGGGAAGGAAACATATTCATATCAGTGCTTTACAGTAACTGGTAATTGCTATTTTTGTTATTAAACTTAGATTGTGGGCTTTTAGTGACACTGTAATTTCTTTGCTGTCTTTACTTAGAATTGTTTTTGGGCTGTTGAAAATTTAAAACGTAGTGGTGGTGTATTTCTTTGCTGTCTTTAATTGCTGCAAATTTAGTCTTGGCTTGTCTGACTTGCCCTGTAGTCTGGGTGAGGGGTGCTAATTGTCTGGCCTCTGACCTCAGCTACGTGATAACTGGAGGTGGGGCTTAGTCAGAGTTGAGGTAGCAAGTGATTTTTGTTTTC
This sequence comes from Neoceratodus forsteri, assembly GCA_016271365.2. Taxonomy (NCBI): domain Eukaryota; kingdom Metazoa; phylum Chordata; order Ceratodontiformes; family Ceratodontidae; genus Neoceratodus; species Neoceratodus forsteri. The sequence continues at coordinate 143,933,564 of JADMNL010000024.1, forward strand.
TCAGAAGAAGCCAGAAGGGGAAGGAAACATATTCATATTAGTGCTTTACAGTAACTGGTAATTGCTATTTTTGTTATTAAACTTAGATTGTGGACTTTTAGTGACACTGTAATTTCTTTGCTGTCTTTACTTAGAATTGTTTTTGGGCTGTTGAAAATTTAAAATGTAGTGGTGGTGTATTTCTTTGCTGTCATTAATTGCTGCAAGTTGTCACCCCCTCCCCTTCCCCCAACTCTTAATTATATGCCCTGTTAAATCTGATTGACAGGTGCTAAACACAGGGGATAGTAGGGGGTGTGGAGTAGGAGGGGCATAAGGGGAGGAAGCCCACCCTCAGCACAAGTGTTTTGACTCATTTATTTATTTTCTTTTTTTTTTTAAAGAAAAGTATCTGAGGATCAGTGGCAGGATTTTTAGGACAGTAAATTAATAAAAAGGGAACTAAGAGAGCTTCAGTAACAGACAAGTAGTGGAATAGAAGTATAATTGCAGTATAATGTGGGGAGTGGTGCAATGCAGTAGCTGCTGGGCAGCCATATTCAGGAAGACCTTCTGGACACTGAGGTGCTGGCCTATCTGCATGCATCTCTCTGGACTGTGGGATGAGGTAGCCAGACTCAGAGCGGAAGTAAACTGGGTCAGGAGTACCATCACCCCTATCCAGAGACCACCCAGTCCAATGCCACTGCCTCAAAGATGCCGAGAACGAGGAGCACTTGGATGACAGTGGGCTCAGGTGGGTTAAGACGGTCAGGCAGAGGCACATCCCAGATCCTATTCCACTCAAGAACTCATATGCCACACTGGCAATTGGAGGCAACCAAATAGAGGTACCCAGAGAAGTGGAAGGAAATGTGTGGAGGTTAGCCAAGGAGGTGACCTCATTAAGGAGAGCAGTGGACCCCAAAGGAGGAGGAGGAAGCAAATCCTGGTGGGGGACTCCATCACAAAAGGGATCCAGCTAGGAACCCAGGAGGGGGAAGGGGAGGACTGGGAGGTGGGGTGCCTACCAGGTGCCACAGCACGGAGAGATGGAAAGAAGATCCTGGGGATCGTTGGGAAGGCAAGATGGGAGGGTGAGCTGGATGTCATTATCCACCTAGGTACTAATGACCTGGCAAATGGGGAGCCAAAGGAAGTTGAGGAAGAGTTTAGGAAATTGGGGAGGGGTCTCAAGCAAGTAGCTACTTCTGTTACCTTCTCAGAAGTACTACCTGTGAGAGGCATGGGAGAGCATAGGGGTGCATGCACCAGGAACTTTAACTAATGGTTGAAGAGCTGGTGCTGTGAGGAAGGGTTTGGATTCATTGGTGACTGGGACCCACCTGGAGGGATGGAGGTTTGTTCAAGCCTGATGGCCTGCATCCATCCTGGAGGGGAATCCAAGCACTCAATGATAAGTTTAAATGCTACATTGACAAGCATTTAAACTAGCCAAGGGGGGGTGGCAGGCCAGCAAGGAGGGTACCTACTTGCTCATCCCCCACAGTTAGCAGTGGAACCAGTGAACCAGAGGAGTGGATATCTCAATAAATCAGTGTGCAAAAGATGGAGATTAGTGCCCAAGAGGTGGATAGGCAGAAAAGGGGCAAAAATCAGCAGAAGGGCAGACAGCAAGGAGAACCAGGGATAAAGGACAACCAGGGATGGGCTGGAGTAGAACAGCTAAACAGTCTAGGGAGGTCAAACCATGGAAAGCCATGTGTGCCAATGCCAGAAGCCTTAGTAACAAGATGGAAGATCTGGAGGATGTCATGGTGCAGTCAGACCTGGACATTGTGGCCATCACAGAATCCTGGTGTAATGATAACCATGACTGGGAGATGGCCATTCCTGGCTACAACATATTCAGAAGATACTGGCCAGGTAGGAAGGGAGGAGGAGTGGCACTGTATGTGAAAAATGACATAAGGGCCACAGAGATCCAGGAGGAACAAAATGAGGGAGAGATACTGTGGGTTAAGCTGGAAAGGAAAATGGGGACAGCCATCCGCACAGGTGTGGTCTATAGACCACCAGCCCAGGAGGAAGAAACAGATAGGGAGCTGATGCTAGCCATCCAAAGGATGGCAGACAAGGGTGAGGTAGTACTGGTTGGAGACTTCAATATTCCAGATGTGGAGTGGAGCAACCCAGCAGCAGCATCAACTAGGAGCAGATTTATCCTGGACTCCCTTCAGGGTGCCTTCCTCAAGCAACTGATCATGGAACCAACTCGGCAGAAGGCAATACTGGACCTTGTGCTCACAAACAGGGACAGTGTGATGGGGGTAACAGTGGGGGAGCACCTGGGGAACAGTGACCACTAGTCATTGTGGTTTGAAATCACAGAAGGAGCAGAACCAAACCACACAAAAACACGTATCCTGGATTTTAGGGGGGCAGACTTTGGGAAAATGGGGAGATACTTGAAAGAGGCATTAAGGGGAATGGGGCAGGAAGCACAGGTTGAGGAACAGTGGGCAGTATTTAAAACGGGGATTACAAGAGCAACAGAATTATGCATTAAGCAGGTTAGCAAGAGGAAAAGAAAGAGCAGACCATTAAAGTTTTCGAAAGAGGTAGCAAAGAAAGTGAAAGCCAAAAAGATTGCACTCAGACAATACAAAAAGACACAGGCAGAATGGGATAGGGAGAAGTACCAGGAGAAGCAAAGGGAGGCAGGGAGGTCAGTAAGGGAAGCCAAAGCTCAGACAGAAGAGCACATTGCAAAATCAGTGGGTAGAGGGGACAAAATCTTTTACAGGTACATAAGTGAAAAAAGAAAGGCAAAGGGAGGGATAGTGAGACTGAAGGGGGAGGATGGGGGCCGCATGGAGGATGACAACAGTAAAGCTAACATACTGAACAGGTATTTCTGCTCAGTCTTTACTGAGGAAGAGGAGGGTAATGGGTCTGAAGGGAGTACAAGGGGTGAGAATGGTGCAGAAATGGACACAAGTCCCTTTACACAAGAAAGGGTCCTAAAGGAACTGGAAGTAATCAGAGTTGATAAAGCAATGGGGCCAGATGGGGTGCACCCCAGGAACCTTAAAGAACTCAGAGAGGTGGTGGCTGAACCTCTGACTATCCTGTTTAGTCGATCACTGGAAACAGGGGAGGTACCCAAAGACTGGAGGACAGCAGATGTAGTCCCCTTATACAAAGTGGGAACAGAGAGGAAGTGGGGAACTACAGACCAGTCAGCCTCACCTCGGTAGTGGGGAAGATCATGGAAGCACTACTGAAGGATAGATTGGTAGAACAGCTGGTTGTCAATGGACTGCAGGATCCAAGGCAGCATGGTTTCACCAGGGGGAGGTCATGTCAGACCAACCTCGTTGAATTTTTTGACTGGGTGACTAGGGAGGTAGATCAGGGGAGGGCAGTGGACATGGCCTATCTGGACTTCAGCAAGGCCTTTGACACTGTGCCACATAGAAGACTATTACACAAACTAGGGAATATGGGTGTGGGCAGGACAGTAGTGTGGTGGGTAGGTAACTAGATGGGCGGCAGGACACAGAGGGTCTTGGTAAATAGCTGTCACTTCACAGAGGGAAGAGTGACCAGTGGGGTACCACAGGGATCAGTGCTGGGACCGGTCCTATTCAACATCTTCATCAGTGACATTACGCAGGACCTAGAAGGCAGAATTTCACTGTTTGCTGATGACACAAAGCTCTGTAACAGAGTAGACACACCAGAGGGTATAGACAGAATGAGAAGGGACCTGCAGAAACTTGAAGAATGGTCAGGGGTTTGGCAGTTGAAATTCAATGCAAGGAAGTGCAATACAATGCATATGGGGCACAAAAACCCTGGCACAATATATCAGTTGGGGGGGTGAGGATATAGCATGCACCAAGCAGGAAAGGGATCTTCGGGTTATCATCTCTGATGACCTCAAGGTAGGGAAATAGTGTGACAAGGCAGCAGGTAAAGCAGATAGGATGCTGGGATGTATAGGCAGGGGCATCACCAGCAAGAAAAGGGAGGTCATGATTCCACTATACAGGACACTAGTGAGGCCCCACCTGGAGTACAGTGTACAGTTCTGGAGACCTTACCTATGTAAGGACATAGACAGGGTAGAGAAGGTTCAGAGGAGGGCAACAAAGATGGTACATGAATTGCATCACAAGTCCTATGAGGACAGGTTGAAGGAATTACACTCCCTGGAGGAGAGAAGGGAGAGAGGGGACATGATAGAGACATACAAGTATCTTACAGGGAGGAAAAGGGTGCAAGAATACACTATTTATAAGTGAAAAATATGTTCCAGGACTAGAGGGCATGGGATGAAGTTGGAGGGAGGATGATTCAGAGGAAACATGAGGAAGAATTTCTTCACAGAATGGGTGGTGGACAAGTGGAACACCCTGCCTGAGGAAGTGGTGGGGGCTGAAACAATCACGGGATTTTAGAATGCATGGGATAGACATAAAGGAATGCTAGAGATCAGGGGTAAGGGACAACAGAGTTCTAGGAAAACAAACTGAAGTTACAAACTCAAATGGGCAGACTAGTTGGGCCATAGGCCCTTATCTGCCGACACTGTCTATGTATTTATGTATCTACTGAACATAGGAATTGGCTCGACTATGAACAGTTACAGCAGTGGATGGCGTAAAAGATGGTGCCGAAGTGCTGATTTTTTTTTATAATTAAAATTTTTATTAAGAGTTCATAAAATACTTACAATTCAGAAACTTTTGTTTATATAATCTTTAAATAACAGAATAAACAGAAAATAAATAAAATAAAGAATAAGATCAAATAACCTAAATTAACAGACTACATGAACATTTTCACTAGACGAGATACCAAAGCAAAGTCTCTAAAAATATAACACTATAATAGTCATTTTCTATCTCTTTTACAGAATATTGATTGTATAAAAGGATTCCAAATGTCTAAAAAGTTTTCTATACGATCACAGCAAACAAAAGCTAGTCTTTCATAACTTGCCCTGGTAGACAAATCATCTAACCACTCAGAAAAAGAGGGAGAAGAAGTTTGTTTCCATCTTCCAAGTATTATATTTTTAGCAGAGATAAGAGCTATAAGTAACCATAACATACTGAATTGTGACCACTGATTTAAGTCTGAAGTAATGCCCAGGATTATTCATTTCCCCGAGGAGACAATATATTTTCCCAAAATTTTTTCACAAGCACCAAGAACTTCATCCCAAAATTTGTGGATTAATGGACAAGACCAGATAATATGAGAGATAGTACCAATATCATTGCAGCCTCTCCAACATTTATTAGTATCAGAACAGGGGCGTCAATTCAGCAAAATCATAGGGGTAGCAAGGTGGGGTGGGCATGATGGGTGGGACCACGGTGTGGGTGGGGCTAATGTGTGGGCGTGAGCCACAGAGAGGGTGGCATTTCTTGTCAATGTGACATAGAGCTAGTTACCAAGTAATTTAAAATGGGTATGGATTGGATAGTAAAGTCTGACTATAAATCTGAAATGGTCATTACAGATGTTGATTCAAATTAAATAGCTAGTTTTCATCAAATTATGGAATCATCAGTATAGTGAAAGTCCCATTCCTCAACTGTACAAATATTAAACAATATTAATGCATGGTAGCCCTTATTATCCATTGAAATCAAACAGATTACAACCTTGTAATCCCACTGTTGTGATGTCAGAACCTTATAAACCCATCTCTCTATGTCATAGCAGTGGGTTTACAAAATGGAATGCCAATGTTATTCAGTATTCTACATACCCAGAATGTGATTGTTAGTTTCAGTACAGTATTCAAATAACATTCCAGTTGTCACAGTTTATTGTCTAGCAATCACTATGTCTGATAGAGATTTTAACTCTGGTGCTATTTTGGCCCACTGTCATTCAGTCCGTGTATCCTAATAAATTGTTTTCCTAAACAATCATGTGGGTGTAGTGCAGATTCATTAATAAGGTAAGGCTAAATTACTTGTGTTGGGGAGGACTTCTATGTCGAGTCCCATACACTATAAATGACAATGCATGATGTACAGCTGATAACCAGGGTGTAATCATCTCTCGTGGTTGCTAGGGCAATTGTAAACCTCTCAAGCTGTGCACTCTAGGTTTACTGATGCCCTAGACACCACTCGAAGTGATTATACCATGGTTATCACCTGTACATCAGGCATTATTCTCTATATAATAACTGGTCAGCAATTTCTCTCAATGTACTGACCAGGCTGATATTTTCTATAACAACCAGCTGGTTGTTATGACATTCATGAGCCATGCCAGTCAAACTACGCTGCTGCCTCATTGGCCAACATTCTGTATGTGGGCGGGGCCAAACAGTCTCACAAAGTGCTGGAGAAAAATTGCTGGTCTGCTATTATAAAAAATAAAAGATGGGGAGGGTGTTTCATATGAGAATTTAATGCACACCCTCATTGTGTGCATTAAATTCTCATATCAAACCCTTCCCCATCCATTATTCTCTATATATTACCCCACTGTCTGTGTCCAAAAAAATATTACCACACTTTTCATGTCAAATGACTGGTACTATACAAGCTAAGGCACACATTGCTAAAAATAAAGAACCATCTCTATACCAATACCTTATAGTACATAAAAAATACACATCAAAACATGAGAGAAATTATACTGTTATGAAAGCATACTCTGAACCTTGAACCATGGAGAGAACTTTACTTCTTCTCTGTTGAAACAAGAGCTTAGTAAAAGAAATTACACAATGAAACTTGTAAAAGAAGTAATAAAAGGAAAACGAGCTGATGAAAAAAAAACAAAACACCAAAAACCTGTAAAGAAAAAAATTAAAGGAAAAAGAACCGATTAAAACTCACCGACCAAAAACCTGTAAAGAAAAAAGTAATAAAAGAAAAGATCCTAGTAAAATTGTACACCAAAAAACCTGTAAAGAAAAATTGTAATAAAAGGAAAAAGAACTGAGTCCCAGGGTTACATAAAAGAAAGTCTTCCAGACTTCCAATTACTGCAGCAAAGCAAATGAAAGTACTCTTTAACTCTCCACACCAAGGCTACTACTCCCTCTTACAATAATGTAAAAGAGCATAAACTCCCTCCCAAACACCCATGAAAGTGGTAAAGCAAAGGACATAGGAGTGTTATTACCTGCCTGGAGGCTGGAGACACTGCTGGCACACTGGAGATTGGGATGGTAGGTGACTGGAAGTGCTGGAGGCTGACTGGTGACTGCTGGCACACTAGACTGCTGACTAGTTGGGGACACTGCTGGCAAACTGGACTGGTAGCTGACGAGACAAAACTGGCAAACTGTCTCTGGACTGGTAGCTAAGCTGACTAGAGACACTGGCTGCTGGCACACTGGACTGCTGGCTGACTGGTGACACTGCTGGCACACTGATATCTGACTGGAGACTCTGCTAGCACACTGAATTGCTGGCTGACTGGACTGGTATCTGAGTTGAGACTGCTGGCTGACTGGAGACACTGCTAGCACACTGGACTGGTATCTGACTGGAGAAAAGGCTGGCAGACTGGACCCGCTGCTGACTGGAGGCACAAGTTGCAAACTGGACTGGTATCTGACTGGAGACACTACTGGCAGACTGGACTGCTGGTTGGCTGACTGGTTGTAACACTACTGGCACACTGGACTGGTTGCTGATTGGAGGCACAAGTTGCAAAGTGGACTCGTTGCTGAGCCGACTGGGACAGAACTGGCATACTGACTGCTGGCTGACTGGAGACACTACTGGCAGACTGGACTGCTGGTTGGCTGACTGGTGGTAACACTACTGGCACACTGGACTGGTTGCTGACTGGAGGCACAAGTTGCAAACTGGACTGCTGGTTGGCTGACTGTAGATAGTAATGTTACTTCAGTAATGGGTATCTTCTTGAACGCATCTGAGCAAATCTGTCTATTGCTACTGACAGGTCTAGCTGCTTCACCTCCAGTGGTTCACATGCCATCATCATTAAGTCACTGAGTCGTCTGTCACCACAACTGTTTCTTAAGTAAGTTTTCACTCTTTTCATGCATGAGAAGAAACGTTCATTTGAAGCTGTGGTCACAGGGAGTGCCAGCACTAGGTTCAAAATCTCCAGGACTTCTGAAAATGCATTACAAAGGCAACTGTTGTCTGACACAATGAATACTTTGCATATTTTTGTTCTGTAGGTATGCCTTTGCTGATTCCAGCTGTGACTCTGACACAATTATGTCTATATTTGCTCCTGGGTAAGATTCTGCTAGGACCTTTAAAACAGAGTAATTCAGAAAACTGTCATCCTTTGGGTTGAGAGCAGCAACAGCTTTTAAGAGGTCCAGATTACTTGTGAAGCGTGAATCAAGTTCAGTAACAAACCTGTCAATGCAGGCTAGTATATTTCCTGTTTAGCTTATCACTGTTAGATCTTGCAGAAATGTCCTGAATTTCTATATTTGTAGTCCGTTTCCCAAAGTGGATGAAAAAATTCTGTCAGTTTTCGGCTAAACTGATGTTTGCAGAGGGCTTCCTGTGTGCTGAGTGGCTTCTACATCATAATCAATGCCACAGTGATCAGCGGCTTGTTGTGCCTCCTTGTAAATCTTCTGCCACTGTGAATCATTACGTAGAGACAAGAGCTCACTTTTCGAAGACTGGACAAGATTACAAGCACTTAGTAAATCCAGATATTTTCTCTGAAGTTCCTCAGACACCGATTGTATCTTCCTTAAAATTGTTTCTAGGCTGTACAGTGTTACTACAAAGGTGAAGTTCTGAATTTTAAACAGATGACCTTTTGCTTCACTACTTGCCTCTTTGTCAGTGTTTTGTGACTGAATAGCATGAAGTGTTATAATAATGGACTCTAGACGCAACTGAAATTTCTTGACACAGTTGTACCAGTAAAACCACCGTACCACACAGTCGCTCCAGTTCCAGAACTTGTAGACCTTCTTCTTTCTGAGCTTTAACAAACAACTCATGTCTTGGTGAACTTTGAGAAATAAATACATATACAGCCTGTAAGATGTTGAAAAATTCTTTCACTTCTGATATATTATTAATTGTTTGCACCAAGACAAGATTCAGTCTGTGTGCATGACAATGAATATAAACAGCTTGAGGAGCAATCTCTCTTATTCTTGCTTGTACTCCACTGAAGCACCCACTCATGACAGAGGCTCCAGTGCTTCCACTGCAGTCCAGCCTGACATACTGCCTGACTGATTGCACCAGCCAAACTACCAGCATCCAGTTTATCCATGTGGTAGCAGCCAAGTGGTTTTTCACAGATATTATCATCTCCGTCAACAAAACGGATTACAAAGCTGAGCTGCTCTTTATGTGATACATCCTTAGTTTCATCGACTAAAACAGAGAAATATTTTGTAACTTTACTTACAATTTTCTCTGTATTAATGTTGCAACTATGTTAATCAAATCATTTTGATACTCTGGAGAGGTATAATGACCGTATCTCCTAGACATTTTCTTTATTGAGTCATGTGCAGATAATGTTTCCAGAAACTCAATAAAATTGCCTTTGTTATCGGAATTTGTCGACTCATCACCACCTCTGAAGGCAAGACCTTGCCGTCCTAGGTAACACACTGCATGCAGTAGTAGTTCAACATGGCGTCTGTTTTCTTCAATTTCAATGTCCTTATTTTTTTCAAGCCGTCTCGCAACTGACTGATGTCCTGATGAAGACTGTATACGGTTAAATTCACACCATGCTACAACAGATGCTTTGTGTTTCTCAGACTCACTGTGCTTTCTGAAGGCACGACCAATTTTTTCCCCATTTACAGAAACCAATATCGACAAAGGAATGTTTCCATCGCTCACGACCTCCACCTTCCAGGTGCAGTAATGAAAGTAGTAAAATGCCTGCATGCAAAACAGTATACAGCATCTGTCTGTACTGAATATTCTACCCATTTATGAGTTTTGTAATCACCATTAAATTTACGTGATTTTGTCACAGGGAAACACACTTCGGCTGAACTGGAGCTTGGTAAGGACCAGCAGATATGTCACTTTGCACAGTATCATGATCAACACACTCACCCATTGAAAATGAATGGCCTTCACTAGATGGCAATGACGTGCTTTCATATGCATCGGAGGATGTGCTTTCACATGCATCAGAGGGTGAGGGCGAAGCAACAAGTAATGGGCCTGTAGCAGCAGAACTAGGCTCTGAAACTATACTACTACTACTATCAGATTCATGCATAACAGAACACTATCTTCAGGTCTTGATTTCTTCACTGTATGTTCAGCATGTGCAGTATCTGCTGTAATTCTTTTTTTAGCAAATAACTGAAGCACCGATGGTTGCTTTGGATCACTGGATGCCTTCTTCTTAGACAGAGACATTTCAGTAATACTTATTTAGCAGCCAACTTCAAAGAAATTTCAATCAGTGAAGGCTACTAAAGAAGAAATTTAGCAATGTACAGCCTGCCAGCAGCTATGCCCAGTGATTAGCAAATCAGATATCAGTTTTGAAACCCCTGAAAAACAGCTATGAATTCAAATGTCCACACAGTCTAAAGAAATCACCAGTGTGCGTGACAAAATCCGCAAACAGTGATGACATCAGGGAATTAAAAACATTAACATATGGGTGTAAATTTTACATTTAACTGTACATATGAATCTAAAAAAAAGGCCTACTATAATTCTGAATTTTAAAAGTAATCTTATAAATGCAAGGACGCAAAAACATTTCTGTAATAAAACAAAAGTGGGATGCATACAAGTGCTGTAAATCTGTCAAAAAAATGTTACTTTTGAATCACCAGTTATGTTATGATTTGAAGCACTATTCTTTGGCGTGTGGAGTGTGTACAAATGTTGGGTGAGTACTGGTACGTATTAAAACAATTTCTGAAGCTTATTTCCTCAGATGAGGACAGGTGAGTAAAATAGGCTGGTACAGACCTTATCTGGAGCCCTGGCCACGTCTTTAAGCTGCTTTAAGACTCTTAAAAACCTTAATGTTTCCAGTTGCCCTTGGCAGATTAATTGTGGCCAGTTTGGGAGTACTTATTGTAACCAGTGGAGAAGGGGTTATGTTTAAAGATGTTGATGTAAGATGGTATCGGACCGGTCTGTGTGGTTTGTTTTTGACTTTCGAGTCCTTGTCAACTGTACAATACCTTCAACCTCAGGTGTTTTTAAATAAAATATCTATTTATATTTATACAACAGGGGTGAGTGGTCAAACCATTGGATAAATGCATATATTCTCACCACTGTGTAATAGATCTGCAGAGCCATTGAATAAATACATTTATCTATAGTCATGATGTCACAGATGGCATTTACCCACACAGTCGTGACCACGGCTCCAGATAAGGTGTGTGCCAGTCTTTTACACTCACCTCATTTTAGGAACTACTCTTCAGAAATTTTTTTAAATGAGTACCTGTGCTCACCCAACATTTGTAAATACTCCTCCACACGCCAAAGAATAGTGCTTCATAACATAACATAACTGGTGATTCAAAAGTAACAGTTTTTTGCCAGATTTACACTTGTATGCATCCCACTTTTGTTTTACTCACTATGTTTTAAAACTGGTGAGTAAATTGACAGCCGTATTTGGAGTATTGTTGGCACCTAAAATTCTTATCTAGAAAAAAAAACTGCATTTTTTAAATAAATTTAGTCCTCAGTCCACTCTACCAAGAAATTTCTACACATCAGTGTCTTATTAATAAATGGTCAGCACAGAGTGGTTACAAACTGCCAGCATCCAATTTGTTTGAACGCAGCTCAAAACTGTAGTTTGTTTGGACCCACTGGGTTTTAAATAGTGCCTTTCATGTTATAATGTTGCTGCCACTTTAAGCACACAGGGAGATTGAGAGAGAGCACACAGAAAAAACAGCGAGACACCACTAAGCAGAGGGAAGTTAACTTACTCGCTCAGGGTCACACAGCAAGTGTCAGTTCCAGGATTCAAACCAGGTCTCAGGATCACATTTCTGTGCTCTAACCACTGGGCCACTGACTGTCTCCCAGTAAGTCATAAAGTGCATCAGTTTCTCAACCTCTTCACCAGTGAGATTTTTCTTCTTTTAGTGGGTATTTTTTTGAGGGGGGGGCACCAATGCTGCCTGCCTGCCTACAGCATCACTCTGAAGAAATTTCATTTTCAGAATATAGTTCAGGTAATGTGATAAGTGTACATGAAGCACCATTAAGCTAATTCCTCAGTTTTATTAAATAAAATAATAACAATGGTCTGAGAAATGAAGCTTTCTGATTGGCTGTAAACATTCTAACAGCCTTATATTAATCTTTTATTATACAATGGGCACAAAAAAATTCACACAATCCTGCATTTTGATTGGCTGGCTGGCACCTTTTCATCATTGTAAATCCTCCAGTGTACCCACTGGAAAAGGTGCCAGCCTCCAGTCAGCCGCAGCAGGAATCCTCGCAAAAAATCACTCCGACTGCCAGAATCCAAACAGTGGCAAACACACTACGATCCTACGCTTATTTCCATAAGTGGTCACAGTACAAGCAGTTCCTGTTCTTAGCCGTCTAAAAATTCGAACTTGTATTTTTGAATCACCTCCTCAGTAGCCCTTCGTAATAGCAACTTTCCTGTGTCTGAAGGACTGCCCCATCACTTCCAAAAGACCCCAAACCCACATAAAAACACTTAAAAACAAAATATTCTCGGTCTTGCAATAATTTTGTACGTATAGTAACCGGAAGCACGAGTTCACAGATGACAGCCCTTTAGAATTCCCGCTATAGGATGGAAGACGTACGAAAAAACAACAAATCAAACTGCAAATCTTAATGCTCACAGCCTCACAGTAAAAAAACCAAAAAACACAAAAACCCACACACACAATTCAGAGCAGAGCTTCGACAAATGAGATAAAGAAAAAATAAGGGGGGGGGCATCACCACTAATTTAACTCTGCCTAGCAACAAGGAACTATTTTGCTTTGGTGGAGCAATAAAATAACAAAAATGATGATTAAAAAGAGAAACAAAAAGTATTTCTATATTTTTAGTCACCCCAAAAATGTAAGTCATTGCATAATAGCAATATACCCCTCCAGGGAGTGGGTATACCGGTGGATTTACCTCTTCTGGTGTGGTAAATCCACCAGTATACCCACATCCTGAAGGGGTATATTGCTTTATTATACGATGTGGTAAATCGAATGAGCCAAATCCTGCAACCTGATTGGTTGGCTGGTACCTTTCCCAGTGAGGTAAATCCTCCAGTGTACCCACTGGAAAAAGTACCAGCCAATCTTATATCGTGCCAATCCGGTCGCTTTCATTTTGATAGAAACTGCAGCCATTTGTCCTGTCGCCGCTTCGCTAAAACACCGCGGTAAATATTACAAAAAATTACATCTTCCTTCCAACCGTACAGACTTCAGTTACTTACAAAATATCTAAAAAATTAAATAAAACTACATTTGCCATTGTATAATATAAATGTATCCTTCCAGGGTGTGGGTATACTGGAGGACTTAACACGACTGGTGTGGCTCGGTCATGAGGCGCACCAGCTGTGGTAAATCCTCCAGTATACCCACACACTGGAGGGATAAATTGCTTAATTAACATGCTTATACAACTTACCCATATATTTAACAAGGTTTAACACTGTTTTAAAAAAAACATTTTTATTATAACAGCAATAAGGCACTCCCAAGGGTTATGTTAATGGTCAGTTAATCACTCTCTAGGGGCATGTGGCACTTGGCAATGCATCGTGCCACATTATGCCCCTAGAGGGTGATTAACAGACCATTGTGCGTTGTGCCATACAGGGACACACACACAGTCCTGGTGTACATATGTATATAGTGTATGATGGAACGTCGTTCTCCACCAAAATCCATCGTTGTTGAAACCTTGTAGTCACATACTAGTGAGGTTCGCAGTGCAGCAGAACGATTTTTTTTACTGCACTGCAAACGTCACACAGTGTCCTTGAGCAACATTTGACAGTTAGGGCTCACTCCATAGACAGGACACATAGCGAAAGCAGTAATGTCGGCGGCAGTACTAATGTTTAGCGATAAAATGTTCAAAATGTAAAGTTCTCAAACAGTTAAAATGTCAAGCGTGAACACGTTAAAAATGTAACGTTCTTTTTCCTTCTAGTAACACAGTAAAACTGTTTTGAAGCAGAAACATGCTGTAGTGATTTTTTCCAAAAAACGACGTTCCACCATACACTATAAACAAAAGTGCATGGGGAACAGTTGACAACAGGGCATCTTTCACCTCGTTGGCACTCTCGAGGTAATCTGTCGTCATAGTGCCAACTCGGTGAAAGAATAGCCCTGTTGTCAACTGTTCCCCATGCACTATCCTACATATTGTCTGGCTACACCTACACCCTGCCTGGAGCAATATACTGTACCACAAAGAACTAAGAAGGTTCAGGTTGCATGCAGCGTCAGTTGCTTGGGCCCCCACATCATTCCACAGCTCAGTCCAAACAAACACAAGTGAGAAAAAAATAGCCTGCCAGCAGGCAGCTACTTACCTTACCACCTTTGCTGGACGATGCTGGCTGGCTGTGCTGACGGATGCTCTCCAACTCCTCTGCTACTGCAGCTTCCCCCCTCGCTCACTCGCTCGCTCCTCTGTGGCTCCACTCCAGCTCCAACAGAAGAAAACCGCTGGCTTCTGCTCCTCCACTGTCTCACCTCACCTGCCAGATGCCTAAATCCTTAGCACCCTCCCCAGCTGTGTGCAAGTGTGGTGATCAGGTCAGGGGGCAAGGGCAAAGGATGGGGACTTCGGGACCGTCAGGACTCAACAGTAAAAGAGGACAACAGCACAGGACTTACTATGAGGAAGGCATCTCTTTTTTAAAGTACCTTACCCTTCATCCAGTCTGACCACCACTTGTTTAGGGCTCCACCCAGTCCCAACTTGACGTGTCGTAATGATCCCAGTCACACTGCATGACTAGTTGGCTCAGCTTACTTGACTACTCCCAGTGCTGCTCACACTCCGACCCGCACTCCACATAGTACCACCAGTCACATGACTATGTCGGGTCTGGACTGGACAGGAGTCTCTAATCTTCAAATGTGTCCCCTCTTCTGTGGTCAATTAGCTGCCTGTACACCCCCTCCAGGGCCCCACCATCTGCTTCTATTTACCTTTGATAAGCACAGCTGGATTAAATCAGATGGGGGCCTGAGACTGCACCACCTGCAGAGTGCTCCAATCGTCGCCTGCCTGGCCCGTGACCCCACTCACCCTATTTTCTCTCTCCCCAGACCCCAGCGTCACCCCTGCAGCACTGGAGTGCCTGGTGGTCACTGGTCTCCTGACTAGCTGACTGAATCTGACTCCAGCCCCAACCCAGTTCTGAACTCACCTGTCCTGGACAAATGCACGCTTTCTCTCCCATCTCCCCAGTAGACACACTGCTGCCGACTTTGCCAACAAGTAGTCTGTGTGTCCCAGTCCCGACTTGCACTGCAGTTGTCTTTCTTCTCTCTTCCAGGCCACGCCCGGCCGACTCCGTGCCTGCCCCGGCTGCCCGCGCTCTGCCAATGGGTTGCGGTGCGGTTGGATGATCGGATCGCCCATGGCCACCTGGATCAACTACTCCAGCTCTACTCAGTGCTTCTTCGGCTTATCTTACCTCCCTTCACAGTACACACGACACACTTGCTGCTGCTGCTGCCTGCCTAGGTCTAGCCCTTACCTGAGTCACAAGTGTCTCTCGTCGACTGCCTGCACTGCACGATGGACCCGGTCAAATCCCGCTCATCATTCCCCACGCACGCGCGTATCATGCCTAAGCCAATCCCATTCCTCTCCTCTCACAGCCAATCGCAGCAGCGCCAGCTCCAGCACCAAATAAGTGGCACCTGGGGGGGGGGGCAAACTAAGCTGCAGACAGTCGGCGCCATCCGTCCCTCCCTCCCTGATTGCAAGTCTGTGCTAATGCTAATTTTATCATTTATCAGCACAGCAGCAGACTGTCAGGCTCCCGACCCTGGCTGAAACCTCCGGTCCTCCGACCTGGACCTCACACAACAGCACACACGGCCAAGCGGCTCTGGCAAAGTGCATCCGGTCCCAAGGGAGCCAGCCAGGGCAGGCAGGGCAGGGGTCGCAAGCCCTGTCATAGGGGTCACATAATTTTCATAGGGGTCGCAAATGAGACCCCTGGCGACCCCTAAATGATGTCCCTGTGGAGCCTGGTGTATTGGTTAAAGTCTTCACAATGCTGGCAGACTTCGATGTTGTGGTCTGGGCCTAGGCAGAAAAGACAGGCCAAATGGCCATCCTTATGGGGAACCTGCTTCCTGCACACACACTTAGATTGCCACCTCTTGGAAGAGGTTGGAGAAGACGACGACATGCAAGAACTCATGGAAGTCACTAGTTTTATATAAAATAACAAAACGCAGGTAGTGTGGTAAAAATGGCAGTCGACAAGATGAAGGAGTCTGTGGAGGTCCAACTTGCACAATTGACGGTGGGAAAAGAACTGGGGATGGGTTGGGGGATTGCCACTTTTTATACCGTACGTGATGCCGGGGGGAGGCCGACATTGGGGGAGGTCACCCATGGGATACTGCTAGCTAGAAGTTTTCCATGGGGTCCTGGCACCTGGTGACTTAGTCCTAAAGGTGTTACCTGCCGCAAGAGCGAATCTTGAAGTAAGATCAGGAGATTACAGTGAATGTGCCAAAGGCTGCAGTACATAGGTGCTGTGCTGGGCACAGCACAGGGCTGAGCGTTTCTGCCCCTGGACAGGGCAGAATGTCTCATAGCTCAAGCACAGCACAAGTAGTCACTATATTCCAGCTAGAACTTTCCCATGTCTCCTGGGACTTATGACAATGTCAATTGTGACTGTGCCACTGGCCCACTTACACATGCGGATACCACAAGGGACATTGAAGTGCAGTGGGACCAGTTGACAGATGACATGGACCAGAAGGTACTTATCATGTCCCATTTAAGGAAAAAACACTTATGTGCTGGATGGTATCCCATTAATATAGTGAGTCATTCTGAGCAAGTAAATTTGAGTGACGTAAAAATAGTGAAAGTAAAATGGGCTACGTGATTTGAAGAGTTATGTGCATTAATAGAATATAATTTCAGTGGTGTTTTTCTCTAGGGAGTACTTCTTGGGACGACTCCTTGAAAAGAGTATGTAATGATTTGTTTAGAAGGCCAATTTCGAGCTGGCCATCTGGTGTGATGGTTAGAGTGACCGCCTCTCCGTCGGGCAATCCGGGTTTGGGACTGGCTGTGGGGGATTTGTTTTTGCTAATTGTTTGTGTTGTTTAAATTTTTTTGGTGGTGGGGAGGAGATTGATGAATTCTTGTTCCCCCGGCCTCCTGAGTTTGTTCCCCCCTGCTCGCATGTTGCCCCCCAATGTTCTCCCCTTTCTGACTACTGTCCCCGGAAGTAGCCCTCCCTAAGTTTTCCCCTCTCCCCCATTATCATCCTCCCGGAGTTGATCATATTAAATATGGGTGTGACGGGGCATAGCCCCCACATAAAAAGTAAATTAACATCACCCCTCACAGCGAAAGTCAGTACCGGTCGCTGTTTGCTGGAGGCACTGTGCACATCACCAGTTTGATTTTCGGCAATGCGCACTTGTTTTTGTCAGCGCCATTATGCAGGCACTGTTATGATGTGGAACCTGCTGAACAGACCGCAGCAACCTCTTGAGGGGTGTTCCATTTCTAATCCTAACTCCAACTCAGATTCTCACCTCGGATGCCTCAGGGTCCGGGTTAGGCTCACATCTGGGCCCTTAAACCCAAGATTCAGGGACCCAGGTGAAAACCAGGTTACAGGTAAATGTCCTGGAGATGAGAGCTGTGTTAAGCAGTTTCCAGGCTTTTCAGAAACATCTGACACTGGGCTCTGCTAGTACAGACAGTCAATGTCAGTGTTATATATTACATAAACAAGGGGGAACTCATTCCTATACCGTGTCAGGAAACAATGAGACTGTGGTACTGGGTACTGGCACAGGGCCAATAGTTATCAGCCATGAATCTCCCAGCTGTTCATACGTCTTAGCAGGCAAGCTAAGCAGGTCATAGTCTAAGATGCATGAATGGGAACTGCTGATCTCAGTAACAGATGACCTCTTTGCAAGGTGGGGTGATCCAGAGATGCACCATTTTGTATCCCACACAATGCAAAACTGCCGCATTTCTGCTTTCTTGCTCCGGGGCCTGCAGTTGTTAGACAAGATGCATTGTCCCTCTCATAGAAAGGGAGGTTTCTGTATGCATTCCCTCCCATTCCATTAATAAAGTATTAATGAAACTGAAGATGGAGGGTGTGACTCTCCTTCCCACTGCACCTCTTTGACCTCGACAAATAATGGTATCCACTGCTCCAACTAGCAGTGGAGCCTCCAGTATCCTTGCCTCTGGGTTGGGGGCTGTTGTCATAGGACAACGGGTCTCTGGTCCATCTGGACCTGAAGTCCCTGCACCTGCATGCCTGGCTCCTGAAGACATAGCCATTGCACAGTTTGGGGTATCACCTAAAGTAGCTAATGTGCTAGTTGCAGCCAGAAAGCCTTTCATCAGACATACATACTCTTTGAAGTGGAAGCGTTTCACTTTGTGGGCCACTTCCAGACATATGAACCCATTCACCTGTCTGGTAAATGCAGTGTTGGAATACTTGCTGTCACTGTTGGCCTCTGGTCTGCAGTATTCCTCACTGAAGCATCTGGCAGCTATAGCAGCTTTCCATGCTCTTGTTGATGGGCATATGGTAGTCCAATTGGAGGTCTCCTATACCTTTTTGTGAGGTATTCTGCACATGAAGCCTTCCATTCATAATCTGGTCCCACCTTGGGACTTGAATCATGGGCTTGAAAAACCTTTTCAGCCAGCCACGAGTTGTGACTTACACTTTCTGTAATGGAAAGTTTTATTTTTTGTTGCAGTCACTTTGGCTCAAAGGATTTCAGAGCTACAGGCTCTAATGTGTGAGCCTCCTTATTCGATTTTCCATGAGGACAGTGTGTCTTTACGTACTAATCCTAAATTTTTGCCAAAGGTGGTGCCTTGAGTTTACACTAGATCAAACCATCCTCCTTCCAGTTTATTATCCTGAGCATGCCAATCAGGGTAAAGACTGCTCCATACTTTGGATATACATAAAATCCTAAGATACTATTTTGCTCCCATCAAAGACTGCAGAAAGTCCTCTCAGCTGTTTGTTTTGTTCGCCCCTAGGAAAGAGGGCATCCCAGTATCAAAACAGTGCTTGTCCAAATGGCTAGGACATTGTATTATGTTCTGTTACAGGAAGTATGGTAATTAACCTCCTGGTGAAGTTTGTGGTCATTCTCTTGCTTTAGAAAGGTCTCTGTGGCTAACATCTGTGCTGCAGCCACCTTGAGTACTGTCCACACCTTTACTAAACATTAGTTTTCTGGGCATTGTTTTTGATAGACGGGCAGGTTTTAGCCTTGCTGTGCTACAGGGCTTGCAATCCTGAATAGACTGCACCAATCTACAGAACTGGTTGCAAAAGTATGACCTAAGGGACGAGATATCCTTGAAGAAGATGCAAGCAATAATACCTGACAGGGTGGGTTGTATTGGGCAATACCAGACCGACCAGGGGTGTAATGAGGCTTGACACTACAGGCAGAGGGCCTTATAGCCTCTGGAAGGTCTAATATTGCCCACCCTGGAGGGTATTATTATCCTCAGAACATGGGCTACTTTGTTAAGAGACTGAGACGAGTGTTTGTTTTTAACATGAAAACAGATGACATTTATTGACTTTTTAACACCTGAAGAAAAAGGAGTACCTTTTTGGGATTAGGGAAAAAATAACTGAAAGCTAGAAAACCCTGCTGTAGCACTTGAAAAATTTGGGGATGGGCAAAATAAGAAATGTGAGGCCACTATTTGTAGTACGTAATGAAAATGATAGGGCAGTTGAAGGTACAGTCTGTTGGATTTAAGTAATTTTCTGTTCCTGTAGTCTTCTGTGCTCTAGGTGGCAGGCTGTAATTTGATGCACAGTGCTGACTCTGCTATCTTCATTTTGGGCTGCTGAGGTCTGGTGTTGATTTGTTTAGTCTTGCTACTCCCCAGGATTGAGCTCCACTGTTTTTCACTTGTAGAGGGCCTCCAGTATGTTGCCAACCTCATTTCAGATCTGTGTCCAGTGACAGATGTAATCTCTTGGTTCGTGAGTCCTGTGATAGGAGCTGCACTGCCATTGCTCTTATGCTTTGGTTTGCATATCCTTGTGACAGTCCTGCTTCTGTGCTTATTTAGCCCTCAGGATGCCAAGGTAATTTTTATCCATCAACTTATTTGTATACCAGTAGGTGTGAGTTTCAAGGTACTGTTGAGGAAGTCGGTGTGGCTGGCCGTAGAAAGTCTTCACTTGTGGAGGCACTTTTGAAAGCTATTTTTCAAAGGATCTGACCATAGAGGATTGCGCTTCCTTGAACATATAACCCCTTGTGTTTTATGGTTCTTCATTTCTTGGTTGTGGCTGAGCATGACATACTGTTTTTATATTTAAAAGGAGTCTCTTTTGAGCTCACTCAGTTCTTCCCAGTCACACCTGGCCATATGTAATTGAACATCGAACCAGACCTTTTGTACAAGACAGGCACAGTCTAGGAAGAAAGTGCACAGCTGTGTCTTAATTTGTCTAGGTCTGTTGCCATTAGCGGGGGTGGGGTGGCTGGAGGTATCTTTTTGTTCTTGTCTTAGTTTTTTCAACACTGACTGCAGAATGTCGCTTATTATGCTGGAGTTCTGGCCTATTCCAGTGCTGTTTAGGTGTCAGTTTATGCTGGCATGCAGTGCGCAGTAGCCCGCAATGGAATACTTTTGTCCATTGCTTGTTCTTACCTCTGCATAAAATTTGTTGAGGTGGTTGTTTAAAATGTCAAAACCGGGGCATGGCTTAGCAACTAAGCAGAGCAGATGCTGATAAACTCGGCTCCTGGGAGATACTGAATTTTTTATTAATTGTGGACCGTCTTTCACCTTTCCTTCTCGCTATTTTGGTCTGGAAGCCTATTTTTAATGCTACTACTACTAAATATGGGCAAACAGAAGAGCTCCACAGCATCTCAGGACTTTTTCAAGCCCAAAGCCCAGGAGGAACAAAATGGGGGAGAGATACTGTGGGTTAAGCTGGAAAGGAAAATGGGGCCAGCCATCCGCACAGGTGTGGTCTATAGACCACCAGCCCAGGAGGAAGAAACAGATAGGGAGCTGATGCTAGCCATCCAAAGGATGGCTGACAAGGGTGAGGTAGTACTGGTTGGAGACTTCAATATACCAGATGTGGACTGGAGCATCCCAGCAGCAGCATCAACTAGGAGCAGATTTATCCTGGACTCTTTCAGGGTGCCTTCCTCAAGCAACTGGTCATGGAACCAACTCGCAGAAGGCAATATTGGACCTTGTGCTCACAAACAGGGACAGTGTGATGGGGGTAACAGTGGGGAGCATCTGGGTAACAGTGACCACCAGTCATTGTGGTTTGAAATCACAGAAAGAGCAGAACCAAACCACACAAAACACGATCCTGGATTTTAGGGAGCAGACTTTGGGAAAATGGGGAGATGCTTGAAAGAGGCATTAAGGGAATGGGACAGGAATCAGGGATTGAGGAACAGTGGGCGTATTTAAAATGGGGATTATAAGAACAACAGAATTATGCATTAAGAGGTTAGCAAGAGGAAAGAAAGAGGAGACCATTATGGTTTTCCAAAGAGGTAGCAAAGAAAGTGAAAGCCAAAAAGACTGCATTCAGGCAATACAAAAGACACAGGCAGAAGGGATAGGAGAAGTACCAGGAGAAACAAAGGGAGGCAGGGAAGTCAGTAAGGAAGCCAAAGCTCAGACAGAAGAACACATTGCAAAATCAGTGGTTAAAGGGACAAACCTTTACAGGTACATAAGTGAAAAAGAAGGTCAAAGGGAGGGATAGTTAGACTGAAGGGGAGGATGGGAGCAGCGTGGAGGATGACAACAGTAAAGCTGACATATTGAACAGGTATTTCTGCTCAGTCTTTACTAAGGAAGAGGGGGTAATGGGTCTGAAGGGAGTACAAGGGGTGAGAATGGTGCAGAAATGGACACAGTCCCTTTTCACGAGAAAGGGTCCTGAAGGAACTGGAAGTAATAAGAGTTGACAAAGCAATGGGGCCAGATGGGGAGCGCCCCAGGGTCCTTAAAGAACTAAGAGAGGTGGTGGCTGAACCTCTGGCTATCCTGTTCAGCCAATCACTGGAAACAGGGAGGTACCCAAAGACTGGAGGACAGCAGATGTAGTCCCCTTATACAAAAGTGGGGACAAAGAGGAAGCAGGGAACTACAGACCAGTCAGCCTCCACCTGGTGGTGGGGAAGATCATGGAAGCACTACTGAAGGAGAGATTGGTGGAACATCTGGTTGTCAATGGACTACAGGACCCAAGGCAGCATGGTTTCACCAGGGGGAGGTCATGTCAGACCAACCTGGTTGAATTTTTTGACTGGGTGACTAGGGAGGTGGATCAGGGAGGGCAGTGGACATGGCCTATCTGGACTTCAGCAAGGCCTTTGACACTGTGCCACATAGAAGACTATTACACAAACTGGGGAATATGGGTGTGGCAGGACAGTAGTGTGGTGGGTAGGTAACTGGTTGGGTGGCAGGACACAGAGGGTGGTGGTAAATGGCTGTCACTCCACAGAGGGAAGAGTGACCAGTGGGGTACCACAGGATCAGTGCTGGACCGGGTCCTATTCAACATCTTCATCAGTGACATTGCACAGGATATAGAAGGCAGAATTTCACTGTTCGCTGATGACACAAAGCTCTGTAACAGAGTAGACACACCAGAGGGTGTAGACAGAATGAGAAGGACCTGCAGAAACTGAAGAATGGTCAAGGGTTTGGCAGTTGAAATTCAATGCAAAGAAGTGCAAGATAATGCATATGGGGCACAAAACCCTGGCACAATATATCAGTTGGGGGTGAGGATAAAGCATGCACCAAGCAGGAAAGGGATCTTGGGGTTGTCATCTCTGATGACCTCAAGGTAGGGAAACAGTGTGACAAGGCATCAGGTAAAGCAAATAGGATGCTGGGATGTAGGCAGGGCATCACCAGCAGGAAAAGGAGGTCATAATTCGCTATACAAGACACTAGTGAGGCCCACCTGAGTACAGTGTACAGTTCTGGAGACCATACCTACGTAAGGACATAGACAGGGTAGAGAAGGTTCAGAGGAGGGCAACAAAGATGGTGCATGGGTTGCATCACAAATCCTATGAAGACAGGTTGAAGGAACTGAACATGTACTCCCTGGAGGAGAGGGAGGAGAGGGATATGATAGAGACATACAAGTATCTACAGGGAGGAACAGGGTGCAGGAAAACACTATTTTTAGCGAAAAGATGTTTCAGGACTAGAGGACATGGGATGAAGTTGGAGGGAGGACGATTCAGAGGAAACATGAGAAAGAATTTCTTCACAGAACGGGTGGTGGACAAGGGAACACCCTGCCAGAGGAAGTGGTGGGGCTGAAACAATCACGGGATTTAAGAATGCATGGGATAGACATAAAGGAATTCTAGAGGTCAGGGGTAAGGGGAAATAGACTTCTAGGAAAACAAACTGAACTTACAAGCTCAAATGGGCAGACTAGGTGGGCCATAGGCCCTTATCTGCCGACACTGTCTATGTATCTATGTAAAGCTAGTCAACAGCAGGATGCTAGGCCGCCTCAGCCAACCAAAGCAGCCTCGGGGAGCGATGTTCTTGAAACAGGAGAGGTAATGCTACAGACTCTAAATACGAATATAGCTCATCTAATATGCACTGTTCAAGATATTGATAAAAAAATTGGAGGGACTCACACCTCGGGTAGCTTCTCTTGAAACTAGAATGGATGGCGCTGAACAACTGATGCAACAGGCTGAGGGCTTGGCTCAGAAGGCCGTTGATACCACGACTAAACTTATAAAAGAAAACTCTTTGATGCGGCAGCATTTAGAAAATCTGGAGAATCAAGCCCGCAAGAGAAATATCCTGGTGATCGGGCTTCCAGAAGATGCAGAGGGTAAGGATCCTATGGAATTTGCTATTACTTTCCTACCCAAGCTGTTGGGGCTATCGGAAGCAGACCCTAACATCTCTATCAAGAAGGCTTTTCCAATCACTCCTTGTGCACATGGTGATTCTACAACTCTAGGCACTTTCTTGATTTTCTGCACCGGGGTTGGAGATCGAGATCGTGCGCTGTCTCTGGCATGACGAATGCGATGCCTGAGGTATGGTGAGTTGGACATTTCACTATTCCCAGACTTGTCTTATAGCACCCGACTTCATAGGAAGGCTTTTGACTGGTCTGGAGCTCTTTCAGACAATTAAAAATACAGCATCAACTGTTAATACCTGCCAAACTCGGGGTAATGTGGAATGGACGTACCTATCTTTTTAATGAACCTGCAGATGCCGCCAAACTGGTGCAGCCCATAGAGACAGAAATGGCAGAGGGAGAGGAGGAGGGCTCGGAGGGCATGAGCCCAGAATGAGTCTTTTGGACTCAGTTATACAAAGACTCATATTGAGGGATGCCACTATGACACTATGTGTTTTCTTGGGTGATATTTCCCAACACCTGTTGAGTTTGAAATAATTTTACGAAAGTGCTGATTATTAACTTTTACTTAGAATTGGTTTACTATCCTCTAATTGTTAATTGAGGAATGCATTGGGTGGGAGTTCATTTTATTTTATTTCTGACAGATTTGCTAGAGATAGTAGCATGCTGCTACTCTCATGGCCCCCGCCCCCGTTATTTTTCTTTTTCTCCTTTTCAGTGAATATGACCTGCAGTTGCTCATGTGGCTGGTTGTACTGCTGTCCCTGTTGGCTGCCAAGCCTCGTCTTGCTGCCGTTATTGAGGCTGATATATATCTAGTAACTAATGTTTTCTCCCGGGTAATTGTAGTGCTTCAGTACTGGATACTAGTGCTGATTGAGTCTAAGTACCCAAATGGAAAACAGGAAGAGCTTTGAAGGATTTGGCTGTAACGCATTCCTACTTTCACTCTGTGTTGTATGCCTTGGGTACTATTATGTATAATATTATACTCTCTTTGGGTAATTCCCCCTATGCTGTAACACTAGGGAAGGGGAACCTTTTATCCTGTCTTAAATAGTTGGTTTATACTCACTGTTGTACCACCTTCTGAGATGAATGCTTGTAAGCTTTTTTCTTACAAACTTTATAAATACCAAAAAAAAAGTCAAAACTGTTGTTGTGCCAGTCTATTTGAATATTGTGATGTGTTGCCCATTACTGAAAAACACTTACTACCACTAACACTTAATTTTGTGTTCGCGTGTGTTTTCTTCTGCATGGTCAGCTTCTAATTGGTCTAACAGCGTGATGCTGAGAGAAAGAAATCATTTACTTAGGTTTTTCTACTTCTGTTTCCATTTTTAGGTGGTTCAGGTTGTGTTCAGCGAACATGGTGTCCACATTTACCTGGGCTGTCATGTCAAACTGGACTCTCAGGTAACCTGACATTTCTTTTTTTTAAATGTTAAGTGGCCTCACATACTGACAGGGTCAGTGGTCACTTCTGGTATGTGGCTGGACACAAGGATACCTGTGTTAGTGATGGGGCAGTGAGGCTGATGCTTTTTATTTTCTGGGCATATACTGTAAGTTAATGTACTCCGCTTACAAGGGTACCAGCCAACCAGATACCAGGAAATGAAAAGCCCATTTTCTAAAGAACAGTTCATACTTAGCGTAACAGTAGATCTTCCTGGACTAAGTCTCCACCACTCATTCACACTAATGAAAGTACACCAGAGGCACTCAGACCCCACGGGAGCCAAAAATCTTCAGGAGGGCTGGCGCCGGGATAGGACTGCACATGCATGGCACCGCGGGATTAGCTTCAGCTGTATAGGCTATCTTGGAATCGACCCTCCAACTGCCTCAGTTCCTTTTTTTCCCCACCGTCAAGTGCGCTTCGGTGATGTCGCTCACCTGCTGGGAGTCAAGTCTTCATCTATACGACAGCAGCTATAGCCATTCAGCATTTGATTAACTTACTACTTTTAGTGTTCTTTTCTTATTTAAAAAAAAAAAAAAAAGAGGAAGAAATTCTCAGCCTGCCATCAATGGAGCCGACCTTATATGGTAGCAGTGACAGTAGGGAGACTTTATTTGAAAGCTGTGATGGCAGTAGGGCTGTGTCCGGTCTGTCACCCTTTGTGCAGGGGGGGTCTGACCACGGGCAGTCCGGTGCTCGGGGGGGTAGCGGGCCCGTTCCTGACCTCAACTGGGGACCCGGCTCCGCTCGACCTCGAGCTCTTCTTCCTCCTGTCAGTGGAAGAAGAATCAGTACTGCTCGAGGTCACCCACTGGTACATCTGCATGAGGGTCGTCAGTGGTGGAGAGCAGTAGGCCTGACCCGACTCCGGTTGGGTCCTCTGCGGCTCTGTTCTTAACAGCCGCAATCTTCGACACCAGATCCCATCTCTGTCCTCGATGGGGCTCCGGTGAGCAGTTTCATCTCTGGGCCACTCTTTTAGAGCAGTGGGTACGGCATTCCCGGTGGACCCAGTTCTGGGACCTTTGGGCCTTGGAACATCCTGGCCCAGCTAGGCCAGGATGTGTGCACGGTGCCCTCTCTGGTGCCAGTGCCATCGATGCAGACTCAACGTGCTTACCCCCTAACCTTTTTCCCTGCAGGGGCCGGCATGGTACTTTCTGTCCCCCCCCTTCAGGTCTAGGGCTAGCACGGCACTGTGTATGGTGCTGGCGCCATGGATTGCATTGAACTCCTCGATGCCGATCTGGGTGGTGGCATCGCCTGTGATCCTGGCCTAGACCTGCCTTTTGGAGGTTCTTCTGTGGTAGAAGTGGATCTTGACGAATCTCTCCCTGTCCTGCTTTGTCAAAGACGCAGCGGATGACTCATTTTATGGGCTGGAATGCAAGCCTTCTGTATCAGTGGAGCTGGTGATGGAAGATCTTTCTTTCCAGTCTTTCCTCACGGATATGCGGTCCACCATAACATTTCAGACTTCATCTGTGGACCAAAGCAGACTTCTATGTCCTGAGTGCCTACATTTCTCAGTACAAGTACACCATAAGGAACACACTCAAATCAAAGGTTGAGAGCCTTCTAGAATACAATGCTCCATTACTAGGAGCATATAGCTCAGTAATCAGCTGAAGGCTTTTATGGACACCTACGACACGAATGTCTCCTTGACAGTGCTTATCTGTTCGGCCCTTAGGTTGAGCTCTGGAGGCCGCTCAGAACATCAGGGCTGCCATTTAAACAGCCAGGCTGGCTCCTGCTGCCTTTCAGAGGGACGGGAACCGTCAAAATTTTCGTAACAGGCAGTCCTTTCAAGATAGAGGCTGAGGAGCCTTTATCAGGGACCAACTCCTCAGCCATGAAGAAAATGCAGCAGAGGGCACAGGGCCCGAAAGTGCCCTGTACCAACCTCTGTGGATCCAGCCCAGGTCCCACTGAGCTGTACGCCTCTCAGCGGGGGGATCTGATTTGGTTTTACAACCAGTGGAATTCCATTACAGCAGACGTATGGGTCATCAGGATTGTCCAAGAGGAATACTCTCCCAATTTTGTAGCAATATCCCCAGATGTTCCTCCCAGACGGCAGCCCAGTCTGTCCGCCTCTTCCGAGATATGGGGCCTTTGAGGTAACAGGGCAGTAGAAGTTGTTCCACGGCAGATCAGAACACAGGTTCCCATTCCATTGCTTCTGGTTCCAAGATAAAAGGTGGATTGGGCCCAATTCTCGACCTTGGAAGGCTAAACAAGCACCTGTTCAGGGAGGAGTTCACTAAAACCTCGGTGTTCAAGTCTTCACTATCTGGACGTTTTGGTCCTAGCCAGTCCATCTGGGCAGAAGACACAGGAAGCAGTTGCCACAGCTTCTCAGTTGCTCACTTCGGGGGGGGGTGATTCTGGGAAGGTGCCAGATTCACCTTTCCAGCAGCTCCTCTTCAGAGAAGCCCTCCTGGATACCT
Source organism: Neoceratodus forsteri (assembly GCA_016271365.2). NCBI lineage: Eukaryota > Metazoa > Chordata > Ceratodontiformes > Ceratodontidae > Neoceratodus > Neoceratodus forsteri. The sequence goes on from JADMNL010000024.1 coordinate 143,961,590, forward strand.
CCAAAGTGAGGGGTATTCCTTCCAGAGGATGGGAGAAATGAAAAAATTCCTCACCTTAGTAATGTTGTTTCTTCTAATGGAGTCTTGCTGTATTCTGACAATAGCAGTTAGGTCTTGCCTTTCAACTGCCCCGGAGAACAAAGAGTTAACTTTCCATGGCCAGCATGGAACGTTCAGCGCGAGCTTGGTTGAAGGCTCTGTCTGCTGTTGTTTAAACTCCAACCATCAGATCTTTACTAGCAATACTCACTAGAAGTTCTGTGTGGAAACTGTAAGACTCACACTAGCCAACTGGCAACTAAATTTATTAAAAAAGGGGTTTTTTGGTTTCAAAGCGAAGACTCAAGTCAGGAAACCCACAAAACAAAACACAACACACACCCAAAATAAAAGAGGGTGAAAAAGGGGCACCTCTAGGGTGCCAACACTGCTGCTGCCCACCCACATCCCAAAAAACAGGTTCTGAGAGGGGATGCGGGGGGAGGTCAGAATACAGCAAGACTCCATTAGAAGAAACAACATTACTAAGGTGAGTAATTTTTTCTTCAAACAACATGAAGTCTTGCTGTATTCTGACAATTGCAGACTACCAAGCAGTACCTCCATGGAGGAGGGACAGAACCTACTTTGGGAATAGGCTCTGAAGTACTGCTGTGCCAAACTGAGCATCACTCCTTGCCTGGATATCCAGAGAGTAATGCTTGGTGAATGTATGGACTGTTTTTCAGGTGGCTGCTTGACAAATTTCTAAGACAGGAATATCCCTGGCAGCAGCCAGGGAAGCAGCTGTACCTCTAGTAGAGTGAGCCCTCAGGCCTGACGGTGGTGTTCTACCCAGTTTTTCATAGCAGAATTGTATACAAGAGACAATCCACCTGGCAATAGATCTTTTAGTGGCAGGTTTGCCCTTATCGACCTCTCCATATGTGAGGAACAACTGGAGGGACTCAAACCTGTGACCCTTGATGCGCTCTATGTAGTAGCAGAGGGCCCTTTTAACATCCAAGCTGTGCAACCTCCTCTCTCCAGAGGAGGAATGGTCATTGAAGAAAACAGGGAGAGACATAGACTGATTAAGGTGGAAATCTGAAACCACCTTAGGCAAAAACTTCCTGTTAGTTCTTAGGACCACTTTATTTCTATGGAAAGAGATGAAATCAGGCTCCACTGACAGGGCTTGCAATTCACTGATACGCCTGGCAGAGGTAATGGCTACCAAAAACACAGTTTTCCAAGCCAAGTACTTAAGCTCTGCAGAGGACAAAGGCTCAAAGGGTGGTTGCATAAGCTGAACAATGCAAACATTAAGGTCCCAAGCAGGAGCAGGTCCCTAAAGGGGGGATTGGTGTGCAGCAATCCCTTGAAGAACTTACAAAACACAGGATGGGCTGACAGAGGAGAAGGCTTGCCTACTGACAAGTAGGCAGAAACAGCTGCCAGATGCACTTTAAGTGTAGCTGGCCTAAGTCCCAAGCCATTAAGTTGAACCATACAGTCCAGGACTGTAGGCAACCCAGCAGATTCTGGAGAAATATGCATATTAGAGCACCAAATAGTGAACCTTTTCCATTTGGAGTTGTAAGTCTTTCTGGTGGAAGGCTTTCGAGAAGCCTTAAGGATATCCAGAACCCCTTGAGAAAGGTGTAGATCAGCAAACTCTAACTCTTCAAGAGCCATGCCTTGAGATTGAGAGATCTGAGGTTCGGATACCAAATCCTCCCAAGAGGATGTCAACAGGTTGTAATTCCTGGGAAGAGACAGGGGAAGGTGGACTGTTAAGGACAGCAGCAGTGGGTACCAGGGCTGTCTGGCCCAGTCTGGAACAATCAGAATCACTTTGCATGGTTGAGACCTGATCTTGACTAGCACTTTGAACAGGAGCGGGAAGGGGGGAAGCATGCAAGAACTTCTCTTCCCAATTCAGAATCAGAGCATCCAGGGGGACTGAGCCCAAGACTGGGGGTCTGCAACAAAAGAGAGGAAGTTGGTGATTGTCTGGGGCTGCAAAAAGATCTATCTGTGGAGTGCCCCATCTCGAGAAAATCACTTCCAAAACTAGGAGATCTAGGGTCCATTCATGGTGGCCCTGGGATATCCTGCTCAGAGCATCTGCTAGGACACTGTCCTTCCCTGGGGAGGTGAACTGCTATCAGAGAGGTTTGCAGGAAATAGGCCAGGGACCACAACTTCATTGCTTCTGTGCACAAGGCCGTAGGCCGAGTGCCTTCTTGCTTGTTGATGTACCACATTGTGGTGGTATTGTCTGTTCTGATCTGGACCACCTTGTTCTGTACAGATTTGGAAAAGGCTTGCAGTGCCAGAAACACTGCTCTGAGTTCCAAGAGATTGATGTGAAGCAGAGATTCTTGAGGTGACCACAGCCCTTGGGTGGTAAGATCCCCCAAGTGGGCTCCCCAGCCCAGCAGGGAGGCATCTGTGGTGAGTATCACTGAATGAGACTCAGTGACAAAAGGAACTCCGTCTCAAATTGTCCTGATCCTGCCACCATTGCAAAGCCTGGATCAGGGTTCGAGTCACTGGGACTAGTTTGGTAAGGGAATCCTTTCTTTGGGACCAGAAGGCTCTTAAGTGGAACTGAATGTCGCTCATCTGGAATCTTGTCTCCTGGACCACTGCTGTAGAGGCTGCCATGTGGCCCAGGAGCTGCAAGAAATGCCTTGCTGGTCGAGACACCTGAAGGGTGAATGAAGAGGCCAGTTCTATAAGGGTCCTTGCCCTGTCCAGGGGAAGGAAGGCTTTTGGTCTTATTGTATCCAGCTCTGCTCCTATAAAGGTTAGGAGCTGTACTGGCTCGAGAACTGACTTTGGAAGGTTGAGGAGGAATCCTAAGGAAGTGAGCATTTGCTGAGTTATTTGCAGATGTGACTTGACTTGGTCTGGAGACTGACCCACTATGAGCCAGTCGTCCAAGTATGGAAAAATGGAGATCTTTTTTCTCCTTAGGAAAGCAACCACTACTGCCAGGCACTTTGTGAACACCCTTAGGGCTGATGTTAGGCCAAAGGGCATTGCTCTGAATTGATAGTGGCCTGAGGGCAACTCGAACCTGAGGTACTTTCTGTGGGAGCACCTGATGGGAATGTGAAAATAGTCATCTTTGAGGTCCAGGGAGGCTAGCCAGTCCCCTGGCCTTAGAGAGGGCAGAATTATTCCCAGAGTCATCATTTTGAATTTTGGTTTTAAAAGGTGCTTGTTCAGATATCTTAGATCCAGGATGGGCCGCCATTGTCCTGTCTTTTTGGGGGTTAGGAAGTACCTGGAGTACAATCCTTTGCCCCTGTGTAGGGTAGGAACCCTTTCTATGGCTCTGAGAGCCAGGAGGAAAGAAACCTCTGCCTCTAGGGCAAGGGTCTCTGATGGATTTGCAGGTGGAAAGGATCTGGTTCTCATCTTGGGAAATTTTTTGAAGCTGAGAACCAGTCCCTGGCTTACTACTTCCAGGACCCACTTGTCTGATGTCAAAGACTTCCAGTCCTGGACAAAGTAAGCTAGCCTGCCCCTACAGGTATTGAGAATCGCCCGGCAGACCCATCAGGTGTCTACTTGGCAGGGGCTTTAGGCTGAGGGGTGGAAGCAGGTCTGCTCATTCCCCATCTGCCTCTCCTCTGAAGAACCCCCTGAGCATAAGCAGAAGAGGAGGCCTGGGCTTGGTAAAAGGCATTTGAAAGGGCCTGCCCTGCCCCTGGAATGCTGTCTCTGAGGAGTGGTTGCCTTCTTTGGCCTGAGCACTCCTGTAGGTGGTCCTGTACTCATCCATCTTCTTCATGTAGTTCTCTGTCTGCTCCCCAAACAGAGAATTACCAACGACAGGGAAATCCATGGCCTTAGCCTGGGTATCCTGTGATAGGCTAGTACATTTGAGCCAAGCCATCCTCCGAAGGGCCACACATGTAGCCATGACTCTAGATGAAACATCATTGGAGTCCATAGCTGCATGAAATTGCACCTTGGATGCCTCAATCCCATCCACAGCCACCTGCTCCAGCCCCATGGCAAGCTGGTCAGGGGCCTGTTTAGCCAGAGCCAGCACAGTGTCCCACCTGGACTTCTGGTATCTAGCTGTGTAGGCCATATAGTTAGCCTGCCTGAGTCCCAAAGATGCTGCCATGTACTGCTTCTTTGCCATGGCATCAATCCTCCTGGAGTCCTTATCTGGGGGGTGTGAAGCCAAGGGAATATTTGCCTTATCACAGGCAGCAGCCTACACTACCCCAACATGGCTGCATTGCTGGGAAAGGAACTCCGTGCCCGAGCCTGAAAGGGTATACTTCTTGTCCATTCTTCTGTCCACAGGAGATATGGAATCAGGAGTCTTTAGAATTTGAAATGTCTGTTTCCCAAAAGATTTATGGAGGGGAATAGACAATCTCCTGGACTCTGGGAGGTTCATCATCTCAACAAAATCAGGCTCCTCCTCATCCTCTACTGCTTCTTCCATTGGAAGCTGGAGGGTTTCAGCCACTTTCTTGTAAAACATAAAGTGGGAAGGGGACTCAGAAAGCCTAGGAGGAGAAACACCTGAAGGTCTGTCTGGGGAGATGTCCGGGTCAATAGGCACATCCAGACTTTCATAATCACCATCATCATCATTATCCTCATACTCTCCCTCCTCCTCCTCCGGTTCATAAAATTCTTCTAAAGTATAATCCGGAACTGGGGGAACTGACCGAACCGAGCCCCTGACAGATGGTGCCAGTTCGGCCGGAACCGAAGTTAGCGATTGAACTATCCTTATCGCTTTGGCTATTTCATCAGCGGTCGAAGAAAGAATTTGTGGATCCGAACTGGATGATTTTTCCCTTTTCTTTCTTTTAACCGGAACCGACTCCTCAGAATTGGCTCTCCTTTTGCCCGAAGAAGTTTCGCCCTGGTCAGAGGGCACTCCTGGTTCGGTTGGAACCGAACCAGGCTGGCCATCCAGGTCAGCGGACTTCTCGGCCTCCCTTTCCCTCAGTCTACCCACTCTCTTATCCAGGGTAGCTTTGGGAAAACTTTTACAAATTTGGCAGTCTGAATTGAGGTGGTCAATCCCCAGACAATAAACACAGGTGGTGTGGGGATCAGCCTTAGCAAAGGCTCCGCACACACTACAGTGCTGAAACCCAGTGGGCCCAGTTTTTTCTTGGGTTTCTAGACATGGCCAATCCTATCCAAAACTTACCCTTTTTCAGCAATCCCTAGCAAGACACCTCTATCGTTCCTGACCGTGTTACGGGTCTTGGAAAAAAACGTAATTAAATCCGTTTTTTTTACAACCGATACGGACCAGTTACCACACTCTAATAAATTCAAAAGTTTTTTAAAACCAATCTGGTTCAAACCGAACTGATCCAATGTTTACAAGTTCCACACAGAAACTAAATGCAAAACCTATCTAGTACTCACGGTACCACAGACAGAGACTTAAACCGACAGGTTCAGTAGCAGAAATTTGGTAGAAACCAAGCGTAAAACAACACTTTAACCGACTTTTTTGAACCAAGCAAAGGAGAAATCTCCGGAGCGACTGTTCAGTGAGGCGGAGTAAAGAATCTGACGGTTGGAGTTTAAACAACAGCAGACAGAGGCTTCAACTGAGCTCGCGCTGAACGTTCCATGCTGGACATGGAAAGTTAACTCTTTGTTCTCAGGGGCAGTTGAAAGGCAGGACCTAACTGCAATTGTCAGAATACAGCAAGACTTCATGTTGTTTGAATATATCTTCAGATGACTCGTTTCATCACAGAAAACGAGTCCCCTTTCAATGCAGTGGATACTGGGACTCGTAGCATCACCTGCAGCAAGCAGTGATCTCCGACCACACACCCGCAATCCTCCACATAAAATGACAGAGCCTCGGACAAAATCACTCGCATGGTAGACGCAGTTGGGCAAGCTTCTGCAAGGTCTATCCCTTACCCTCTGAAGTCTCAGATCATCATTATCACAGCTGTGCTCCTGATCAGTGGGGGAGCTCACTTTCAAGACCTCCACACTCAGGTGTGGAGCCAGGAGGAGCCTCATCTTCTCATAAATATCTTAGAGATGAGAGCTGTCTTATACACTATCCAAGTCCTGAAGAATGCTCTATGCCATGAAGTGATCCTCCTTCGGATGGACGACAAAGCTGTGATGTATTACATCCACAAGCAGGGTGGAGCTTCCCCCTACCCTCTGTGCAGGAAGGCCATGAGAATGTGAGAGTGGTGTCTCAAGCACGATGCATCAGTTCAGACGTCGCGCAGTCGCTTTCGATGAGTGGGGCAGTCTGGACTGGTCCTTTTTGCAATCCCTTGCAATGCAAAACTGCCTCTATCTTGCTTCAGAAATCCAGAACCTGGTGTTTTCTGTCAGGATGTATTCAGACTGCAGTGAACAAGATGCTTTTTGTATGCTTTCCTCCTCTTCCCTTAGTTCAGAGGGTGCTGCTCAAGTTGCAGGCACAGGGTGGGCAGGATGATTTAATCGCCCCAGACTGGCCTCGACAGATATGATTGCATTGATCAATAGACTGTCAGAAGTTCCCCAGAGGCAACTCCCTCTACGAGTGGACCTTCTAACACAGGGACTTTGGTCCATCCCAACCTGTGCTCCCTTAATCTCCATGCTAGGTTCCTGAGGAGATAAAAGTAGGCAGGTTTTATGTTTCCCAGACAATCGCAGAAATCTTCTTAGCTGCACATAGGCCTTCCACCAGGAAGGCTTATGGGGCTAAGAGGAAACGCTTCTCCATCTGGTGTGAAAAGTCCCATCTGGACCATTTCGGCTGCCCACCAAGTAAGGTGTTGGGGTGCCTCTTGGACCTGTTGAATGCAGGTCTGCAATACTTAGCAGTGAAAGTAAACCTCTGCATGTTTTGGCCTATCTTGAGCCAGTACAGAACATGTCACTGGCTCAGTTACCATTAGTCAAGATTGCTTCTCGCTACTTACTTCGCTAATTTCCAGAATGAAGGAGAACGCTCCCTTCATTCTCTGGATGTTAAGAGGGTTCTGTGATTCTACAGTGACAGAACGAAAGAAATACGCAATCCAAGCAACTCTTCAACTTTCAGCATGCCTCGGCTGGGTCAGCCTGTTGCCATTAGATGTATTTCTGCATGGCTAGTAGCATGTCTTCGACACTGCTAATCCATGGCACAGGTCAAGTTGGAAGATCGGGTTCACACCCACTCTACCAGAGTGGTTGCGGCTTCCCTGGTGGAGATTCGTAATGTACCCGTTGCAGACATCTGCGTGGAGGCGACTTGGAGCTCAGCGCATACCTTGTGAAGCACTATGTTCTGGATATCTATGCCAGACAGCTTTCTTTGGCTGGACAGTCCTTATGGACTTCTGTCCTGAGTGAGCTCTGTTTCCTACCGTCCTACTCAGGGGATTGATTTTTAGCTCAGTACTCTCTGATTACTGTGAATGAGGTGAACATTTTTAGTCCAGGAAGATATGGAACCATCCCCAGAGCTCACTCATTCTGTTTTTGGTCTTCACTTCTTTGTTGTTTGGGCTGTGAAGACATTGTTGAATTGACCCGTCTTATATGGGTCATCCGGACCATCTTATGCCCGAAAGTTAGGGTTAGGTTTTCCTAAGTTAGTTTATGCTGCACTTCCTCGGTCAAGAAGGTACTGAGGTGGTTGGAGGGTTGACACCGAGATAGCCTATACGGCACAAGCTAGTCTTTATGTGCCACGCATGAAAAGGCCCCATCCCCTGCGCCAGCCCTCCTGAAGATTTTTGCCTTCTGAGGGGTCCTAGCACCTCCAGTGTACTCCCATTAGTGTGACTAAGTGGTGGAGACTTCGTCCAAGAAGATCAAGAATTACGGTAGGTACGTAATTTCCATATCTTCAAGAGACTCTCTTCCCTTAGGCCATGCCAGCCCTCCATCCTTCCCCCTTTTATCAGCTGTAGTGGAATATGGCATGCCTTTCCATCGCTGCTGTTTCCAGTGCCTTTGTTCACCTATTATCAGAGGCACTGGTATAGTCTTGTAGTTCCCCAAGAGGAGAATCCTTTGAGTGCACTCTCCGGCAGGGAACTGAGGAGAGATGGGGCCGGATATGTTTATACAGATGCTGGTGCATGATGTTGTTGTGGGCAGCCCCAGGAAGCAACATTTTCTATGTGGTTCTAGCACTGATGTGGGTATATTTCCAAAGGTGTGGCCTTAGGAAAGAAATTCTCTCAAAAAACTACTGTTATAGCCAGCCCGGTGGTACTGAGGGTTGAGGCGCTGGATGCCTTACCTTCGCTGCACTGGTGGCCTAGGTTCGGGAATGACCTCAGGTTGTCAGGGTGCCGGCATGGGGGTGTGGGAGGAGAGGGACTGAGTGAGCCGTGAAGCTGCTCTCCTCTCCCGGTGGTGATGGGTTGTCACCCCTCCTGTAGTTCTGTCCCCACCAGGTGGAGGTCCAGTGGGGTAACGTGGGTGGGCGGAAGGGGCTGAGTTGGCTTCTGGTGTGCATGCGCGCCTCCACATGCACATATGGCCCTGTGCCGGGGGAAGCAAGGAGAGAAAACCTACAAAAGCATATACGAAAACAAAAGATCTACTGTTACAGTAAGTAACTATTCTACCTGCTCTCCAGTTATAAGATTTTAAAGATTTGGTTTCCGAGCATGGGTCGAGTAGGCACTGTAATGTCAAACCTTGATTTTTGCACCTCATTAACGTTGACACCATTCAACAAAATTCCATAAAATTTTGCATGCACAGTCAGGGTGCTATGTCTTAGGATTTAGCAAGTTTCGTGATGGACATTTGTCAGGATTCTGAGATCCAGGGAGTGTAAAAACACTAAAAACACACATTTTGGCTGTTATTCTGTTCATGTCTACACCAAAAACAATTTGGAAAGAAGTTCAAATATTTTAAGGGTAGAAGCGGCTTGGCCCAAGGAGGAACCTTTCCAAGATGTCGTGAAAAAATATTAATCAGTTCCCAACTTCTAAACATTTTGCTTCTGAGCTTGCTCAGTAGGGTTTCCAGGCTGTCTGGTTCTTACTATACTTACACGGTAGTGCTAGTTAGGATTGAGCAGACTGTTTAATGTTAACCCAAAATTTTTGCACCTTAATGACTTCATCACTGTTCAAAATGTTGTAAGCACGATCAGTGTGGCAAGTTCTTAAGACTTGGCAAATTTCATAATAGATGCTCATTCAGATTCCGTGATTCAGAACTTTAAAAAGTCTTTAAAAATGCACTTTTTGGCCATTTGTTTACATGTAGAGCAAAGACGGTTTGGAATTAGCCAGCCCAGCGGCATGGGGGGCTGAAGCATTGAGTACTTCACCTGCCGCCAAGCCAGCAACCTGGGTTCATGAACAACCACAGGTCGCTGGGAGGCTGGCCAGGGAGGGAGGATTGAGTGTCCATATGACTGCTCTCCTCCCTCAAGGAGGGGGGCCAAGATGGCTCACAGCTTGTCTGCCACCTGCAAGTGTCCGGGTGGCAATACATGTGAGTCCTTAAAGGAGGGGAGGGACCCCATGCAGAGGGCGTTAGGGGCATCTTTGCAGAGATGGAGCTCAAATATAGTGCCCAATGTAAGTGACATGGGCCCAAAGTGAAAATCTACGACCCCCCAGAACTGCAGGACAAAGATAGACTCCTCGCAGGCCCCATACCAGCAACCAGGCACCCCCATAGTCCTGTGGCAGAGGATGACGGAGAGCAGATAAGTCCTGGAGAAACCAGGTCATGGGGCTGGGGTCAGACAAGGCAGATAAAATATATGGGGGGGGGTTGGAATTTTGTTCTGAACTTTCAGGGGGGTGTCTTTCGAAGGTTTCGTGAGGAAATTATTAATCAGTTCTCTAGTTATAAGGTTATTAAATATGGTTTATGAGCATGCTCAGCACAGATTTGGAAATATCCCTCTAAAAGGAAAGAATTCCCAAGCCATTTTACTTTTGAAAGAAAACATTTTACTATTGTGAGCGCCATCTTGTTTTTTGTTTTGGTGAAAAAAAATTCAGAAACACAAAAAATTATGCCTTTTCAAAAAACAAACACCTGAACCTAGGAAAACGGGACCCATTTAGCTAGATTCTGGGGTATGACAAAAAAATTAGCCAAAAATAAGTTTTCTGGCTACCCTGAAATTCTTTGGTTGCACAGTTTAGTGAGGGGTCCAATTTTATTGCCATGAGCTGATAATTCTTTGTTCACACAAAGTGCGAGCAAGGAATTTTAAGTTCACACATAAGAAATAGGTTTAATGCTGTATGCAACTTTTTATGTTCAAACAAAGAATTCTTTGGTTGGCAACACAATGCAAACAAAGAATTCTATCTATGTTCGCACATAAAAAGTTGCTTTTGGTACTGGATAACAACTTTTAGGTGTGAACAAGGAACTCTTTGGTTGCTACTAAGTGTGACCAAATAATACCAGCTTGTAACAATAAAACTGATACTTTCTACCAAAAACAACTTTTACTTATAACTCAGTGGCTTTTAAAAAAAAAATTTTTCACTAAATTTTCAGCAGTCTTATTTTTTTAAGGCATGGGGTCATGTCATCGCAAGTCAAAATCGTGCAGCTAAAAAACGTAGGACAGTAACAGAGTCGGGCAAAAGACTGACCTGTTCTGCACACCACGGCCATTGACTACAATGGGTTTTCACATGTTATTGCGGAGGGGGGTTTCACCCCAGCACCCCCCAGAACTTAAATAACTCCGGAGGGGAGGTCCTCGGGGAAGGGGAGAAACTCGGGAGGACGGTTGTTTGTTTAGAAAAAAAAAATAATGTCCCAAAATTTTTTAACAGGGGAGACCTAGAGGAACCGAACCACAGTCCCAGCTCTCCCGACTGTGCCATGTGCTGGTGCCCTAGCCACTCCTCCATGGGAGCAGCTCAACCAGGCACCCAGCACATGACAACTTGTCCAGCCTCCCATTCTGTGTGCAGCAAAAGGGATAGCAGTATTCCCCTACTGCTAGTCTACACCTGTTGCTGTAAGGTCAAGTGATGTATAGACAGTGAGGTTAATACCGTGCTGTCTTACATGCGCAGTTATCACCCGGTACCTTTTTTTAAGACCCTCAGACAAACACAGTGGCTGACAACTGTCACTTTCACCTCTAAATGTGTTTTTATGTTGTGATGCCATAAAAAATATTTAATAGGGCAGATTGCAAGTCCGCTACTCCTTTGAATGTCATGGAGGCTTAAAATACAAGTTCTGAGCAGTTGAGCCATAAATATTGAAAAATGGGAAATGTGTTGCGATGCAACTGTGCTGGCACGCATGTCATGCTGGAATACAGGTTTTGCATATGGCCCAAAAGCCCCTATACAAATTCTAAAGATGTACTTAACACCACAGTAGAGAATTTGTGTGGGGACCAATGTGCACTATGCATAATGTGTACTCATGGTATGGCCCATATGTACATTAAGGTAACATATGTAAGGATGTTGTATTTCTGCAAATTGCACACCCATGTCATGCATGAGCAGGGCCACACTTCTGCACCCACAAGTGGATTGTACTTTTGAGTACTGCAGATTTCTATCTGCAACCAGAATTGACTATATCTTTCTTGCACTGTGAATGTACATCTGTGGCTAGCGCTTCTGCAGCCAGACGTACTATTGTAATTTCAGTTTAACTTTAAAAAAAAAAAAAAAGGGAAATCCATCGCAAAAATCTGCATTAGTGCACCAGTTAGAATTCAACTTAATGCCACAAAAGTAGGTAAATATGGCATTAAGGTTCCCAAACCTAACTCCCCCAGCAGCAAAACGACAAGGCCACACAAGCTGTTTAGAAACATAACAGCATGCGTGTGTATGTTTTGCAATCTGCATGTGTATCTACAGGGGACTGCATTTCTGTAGACAGAAGTAGTGTTGTAATTTGGATATCATGGATTTTGTATCGGTAGCCAGAAGTGGGTGTGTATACTTTGCACTATGCATGGGTATCTGTGACTGCAGAAGTACTGGCCCCGCAGGGACCTGTGCTTCTGCAGACAGAAATAAAGATAATTAAACATAATTGTTGATCTTCCAGAATGTCTTCGCCACTGATTCCCACTGATGGGTCTGGGTCCGGAGGTACTTGGACCCCAAGGGAGGACATTTTTTGCAGGGAGGGTGTCAGCATCAGCTACTTAGCACAGCACCTGCACCCCCTCCACTGGTGTCACACACCAGCCAGTAACTGCTGTCGGCTCCCTCACACACCTTAATTCTGTTTGCCAAAAGAGAAACAAAGTGGAGAAAAGAGAGAAAGGGCTAAATAAGCTTCCTAACCCAAAGAGAAAGGATATAGTAATATAAAAAATTCTGAGACTTCTGATTCTAGAACTCTAGCAGAGTGGCTGTTTTTGTGAAGAGCTCCCAGAACGAAGAGATTTTTTACAGTACTTTTCAAATTTAAAATTACTTTCTTTCATATCAATTTGGGTGATTGTGAAACAGAACACTGTAGTCTCCAGGATGGTATAACATTTGTGTGGTAGATACTGGTTGGGAGTCAGGAGGATCACATTTTAGTAATCTGCCAACTCTGATGTGCTTTTTATTAATATATTTTAACCATTTCTGTATGTGCCTTTTGTGGTGTCTGATCTTTAGGACCTATGTGTCATTTGTGGGCATACTAGCTGTTATGGCAGATGCTTTTTCTCTGTTAAATGAGTCTATCTATTAAGTATAATACATTCTAGAACATCTTTTTGAGCCATCTCCGATTTATTTTTTTTCCTTTTGGAGTTGTTCTGTTGCTGTGGCAGCCTGTCAATCAGTATGGTGCTGTGGTCTTGTCTGTAGTTTGAGGAGCATTTTGGGTTGCTAATTTCTACTGGTTTGAAAAATTTTTTTTTTCTATTTTTAAAAAGCTACATCACATTTTTGCCAGTTGTTTCTTGTTGCTAAGTGGCAGATGTTCTGGCATTGTGTTCTTGTTCTGTGATAGCAGAATACTGTATAATAAAATGCGTCTTGAAAATCCTGTAACCTCATAGGTCAAAACATGTCATGACAGTGTGTGTAAATTCTGTAACAGACAACTGGTAAAGATTCCAGGTATTCAAATGTTAACTCTCTTTGAACCAAATTCATTTTTATTCTAATTTTTTATAACAGATTTATAATCCTAATAATGTACTTCAGGGCATGTGTAGTAGTGGGGTTTACACATTTCTTGTGTTGTTAAAGTCACTCGGCTGCACCTCGTGATACACCACACAAGGCAGGTGTAAATCCCACAACACATGCCCTGTCATGCATTATTGCTTAATTCAGATTTCACTCACTCCACTGATTTGTAGAATACTGGACATACAATTTTAGAATAGCAGTGTTTTCTAAGTCTTACAAAGTAAACATTGATTTGGATAATAAAATATGATACAAGTAAAATGGATATTTATATATTTCATATAGTATACTTATGTAAGGTTAAGGGAGATGTAGGAAGTACTCTATATATTCTGTTTCTAGTGGTGAGGAATTAATTCCACCAGTTAAAAAGGAAAAACAACCACCGTGGCAGGTTGTTTAGAACCCAAGCTGCACTCTGAACAAACACGCTATTCTCTTTTTAGTGTTTTGCGTGTAAAGTTTTAACATAGAAACATAGAATTTGATGGCAGATAAGGACCGCTTGGCCCACCCAGTCTGTCCATTTCCCTACCTAATAGATAAGCTGCAGATCCTAGTTAACCAGCAGCCTACTTCTTCCTACCCCCACCCCCTAGAACTGCCTTATGACTGTCCCATGCATGCTTGAATTCCATCAGTTTTTGACTCCACAACCTTCTCCAGAAGGCTGTTCCATGCATCCACAACCCTCTCTGTGAAAAAATACTTTCTTAAATTACCTCTGAGCCACCCCCATCTTCAAATTGTGCCCCTTGTTCTTGCACACCTCTTTTTGAAAGATGCTACCTCTTGGACTTTGTGGATTCCCTTGAGGTACTTTTAAAGTTTCTATCATGTCCCCCTCTCCTCCTTTCCTCGAGGCTATACATATTAAGTTCCTTTAGTCTCTTCATATGTCTTACGGTGCAGACCCTGCACCATTTTAGTTGCCCTCCTCTGACAGCTTCCATCCTGTCTATGTCTTTATGGAGATTGGGTCTCCAGAACTGCACACAGTACTCCAGATGGGGTCTGACCAGCTGTCTGTACAGAGGGATAATAACTTCCTGTTTTCTACTGGTGATGCCTCTCCTATGCATCCCAGTATCCCCCAGCCCTCCTTGCTGCCCTCTCACATTGCTTGCCCACCTTTGGGTCATCTGATATGACTACCCCCAGGTCCCTTTCCATTTTTGTTGTTGTTAGTATCTCACCCCCCATTGTGTACTCTTCCCCTGGGTTTTTGTTTCCCAGGTGCATTACCTTGCACTTCTTAGCACTGAATCTAAGCTGCCATACATTTGACCATTCCTCTAACCTTGCCAAGTCCCTTCTCAACCTTTCCACCCCACCTTGTGCATCAACTCTGTTGAAGATCTTTGTGTCATCTGCAAAGAGACATACTTTTCCTTCCAGTCCCTCTGCAATGTCCCTTATAAAGACATTGAAGAGGACCGGTCCTAATACTGAACCCTGTGGTACCCCACTAGTAACCCCTTTCTTCAGAGTGAACTCCATTTACTATTACTCTCTGTGTCCTATTCTCCAGTCAATTCTTTACCCAGGCTGTCATCTTGGGACCCACTCCCAGGCTGGCTAACTTGTATATTAATCTTTTGTGTGGGACTGTGTCAAATGCCTTGCTAAAGTCTAGGTAGGCCATATCCACAGCCCCTCCCTGATCTACTACTTTGGTCACCCAGTCAAAGAAATCTATCAGATTCATCTGGCAGGACCTTCCCGCTGTGAATCCATGCTGCCTTGGGTCCTGTGCCCCTCTGGCCTCTAGATACTCGACAGTTCTTTCCTTCACAAGTGATTCCATCATTTTCCCTATCACTGAAGTTAAACTAACAGGTTTGTAGTTTCCTGCTTCTGCCTTGCTCCCACTTTTGTGAAGGGGAATCACATCTGCCCTCCTTCAGTCCTCGGGTACCACCCCATCCTCCCATGATTTGTTAAAAAGGGTTGTCAGTGGTGTCACTAGTTCTACTCTTAGTTCTTTAGAGTTCTGGGATGAATCCCATCAGGCCCCATTGCTTTGTCCACCTTCAGTTTTAAGAGTTCTTTCAGAACCCTTCTTCTGTAAATGGGCTGGTATCAACTTCTGTATCCAGAGTGTTTCTATTGTTTTAGGTACCCCTCTTCATTTGTAAATACTGAGCAAAATATTTGTTTAGTATCTCTGCCTTTTCACAGTCACCCTCTGCCCACCCCCTCCCCTTTATTAAGCCTCACTATCTCCCTTGGTCTTCCTTCGCTCCCTGATGTACCTATAAAAGGTTTTATCCCCCTTCTTAACTGAGTTGGCTATCTTTTCCTCGGTTTGGGCCTTTGCTGTTTTGACTGCCTTCTCAGCTTCCTTTTGCTTTAACTGATACAGTTCTCTGTCCTGCTCCTTCTGTGATTCCTTGTACTTCCTGAATGCTTTCTTCTTCTCTTGAACCTTCACAACCACAGTGGTTTCTTACATCGTTTTGTTTTGTTTATTTGCTTCACACAAAGGCTTGTTACCTCTGTGATGGCAATTTTTATTATTCCCCATTGTTCTTCCACCCCTCTTTCCTGCCCATTTGCTAGTGCATTCCTTAGGCACTCACCCATTTTGGCAAAGTCAGCCCTCCTAAAGTCCAGTACTTTTGCCTTTGTATGGCTTGACTCTATTGCTGTTTATTGTGGACCATACAGTTCAATGGTCACCAGTTCCCAGATGGCTACCCACTTCTACATCCGTGATCCTCTCTCCATCTCCATTTGAGAGAACCAGGTCTAAGATTGCCCCCCTCTAGAGTGGGTTCCAATACTAGTTGTCCAAGGCATGCCCCCTGTAGGGCATCCAGAATAACCCCACTCTTCGAAGTGGCTGCTACAACTGCACTCCAGTTAACATCTGGCATATTCAGATCACCCATCAGCAATATCTCCCTTTTCTGCCATTCTAAGTATACTTTCTATCATTTCCTTGTCCATTTCCTCCCAGGGGTCTATGCTCAACCTCTGCGGATTGTGGTGCCATTGCCTGTCTCTCCAAATTGACCCACAGTGCTTTTCTCTTCCCTGTTTACCCTTTCGCTCTGTTGCTTTGATTCCTTCCCTTATGTAAAGAGCTACCTCCTCCTCTCTTTACCCTCCTGTCCCTCCTGTAGACAGTGTATCCTGGTATGTTTACGCCCCAGTCATGGTTTTGTGTGTACCATGTTTCTGTGACTGCCACGATATCCAGATGTTCCTCCTCCGCCAAGGCCACTAATTCAGGAAGCTTGTTACCAGACTACGGCATTGATACTCATTGCTCTCCATTTTTTGATGGCTTTACCTTCTGTTGCAGTATCCCCACTGACCTTTCTACCTCGGTCTTTTCTCATTTAGTACCGCTTTGTAGGAGAGGCTGGGATTTTCCTGCTGCTTATCAGTGCCTCCCTGACTAGTTTAAAAGCTTGCCAATGAAGCATTTAAACCGATTGCTAAAAGACTTGTTCCCTTCCTGGACAGATGCAGACCATCCTGCCAGTATAGGTTGGTGTCCTCCAGGTGGAACCCCAGTCCCCAATGAAGCCAAACCCCTGTGCTCCACAGCATTTTTTCAACCATTCATTAAACTGCATGGTGCAAAGTACCCTTGCCTCACCCATGCCATTGACAGGCAGCACCTCTGAGAAGCATACTGTGTGTGCTACTTGTCTTAGGCCCCCTCCTCAACTCTACAAAGTCCTCCTGCACTGCTCTAATCTCATGATGAGCCAAGTCATTTGCCCCTAGGTGGACAATGATCAAGCCCAGACCTCTGTGGCAGCTGTTCTCGTGATCCTGAGGATGCCTCTGCTGTCCCTCCAAGCCATGGCACCAGGCAGGCACCTTACTTCAGTTTTCCCTGCTCCCCCCAGTTCTATCCCCCTAATAACTGAGTCCCCCACCAGGAGCTGCTTCCTTTCCCTATGGTGTCCTCTGCCTCCTTCCTGTGGGTCTCCCTTGTGATAGTTGTCCTCAGCCTCCTTAGTCTCCTCTGCGGGTGCATCCATAGGGGAACTATGCTCCCCCAGAATGGTGTATGGATTGTGGAGTGGAACAGCTGACTGGGTGTGCCTCTGTTCCACCATCCTCACCCTCCCTGAGCCCACTGTGGTCCAACTGCTGTGCTTTCTTCGCAACCTGTAGTTATCATAGGCATACATACATACTGGGGGAGCCTTGACTCCCACTAGCTTATACACTTTTACAGTTGCTGTTTCTATGGGAAAAACAATACTTGCAGTTTACTTAAGAAATCCTTTCTTACTATTGTCCCAAAGTGCACATCCTTCTTGGCTCAATTGCCTAAATCCATGATGGAGTTAAAAGTACACAAAAAGGGTTCCAAATTTCATTTTGTATTCATTCGGCGTTTCTGACAGAGGGATAGCATTTGATATTTAAAGTGTGCTTGGAACGTGTAAATTTGCCATTGCTATCCACTTCCTTCTCCTGCTTCCTGACGTAACGTGGAATAACCACAGCGTTAGAGTGACGTTTCTGACGTTGTACATCTTCCTCAGAGTTAAAGTGACAATGCTTACTGGTATCTACTTATACTGTTGCTTGTTGCCATGACTTCTTAGTTCATCCCATATTGTTTTAATTTTACCCATCACCAAAGTTAAAAAATATTCCCTCGTGTGCGTGTCTATATATAAATTTAATTAAAAAAACTGCATAATACAGGAATCCCTGGTGTTACGTTGTGCTGCTTTTCAAAATTATCCCTGGTTTCACATGGACTGAAAGCGTGAGCCCGAATTGGATTCTTTTGTTTGTGTCATGATTAAAATGGCCCTAATACAGTGACAATTTATTTTCTACACCCCATTCTGATAACATACAGGGTTACCTTTTGGGCTAATATCCTAGTCAGACTCATTTTCCACATGTTGTGTGCTCAAGCTCATGTCTGGCTAATTTAAACGCATGATCCCAAAATTGATTCCTGTGCATACTTAATGATTAAAGAAGCTGCAATCTATTATCTGTCAATGCCAATCTGGTAGGCCACGGTTTATCTTCATTGTTTATTAATCTCATGGCCCTACTCATTTTCCACATTTTGTGTACTCGAGCTATTTTCTGGCCATGCAGTGCTGCTACCAGCAGTCTGTTATAAACCCCTATAAGACCTCAATGCTTGCTGTGTGGTCCGGGTTTCTAAACACAAGTGTAATTCCAAAGCCAATTTATTTTTTCACTAGTGGTAACCCAAAAGAAATTTTTTCTATTTCTTTTTATTGTGAACAGAACATAATTTCATTGTTTCACAGTCTGTTCAAGTTATATATGGGACTTTAAAAACTTCTCTCTCACTATATTTTCCTGTTTATTTACAGAATGTACTATATTATCAGTGGGGTCTGATTACGAGACTGTATTCTTTTTCTTTATTGCGCCCTCAGTTCATGTGATTTCCAGGCTCTTCTTACACTTCTAGGCTGCCATACCTCTTCTACCTAATTCTTTGGCTGTTCTTTCTAGTGACTTAGTCTGATAGAAAATACATATAATCACATATTTGTGTTAATATTTCACTGTTACATTATCCCCCTACTGTCTGGCATATTCACATTGACACTGCTAAGAGTTCATGGATAAAAATCATTATTTCAAAAATGTTTGAAAACCATGATTGCCATTTAGTCCTTTTGGGGAGAGTGCATCAAGTTCATGTATCCAATAACTCTCTCTTTGTTCCAAGTCTTTTAAAGTCCCCCCCCCCACAGGTAATCTCACCAGTTCTATGCCTGTGAATTTTAATGATGCAGGGGACCCATGGTCCCTTTCTTCGTAATGTTTTGCCATTGCATAAGTGTTATTCTTTACTCTAACAGCTGTTTTGTGCTCTCCAATTCTTTAAGTTCTATTTTTGTTTGTCCCACATATACAAGTCCACATGGGCATGTGAGCATATATAAATTCCTGATGTCTTTCAAATTTATAAATCCATTTATCTCATATTTCTTTCCTGTTCTTGGGTGTCTAAAATATTTGTTGTTACTTGTGTTATTACAATGAGCGCAGTTTCCACACCTAAAATTCCCTTTGTGTGCCTCTTGCATCCACTCTGGTCTCAGACACCTTTTGTTTTCAAAGAAACTTTTCATTAAACTGTCCCTTAAATTCCTGTCTTTTCTTCTTGATTCTTGGTCCTTTGTCTGCTATTTCACTTAGACATGGTTCTGCTTTAAGGAGACTCCAGTTTTTCTTTATGATGTCAATCAGTTGTTTACTGTCTGGATTGTATGTAGTGCTGTAAGTTATCACATCTGTATTTTCCTTCTTGTTCTCCTTCTTTTGTATTAAGTCTCTTCGTGTTTTCATTTGGGCACTTTTTACTGCTTGCATCAGTATTTTTGGCTCATACCCCCTATTAAGAAATCTGTCACACATATTTACCATTTCTTGTTTCATTATTTCTGTTTCTGAGCAGTTTCTTTTTACTCTCATGAACTGCCCACAGGGAATATTTTTCTTTAGGTGGTACAGATGGTAACTGTCCCAATGGAGTACCATGTTCCTGTCTGTTAGTTTCCGGAACATGGAAGTCTCTAATCTCCCATCTTTTTGTATAAATACATAAGTCCAGGTAATAAACTTTATCTGTATTATATGTCTCGGTAAATGTCAAATTCTTATTACAATTATTAATGTAGACGTAAAATTATCTGTATTCTTCCAAACTTTCTTGTCAAAAACAAAATATATTGTCAATAAACTGTACCCACAGCACAATTTTATCTTTCCATCTATTTGTCTCACTATTCCAAATACACTTTCTTTCCCAGCTTGCTTCATACAGGTTCTCTAAGGATGGCGCAAATGTTGTACCCATTGCAGTACCATGGTGTTGTTTGTAGAACTCCCCATCAAATATGAAGTAGTTTGATTCCAAAACAAACTCTACTAGTTGTTCTATAGAACACGATGGCGGAAACAGATATTCATTTCTTTGTTTCAAAACCTCTTGTATCACCTCCAAACCTTCATCTTGTGGGATACTGTTACATAAGTACACAATGTCCAGTGTGATTATTAATGTTATATTCTCTGCTTCAATGTTTTCAATTCTATTAAGTACTGACCTTGTATCTTCTGTATATGACTGTTCCAATTCAACATATGGTCTCAAAAAATAATCAACATATTTAGACATAGGCTCTGTGATGGACACAATACTGCTTAGTATGGGGCATTCAGTTTGACAGTGAGGCTCTTTATGGACCTTAGGTAAGAGGTATATTGTAGGCTTAACCGGACGGTTAACTGTGAGGAAGCCCTTCTCTGATTTAGTAATCCCATTTGCGACTGTCTGCTTCTGCTAGTATTAAATCTGCCGCTGACTTTGTTTCACCAGTTGGATCTATTCTTTGCTTTTTATAATAGTGTGCATCTGGAAGTTGTCTTTGCATCTCTGTCAGGTACATATCTTTTGACCATACCACCACTGCTCCTCCCTTATCTGCTGTTTTTTATATCCTGAATGGCCTTTCTTTCTCTTCTTGTATTTTGAGTCTTATTTAAAATTTTAGACCCAAAAACATCCATCATGTCCGTGTTTACTACTTTACTGAAAGTGTTTACCACCTGACTTAAGATTTCCTGGTGGAATAAAGCTGGACTTCTTAAACGGAATCTCTTCCCTTTTGTATGTCAGTTCTATTTCCCTCTTTCTTCATCGATCACTGTCAAGGCTCCCTCAGTATGTATGCCAATGATAAATATAAAACTTTACATGCAAAACACTAAAAAGAAAATAGCGTGTTTGTTCAGAGTGCAGCTTGGTTTCTAAACAACCTGCCATGGCAGTTGTTTTTCTTTTTTAGTTTAACATCCCTGACAAAGCAGCACCTGTTATTATTGAAGTTACAGGGACACAGAAGTAAACAGAATAAGGAGTAAACCTGTATAATCATGCTCCTGCAAAATTATTTTTGTTATAAATAATTCCACCAGTTATTTCTCTAATGTTCCCAAAGTTATTTTTTTCTCACATCTATAATTATCTGTGGTAAAGCCTGATTACCTGACAGCATCAGGGTCATTTTTGTCATAATCGTACACTGTCACTGTATCTTATATAGTTAGCCTGTAACAGCTAGCTGAAAGTAGATTCACCCCATCTATGTGGGGAGTACAATCTAAACAAATAGATATTAAGTAAGGTTCTCTCTTGCCAATACAGTTCCTTATAGGACGTGGTTCAGGGGTGAGGCGCTCAATTGTGGGAACAGTGGGACACATTTCTTTAGGGATGTGCTCTGGAGGAGGAGGTACTGCCCCTTCTGTAAGACCATACCAGAGCTCTATGCTCAGCTAGTAGCAGCAAGGATTGAGATATCTCAGCTGCGCACTCAGCAGGAGCAAAACCCCCACTCCCCCAGAGACCCACTGGTCCAGAGGGGTGGAGGGTGGCAGGGTGTGGGGGGGGGAAGGGGCAGTCAAAAGGAGGTTGTTCAGCCCAGTACCATCCAGACAGCAAATCGCTTTGCACCCCTGAAGGGGGTTCAGGCTCCTGACCCCACCAGGGGGGACTCTGGGTCAGTTGAGGTGAAAGGGCAGGACATCACACTGGCACCCGAGGGGAGCAAGACTAAAAGGCAGGTCCTAGTGGTCGAGGACTCCGTCTTCAGGGGATGGATAGAGTGAATGGGGATGGGGTCAGATGGGATGGGGTTGGTCTGATGCTTACCTGGAGCATCAGCCAACTGGGATTTAGTTAGAATAGGAAGGATGGTTGGGGGGGTGCTGGTACTCCTGGGTACTAATGATCTGGCCAACCAGTCAGTTGAGTCAGTAAAGCAGAACTTCCAGATACTGGGGCACAGATTGGCAGCACAGTCAGCCTCTCTGGCCTTTTCTGAGGCCCTCCTGCGTGGGGCAAGGAGGGAAGGCAGAACAGAATTAGAAGGAATGAAATAGAGGAGTTTAACAGTTGGCTTAAGGGGTGGAGTTGGGACATGGGGTACCACCCTGACAGGGATTGGAGGGATTTCTGGTACTGAAGACTCTTCACGGGTGATGGACTTCATCTGACAAGAGAGGTGGCTAGCTCACTAGGGCAGAAGTCTGACATCTACATCAGATGTTTAAACTGACTGCAGGGGAGTCCGGGTCCAGGGGATCCATTGTGGATGGTGAGCAGAAAGTGATTCTATATAGAACTTCACCACATCCGGACGACAGTAACTGTAGGGAATGCAGTAGGGTTTACAGAACCTGCCTTTAAACTTCAAATGAGCAGTAAGTCTTTTACATGTTATGCACCTACTTTGTTAAACGAGTATGAAAGCAAGATATGTAATGCAAATACTATTTTGCTCTTTAAACATATGTTGCCCAAGCATTTGTATACTGAAAATGTGTGTAAATGTATTTAACTGTTTTATGTGCATTGTTTTATATGTCAGGCGTGGCTGAAAAAGGGCTGTGCCCAGACCACTTCCTGGTGAAAAAAAAAATCAATGGGAGGAATATCAGTGAGGAGGGAAGAAAATGCAAAAAGCGAAAGGATAGTAGCAGAGTTAAGAGCACACGTCAACTGGCTGGGGGTATGCCTTAATGCCAGGAGCCTAGGCAACAAACTCGGCAAGCTCCAGGTGCTGATGGCAGACACTGAAGTGGACCTGATGGCCATCATGGAAACGTGGGCCACAGATAAAAATGATTGGGAGATGACAGTCCCTGGGTATTCACTGTTCAGGAGGGACAAAAGAACTGGTTGGGGGGGGGAGTTGCCCTTTTTGTCAAGGAGGGCACTGAAGTGGCAGAAGATGGAGGTATTAGGGGTAGCAGTGGGGAGGCTGAGTCAGTATGGGTGCAACTCATGGCAGCCTCAAGCAGCAACGAGCACTTGGGGTGATCTACAGGGCTCCAGGACAAGGGGGGGGGATGGGACAGAGAAATTCGAAGATGAACTTAAAAGAGGGGCAGGAAAGGGGGGGAAGTAGTGGCAGTGGGTGACCTGAACCTGCCTGATGTCGACTGGGAGGTCCCAGTGGCCAAAAGTGATATGAGTCAGACATTACTGGACACCTTCCAAGACTGTCTACTGGTGCACCTTGTTAAGGAACCTACCAGCAGAACGCAATCCCTGATGTGGTGCTCACAAACTCAGAGATGGTGGGTGCTTTGGGAGTAGGGGAGCCGCTAGCACACCGCGACGACAACTCTGTGTGGTTTGAACTGGCCCTTGAGGCCAGCAACCCACAATCAAGGACCAAAGTTCTTGACTTTGGAAGGGCGAACTTCGATATGTTAGTAGAGGTTGAGGACATAATGGGAGCAGAGGAGAGATGGGGGGTAATACAGGGAGCCATCCTTGAGGCATCAAAGACAAGCATAAGAACAGTATTTAAAAAAAAAAAAACAGGTTTAAGAGATAACAATGGTTCTCAGCTAGGGCCAAAAAGAAGACCTTTTATAAATACAAGGGAAAGCAGGGGGAGGCAGAATGGGAGGATTATCTATAGAAAAACGGAAGCGAAGAGGGTCATTAGGGAGGCAAAAGCTGACACAGAGCTGCGTATCACGGAGGTGGTCCAGAAGAGTGAAAAACAGTTTTCTAGATCAGTGAAAAAAAGAAGGGAGGGGTGCATCGCACAGCTAGTTGAGGGTTATAGAAGAGGATGAGCAAAAATCTGAATTACTATTTTTGCTCAGCATTCACTAAGGAGGACTATGGGTCCTTGCCAGAAAGTGGCATCAAAGCAGCCACTGCAGAAGTCCCGGAAATGAGGCAGCCAATACTTACTAGTGAGAGGGTCCTGAAAGGGCTGGCAGCCCTTAAGATAGATAAGGCTCTAGGATCAGATGGGACACATTGAAGGATACTTAGGGAATTAACAGCAGAACTGGCTGGGCTGTTCAACAGCTTACTTAGGTCTGGAGAAGTTCCAAGAGATTGGAGAATGGCAGACGACGTACCGCTTCATATTGGGGGGGGGGGAGGCGGAACCAGAGAACTACAGGCCTGTCAGTCTGACCTCTATCATGGGGAAGGTGATGGAATCACTAATCAAAGAAGACCTCAAATACTACATAGAGAGCAAGAGTCTTCAGGATATTAAACAGCATGGTTTTGTGGCAGGCAGATCTTGTCAGACTAACCTGATTTTTTTCTTTGAGTGGGTGACCAAGGAAGTAGACAAGTGCCATTCTCTGGATCTGTTGTACTTTGACTTCAGCAAGGCTTTTGATTTGATACCACACAAAAAGTTGCTCAAAAAGATGGAAGATCTGCGTGTGGCCATAGTGAACTGGGTGGGTAGTTGGCTAGAAGGGAGGCAGCACAGGGTGGTGGTCAACAGGGTTAAATCAGAGGAAAGGGGGGGTTATGAGCGGGGTTCCTCAGGGATCTGTCCCGTCTTCTTCAACATGTTTATTAGTGACATTGGTAAGGGCATCCAATCCAGAGCAGGCTATCTCTCTTCGCAGATGGCACAAAACTACGTGGAAGGGTGGATAGTTATGAGGGACCAACAAAAACTAGAGGGGTAGTCAAAGGTCTGGCAGTTAAAATTTAATACCAAAAAGTGCAAGACAATGTACCTAAGGAAAAGGAACCCCAAGACAGAATACTGGATGGGTGGGTGAGACATAGCCCAACAGAAGAGGAATGGGATCTAGGCATTATCATCAGTAACTCCCTTAAACAAACGAGCCAGTGCAACAAGCTCTATTACAAGGCTAACAGGATGCTGGGATGTGTCCGGAGGGATACTGATAACAGAAAAAAAAGAGGTAATACTTCCCCTATACAGATCCCTGGTGAGGCCTCACCTGGAGTACTGCATCCAGTTTTGGAGCCCTGACCTCAGGAAAAGACAGGGTAGGCTGGAAACAGTGCAGCAGAGTAACACAAATGATTCAGGGCCAGCAGGGCAGATTCTATGAGGAGCGCCTCAAGGCACTAAATATGTATGCTCTGGAAACCAAAACGGAGGGGGGAGATATGATAGAGACCTTCAAGTTCCTTAAAGGAATTGACAAGGTAAACTGTGAGGAATTTACCCTGAATACCAACTTGTGGACATGAGTGGAAATTAAAAGGAGGGAGGTTCAGGAGGGACGTGAGGAAGTACATCTTTACAGAAAGGATGGTGGAACCTTGGAACAGTCTGTTGGCCGAGGTGGTGGGTGCAAACACAGTCAGGGGATTCAAGCAGGCATGGGATAGAATGAAGGGAACAGTGGTTGCCTGGGACGACAAGACCACGGAGCAGTATGGGGATAGGACGGGGAGGGTTAGTACCCTGGAGGAACAATAGGTTCCAGGGAATATGGGCAGACTGGATGGACCTCTCATCTTTTTCTGCTGACATGGTCTCTGTTTCATGGTCTATATAAACAAAATAAAACCCGACTACCAACCTTTAGATAGAGAAACAGGGTACACTATGTGGGATGAAGGGATAGTTTGGCATAGAGCCAGAGCATCAATACACTAGCCAGATAGGAAGTGGATAGTGATCTTAAAGGCAGCAGCCCTGAAGCATGTGGCTCTGCAAAAGAGGGAGCTGCCCAGGATTCGGATCCTTTTGTAATTGAGACTGCATGTGCCAAACAAGAATGAAACACAGACTCCTGGGGAAAAAAATCCCATACTACCAAATAGAGGACTGTCTGGATAACCAGTTAATATGTCCTTTTTCACTCTTGCTAGAGAAGAAAGGGGAATTTCCAGGTGCATGTGGAGTTGTTGGACTGAACCATCCAAAGGAGCCGAGATGTGCTCATCTCCCCAGCCATACCTAATGGTAGTGGGCTAGAGCCCAGCTGGCATAAAGGAAGAAAATGAGCATATCAACCAAATATAGTCTGATGTAATTAGAAGCTGTGAAAGGAAATTACCTGTTTTTCCTGCAACCACAGGATATACCCTATTTAAAAGTTAGTGTAATGTACGGAATCCTCACAGGTCTTGCAACACTGGTCAGAGCCGGGCAGGGGCTCCTGTGGCATAGGAGCAGGAGGGTGCCCCAGCAGTTCCCACCCAACCCTGGGGAGAGGAAATGAGCCCCCTAGAAATACAAGTTAAGCACTTTACGCTGAGCCAAAGGTGAAGTCATGCCATCTGCCTGAGGCAGACTAGTTCTTGCTAGCCTGGAGGCTACATCATTGGCATTATATGATGCCCATGACTGAAGCTAAGCTGCCTCCAGGCCCCAAGCAGAAAGAACAATGACTTGCCTAACTTGCTTTGAGGCATGGCAGCTAAGAGCTACCTAACTACAACTATAGGCAACAACTGAAGGTCACCAAGTGTCTAGACACGCACACGACGCGGTAAAAACCTGGCCAAGGGCATCCATCGAGTGGAGTCTGCTTCTGGAAATCTATCATGCGTGAGGCACCGAGGTCTGCAGTGCTTCCAGCCCTAAAGAGGGGTGAAGGTACAGCACCTGTATACCCAGTGGGTGTGCAATACCACATAAAGGAGGTCGCTGGTGGACAAGAGAAAGGATGCCTCCACACTGCCCTTTATACCTTCTCAAAGGCTTTAGGCCATGGAGGGACAATTGTCTCATACAGGGAACCCCCAAAGATTCCCAATGGCAGGGGTGCTGGATTGCAACTTGTGTAAGAACCTAGGTCAAGTGCATGGAGCATCTCCACCAAGAATACCTGGTACAGAGCGTACTCAGTAGCTGCAGACAGGTGGAAGAAAGATTCACTGTCTTCGGAGAATGTTAATGGGGATAAGGCACTGACCTCTAGGGTTTCTTGGTGTATGGGAGAAGGTATGAGGCACGAACCCCAGGGGTTGCTGGTGCAGGGCAGAAGGGCTGAAACTGGGCCTTGTCAGAGGCCTTATCAAAACTATCTAGAGCAACAAACTCTGTGTTGCTCTGTTACTTCTCCGTCAGGACCTATGAATATGGGCACCCTTTCTTAAAAGCAGTGAGGTCCTGTGACCCAGGGTCTTAAATGCCTTTACCTGGGCTGCTGGACTGTGCCTTGCCTGAGAGTAGGGCCTGGAATAGTCACCTGAAAGGGGTTCTCCTACATCAAAGGAGTGACCAGACTGGTGCCCATGAGAGAAAACCACAGGTGAGGAGAGTGGAGCTGTACAGTCCTGTATGGCGGCCCTGGACCACACTGGTGGTGGTGTCCAGCATCTTTGGGGAGAATTCTGCCTCCAGGCCATCAGACTCTGAGATGGTGCCACCTCCGGCACTAGGCTGAGGATCGATGACGTCCTCGGAGATGGGATTATCACCATCACCGTGGTCAGCACTGCCCACGGTGCAGGACTTGGTCTCGACTCTATAGAGTCATCCCCACCCCTAGTGCCATGAATAGCACTGGGGCCCACTCTGACACTGCGGGCAGCACCAGGGATAGGGATGACATCATTGGCGCTGCGTCCAGTGCCAAATCCAGGACAGCAAGGCTGTCATCACGTACAGCACTGTCATCCTCTTTCGTGTCACCAGGGAAAATGAAACCTCCATCTCAGCAACAGGATGAACAACAGTCCCAGTGGCAGTCCCTCTTCCAACATTGCAAACTGTGTTGGGGGGGGCAGTGTCCTCCCCGGTGCCCCCCTGACACCAGATGATGGCACTGAGGTGTCCACCACTGTAGACTTGAGCACACTGCTTCAGCCTCGCCCCACGGGATGTCTGCTGCAGAGGGCAGATGGACTGTGGGAGTTTTTCAGTCAACCGCCCAGAATTGTGAGGATTCACAGCCAGCTGCCTAGAAGGAGCCAGCTGTCAACCAGAGCCTCCAATGCCTTGCATGGTGAGGTCAAGGAGGACCTTGGGCTTCCGTGAAACCAGAGGCCCAGGGGAAATGAGGCCACACTTCACAAAGGAAACAGAGTGGAGGCAGTCCAGACAGGACAACTAAAATGGTGCAAGGGATGCATCAAAAGCCCTACAAAAAGAGACTGGGAGATCTCAATATGCACATCCTGGAAGAGAGGAAAGCAAGAAGGGACATGATACAGACCCAAAGGTACCCCATGGGGGTGAATAGAGGCCAGCAGGGGAGTCTCTCTTAAATAAGAACTAACACCAGGGCCAGAGAGTTATGTGATGAAGCTGGAGGGGAGAAGTTTAAAGGGATGCAACAAAGTACTGCTTCACTGAAAGAATGGTGGACATGTAGAACATACTACCAGTGGACGTGATGGAGGTGAAAAAAAAATAGTGGACTTCAAGCATGCGGGGGACAGACATAGGGAATATCTGTAAATAGATAGGAAGGAAAGAAGGTCACTGGAGACCAGTTAGGGTCTGTGGAGACAGACTAGGCAAGGACCATCTGGGCAGACTAGCTGGGCCAAGTGGCATTTTTCCGCAAAATCTACGTTCTAAGACCTAACGTTCATGCCTTGACCACAAGTGTGTGACACCTACCTCCAAAGGTGGGGATAGAACAACCCCATCTCATTGTGCGGACCTCTAGGGTACAGCAGCCATAGCATGCATCCGTATCGTACTCTGGCCAAGGCAGGCCGCATAGCACTGTTGCCGGTCCATTGTAGCCATGGACTCCCCACAGGGGCACTGATGCATAATGGGAGGCTGTTGGACTTTCTTCAACAACTCAGCTCCTCCCCCCTTCTTCTTGGACTTTGGCATCATGGAAAGAAAATAAACAGCAATGGCACCACAAAGGTATTTAGAGTGGTAATGCACTTGAAAAAAGCGGTGACAAAGAACACTGAGGCACTGTCACTCCCACAATGTGCACTCGCCAGTGGTAAGAACAGAAATGAGGTGCGTGATGGAACCGGCCCATGACACCACATGGGGGTGTGCAGGCACCATGCTCAGCAGCCGATATTAGCTCCCTCCCTGCAAAAAATTTGCTCCCGCAGGGCCCCAGTGCCTCCAGTCCCAGACTCCTATGTGCAGGTATATCTGCAGAAGTGCTGGACCTTAATGTGGATATCCTCTGTGTCATTTAGAAACAGGTGCCTGCCTTACCTAATGATGGTTGTCTGTAGTTGCTTGTGTGGGGTTAGGAACCCTAACACCACATTTCCCTACTATAGTGGTGTTCCTGAACCCTAACTGGTGCATGAAGTTTTTCTGCAATACAGATCATGCTATCCACGTGAAAATGTTCTCAACTGCTGCTTTAAGATCTATTTTATGTAAAGCATTAACTGTTGCACCCCACTCCCTCACTCCAGCTACACTGCGGAAATGGTTCCTTTCAAATTCATGCCCAAAACACTATGCAGCGTGATGTCTGTTTTAAAATGGAGGATCTAAAGGTAGCATTTCAAGTACACAAGTCCTTCTAAAGAGCAGAAACCAGACCTTCAACTCATCTCTCACCAAAATTTTTTATTTAAAAATATCCTTCCTGTGTCAAAATATCTGCAGTTTCCCCATGATGTCCCTAACCTGGGCAACTCTCACTAGACGGGTTACTGACTGATCAGGTGCAGCACAGCCCACCCCAGGGTGTGTAGCTCTGCTCCGGGGTGTCATCCTGTTCTGGAATTTTGTTAAAGAGCATAAACAGCTGTACAGAGACTCAAAGGTGACTGGCACACTGACAAATGCCATCTACTCTGTTCCCCTCAGACTTCTGATGCATGCATTCTGTTCTGTTCCCTCAGATTTTGTTCTTTTGTCAATTCTGTTTATATCCCTCGACCCTTCTGACTGGGATCTCCTTCGGCCACTGCCAGCACCACTTTCCCATCTATCAAGTCTCCTCTCCTGGACACACTTGGAACACTTGGGCCACCAACAGCACACTACTCTGCTGCCCCCCCTGGATTAAGCACCCCACCCCAGAGGTGAGGCCAGACAGGCACCTTCCCCCCCAATATCCAGCCACCTACGGTGGAGGTGAAGCCTGGGAGCAGACCAGGCGAGGATGCCCAATGATGGATCTGTGGGGTGGCAGGCAGAGTGTCATATGCCCAGCCAGTGGCCATTTTGTCCCCCGTTTTCTTCTGTTGGTCGTGGCCATGAAGCAATGTACAGGGCATGCTGCCATGTATGCGTGGACTGTGCTGGCATCAGTCACGACCAAACACTCCATTAATCTGTTGATCCAGCCATACTGCCACTTAGCCTTTCTAGATGGCAGTCAGATAGCAGGTCATGCAAGGACAGCAGTCTGTTGGGCACTCTGTACTCTTCCCCTGGCCAGCCCTTGATTCAAGCTCATTTCCAAACTTGGATCACCAGCGATGTGAGCAAATAGCACTACACTGCGCCGACAGGCCAGCCTCCCCCAAGCCTCTTGACAGGATAAGAGATACCTTCCACTGGACTTCAGTTAGATATATGACTTCTACACCTGCAAAACGTCTCTAGTGTGCCCCCCACAAAATGTGTTTTCTTTTGAACAATGATGTACTGCTGAGGTGTGAAAATGCCATTTTTGTAGAACACATGGCAGCATTTGCTACTGCTGTTTCACAGAATGTAGAACTTCAGAGTCAAACCAATCCACCTTCCCCGCTTGTCTTCTCAGCTGGAAAGCAGGGTCAGCCTGCTAACATCATGGAAGACTGTCTTTCCAACAGACACTTGTATAGGAAACTAAGTCCGAACAGTGACCAGAACCTGCTTGGTCTCCATTAACATCACTGCAGGGTTCTGAAGCAGCTGTGAGTCAGTTAATTGGCCTGCTGTAATCCTTAGGGATCTCACGATGGAGGAAGAGAAGAGAAGAATGTACCAGTCTGAAATCCCTGAATTAACTCAATACTCAAACTGCTATCTTTCTTCTTCTGTAAGCTGAGGGGCAACTTGGTGCTGGTGGCATCTCCTACATATCCCTGAATAGAAAGTAACACCCCTCATTCTCTCTTAATCCCTTTCCTTTCCAGATAAAAACATATACATATAAACTGATTCAAACTGCTGAAATACTTTTAGTGCGACATCCGTAGGAAATTAAGTAGGTTGCAGGCAGTTGAAATAAAGCAACACTGATTTGGTTCAAGGCATTTCTTCTGAATAAGACGATTCCATAGGAATTCTTTGGGGGATGATTCTTCCCTTGGGCAGCTGGTGTCATAGCTGGGAAATTTTTTGTAGGATTCTCTGGACCACCTCGTGGCCATTCACCGTTGAGAGGGTGTCCTCGTACAGTGTGTACACGGGCACACACAGGGGCTCGTGCTGCAGTTCCGTGACCCGGCACACGGCTAGGGCACCGATGACACACGCCAACAGAAAAAACAGCAGCTTAAACAACAGGCCACATCGAGAGTGCTTCTGTTCAGACAGTGAGCTGGAAGCAGGAATGGGATCTAGTGGAGGAGAAAAAAGAAGAGACTGTAAGAAACACAAACCCAGAAATCATTATTTTCATCAAAGGACATTCACAGATCAGAAGAGTGATTTGGGTGACCTCCCCATAATAAGGGTCCCCGGACTGCTGATCCTTTGTTTACATTTAGTCCCCAAAGTCTCTGATGCTGCCCATCTCAGCTAGGCCATCTCCCAACTCCTCCACTTTCCATCTCTGTCACTTACCCAGTTTCAGGGGTTCTCAGGAGGCATTTCCTCTACTGAGGGCACTTCCCAAGTACCATCAGACATGGTCTCCACTGGACCCGACATGAGTGAGTCAGGAATGGGGGTGCCAGTGCCATTTTGCCAAAATGGACACCAAGGCACAAAGCCAGTCTCCATCCTCCCCTCATCGCTATCCAATGGCGCCACCACCTGTGGTCACTAAGGAAGTGCTGTGTTAGTGAAAAGTGCACCCCTTCCTCCCTGGAGAGCATCCGCTGGCACACTCAATCCTCCCTCCCCCAAAGGCCAGCTTCCTGCAACCCAGACTGCCAGTGTCGTGTGCAGTAACCCTACTGCTGCACTGCAGGGCTGGCCAGAACTCCTGATGTTCACTTCAGACTCCTAATTATATGTAACATTTGTCTGCTGTAACACTGAAAAATCAATAAAGTACTGTTTAACAGGAAACCGTCACTGTCTTTTTATTTTTGCTATTTTCACTTATTTCATATTAGCCCGAAAACAAAAAGACTGTGAATATTGGGTGAATCAACTCTACAATATCAACACTCGTGTTCCACCAGTGACAACAAGATGACAAACATGGTAGGTGTGCTTGGAGCGCTAAATATAACAGGCGTGAATTTAAACTGTTATACAGTACAGCAAGAGTGGGGTCCAATTATGAGTTGTTTTTTTTTGCACTACAGTCTTTTAAATGTTGTCACTGTTGCAACCGCAAAAGGAGATGGGTTAGCAAAGTCTTTACCCCTCAGCATCATCCCTATTGGATGAGCGCCAGAGATACAGCCCTGATGGAGCACCAGGTAATAGCCAGGGCAGTAAGAGGGAGAATGCAAAAAGGAAAAGAATCAGGAATAAAGAGTGGAAAAAAGAACAATTACATAACAGTAGATCTTTGAGAGAATCTCCTCCATTAAGCCACAACTTTGCAACTATAAGCCATCAGCATCAGAACCACTTGGAAACTTTTTGCTAGCTGGGGGCTATCCACAATGACAGGCAGTGTCTACACATATATAACGTGGGTGGCCTCATCACTCCTCAGTTCCATGCCAGAGATTAGCTTTGGAGGACCTCCAGCAATGAGGCACCAGGCATACACGGAGAGGCTATCGGACTGGAGACAGGATGCATGGAGTAAGGTTTCAGGCTTTAAGCAAAGCATCTGATATGACCCTCACTGGAAGCAAAAGGGGGAAGTAGGGAGAGTACAGAATGGCCTAATGGAGGACAGTCTCTCAAAGATCTACTGTTACTGTACGTTCTTACATAAATGTTCTTTTTTGAGGATATATCCTCCAGTGGGCCACACCTCTGGAACGACTCCCAAAGTAAAGTGGGAGGCTGGCACAGCCTGATGTGTAATCAGGATAAAGGCCTTGCAGTACAGCAAGCAGAAAGTTAGTAAATTTATGAGATGATGTCCTAACTGTAATGTTTAGTGAAAGTATGAAGAACGCTCCATGTCGGCATCAGGGACATTTCTGAAATAAGCAGCAGAAGTGGCCATACCCCTTGTGGGGCAACTATGCACACCACCAGGAAGTTTCTTACCATACTTCCTATGATAGAGCGTAATACAATATGCCAAACATTTGGTTAGGCATTGTGTAGACACAGGAGCACCTTCTTTCCCAGGGGAATATGGAACAAAAAGCTGGAAGGACTTTCTACAGTTCTTATCGTGAGCAATATAGTATCTTAGTATTCTATGCACATCCAAAATATGAAAGACAAAGAACCTCTGTGCGTAAGCACTGAGGCAAGGGTTACCCCGAAGGGCATTTGGCTGGGAAGCCAAGTTTCAAAGAAATACAAAGTCACACATGACCCCACAATGCAAAGCATCATGGGCTGCATAAAATATGGAGCACTGCCTCACCCTGGTTGGCAAGCTCAGGATAATATACAGGAAAGTGTATTATTTCATTCAGTGTAAATTCAGATACCACCTGCGGTAGAAACTTAAGATTCATTCGCAAACAGACTCAATCTTTGTGAAAAACCAAATAAGGAGGCTCTCACATTAGAGCACGAAGCTCGGACATCCTTCAAGCAGAGGACATCGCAACCAAAAACAATGTTTTCCATGACAGGAAACGGAAGCCACATCTCACGACAGGCTCAAAAGGCGCCAACAGCAATTTCTTAAGAAGTCTCAAAGCGGGACTGGATTACAGACAGGAGGTTTCATATAACTAATGCTGCTCAGAAACGCATGGGACACCTCTAATTGGGCAACATATGACCAAACAGGCCGCATGGAAAGCTGAACTCGCAGCCAAATGCACCTTAAGTGAGGAATACTGCAGGCCAGTGTCAGAGAAGGAAAGCAAGTATATACAGGTTACTCACCTGTAACAGGAGTTCTAGGAATGGTATATGTTGTTCATCCACACTAATTGGCAGGTCCCTTGCCGCTTTAAATCTTGCCGGAAGGTCTTCAAGCTGGCTCCTCCCACCCACCCGGGTGGTAAAACTCTTGGCTCCGCCCCATGACGCCAGATCTAGCCCGCTGGAAGCCAGGTTGTGCGTCGAAGCTGGGGAGGCCGGGTGGGTCGTGTGGATGAACATATACCATTCCTAGAACTCCTGTTACAGGTGAGTAACCTGTATTTCTAGGGACATGGATATGTTGCTCATCCACACTTATTGGCAGACTCCTAGCAGTTCTCCGGGAGGAGGGAGGCAAGGCGCACACCCCTTCTTAGGTAGAAAGACTGGAGAACCGAGGCCCCGACCAGCACCTCGGCGTGACCCAAGGTCGATGTGGAAGGGGAACGGTAAAGCCTGCTTCTGGGCGGAAGCCCTGCGGATATCCGGACAGGAGTATCCTCGGAAGCAGCCACCGATGCAGCGGAGGACGGGTAAAAATGAGCACTTATCTCTCTGGGAGGCTCCATGCCCGCCCGCCAATAGTGGAGACCTATGCAGGGGTGACCCACCCGCTCGTCGTCCACTTGGCTGCAGATCTGCCAGATGCGGCTACAGCGTAGATGACAAACAGCTGGCGAACCTCTCCCGAACTTCAGCTTTACGCTCCCTGGGCAGGTGAGCATTAAACAGCTTCCTATGGAACCTATATATGACCTCCGAGGTGTGAATGGGGATGAACCCCGGCAGAGGCAATACCCCCGAAGGGAAGACTCCACCATCGCCTTCGGAAGGACTTCGGGTGGGGCGCAGGACAACCTAGTCCCTGCGGAAGACCAGATAGGGAGATTCAAAGGAGCACCTGGAACTCTCCCCACCTCCTGGATGGCCGAGTAGCCCCAAGAAGGTGTTCTTCCACCACAGGTGGGGGAAACCTGCACCTGTGCAAAGGTTCGGATGGCTTGCTCATGAGCTAAGCCCATACCAGCAAGGATCCCACAGAATGGGGATACTCTCCCCCAAAGGGGAGGCGTGATCGAGGCCTAGAAGTGCCAGACCACTTATTCTGCGCCGCTGACTGCCTTCCGGCCTGCGCCCGGAAGACAGGGGTGACCACAGAAGCACCTAGAGGGTGGTCGGCCCAAGCCCTAATTCAAAGAACAGACGCAGATGGTCCTAAACGCTCGCCCAGGGGCGGGAGAGGGCCAGGCCCTATCCCATCAACAAATGGAGAACTTTTCCAAGAGGACGAGCATTATTTCTGGCCGACTTCTAGCAGGACGCCTTGAAAGACGAGGACCCTGTCGAAGGACCCTAGGCCTGGCCCCTAGCCGCACAGGGACTGGGCCTACAGGTGTAGGGATTGAAGGTCCCGAAGGAAACCCTTCCCCTTAAAGGAAAATCAGGACCGGGAGGCCTAGAAGCCGCCACGGGAGCCTGCGGCCGAGGCTGAGGAGAGCTGGATACCAGAGCTGGCAATCCAGTCTGGGGCTACCAGCATCACCTGCGCCCAGTCCCTCCTTACCTTGCCCGTAGGTCAAGGGAAATGGGGGAGAGGCGCGGAAGGGCCCGGGGTCCGTGGCCCTGACGGCATCCCCTACAGCAGACCTTGCTGAGGGGGCGGGCATAAGCAGCCTTGGCCTCGTATTCTCCCTGGAGGGAGGAGGGAGAAGATCCTGTGCTACCTCCGGCAGGAAAAAAAAACCACTCATGAGGCACAGCCTATGTCCGGCTTAGGGCAGTAGCCGGAGAATTGGAGGCTCCCGCCATCAGAAGACTGGGAACCCGCCTCCGACTGCGCAAAAAACCCAATGCAGAGAACCTCCTTATGCTGAGGCAAGGGGTTCGACCGAACCTGGCGGGGCAGGTAACACAAAGTTGTGGTGCTGTCCGGATGGACTAAACACTAGACCGCATAAAACGGAGCGAGTGTGCAAGCTAAGCGGACCGCCTCTGGAGCCCAGCGGTAGAGAGACATCGGGACTCCCGAAGGACCAGAGGCGAAGCACTCTGTATTCCCCTAGATGGACACCCCCACCCATCTGAGAAGCATCGGTCTGAGAAGACCGTTGACCCAGGGGGGACGAACAGGATGTTCTCCTGCAGGAGCTGAAACGGTCCGGAAGGGAGCGTTCCACTAACTCCTGGGCTGTAGTCACGAACTGGTCTGAGGAACGCAGCACTGTGACCACTGGCAGGCCCGTCCCACTAGGGGAACTCAGCCACCAAGAGCCCGGGAGGTGCAGGAGGTCCCGGAGGGCACAATTACCCGGCCAACCTGACTAGGTAAGGGAGGAAGAACCTCAGCCCTGTCTGCCCGGAGCCGAGCTCGGACTCCAGAGTCGAGCCTAGTCCTGGAGAAAACCTCACCCGCTAAGGCACGAGTTCCAACATGGTTCCGGTAAGGGAGACCAATGTAAGCCTGGAAGGTATTAATCAGGCCGCCATCTGGGTGGGGTTACGCCCGACCCTTCAAGCCGCAGAAACCGCGGAGCAGAGAACGGGCGGCCTGGCCAGGGAACTCGTAAGGAGACCTCTCGCCCTGAGAAAGGAAGGGGTCTCAAGAACGGACGGAACGAGGAGGAAGTACGTCCTGGAGGCCCAGGAGGAAGCCGTATGCCTCGAACTGAGGATGGGAGATCGGCAGAGGGACCATCCGTCGTGCCGAAGGATGGGCGCAAGCCCCCCATCCATTTGAGGCCAGGAACACCTGGACTCAAACCCCGGGTTGGAAGAAGGCCCACCACCTTCCTGACCACCCCTAATTAGGGGGCCAGGCAAGTCGGCTCAGTGGTCCGACGAGGAGTCTGTGGACCCAAGGTCCCCGTGGGGTAACGGCTCAAGAGGAAACCTGTTCACAACCCGCGACAGGGCTATCCTTAGCACCACCCAAGAGGAAGAGGTGCGGAGCCATCCCCCCATGGGGAATGCCCAGGCAGGGTCGACGGTGCTGGGGATAGCTCCCCATTAGCCCGTCATTGAGCAGGCCTGCTTGACGGAGGAAGAGGCCGAGGGGGCTCTTGGACCCCTATTTCCTTGCTTCCTTTTGGAGGAAGACGCTGGTCTGGCAACAGGCCGACCACGCATGCCTGCTGGCCCTTGAGCTGGGCCGGTCAAGCCGCAGGGGTAGGGGGGCCAAGGGGCTTATGCAAAGGCTGAGGGCTGCCCTTGTCCCTCTGGGCGGGATTGACCGAGTCCGGAGTGGCATCGGACTTCTCGGGCCCCTGGATATGGCCCTCCATGCCAGGGCCGAAGAGGTCAGCCCCCAAGAAAGGGGTGTCCACCAACTCATGCTGGGTTTCCAAGGAAAAAGAGGATAACCTCAGCCACGCCCTGTGGCGCATGGCCACTGCGGCCGCCACCGATCTTGCACAGGAGTCGCCCAGATCCAGGGCTGACTGAAGCTGTTGTCTCGCCATCGCCTTACCCTGGTCCCGAACCCGCCGGACCGTGGTCCGCAGGTCGGTTGGAAGATGAGGAAGGACCTCGTCCAAGGAGCCCAAAAGGGCATGGGAACAGTGCGCCATCAGTGCCGCCGAGCTGGCCTGATGGAGGCCTAGGGAGGACGCGGCGTAAACCTTGCGCCTGACGTAGTCCATCCTTCTGGACTCTTTGTCAGGGGGCCTATCCACGTCCCTAGTGTTTCCAAAACGTTGGAAAACATTGTCGGTAACTATCCTTCAGCCGAGGGGTGCTCCGAGAAACCGGGCAGAGAACCGACAGGGACAGGGTACTTCCTGGCCACCCTGGCCGAAGGCGCAGGGCAGGAAGCAGGCCGCCGCCAGAGCTCCAAGGCTGGGCCCACGATAGCCCTCAGCCACCGGGAAGGCCTCTGAGGGAGAGCCCCTCTGTCCAGAATCTCCGTAAGGGGGTAAGGTGCCCGTTTGGAAACGGGCTCGAGCTGCATTCCGGTGAATTCTGAGATGAGCGGGAGCAGACCCACAGAGGACGATGGGCTGTCGTCCACAGAATGTTCCGGGGAAGACCATGGGTCTTCCCTGCAAGGAAACATAATGGAGCCGACGTCAAGCTCCGAGTCAGCAAAAAGCTGCCGCAGGCCAGAGTCACTCTTCATCTGCCGAGGGCAGGCGGGAGTGAGGGGACCGAGTGACCTGCGAAACAGGTCATGGTCCGGCCTGGGTTCCGCCGATGGCGGAGGGGCAGCGAGGATCGGGCGAGCAACCGGCCCTGAAGAGGGCTCCTCGATTACCTCGAGTGACTGCGTCGGCTGACCAGGTGGCGGCTGCTTACTAGCCGGAGAATGAATCGGGGTCGATTGCCTTCCGGACAACAGCATCTGCCGCCACATAAGTTCTCAGAACGCCGAGCGCTAACGGCATTGCTTGCTCTCATCCGAGGAGGGAGATGAGGAAGAACGGCAAAGCCACTTGACTCGTGCCTCAACCGAACGCCGAGGTCGGGCGTGAGACGCTGACCGAGAGGAGGACCGAGACCCGAATCCTCGGGGAAACCGAGGGTGGGCTGGAGAGGGAGCGGAGTGAGCCCGCTCCTCCTTCGGTTCGGAGAATTTGGGCGAGGACTGTCGACCCAAGGGTACCGGCAGAACCTCAGCCTCCACCGGGGAACCAGCGAAGGAAATGCGGCACTAGCAGGAGACAGCCCAGATGACGTGCCAAGGGGCTTGGCCACTTCGACGGTCCTGGCCGGCTGACCTCGACGGGGACACCGTGAGGCCAGAGGTCGGTCGCATGCTCGACTCGAAGCCGGCGGCCGCCCACGGGGAGGGGAGTTCCTGCCCTGCCAGGTCGACGGCGGGACCCCGCCTGCGGCCCCTTGGAATTGGGCCGAGGGGAAGGTCCCAGGGTCCTCTTTCTGACGAAGTCCTTGAACTAAGCTGAATGAGTAGAACCCAAGGACAGCGGGAAAAACGCCGCAACCGAGGAAGAGGGAGGTGGAGCCACCCCCCGCCCGGTGGATTCGAGCTGCTCAGAAACAGCCGAAGTGGACGCCTGACGATCCGAGGGATTCTCCGGAGCGGGAAAAACTACCGGATGTCCGAGCCCCAAACGGGCCGCGCGGTACTCCTGAGAGCTGGCCGAAAGAACACAACAAAATTCGCAAAGCTGAGGATCATGATCCAGATCAATGCAGTAAACGCACGTGGAGTGCGGGTCTCTCCTGGAGGAAAAAAACGTGCACCTCCTGGGGTCGGGAAAGGATTGAGCCATCGCCATAGCGAGAAAGAAGATATCAAATTTTTTCTTAAAAGATTTCGAAGACCGAAATTTCCAGGAACCAGTCCAACGCGAGCGCTATGAGGACCTGAGCTTCCTGCCGGGCGGAAGATCTGGCGCCATGGGGCGGAGCCGAGAGTTTTACCACCCGGGTGGGTGGGAGGAGCCGCTTGAAGA
This sequence comes from Neoceratodus forsteri, assembly GCA_016271365.2. Taxonomy (NCBI): domain Eukaryota; kingdom Metazoa; phylum Chordata; order Ceratodontiformes; family Ceratodontidae; genus Neoceratodus; species Neoceratodus forsteri. The sequence goes on from JADMNL010000024.1 coordinate 144,000,920, forward strand.
CCTTCTGGCAAGATTTAAAGTGGCAAGGGACCTGCCAATAAGTGTGGATGAACAACATAGCCATGTCCCTAGAATCCCAGATAGCATTCATGGGACACATAAAAGGGTCCATATTCCGGGAAGCAGCCCACAGACACACGTTTCCATTTCAGGGAATAAGCATGTCTGGTGGAAGGCTTCCTAGCCACAATCGGAACATCAGTAACTTTAGGGGATACCACAAAATGTGCAATATCAATGTCTTTACGAGTCATGCAGGTGTAGGGACTTCAGGTCTGGATGGACCAGAGATCCCTTTCCCTGTGACAACAGACCCTGACACAGAGGTAAGGGGACAGAGGGCTCCACCGTCAGATACTGAAGGAGTGGAAACCATATGTGGCAAGGTCAAAAACTCCACCCTCAGCTTATGCAGAACCCTTTGTATTAGAAGAATGGAGGTCAATGCGTATAGGAATTTCCCTTTCCAGACGAGGGACATGTCTCACCAAAAAACTCCAGGCCCTGGAGCAAGCAAGCAGAAACGTGGCAGTTTTGTGTTGTGTGGGGATAGAAAAAGTTCCAGTTCTGAATGACTCCATCTTGCGAAGAAGCCATTTACCACAGACGACAGCAGTTTCTAGTCATGAACCATCGACTGGGACCTGCTTAACCTGTCTGCCAGGGAGTTTTGGAGACCTGGGAGAGAAACAGCTAATCTCTGAAGGCCGTGAGACAGAGCCCAGTATCATACTCTCACTGCTTCCCTACACAGGGGATAGGACTGAGTGCCCCCTTGTTTGCTTATCTAATACATCACATTGATGTCCATCTGGATTAACAGAGGACCAGGGCAGTGGCACTCTCCACCCTCAGCTTGAGCAGAACCCTCTGTATCAGAGGAATGTGGGGAATGCAAATTGGAATTTCCCTTTCCAGGACAGGGACAACATGTTTCAGTATAAAACTCCAGGCCGTGGAGCAAGCAATCAGAAGTGTGGCAGTTCTGCATTATGTGGGGATGCAAAAAGGTCCCGCTCAGGAAACCCCATCCTGCGAAGAGATCGTTTACCATAAGGGACAGCAGTTTCCAGTCATGAACCACTGACCAAGACCTGCTGAACCTGTCTGCCACAGCATTTTGGAGACCTGGGAGAAACAGCTGATATCTAAAGGCATGAGACAGAGCCCAGTACAATACCCTCACTGCTTCCCTACATAGGGGATAGGACTGACTGCCCCCCTGTTTGTTGATGTAATACATCACACTGACATTGTCCATCTGGATTAACAGAGGACCAGGGCAGATGTGATACTGAAAAGCCATGAGGCTGTACAGGACAGTCCACATTTCCAGGACATTTATGTGCAGCTTAGCCGCTAGCTTGGTCCATGACTGGTGTCTGGTACTTGTCGAGATCAGCATCCTAGCCAGAGCCTGAGGCACTCATGGTGAGGAGATGTACCAGAGCTGGTACAAGGAATGGAACACCCTTCAGTACATGTACATGGTCCAGCCACCATAACAATGCTGTGTGAAGAGGAGACGGAACAAGAACCATTTGATTCAGCTTGTCCGTCAACCAATTCCACTGGACCTTGACTGTCTGCTGAGGCATCCTCATATGAAGACTTGCCAGTGGCACATTCACTATGGCTACAGCCAGGAGGCCCAGGAGATGTAACACTGTTTGTGTAAAAACGTAATGGCTCCTGTATACCAAGTGTGCCTGAGCAATCAGAGTATTTGCCCTGTGCTGTGACAGGAAAGAACACCCCTTTTCTGTGTCCAAGACCACCTTTATTTATTTAATTGAATTTTGCTGACCAGGTAAACTCACTGGGCCTCAGAGAGCCCCTTTTCCAGGGGTGATCCGGGATTAATTACATGCATTAAAATGGGAATACAATATAATGACATACAAACAGTGGGTAGTATAATTTAGAGCAGATAACATGACGAAGATCGGCCCAGTGGTGCTGAAGATTGAGGCGCTGGACACCACACCTCGTGCCACGCCGGTGACCCGGGTTCAGAAGCGGACTCTGGTCAGCAGGGGAGGGAAGGGATTGAGCATCTGGAGGACTGCTCTCCTTTCCCTGGGGAGGGATCGGGTCTTGTGCCGCCTCTAGTGGCTCCTGAGGAACTTGGGGATATAGCATGCACCAAGCAGGAAAGGGATCTTGGGGTTGTCATCTCTGATGACCTCAAGGTAGGGAAACAGTGTGACAAGGCATCAGGTAAAGCAAATAGGATGCTGGGATGTGTAGGCAGGGGCATCACCAGCAGGAAAAGGGAGGTCATAATTCCGCTATACAAGACACTAGTGAGGCCCCACCTGGAGTACAGTGTACAGTTCTGGAGACCATACCTACGTAAGGACATAGACAGGGTAGAGAAGGTTTAGAGAAGGGCAACAAAGATGGTGCATGGGTTGCATCACAAGTCCTATGACGACAGGTTGAAGGAACTGAACATGTACTCCCTGGAGGAGAGGAGGGAGAGAGGGGATATGATAGAGACATACAAGTATCTTACAGGGAGGAACAGGGTGCAGGAAAACACTATTTTTAGCGAAAAGATGTTTCAGGACTAGAGGGCATGGGATGAAGTTGGAGGGAGGACGATTCAGAGGAAACATGAGAAAGAATTTCTTCACAGAACGGGTGGTGGACAAGTGGAACACCCTGCCAGAGGAAGTGGTGGGGGCTGAAACAATCACGGGATTTAAGAATGCATGGGATAGACATAAAGGAATTCTAGAGGGCAGGGGTAAGGGGAAACAGACTTCTAGGAAAACAAACTGAACTTACAAGCTCAAATGGGCAGACTAGGTGGGCCATAGGCCCTTATCTGCCGACACTGTCTATGTATCTACGAGTTGCAGGGAAGCGAGGCTGCCAATGCGGGGAGGAGTGGCGGCAGACATCGGCATGTTGTGCCATGACATCATTGCACATCAGCACTCCTATGAGGAAAAAGCAGAGAAAATCCCCGGAAGACTGGGGAGGCGATGAGGGCCTCAGGGATCTGGCCTCACATCCCCAACGCCGGACCACTGCCCTGATAGTCCCCAGGTGCCACCCACAAGGACGGAACCTCTAATTCAGAAAGTGATGCCAGATAGGTGAGACGGACCCTCTCCCAGGGGGTGATCCGGGGGGCCGCTGGGAAGTCCTTTGGGGGGGGGGGGCAGTCCATCGGAGGGAGGGTCTCAGCAGGGAGTCGCAGGACCAGATCGAGTAGGTACCTCTGAGAGATGCCTCGGTCCAAAGGTACATAAATAAAGTCTACAAAAAAAAAATATGACAAACATAACTTAGTGGTTAGCAATAATCATACATTTAGACAACAGTATGAATTCTCAACAGTTTCCATATGAGCACAGTAAAGTTAAGGCAGAACAAGGTCAAACTGCAGTGCTGTAGATACCATGCACTCACATGTCTGGGATACAGGTAACAGAGATTAATCAACAGGGCTCGAAATAAGGGGGCGCTGAGCGCTAATTCGCGCTACTGTTTTGGTATTTAGGGCCTGCTTCTTTAAGAGGCAGCAAGTTAAGGGTGCTACTGGTAGTTCTCCGTAATGTAGCTCTCCATGGTACAGTGTTAGAAGGAGAGGTGTGTCTAAACTCTGTAGAGTGAGTAAACAGCACATAGAGCTGAACTTGGATGCCGACGAGCCAGGGAGAAGAAAAGGGAAGGGGTGTGACATATGCCAAGTGTGTTGCTGGACGGCTGAAATTCAATGCCGAGGAGTCGGCTGAAAACAGAAGGGGCGTGAGGTCTTCCAGGAGAGCTGAAATTCGGTCTTGAAGAGCTGAAACTATGCTGAAACTCCCGCTGCAGAGTGAATGCATGTGGTGAGAGTTAGAGACTGGGGGAGTATGTAAAAAAGACAGGAGCACATGAAGGAAGACGGTGGGGAAAGTATTCAAACAGGGATGAGCACCTGGCAGTTTGGGAATGAAGGGAGAAAGACAGCTATAAACAGTCTGAATCAAGCAGCACACAAAAGGAGGGAAAGGGAGCTAGCTCTGATGCCACTTGAACTGTGTAGCTGTAGCATTCCAGTCTCTTATGCCCTTACTGCAGTTTCAGGTTTGCTGGAATATGTACAGATCATGCACATTTTGTATACAAGCCTATGAAAGTAATTATTTTTACATTCTAGGAAAGGAAATCATACTGTGGAGATTACAGATATTGTGTTTGTGTTAACACTGCCAAATATCCTTGGAAAGGAAGGATATATTCAACTCCCCCAAACCCCCATAAAGTACAGCAACGGATGCAGGTGAAGACGCTGGCAGACACCTCCTTCCCCATGGCAGCCAGGTTACTGGGGAAAATAAAATCCTGATTAAAAAGTACAACTTTGCCAGTGAGTTCTAAAACAGAGTTCTTTCATTACATTTTTTATTTTGCAATTTACCCAGGATATCCCAGCTGAGATGCTGCATCTCATTTTCTGTTGGGTCCTGATTCTACCCATTCCTGAGAGGTTAAATTACTTTTCCAAAGTCACGGTCAGTATTAGGCTTTACTGGAATTTAAACCTGTGCTTTCCGTATTCACAAGCCAGTGTTCTAATCACTACAACCCACTGCCTCATAAGATACCCAACAGCCTCCTAAAAGACTGCATTGCCTCCATCCATATATTTAAAAGTCAGCTCCTGGTTTTGCCAAAGTAGCTCCAGGTCAGCCAGAAACTGCCAATACCCAGGAGCTATTTCTAACTCCTGACTGCTAAATCCTTATTTCAACCCCTGAATCAACGATAACAGTTGCACTGATTTCTTTTCTAAGAGATGGGTTTAAATCCCCCGAGAAGAAATTTCTTGCAGTTCATTTGGAAGGGAATTCCAGATAGTAGGGATAGACTTAGCAAAGGATCTACTCCCAGCAGCAGTTTTAGCCTTAGGGACCAGAAGAACCTTTCTGCTAGAGGATCTGTGGGGTTGTCTATCAGGCTTATAATTCAGCAGACCATGTAGATCATATGGGCCTATCAGCTTCAAAGTCAAGTATAATGCTGCGTATTCCAGCCTGCCAGGTAGCGAGGGCCATTGGAGGGAGTCTAGAACAATACAATGATGTTCCCTGACAGAGGCACCAGCAGCAAAGCAAGCTTTTGTGTAATATAAGGATTTTAGTTTTTCTGTTTCAGAGCATTTGACCGAGAGTAGTATCTGAAAGCCACAGAGGAGGGTTGGCAAGAGAGCTGAGGTGGCTATACGTAGGCAGGAGTTTTTAGAAAGATAGGGGCTCAGGCAGTATAGCAATCCAACTTTCTGGCGAAGCGTTTTTCTGAGATATTCAATATGGGTTTTAAAGGTGACACCCTGGTCGAGATGAACTCCTAGATAGTTGAGGGAGTCCATTGTCTTTACGTCTGTTCTATTTGAGAGGGAGAGGGTGAGCAGGTTACCCCTTTGGGGGCCTAAGCTCTTTGGTCCAAAGAGAATGGCCTTTTTTTTTTTTTCCATTAAGAATCAACTTGTTTGCTAAAAGCCAGTTATCTTGTGAGTGAATATCCGAAGTAAGCATTTTATTAACTTCAGTGCTATTATTAGCTGCGGTATAGTACCACATCATCAGCATAAAGTAATAGTGTTGCCCCGACACAGTTTGTTGACATTTCATTAATGTAAAGCGAGAATAGGACCAGACCCAGTATAGACCCTTGGAGGACACCACCCCAGACTGGGCGTCTATCGGAAAGATCCCCCTTCCATTTTACAAATTGAGACCTGTTTGACAGGTAGCTTGCGAACCACCTTAAAGATAAATTATCTAGTCCCAGGGAGTTTAGTTTGGTAAACAGTATCTGGTGATCCGCAATTTCAAAGGCCTTGGTTAAGTCAATAAATACTGCTCCTGTCATCATCCTATTGTCCATCCCATCCAGGATTATTCGTGATCAATCGGACAAGGGCAGTATTTGTTTTATGTTTTTTACAAAAGACATGCAGGAATGAGTTAGGCAAGTTATGCTGCTCTACACAATCTATGATTTGGTTGTAAACTAACCTCTCTAGTAATTTACTTAGAGTGCAAAGGATAGAGATTGGTTGGTAATTTATTACTTGTGTTTTTGCAACCCCCTTGTGTACTGGGGTTACGAGTGCCACATTCCACGCAGAGGGGACTACCCCTTCCTGGATGGACGTATTAAAAAGTAGCATGATAGGATATGCAGATCTCACTTCGATAACCATTAGGACTATGCCACCAGGCACTAGGACCCCATGGAAAAATTCTAGCTGGCAGTCTATGGTGGGGGACCGCTCCCTGACAGCCCCGCCCCATCAGCCATGGTATAAAGGGGCGGTCCCCCGGCACCACCTCAGTTTTTTCCCCACCGTCGACTTGTGCACCTCGGCTCCACGGACGCCTCCTGCCAATCAACCATTTTCGTGCTTCGCGCAGTTACCATTTTTTCGACAAATCTAACCGAATTTGTCGTGTATGTCTAGTCAGCCAACTTCATCTATAGAGCATCAGAAATAGAAGTGTGCATGTTGTAAGCAGATCCCAGCAAAAGACGGCTATTCAGCCTGCCTTCTGTGCCTAGGCCCTAACCATAAGCCAGATGCCTGCCTGCATTGCCTTAGCTTCACAAGGAGGACCCATATCTGCCACCTAAAGACTTTAAAAGTATACCTCCTTGAACGAGTGGCCGCCATGCAGAAGACCCACTTGGGGCACAGCTTGTCCTCCTCCTCGGTCAAGGACTCCTCCCCTAGAGAGAAGAAATTGAGCGAGAGGCACCATCATCGAGACAAGGATAGGTCTATGTCAGAATCCCACCTCAGGTCTCCATACAAGGCTTTCAAAAGTTCTGCCTCTGGCGCGAGGTCAGACTCAGTCTCTCCAGTTTCCCTTGCTCTCCCTGGGTTACCATCAAGGAAGCCTCCCGCCTCCACCCAGACGTCTGGCGGAGAGTCTTCTGTGCTAGGGCCTTCCCAGGCCCCTGTTCCCCTAGCTATCAGGCCCCACGAGCTCTCGCTAGGGTCTCAGCCAGAAGGATCAACCCAAATTTTGTCAGGTGTCAGGTCGGAACCTGCCGCCTGCAAGGCCATTGTCTCTGGGTCGGACAAGACAACAGGGTCAGACGACACCAAGAGACGTCAGGAACATGTGCACAAGAAACCGCACTCACCTTCCAGGCTGTCATCAGCCAGGGCTCCAGACCAATGGCAGTCCACAACGCCCTCCGATTCCACTATGGAGCTGGAGCAGACGACATCCTCCAAGATGTCGTTTGATCCACAGGGCTCTAAAAAGGGTCCGACCACAGATCTGTCAGGGTACTTGATGTCTGCCTCTAAGAGAGCCACGGACCAGGCACCACTTGCTCCGTCACTACCTCCCCCTCAGGAGTCCGATGACCAGACGCCAGGGGATGAGACATCGCCAGACCTGACACCCGACACAGCGGCACAGTCAGACCCGATGACAGGTGGGACTAAACCAAACGGTCCGACGCCAGGCCCCTCAGATGCCCCTACACCGAAGACTGACCCACAGCTGGGCCCCATGGTCCCTTTGGCTGAGGTTGGTGCTCTATTCACCAGTTGGTGGAACACTATCAAAGGGGATCTGTTGCCCAAACCACTGGAACTGAACCCCACTCCCGTGGGGACCACTGTTCCAGCTCCGCCTAGGCAACAGACCACTCCGCCATGCAGATCGCCTTCGCCACCCCGGATGCCAGCCCGGCTCCAGGCAGCAATGGACAAGAATCTCCTGGACAACGGAAGCACGGTCATCGACCATCATCCAGATCCTCCTCTGGACGCTGGAGTTGCTCTAGCGGACGCCGGTCCACATCTTCAGAAGAGTCCACTGGAGGCTCCTCCTCTTACGACTTGTTAGAAGATGACTTGTCTCTTCCATTTCTGGATCCAAGGAGGGGCTCCCCAATGTTTCCTTCACACGATCCCACTTTCCTAGATGTGATAAGGCACATTTAGCTCCTTAACCAATCTTGTTACTCTTGTAACTTGAACATGACTCTTCCCCCCCACCTTACCCCTCCCTCTCCTTTCCCTCTCACTGCCCCCTTTTCTTTTCTGTAAGCACTTGTTTACTTATTATTGTCCAATCTTTCTACCTACTATGCTGAACATTGTTGTACCGCTTGTAACACCTGCCTTAGAACTGTATGTTAATGCTGATCCTGTAACTTGAATGTTTAATGTTTCACTCCTATTGTACCTCTTCCCCCCCAAGGTCGTGGACCTGTCGCTCAGTGTGCCTTCCTGGGGAAACATTTCAATAAATAAATAAACAAACCAACCAGTGGGAAACAGAAGATTTAGACCCCGAGAGGCACCATCTGGCAAAATTCTTAGGGGCCACTGACCCAAAACCCTTTGTCATCTCACCATTAGTGGAGCCCTTCCAGGACATTATGAAACTAGCCTAGAAGCCCCCTTCCATGACCTCGGCTGTTCCTAAGAAGCTGACCACTTATATAGGACCCCTAGGGAGGAACCACATTTCAGTGAACAACCCAAAGTGGACTCTATGGCCCTTATGACTGCACATGGTAGAACTCAACAACTGAAGCATATGAGCTCCCAACCACCAGATGAGTCCAAAAAAATGGAACAATCTGTCCAGAAGGTGTACTCTTCAGCCACTTGTACAGTCCAATCATTAAATTTTCTGGCACACATGGTGATGTATCAGAAGTCTCTCTGGAACAAGGCTATGGACCTGGCTTGGTCACAACCTGACTCCACTAATAAGTCGGAGCTCTTAGCCGTCCTACAGTCTGGTGCTGACGTTGGCAAACACATCCTCAGGTGCTCATATGACTCGGCAGACACTGCCGCCAGAGCAGCTGCCACAGGGATATGCCTCAGGCGTTACTCTTGGTTGAGGGTCTCGGGCTTCTGACAGGATCTGCAGGATGCTATCCTGGATGCTCCTTTACAAGGATCATTCTTTTCAGCCAGGAGGCACAAAAGATGATCACAGGCTTGCAGGACTCAGGAAAAGCAGTTTCTGAAGTCCACAAGATGTATGTCAGAGCCAGCCCCATCCAGGCATTGGCCCTTTCGCAGGCAATAAGACCAGCAGGGGAAACAACAGCAGCAAAGAGGGGGTTACAAAAGAAAAGGCACCCCCCTCTCATCAGGGGCACAGGGACCAAGAAATGCCAAAAATGCCAGAGCTCCCTTGCCCATTCCAAAAATCTCGGCATGACTCTCTGCCTGCCCCCCCACCCCAGTGGAGCTACAGGGGAAGGCAGTAGGAGGGCGGTTCTCCCTTTACCTCACAGGTTGGTTCAGCATTACGGCAGATCAGTGGGCACTCCAGATTATAGAAAGGGGTTACGCTCTGGAATTCACCCAAATACCTCCAGACAACCCTCCAATTTCGACTCATTACTCCCCATCCCACACAGGCCTCATTCAGGCAGAAATCCAAGCCCTCCTGAGCAAAAAGGCGATCCAGGTAGTCCCACCGAGTCAAAGAGGAAGGGGTTATTACTCCTACCACTTCTTGGTTCCAAAAACGACAAGGGACCTTCGTCCCATCTTGGAGCTCAGTCAGCTAAACAATTTTATTGAATACAAAAGGTTCAAGATGGTGACACTGCCAGGATTGCTGCCCACGCTACACCAAGGGGACTTGGCTCTGCTCCCTTGACATGCACATAAAAACCCTGCCGTCCCACAGAAAGTACCTTCGCTTTACCTTCCTGGGCAAGCATTATCAGTTTTGGGTGCTGCCGTTCGGCTTCTCCTCGGCACCTTGAGCATTCATCAAATGCCTGGCGGTGGTGGCAGCAGCTCTCAGGAGGCAGGGACATTACATCTACCCCTACCTCGACGACTGGCTTCTGACAGCTCCCACAAGGGGCCAGCTGCATCACACACTGGAAAGTACTTTCTGACTGTTCCAAGCCCTGGGGATCACCTTAAATCTTCCCAAGTCATCCCCCTGGTCCAGTCAGAGATTACAATACACAGGACCATCTTGGACACCATCCAAGAGAAGGCCTTCCTCCCCTCGGACAGGGCAGATTACCTGCGTGTGCTGGCTTGGAAAATTGCCTCCTCAGGCCAGATATCAGTCAGAATGCTTTTGCAATTCCTAGGCCACATGGCAGCTGCCATCACGACAGTGCCCTTAGCTCGTCTCCACTGAGTGTGCTTCAGTGGAACCTCAGGGTACAGCTGGATCAGCATCTAGAAGATCTCGAGCAGCAAGTTCGGATCTCCAATGCCACCTTGGAATGGTGGCTCACCCCCTTCAGACTAGAGACAGGGACTCCGTTTAGAAGTCCCAGTCCTCAGCAAATCCTGACAATGGATACCTCGGGACTGGGGTGGGGTGCACATTTCAAAGGAAATCAAACAAAAGGGAGGTGGACTTCTTTGGAACGCAGCCTCCACACGTGTTGGGAGATAAGAGCCGTTCTGTATGCCTTACAGGCGTTTCAGACAGTCCTTCTCCCAGGCCCCTTATTGATCCAGAGAGACATGTCAGTGTTCTTTTACATCAACAAGCAAGGTGGCAATACTCCTGTCCCCTTGGCAGAGAGACCATGAGAGTCTGGTAGTGGGCAATGGAGCACAATCAGGAACTCACAGTGGTGCAAATTCCAGGAGTACAAAACACATTAGCCAACAGCCTAAGCTGCTCTCGGTTTCAGGCCCACGAGTGAAAACTACTACAGGAAGTAGAAGATCTATTCGAAAGATGGGGAATTCCAGAACTGGATCTCACTGCATCCCCGCTCAACACCAAACTGCCCAGTTTCTGCTCGCTAGCTCCAGGGCCTGGTGTTTTCTGGTAAGACGCGTTGTCCCTCTCTTGGACAGGGAGGTTTCTTTATGCCTTCCCTCCCTTCCCGCTATTTCAGAGAGTACTGCTCAAATTTCAAGTGGAACGAGCAGGCATGATTCTCATAGCACTGTTCTGGCCTCGGCAGATTTGGTTCCCATTGCTCCAGCAACTGGCAACAGAACCCTCGATTCCTCTGCCCCGTCCTCTCACTTGCTCTCCCAGGAACAAGGGACTCTAGTATACCCGCATCTCAAGTCTCTGCACCTGTATGCATGGCTCCGGCAGACTTAGTCAGGGACCAGTACGGGGTGTCAGCAGGGGTAGTGGAGGTCCTAGTAGCTGTGAGAAAACCCTCAACCAGGGCCACCTACACCATGAAATGGAAGCACTTCTGCCCATCATCTGGACCCGTTCACCTGTCCAATTAATTCAGTCCTCGAGTATCTCCTTACCCTGTCCAATGCAGGTCGTAGCTACTCGTCCATAAAGGTACACCTCTCTGCACTGTCAGCTTATCATATACCAGTGGATGGCAGGAACCTGGTACAAATGCATCTGCCCGTGAGGTATGATGCACATTAAGCCACCCATTCGGGACCTTATTCCCCCCATGGGATCTCTTATTTTTGTTAGAAAAGCTTACGTTACCTCCCTTTGAGCCAGCCACAAGTTGCGAGCTACACTTCCTATCTTGGAAAGCACTATTTTTAGTTGCCATCATATCAGCTCGAAGGATTTCTGAGCTTCAGGCTGTGATGTGTAAAGAGCCCCATTTGATTTTCCACAGGGATAGGGTATCCCTGCGCACTACTCCTCAGTTTCTCCTGAAGGTGGTGTCCAAGTTTACCTTTAATCAGGACATCCATCTCCGAGTTTATTACTCAGAGTTCTTCATTTTTACGTTGACCGTACCAGGTCTTTAAGAAAATCTGATCAGCTGTTTGCATCTTTCGCCCTGAGAATGCTAGAGGCACCAGTGACTAGGCAGACTTTGTCCAAATGGTTGGTCAACTGCGTAGTTTTCTGCTACCAAAAGTATGACAAATCTTTACCAGGCTTGGTTAACGGTCACTCCACTAGGGGAGTGGCCACTTCTTTTGCATCTCTCAAAAATGTGCCTACAGTGGATCTCTGTGCCACAGCCACCTGGAGTTCTATCCACACATTCATCAAGCATTACAGTTTGGACACTGTTTCCAGAAGGAGAACAGGTTTTGGCTTAGCCGTGCTCCAGGGACTACTCTCTTAGGAGCTACTGTGGATTTTTATATCCACCACCCATCTGACCTGGATCTTTTCCTTGCACAGCTTGGAACTCAGTCCTAATGGTTACTGCCAGCTTCAACAGCTCTATCTCGAAGTGAGGTAGTATAGTTACGTAAGAACTTACCATAACAGTAGATCTTCGAGAAGAGCTCTTTCAGCAGGCATGCTTCCCCCTCTCCTTTGGAAGGTATAATTTCTTCTCCCTTTAGGGGATGTTAGAACCTCCTTGGTTCTCCATCCTTTATACAGCCGGGTCTCCGGCAGGCAAACTGAGGTGGTGCCAGGGACCGCCCCTTTATACCATGGTGCGGAGCGGGGCCGACATCAGGGGCGGTCCCCTGCCATAGACTGCTAGCTAGAATTTTTCTGTGGGGTCCTAGTGCATGGTGGCATAGTCCTAATGGTTATTGACTGCTGCAAGAGCTCTTGTCGAAGACCTACTGTTATGGTAAATTCTTACATAATTACTTTACTGGTACTGTATTTTGCATGAAGGCATCACAGATTTGACAATTTACTGTGACCCCCCAAAGAAAAGTCAAACAACTGACATGTCCAAGACAGGGTATATAACAGAGCTTCCCTGTGGAGCTGGCCTTCAGGAGCTAGTCATCCAGATAAGAGAAAACATACAGGCCTTCCCTACGAAGGGCTGCTGCAACAACTGCAAGCATCCGGGAAAGACCCATGGTGCAGAAGACAAGCCAAAGTGCAATATCTTAAACTGATGGTGCACTTCCTACAGAAGGGACAAGTGGCCCGGAGGATAAAAAAAGGATGCACTGGAAGGATATGTAACAGCTCTAGAGCATGGTCCCCTTACAATTATCTCCAGAACCCACTCGTCCATAGTGATCTGCTATTGTTTCAGATGCAGAGAGATGCTGTCCCTCCTACACTCACCCCTGGAGGTAACATCTGGGGGGGGGGGCGAAAGTCAGGCAGAACCAGGGCGGTAGGGCCATTTGAACTGAGTCCTTGGGGTGCTTTTGCATTGACATCATGGGGAAGGGACATGGAAATGGACCACCACCTGTACCACAACCTTGCTGATGGTAGGCATGGCTATCCTGGGCAGCAGGCTGACTAAAGGAGCCTTGACCACGACCTCTAGCTGGGTGGAATAAAGGAACTTCACAGACCTTAGAGTTATCTTAGAAGTCTGAAGGCTGCCGGCCCGGTGGCGCTGAGGGTTGAGGCGATGGACGCCACACCTCTTGCCACACCGGCGACCTGGGTTCGAGAACGAGCCCGGGTCATCGGGGGTTGGCAGGGGAGGGCTAGGATTGAGCATCCGCCGACTGCTTTCCAAGTCCTGTGGTGGGCTGGGGCACACTCATCACGTGGTAGCGACCTCTGAGGGTACTACCTAGCATGGTGAGAATCAGGGAGGGGTGCGGCGGACGTCGGCAGGATGTGCCTGAGGTCATTGCACATCCATGCCCCAGTGGGTGGAAAAAGGAGGATGGGCGCGATCTGAGCAGCTTGATGGCTGTGCCCTGTGCTGCCTGGAGGACTTGTGCGGAGTCCCATCAGGGAGGGTCTGGGGCTATCCTGGCTGAGAGCGGCAAAGAGGAGCCCTCCAGCATGATGGCATGACGGCCATCCTGGATCCTCCTGGATGCAGTTTGAACTACCCAGCTCTCTGGGCGCTGCAGTTAGGAGGTAAAAAGCCATGATAAAAAAAAATAAAAAAAGAAGTCTGAAGACCACATAGGACTTCTTCAGCATCAAAGAACATAGAAATTGTTGGCAGACAAAGGCCTTTGGACCACCTAGTCTGCCCTATTACCACTAACAACTGCGCTCTATCAGTCATTGCTGGCATTAGGTTGTTACCCCCGACTACCAGCAATCCTCTATGTCTATCCCAAGCATGTTTAAAACCTGTAATCATTTCTGCCCCCACCACCTCCGCTGGCAGGCTGTTCCACTTGTCCACCACCCTCTCAGTGAAGTACTTCCTCACACTCCCTCTGAACCTTCCTCACTCCAGTTTCATCTTGTGACACCTCATCCTTGAGCATATTTTTCTTTGGAATACAATAAAACATTTTTTTTTACAATTGTTTTAAAAAGGTGAGACGCACTAAGCTTTAAGCTGGTTTACAGGTGCAACCTGGGAGCACAGGGAAGTTAAGTGACTTGCTCAGGATCACACAGCATACAAGTGGGGGCTGTGGGATTCAAACCCAGGTCTCCAGATTTGCAGCTCAGAGCCTTAAACCACTGCAATATACTGCCTCCCTTTAGTACTTTATTCTTCCCTGTGAGGTACTTAAATGTCTCAATCATATCCCCCTCTCCCTCCTCTCCTCCAGGGAGTACATATTTAATTCCCTCAGCCTATCCTTGTAGGGCATGCAATGTAGTCCCTGCACCATTTTGGTTGCCCTACTCTGAACCACCTCCACCCTATGTCCTTACGCAGATGAAGCCTCCGGAATTGGATTCAGTATTCGAGGTACGGCCTCACTAATGTCCTGTATAGTGGAGTTACCTCCCTTTTTCTGGCGGCGATCCCCCTGCCTATGTATCCCAGCATCCTGTCTGCCTTTCCTGCCACCTTGTCACACTACCTACCTACAGGTCATTGGAGATGATCACTCCAGGTCTCTTTCTTGCTTGGAGCATGCTATCCCCTCCCCCAGCTGATATGTAGCTCCTGGGTTTTTGTGCCCTATGTGCATTATCTTGTACTTTTTTTGCGTTGAAACCTAGCTGCCAGTTCCTTGATCAATCCTCCAGCTTCCTTAGATCTCCCCTCATGCTATCCACTCCCCCTGGTGTGTCCACCCTGTTGCACAGATTAGTGTCGTCAGCGAACAGGCCAATTTTCCCTTCCAGACCCTCTGCAATATCACTGATTAAGACATTGAAGAGGACTGGACCCAGCACTGTTCACTTTACCCTCTGCAGAGTGAATACCATTTACCACCACCTTCTGGATCCTATTATCTAGCCAATTCTCCACCACTTCACTTCCTTCTTTCCCACCGCCGTGCTCCCCAGCTTAACAGCCTTCTATGCGGCATGGCATGAAAAGCCTTGCTTAAATCCAGGTAGGCCACATCCACTGCCTCTCACCAATACACCTCCCTGGTTACCCAGTTGAAGAACTCAACGAGGTTAGTCTGGGAGGACCTCCCTCCCGTAAAGCCATGCTGCCTTGGGTCCTGTAGACCACTGACAACCAGGTGTTCCATTATTCTTTATTTTAGTAATGTCCCCATGACCTTTCCCACTACTGAGGTGAGGCTGACTGGTCTGTAGTTCCCCACTTCCTCAGTTTCCACTTTTGTATACAGGGACATTTATTTATTGATTTATTGAATTTTGTTGACCTGGTAGGCCCACTGAGACTAGAAGTCCCTTTTTCAGGGGTGACCGGGGGGATACAGATGGTGATCAACTGACCTTGAACCAGATTAAGCTGTTGGTGGTGTTTTTAATGAATTGGGGAAATTTAGCCAGGGCACCGGGGAAACTCCCCAACTCTACCAGTAGGGGGAACATGATGGCCACTTGTTTTCTTGTTTTGAAACTGCAGAGGAAGAGGATGTGTTTGTGGCAGGAAAGCAGGCCTCCTCTCCTGGCCATAAAACTCTAGAGGCTGTGGAAAGACAAATGCTTACACAAGAATTTCAAATCCAGAACGATATGATGGAGGACCAGGAACTACAGGAACATGTTTCATTTATCGATAGTAAAATGGTAACAGATTCTGAGGCATGTCATGAATTAACCCTAGAAACAGATGAAGCTGTTAACATAATTCAACAAATGCAAAATGAAGAACTGAATTTTTTAAAATGAAAACAAGAACTGCAGAAAAAGCTAGATAGTGTAAAACAGGCACAAAATACTGAAGCAGTAAATCAAATGTCTGGTGCTGATCTAAATCCAGCTGGTGAAATGAATTACAAGAGTCAGACCCAATTACAGAATGATCAAATAATAAAGAACCTGCTTAACAAAGAAGCGGCTGGCAGAGAAGACAATAAAGCTACTGTGTGCCTAGAGCCACGCGGGCTCAAACTAACGACTAGTGATCAAACTGTGGATCTGGTAATAGAAAAGCCTATTGTGAAAATAGTAATGCCTGCACAAGATGAAGCAGCTAAAAATGCAGAAAACTGCAATATAGTGTTACCGCAGAGCCAAGAGGTGAGTGAGAATACGACGGGCTGCCCCGAAATTGTCAAACGCCGAGCTGATTCTGACAAGCAGGCCTATGACGCAAGAACATCAAAGGCGACACCACCTGGTGATTCCGTCGACAAGAATGCAAGGAGTGACTTAAAGAACTTAAAAGCAGATACTGACAATATCACTCCCATGAAGCCTCTAGAGTGGCAAAGTGTAAGTCCTGTTTATGATACACAAACTTCTATAGAAAATGTAAGTTATGGACTGGGGTTAAGGAAAGGGAGAGATGAAATAACTCTGAGCCCCATAAGAGGGGCAATACCCAGATCCCTGAAACAAATGCTGTAAGCTGCAGGGTGGAAAAAAGACGACACAGGGAAATGGATACCGTATCCGAAACATAGTCCCATTCCAGGGGTTTCCTCAATGCAGACTTTGAATTCTTCACTGTTCTCATAGGACAGCGACATCATATAGTGAATGAGTTTTCAACAGATTTTGATTTAGATCTAAGTGCTGAAGATATGCAGGTATCTCCACCTGAGACTGCAAATTTGGAAAAAATGTCTGAAGTTTCTAGCTCTTCTTAAGCATATGAAGGTCCAAGCAATACAAATCAAACATGGGCGATCGCATGGACCGCGAGACTGCCCCCCACTGAGCAGGCCAAAACCAAGTGGGAAGAATTTCGAAGAAGAGACCATTTTTCCCAAAAACCACCTCCTAACCAAAGGAGGAATGCTATTCGATTACAATATTTAGGAGGATTAGATGTACAGCCTGATAGGATATATGTAGGAAAACCTTTAATCAAGACTTTTTTTTTTTTTTTTTAACAAATGAGATTTTTGCTCTGATTCATGTTTCTGTGGACAGTTTATTTGACATAAGCTTTAAAACTGCACAAAATCTTAATCGTTTCTGGGCCAAATATGACAAGCTATGATACTCTGCTCTGTGGTTGCCTTTCAGAGACATCCCTTTGACCAAACCAACCATAAAAATGGTAACAGTTTTATTTAGAAATGAATCTGTACAAGTCCATGGCATATCACATTGGTTGCAGAAATGACGTGAGCTTCTAGCCCCCAAACTATCTTCGATGAAAAACACTTCTGGACAGGGGGTTGGAAATATAAGGTGAGGTTACATAATAACAGTCTGGGCCCTGTACACCTTCTCAATAGTTTTTTTTCTAGGTAAGGAGAGAGGACATTGTTTTTACTTTGGCCAGCCCAAAACTTGTTTTAAATGCGCGTCTCCCCAACATTTGAGCTCGGCATGTGACTGTTTAAAATGCAATTTATGCTTCTCTTATAGACATGCACGCTCAGACTGCCAAAATGACCTAAAACGTAATTTGTGTGATGAGGTGGGGCATACCTTTAGAGCATGTCCTTGGGCATCACACAATAGACAAGATGGCCTCAGTCAAGATACAATAGTGACGGAAGCCCAAAAAAGAGATATCTCAACAAAAAAGAAGGCATCAGAGGATCCAGTTTCTTCCCCCCCCTTTAGAGCCTGATGTACCATCTCCCACAGTCTCACTATCTGAGATGCAGACTCCTCAGGATCCCCCCAACCCGAGGTGATCACCACTCCTCCTGACCCTGTTAGTAAGGAACATATGAACTCAGGAAAAGATAGTGGGGAGCAAGTGGTGATGCCTCCTCCGGATATGACTCCTATATTAGAAAGAGAGCTATAAGACAAAAAAGGGCCAAATCAAAAATTGCTAAAGCTTCCTCCTCTCTCCAGGGTATATTACTACAGAACAAATTTGAAGCATTGTCTAGGAGTTCTCAGGAATCAGAACCTGGGTTGGGGGGAGGAATCAGAAACATCCTCCCAACCTGTACAATCCTCAGATTCAGAGAAAGAGGACCAGATATACAAAAATGTTACAGCTAAAAGATTGGGGGTGAGAAGGAAAAATTACTCACCTTAGTAACTGTGTTTCTTCTAATGGAGTCTTGCTGTATTCTGACTATATGCAGTTAGCCCCAGCACTTGAACTGCTCCAGAGAGGAAAGAGTTAACTCTATGCCAAGGCATAGAACGTTGCGCTCGAGCTCGGTTTTCAAACCTCTATCCAGGTACTCCTCAGTGTAACCGTCAGATTCTTACGTACCCTATACTAACTAACAACCCAGAAATTGTTTTTAGAGCTTTTGTGCCAAAAGGCAATAAACATAAATTTAGGGTCCAAAGACTCAAGTCGAGACCCCCAAAAGAATCCAAGTAGGTAAAAAAGCAAACAATCATAAAACATACAAACAAGAAAACCTCAATTAAGAAGAGGCACCCAGGTACACCCCTGAGGTGCAACACTGCACCTGCCCACCCACATCCCAAAACAACTAGGTTCCAGGAGGGGAGGCAGGGAGGGAGGAAGGGAGGTCAGAATACAGCAAGACTCTATTAGAAGAAACACAATTACTAAGGTGAATAATTTTTTCTTGAAACAACATGAAGTCTTGTTGTATTCTGACTATATGCAGACTACCAAGCACTACCCCCAAGGAGGAGGGAACTACAGAACCTATTTTGGGAACAAGCTCTGCAGTACTGCTGTACCAAACATAGCATCACTTCTTGACTAAATGTCAAGGGAGTAATGCTTGGTAAATGTGTGAACAGTCTTCCAGGTGGCTGCTTTACAGATTTCCACTAAGGGTATGTCTCTAGCTGCTGTGACCGAAGCAGCTGTACCTCTGGTGGAGTGAGCCATCAGGCCTGAGGGTGGCTCTTTCCCCAATTTTGAGTAGCAGAACTGTATGCAAGGGACAATCCACCTAGCAATAGTTCTCTTGGTGGCAGGCTTACCTTTACTCACCTCCCCATAAGTGAGAAACAGCTGGGAGCAGTCATTTCTATGGGGCTTAGTGGATTCTATGTAGTAACTCAGAACCCTCTTTACATCGAGACTGTGTAATCAACTCTCTCCAGAGGAGGAGGAGTGATCAGTGAAAAATACAGGCAGTGTCATAGATTGGTTCAGATGGAAATCTGATACCACTTTAGGGAGGAATTTCCTATTTGTACGAAGGACCACCTTATCCCTATGAAATGAAATGAAATCAGGTTCCACTGATAAAGCCTGTAACTCACTGATTCTCCTGGCAGAGGTAAAAGCAACCAGGAATACAGTTTTCCAAGTCAGGTATTTGAGCTCAGCTGAGCAAAATGGTTCAAAGGGAGGCTGCATCAGCTGTGCAATACAGATATTCAGGTCCCATAGAGGAGTAGGATCCCTGAAGGGAGGATTGATATGGACCAATCCTTTGAAAAATTTCTTGAAAACTGGATGGGAGGCCAGAGAGGAGACCTTTCCAGCCGAAAGAAAAGCAGAAATAGCTGCCAAATGCACCTTGAGAGTGGTAGGCCGGAAGGCCTAAACTGTTAAGATACACCAAATAATCTAAAGCAGTGACAATATCAGCTGAATCCGGCTGGATGTGCCTCTGGGAACACCAGAACCCAAACCTCTTCCATTTAGAATCATAGGTCTTTCTAGTGGAAGGCTTTCTACTGGCCTTAAGGATATCCAGAGCTGATTGTGAGAGATGCAGGCCTGCATATTCTAGCTCCTCAAGAGCCAGGCCTTGAGCCTGAATGTGTGAAGATTGTGGTACAATATCCTCCGCTGAGATGAGGTGAGTAGGTTGAACTGTCTGGGAAAGCACAAGGGAACTGTCACTGATAGTGACAATAATAGAGAATACCAAGGCTGTCTGGCCCAATCCAGGGCTATCAGACTCACAGTGCATGGCTGGGATCTGATCTTGACCAAAACTCTGAATATCAAGAGGAAAAGCATAAAGAAACCTGTTGGTCCAATCCAACAAGAGGGCATCCAGAGGGACAGACCCCAGGAGAGGGTGTTTGCAGCAGAATAGGGGGAGCTGATGATTGTCCGGGGCTGCAAAGAGCTCTATCTCTGGAGTGCCCCACCTCTTGAAAATGATCCGAAGAATGAGGGGATTCAGGACCCATTCATAATGACCTCGGGAAATCCTGCTGAGAGCATCTGCCAGTACATTGTCCTTCCCTGGGAGATGCACTGCAGTCAGAGAAACCTGCGGAGAAAAAGCCAGAGTCCATATTTTCATGGCCTCGGTGCACAAAGCCGAGGACCGAGTGCCCCCTTGCTTGTTGGTGTACCACATGGTTGTGGTGTTGTCTGTTCTGATCTGCACCACTTTCCCCTGAATTATGTTTGGAGTGCTACAAAGACAGCCCTGAGTTCGAGAAGGTTTATGTGTAGAAGAGACTCCTGATGAGACCACGTTTCCTGAGCAGTAAACGGATCCAGATGGGCTCCCCACCCCAACAGGGAGGCATCTGTGGTGAGAATCACTGTGGGGACCTGACTGAGGAAGGGGACCCCTTGCCTCAGATTGTCTTCTTCCAAACACCACTGGACAGCCTGAACAAGAGTTAGAGACACAGGAACCAATTTGGAAAGAGGATCTTTTTTCCAAGACTAAAAGGTTCTTAGATGAAATTCAATGTCCCTCATCTGAAACCTTGTTCCTTGCACTACTGCAGTGCAGGCTGCCATGTGGCCTAGCAACTGCAAGAAGTGTCTGACTGGCCCGAGACACAATTGGACGAAAAGAGGAAGCCAGAGTGATGAGGGATTGAACCATTGAGAGAGGAAGGAAGGAAGGCAGGCCTTGGCCTGAACAGTGTCCAGCTCCACTCCTATAAATGTGAGAAGCTGAACTGGTTCCAGAACAGACTTTTCCAGATTTAGAATGAATCCTAGGGAGTCTAAAAGATTTTGAGTGACCCCCTAGAGCTGACCTGACTTGGTCTGGGGACTGACCTACTATGAGCCAGTCATCTAGGTAAGGGAACAGTAAGATGCCTTGTCTTCTGAGAAAGGCCACCACTACTGCTGGCACTTGGTGAATACTCTTGGAGCAGATGTTAGGCCAAAAGGCACTGCTCTGAATTGGTAATGGCCTGAGAGCAGTTCGAACCGGAGGTACTTTCTGTGGGACTGCCTGACAGGTATGTGGAAATAGGCATCCTTGAGATCCAGGGAGACTAGCCAGTCTCCTGGTCTCAGAGAGGGAAGAATCTTGAACTTTGGTTTCAGTATGTGTTTGTTTAGGTATCGTAGATCCAGGATGGGTCACCACTCCCCTGTCTTTTTCAGGGTAAGGAAGTACCTGGAGTACAATCCTTTTCCCCTGTGAATGAGGGGTACCCTCTCCACTGCTTACAGAAGCAGTACAGAAGAGACCTCTGTTTCTAAGGCCTGTGTTTCCTCTGCCGAGGAAGGACAGAAAGCCTTTGCGGTCAACTTTGGGAACCTGCTGAAGCTGAGAGCAAGACCCTGGCTCACTACTTCCAGGACCCACTTGTCTGAAGTGACAGACTTCCAGGCCTGGAAAAAGTGAGCCAGTCTGTGCCCTACAGGGATTGGGAAGGCGACCCTGACTGACACATCAGGGTGTCTGTCTGGCAGGGGTGCTTAGACGGAGAGGAGGATGCAGCCCTTGTCATCCCCCTTCTGCCTCTTCCCCTAAAGAACCCCCTCTGCTGAAAAGAAGAGGAGGCCCAGGCCTGGTAGAAAGGCCTGTGAAAAGGCCTGCCCCTGCCAGTCCTGGATTGCTGCCTCTGAGGAGTGGTCTGCTTTTCTTTGGCTGCAGCACTCCTATATGTGGTCCTGTACTCGTCCATTTTTTTCATGTACGTCTCTGTTTGCTCCCCAAACAGAGAGTTACCAGTGACAGGAAAATCCATGGCCTTGGTCTGGGTATCCTGAGATAAACTGGTACACCTGAGCCAGGCAAATCTCCTCATGGAAACAGATGTAGCCATGACCCTAGAATATACATAATTCAAGTCCACAGCAGCATGAAACTGGATCTTTGAAGTTTCTATGCCATCCACAGCTACCTGCTCCAGCTCCTTGGCCAGCTGGGGAGGGGCATTCTTAGCCAGCTCCAGAACTGTATCCCTCCTAGACTTCTGGTATCTGGCTGTGTATGCCATATAGTTGGATTGCCTGAGTCCCAAAGAAGATGCCAAGTACTGCTTCTTTGCCATGGCATCCACTTTCCTGGAATCCTTATCTGGGGGGTGAGATGCCAGGGGAATATTAGCCTTGTCACAGGCTGCAGCTTGCACTACCCCAACATGGCTGCAATGACTAGTAAGGAAATCCGTACCAGGGCCTGACAGAGCATATCTCCTGTCCATTTTCTTATCCACAGGAGGTACAGATGTTGGAAACTGTAATATTTTGGGGGTCTGTTTACCCAGAGACGTGTGCAGAGGGATAGACACCCTTTTTGACTCTGGGACATCCATCATCTCAACATAATCAGGCTCCTCCTGATCCTGTTCAACTCCTTCCACTGGAAGTTGAAGAGTCTCAGCCACCTTCTTGTAAAACAAAAAGTGGGAGGGGGACACAGAAAGCCTGGGAGGGGACACATTAGAAGGCCTGTCTGGGGAGATATCAGGCTCAATAGGCTCATCTAGGTCTTCACAGTCTTCATCTTCATCGTCTCCTTCCCAATCGCCCTCATAAAATGCTTCAGGGTCATATTCAGAAGCAGCAAGTCCGACCGAACCAACTGTCTCTGCGTCGGTGTCAGTTCAGTCTGAACCGGGTGAAGCGACTGCCCAATAGTGATCGCTTTGGCTATTTCGTCAGCAGTCGGACCATGGGAACCGGGATCCGAACCGGCTGACTTGCGCTTTCTCTTTGCAGGAACCGATTCCGCAGAATCATCTCTCCTCTGCCCGAGGGGGTATCGCCCAGGTCAGGGCACTCTCCTCAGGTTCGGGTCGAACCGAACCGTCTGGACATCCGGGTCAGCGGATTTTTCGGCCTCCCTTTCCTTCAGCCTACCTGAACGTTTATCCACAGTGGCTTTAGGAAAATTTCTGCAGATTTGGCAGTCTTCTTTGAGGTGATCAAACCCCAGACAATAAACACAGATGAGGTGGGGATTAGCCTTGGCAAAAGCCTCCCCACACTCAGTGCAGTGTTGAAACCCAGTGGGCCCGGTTTTGTTTTTGGGTTTCTCAGACATGCCTCAATAAACAAAGTCACCCTTACCAGCGTTTAAGGCAGGCAACTATCAAAACCTATCGGTTCCAACTGTGTCATGGGTTGGATGAAAAAAACGGAGAAATCAATGGTCTTTTCAGGAACTGATAGATACCAGAAACCACACTAAACTTAAAGATAGAAATAAAAAGAACAAATCGCTTCGGTTCCCAACCTGACTGACCGGAAAGAAACTGAAACGAAAAAACAATTTCTTTATAAACCACACTACTACCTACTAATACACTTACTGTACCGGGACAGAGATGTAAAGACTGAAAAAATAAAGAAGCGGTTTACTAAACTGACCGATTTTACTACAACCAAACCAAAGTGAAGGAGAGGATCTCCGGAATGATTTCACAGTTAAGCGGAGCAAGGAATCTGACAGTTACACTGAGGAGTACCTGGGACAGAGGATTGAAAACCAAGCTCATGCTCAACATTCTATGCCTTGGCATAGAGTTAACTCCTCTCCGGAGCAGTTCAAGTGCTGGGGCTAACTGCATATAGTCAGATTACAGCAAGACTTTATGTTGTTTGAACCAGGAGTAGCACTCGGAGTAAAAATCCAGGGTAAGAGAAAATGAATATGAGGATAAAGTCCCCTCTGGGTTTATTGTTTTTTCTTCTCATGGTTCTCTTACATACAGTATCCTTAAATGCTAACAGTGTAAAAAATGCAAGGACACGTTTGGTAAGCTTCAATACTTTGAAAGAGTTAAGAGATGATATTTGCTTTATACAGGATACTAGATTGAATACTACTGCATTAACTCAGTCAGCACAAAAACTTTGGTGTTGGGGACCTTCTTTCTTTTCTTTTGGAACAGATTCATGTGATGGGGTGGGAATCATGTTTCAAGGACATTTTTTTTAAAGTCTCCAAAACTGTACATATAGCACTGGGGAGAGCTCTATTACTTGATTTTACTACGGGCAACGAATCTTGGAGAACAATTAATATATATGCTCTGTCAAAAAAGAAGACAGAGTAAACCTGTTTCAACTGATTAAGCCTTCCTTGTTTATTACTAAACATACTTTATGGGGGATTTCAACTGTGTAATTTCTAGAAAGGACAGAGGAGCCTGTACTGATAACGACTTCTGAGACACTAATTGTTTGAAGAGCACTGTAACAACAGTTGGTTTGCAAGATGTGTATAGAAAATGTCATGCGTAAGTTGGACATACTTTTTTAAAGGTAAACACTCTACGAGAATAGATTTTTTTTTTTTGCTTCAAGTCAAATTCAGGCTTATAAAGCTAAAACATTACCCATGGAAACATCTGACCTGTTATTTTACAAGTTTTTTGGGTCTACAAGATAATGTATCTCATGGAAAAAGATACTGGAAATTAAATGCTACAATGTTGAAAGACCATACTAATAGTGCCCAAATACAAGATTTATTTAAAAGCTAGGATGACTGTTGCAGGATTATATGATGACTTGAGTCAATGGTGGGCTGATACCAAAAATGAATTAAAAACTAAATTATCTAAAAATTTCTATATCCAAACATACAATGCAGTATAAAAAATACCTATCACTTTGATCACAACAATATAATCTTTACAGTGCTGTTAACACTCAAAGAATCAACCTAACATCTCAAATAAATAATGTAAAAAAGGAAATGGAAGCTATCCAAAATTCTAGAGCGGCATACGAACATACGAAATTTGTCAGCAGAGGTCTATCAAGCCTGCTCGAATGTGCAGCTAGCACCCCTTATTCTGCAGCTGCCTCTCTCCCTTCCACCCTTCCCCTTCACTGACCCAATGTATGTTACTTGAGCATAGAATTTGTTCCTCAGGGAGTAGTGGATTTGGAGACCCCTTTAATTCTAGTAATACTCAGGCAGCTGACAGGAGTATGGAATCCATTCAAGCTCAAGATGGTAAAATTGTAACCTCAACCCAGGAGATATTGAGAGAAGTTAATAACTACCTCACACAAATGTATGCTACACCACAGCTAGATGTAGGTAAAATGATGTACCTTCTTTCTTTATCCCTACCTACTGCCCCTAGTGACTTACTAAAATCATTACATGATCCCATTAGTAAAGAAAAAAATGATAGAACTATTATAACTTTAAAAAAAAAGATACTTCCCCTGGATTAGACGGGTTAACAACTGAATTTTATAAACATTTTAAGGATCTACTATTGGATATTTTGGTGGAAGTATATAATTGGATTTTAATGCATAATAAAATTGACTCCACCTCTGTACAGATTTTTATTCATAAAAAAGATGATTGCAGCAATCTAGATAACTGGAGACCACTTAAGTTTAATGAATTCTGATCGAAAAATATTAATGAAGATATTGTATAAAAAGTTATCCACTATAGCTCCATATTTGATATCTACGACCCAAACCTGTACAATCGCAGGTAGAAGTATATATCATAATCTTCTGATGATTAGAGAATTGGTGGAGCAGGGGAAAGAAAATATGCTGTCAGGCTATATAATGGCATTAGATCAACAGAAGGCTTTTGATAGGGTTCCACATAAATTTATAACACAACTTTTATTAGCATACAGTAATCCTGATATTCTCTGTGACTGGATAAACACCATATATGGACAGGCTACAACCATTCCATTGGTTAATGGTCACCTAGGGAAATATTTTTCGGTATCTTGTGGAGTAAGACAAGGCTGTTCCACTAAGCCCCCTTTTATATATATTCTGTTTAAACCCATTATTAAGATTTATAAATCAGGATGAACAAATTAAGGGTATTTCCCCAAAAGGTGAAGTTTTTGAAATCAAGACATATGCGTACTCTGATTATTTATGTTTATTTGTATCAGACCCTGAATCTGGAATAAAGGCACTAGAATTGGTGGAAAAATACTCTGAGGTTGCAGGAGCAAAAATCAATCTGCATAAGAATACTATTTATCCTTTAAGTGATAAAACAATACCTGTAAATTACTTAGCAAATATCCCAGTTTCAAAAGAACCCTTTAAAATTTTAGGGATTTATTTTGGGAGAGGAGACAACAGTAAAGTTAACTGGGAAAAAAATACTAGAATATGCTAAAACAAAAGTGCTGGTATGGAAAACATGGCAGCAAGCAAAAAAGAACAAAAGTTCAGATAGTCAAAACATTTTTATTGCCTGTATTTACCCATTTAAGTACAATTTATCCACTCCCCTTGTGCTACGAAGTTACTGTGTTAAGTTTAGTTTTTCAAATAATATGGGGAAGCAGACTGAACCCTATTAAGAGAAATTTTGTATCTTCCCATTCAGCAAGGTGGACTTAATTTAATTAATCCAGTACCCTTCTATTACAGTATGTTTGTCTTCTGGAATATGATAGTAAGCAACTGAAATTTACTAAAAGATCTGTACCAGCTCCTGACCTGTGAGGCGGCCAAAAGCTATGCGACAGGCAACAGCTGTCTGGATAATGACCGCAATAGTTAGACCGTAAGCCTACCAGCGTACAGCTGAGTGATAGTGAGGAGTTTTATACAAGTCCTTTTAAGGGCTGTGCTATATACTGGTACTACTGTAGGGCTGCTTAACTTTAGGGGCTAATCCTGGTTAGAGCTACTGCTTTGTGAAACAAATCTGTAGTCAGGGACGCCTGGTTGTTGTTACGTGACTCCAGGGCCCCGACTACAAAAATGCTCACGGTGCTAGCGAAGCTGATAGTAAGCAACTGAAATTTACTAAAAGGTCTGTACCAGCTCCTGACCTGTGAGGCGGCCAAAAGCTGCGAGACAGGAAACAGCTGTCTGGATAACGACCGCAATAGTTAGACCGTAAGTGTACCAGCGTACGGCTGAGTGATAGTGAGGAGTTTTATACAAGTCCTTTTAAGGGCTGTGCTATATACTGGTACTACTGTAGCGCTGCTTAACTTTAGGGGCTAATCCTGGTTAGAGCTACTGCTTTGTGAAGCAAATCTGTAGTCAGGGACGCCTGGTTGTTGTTACGTGACTCCAGGGCCCCGACTACAAAAATGCTCACGGTGCGAGCGAAGCTGATAGTAAGCAACTGAAATTTACTAAAAGGTCTGTACCAGCTCCTGACCTGTGAGGCGGCCAAAAGCTGCGAGACAGGAAACAGCTGTCTGGATAACGACCGCAATAGTTAGACCGTAAGTGTACCAGCGTACGGCTGAGTGATAGTGAGGAGTTTTATACAAGTCCTTTTAAGGGCTGTGCTATATACTGGTACTACTGTAGCGCTGCTTAACTTTAGGGGCTAATCCTGGTTAGAGCTACTGCTTTGTGAAGCAAATCTGTAGTCAGGGACGCCTGGTTGTTGTTACGTGGCTCCAGGGCCCCGACTACAAAAATGCTCACGGTGCGAGCAGAGCTGATAGTAAGCAACTGAAATTTACTAAAAGGTCTGTACCAGCTCCTGACCTGTCAGGCGCCAAAAGCTGCGAGACAGGCATCAGCTGTCTGGATAACGACCGCAATAGTTAGACTGTAAGCCTACCATGGTACAGCTGAGTGATAGTGAGGAAATTTATACAAGTCCTTTTAAGGGCTGTGCTATATACTGGTACTACTGTAGGGCTGCTTAATTTTAGGGGTTAATTCTGGTTAGAGCTACTGCTTTGTGAAGCAAATCTGTAGTCAGGAACGCCTGGTTGTCATGTGACTCCAGGGCGACTACAAAAACATTCGCGGTAGCGAGCGTACCGTGGGCGAGCGCACAGAGACGTGCATGTCACGCGTGTCTAGCAGGGTCTTGCAGGTTTCCAGGTTAGTTTGGTTGTACATGTTAGAGTAAACGTTTTACTTTTATTGTGTGAAGTCCTATATTGGACTTGATTTTACCTAGGAATTGAAATGAATATTGAGACTTTACATACGTTGTCATATACACTCCATTCTGGAACTATCCTTTATGTTTGCTCGGTTTGTGGGCATGTTTTGTGTAACGTACCTGCTAATAGCAACTCTGAGTTTATAACAAAGTGCTCAAATTGGAAGCTATGAAAAAAAGATTTAGAGGCTGTTATTAATGAACTCAAAGCAGTAAAACAAATTAAAGAACTGGAAAACTACACTGACAATATGGTTAGAAACCTTCCAAGTACATCAACTATGTTAGCCCAAAGTTGCAGTTCTCTACAAACACATAATTTAGTTGAGAGTTCGGTTTCAGCTAGTTGCCCTAACAAGGGTATTTGTGTATTAACCTCTCAACCTAATTTTAACAGCTATGTCAATCCTGTCTTACCTGTTAGTCAGGAAAATGATAGTTTACATAAAAAACCCTCAAACAAAAGAATGAGAGATATGCAAGTGAGGATGGGTGGGAGAATGTCACAAAACGGAAATATAAGAAGGGTAGACGTGCCGATTTTGCCAATTCTATACCATCAAAAGTTACTTCTGAAGTAGACCTAAATAAAGATATTCATATCTCTAAGAACAGATACTTCTGTTCGACAAATGATCAAATGGATCAGGAAGATCCGACTATTCCTGCCTCTATAATTCTGCCAACAATTATTATTGGTGACTATAGTGAAATATATTAATTCTTATATTACTAACTCTGAAAGTGAAGTATCAGTTTTTTCTTCTCCTGGAGCGAGAATTGAAGATATAGCAGATAGGATAGACTCTCTCATTACTTGCTCTTCAAATGTCATCTTACATGTGGGTACAAACAACATTGGTCATACTCATGAGAAAGATATTTGTTTTGAATTAATTCAGTTAGGAAATAAAAGAAAAGAAAAAGATTGTAACATATACATCTCCAGTATATTACCAATACCAAGGGCTAGGATTGAAAAAAAATCATACTATTGAAAGGATTAATGTTAGACTTGCAAATTGGTGTTCATTAAATAATCTGGTGTTTACTGATCACTGGAAAAACTTTTCCTCAAATTTTCGCCTTTTTGCTAAAGATGGATTACATTTAAATAGATTAGGAGCAATAAAATTATGTACTGTGTTTAGCACCTACATTCCGTCAATAACTTTAAACTAATATCTAAGTGGGCAAACAATAAGCCTAACACTTCCCATTTACAATCATCTTCGGGTTATGTAGCTAATAATAAACATGCTCTGAAGTTTATGTTATTAAATGCACAAAGTTTGGTTAATAAAACAAATTAACTACTTTTAAGAATAAACACTGATAAGCCTGATGTCATTGGAATCACAGAAACTTAGTGGTCTAGTGACCAGGCCTGGGAAACTTGTATTCCTGGCTACTCTCTATTCTACCATAGTAGATCAAATCGGAGAGGTGGTGGGGCAGCTGTTTTCATTGCCTCATCAGTAAGTGTATTTGATGTTTCACATAAAATTAAAAAAGTGGATTCATCGGTCGAGTCAATTTGGCTAAGGATTAAACAACTTAATACGGATTTATTTTTAGGGCTTTGTTATAGAACACCAGATTCAAAACCCGAAATTGTAAATGATATTATTGAGGAAATGTCATTTGCGGCTGATCTAGGCAATATTTTGTTCACAGGGAACCTCAATATGGGTGATATAAACTGGACAAATAATTCTGCTAAAACTAATGCATCGAAAACTTTTTTGAATTCATGTTTAGAATTGAATTTGGCTCAACATGTTCATTTCCCTACCCGTGAATCCAATATTTTAGATATTGCATTAGGTAGTGAACCTATAACAATATATAATTGTCACCCCTCAGCTCCATTAGGTAATAGTGACCACTGCACTATTATATTTAAAAGTAATTTAGTTCAATGGGACGTAGATAACATTACAAAAATATTTGCCTTTCATAAAACTAATTTTATAGCACTAAATGAACACCTTGCTGCTACTGATTGGTTTGCTATGTTAAAAAAAACATTAACGATATGTGCAATCTTTTTTCTATAACAATTTTGAGTGCGGCCAATAAATTCATCCCCAAAGTTGCTAAGAAGAAATTGAGCCACCAACCAAAATGGCTCAATTTAAAATTACATAAATTAACAAAAAAGGAAAATAAAATTGACAAACAATATAGATGTAATAAATGTAATAGAACCTTAAATGCATTTAGACAAATTCCAAAATTATGCAAAAGAGAAATTAAAAAAGCTAAAATATTTATGGAAACATCATTAGCAAAAAAGGCACATAAGGGTGATAATAAATTACTATTTAGCTACATTAATTATTTAAAAAAACAAACATGTAAGGTATGCCCCATTATTTCCGGTTCAGAAACTTTTACCCATCCTAGTGATATGGCTAAACTCTTTAATTCACAGTTTTGTGAGGCTTTTTCTAACAACGATGGAAGTAGTACTACCAAGTTTGATGTTCATTTATTTCAAGATGTTGACATATCATTAGAAACTATTGAATCTAAATTAAAGTTAAAAAAGGATCATCTGCAGGCCCCGATGGAATTTCTGGGGACTTAATTCATTTAATGAAAGATCACCTCTGCATACCTTTAAAAATCCTTTTTGATACAAGTCTGAATACTGGATTGGTTCCAGCTGGATGGAAACTTGCCAATGTAATCCCAGTATTTAAAAAAGGCGCTAAAAGTAATTCAGACAACTATCGTCTCATCAGTCTAACTTCAATTTGTTGCAAACTTTTGGAATGTATCATTAAAGATGTTTTAACTTCTGTAGTTTCTAGCTTAGATCAAACTTAACATGGATTTATTAAGGGTAAATCGTGTATAATGAATTTGTTATGTTTCTACGATTATGTCAGTCAAAACTTGGATAGGGGCGTTCCCTGTGATGTTCTTTTTTTGGATTTTAAAAAAGCTTTCGATTCTGTTCCTCATTGGGCCTTGATAAAAAAATTACAGCTTTTTAACATCGATCCAATTTATGTTAGATGGATTTCGAATTGGCTATCAAGTAGAAAGCAAAGAGTCATAATCGACGGCCATATTAGCAGTTGGAAAGATGTAAAAAGTGGTGTTCCGCAAGGATCCGTCCTGGCTCCTTTAATCTTTCAGGTCTTTATATCTGACTTATCACAAATATTAAAAGTATTTCCATCAAATATGCAGATGATTGTAAAATCTGTAATATTTGTAGTAATGATTATGACGTTATGGTTATTCAGGAAGACCTAAAGATTCTTGAAACTTGGTCTCAAAAATGGAACCTCTACTTCAACACCTCAAAATGCTGTGTCCTGCACTTTGGGAAAAAGAACTTAAAATGTCATTATTTTTTGTATGATAAGTTGATAATTAGTAAGGACAGTGAAAAAGATCTTGGTATAACTGTTGATGTAGGGTTGTCATTTGATACCCATATTACTTGTACCATAAATAAAGCAAATAAGATTTGGTGGGCTATTTGTCATAATATGACATCAAATAATCCAGATGTGCTTCTTCCTCTATATAGAGCATATGTTAGACCTCATCTGGATTTTGGTTCACAGCTGTGGAGCCCATATAAAAGAAACAATGTAGTCAGACTTGAGAGAGTACAGAGAAGGATAACTAAATATTTAGTATCCTTAAAAACAACTTCATATTCAGATAGGTTGTTGAAATTCAATTTAATGTCACTAGAGGAGAGAAGAATAAGAGGTGATCTGTTGCTTTTATGGGATTTACATAATGATGAATATTTATTTATTCATAGTGGTCTTGACCATAAACAGACTAAGATTAATACTAGAGGCCATCCACTTCAATTATCTAGAAAAAAACACCATACTAAAAAAAGAGCTCACTTCTATTCACAACGAGTTGTTTCATCATGGGACAAATTACCAACTAGGGTTGTAATTAGTGACAATAAACTGACTTTCAAAAACAGACTTGATGCTTTTGGGAATTTGAATAAGTTCCCAAATAATTAATTGTAGGCCTGAGGCCATTATGGGCAGTTTAGCCTTTGTGCCTTATATATCATCGTAGTATGAATATGATACATGTTCCTAGTACAGCATTATGAACCCTTTTTGCTGTTACATGGACACATCCTTTTGTCAGGTCTGGTCTCAGCAAGGAGTGTTAAAAACAGGGTTAGTAATATACCAGAGTTTTTTAAGCCTGTTTTATCTAAATTACGGAAGTGGAAAATAGTAAAGAATCAATTAATTAATAAGAATGGAAAATAAATATATATATGCGCGCTCATATACAAGAACAGGCTTTTTTTAGTTAACCCAGAGAGCCATTACAGTAAAGTCCAGCTTTTATT
Organism: Neoceratodus forsteri; assembly: GCA_016271365.2. Classification (NCBI taxonomy): domain Eukaryota; kingdom Metazoa; phylum Chordata; order Ceratodontiformes; family Ceratodontidae; genus Neoceratodus; species Neoceratodus forsteri. The sequence continues at coordinate 144,033,379 of JADMNL010000024.1, forward strand.
GACAGATAAACGTATCCCTCCTCGAATGTGGGACATAACATGTTTAACCAGTCATGGAAGACTGAATGTAAAAGCTAATGCCAAACATAAAAGTACAATGGAAAGAATGTGTCCTAGGGAAACATGCATAGTCCAGGAGGAAACTATGGATCATTTTTTATTACAATGTCCTTTTTCTACATCTTTTTGGGGATAGTGTGGCAATGCAGTGGAAAGAGACAAAGTGGGCCAAACTTACTTATGAAGAGATTGTGGGAGGGTTCTCCCTACAAGGCTTAAAAGTGGAGAAAGGAGTAATTAGGTTAATATTAGCATGTATAAAGTTTATTTTATGGCAAGCACTAGTTAAGTTTCTTTTGCAACAGGTATATCAAACTCCTGATCAACTGATCCAAATATTGGAGCACAATTTATGTACACAATGGCAATATGAAAAACAGATTTTAAATAACTCATTATGGATGTCAAGATGGAAAATGGTTCCTTTTTTGAAAGACAAAATAGGATGAATGTATGATTTATTTTGGTTATAGTTTTTTTCATTTTTGGACAGCTGTAGGTTTATTATCATTTATTTCCTGCTGTATATCTTCAGTTATGCATTTTAAATAAAACATTCCCCATCTTTTTTCAAGAAGTGCCATGGGATCTTTAATGTCCACCTGAACAACCACCAGAACAGGCAGGCAGCACCTCTGTTTAATGTCTCATCCGAAAGATGGCACCTCAGGAGTGCAGCATCCCCCTCATGCTGCAGTGCAACGTCAGTACTGGGATATTAACCCAAGTGCCTGCTGTGGGGATAGAACCCACAGCCATCTGATCTCCCGGCCTCAGAGGCAATGTGTGCAACCTGCTGAGCCACTGACACTGACATCAGCTCTCCTCCAGTCTTTGGGTACCTCCCCCATTTCCAATGACAGGTTAAACAAGGTAGTCAGAGGTTCTGCCAACTCTTCTCTTAGCTCTTTCAGTATCCTGGGTTGCAACCCATCTGGGCCCATAGCCTTATAAAAACTCTTATTGCCTCTGGTTCCCTGACCCTTTCCTTTGGAAAGGGACCTGTGTCCATTTCCATGCCCTTCCTGCCCTTATCACTTACTGCTGGCCAATTTCCTGCCCCTCCTTTGTAAAAACTGATGTGGTCATCCTCTAAACTACAAAAGAACCCCAGAGCAAATGCCCTGAGACATGGGTTATCCCAGAGGATATTGGCCATACAGCCAAATTTTAAAGAAAACACAACTGCACATACCCCAATAATGCAGAGCATCATGGGAAACATATGCAAATCCCTGTGAGAGAATTTGAACTGTCTCAACTTTAAGCAGAATTGTACGGTGCTAGAAGGTCTCACAGAGCAATTAGCAAAGGCTAAGAACAGCAGACACATACACGCGTTTCATCCTCATTTGGACTTATCAGTGTGCCATACCTGTGTCTTAGCCCAGGAAGAGGGAGCCAGCCACCATTTACTCTTTTGATATTCTTTTCCTTCTCTATTTTGGTTAAAGTTGAATCAGTCCAAATTCTCTCATGGGGATTTGCATGTTTCCCATGATGCTTTGTAGGTTTTTTTTCTTCTCTATTTAGGGCTCCCCATGGCCCAAACAAATAACATCCCCCTTAAAGGGTGGCTTGCTCCCTCTCCCTGGGCTAAGACAAAGATATGGCACACTCAGTCATCCAAATGAGGATGAAACACGTGCATGTGTCTGTTGTTCTTAGCCTTTGCTGATTGCACCGTCAGGCCTTCTGGCACCATGCAATTCTGCTTAAAGATGAGCCAAATTCTCTCATGGGGATTTACATGTGTTTCCTATGATGCTATACATTTTTGGGGTATGTGCAATTGTGTATCCTCTACACTACCCTATCCTCCCCTTTCCATCTCACAATCCCTCCCCTTGCCTTCCTTTTTACACTGATATACCTGTAAAAGGTTCTGTTCCCCCTTACCACTGAGTTTGCTATAGATACGTTCTTCTGTCTGTGCCTTGGCTTCCCCAAGTCCCTTTGTTTTTCCTGGTTACTCTCCCTATCCCCCACCCATGTCTTTTTGTACTGCTTCAATGCTTTTTTTTTTTTGCTTTAACCTTTACTACCACATCCTTAGAAAACCATAGTGGCCTCTTCTTCCTCTTCCCCTTGCTGATCCATCTGACACAGAGTTGTGTCACCAATGCAATCTATTTTGATCATTACCCACTGTTCCTCTACTTCCTTCTGCTCCCCTACTCCAACCAGTGCTTCTTCTAGGCATTTTGCCATCTTTCTTTAATGTGCCCTCCTAAAGTCTAGGAATCTTGTCTTTGTGTGGCTTGGCTCCCCCCCCCCCCCGTTATTTCAAACCATGCTGTTTGATGATCACTGCTCCCCAACTGTAACCCCTGTCACACAGTCCCCGTTTGTGAGCACCAGGTCCAGCAGTGCCATCTCCCGTGAGGGTTTTATGACCAGCTGTTTAAAGAATGCCCCCTGCAGGGAGTCCAAGATGTTCCTGCTCCTAGCTGTTGCTGCTGCAAGGAGGCTCCACTCATAGCCAAAGAATTTTGACCCTTTAAATGGAGCATTCAAAACTGCTTGCTGCACATCCATGGCAGAATCAGCAACTCTGACCCAAGAAGATCTTCTCAAGCAAATGCCAGAAGCTGCAGCCCTGACAGAAGCATCAGAAACATCATAAGCTGAGCTCAGTAAATGTTTGCCAACCTTAGCACCAGCAGATAATGTTTTAAGCAAATCAGCCTTGGCAAAGCCTGAGCAGCAGTACGAGCAGCTTTCCACATGCTATTCTGGTACTGAATCATATATGCCTAGTAGTTTGCAATCTTAAGTCCCGGGGATGCGGAGGCATAAGGATGCTTGCCTATCACATCCAGCCTCTTAGATTCCTTATCAGGAGGCAAAGTACTTGTGTCTAGGAGCTCTAGACCTATCATGAGCAGCCATGATGACCACAAAGTCAGTTTCAGGCTGATTGGTATAATAAGGCCTATCAGATGGTGCAGGATACTGCTCATCTGCCTTTCTAGGGAATGCAAGCAATGAGTTTGGTCTGTACCATGCAGGAAAAAAAGCATCCTCTATTGCAGGATATATAGATGAAATGATAATGGAGGGGGCGCTAGAGAGCCAGCTTCCAGGCAGCACGTTTTCTCCAGCTGCTCTACACATCGTGTTCCCTTTCAATGATCCAACTACAAGTTTATCTTTGAAATTTATTATAAAAATAATCTCAACATACTCAACTTACAGGGGGGTTTCAGAAGATACTAAATTTGACATGGGTCGCATGAAACAACGCAACCTCATTCCTCTGCTGCTCAAAGGCCTACACCATCACACCAACAAGCGACTGAGGGATCACTTACAGCCGGAGATGCAGCGCAGTCTGTGAGGTCAACTTCCACCAAAGAACCTCCATGACAGATCATCTTAGAGTCGGTAATGGCAATGGACTCTAAAATTGAAAAAATTCTGGCTAAATTGGAGAACCACGATGCTGCCCTTGCCTAGCTAACTTTGACGGTGTTGGATGATGATAAAAGATCCCTTGCAGCTCAGAATACCTCCGCTACCCTAGTCAAAGAAAATCAGCAGTTAAGAAGCAGATTGGAGGGAGTGGAGAATGCCATGAGGGCAAGGAATGTCCGAATACTCTGAATACCAGAGGGTGCTGAAGTGGTGAACTTACTGGTCTACCATAAGAATTGGCTGGCAGAGAACTTCAGTATTTCTGAAGAGTTTGAGTGGTCAGACCTCAGGCAGGCATATAGAATCTCACAGAGGGTGCGGCCTGCAGATGCTTCCCAGCCCAGGACAGTCGTCTTACGGACCATCGGCCCTGAAGTTCGGGATACACTCATCAACGCTGCCCGTGCGGCCTACCCTCTGGAAATACAATGCAGTGATATAAAGTGCTTTCCTGACCTCTCCTACCAGACCCGATCTAGACGCAAGCAGTTCGATGCAGTTAGGCAGAAATTACGATCACTGGAGATCATACACTCCTTCCAGCAAGGCTCTGAATAATGTACGGAGGGAAAAGTTGGCAATTTACCGACCACAAGGACGTGGGTCTTTGGATTGAGAAAGTGGAGGCCGAATTTCTAAAATCTGCGAGGATTCCAAGTGCTGACAGCTCGGATTCGGAGGGATGAGTACCAGAACTTTCATAACACTTTCTAGTGACTCAATCCAGTTATTGAACATTTTAGGATGTTTTTGAATGTTTTTTGGCTATTACGGGGAGGGTAGCTTTTAACAGTGGATAGGTCTATTTGAAAGCATACAGACTACAAAATAATGAAGGCATAAACAACCTTGATGCTTAAGTCTTTACTTCAAACTGCACCTCACCTAAAGCTCTTTTATTGTTTTACCTTAGATACAGCCTGACGATTTGAATTTCCTCAAGCTTACTGTTAAATGTTTTCTTATAAAACTAATCGCTGAGATATTTTCTGTGGGAGGTTGGTAAAAGAAGGGAGTGTGAGGGAACTAACTGGTTTCAACAAAGTATTCCTATTAACTCTATAGGTCTTAGCGTTATAACACTACTGGTTAGTGTGGTATATAATTTCTGGACATTCTACCTATGGTATGGTCAACGACCCAGGCCACTGAAGCGGCTGGCATTATGGACTTTTCTTTGGGACAACTGGTAAACTATATACAATGTAATGTTGCTTTCCTCCCCAACTTCTAATGTACCAGAATGTAAGAGCTATCTTGCTATGTTATTACTGTACTGGAAACTGTTATTTCCTTGTTCCTCTTGCATGAAGGTATTGAATTTATTATTCAAAACAAAACAATAAACATAACTTTCAAAAAAAAAAAAAAGAAATCATAATGGAGGGGAAACAGGGCACCTCCAAAAATTCCATGAAATTCCATTTAGTGGAATCTTCCTCTTCCACAGCAAAGCCATGGCAGACTGCATTTGCTGCGTCATTGATCTGGAAGATGGGTCCTCAGGAGGAGATCTTTTGGTATAAACCACCCAGTCCTCACTACAAGATGGGATGATAGAGCTAGAGAGAGGGGGAACCTTCACAAATAGTTTTCCCTCATAGTCCTCCTCTAAATCTGCCTCTGAGTCCATGAAGTCAGGATTATATTTCATTTCATCATTGTCAGCAGGAGCAATGATGAGAGTCACAGAATGGATTGGTGATGGTTGAGAGGCAGGAATCTGTGGCATGCTACTGGAATCCATCAACGGTGGGAGAGTGCCAGAAGGCCCTGTCAGTGGAACAACTACCTGCACTGGCAACCCTGGCAGTCTGCACTGAATCATTTCAGAAAATGACACTAGCACAGCCTGGGAGTTGACAGTGCCCTGACAAGGGGCTAGGGCTACCTGCATCGATGGGCCTTGGCATGACGGCGATGGCGGCATACTGTCCATAGTAGATAAGGCAGTGTCTAAGCCAAACCCTGACCTTGGCTGGTGTCTCAACGATGGTTAGTGGAGGGATGGGGGCTGCTGATGCTGCCGGATCGGGCGTTGAGGAGGATGTACCTTTTCTCAACATCGAGCAGGAACTTGCTAGTGAAGCAGACTTGTCCTTTTCCCTGTGTCTGTACTTATGGCTGGATGACGAGGAGGCCCACGACAATCACCGTGCCTTGTCCTTATCTTTAGACTTTGATGGCTGCTTCTCAGTGGACGGTGAGAGAAAAACAGATTTTGAGCCCTTTTCTTTCTCCATGGCTGTCAATGTCTTTAAGACAGGGAAATTCTCTGGAGCTTTCTTATGGCATCACCTTGTAGCCTGGTTGAAGCTCTGGCAAATCTCAGAAGTCCTCATGTTGTGAGACAGACCCGAACAGCACACACAAACCATGTGTGGGTCTTCTTTAAAAATTCTGTAACTGTACTTAATGTATCGAAATAAAAGCTATTTGGACTTCAGAGGCATACAGAAATGATGACAGAACACTAAGAAAAATAACAAACGGCAACGACTAAGCAGGTCAGATGAGGATGATGGACGTCGTGACAAAGAACTGAGGAATGATGGGGCTGCCCACTTTATATACAAATAGATATTGCACGTCTGTGGGAGGCCCCCAGCTAGCAAAAAGCTTCTGAGTGGCCCTGACACTCACGGATTATAGTTCCAATGTTGTGGCCTAATGGAGGAGATATCCTTGAAGCAACTCTCTGGGGCTTGTCTACAGATGGACTCCCTAACATTGAGTGTGGGACCCTTGAAAATCTTCAAGGGATATTGCACAAACTATAGGAGATGCTAAACTCCATCAGATCAGAGGATTCTGGGGGAATGATGACTACAGGTTAAAAGGTAGCTGGAAGACAATAACTGATCAGCTCTGAACTTGGGGGGGAGCATATCAAACATGTGCCAATTTAATGAAGTGCAGCAAGGCAGTATTTTCAATAGAAGTGTTTTTTCAGTTACCGGTTTATGTTCTTTGTTACTGTTCCATCTTAACTAGCTTTCTAGTAAATTCAGTGAGTGTCCTTGACTTTTACACAGACATGAAAGACCACGTTAGATCTGTATGATGTAGTTTTATGTCCTTAAGAAATAATATTTCTGTGATAATGCATCTGTATTCTGCTGCAGAATTGTGTGGTTGAAAAAGAAGCAAACATTATTCAGTTCTTAAATGCCACTTACCACTAGTTAATCAGACATACCTACTAAACTAAAATACCAGTAGAGAGGGAACTAGAGCCAGTTATTCAAAAAAACAGCTTCTATTGGAAAAATACACGTGTAGGTCAACACAATTCTCCAAGTCAGAACCCATGACAATATAATACAATTGAAATACATTTATTTATGTCTTTGATGACCGGGTAGGTGCACTTATCTGATGGATTCTTTTCAGGCACGATCCGGGCCACTATCTTGGCACATCGAGTAAGGCACATACAGGTAGTACGAACAGTATAACAAGCAACATAGTTCCGCGCAAGAAGCACGGTACACAGGGACAATACATAAATTGAGGTTACAGTATAGTACCAGGTACAGAAAACAATTCAGTAGTATGGTAAATACACAGTTACAATATTACAATCAACAGACGGTAAGTGAGATGATGTACTGTAGACAGGAGGGAGGAGAGTACAAAGCAAGGTAAGGGGAGAGTGCAGAGCACAGTAGGGTGCTGGAGCCTCTAGTAAGGGCCCCGCAATATAGAAGCGGGATAAAGGAGGGAAATAGATGGGCAGGGATGCCCACTTACCCGGGACAGCAAAAGCATCTGGCTTCTGACATCAGCCAGGCCTTGCAGTGGGTTTTGAAAGAGGGGGTGAGAGATGGTCGAGCAGAGTGACATGGGGAGCTTCTTCCATAGGGAGGGAGCAGACCAGGAAAAGTCTTTGCTGCCCATGGCAAAAGAGACTCTAGGGACCTCCAGGGGGGGGAAGGATGATTCTTGGAGGCATCTGGATGCCACTCTGCCCATAAGGAGGAATGAGAACAGGGACAGGTGGCCGCCTCTGAGGGTATTATCTATTATACAGCGAAGGGCAAAGTCAAACCACCCTTGGAAGGGGAACCATCCCAGTGACTGGTACAGATCACAGTGGTGGGTTGAGTAGGGAGACTGGAGTACAAAATGACATATACTGTTATAAACTGAGTTGAGCCTGGAGCACAGCGCAGAGGACACACTGGAATAGATGGGAGTGCAGTAGTCAATAAAGGGGAGAAGGCTGCCTTGCGCAATTGCAAGGTGTGCCTCTGAGGTTAAGAACTGTTTATGGCAGTAGGCAGCCCCAACTTTCTGGTTTACCCTGCGCATGTTGTTGTTGACGTGTTCCGGGAACTCAAGGTAGGGGTCCAGGGTAACACCTAGGTATCTGAAACTAGGAACATTTTGGAGGGAGGGGCCTTCCGTAGAGAGCACTAGTAGACAGGAATTCGACTTGGTGGCCTTGGTGATGTACGTTTGGAACCGAACAGCATAGATTTTGTTTTCTTATCGATAACCAAGAGCCTATTAGAACGAAACTAATTATAGGCAGCATCAGAGTTAACGGTTAGAGTGGAGGAGATATGTGTTAGGAACTTGTCGCTATGGAACAGGATGAGGTCATTCGTATAGAGAAGAGCCTCGAAGGAGAGGCTGTCGGTTGGAAGGGAGTTAATATGGAAAATAGCAGGGGGCCCAGGATGGAGCCTTTAGGGATCCCTGTGGAGACAGGAAAGGCGGGGGGAAGGAGGAGGCAGCACCAATGCTTACCGATTGGGACCTACTCGAGAAATAGCTCCGGAACCAGGAGGAGGTCTCAATGGAGCAGCCGAGGTGAAGGAGAGTGGAGTGGAACGAGGGGGTGGTTGACCAGGTCAAACGCCTTAGTCAGGTCCACAAATACGGCATCCATGGCCTTACTCAAATCCATATTTCTGAGGACATGGTTAGTGAAGTGTGCTAAGGCCGAGATGGTGCTATAGTGCTTACGGAACCCATGTTATTGGGGGCACTGCCAGTTATAGTTTCCGAGATGATCAGAGAGCTGGAAGTGTACAATTTTCTCCAGTAGTTTTCTCAGGTGGGGGAGGATGGAGATGGGTCTGTAGTTATCGGGGGAGGGGGGGTCCCCAGCTTGGAATATCGGCACTGCACTGGCATGTTTCCAAGAGGCAGGCATAGTAGACGAGGTCAGGGCCAGGTTGAAAATGAAGGTAAGGGGTACAGCCATAGCAGGAGAGATGAGCCTAACAAAAGAGGGGGAAAGATCATCACTACCAGGGCTACCTGTGGTGGGGAAAGACCTCAGGAGCTTGATGGTATCATTAAAGCAGACAGTTGGGTGCGGGGAGGGTGCCGGTAGGGGAGGAGCACTTCTCCTCACCACCAGGGCAAATAGGAGAATGGGAGGGAAGTTTGCTGAGGTAGTCAGAAAGGTACGAAATTTTTTTGTTACAGGCCTGCGAAACCTCAGAGGGATCAGTCAGTGGGCCAGAGGGGGAGGTGAGTTGGGTGACTTGGCTATGTGTCCGGGGATTGAGCACAGACCCTACAAAGGCCCAGAAACATTAAGGGTCCCTAAGGTTGTCTCGCTGTAAGTTAAGGTAGAATTTACGTTTCAGTGACTTGGTAGTTTGCTTACAGGTGTTACATAGGCACCTGTAATCATTACAGAGTTGGAGGGAGGGGGACGTTTTTGTAGGCTTTTCCAATTGCTGTCTCTCTCTCTTTCATCAGAGTCAGTAGCTCTTTAGAGATCTAGTGAGTGCAGTCCCCCCCACCCTATGGGTAGTGAGAGGGAAGTGGAGATCCTGAACTCAGAGGAGGGCATCCGTGAGAAAGCTGACACATCTGAAAGGGAGTAAAGAGCTGTCCAATTTACTGCTCTAACATCCTCGAGGAGACTGGCAGTATACTAGCAGTTAAAGTTTCTGAAAGACAGGTATTTTGGGAGGGCATTTGTTCTTGGTGGACCAAATGATGTAAGTAGGGGAGTGGCTGCTTATAGAATCTGACAAAATCTTCACCTGAAGAACCACGTCCTCCCGATTAGTGGCCACCAATCAAGCAGGGAGTGGTTGAGCGTTCGGGTGTTGTGTCTGGTCGGGATGAAGATGGTTTGTACCACATTGTGTTGCTTGAGGAGACTGGCGTAGTCGGGTTCCAAGGCACTTAACCAATTGAGATGGTAGTCTCCAAGCAGTATAGTGTCCCTGGTTGGAGTAAGTTGACCTAGGCCGCCAAGGAGGTTAGATAAGCCAGGGACTCCCCCATTTGGGGGGTTGTAGCAGCAACCCAGAAGGAATTTGTTTAGAATTACCCAGGGTTAATTCGGCAAAGAGCTATTCGCTGGGAGATTGGGGGTCGCAGCAACTAACAATGGTGGCTGAGATGGGTTCCTTTACATACAGGACCACACCACCACCCTTCTTTTTACCTGGTCTATCCAGGTGAAGCAAGGAGTAGCTCAGCAGGTGGTAAGAGGTATCAGCGATGTGGGGTTTCAGCCAGGTTTCAGTAAGTCCTAGTACATGCGGCTTATAGAGGCACACTCAGGCTTCAAGGTCAGGGAATTTGGAGGGGAGGCTACACATATTAAAAGTGTGCATCTCTTAACCCAGTGGTTCTGGACCAGGTAGTATTGGAGTGGTCAATGGGGGGTGTTTATGGGGCCAGGGTTTCTTTCGATGTCATCAGTAGAAGTAAAAGGGACAGGAGTAAATGGGGGGAGGGGGGGTGAGAAGGTGAGGGATACAGGAAAAAAGCCAAGAAGGAGACGCTCAGAGTTAGAAAGGAGGGCAATGAGAGCTGGGCCCAGGTGAGTTAATTCATGTCTGACATATTAGACCCCACTTGGACTATGGTTCACCTTTCTGGAGTCCCTATTTGGCTATGGATATCACTAGAATTGAGAAAGTTCAAAGAAGGGCAACAAAAATAATACCACATCTTTCTTCATTGGACTACGCAACTAGACTTCAAAGAACAGGGCTTTACTCACTTGAATTTAGAAGATTAAGGGGTGACTTACTCCAGTTATTTAAGATCTTACATTCAGCTACGTTAATGAGTTTATGTGGACTATCCTTTTCATCTAGAAAGATTGTTGTCAGAATACATAATAAACAAATAGTGATTAACAGAACCAGAGCAAACAAAAGACAGCAGTTTTTTACTGTTAGAGCCCCAAGAATTTGGAATTCTTTGCCACAGGACATTGTTGATTGTCAAAATATGAACACCTTCAAAATCAAACTTGATAAATGGCCCCTGGAAAGAACATAATCCATCAATGATCCACATGTGTGGAGGACATCCTCGATGGGCTTTGGCCTTCTTTGGTCCATTCTACCAAGTAACCAAGACCTCGGCTGGGGGGGAAGGAGGATCGCTGTCGTTGGTCTAGGGCAAGCACAGACGCACACATGTCAGTCACTAACAGCAGGCCTACCACAGAGGTGGCCAGAAGGGGGAGCAGGAACAGCTTTGTTTGTCCGTGCTATATTAGCTACTCAATTGGCCAAGTGATTAGGGCTCCTGACTGCAGTGGAGAGAGGAATGTAGTGGAGGTTTGAGTACCATGGCTCCGGTGGTGGAGAGATTAGCACTAACGAGTACCTGGGGGAAAGGACGAGGAGGAGGAGTGGGGGAGGGTGCAGTAGTTGTTTAGGGGGAGTACAGAACAGCAGGAGTCTTATCACGACCTGCGATGATGTGATACAACTTAACAGCAGGAGTTGCATCACGACCAGCAACGCTGTGATACAAGTGAAATACATCAACAGTGGGAGTTATATCACGACCCGCAATGATGTAATATAAATGAAATATGTAACAGTAGGACTTCTATCATGACCCTGAACAATGTGATACATTTGAAAAATGTAACAATAGTTTTATCATGACTTCCGATGTGATAGATCTGAAAAGTTTAACAGCAGGAGTTGCATCACGACCCGCGATGATGTGATACAACTGAACTACGCAACAATACAAGTTGTATCATCATCCGCAATAAGGTAATACCACTGAAATACAAAGGTGAAATACGGCTGGGACAGAGTGAAGGGCTTAGTGGTTGCTCAGGGTGATAGCAATAGGGCATGAAGCATGGGGTGGATTAGAACCCTGCACGGACAATAGGTCTCGGGTTTGTTAGGGTTTATGAGCAGACTGGATGGACCAGTAGTCTTTTTCTGATGTCACTGTCTATGTTTCTGTGCAACTGCAATACGTAACAGGCTGCATCATAACCCGCAACAATATAAAACAACTGAAATATATAACAGTAACAGCTATATCACATTGTCACGATACAACTTATACGGTTATGTATTTCATTTGTATCACATTGTGTATCATGATATACCTGAAATACATAACAGTAGGAGTTGTTAAAAAGAACAGTTACTTACCGAAACAGTAGCTCTTTGAGAGAATCTCCTCTGTTGGGCCACACCTTTGGAACTGTAAGCCATTAGTGTCAGGACCACTCATTATCTTTTACTAGACAGGGGTCACCCACAATGATGTGCAACATCAGCACCTATATAATCGTGAGCAGCCCCACTGCTCCTCTGCCAGAGATAAGCTCGGAGGGCAACTTAACCATGAGGAACCAGGAGACCAAACCAGTACAAGGCACACAGGAGGAGGCATGGGACTGGAAAGTAACACCCTCAATCACTGATGGACACCCCCAGAACAAGCACGGAGGTCACTGCATGTCCTGCCTCCCAGATAGCTCAGCATTCTACAGGCAAAATGGCTCCGCCACCAACAGGTGAGACCCCACACTGCCGACCACACACCCGCTCCTGACTTAAAGTCCACCGAACTTAAAGTCTCTACTGGCAGCCCCGACCCTGGGGTGTAAGCCGGGGGTGTGCTTGGAGAGTTGAGAGTCTCTGGACGTGTTGGGGCAGAACGTGTGGTTGATGGGGACAGCTGACCTGTGTAACCGTAAGGGGGAAGAAGGGTGGGAGTGAGGTAGTCCAGTGGAGGAGATTCTCTCAAAGATCTACTGTTACAGTGAGTAACTTCTATCTTCATCGAGGATATCTCCTCCATTGGACCACATCTTTGAAACTATTTCCAAGCAGCACCTAATTGCCTGGGAGGATGACGAAGGCTGATAGGTAAACAGGACAAATTCTTACAGATGCTGTCAAATAGAAAAAAAAAAAACATACATCAATAAAAGCCTGTGGCTGAAGAGTAGTGAAATAGTGAACTTTACACACGGTTGCCTGTGAGACAGTAGTGAAACCAGCAGGTGCAGAAATGGCCAAGTGCTTTAGGAGATAGGCCACATGCAGTTGTAGGGAAAAGCACATCACACTTCTAACAACCTAAAGAAATACAGTGAACCAGTGCATGGGATAGCCCTGAGGCAGAGATGGGCAAAGCACTCCAAACCGTATGGATGAACGAACCAGGCTGAGAAGAAATTCTATAGTCCTGAAGGCTTAAAGCAGAACCAGGGTATGTGGTAAAACTTGCCCTACACAGTATAGTCTGAAGGAACACCAAACAACATACCATGCGGGCAATTTGGGTACAGGCACCATCAATGGTAACAAAATGTACAGAAAACATGCCCCTCTAGAAAGAACTGTGTAAAGTCTTGGTTTGTACAGTAAACCACAGAAGGCTGAAAACAGAGTTATAAACTGGCATAACCAATCAGTACACAGGTCTCTCTCTTATAAAATATATTTTTTTTTTTTTGTAAAGTGTTGTTAGAAACCAGGACCTGATTAATAATCGGGTACACCTGTGCATAAAGTATTCAGATGTGTACTAGATGCCTCCAAGAGGGGCCCCAGTAGCCCAGCAGTCAGGAGAAAAGAACACTTGGGCATCAGATAAATACCAGTGAATGGAAATTAGTGCCAGTACTGAATTATGACATTATCAAAAGAAGGATAAAAGAAGAAAAGAGACCCAGGTAACACTTGGCTCAGTAGTATGGCCAAGGAGTATCCATTTTAACGTACCAAAAATCTGGCAGTAAGCAACAGGAAATGTGTTACAATGTTAGAAGCCATGCAGGCAGATGCAGGGCTCTTAGTTTCGGATGGATCAGGGACCCCTTGGCTCATGTCAGTAGGTTTTTACAAAGTGGTACCCAAACTAGAGGCTCCACTGCCAAGTGCAGTAGAAGTGGTAACCAAATCTGGCAAAGCCAGAGAGGAACCACAGTATGAGGATGGCATGCTCCACCTGCAGTTTGAGCAGATATTTCTGAATCAAAGGTATCAGAAGAAATGCCTAAATAAACTGCAGAGTTCAGGACCAGAACATCTTTTCCTCGGGCTCAGTATATTGCTGGCGTGAGGGGGACTGCACCAATCATCTGCCGGTAACTGACTAAAGGGGGCCGGGGCTTTGCAGTTAAATTGCCCACGCCACTCGCAAGAACTAGAGCGAGCTATCAGCACTTTTTCCCTGCCAGTCTGTGTGTGAGGAGCAGTTTGGTATCTATACCCTAATGAACTGTGTGTGGTTTTTGTGACCAGAATCTATTACTGCAGAGTTCGGGACCAGAACATCTTTTCCTCAGGTTCAGTACATTGCCGGCATGCGGGGGACTGCATCAATCATCTGCCGGTAACTGACTAAAGGGGTGGGGGCTTTCCAGTTAAATTGCTCGCAAGGGCGAGCGTTTGAGTGGCACGAGTGCCACTGAGTAGAAAAGTTTGGTATTGGACAAGTTTACCCCTAACAGCTTATTTGCACAAAAAGGTAATTTATTAGATAAAGTATGTCTCAGAAAAATGTAAAGGTGTGTTTAGCCATTTTTATGATAATGTGCTTGGATCATTTTAATTTTGGGCTGGTAAGAAGTGGATCTCCTGGGTGGGATATGATAAGACAAGTGAAATGCACTAATGTGGAACTTAATTGTTGGGGTGAGTTTCATTAACAAGTGGAATATTCGGATGGGGCTGGATATTCAAACTGCGCCATTCTGTGGCGCAAGCCCTTGCGCTGCACAAAATAGCTGCACAGGGGTGTGGCCGGGGCGATATTCAACGGAGTTGCGCTATTGAGCAACTCCTTTCAATATCACCCCCCGGCCACAGCCACTGTGCATGGCGCAGTGGAACTTGTGCCACCGCAAGTGGTCAGAGTGGAGCATTCAAGATGCGGTGGCGCAAGTTCCATTGCGCCATGCGCAAATTTCCGATATTCAAAAGGTGACATGCAAATGGGGCCATAATTCATGCAAGGCGCGGGAGGCCACTTGCATCTATTTAGCCCCATTTGCCGCATCATTAGCATGCAGGCACCGATCCTCGAGGATTCTGCGCTTGGCGCCTTCAAGCAGGCAGCAGCCGGCTGGGGACCGACGCCTCTCTGCAGCCCGATCAAGGCATAACTGCTTGAAACTCTATCCTGACTGGGCCCGACCGCGGGTACAAGTATGAGCTGTTCGATCGCAGGCATAAGGGGCCCTCACCGATTGGCTGGATTGCTGGTTGGTAAATCCTCACCGATTAGCCCATCGCAGGCATAAGTATTAAAATCTTACCTCATTTCAGCCCGGACGGGCGGCAAAACAGAGTTCAACCCCCCCCCAAGAACATATCCCTGGCGGTCCAGTGATTGCAAGCCCCGATCAAGGGCATTAGAGTTCACCACCCCCAAGGTCCACCTACCCTGGTGATTTAGTGGTCCCCACCTCCTTTACCGAGCCCCACCACCGCCTCTGCCAGCCGACGGGCGCAGCATCCCACCCGCTGCTGTCGCTTCGCCGACTGACTGCTCGGTAGGCTGCACGCCCATTGTTCAGAGCAAGAGCTAATGGTATGTGGCCCATAACAGACAGCAGTAGTTCAGATATGTGAACAATTTTCATTCATATCTGGACTGCCTTGTACGTATGGGCTGCACGCCCATTGCTTCTTGCCTGAACCAATGGGCGGCAGTCCTACCGAGCAGCTGGGTCGGGCGGGCGGGTGGATGCTGCCGCCACCAGCTGACGGGGGGGGTGGTAGGGCTCTGTGGGTGGATGGGGTGGGGCCACTCAGATCACCAGGGTAGGTGGACCTTTGGGGGATGGTGGACTCTAATGCTCGCGATCGGCTTCGTGGGTCCACTGTACCGCCAGGATATGTTCTTTGGGGGTTTGAACTTGTTCTGCCCGCGATCGGGCTACTGGGGGTGGGTTTTTGTCACTTATGCCCACGATCGGGCTGGTCGGGGGTGGGGATTTTACACTTATGCCCGCGATCGGGCCAGTCGGGGAGGGGGTTTTACACTTATGCCCGCGATAGGGCCAGTCAGGGGAGGGTTTTTTTACACTTATGCCCGCGATCGGGCCAGTCGGGGGAGGGGGTTACTATATGCCCACGATTGGGCTGCAGGGCATAGGAGTACATCGAGGGCTACCCACAGGTGGCAGCTGCTGTGTTGCGCCTGCAATGCGGCAGCTCACCTGTGGGTGGCCCTCGATTTACTTTTTTTGCTCAAAGTTGTGCAGGCGCAGGTTGGGGTTGCGCCTGCACAGCTCTGCACAGCCCGCTGAATATCGGGCTGTGCAGTTTATGCATGGTTCCTCCCCCTCCGGTTGAGCATGCCTTCATTAGCATTGCGCTGTTGCTCAGCTTGACTTGGGGGCGCAACTGCCTCCTGCTGAATATGGCAGAATGGCGCAATCTCGGACTTGCGCAGGTGCAACCCTTTTGAATATCCAGCCCCTGGGATACAACAAAATCCCTCCAATAAGTTTAAAACAAATACCCCATCTGCTGCTATGTCTGTTTCTTGGTATGTGTTGCACAAATGGAATGAGGTGAAGGGTCTAAGACCTGGTATATTTTTAAGAGTAGAAAATAGTAAAATAGGTTGTTTTTGTTTAATATTGCTATTGATTTTAGCTGAGGATATAGAGACTAATCCGGGCCCTTTAACTACTCAGGACCTTTTTTGGGGGAAATCAGTTAAAGGGTTTGCAAATAGTTCCTTTGAATATAAGGAGTCTTCAACCTCATTTAGATTAATTAAGGGTATGGATAGAGCAGAGTAACTATGATATAGTTGGATTAAGTGACACATGGCTGAAACCACATATTCCCTCAAATTATGATAAACGTTATTCAGTTTATAGACAAGACAGGGAAGGGAATAAACAGGGTGGGAGTTAATGTTGTACATTAGGGAGGATATTATTGTGGAGGTTGTTGCCAGAGGCCCCTTGGATAATCATATTATCTAACTGTTAAGATCAAATTGGGTGCATCAGGATGTAAACATTTATATTTTACCTGTTTCTACTGTCCTCCTAAATTCAAATTAGTTAATTATCCAATTTTTGATGTATGGACTGGAATTCATCAGAACAGAAGGGAACATATTATCATGGGAGATGCTAATTCTAACTGGGGACAAGAAAGTGAGGTTGCGAAATTAAAAACTAAAATGAAAGCCTTTTGCTTTCTCCAGTTAGTTAAGGTTCCTACCCGATTCAATTATAAAACTAATAATTATTCTATCATTGACTGGATAATGACAAATCATCCGGGTAATTTGTGCAATTTGATTGTTCTATCTGATTCTATTTCTGACCATTGTCCCATATTTTGTGTATGTAAAATGGTTAGGCAAATGGTCCCTCCTAATTTTATTTGCAAAAGGAGTATTAATAGACTTAATGTGGAAACTTATAGTAAAGAATTGGAACTGACTGACTGGACTACAGTAGTGGATTCACCTGTCCTTGACTATAAAGCAGCCCAGTTTACAAGTTATATAGTCAGCTTATTTAACAAACATACCCCTGTAACAATATGGAGGGTGATGGGTAATTTTCCCCCATGGTTAAATAAAGAACTCTGTGACTTGATTAAAAGTGGGGGGAGAAAATATTATTTAAAGTTTAAGGATGTTGATTCTTTGAGGCTATACACGACGTATAGGAATGAAGTTAAAATGAAAATGGTTGAAGCTAAATCTCGGTATTTTAAACAAAATCAGTTAAGAAATCAAAGATCCAAGAAAATGTTGGCACTCCTTTAAATATATTTATAATCCCAAAGAAGACAGAGGTATAAAATGTATTAAGTTAGATGGTATTTTCATTTCTGATGGGTCAATTATGGCAAACTGATTTAATGAATTTTTTGTCTCTAAAACAATTAGTGGTATGGAAGCAAAATGGTTAGGGAGATTGATGATGGTAGTGATAATGATCAGCCTTGATTCAATTTTTTCTGAGACAGGGGAACCAGAGAGATTTTGAAATTGCCATTAAATCTGAAGGATGGTAAAGAGGGAAGGATAGATATGATTTCATCTACTTCACAAAATACTCTGCTTCTTATGTGAAGGTCCCTTAACGGTTTTGTTCAATCTTTCATTACAACAAGGTATTGTACCTGCATTGTGGAGGGAATCCATTGTGATTCCTCTCTACAAGGGTGGCGATAGATTTAATGTGTCTAATTATAGGCCTATTTCCTTATCATCTGAAATTAGTAAGCTACTGGAAAAGTGTGTTCACCAGCAATTACTTGTATATCTTGAGGAACAGAGTATACTTCTTGATCAACAGCATGGATTCAGAGCTGGTCGATCCACTGCGATGGTGCTGGCCGGGTTCACGGATGCTGTACTGGTGGCAGCAGAGGAAGGTAAGACCACTTGTGCAGTCTTTGTGGACCTAGCCAGTGCCTTCGGCATGGTGAACCATAATATTTTGTTACACAAATTAAGAAAACTAGGTATTAAGATGTTCAATTAAATTGGTTTTTGAGTTATTAAAACGTAGTCAAAGAACTAAGGTTAACAGCCATATGTCTCAATCCAGAGAGATAATGGCAGGTGTTCCTCAAGGATCGGTGTTAGGTCCTCTTTTATTTTCAATTTTTGTTAATGATTTACCTCTTTCTTTTACTAATATTAATAGTTTATTGTATGCAGATGATACTGTGTTTTGGGTATCAGGGTCAAATAGTTACGAAATTAAGGATTCCCTTCAAAAACAATATGATATTTTTGCAAACTGGATTCAGGTAAATTGGTTATTAATGAAGTTAAAACAAATGTTATGTGTTTGGTACTTCAAAAAGACTTCAGAAACTTGACCCAATCCATATAGTAGGACTTGGTGGTAATCCTCTCCCTTTGGTTACCACTGTTAAATACCTAGGTTTATACCTGGATCCAAACCTTAGTATGGTTCCTCATTTAGAGAAGTTGGGTGTAAAAATCCATCAGAAACTTGGCTTTCTTTATAGAAATATTAAATTCTTAACAGAAGAAGCTCGTTATACTATAGCTAAACAAGTTCTTTTTCCAACATTAGATTATGAAAGTATTACTTCTGCACATTGTAATCAGTTCAAATCAAAATTCAAAGTTTTGTATAATGATATTTGTAGATTTGCCCTACTTGCCCCATTCAGAACTCATCATTGTCACCTTTACTTAGATATTAGTGTACTTTCTCCAATTAACCATTTAAAATGTATGTTAGTAAATTTTGTTTTTCGGATAAAACGTTCAGGAGATCCCTTGTCTTTATATAAATTAGTTGTAACTAAAGATCATGGTTGGGGTACAAGACTAAATTGTTCATATCAGTGTTATTCCTGTTTTCAGGTTACAAATAAGTAGGAAAGCATTTTCCTGGTACGACCTTCATTTTTAAATGAATTTGGAGAATTGATTCAAAAAGCTCATTCAGAATCTCATTTTAAACATTTATTGTTAAAGAAGTTATATTATGATACTGTCTGCAATTGTGATTAATTATTCTGTATGTTGCGTAAATATATTTTTGTATTGTAATGTTACGCGTCAGGCGTGGCTGAAAAAGGGCTGTGCCCAGTCCACTTCCTGGTTAAAAATAAAACAAACAAACTAAACTTCCTGTCCAAGAAATGGACAGTGTAACTTGTAGGAAAACTCCTGGGTTGGGAGTGATTGAGCAAAACTGAAGCACTTTTGCATTGTGCAGAGATGCAAGCAGGTCTACCTCTAGACAACCCCATCTTCTGAAGAGGTCAATTACAACAGAAGTCTGTAGTTCTCACTTATGCTCCCATGAAAGGGACTGATGTGGTCCATCCATAAGGTCATAAGAGATACTGGGGCGAAACATGGTCAATAAATGAAGGCCACAAGATACTGCTTATTCCCAGACTTTAACTGCTTCCCTGCAGAGGGGTTAAGACCGAGCGCCCCCTTACCTGTTGTTACAGCACATTATGCTGACATCTACACTAGTGAGACCTCATCTGGAGTACTGTGTCCAGTTCTGGAGGCCACATCTCTAGAAGGACATAGTCCAGAAAAGGGCAACAAAAACAGTGCAAGGACTGCACCAAAAGTCATATGAGGAAAGACTAGAAGACCTCAATATGTATTCCCTGGAGGAAAGGGGAATGATAGCGACATTCAAGTACATCAGGGGTATAAACAAAGTACAGAAGGGTAGCATCTTTCAAAAAAGAAAGTGTACAAGAACAAGGGGGCATGAGGGGTAGGCTCGGGGCAATGCGAGGAAGTATTTTTTCACAGAAAGAATAGTGGAAAGGATGAGAAGGGACTTGGCAAGGTTGGAGGAATGGTCAAAAGTTTGGCAGCTTAGTGTTCTATTATACCACTATCATGTAGTAATGTACTGTATGAGATACCCTGAGAATTAAGTAAAGAGTATAAAAAAAAAAGTATGGCAGCTTAGACTCAATGCAAAGACGTGCAAAGTAATGCATCTGGGAAACAAAAACCCAGGGGAAGAGTACACAATGGGGGGGGAGGTAGTAACAACAACAAAAATGGAGAGGGACCTGGGGGTGTCATATCAGATGACTTAAAGTTAAGCAAGTAATGTGAGAAGGCAGTAAGGATGGCTGGGGGGATAGGGAGAGGCATCACCAGTAGAAAACAGGAAGATCTTACTTCAAGAGGGTTCCTGCCATAGGTCATTACATACAGGACTGCACCCTCTGGCGTCAGGACCGTACGGCAAACTTTTCCAGCAGTGTCTGGCTGGGGACCGCCCACCCGATGTCACGTGAAAGACGTCAGCGTGACCCTATATAGTGGGTGGTCCCCGCGTCTGCCTTCCAGTTCTTTCCCGCTGTCGACGTGTGCTAGTACCTCCCGGTAAACTGCAGCTACGTCGATCGCCATTTATTCCAGTCTGTTTTCGGCACTTTATGGCTTCTCCAACTCCAAAGGCAAAGAAGTGCACCAAGTGTGGAGCGCAAATTCCACACAGAGACAGCCATCATCTCTGCCTCTTCTGTTTAGGCCTGGACCATGACACTGTGGCCTGTCCCAACTGCCAGCTTTTCAACCAGGCCACCCACAAACGATGACAGCAGGCTCTGGAGGCCCATCTCCTTAAGTCCAGGATGGCTTCCCCTGAAAAGGAGATAAAGAAAATTCGGGAAATAGCTTCTTCCCCTTCATCGGACAAACATAAGAAGAAAAAAGACAAGGAGAGACACAGAGAAAAGGAGCACTCAGTGGACCGGAACCGATCCTCGACCAGCAAGCCCCTCTCCCCACCACCCACCCTTGTGGTGACCCATGCAGCTTCGGGGACAACCTCCAGCGCTTCCGTCGTCTTTCAACCTATTTTGACCGGTAAATCATTCAATGGCTCCTCCGGTGAATGCCTGGTCCTTGCCGGTAAGTCGGACCCTGGCTCCTCCGGGGCCCGCCTGGCGGTCAGACCCCGTTCAAAAGCAGCCAGTAGTCCGCTTGACTTCGACCGATAAGTCAGTCAAGGGTCCCACCCTCCACCGCCTGACTGCTGTTTCGCCCGGTCAGTTGGTCATCTCTGACGACTGCTCGGGCACTGCTCTCCCTTCAGGGGCTCACACTGTTACACCCGATGTCCGGCAGAGCATGCTGGCTTTGAGTCAGCCCTGCCCCCGGGCCCTGCCTGGCTGGGAGACTTCCTCTCCACCTCCCCCCCCCCGGTGGTTTCCCCTATCCCACAGCCTACATCTGGGAGGGAGGAGTGAGGAGGACACCTGGAAGTGGTTCTTTCTTCGCCCACTCCTTTGGTGGTTCCTCAGATCCCCCATGGGATACTTCTCCTTCTCCAGCTACTCTGGTGTCAGATCACCTTCCACTTGCTGCTGCTCCTCCTTTGACATCAGGAGCACTGTTGAATCTTTCACATCAGCTCCCTCCATCAGGGCCCAACGTTTGGCCTCTTACGCAGGGTCTGATCTCTTTGGGTCTGACGTCGGCTCACCCTTTGTCAGGTGTCCCGACATTTACTCCCCTTTTGTCAACTATTCCAATGACAGCTATGCAGATGTCAACTATCGTGATGTCAGGTATTTATCCTGGTCCATCCAGGCCTCTTGGCCAAGGCCTGCCGTCCGTCCCTCCTATTTTAGCCGGACATCAGGCATTCCTCACTCAGCCGTCGGGTCCATCGATGCCTCATTATTCCCAGGGCTATTTCCATGGGTATCAACAGGGATACCCTTACTATCCAGGGTACCCCCTTCACTATCCGGGTTTGGGGTCTCATTATTACGCACCCACAGCCAACTTGCCTCCTCCTCCTCCTCCACCCCCTCAGCCTGACTTTCAATCCCTCATCCAGGCTTGGTGGAAGGACGCAAGGTCCCAGCTAGTCTCGGATCTGGAACAGAGACTTCCTAGTCCAGAGGCAGTACCCCCAACCTCTTCTTCTCCAGCTAGTTCCCTCACAGGGCATATGTTGGGAGCTATCCCTCAGGACAGCACCCTAATGGATTTCGAATGTCCCAGAGGTGAAGAGCCCCCTGACTCTGATCACGATACATCAGTCTTCCTCAGACGAGTTATCCACCCCCCCCCGGCAAAGAGTCTCCCAAGTCTCCTCCAGAGGATCCCTCTTTCAGCGAGCTCCTCCGCATAATCCAACATGCCAGCGGTTGGAATACTGAGGATCTGGACCCATGAGGAAGTGTTTAGCCGAACACCTGGATCTAGAAGCTGCCTCCCCTATACCAGTTCCTCCCTGGATAGCTCCACACGAGGACCTTAGTACCACCATCTGGAAACTGCCACACTCCATTCTGCTGTCCCTAAGAAGGCAGACAGGATCTTCTGCTCTCCTGAGGGCATCCCTTCCTGGACTCCCACCTCAAGGCAGACTCCACTGTCACTACTACCACTCATGACCGCTCAGCTAACCCCAAGCACATGAGCACGTCCCCCACGGACAAGGAGTCCAGGCAGCTGGAACAGTTCAGGAAGATTTTCTCTTCTGCCACGTGTGCTTTGCGCTCCCTGAATTATGTGGTACATATGGTGTCATTTCAAAAGTACACCTTGGCTAAACTTGAGGCCAAGATCTCATCCCTGGAGAATTCGGATCTTAAAGAGGGGATTGCTAAAGATCTCCTGCAGACATGCTCTTTGGGCCACCTATGACTCGGTGGACGCAGTGGCCCTCTCCTCTGCTACTGCAG
This sequence comes from Neoceratodus forsteri, assembly GCA_016271365.2. Lineage (NCBI taxonomy): Eukaryota > Metazoa > Chordata > Ceratodontiformes > Ceratodontidae > Neoceratodus > Neoceratodus forsteri. Next base: position 144,056,274 of record JADMNL010000024.1, read on the forward strand.
TCAGCCTTAGGAGACACGCTTGGCTACGCATTTCTGCATTGACTACAGATGTGCAGGCAGCCATTCAGGATGCTCTCTTTCGGAGATCAGTCCTCTTTGGAGGGGATACTAAAGATATAATTATGGGCCTCCAAGATAGTGGCCAGGCCCTCAGATCGGTCTGTTCCACGTATAGGACTGGCACCCAGAAGAAGCAGCCCTTTCAGCACCAGTTCAAGCGCCAAGGGAAGCAATCAGCCCCAAAGAAGCAGCCCAAAAGATGAGCCACGGGCTCCTCTTTCTCCTCTCCACTGGCTGCCAAATCCCAGAGAACGGCAGGAGGGTATTTGCCCCCTCGCCCCTCTGCCTCCTGACTCGCCCAGTCTTCCCTCCCCTCTACTTCAAAACATAGAGCCAGTAGGGGGGGAAGATTCACCCTTCACATCCAGGAGTGGGAGGGCATCACCTCAGATGTGTGGGTCCTACAAATCTTATCTTAAAGGCACACGCTAGAGTTCCTGGAGTTCCCCCCAGACTCCCTCCTGGCTCGGACACTCCCCCACCAAGCCTCTCTGGTCAAGGAAGAGGTCAGGACTCTGGAACTAAAGGCAGCTATAGAACCCGTGCCTGTGTCTCAGAGAGGAGAGAGGTTTTACTCCCACTTCTTCCTCATCCTGAAAAAGACGAGTGACCTCAGACCAATCCTGGACCTCAGCAATCTGAACCTCTTCGTCAAGTACAAGAGGCTCTGCATACTGACTGTTCAGAGCCTCCTGCCCCTTCTGCAGCAGGACCACTGGTTCTGTGCCCTGGACATGCAGGACGCTTACCCGCATATCCCGATTTTCCCAGGCCACCGCCACGTCCTGCGGTTTTGTTTCCAGGGGGAGCACTTCCAGTTTACAGCCCTTCCCTTTGGCCTTTCCTTGGCACTCAGGGCTTTTACCAAGTGTCTAGTGGCCTTACGCCATCAGGGTATAGTGGTGTTCCCCTACCTGGATGACTGGCTGCTGACAGCTCCGTTCAGGGACAGTCTTCTCAATCAATCAATCAAAGTCTTTATTTAACCAGGCGATCACCGTTGAGCAAGCTCATTTTCGAGGTGGACCTGGGTTTGTTAACAAGGGACAATGTACATGGGATGCAACACACAAGAAAATAGTAATAATACAAATAAAGTGAGATACAATAATACAGTACAAAGTATCAACAGGTAGCATTGACAGTAGTATATGTTTGGAACAAGATACAGCTAGTTTTGGGTAGACACAATTTTTCATAAAAGTAAAGAAATATACATATCAGGTGCACCGAACACAAATAAAACCTAATATAAAAAGATATATAGTGATACAGTATGGAGAATTTAGAGCTGGAACCAGGGTCAAAGGAATGTGGAAGGGACAGATATGAGGGTAAGGGGTAGAAAAATGGGAGAGGGAAGAGTCGATTATAGATGTGATCAGTCTTTTAACAGTAGTAACTAGAGTGTGCTTGGACTTATAAGAGTCACTATTTAGGGTAGACAGGCACAGGACTCCTCATTATGATGTAGATATAGAGATTTAAAAGCTGCTAGGATGATGGGGTGAGTTAATTTCAAAGTTTTTTGCAGCTTGTTCCACAGTTGAGGGAGCACAAAGCTGATGGCTGCTCTGCCAATGTGAGATTTTGCTTTGTAAATATAAAGGTAGATATACGAGGTGCTTCTCAGGGCATACTACCCCAGCGTGCACAAAGGTAAACAGACAGAGATATACTGGGGCAGTTTATTTGAGATAGCTTTGTATGTCCAAACCGCAGCATTTTTTTTGCTGTCTGTAAGCAAGGGATGACCATCCCACTGCCGTGTACAATGCACAGTGGTGGGTTGAGTATGGAAGACCCGTGATAAATCTTATGGCTCTGTGATAAAGCCTATTGAGTTTGGCTAGGGTACCTGCAGGTCCCTGACTATATAGAAAGTCTGCGTAATCCAATAGGGAAAGAAAGGTAGTTTGAACCAGTTTCAGTTTAGCGTCTCTTGTGAGGAGATTATTAATCCTAAAGAACAGACCGAGTCTTTGTCTAAGTTTCTTTGCCAGTTCTTCTAAGTAATCTGTGAAAGTAAGTCTATGGTCTAACCAGACCCCCAGGTACTTTAACTTTGGTATGTAGTCCAACTGCTCACCTAGAATGGTAGTGATCTGCAGGAGTGTCCCAACAATTGCAGGATTTATTGCATTTTGAAGGGGTGAGAGGAACATTGCTTGTTTTTTTTCGCATTTAAGAGCAGTTCCTGGTTTATAAGCTGATGTTGCAGCAGATTAATTCTGAAGGGCTTTACAGGCCGCTTCAGGTGTGGGGCTACTAGCATAGAGTACCGTATAATCCGCGAATAGGTGTATTTGTGCTTCTTTGATGGGGGCATCTACATTGTTAATATAAACAGTGAAGAGCAAGGGACCAAGAATGGAACCTTACGGTACACCCCTCAATAGGGGTTTGGGTGTAGAAACTTCCCCTTCTGCCTTTACTTGTTGAAGTCGTCCTGCAAGGTAGTTGGAGGACCATTTAAGGGATAGGAACTCCAAACCAATGTTCTGGAGGGACGACAGAAGCAGTCTATGATCAACTGTATTGAATGCCTAGCTTAGGTCCAAGAAAACTGCGCAAAGTTTTTTTTTGTCTAATTCAAGCTGCCAGTCATTTGTCACCTTGGCTAGAGCAGAGATGAAAAAATTACTCACCTTAGTAATTATGTTTTTTCTATTGGAGTCTTGCTGTATTCTGACAAGTGCAGTTAGCCCCAGCCTTTAAACTGCCCCGGATAACAAAGGGTTAACCTTTCTATGCAGAGCATAGAATGCTGAGCTCGAGCTCGGTTGATGTCTCTGTCTGTTTCCCTTTGAACGCTAACCATCAGATTCTTACGAGCAACACTCAAATAGTATTCTATGTGGAAACTGTAAAACAAAATTTTTAATAGCCAAATGGCAACAAAAAGTTTTGGACTACCAAAAGAAGACTCAAGTCAGGAAACCCAAAACTCAAAAACCCAAACCAAATAGGAATATAACAAAATAAACACCCACACAAAAGAGGGTGTAAAAAGAGTACCCCTGAGGTGCAACACTGCACCTGCCCACCCACTTCCCAAAAACCAGGGTTCTGAGAGGGGAGACAGGAGGTCAGAATACAGCAAGACTCCAATAGAAGAAACATAATTACTAAGGTGAGTAATTTTTTCTTCAAACAACTTGAAGTCTTGCTGTATTCCGAAAAGTGCAGACTACCAAGCAGTACCTCCATGGAGGAGGGACAGAACCTACTTTGGGAATAGGCTCTGAAGTACTGCTGTGCCAAACTGAGCATCACTCCTAGCCTGGATATCCAGAGAGTAATGCTTGGACTGTTTTCCAGGTGGCTGCTTGACAAATCTCCAAGAGAGGGATATCCCTGGCAGCAGCCAGGGAAGCAGCTGTACCTCTTGTGGAATGAGCCCTCAGGCCTGAGGGTGGAGTTTTTCCCAGCTTTTCATAGCAGAATTGTATACAAGACACAATCCACCTGTCAATAGATCTCTTGGTGGCAGGTTTGCCCCTTCCTACTTCTCCATAAGTGAAGAACAACTGCGGGAGTCAAACCTGTGACCCTTGGTGCGCTCTATGTAGTAACTAAGGGCTCTTTTAATATCTAAACTGTGTAGCCTCCTCTCTCCTGAGGAAGAATGATCAGTGAAGAAAACAGGAAGAGACAGACTGGTTTAAATGGAAGTCTGAAACCACTTTGTGCAAGAACTTTCTATTGGTTCTAAGGACTACTTTATCCCTGTGAAAGGAGATAAAATCAGGTTCCACTGACAGGGCTTGCAATTCACTGATACGCCTGGCAGAGGTAATGGCTACTAAGAACACAGTTTTCCAAGTCAAGTGCTTAAGCTCTGCTGAGGACATAGGCTCAAAAGGGGGTTGCATAAGTTGAGCAATGCAAACATTCAAGTCCCAGGCAGGGGCAGGGGCAGGGGCAGGGTCTCTAAAACGAGGGTTGGTGTGAAGCAATCCTTTAAAAAATTTACAGAACACAGGGTGAGAAGATAGTGAGGAAGCCTTCCCCACAGACGGAAATGCAGAAACAGCTGACAAGTGTACCTTAAGAGTAGCTGGTCTGAGGCCTAGGCCATTTAGGTGGACCATATAATCCAGAACAGTAGGCAATTCAGCAGTATCTGGAGAAATATGCTTCTTAGAACACCAAATGCTGAATCTCTTCCATTTGGAGTTGTAAGTCTTTCTGGTGGAGGGCTTTCGAGAAGCTTTGAGAATATCCAGAACCCCTTGGGAAAGATGCAGATCTGCAAACTCTGACTCTTCAAGAGACATGCCTTGAGATTGAGAGACTGAAGATTGGGGTACCAAATCCTCCCCTGAGAGGATGTTAACAGGTTGTAATTCTTGGGAAGAGACAGGGGAAGATGGACTGCTAGGGACAGCAACAGGGTAACCAGGGCTGTCTGACCCAATCTGGAGCAATCAGAATCACTTTGCAAGGTTGAGACCTTATTTTGACTAAAACTTTGAACAGGAGTGGGAAGGGAGGGAAGGCATACAGTAAGTTCCCTTCCCAATTCAGAACCAGGGCATCCAGGGGGGCTGAGCCCAAGACTGGAGGTCTGCAACAAAAGAGAGGGAGTTGGTGATTGTCTGGGGCTGCAAAGAGATCTATCTCTGGAGTGCCCCACCTTGAAAAAATCACTTTCAACACTTGAGGGTCCAGGGACCATTCGTGATGGCCCTGAGAGATCCTGCTCAGTGCATCTGCTAGCACATTGTCCTTCCCTGGAAGGTGAACTGCTACCAGAGAGGTTTGCAGGGAATAAGCCATGGACCACAATTTCATGGCTTCCGTGCACAAGGCCGTGGACCGAGTGCCTCCCTGCTTGTTGATGTACCACATAGCGGTGGTGTTGTCCGTTCTAACCTGAACCACCTTGTTCTGTACTGATTGAGAGAAAGCTTTCAGGGCCAGAAAAACTGCCCTGAGCTCTAGGAGATTGATATGGAGAAGGGATTCTTGGGGGGACCACAGCCCCTGGGCAGTGAGGGCCCCCAGATAGGCTCCCCAGCCCAGAAGAGAAGCGTCCGTGTTAAGGACCACTGAACAAGGCTGAGTGGCAAATGGAACACCTTGTCTTAAATTGTCCTGATCCTGCCACCATTGGAGGGCTTGGATCAAGGTCAGAGTCACTGGGATCAGTTTGGTAAGGGAATCTTTCCTTTGAGACCAAAAAGCTCTCAGATGGAACTGAATATCCCTCATCTGGAATCTTGCCCCTTGGACCACTGCTGTTGAAGCTGCCGTGTGGCCCAAGAGCTGGAGGAAATGCCTTGCTGGTCGAGACACCTGAAGGCTGAAGGAAGAGGCTAGTTCCATAAGAACCCTTGCCCTTTCTAGAGGCAGAAAGGCTCTTGCTCTGACTGTGTCCAGTTCTGCCTCTATAAAGGTAAGAAACTGGACTGGTTCGAGAACTGACTTGGGAAGGTTGAGAAGAAATCCTAGAGAAGTGAACACTTGCTGGGTCACTTGCAGGTGAGACTTGACTTGGTCTGGAGACTGGCCCACTATTAGCCAATCGTCCGGATATGGAAAAATGGAGATCTTTTGCCTTCTTAGAAAGGCAACTACTACTGCCAGGCACTTTGTGAAAACCCTTGGAGCTGAGGTTAGGCCAAACAGCATTGATCTGAACTGGTAGTGGCCTGAGGGCAACTTGAACCTGAAGTACTTTCTGTGGGAGCACCTGATGGGAATGTGAAAGTAGGCATCTTTGAGGTCCAGGGAAGCTAACCAGTCTCCTGGCCTTAGAGAGGGAAGGATTATTCCCAGAGTTACCATCTTGAACTTTGGTTTTAAAAGATGTTTGTTTAAATACTCCTTACAAACAAACTATTAGCAGGTCACTGTACCTAAAATGCATTTATGAAACATGACAATCAGCCTCCTACATAATCTGTCCGTCATTTTTTTTCCTCCTGGCTGTGCTAAAGTACCTAAATCTCTGTTAGCCCTCTAAGAAACAACCATGTAACCTGTTTTTTTTTTTTTTTTTTTTTAACTAATGTTACTTTGTAATGTGCTGTATTTCTGTATCTTAAGTCCCGTCCCTGGGCAATTTATGTATGACGTGGAACCTTTGTAAACGAGTCTCTGACTCAAAGGTCTTTCTGAATATCACAATAAATAAAAATAAAAAATATCTTAGGTCTAGGATGGGTCACCACTCCCCTGTCTTTTATGGGGTCAGGAAGTACCTGGAGTACAGCCCTTTGCCCCAGTGTAGGGTAGGTACTCTCTCTCTCTGGCTCTTAAGACCAGAAGAGAAGAAACCTCTGCCTCCAGGGCAAGGGTTTCCGAGAGATTTACAGGTGGAAAAGATCTGGCTCTCATCTTTGGAAATTTCTTGAAGCTGAGAACCAGTCCCTGGCTTACCACTTCCAGGACCCACTTGTCTGATGTAACAGACATCCAGTCCTGGACAAAGTAAGCCAGCCTGCCCCCTAATGGAATAGGAGAGTCGACCCAGGCAGGCCTATCAGGGTGTCTGCTTGGCAGAGGCTTTAGGCTGAGGAGTGGATGCAGCCCTGCTCATCCCCCTTCTGCCTCTCCTCTGAAAGAACCCCTCTGTGAAAAGGAAGACGAGGCCTGCGCTTGGTAAAAAGGCCTTTGAAAAGGCCTGCCCCTGCCCCTAGACTGCTGTCTTTGAGGAGTTGCCTGCCTCTCCTTGGCCTGAGCACTCCTGTAGGTGGTCCTGTACTCATCCATTTTCTTCATGTAATTCTCTGTCTGCTCCCCAAACAGAGAATTACCCACTACAGGAAAATCCATGGCTTCAGCCTGGGTGTCCTGTGAGAGGCTAGTACATCTGAGCCAAGCCATTCTCCGAAGAGCCACAGATGTAGCCATGACTCTTGATGACACATCACTAGAGTCTACAGCAGCATGAAACTGAACTTTAGATGCCTCAATCCCATCAGCAGCCACCGCCTCCAGCTCCTTGGCTAGCTGGGGAGAGGCCTGTTTAGCCAGTGCCAGTACAGTGTCCCACCTGGACTTCTGGTACCTGGCTGTATAGGCCATATAATTCACCTGTCTGAGTCCCAGGGAAGATGCCATGTACAGCTTTTTTGCCATGGCATCAACCTTCCTAGAGTCTTTGTCTGGGGGGTGTGAAGCCAAGGGAATGCTTGCCTTCACACAAGCAGCAGCCTGCACAACCCCAACATGGCTGCATTGGTGGTATAAAAACTCTGTTTCTGAACCTAAGAGTGTATACCTCTTGTCCATTCTTCTGTACACAGGAGGTATAGAATTGGAGACTTCAGAATTTTTTGTGTCTGTTTCCCAAAAGATTTGTGGAGGGGAACAGACAGTCTGCTGGACTCTGGGATGTCCATCATTTCTACATAATCAGGCTCCTCCTGATCCTCCATTGCCTCTTCCATAGGAAGTTGGAGGGTCTTTGCCACCTTTCTGTAGAACATAAAGTGGGAAGAGGACTCAGAAAGCCTAGGAGAGGATACACCTGAAGGTCTGTCTGGGGAGATGTCCGGTTCCACAGGCACATCTAGACTTTCACCATCACCACCATCATTATCATCAAACTCCCCTTCCTCCTCAAACTCCGGTTCATAAAATTCTTCCAAGGTATAATCGTGAACCGGGGGAACCGACCAAACTGTGCCCCTGCCAAAAGGTGCCGGATTGGTTGGAACCGGGCGAAGCGATTCCACAATCCGAATCGCTCTGGCTATTTCTTCGGTGGTTGGAACATGGACTTCTGGATCCGAACTGGACGATTTTTCTTTGCGCTTTCTTTTTGTCGGAACTGACCCTCGGGATCAGCTCTCCTTTTGTCCGAAGAAGTATTGCCCTGGTCAGAGGGCACTCCTCCTTCTGGTTTGGTCGGAAATGAACCGGGCTGGCCATCCGGGTCAGCGGACTTCTCGGCCTCCTTTTCCCTCAGTCCACCTAATCTCTTTTCCAGGGTAGATTTGGGAAAATTCTTGCAAATTTGGCAGTCTGAATCGAGGTGGTCAAACCCCAGACAATAAACACAGGTGATGTGGGAATTGGCCTTAGCAAAGACCTCCCCACACTCACTGCAGTGTTGAAACCCAGTGGGCCTGGTTATTTTCTTGGGTTTCTCAGACATGGCCAACCTAACCAAACTTACCCATTTTTCGGCAATCGCCAGGCAAGACTCTCTTATCAGTTCCTAACCGTGTCACGGGTCTTGGAAAAAAAACATTTTGAAACATGTTTTTTTAAGAACCGGTAACCACGCACTAAAATTTACACAAGAATTAACAAATGATCGGTTCAGCCGAACCGATCCGAACTTTTTACAAGTTCCACACAGAAACACAGTACAAAACTATCTAGTACTCACGATACCACAGACAGAAACTGAACCGAGTTATGCAGGAAATTTTTTCGGTACGAAACTGATGAAAAAACGACACTTAAACCGACTTTCGAACCAAGCTGCAGGAGGAATCTCCGGAGCGACTGTTCAGTGAGGTGGAGTAAAGAATCTGACAGTAAGTGTTCAAAGGGAAACAGACAGAGATATCAACCGAGCTCGAGCTCAGCATTCTATGCTCTGCATAGAAAGGTTAACCCTTTGTTCTCCAGGGCAGTTTAAAGGCTGGGGCTAACTGCACTTGTCAGAATACAGCAAGACTTCAAGTTGTCTGAATGTACTGTGCTGTGCTCTAAAACCGGATTGTAATGGGTTGAGCAATTTTTCTGATTCCAGGTACTTCAGAAGCTGGGAGTTCACTATTTTCTCCAGCATCTTTGACAGGATTGGAAGTAGGGAGATTGGTCTGTAGTTATTGAGGTCACTAGGATCTCCTGACTTAAACAAAGGGACCAGAAGTGCAATTTTCCAAATGGGCGGTAGGACACCCTGGGACAAGGATAAGTTGAAGAGATGAGTAATTGGGACTGCGAGAACACAGTAGTCGACCTTTAAGAAGTACGGGTCAATGAGGTCGGCCCCAGCACTTTTCCTAGTGTCCAGCTGAAGGAGAAGATCTTCGACTTCTTTCAGGAAGGTAGGCTGCAGAGAGAAGGATGGACTGGGGATGGGTTTTTCCTGTGTATCCAATCTAAGTTGTTGGTGGAGGATATTCGCGGGAGAGGAGTCAAAGGCTAGCCCTTCAGTGACAAAATGATTAGTGAGAGCATCGAGGACAGACGGTCTGTCGGAGATAACAGTATTGTCGATCAATAATTCAGTAGGTAGGGAATTTACAGTGGTGTGACCTTCAATGTCTTTGATAGTCTTCCAGAATTTGGAGGCATTTCTTGAGGAGCTCTCCAGCTAAGAGCAGTAGAAATTAGCTTTGGCTTCTCTGACCATTTTGGTGCAGAGGTTCCTTGCCCTCCGGAAAGAATTCCAGTCATTTATTAAATTAGTTTTCCTAGCAGTTCTCCAGAGTACATCCCTACTCCGCAAAGCATCTTTCAGGTCTTCTGTAAACCACCAACAGGATTTGTTTCTGCACAAACTTTTACTATGGGAGCATACTTGTTGAGAGGCCCTAGCACAATTTCTGAGAAAATATAAGCTGCAGTCAGGGACTTGGCTAGATAGAAGTCCTGCCATCGCATGGAGTCTCTTAGGTCTGATATATACCCATGGAGATCAAAGTTGCGTATGCACCTTTTAAAGGAGAATTTTGGTACAGTTGTGGATTTAAGAGTGGATCTTACACACGTGATGAAGCAATGGTTGCTAATATCAGAGAAAAAGATGCCAGCATGGGAGAATAAATGGGGTTTGTTAACTAAAATGATATCCAAGAGAGTACTGTTATTAGGGTTGAGCTTGTTAGGACGAGTAGATTCGTTTATTAGCTGTGACAACCCAAGGGAATCACTGAACATTTTAAGTGGGGTGGATGCACTGGAGAGCCAGTCTAAGTTGAAGTCCCCTAGTATGATACACTCTGAAGATGCTGAACCCAGGATGTTTTTGAGATGTTTTAACAACTGTAGTCCAGCTGATGGGGGTCTTAGCATCCCATTATACATAATGAGACGCCAGTGGTAATTTCAATCTTTAATGACAAGCTTTGAATTCTTTTGGGACAGAGGTTGAGTCAATTATGGAGGCAGGGAATTTATCCTTGATGTAAATAGCTACCCCACCACCTCTGGTTTGCCTGTCGGCTCTGAACAAAGAGTAGGAGGGGATGTTAACTTTGTTGTTACTGGTAGCCGGTCGGAGCCAGGACTCCATAATCACCAGAACATCTGAAGCAGTATGACATACCCAGGCCTGAACAGAAGTGATTAGGCTACATACATTAACATGCAAGAATGTAAGCCCCTTGAGGCTTTGTAGCTCTGCTGGGGATTCCATGGGTGCCAGAGGGCCTGGATTAAGCTCAACATTTCCTGAACATAGTAAAAGCAGGAACAAGAGTTTCCTGCAGAGTCCTAGGAGAAGTGTGGATGGCTGGATCTTCTTTCGGTTACGTGATTTGTCTGCGGCAGCATAGGGAGTTCTGAGGCTAGTTCCCAGTTTTCCTGATGCTGCATACAATAATACCCTGATCAAGAGAGTCAATGGGAGTAGGGGGGAGTATGCAGAAGGTGGTGTAGCCCTGTGAGCAGGCTCTAGGAGAGTTCCTGTATACCAGTGCAGGTGAAGGACCAGCAACGGGCTAGGGGAAGTTAGAGCACATACAAGTTCTTCTACTTGATAGGAAAAGTCCCGGTCAGTCAATGTAAAAAGAGAGAGCCATTCTACACTCTAGGAGTTATTTTTTGATTCACGTTCGGGTCCAATACATGTAAGATAAGCAGAGACAAGCATAGAAGCAGGTAATATGTCCTCATTATGAGACTATCACCCAATGGGCACTACAAGTGCGGGCAAGAGAAGGGATTCTCAATGGAGGAGAATTTCTTAATCCCTGCAGAATACTACTATAGGCAGTGGAGCCTGAAGCAGTAATCCTTAAGTACAGCTTCTACTCAGGCTAATAAGAAAATAGTTCACCTGACTATAGAGTAGTACTGGGGCAGAGAGGCTTTGAAGCAAATTTCTTAGCTACTATTCTGGAGCAGACTAAGTACTAGAGAGATCACCTGACCTAAATCAACTGCCTTAGCAAGACAGGATAAGCTAGTCAGCAATAAGCAAACCTGAAGTGCCAAAATGGTATGCCTCAGCAAGACAGAATGAGATAAAGCTGCTAGAAGGCATAGGCATAGTTGCAAAAAGGGGATGGGAGGAATTGCAGTTGTTGACAGTAAGTAACCAAGAAACTGAAACATCAGATAGGAGTGGGCGGAGACTGTGTGCATTTAAAAGAGGCCGGGGGGGGATGAAAAATCAAGGGGAAGTTTGCAGAGCTAGCACTGAATCAGTGCACATACAGCTGGAGAGAAACTGCAGCGGGGGGGAATGGCAGGTTACTTTACACAGGCCGAGCAGAACAGGCTAAATTAAAATATATAAATTAGAAGCTGAGTACAGGGATGCAGGCTTTCATTAAGCCACACGTGTCGGGTGCTCCTGTCTCAGCTGAGTGAGACCAGCCAATCAGGGAGCTCTACACAGACGTGGAGCCAATAGCGCTACTCTGCGAAGGTGCTGAAACTGAAAACTGCAAATTGCAAGTGATGATCCGGTTCAGCGTTCACACAACCCAGAGAAATCGTGGCAATTTTTTAAGCTTTGTACCTCATCTCTCTCTTGGGGGGGGGGGTGGAAATCAGGCTGCTTGCACCGTAGAGGTGCTATTGCTGGATCGTGACTGCTGCCCGTGGGGGCAAGTGGCACCTGTAAGGAAGGAGACAGCAGATTAAATAGGAGCAGATGGGGATGTGTGTCTAAACAGACACACACAGAGAGAGCTGAGCACCAACTTGAAAGACAAGTCAGGGGGCGGTCTCAGACAGAGGCAAGGTGCTGGCTAACTCGGGAATCCAAAACAAGCACAAAAGAACAGACTGATGGGGAGGGCAGGAGGGACAGAACAGAGACAGGGGGACAAAGGAAGATGATTAAGAATGAAAGTCAAGGGCAGGAGCCTTAGGCTCAAGACAGAGGCTACACAGATTTTGCAATTCACTGAATTTTCTAAGTCTTCTGGACTCCCTCTCGGTTACTCTGAACCTTTTTCTGCCTGACTGGGGATCACAGTCAATTTCCCCAAGTCATCTTTAACCCCCTCTCAGAACCTTCAGTTTACGGGGTGGTTTTGGACATGGTCCAGTGCAGAGCCTCTCTCCCCTCAGACAGAGCGGAGACTCTTCGAGAGCAGATCACCCTGGTGATCTCGTCCAGATCTCTTCCGGCCAGAGCACTGCGACGCTTGCTGAGCCTGATGGAAGTCTCTAGCTCCACAGTTCCTTTAGCCAGGTTGCATATGCGGATCTCCCAGTGGAAGTTACGCATCCAATGGGACCAGCGCTTGGACAACCTGGACCATCCTGTTCTGGTCTCCAGTGCAGTCGAGAGGGATTTACTATGGTGGCTAGACCCTCTGAATCTGTCCAAGGGACTTTCCTTTCAAAGTTCCCCTCCTCTTTGGACCCTCACCACAGATGCTTCCTGTCTGGGTTAGGAAGTGCACCTGGGGGACCATCGAACCCAAGGTTTACGGTGTCAGATGGAGATGTCCTTGCACATCAATATTCTGGAGATGAGGGCGGTTCTTTATGCCTTTCAGACCATCCTGTCAAAAGGAATACTGCTGATCCAGACAGACACTATGTCAGTTGTCTGGTACATCAACAAAACAGGGAGGCGCTCAGTCATACCCCCTATGCAGGGAGGCGATGAGGGTGTGGAACTGGGCAGTCCAGCACTACCTGTTTCTTACAGCCATGCATGTTTCAGGCGTTCCCAACGTGCTGGCAGACAGTCTCAGTCAGACGTCGTCCCTCGCTCACGAATGAGAATTAAGTCAGGAGGTAGCAGACACTTTCTTTCAGAGGTGGGGTTGCCCAGACATTGACCTGTTCACCTCCCCATCTAACGCAAAACTTCTCAGTTTTTGCTTGCTTGTTCCAGAGGCTGGAGCTTTCTGGTATGACGCGTTGTCACTATATTGGACTGGGAAGTTCTTGTACACCTTCCCTCCCTTTCCCATTCTACAAAGGGTACTTCTCAAGCTCCAGGCAGAGGGAGCTCGGATGATCCTGGTAGTTCCTCGCTGGCCGAGGCAAATCTTGTTTCCGCTAATGCAGCAACTCTCAGTGGAACCCTCAATTCCTTTACCTCTTAGACACAATCTGTTGACTCAGGATCAAGGCAACTTGGTACATCCAGGACTCAGGACCCTGCACCTTCATGCGTGGCTCCTTCAGACATAATCAGAGCTCGTTTCAGGGTCTCCCAAAAAGTTGCTCAGGTCCTGGTGGAGGCGAGGAAACCCTCCACCAGATCCATCTATGCCATGAAATGGAAGCGTTTTTCCATTTGGGCAGCTTCTAAGGGTTGGGACCCTTTTACCTGTTCTGACCCCCAGGTTATGGAGTACCTCCTGCACCTGTCTGATGTGGGTCTGTCATATTCAGGGCCCGAGTTTCCATGATTCGCGGATCATGAAACCGCGAAATATCCGCGAATTTGCCATCACCAGCGGAATTGACGCCCGCGGAACAAATGTCCGCTTCATTTGCCGTGAGGTGCCCAATCCCCGTCGGCTTCACTGTCCCCCCTCCAAATGCTTATATGCCACGCTGAGCCCACCCAGCGTGAAGCTGTCTATATTTTTTTTTTTGCGGCCGAGTGCCCAATCCCCGTCGGCTGAAACTCAAAGTCGTTGTGCCACGCTGAGGCCCACCCCAGCGTGGCAATCGCGACATTTTTTTTTTTCCTGTAAAACAAAAACTGTCCCACGGTCGTCTCCGAGCCCCCTCCACATCCGCACCCACCACTGCGTTAGCCTCCCACCCCCCACCCCATACTTACCTCCGGACTCCGGTAGCGGCGATCTTGAGTGGACCGGGAACACGTCTGCACTCTTCAAAGGCGACATGAACTGAAGAAATGCCGGTAAGCTGTATAATGGGCTAGATAGGAGGGTTCAACTTTATTGCATATCTCAGGCATTTTGGGAATTTCTGCACAAATTTTTAACATGGGTTTTGGGACCCCTTCTCATGAATAGTGTCACTGTCATGGCGTTATTCGGGCTCGAAGGGTGATTTCGGCGCGGTGACTGCGAAAATCACCGCCGGGACGAATACCGCCATGACAGTGACATCATTCATGAGAAGGGGCCTAAACCCCATGTTGGAAAATTTGCGCCAAAATTCAAAAATGACTGTTTAATGAGCTGCATTGCGTAGTTCCCTACGAGGGCTCGTGACGTCGCGAATTTCAATATTTTCACTCCAGAGTTTCAACATTGCCATTTCACCACACTGTCTTATGAGCAGTACAGCTGTCATTTTTCATCTCACCCAAAATGTGTTTCCACCCTTGTAGCGCAGAATGGCGCCAGTCGGTGTCTTGAAATCAATGTTCGGACAGATTAATAAAATCACAGTGATACTGGTCATGAGCAGAGGTCTTGAAATAGCTATGTTGAAAATTTGGTGAAAAAATTCAAAAATGACTGTGTTCTGCGTGCATTATGTCAGATATGGCAAAAAAAAAAGGAAAAAAATTAAGGAGTAAATATGCCGCATGAGAATGACGCAGAAATTGGTGGTAGTGCCATGAAGTTCTGCGGCAAATGAGAACCCCTGCCGCAGAACTTTGGGTTCGATGTGCCGCAGAAAAATCGGGGCCCTGGTCATATTCATCCCTTAAGGTTCACTTGTCGACCATCTCCGCCTACCACGTGCTGGTGGAAGAAAAAACTGTGGCTCAGTTGGAAGTCTCCAAGACCTTTTTGAAAGGGATCCTCCACCTCAAACCTCCGATTCGTAACCCCACTCCACCTTGGGATTTGAATTTTGTGTTAGAGAAGCTTACGCTTCCTCCCTTTGAACCAGCAATGAGCTGTGACATGTGCTACCTTTCTTGGAAAGCGCTATTTTTAGTTGACATTACTTGTGCTCATAGCATTTCCGAGCTTCAGGCTCTGATGCATCTGGAGCCTTACTTGATTTTTCACAAGGACTGGGAGGTCCTGTGTACTAATCCTAAATTTCTTCCTAAGGTGGTTTCTGAGTTCACCTTAAATTAGATGGTTGACCTCCCTGTTTATTACCCGGTTCATTCAAACAGGGGAGAGGAACTCCTTCACGCCTTGGATGTTCATAGAATCCTCAGATGCTATGTCCACAGAACTAAGGAATCCAGAAAGTTTGATCAAATTTTTTGTCTCCTTCACCCCCAAATCCTTAGGGTCAGCAGTTTCCAAACAGTGCCTTTCCAAGTGGCTTGGTAACTGCATTTGTTTCTGTTATCAGAAGTACGACAAACCTCGTCTGGGGGTGGGGTCAGAGGTCACTCTACTAGCGGCATGGCTATCTCTATGGCGTTTCTGTGTAATGTTTCTGCAGCAGAGATTTGTGTGGCAGCAACCTGGCGTTCAGTCCATACCTTCACAAAGCATTAAAGTCTGGACAGTGCCTCTAGGCATAGGGCTGGGTTTGGCCTTGCTGTCTTGCAGGGCCTGTCTTAGGCTGGTCCTGTGCTGTCTTTCAGTTACTCCTCCTCCCGGGACTCTCTCAGTCTCTCTACGAGGGACTGCTTGGGATTCAGTTCTGTATGTAATGACCTACTGCAGTAACCCTCTCGAAATAAGACAGTACAGTTACGTAAGAACTTACTGTAACAGTAGATCTTCGAGACAGGTTCCTGCAGCAGGTCACACTTTCCCTCCCTCCTTCCCCCAGTTTTCTGCATTTCTTTCAGCCATTCTGAGCTGGGCTCCAGGATTTCATCCTTTCTCCTGTCTTATCCTACTTGGATCTCCGGCGGTAGAACTGGAAAGCGGGTGCAGGGACTGCCCACTATATAGGGTCATGCTGACATCTATCACGTGACTTCGGGTGGGCAGTCCCCTGCCAGACACTACTGGAAAAGTTTGCCGTGCGGTCCTGATGCCAGACGGTGCAGTCCTATATGTTATGACCTACTGCAGGAACCTCTCTCGAAGATCTACTTTTATGGTAAGTTCTTACATAACTGTACTTTATTATCCCTCTGTACAGATAGTTGGATAGTTGGTGAGACCCCATCTGGAGTACAGCATGCAGTTCTGGAGACCTGATCTCCGCAAGGACACAGACAGGATGGAGGCAGTTCAGAGGAGGGCAACTAAATGGTGCAGGGTCTGCAAGATAAGCCATACGAGGAGAGGCTAAAGGAGCTTAATATGTATACCCTTGAGGAAAGGAAGGAGAGGGGGAACATGATAGAAACTTTCAAGTACCTCAAGGGAATCAACAAACTCTAAGAGGGTAGCATCTTTCAGAAAAAGAGATGTGCAAGGACACAATTTGAAGATGGGGGAATGGCTCAGGGGCAATGTGAGGAAGTATTTTTTCACATAGACGGTGGTGGATGCATGGAACAACCTTCCTGAGGAGGTCGTGGGGTCAAAAACAGTGGGGGAATTCAAGAATGCATGGGACAGAGATAAGGCAAATCTGGTGGGGGGTAGGAAGAAGTAGGCTGTTGGTTAACTAGGATCTGCAGCTTACCCAATAGGTAGGAAAATGGGCAGACTAGGTGGGCCAAGCGGTCCTTATCTGCCGTCAAAGTTTCTAGGTTTCTATGCTTGGAACAGACTCCCTGTGGAGATTGTGGGGGCAAAAACAGTAGGGGAATTCAAGAAAGCATGGGCTAGACATAAGAGTACTTTAGCAACAGGGAAGAGAGGGTAAGCCACAGATCAACTAGGGTCTGCGGTAATGCATTAGGCAGGGAAAAGGGGCAGACGAGATGGGCCACACAGTCCTTATATGCCATCACCTTCTGTGTGTATTGGCCGTTTTCACCAACGGAGGACCTGGGCTGAATTGTTTTGCAAAGGCCAGGAGACACAGAAGGACAGCTCTCATTGACAAAATACTGATATAAGAACTGAGCCCAGTTCAGTCCAGGACCCCTAGGTCATGTCAGGGCCCAGGTGAGCACCCCACCAAGTCAGAGGCAGCTGTAGACAAAAACCTGTATGGGAGTAGGAGAAAGAAAGAAAGAGACGCCCTGTAGGAAGTGCAGGTGGTCAATCCTGCATCATAAGGTATGGTGGAGAAATGGCGTGACGACAATATGGCATTCTAGGTCAAAAATTCTGTTGATCTGCTGTACACAGCATGGCCTGTAAGGAACTGGTATAAGCAGCCGGGCCAGTGGAACCATCGTGATGGCAACAGCCTTGAGACCCAGGAGGTGGAGCATTGTTCGAGGAGTTACAGAGGGGCTCTCATGTACCAACTGAGCCTGGGCAACTAAATCTTCCGCCCTGTCAGAAGCAGAGCAGTCCAGTTGGCTAATACCAGAAAGGAGCTGCAAATGGCAGAGGGGTGAAAAGGGGAGAAGTCTTTCTTACAATATGTCAGGGAGAAAAGAGATATGAAGCCGACCCATTGGCGCTGAGGGTTGAGGCGCTGGACACCTTGTGCAACGCCGGCGACCCGGGTTCGGGAACGGACTTGGGTTATCGGGGGTCAGCTGGGGAGGGAGAGGATTGAGCATCTGGAGGACAGCTCTCCTCTCCCTGGGAAAGTTGTGTGATTCGCTCGGCTCTCTGGTAACCCCCAATGGTTCCACGGGAGCCGGCGCAACTAAGGGGGTGGAACGCCAGCAGCATGCCTGCGTGGGCGTCACTGCATGTCTGAGCTGCACAGGGCAACACTAAGGAAAAAAAAGCCTGCCTGGGGGTAGGCGATGGCGGGATCAGTGGCCAGGCCCCATGCCGAGCTCTACCACTCTGTGCTCCCGGTCTCTCTCCTCCTACCCCTGGTCGCTCTACTAGATTCTAGTTAAGAGCACTGGAAGGAGATGGTGGTCGTGCCCGGGGGGGGGGCTCACAGCTGAGGGGATGTGTAGCCGGGTGAGGTAAGAGGGAGAGGGCCCGCCCAGAGAGTGTGGAGGTGGAGGCTTCAGGTGGGCAGCAGAGCACAGTGCCGAGAATCTACACCTGAGAGGCCCCAGGTGAGAGAACAGAATCAGAAAAAAAAAAAAAAGATATGAAGGATGGGACTGTTGCGCTAAAAAAGGAGGTGGTTAGGCAGAAGGTTATGAAGAGAATGCAGAAGTGCTACTTGAGTATTTTTCTGCTCGGTATTCGGCAGGAAGAAGGATGGTCTGATACCTAAAGGGAAAAAGGGGGTGGGCAATGGGGTAAGAATGACACTGACTGGAATACTACTGGCAGTATACCCTAGAGGTGACAGTAACAAGCTGTGAATGAGCTTGGTACATCCTGCAGATCTGGGTTTGAGTCTTACAACCTCGACTTGCATACTGTGCAACTCTGAGCTGATCACTTAACCACCCCAGTGCTCCCGGGTCACCCTTAAAAACAGGCATTTGTGCCTAGAGGGCCATACCCAGTTACCAAAGAATAAACAAATAAAAATATTAGTAAGGTTAGGGTTAGGAAGAGTTTGAGAGACCTGAGAGTGGACAAGTCCCTGGGCCTGGACGACATACATCCGAAGGTGAGGAAGGAATTGGCAGATGTACTAGCAGGTCCCTTGATGGACCTGTTTAGCAGTTGCTGTTGTCAGGGGGGAGGTACACTCACACTTGAGAACAGTGCACATAATGCCACTCAACAAAAGTGGGCTGAAGATGACCCTGGAAACTGCAGACCAGTCAGTCTGGCATCGACAGTAGGTAGGAAAGTTTATGGAGACCATACTGAAGGAGGCTGGTGTACATTCTGGAAGATAATGGGCTCTAGGATGACAGGCATCAAGGGTTTGTAGTGGGGAGATCCAAATTTACTAACCTGCAGGATTTCTTTGATTGGGTGACCAAGACACTGGATAAGAGCCATGCGGCAGACATTATGTATCTGGATTTTAGTTAAGGCCTTCGAGTCTGTTCCATCAGAAAGCTGGAGGATTTAGGGGGTAGGGATAAAGCTAAAGACCTGGTTAAAAAACTGGTTGAAGGACAGGAGTCAGAGGGTAGCGGTTGGTGGGGATTCTTGGGGGCCACAGCAGTCGCTAGTGGAATCCCTACAACGTTCAGTGCTCAGTCTGGTGCTATTTAAAGAGACACTCAACCTTTTTTTGTGTATTATTTTTAGGTAAAACCCCACATTTTATGATTGCTTACCTTCTCTAAAATGTATTTATGTTGCTGGTTGTTTTATCTGTCTCCTTTCTTATTAGAACTGAAATGCATGGTAATGTATAGCTATACCCAGCCTTGTTTTGCTTCAAATCATTGAAGAACTCTTGTGACATACTTCCTCAATGTCAGAAGCACCCTCAATCAGTGCAGTCACTCATGATCACACAATCCAAGGTGGTGCTGCGATCAGTGTGTAGCAGGTGGTGCAATTACGTGAAAGGCCGCCAGCCCTCAAACCCAAGCAGAACAGTTAGTTTGTAATTGCACTCTTTACCTTTAGAAGCAATAATGCAGGACCAGTTGAAATTCTGAATACAGCAAATTTAATCAGAAAATAATACAGACTGGACCAAAAGTCCATAGAAGGAGCTCCTAGCTTGCCCCAGAGCTTCGACTCGAAACGAGTCTTCCTCAGGGGGTGGAGCCATAGGAGATTAGCAACCATTAAATGCAATACAATCAATAAGCAATTACTTACCATACATGGCTCCCCAAAAGACCTAATCGGTTTTATAAATGTAACTGCTATAACATTTGTAAGTTTGGGCCAATGAGTAAAACATTTTTGCATCCCAGATATGATGATATAAAGGTGGACATTAGAGAACTGATCACCTGTGACACCCCATATGTGGTCTATGTATTATGGTGTACCTGTAAACTTAAGTATGTTGACAAAACAGTGAGGCCACTCTAACAGAGGATACAGGAGCATATATGCTCCATTTACAATAGTAAACAAGACGGCCCTGTAGTAGGAGCACACTTTACACAGAGACATAACTCATGGCCAGATTATCTCAAATTCTTGGGAATTGAGTGAATTCCACCAATGAAAAATGGAGGTAACAGACCTAACCTCCTACTTGAAAAGGAGAGCATGTGGATTTTCAGACTAAAAAGTGTTAAACCTCTGGGACTTAATGATAGGTGAAACCCTTTTTGAAAAAGAAATAAAGGGTTTTTAAAAATATAAATAGGATTGCTTGGTTGCTAACTATATTGAAAATTCTAATGTTTTACTTTCTCCCTCTCTCCACCAGGTTTGTTTCTTGATTTTAAAACCTTCTGAAGGACCTTCTCAGTGTGTTGCATCTTATTTACAAGGAGGTCCTAAAAAGAGTTGCCATGCATGGAAATTGAAAGTGTTGCCATGACACCATGGAAGTTAAAAGAAACTTTAATTCCCTTCTTTTTGATTTAATAAAAACTGTAAAAGCACCATTTAAACTTTATTCTGACTTAGAAATATGTGTTATATGTGGGAGTGCTTAAGCAGCAGCTCCACCTAGTGCTAAAAGTGAGGATAACATGATTTGTTTGTTTTTACTTTAAATGCACTTTTTAAATTTGGTGAATGTCACATGACATGCAACTGCTGATTGATTGTATTGAATTTAATGGTTGCTAGTCGTCTACGGTTCCACCCCTTGAAGAAGACTCACTGAGTCGAAATGCTGGGGCAAGCCAGGAGCTATTTCTATGGATCTTTGTTCTGGTCAGCCACTCATGATACCAGAGTCTCCTCTATTCCCACTGCATAATGATTGGCTAAATTGCGTTGGGGTGTCCCAGAGTCCAGAAAAGATGCAGTGGGACTAAGTCAAGAACTGTAAACAAACATGTTTTGGTGTGGTAACACCAGTATGGTGGGCACTCAGTTTCTCACTTTTTAAAAGAAAAAAGTGATCTTAAACTACTGACTGCATCAACAGCTTGTTTAGAATGCGAACAATCATAAAATTCGTTTTTTAAACTAGGGACATTTTGAGCCCCAAGGAGATGGAAAATGTCCCTTTAATATATCTATTAGCAACACAGCAGATGGAGTAAAGGGTAATATATGCCCGTTTGCAGATGACAGCAGACTCTGTGAGAGCGTGGACACAGAGGAGGGAACACAGGATCTCAGGAAAGATCTAGTCAGGCTTGAGAGGTGGTTGGATATCTGGCAACTGGGGTTGACAATGCAAAGAAGTGCAAAGTTATGCACTTAGGGGCTAAGAACTTAAAGAGCAACTGACACGTCTTGGCAGAGACGTGCTAGTAGTGCCCTATCCGCCTACAGTACCTGCGGTGCAGAAGATTGCCGCCAAGCGGGTACTGTGGGGCAATATTTTACTATAAAGATGTGGCGGAGCACAATGCGTGCCCCTGCTGCAGCATCAGGTCACTTCAACCAAGCCTGAAGATGCCGTCAGGTTGGGATGGGAACCTGGCGAAATTCCATTTTAGCCAGTGAGAATGCTGTGAATTAGCATTTCACTGGTGAAATGCTAATTCTGCAGCACTTTTCGCTGGCGGAAAGATTTTGCCAGTCCCCATCCCACCTGACGTCATCCTCAGGCTTGGGTAGGAATAGGTACCTGATGCTGCAGCAGGCGCACTGTGTCCCCCGCATCTTTGGTAAATATTTACCCTACAATACCAGCAATTCACTGACTCCTGCTCCTAATACTTACAAAGGAAGAATACTGTATGCAGAATAGAACTTACTACTATTGCATCTCTACTGAGTTATGTCAGTTACTCTCTGAACCAAATAGAATCTGGGTAGTCTGAAGGTTCCCATGCCAGAAGAGGAGAAAGATTTGGGGGCGATCATCACAAGTGATCTGTAACACTTTGCGCAATGCAAGGAGGCAGCTGCCAAAGCAAACTGAATGTTGGGATGCATAGCCAAAGGAATAACCAGCAGGAAGGTGGAGACCATTCTGCCGCTGTACTGATCCCTGGTACATTTGCACCTGGAGTACAGTGTGCAGTACTGGTGCCTGTATCTACGGAACGACATCAATCTTCTGGAAACGGTCCAGACAAGGGCAGCTACAATGATCCAGAGTCAGCAGGGTAGGATGTGAGACGTGATACGGAGACCTCATCATGTACTCCCTGGAGAACAGGAGGGAGAGGGGAGACATGACTGAAACATCTAAATATCTCAGTAATATTGACAAGGTGAAATCTGAGGATCTCTTTAGCTTTGGCAGAAACAAAACCACTAGATGACACTGCCTCAAGCTGGTGGGAAGATGATTCAAGAGGAAAACAGGGAGGCACTTTATCTCTGAGAGGGTGTTGGCTACATGGATTGAGCAGTGGTCCAGTTAAGGGGCGTATCGGCGTATTTGACACCTGTTTTAGTTTTTTATATGCCCTGTTTAGAGTTCTGGGTCATTTTATGACAACCGGGCATTTCTCGGAGTTAGTGCATGCTAGAGCAGGACCAGGAGGAAGTTGAAAAGGAAGGCGCAAAGCAGTGGGCACCACGCGCCAGCAGATCAAATACTGAGGAGCGGAGTGTGGAGCCTAGCCCAGGAGGAACAGGACCTGCACGTCACTATCACGTGGTGGAGAACAGAGGAGTTCTGGAGCGTGTGCTGCACGGGCGGTTGTGGTGACATGGGTCAGCTGAGGGCTGTCATCATGGTCATGTCTTGTTCTTTTGTCCGATGATGAATCTGAGTGGAGAAGCAAGCATAAGCCTGGAGGAATTAGGAAATATCATTGACAGGGCAAGCTGGGCAACTGAGTCTGGGACCGTCTCTGCAGTGCTGCCTGGTGTGGACCCGTCTGGTGGAGTGGTGTGGTGAGTAAGCTGGCACAATGGCGCGCTGCCCACCCAGCCCAAGATTATGAGGGGATGGGACGGGAGTTCCATATGGAAAGGGGGTAGTGGAGAATGTGGATAGCCCATCAGTTTGGGGGAAGAGCATCACAGAGTCCTAATTTGGCCACCAGTGTGAGAGAGGTGCCATCCCCCACATGATGCAGACAGAGTAATGTCTGTCCCTGTCCTACTACCCTAAGGGCCGCCTGGGAGAACCAGGAGATTAAAAAAAAAAAAAAAAACCTACAGTATTCCTTGGCTATTTCAGCAGGGCCCGGCTACTACAAATTATTCTGGGGCTATCTCTTTTTATTTTCTGCACATTTCTATCAGCCTCCTCTCCTGCTTTCTCAACTGGAAGGCCAGGAGGTGCCCCTTTCTAGCTCCGTACTCATATATAGCATATTCTGTTAATGAAGTGCAGTTGGGCTTCCACCTTGCTTAACTGCAGTGCAGCAAGTTTACGCTTAGCCCTTCTTTCCATGAGTAAGGAAGAAAAAATTACTCACCTTAGTAATGTTGTTTCTTCTAATGGAGTCTTGCTATATTATGACAGATGCAGTTTGTCCCACCATTAGAACTGCTCCGGAGGTGAAAGAGTTAACTTCCATGCAGTGCATGGAACTTAGAGCGCGAGCTCGGTTAGAGAAGCTCTGTTAGGGTGGTTTCAAACCAAAACCGTCAGATCTTTACGAGCAAAACTCACTAAGGCTCTGTGTGGAAGCTGTAACCTACACTAGCCAACTGGCTACTAAAATATTCACACATTTTCCTGGTCCCAACACCAAGACTCAAGTCAGGGGACCAGAAAAATAAGATAAAATAACTAAATAAAACATAACACCCAAACATAAAAGGGGGCATCAATAAGTGCCAACAGTGGACTGCCCACCCATACCAGTAGAAGATCTGAGAGGGGCAGGCTGGGGAGGTCATAATATAGCAAGACTCCATTAGAAGAAACAACATTACTAAGGTGAGTAATTTTTCTTCAACAACATGAAGTCTTGCTATATTATGACGAATGCAGACTACACAGCAGTACCTCCATGGAGGAGGGACAGAACCTACTTAGGGAATAGGCTCTGAGCACGGCTTGTGTTAAACCGAGCATCCCTCCTGGCCTGGATATCCAGGGAGTAATGCTTGGTGAAAGTGTGTACTGTTTTCCAAGTAGCTGCTTGACATATCTCCAAGACAGGGATGTCTCTAGCAGCAGCTAGAGATGCAGCTGTACCTCTGGTAGAGTGAGCCCTCAGGCTTGAGGGGGGAACCTTACCCAGTTTTTGATAGCAAAATTGGATACAAGAGACGATCCACCTGGCAATGGATCTCTTAGTGGCAGGTCTCCCTTTCCCAACCTCACCATAAGTGAGAAATAGTTGGAGGGAGTCAAACCTGTGACCCTTAGTGCGTTCTATGTAGTAACTTAGGGCCCTCTTAACATCTAGCTGTGCAGCCTCCTCTCACCAGAGGAGGAATGGTCAGTGAAGAACACTGGAAGTGAAATAGATTGGTTAAGGTGGAAATCCGAAACCACCTTAGGCAAAAACTTCCTGTTAGTCCTGAGGACTACCTTATCCCTGTGAAAGGAAATAAAGTCAGTTTCCACTGATAAAGCCTGGCAGAAGTGATGGCTACTAAAAATACAGTTTTCCAAGTCAAATACTTAAGCTCTGCCGAAGACAGAGGCTCAAAGGGGAGTTGCATCAGCTGAGCAATGCAAACATTAAGATCCCAAGCAGGGCAGGGTCCTGAATGGAGGATTGGTATGAAGCAATCCCTTAAAAACTTGGAAAATACAGGGTGAGAAGAAAGAGAAGAGGGCTTCCTGCTGAAATGAAAGCAGAGACAGCTGCCAAATGCACTTTCAGGGTAGCTGGTCTCAGTCCCAAAGAATTAAGATGGACCATATAATCCAATACAGTGGGTAAATCAGCAGATTCCGGGAAATATGCTTCCCAGAACACCATATGGAAAACCTTTTCCACTTGGAGTTATAGGTAGCCCTGGTGGAAGGCTTCCTAGCAGCTTTCAAGATTTCGAGAACACTTTGAGAAAGCTGTAGATCAGCAAACTCTAACTGCTCAAGAGCCAGGCCTTGGGGTTGAGGGATTCGAGATTCGGATACCAAACTCTCCCCTGAGCACAGGTTAACAGATTGTGGTTCCTGGGAAGACACAGGGGAAGATGGACTGCTAAGGACAGAAGGAGTGGGTACCAGGGCTGCCTGGCCCAGTCTGGAGCAATCAGGATCATCTTGCAGGGCTGAGACCTGATTTTGACTAGCACCTTGAACAGGAGAGGAGGAAGGCATGAAACTTCTTCCAATCGAGGAAAAGGCATCCAGGGGACTGAGCTCAACGCTGGGGGCCTGCAACAAAAAAGTGGAAGTTGATGATTGTCTGGGGCTGCAAAAAGATCTATCTGAGGAGTGCCCCATCTGGCAAAAACTATCCCCAGTACTAGGGGATCCAGTGACCATTCGTGATGGCCCTGGGAAATCCTGCTGAGAGCATCTGCCAGGACATTGTCCTTGCCTGGGAGGTGAACTGCTATGAGGAAGTGTTCAGGAATAAGCCAGAGACCACAACTTCATCGCCTCGGTGCACAAGGCCGAAGACCCGAGTGCCCCTTGTTTGTTGATGTACCACATTGTAGTGGTGTTGTCTGTTCTGACCTGTACCACCTTGTTCTGAGCAGATGCAGAAAAAACCTGAAGTGCTAGAAAAACAGCTCTGAGTTCCTACAGATTGATGTGGAGCAGAGATTCTGAGGGGACCATAACCCCTGGGTGGAGAGGTGCCCATGTGAGCTCCCATCCCAAGAGGGACGCATCTGTAGTAAGGGTCAAGGAGTGGGACAGAGGGATGAAAGGCACCCCTTGTCTCAGATTGCTCTGATCCTGCCACCACTGAAGGGCCTGGATCAGGGTTCGAGTCACTGGGATTAACTTGGATAGGGGATCTCTTCTTTGAGACCAGAAAGCTCTCAAATGAACTGAATGTCCCTCATCTGAAATCTTGCTCCTTGCACTACAGCTGTGGAAGCAGCCATGTGTCCTAGGAGCTGCAGGAAATGCCTTGCTGGTCGAGAGACCTGCAGAGTGAAGGACGAGGCCAGGGCCACCAAGGTCCTTACCCTTTCCAGGGGAAGGAAGGCTCTGGTCTGCTTTGTGTCCAGTTCTGCGCCTATAAAGGTGAGTACAGGTTCCAAAACTGACTTTGGAAGATTGAGAAGAAAGCCCAGAGAGGTAAGCAGCTGCTGGGTAACTAGCAGGTGTGATTTGACCTGGTCTGGAGACTGACCCACAATGAGCCAGTCGTCCAGGTAGGGAAAAATGGCAATCTTTTGCCTTCTTAGATAAGCAACTGCTACTGCCAGACATTTTGTGAACACCCTTGGGGCAGAGGTAAGGCGAAGGGCATTGCTCTGAACTGATAATGGCCTGAGGAGTTCGAATCTGAGGTACTTTCAATGGGAGCTTCTGATAAGAACATGGAAGTAGGCATCCTTGAGGTCCAGGGAAGCTAGCCAGTCCCCTGGCCTTAGGGAGGGTAAAATCATTCCCAGAGTTACCATTTTGAATTTTGGTTTTAAAAAGTGCTTGTTCAGATATCTTAGATCCAGGATAGGACGCCACTCTCCTGTCTTTTTTGGGGTAAGGAAGTACCTGGAGTACAGACCCTTGCCCTGATGTAGGGGAGAAACCCTTTCTACAGCTATGAGAGCCAGGAGGGTTGAGACTTCTGTTTCCAAACCAAGAGTCTCTAAAGGGTTTGCAGGTGGAAAAGATCTGGCTCTCATCTTTGGAAATTTTTTGAAGCTGAGAACCAGACACTGGCTCACTACTTCCAGGACCCACCTGTCTGATGTTAAAGACTCCCAGTCCTGGACGAACTAAGCCAGCCTGCCCCCTACAGGTAATGAAGAGGCCACCTGGGCATCCCATCAGGGTGCCTGTTTGGCAGGGGCTTTAGGCTGAGGGTGGAGCAGGCCTGCTGTCACCCAGTCTGCCTCTCCTCTGAAGAACCCCTCTGAGCATAGGCTGAAGAGGAGGCCTGAGTCTGGTAAAAGGCCTGTGAAAAGGCCTGCCCCTACCCGGGGCTGCCTCTGAGGTGGCTTGCCGTTCCTTGGCTTGTGCACTCCTATAAGTGGTTCTATATTCATCCATTTTCTTCATATAATTCTCTGTCTGCTCCCAAACAGAGAATTTCCCACCAGGAAAATCCATAGCCTTAGACTGGGTATCCTGTGACAAAGTAGTACACCTGAGCCAGGCCAATCTACAAAAGCCACAGATGTAGCCATGACTCTAGAGGATACATCATTAGAATCCACTGCAGCATGGAATTGCACCTTAGATGCCTCAATACCATCAACAGCCACCTGCTCCAGCTCCTTTGCAAGCTGGCCAGGGACCTGTTTGGCTAAGGCCATGACAGTATCCCATCTAGATTTCTGGTATCTCGCAACATAAGCCATATAGTTTGCTTGTCTGAGTCCCAAAGATGCTGCCATGTATTGTTTTGGCCATGGCATCAATCTTCCTGGAGTCCTTGTCAGGAGGATGTGAAGCCAGGGAATATTAGCTTTATCACAGGCTGCAGCCTGAACTACCTCAACATGACTGCATTGCTGTGAAAGAAAATCTGTATCAGGACCTGACAAAGTGTACCTCCTGTCCATCTTTTATCTACAGGAGGCACAGAATTAGGAGCTTTAAAATTTTTATTGTTTGCTTCCTAAAAGATTTATGTAAAGGGATAGACAATCTCCTGGACTCTGGGATATCCATCATCTCTACATAGTCAGGCTCCTCTTGCTCATCCAAAGCCTCCTCTAAAGGAAGCTGGAGGGTTTCAGCAACTTTTTATAAAACAAAAATGAGAGGGGACTCAGCAAGCCTAGGGGAGATTCACCTAAAGGTCTGTCTGGGAGATGTCGGTTCAATGGGCACATCCAGACTTTCAAAGTCACATTCACACTGATCATAATCATCCTCCCCTCCTCTGGTTCATAAAACTCTTCTATATCATATTCTTGAACCGGTGGAACCGACCGAACCGACCTTTTGCCAGATAGTGGCAGTTCGGAGGGAACCGGGGACAGTGACTGGACAATCTGTATTGCCCTGGCTATCTCTGTAGCAGTTGGAGAAGGGATTTTGGACTCCACACCTGCTGATTTTCTAGTTCTCTTTGCTGGAACTGGCTCCTCAGAGTCAGCTTTATGTTTGCCCAAGGAAGTCTGGCCCTGGTCAGAGGGCACTCCCTCCGGTTCGGCTGGCACTGAACGGGCTGGCCATCTGGGTCAGCGGACTTTTTGGCCTCTCGTTCCCTGAGCCTACCAACTCTCTTATCTAGGGTGGCTGCAGGGAAATTCTTGCAAATCTGGCAGTCTGCATTGAGGTGGTCAAACCCCAGACAATAAACACATGTAGTGTGTGGGTCAGCCTTGGCAAAGGCTTCCCCAAAGACACTACAGTGTTGAAACCCAGTGGGCCCGGTTTTTCTTTTGGGTTTCTCAGACATAATGCCAGCCTAACCAAAAACTTGCCCGTTTGATGGCAGTGCCAGGCAAGACACCCTTATTGGTTCCCAACCGTGTCACGGGTCGTGGAAAAAAACCGTAATGAAATCCGTTTTTTTTAGAACCGATAAGAACCGGGAACCGCACTCTAACAAGCCTTAAAAGGCTTCAAAACAAAGTTTAAATACAATTCGATCGGTTCAAACCGAACCGATAAACATTTACAAGTTCCACATAGAAAACCTATCTATTACTTCCAATACCATAGACAGAGCTTGAACCGATCGGTTTGCGGTTAAAATAAATAATATCGAGGTTGAATTTAACCGAGAAAAGACGCTTTAAACCGAGGAAATGAACTGAGCAGCAGGAGGAATCTCCGGAGCGACTGTTCAGTGAGGCGGAGTAAAGAATCTGACGGTTTTGGTTTGAAACCACCCTAACAGAGCTTCTCTAACCGAGCTTGCGCTCTAAGTTCCATGCACTGCATGGAAGTTAACTCTTTCACCTCCGGAGCAGTTCTAATGGTGGGACAAACTGCATCTGTCATAATATAGCAAGACTTCATGTTGTTTGAAAGTAGAAACACAGACTTTGACGGCAGATAAGGACCGCTTGGCCCACATAGTCTGCCCATTTCCCTACCTAGAGGATAAGCTGCAGATCCTAGTTAAAGAACAGCCTATTTCTCCCCCCCCTCACAAAAATTGCCTTATATCTGTCCCATGCATTCTTGAATTCTCCCACAGCTTTAGAGCCCAAAGCCTCCTCAGGAAGGCTGTTCCATGTGTCCACCACCCTCTCTGAAAAAATACTTCCTCACATTGCCCCTGAACCACCACCCCATTATCTTCAAATTGTGTCCCCTTGTTCTTGCACATCTCTTTTTCTGAAAGATGCTTTGTTGACTTTGTTGATTCCACTGAGGTACTTGAACATTTCTATCATATCCCCCCTCTCCCACTTTTCCTCAAGGGTATACATTTTTTTTTTTTATTTAGTTGTTTAACCAGGTATAGCACACTAAGCTGAAAGCTTTTTTACAGGAGCGACCTGGGAGCACAAGGAGGTTAAGTGACTTGCTCAGGGTCACACAGTATGCAAGTGGAAGCTGTGGGATTCAAACCCAGGTCTGGTCTGCTGGATGTCACCAGATTTGCAGCTCAGAGCCTTAGACCACTGTGCTATACTGCCTCCATATTAAGCTCCTTTAGTCTCTCCTCATATGGCTTCTCTTGCAGACCCTGCACCATTTTAGTTGCCCTCCTCTTGACTGCCTCTATCCTGTCTATGTCCTTGCGGAGATAGGGTCTCCAGAGCTGGATGCAGTACTCCAGATGGGGTCTCACCAACTGTCTGCACAGAGGGATAACAACTTCCTGTTTTCTGCTGGTGATGCCTCACCCTATACAGGGAGAGAGGGGACATGATAGAAACTTTCAAGTACCTCAAGGGAATTAACAAAGTCCAAGAGGGTAGCATCTTCCAGAAAAAGAGATGAGCAAGAACAAGGGGGCACAATTTGAAGATAGAGGGGGGACGGCTCAGGGTAATGTGAGGAAGTATTTTTTCATTGAGAGGGTTGTGGATGCATGGAACAGCCTCCCTGAGGAGGTCGTGGAGTCAAGAACAGTGGGGGACTTCAAGAATGCATGGGACAGGCATAAGGCAGTCCTAGGGGTGGGTAAGAGGAAGTAAGCTGTTGATTAACTAGGATCTGCAGCTTATCTGTTAGGTAGGAAAATGGGCAGACTAGGAGGGCCAAGCGGTCCTTATCTGCTGTCAAATTCTATGTTTCTATGTTATCCCAGTATCCCCCCAGCCCTCCCTACTGCCTTTTCACATTGCTTGCTAACCTTAAGGTCATCTGATATGAAGAAGAAGAATCAGCATTTATATAGCGCTTTTCATACACACTGTATCCCAAAGCACTTTACAAGCAATGCTAGACTGGTAGTGTAGTGACTGAATGTGTGGTGGTGGCCATATTGCACATCGTCACCCACACACAGCCTGGATAATTGCATGAACCGGTTTATGGGAAGGGGAATGTTGGCCAGGACACTGGGAATGTTCCCTACTCTTTGCGAAGAGTGCCCTGGATCCTTTTACTTCCACCTGGACACCCACCAGGACAACACCAGGATGGGCAGAAGGAACCTCGGTTTAACGTCTCATCCGAAGGATGGCACACCCCAGCAGTACAACACCCCCCAATACTGCACTCAGATAGGATTATCCCAAGGTCCCTTTCCATTTCTGTTGTTACTACCTCCCCCACCCACTGTGTAATCTTCCCCTGGGTTTTTGTTTCCCAGATGCATTATTTTGCACTTCTTTGCACTGAATTCAAGCTGCCATACTTCTGACCATTCCTCCAACCTTGCCAAATCCCTTCTCATCCTTTCCACACCTCCTTGTCTATCAACCCAGTTGCAGATCTTTGTGTCATCTGCAGAGAGGCATACTTTGCTTTCCAGTCCCTCTGCAATGACTCTTATAAAGACATTAAAAAGGACTGCACCCAGTAGTGAATCCTGCGGTACCCCACTAGTAACCACTCTTTCTTCAGAGTGGACTCCATTTACACTTACCTTATGTCCTGTTGCCCAGTCACTGTTTTACCCAGGCCACCACCCTGGGACCCACTCCCAGGCTGGTTAATTTGACTATTAATCTTTTGTGTGGGACTGTGTCAAATGCCATGCTAAAGTCTAGGTAGGCCATGTCCACAGCCCCTCCCTGGTCTACTACTTTTGTCACCCAGTCAAAGAAATCAATTAGATTTGTCTGACATGACCTTCCCGCTGTGAACCCATGCTGCCTTGGGTCCTGAGCCCCACTGGACTCTAGGTACTCAACAATTCTTTCCTTCAGAAGTGATTCCATCACTTTCCCTACCACAAAGGTCAAACTGACAGGTCTGTAGTTTCCTGCCTCTGTCCTGCTCCCACTTTTGTGAAGGGGAATCACATCCACCTTCCTCCAGTCCTGAGGTACCACACCACCCTCCCATGATTTGTTAAAAAGGGTAGTCAGTGGTTTCACTAGTTCTCCCCTTAATTCTTTTATAATTCTGGGGTGAATTCTGTCAGGCCCCATTGCTTTGTCCACCTTCAGTTTTAGGAGTTCTTTCCGAACCCTTTCTTCTGTGAAAGCACTGGGATCGACCCCCCTATCCAGAGTGCTTCTGTTAACTGGATTAGGCACCTCCCCCCCTCCTCTTTTGTGAATACTGAGCAGAAGTATTCATTCAGTATCCCTGCTTTTTCACTGTCTCTCTCTGCCCACCGTCCATTCTACTCAGCCTAACTATCCCTTCCTTTGTCTTTCTACTCTCCCTGATGTATCTATAAAAGGTTTTATCCCCCTTCTTAACCGAGTTGGCTATCTTTTCCTCAGTTTGGGCCTTTGCTATTCTGACTTCCCTCCCTGCTTCCTTTTGCCTTAACTGGTACAGCTCTCTGTCCTGCTCCTTCTGTGTTTCCTTATACTTCCTGAATGCTATCTTTTTCTCCCTGACTTTCCCAGCCACCTCTTTTGAGAACCATAGTGGCTTTTTCTTTCATTTTGATTTGTAAAGTGCAGCTTTTGCTAGCAGTGATGGCCAAACAGGAAACTCAAATGTCCACCAAACAGTGACCACATGGCAAAATACTACTTGGCATACCAAAATACTACCACCTTGGAAAAATAGGCAATTTTTACTTTTGGCCTAAAACCTTATCTGGAGCCCTGGGAATGAGTTGCCAGATGACGTGGTCTCCCTAAAGACAGTGGACACCTTTAAGAGGGACTGGGACAAAGTAAAGGGGAGGGTTGCAATTAAGAGCAGAAACATGGGGGGGGACTTCTGGTGATGTCACTCTAATGGCTGCCTAATGTATTTGTTCTACAGTGGCGTCCCAATGAAACTCCCTGCAACAGGCTTTAAAAACAAAAAATAGCAACTTAGAATAACAGGGAAAGCTCAGCAGATCAGATGGGGAAAAATACAGGTTACTCACCCGTAACAGGAGTTCTAGGAATGGTATATGTTGCTCATCCACACTGTCTGGCAGGTTCCTTGCCGCTTTAAATCTTGCCAGAAGGTCTTCAAGCTGGCTCCTCCCACCCACCCGGGTAGTAAAACTCTCGGCTCCACCCCATGACGCCAAATCTAGATCGCTGAAGCCAGGTTGAAAGGCCTAAGCCGGGAGGTTGGAGGGTTGCGGTGGATGAACAACATATACCATTCCTAAAACTCCTGTTACAGGTGAGTAACCTGTATTTCTAGGGACATGGATATGTTGTTCATCCACACTGTCTGGCAGACTCCAAGCAGTTCTCCGGAAGGAGGGAGGCAAGGCGCACACCCCCTACTTAGGAAATAAAGACTGGAGAACCGAGGCCCCAAACCCAGCATCCCAGCATGACTCAAGGTCGATGTGGTAGTGGGTGATGAAGGTGTGTGCTGACTTCCAGGTAGCAGCCCTGCAGATTTCCTGAATAGGGACGTCCCTGGAAGCAGCCACCGATGCAGCGGTATGGCGGGTAGAATGAGCTCTTATCCCTCTAAGAGGCTCCACCAACCTATAGCAGAGATCTATGCAGGAGGTGACCCACCTGCAGGTCTGACAGGTGCGGCTTCAGCGAAGGTGACAAACAGCTGGCGAACCTCTCCCAAACGTCAGCCATCTGCTCCTTGTAGTAAGCGAGCGCTCTTCTAGGGTCCAAAGTATGGAGCCTATATTCGGCCTCCGAGGTGTGATTGGGGTAGAACACCGGCAGAGTCAACACCTGGTTAAGGTGAAACTCTGACACCACCTTCGGAAGGAATTTCGGGTGGGGGCGCAGGACAACCTTGTCCCTGTGGAAGACCAGATAAGGAGACTCGATGGAAAGCACCTGGAGCTCTCCCATCCTTCTGGCTGACATGATAGCCATCAAGAAGGCGGTCTTCCATGACAGGTGAGAGATGTCACACCTGTGCATCGGTTCGAATGGCTTGCCCATGAGCTTGGCCAATACCAGCAGTAGATCCCACGGAGGTGGAGGTTCTCGCACTGGAGGGGATATGTGATCAAGGCCTTTGAAAAAGCGCCCGTCCACCTTCTCCTGCGCCACTGACTGCTTCCCGGCCCACGCCCGGTAAGCAGAGACAGCTGCCAGGTGCACCTTGAGGGTCGTCGACCGAAGCCCTTGCTGAGAAAGGGACCACAGATAGTCCAGAATGCTAGCCAAGGAACAGGAGGAAGGGTCCAGGCCCTTGCTCTGATACCAAATGGAGAATCTCTTCCATTTAAAGGCGTAGCATTTCCTGGTCGACTCCTTACGGGACGCCTCAACAACGTTGAGGACCTCGTTGGAAAGACCCAAGGCCACTCAGGAACCAGGCCGTCAGGTGCAGGGATTGAAGGTCCGGATGGAATACCTTCCCCTGATTGACTGAGATCAGGTCCAGGCAGGCTGGAAGCCGCCTCGGGAGCCTGGAGCTGAGACTGAGGAGATCTGGATACCAGAACTGGTGGGGCCAGTCTGGGGCTACCAGAATCACCTGCGCCTTGTCCCTCCTCGCCTTGAGAAGCACCTTGTGGATCAAGGGAAATGGGGGAAAGGCGTAGAAGAGGCCCAGGGTCCATGGCCTCGAGAAGGCATCCCCCTGCAGTGAGCCCTGCTGAGGGGGCATGAAACAGTCTCAGCTTCACATTCTCCCTGGAGGCAAACAGGTCCACCTGAGGCATGCCCCAGTGGGAGAACAGATCTTGTACTACCTCCGGCAGGAGAGACCACTCGTGGGATGCAGCCCCTATCCGGCTTAGGGCATCAGCCAGAATGTTGGAGGCTCCTGCCACATGGATGGCAAGGAGATCCGCCTCCAGGCTGCGCACGAGTGACCAAATGCGGAGAGCTTCCCTGCACAGAGGCATGGAGCGCGTCCTGCCCTGGCAGTTTTGACAGTACATGGTCGTGGTATTGTCTGTCTGGACCTGGACCTCTTGACCCCGTAGAAATGGAACAAAGGCGGTGAGGGTAGACGAACCTCTCAAAGCTCCAGCAGGTTGATGTGGCATCGGGACTCCTGAGGGGACCAGAGGATGTGCGCTCTGTGCTCCCCCAGATGGGCACCCCAACCCATCAGAGAGGCATCGGTCGATAGAGAGACCGTCGGCTCAGGGCGGACGAACAGGATGCTCTCCTGCAGATGTGCTGGAATGGTCCACCACAGGAGCGCGTTCCACATCCCCTGGGTCACTGTCACTAGCTGATCCAAAGGATTGGAGTGCTGTGACCATTGGCTGGCCAGCCCCCACTGAAGGGAATGCATGTACCAACGGGCCCAATGGACCACGCTGGTGCAGGCCGCCATGAGGGCCCAGGAAGTCCTGGGCAGGGCGCAATTGCCCAACCTGAAATGATTGGGCAAAGGAGGAAAGAACCTCAGTCCTGTCCGCCGGGAGCCGTGCTCTGGCTCGTAGAGAGTCGAGCTCTGCCCCGATGAATTGTATCACCTGCTTTAGCACGAGTTCCGACTTGGCCTCGTTGATGAGGAGGCCAACCTGAGAGCAAACCTGGAAGGCCAAATCTCTGGACCGCTCCACCTCCATTCTGGAGGAGGCTGCAATCAGCCAGTCGTCCAGGTAGAGGTACACCTGGACCCTTTGGCGCCGCAGGAATGCTGTCACCACTGCCATGCATTTGGTGAAGACCCTGGGAGTTAGAGAAAGGCCGAAGGGCATGGCCTGGAACTCGTAGAGGGATCTCTCTGCCCTGAAGCAGAGGAATCTCTGGTGGGACAGACGGATTCGGATGTGAAAGAACGTGTCGTGGAGGTCCAGAGAACAGAACCACATGCCTCATTCCAAGGATGGAATGATCTGAGCCAGAGTGACCATCCTGAAGGTTCAAGACCTTAGGAATCTGTTCAGGTCGTGCAGGTCTAGAATGGGGCACCAGCCCCCCATCCGTTTCGGGACCAGGAAGTACCTGGACACAAACCCTGGGTCTGGTGGAGGATCCGCCACCTTCCAAATCACCTCTTTTTCGAGGAGCAGGGCAATGTCGGCTCGGCAAGCTGACAGGGAGGCTGTGGACCCTGTAGTCCCCCGAGGGGCGACGGCTCGGAAGGGCGGGGCCTGCTCAAACTCCAGAGGCAGGCCCTTTCCTACCACCTCCAACACCCAGCGGTCCGTGGTGATAGCGGATCAGGCGGAAAGTAAGTGGCGGAGCCATCCCCCAACGGGAGGAACCCGGGGGGAGTGACAAGGCTGGGGGCGACACCCCTCAACCCGTCACTGGGCAGGCTTGGAGGAGGAACCAGCCGAGGGACCTCCTGGGCCTTTGCCTCCTGCTTCCTGTTAGAGGAAGCTGCAGGCTTGGCTTTGGGATGCCAAGCACGAGCCTGCTGGCCCTGATGCTGGTATTGTTGGGCTGGATGCACGGCGCAGAAGAAGCGTAAAGGACTTATGTTGTTGACGACGGCCCTTGTCCTTCTGGGCAGAGGTGACCGAGTCCAGGGTAGCATTGGACTTTTCGATCCGCTGGAGGTGGCCTTCCACTCCAGGGCCGAACAGGTCAGTCCCCAAGAAGGGGACGTCTGCCAATTTATGCTGGGTATCTGCCATGAAGGTGGATATCCTCAGCCATGCTCTGTGGCGCATGGCCACTGCTGCCGCTACTGATCTGGCACAGGAGTCTCCAATGTCCAGAGCCGTTTGGAGCTGCTGTTTTGCCGCCACCCTTCCTGATCCCACACCTGCTTGACCATGGTCTGCAGGTCGGCCGGGATATGAGGGATCACCTCATCCAGGGAGCCCATGAGGGCGTGGGAGAAGTGTGCCATCGGCACGGATGAGCTGGCCTGGCAGAGGCCTAGGGAGGACGCAACGTACACCTTGCACCTGGCACAGTCCAACTTTTTGGACACCTTGTCGGGGGGCTTATCCACATCCCTAGCGTTCCTGGAATGCCAGAAAACACTATCGGTGACTAACCCCTATGCAGAGGGGTGCTCTGAAAAACCAGACAAAGAGCCGGTAGGGACCGCATACTTCCTGGCCATCCTGGCCGAAGGCGCAGGGTAGGAAGCCTAATTCCTGGCAAATGTGCCTTAACCATAGTGATCTCAGTGCTGGTAGACTACTTCTGGTTTTCCCAATTCTATTAGGTGGGGGTAGTAGTAGGCTTGAAGTGGTAGCTGCCGGTGGTGGCATGCTCTGGAAAAAAGTGGTCCCCATGTTCGTCTGCAGAGAAAAAAAATACAACAAATATGTTGCAGGTGATACCTTTTACTGGACTAACAAAATTATTTTTAAGACTAGCTTTTGAGAGGTGAAACTCTCCTCCTCAGGTCAAAAGTCATGCTCATCTGCACATTTTAGAAATGATGCCTTTCTTTGTTTTTGCTGTAAAGAAACTGACCCCTTTAACACAAAAACAAGGAGTCAGTTATGGCCTCTACTGCCCCCCCTTTTTGCTTCAAGTGAGGAACGTGATTATGGGTTTGCATCAGATGTATAGTGGCAGCCATAGATGCATAATATTGTTAAACAGTAATCAACTGTATGTAAATGCTTTTTTTTTTTAATGTGTGCTTTCTTAATGTTGTCAATACCACTCCACCTGTTTGTACTCTGCCACTGGATTTCTGTGCTCCAAGTGCATTATTTTACATTTCTGTGTTCAAGACAAAAAGGCCTTTCAAATGAGGGTAGTCACTAATCTAAATTCTTTCTCGTTTTTGTTTCCTTGTGCGTGCGCAAGAAACAGCTTGTGGTAGAATGACATTTCAGAGGTGTGTCAGAGACAAGTCCAATGCACAGCAATCTACAGTGGGCTTGTTCGTGACAGACCAATGAGCATGCAACCGGACTGTGACACTAGTCGACAGTTTCATAGCTGGAAGCCATTTTCTAGTTGAAAGAAATGAAGCACTCCAATGAGAGCACTTCATTCCTTTCATTCATCCCCTTACTGATCTTACCGTTTGTCTTCCCACCCACCCTGCGGATGGCTGGGTACCCAGCCATACACTGCATCTCCCTCTCTGTGTGCCATAAGCAGTAAACAGTCCTCGCAGTAAAGAACAAATAAATATAATATATCCTTCCCCTGACAGACGTCCACATTGAACATTCCAGTCTGTGTGAACGAGAGTGCGTGTTCTTGTCCCCGGGCTCCTCTCTTTCCAGTGCTTCATCTGTGCCACAATGCCCAGCCTGAGCATTGCGCTCTGTGATGGTAGCCACTGACCCGCCCCGCGGATCGGAGCGAGAGTGCTGAGAAGTGAGGCAGCATTGCCTGCATAGCTGTAGCTTAACCCTGGACTGCAGGGAAAGAGAGACACAGGCTGCAGGGACAAACACTGAGAAGGACAGGCAGCACCCCCCAACCGGAAGAGAATGCAGGATTGAAAGAGGAGGTGAGTGGCACCAGTGTAAGGGACAGAGCGGAGAGAAAGACAGCCCAAAAACAGTGACAGCAACATGCTGAGATGTGGTGAGTAAGCGGAATGAGAGTGATCACCAGGCAACAGGCTGTCACTACTGCAGCACCACCTTGGCAGTGTGAAATTGGGGGCAGTGCAATGCAGTGACCATAACCACGATGACTGGTGGCTCCCAGACCTGCAACTAAACAAACGTTCATTTCAATGGGTGGCTCTTCCCCTAGCAGTGTCCACTCCTCCCCACCCCCAACCTCCGAGACAGACACGGCAACAGCAAGAGCCTCTTCCAGCATGGTATATATGTGCGGGTCCAATCCATTCCAGTCAGAGACGGTGTTAACCCCCTTTTAAAACCGAAGTGGAGTGCGGTGTGCCAGAGCTCGACTGCCATCCATTTTATTGTCACTCACTCTTCCGGCACCTTGCTGTCGGTCTGATTCTCCGTTTGTCTTTGTGACGCCCAGTGGAAGCGGATAGCACATAAAGAGAGGCACAGAAGAAAAAATTACTCACCTTAGTAATGTTGTTTCTTCTAATGGAGTCTTGCTATATTATGACTGATGCAGTTTGTCCCACCATTAGAACTGCTCCGGAGGTGAAAGAGTTAACTTCCATGCAGTGCATGGAACTTAGAGCGCGAGCTCGGTTAAGAAAGCTCTGTCAGGGTAATTTCAAACTGAAACCGTCAGATCTTCACGAGCAAAACTCACTAAGGCTCTGTGTGGAAGCTGTAACTCACACCAGCCAACTGGCTACTAAAATATTCACACATTTTCTGGTCCCAACACCAAGACTCAAGTCAGGGGACCAGAAAAATAAGATAAAATAAATAAAACACAACACCCAAACACCCCAACAAGAAAGGGTGGAAAACATAAAAGGGGGCATCAATAAGTGCCAACAGTGGACTGCCCACCCCATACCCAAAGTAGAAGTTCTGAGAGGGGCAGGCTGGGGGGGGAGGTCATAATATAGCAAGACTCCATTAGAAGAAACAACATTACTAAGGTGAGTAATTTTTTCTTCAAACAACATGAAGTCTTGCTATATTATGACTGATGCAGACTACACAGCAGTACCTCCATGGAGGAGGGACAGAACCTACTTAGGAATAAGCTCTGAAGCACGGCTGTGTTAAACCGAGCATCCCTCCTGGCCTGGATATCCAGGAGTAATGCTTGGTGAAAGTGTACTGTTTTCCAAGTAGCTGCTTGACATATCTCTAAGATAGGGATGTCTCTGGCAGCAGCTAGAGACCGAGCTGTACTTCTGGTAGAGTGAGCCCTCAGGCCTGAAGGGGAACCTTACCCAGTTTTTGATAGCAAAATTGGATACAAGAGACAATCCACCTGGCAATGGATCTCTTAGTGGCAGGTCTCCTTTCCCAACCTCACCATAAGTGAGAAATAGTTGAGGAGTCAAACCTGTGACCCTTGGTACGCTCTATGTAGTAACTTAGGGCCCTCTTAACATCTAAGCTGTGCAGCCTCCTCTCACCAGAGGAGGAATGGTCAGTGAAGAACACTGGAAGTGAAATAGATTGGTTAAGGTGGAAATCCCAAACCACCTTAGGCAAAAACTTCCTGTTAGTCCTGAGGACTACCTTATCCCTGTGAAAGGAAATAAAGTCAGTCTCCACTGATAAAGCCTGTAAATCACTTATGCGCCTGGCAGAAGTGATGGCTACTAGAAATACAGTTTTCCAAGTCAAATACTTAAGCTCTGCCGAAGACAGAGGTTCAAAGGGGGGTTGCATCAGCTGAGCAATGCAAACATTAAGATCCCAGGCAGGGGCAGGGTCCCTGAATGGAAGATTGGTATGAAGCAATCCCTTAAAAAACTTGGAAAATACAGGGTGAGCAGAAAGAGAAGAGGGCTTCCCTGCTGAAATGAAAGCAGAGACAGCTGCCAAATGCACTTTCAGGGTAGCTGGTCTCAGTCCCAAAGAATTAAGATGGACCATATAGTCCAAAACAGTGGGTAAATCAGCAGATTCAGGGAAATATGCTTCCCAGAACACCATATGGAAAACCTTTCCACTTGGAGTTATAGGTAGCCCTGGTGGAAGGCTTCAGAAGCTTTCAAGATTTCGAAGAACACTGAGAAAGTTGTAGATCAGCAAATCTCTAACTCCTCAAGAGCCAGGCCTTGAGGTTGAGGGATTTGAGATCTGGATACCAGACTCTCCCTGAGCACAGGTTAACAGATTGTGGTTCCTGGGAGACACACGGGGAAGATGGACTGCTAAGGACAGAAGGAGTGGGTACCAGGGCTGCCTGGCCCAGTCTGGTGCAATCAGGATCATCTCGCAGGGCTGAGACCTGATTTTGACTAGCACCTTGAACAGGAGAGGGAAGGGAGGGGGAAGGCATAGAGAAACTTCCCTTCCCAATCGAGGAGAAAGGCATCCAGGGGGACTGAGCCCAACACTGGGGGCCTGCAACAAAAAAGTGGAAGTTGATGATTGTCTGGGGTTGCAAAAAGATCTAGCTGAGGAGTGCCCCATCTGGCAAAAACTATCCCAGTACTAGGGGATCCAGTGACCATTCGTGATGGCCCTGGGAAATCCTGCTGAGGGCATCTGCCAGGACATTGTCCTTGCCTGGGAGGTGAACTGCTATGAGGGAAGTGTTCAGGGAATAAGCCAGAGACCACAACTTCATCGCCTCGGTGCACAAGGTCAAGACCGAGTGCCCTTGTTTGTTGATGTACCACATTGTAGTGGTGTTGTCTGTTCTGACCTGTACCACCTTGTTCTGAACAGATGCAGAAAAACCTGAAGTGCTAGAAAAACAGCTCTGAGTTCCAACAGATTGATGTGGAGCAGAGATTCCTGAGGGGACCATAACCCCTGGGTGGAGAGGTCGCCCATGTGAGCTCCCCATCCCAAGAGGGACGCATCTGTAGTAAGGTTGAGGAGTGGGATAGAGGGATGAAGGGCAACTTGAGATTGCTCTGATCCTGCCACCACTGAAGGGCCTGGATCAGGGTTCGAGTCACTGGGATTAACTTGGATAGGGAATCCTTCTTTGAGACCAGAAGGCTCTCAAATGGAACTGAATGTCCTCATCTGAAATCTTGCTCCTTGCACTACAGCT
This sequence comes from Neoceratodus forsteri, assembly GCA_016271365.2. Taxonomy (NCBI): domain Eukaryota; kingdom Metazoa; phylum Chordata; order Ceratodontiformes; family Ceratodontidae; genus Neoceratodus; species Neoceratodus forsteri. The sequence goes on from JADMNL010000024.1 coordinate 144,097,196, forward strand.
GTGGAAGCAGCCATGTGTCCTAGGAGCTGCAGGAAATGCCTTGCTGGTCGAGAGACCTGCAGAGTGAAGGACGAGGCCAGGGCCACCAAGGTCCTTACCCTTTCTAGGGGAAGGAAGGCTCTGGCCTGCTTTGTGTCCAGTTCTGCACCTATAAAGGTGAGTACCTGGACAGGTTCCGAAGGGCATTGCTCTGAACTGATAATGACCTGAGGGCAGTTCGAATCTGAGGTACTTTCGGTGGGAGCTTCTGATAAGAACATGGAAGTAGGCATCCTTGAGGTCCAGGGAAGCTAGCCAGTCCCCTGGCCTTAGGGAGGGTAAAATCATTACCAGAGTCACCATTTTGAATTTTGGTTTTAAAAGGTGCTTGTTCAGATATCTTAGGTCCAGGATGGGCCGCCACCATCAGCAGCCACCTGCTCCAGCTCCTTGGCAAGCTGGCCAGGGGCCTGTTTGGCTAAGGCCATGACAGTATCCCATCTAGATTTTTGGTATCTCGCAACATAAGCCATATAGTTTGCTTGTCTGAGTCCCAAAGACGCTGCCATGTATTGTTTTTTGGCCATGGCATCAATCTTCCTGGAGTCCTTGTCAGGAGGATGTGAAGCCAGGGAATATTAGTTTATCACAGGCTGCAGCCTGAACTACTAACATGACTGCATTGCTGTGAAAGAAATTCTGTATCAGGACCTGACAAAGTGTACCTCCTGTCCATCTTTTTTATCCACAGGAGGCACAGAATTAGGAGCTTTTAAAATTTTTATTGTTTGTTTCTAAAAGATTTATGTAAAGGAATAGACAATCTCCTGGACTCTGGATATCCATCATCTCTACAAAGTCAGGCTCTTCTTGCTCATCCAAAGCCTCCTCTAAAGGAAGCTGGAGGGTTTCAGCAACTTTTTTATAAAACAGAAAATGAGAAGGGGACTCAGCAAGCCTAGGGGGAGATTCACCTAAAGGTCTGTCTGGGGAGATGTCCGGTTCAATGGGCACATCCAGACTTTTAAAGTCACATTCACACTGATCATAATCATCCTCCCCCTTCTCTGGTTCATAAAACTCCTCTATATCATATTCTTGAACCGGTGGAACTGACCGAACCGACCTTTTGCCAGATAGTGGCGGTTCGGAGGGAACCGGGGAAAGTGACTGGAAAATCTGTATTGCCCTGGCTATCTCTGCAGCAGTAGGAGAAGGGATTTTTGACTCCACACCTGCTGACTTTCTAGTTCTCTTTGCTGGAACTGGCTCCTCAGAGTCAGCTTTACGTTTGCCCAAGGAAGTCTGGCCCTGGTCAGAGGGCACTCCCTCCGGTTCGGTTGGCACCGAACCGGCTGGCTCATCCGGTCAGGGGACTTTTTGGCCTCTTCCCTGAGCCTACCAACTCTCTTATCTAGGGTAGCTGCAGGGAAATTTGCAAATCTGGCAGTCTGCATTGAGGTGGTCAAACCCCAGACAATAAACACATGTGGTGTGTGGGTCAGCCTTGGCAAAGGCTTCCCCACAGACACTACAGTGTTGAAACCCAGTGGGCCCGTTTTTCTTTTGGGTTTCTCAGACATAATGCCAGCCTACCAAAAACTTGCCCTTTTGTTGGCAGTGCCAGGCAAGACACCCTTATCAGTTCCCAACCGTGTCACGGGTCGTGGAAAAAAACGTAATGAAATCCGTTTTTTTTAGAATCGGGAACCGCACTCTAACAAGCCTTAAAACGCTTCAGAATGAAGTTTAAATACAATCTGATCGGTTCAAACCGAACCGGTAAACATTTACAAGTTCCACACAGAAAACCTATCTATTACTTAAGATACCATAGACAGAGCTTGAACCGATCGGTTTGCGGTTAAAATAATGAAAATCGTGGTTGAATTTAACCAAGAAAAACTCTTTAAACCGAGAAAATGAACCGAGCAGCAGGAGGAATCTCCAGAGCGACTGTTCAGTGAGGCGGAGTAAAGAATCTGACGGTTTCGGTTTGAAATTACCCTGACAGAGCTTTCTTAACCAAGCTTGCGCTCTAAGTTCCATGCACTGCATGGAAGTTAACTCTTTCACCTCCGGAGCAGTTCTAATGGTGGGACAAACTGCATCAGTCATAATATAGCAAGACTTCATGTTGTTTGAAAGTGGCAGCAAGAGCGCTGTGACCGGGATAGAGAGCAATGCTGCAGAGTTTTCCTTTCACCATGGGGGAGCAGAGGTGAGAGAGAGAGAGAGAGAGACCACGAGATAGACAGTGTAAAACAAACTTGGTGCATCTATTCCACCACTGCACAAGAGGAGCACCCAAACAGAGACAAATATGTGGGTCACATATCTGCCCCTTCACACTGACTAGCACAGTGTAGGGAGGGCACTGGATGGGTACCCCTGGTCAGTTACTACCCCCTACACGTCCAGCTTACATCAGCACATATGGAACAATCTGCAGTAGCCAGAGACTGATGTAGGTTACTCATCTTCCAATCTACATCCATCCCACTCCACACAGGTTGGCACAGTGACAAGGTGACCTCCAGGTGGGCAGCCCAAGGCAAATAGTGGTTGTGGCCAGAAGCAGAAGTTGGTGATTGGTGACCCCCACAACTGTCCCACCACTGCACATTGGCTGCCCCAGCCAGAGACAGAAATGCGAGTTACACATTTGCTACACCACACCTGTTTCTATCTAGCCTGGAGGGCTCCAGGTGGGTGGAAAAGGGGCTGCGGTCCAGATCCACTGGGTGGCTTGAGGCCATTGGCACCTAAGGAAAAATTACTCACCTTAGTAATTGTGTTTCTTCTAATGGAGTCTTGCTGTATTCTGACAATTGCAGTTAGCTCCAGCACTTGAACTGCTCTGAAGAGTGAAGGATTAAAATTCTATGCCAGGCATAGAACGTTGAGCTCGAGCTCGGTTGAAAACTCTGTCTGTAATACTTTGAAACCAAACCGTCAGATTCTTACGAGCTAAAACTCACTGACTATATAATGTGGAAATTGTAAAATTCCTACTAGGCAACTGGCAACAAAGACTTTAGATTTCTCAAAGACTCAAGTCAGGAAACCCAAAGAACAAAAACCACGCAATAAGGCATAAAAAACTCTTAACTAATTAAACACAAGGCACCCAACACAACAGCAAGTGGGCTGAAGTCACCCCTGTGGTGCAACACTGCACCTGCCCACTTCCCAAAACAGGTTCTGAGAGGGGAGGCAGGGAGGGAGGTCAGAATACAGCAAGACTCCATTAGAAGAAACACAATTACTAAGGTGAGTAATTTTTTCTTCAAACAACATGAAGTCTTGCTGTATTCTGACAATTGCAGACTACCAAACAGTACCTCCAAGGAGGAGGGACAGAACCTATTTTGGGAATAGGCTCTGAAGTACTGCTGTGCCAAACCTAGCAGCACTCCTAGCCTGGATATCCAGAGAGTAATGGTTGGTGAAGGTATGAACTGTTTTCCAGGTGGCTGCTTGGCAAATTTCTAACAAAGGGATATCCCTGGCCGCAGCCAGAGATGCAGCTGTACCTCTAGTGGAATGAGCTCTCAGGCCTGAGGGTGAAGTTTTTCCCAGTGTCTCATAGCAGAATTGGATACAGGACACAAACCACCTGGCAATGGTTCTCTTGGTGGCAGGTCTGCCCTTACCTACTTCCCCATAAGTGAGGAACAACTGGAGGGAGTCAAACCTGTGACCCTCTGTACGTTATATGTAGTAACTAAGGGCCCTTTTAACATCTAAACTCCTGAGAAGGTATGATCAGTGAAGAAACACAGGAAGAGACATATATTGGTTTAAGTGGAAATCAGAAACCACTTTGGGTAAGAACCTCCTATTAGTTCTAAAGACCACCTTATCTCTGTGAAATGAAATGAAGTCAGGCTCAACTGACAGGGCTTACAATTCACTGATACGTCTGGCAGAAGTAACAGCAACCAAAAACACAGTTTTCCAAGTCAGGTACTTGAGCTCTGCTGAGGACATAGGCTCAAAGGGGGGTTGCATAAGCTGAGCAATGCAAATATTCAAATCCTAGGCAGGAGCAGGATCCCTACAAGGGGAATTGGTATGAAGCAATCCTTCTAAAAATTTACAGAATACAGGGTGAGATGACAGACAGGAAGACTTCCTCACTGACAGGAAAGCAGAAACAGCTGACAAATGAACTTTGAGAGTAGATGGTTTGAGGCCTAGACCATTAAGGTGAACCATATAATACAGAACTGTAGACAACTCAGCAGTGTCTGGGGATATATGCTTCTTGGAACACCAAATGCTGAACTTTTTCCATTTGGAGTTGTAAGTTTTTCTGGTGGCAGGCTTTCGAGAAGCTTTGAGAATATCCAGAACCCCTTGAGACAGATGCAAGTCTGCATACTCTAACTCTTCTAGAGCCACACCTTGAGATTGAGTGACCGAAGATTGGGGTACCAAATCCTCCCCTGAGAAGAGGTTAACAGGCTGTGATTCCTGGGAAGAGACAGGGAAAGATGGACTGTTAGGGACAGCAACGGGGGGTACCAAGGCTGCCTGACCCAGTCTGGAGCAATCAGAATCACTTTGTGAGGTTGTGACCTTATTTTGACTAGAACCTTGAACAGTAGAGGGAAGGCATAAAGAAATTTCCCTTCCCAGTTCAAAATCAGAGCATCCAGAGGGACTGAGCCCAAGACTAGGGGTCTGCAACAAAACAGAGGAAGTTAGTGATTGTCTGGGCTGCAAGAGATCTATCTCTGGAGTGCCCCACCTTGAGAAAATCACTTTCAACACCAAAGGATCCAAAGACCATTCATGATGGCCCTGGGAAATCCTGCTCAATGCATCTACTAGCACATTGTCCTTTCCTGGGAGGTGGACTGCTACCAGAGAGGTCTGTAGGGAATAAGCCAGGGACCATATTTTCATGGCCTCCATGCACAAGGCCGTGGACCGAGTGCCTCCCTGCTTGTTGATGTACCACATGGTGCTAGTGTTGTCCGTCCTGACCTGAACCACCTTGTTCTGTACTGACTGAGAGAAAGCTGGTAGGGCAAGAAGTACTTCCCTGAGCTCCAGGACGTTGATATGAAGAAGGGATTCCTGAGGGGACCACAGTCCCTGGGCCGTGAGAGCCCCCAGATGGGCTCCCCACCCCAAAAGGGAAGCATCTGTGGTAAGAACCACAGAGTGAATCTGAATGACAAATGGAACACCTTGCCTCAGACTGTCCAGGTCCTGCCACCACTGAAGGGCCTGAATTAAGGTCTGAGTAACAGGAACTAGCTTGGTAAGAGGATCTTTCCTTTGGAACCAAAAGGTCCTCAGATGGAACTGAATGTCCCTCATCTGAAACCTGGCCCCTTGGACCACTGCCGTGGAAGCTGCCATGTGGCCCAAAAGTTGAAGAAAATGCCTTGCTGGTCGAGAAAGCAGAGGGAGGAAGGAAGAGGCCAGCTGAGAGATGGCTTTTACCCTTTCCAGAGGAAGGAAAGCTCTTGCCTTGAGTGTGTCCAGCTCCACTCCTATAAAAGTGAGGAGCTGTACAGCTCGAGAACTGACTTGGGAAGATTGAGAAGAAACCCCAGGGAAGTGAGAACTGTTGCGGTAACCTGCAGATCTGACTTGACTTGGTCTGGGGACTGGCCCACAAGGAGCCAATCGTCCAGGTATGGAAAGATAGAAATCCTTTTCCTTCTTAAAAAGGCCACCACTACTGCTAGGCACGTTGTAAACACCCTTGGAGCTTAAGTTAGGCCAAAGGGCATTGCTCTGAACTGGTAATGGCCTGAGGGCAATTCGAACCTGAGCTACTTTCTGTGGGAGCACCTGATGGGAATGTGAAAATAGGCACCCTTGAGGTCCAGGGAGGCTAGCCAGTCTCCTGGCCTCAGAGAGGGAAGAATTGTTCCCAGAGTCACCATTTTGAATTTTGGCTTTATCAGGTGCTTGTTTAGGTATCTTAGATATAGGATGGATCGCCACTCCCCTGTCTTTTTTGGGGTAAGGAAGTACCTGGAGTACAGACCTTTGCCCCTGTATGGGGTAGGAACGCTCTATATGGCTCTTAAGGGAGATGTCCGGTTCCACAGGCACTTCCAGACTTTCACCGTCATAACCATCCTGTTCAAAATCCCCCTCCTCATCAAACTCCGGTTCGTAAAAATCTTCAGGGGAATAATCCTGAACCGGGGGAACCGACCGAACCGAACCGAACCCCTGCTAGAAGGCGCCGGATCGGTCGAAACCGGGCGAAGCGATTCAACAATCAGAATCGCTCTGGCTATCTCTTCAGCAGTCGGAACATGAAGTTCTATATCCGAACCGTCCACTTTATCCTGGCACATTCTCTTTGTAGGAACAGATCCTTCAGGATCGGCTCTCCTCTTGCCCGAAGAAGTATCGCCCTGGTCAGAGGGCACTCTTTCTGGTTTGGTAGGGACCGAACCGGGCTGGCCTTCTGGGTCAGCGGAATTCTCGGCCTCCTTATCCCTAAGTCTACCTAACCTTTTATCCAATGTAGACTTAGGGAAATTTCTGCAAATTTGGCAGTCTGAATCGAGGTGGTCAAACCCCAGACAGTAAACACAAGTGGTGTGGGGATCAGCCTTAGCAAAGACCTCCCCCACACACACTTCAGTGTTGAAACCCAGTGGGCCCGTTTTTTTTTTTCTTGGGTTTCTCAGACATGGCCAACCTAACAAAACTTACCCTTTATACGGCAACCTCCAGGCAAGATTCCCCTATCGGTTTCTCACCGTGTTATGGGTGTTGGAAAAAACCATTCAATTCACGTTTTATTTAAAACCGACACGGACCGGTAATCACACACTAAACTTTTTTACAAAGATTTTTCTAAAGGATCGGTTCAGCCGAACCAACTGAAAAAGTTTACAATTTCCACACAATAACTATCCTACGTACTTACAGTACCACAGACAGAGTCTTGACTGATACGGAACTTATTGCGGACTAAAACTGACAACTTTAACCGACTTTGAGCCGAGCAGAAGGAGAAATCTCTGGAGCGACTGTTCAGTGAGGTGGAGTAAAGAATCTGACGGTTTAGTTTCAAAGTATTACAAGACAGAGTCTTCAACAGAGCTCGAGCCCAACGTTCTATGCCTGGCACAGAATTTTAACCCTTCACTCTCCGGGGCAGTTCAAGTGCTGGAGCTAACTGCAATTGTCAGAATACAGCAAGACTTCATGTTGTTTGAACACACCATTCCGTATCTCTGCACATGTGAAGGATTTTCTCCTTCCATTCCAGCTCCTGCCCATGAGAAGCACTCTACAGGAGCCAATGACAGATGTGGTTCACACATCTGTCCATCTTCACCCATCTGAGTTCCATGAAAGCTGGAACTGCCATTGGGTGGGCTCCAGGCAGGTGGCTCTGGGAGAATGATGCCCCACCCCCCATTTCACTTCCACATAAGGGTAGCACCCTGCAGCAGCCATGGATAGAGATGCAGGTTGCACATCTGCCCCTCCATACCCGTCCCTGCTCCACCAGAGTTAGAATGAAGGTTGAAGTGGGCTTTGGGTGACTGGCACTTCCTCACTCTATGCCACACCTCTACACTTGCAGAACACAATGCTTCAGCCAGAGGCTCTCCCACGTAACGTGTTTTGCCCATGGCGAGCACTCTGAGGTACTGAGATGTAAAAATATGGATCCTGTATCTGCCCCTTCAGAACTGTTCCCACTCTGCTGGGTGGGTGGGGCAGGATACAGTTGGCGCTTCTGCGTGACTGGTGCCGCCTCTTGCACCCCCATCTATCAACCCATTACTTTACAACAGTCAGAGAAGAGATGTGGGTTGCACATCTGCACCATCATAAACTGTCCCCATTTCAAACAATTTCACACACAGGCTGGAGTGGGGTCTAGGATGTTGGCCCTTAAGTGACCGCCCCCCCCACTCCATCCCACCTCCACACATGGGAGGCACTCCTCCCCCTCCATTACACATCTGCATATAGAGAGCACTCCTCCCCTCCATACCTTCTTTACATATGGGGAGCAATTCTCCCTCTCCAGCCCTCTTCCACATGGTGGACATAGTGCCTTATGTAATCATATTTGGTCTCAATCCTTGTTGAATTTCACACTGTACTTATCTGCTGGGGGAGGCCTCCTTGGAGTTCCCAGGGTTAGGTTGTGGCATTCTGGGGACAGGGTGTTCTCGGTGGCCATGCCTACCCTGTGGAACTTCTTTCCTGTCTATTTAAAGGAGGTTCCCTTGGTAGAAGCCTGTAAGAAGGGCCTAAAAACGTACCTGTTCCAGCAAGCTTTTATTGATGGATGTTAGTGGGATAGATAGATGCATTTTAAATCTGCTCCTAGCTGAATTGTACACACATTTTTGGCATATGATTTTATATTGTTTGCCTTTTGTATTGTACACCACCCAGAGTCCCAGTAAATGGGCGCTTTTTTAAATCAATATCTATCTTATCAATTGTATATACACTATGTAACCATATAAGTGTACCTATGTCGTCATCCACTGGCTCCAAACTACCTAACTGCGCACAGTGGGTCAACTTGACCTGGGGAAACAATGAGTTTCACTCACACCATAGCAACATACAACAGCATGTCCTTATATGGGTCTAGCAGAAACCAATGTGTAGAATGCAATATCCAAGCATGCCCATGCTTGTCTAGACAAGTTCTGCCTAGATGCTAATAACAAAATGATTTTATTGGTGCATGGGTGATTTTATGCTGGGGGGGAGAGAGATGATGTGTATATGTATATATGCTTGCTTGCTTTTCCTAGGAGAAGAGAAAATGTAACATCAATGGCTGTATAGCACCACGCTGAAGTAAACGTATCTTTTACTCTTCCGACTGCGTCTGTGTCATCTGTGTTGTAATGTACACCTAGGTCCCGAGGTAAAACGTAGCCTGGAGGACCCCCCAGCTATAATTCCTCTGCTACAATTGGCGCTGTGACTCGGATTGCTTTTAAATGGGGGAACACCGACCCGGGACCTTGACGTAGTCTGTCCACACCGTAAGAAATTGCCCTGAGCACGTTTAATCCTTGGAAAGTTCGGTGCCACGGGAGAGACTGATCACCTCAACCAACCACGGGGCTCCACAAGGTAACGTATGCTCAGAGATTAAATAAGTAGACAAATGTTAACTAGAGATTACTGTTTGAACTCGCGAGGCAGAACTCTAGGGAACAAGATATAGGCTAGAGACCACTGTTACTTGCAAGACAGGGCTCTAGGTGGGTGTCGTAAGACTAGCCTTACCAGAGGTCACATGGTGCTGAGAGGTAATACTGTTAGAGTTAGCAGACGGAGAGTATCGAACCGTGGGGATAGTACCCCACAGAATTAATCTGTAAACACAACGCAATATAGTTAGCAATGGAGGTAGAGATACACAAGTATCTGGGAAAAAGATGCAAGTTAGGGGCATACGATGCCCCGCCAGAGGACAAGTCAGTCCGAGAGTATTTTAACAGGCTAGTGCTGGATCGTAATTCAGCAACCAAAAACGAAAAAGAGAAGCTAGCAAATGCTGTACAAGGTCTGTGGCAATACAGCCAGGAGGTAACTTGTCAACACATGAGACTTTTAAAGAAGCTGCATGAGCAGCAAGATATAGTAACCCAACTACAGCTGGTAATAGATGGTTTAAAAACGCAAATAAATCAAGAGACAGAGCAGCAAGATGTAGTAACCCAGCTACATAGATAGTTTAAAGATGCAAATAAATCAAGAGCCAAAATCACTGCAAGAGGAAAACCAGCAACTAAAGTCACAGTTAGTAAAGGTACAGGGAGACCTTTGTCTTTCAGATAGGGATAAGTCTCTTCTAAAAATAAAGGAAGACCAGCAGTCACAAGAACAAGCTGCTGAAGAGCATAGATTAAGTTGTGATAATAATGAGTTACAAGAAAAAGTTGAAGAGTTATCGGAATTGTTAGTAGAGTGTCAGAGTAAGTTAAAAGAGCAAGAGAGGGAGAAGCAACAGAACAAAGCAGGGGCCGTTGTAAAGATGGCGCCGGTCTCCACGAGGGGCATGGCCGCCGCAGGCGGTACAATGTCTCAAGCAACTAGACAAAAACAGGAAGAGTTTTTACTTTCGTTAGAAGGAAAAAGGGACAGATATAAATTAAACTGTAAACATGCTGAAGAAAGGGGTAATGCAAGCGAGGTAGCCAGGCTCACACAGTTAGGAGAGAACCTTAAAAAGAAAATAAGACGGATACAGAAACAACTTGACGCGGATGATCAGGCGAGAACCATCCTTGACAGGTGAAGGTGCGCTGGGAGGAGATGATAAGAAGGTAATAAATGATAGATGGGCTACCCTGGGGGGACAAGACGAAATGACAGAAGAGGCAGTGGAGTTAGAGGAAGATCAGGAGGGACACCTAAAACCCTCAGGAAAGAGTGTCCGAACAAAAAGAATAGTAAATAGGCGTATCATAGATAAACCAGACCCGGGACCCGAAATCAGGGATCTAACTATTAAGGAGTTAACACAATTGAGTCAGGAAATAGGGCCCATTGATTATAAGACAAATTTGGTAGAGTTAGGAAGAAAGTTAAAAAACATCCAAACTACTATGGGGCTGACTAGCAAAGATGTCTGCCGCATCGTAATGTTTAAACTTAGCCCACATTTGGTGGAGGCAATGCCAGACGAGCTGCAAGGCACGCACAAGGATGCGTCCAAAAACCCCAACTCGTGGGCAGATTACAAAGAAATAGTACATGCCATAAAACGGGCAAGGGGTGAATCGGCACCACAGGAAGTCGACTGGGACAAAATATTACAAACCAAGCCGACAACAGGGGAGGGCCACAGGCGTTTATCCAGGCTCTTCAAGTTTACCAGCGACAGGGGGCAGAAGTGCCCCACAGGAGGATCAACCTTTAGGGACCTGTAGATGGTGTGCAGTCGACCTGGATCCCACCCTCAGATCCGTGTTAAAGTTATCAAAATCACATGATGAGAGGTTAGAATTACTAGAGACGTATCTCAGTGAAAAGCAAAAATGCAGTAAAGTTGCTGCAGCCACTTGGGCAAGTAAATGAGGGTCCCAGCAAATACCCACCTGCTGGAAAATCAAACTTAACGTGTTTTAACTGCAAGCGAACAGGGCATATCAAAAGTGAGTGTTGGGCCCGAGGTGGAGGACAGGAAGGAAAGGGTCCAAGGCAGATGCAAGCTAGGGGGAAGGGTCGAGCGAGAGTTCTGCCAATGGGCAGACAGAGTAATGAGGGAGACACTGTAGAGGATCTGATTGATCGCCTACAAGTGGTTTTAAAGGCGTCCCAGAGAGAGGGATGGGAGTAATCCTTGGATGAGGATGACGTCATGAGGAGGCTTAGTGCCATACGTGAGACAGACGAGCAATGGGGGGGGGCCGAGGCTCCGGTAACCCTGACGCTAAATGGGTATGCGCTTTACACGCTGATAGTCAGGGGAGGCCTACAGCTAAGGTTACCATCAACGGTCATACCGTAGAAGCACTCATAGACACTGGAGCAGCCGTATCAATTACAAATATCAGCATACCCTTAGACCCCGAAAGACCACCAATGTATATAGAGGGATGTACAGGACATACCACAGAAGGGTATTGGTCCCAACCACAACACATAAGGCTGGGAGGTACACCCATGGGCCGCCAAGCCTTCGCATGGGCGGAGGGGGGGCTCACAGAAGACAACATCATTGGTAATGATTGTCTAATTAAGCATCAGCTTGTTGTAGATCTTAGTAATCAATGTTTATGGAAAGTCAATGTTAAAAGTTTTAAACCAATTACTGTTGTGGAAAGTTATGCTTTAGCCTCTGTAAAATCAAATGCTGCAACAAGTGTTAAGGGTTTAGAGACATGGTTAAAGCACCCCAAATTTAAGAAAGCTATACAAAATCATGAGATGGTCTGGGCACAAACTTGCACAGATTGTGGACAGGTAAGCAACATAAAAATAGCTGTAGAAGGTCCATGTCCGGGGCACACTAAACAGTACCCGATACCAAAAGAGGCAGTAGAGGGAATCAAACCAGCCATCCAACAGCTGTTGCAACAAGGAGTCCCATATGTAGGTGCAGCAGCGTATCATGACACCGGGTGTTACCATCTAGAGGATAAAAGGCCCATACACAAACAGGGAATACTCATAAAGCTGTCACCAGGGGACTTCTCCCAATTTGCTGAATTGGTGGCAATTTACGAGGCCATCCTGGCAAACCCCAAAGGTAGGTTAGGCATACATACCGACTCACAGTTTGCAGTGGGATCACTTACTACCTGGTTACCCATATGGGCTAACAGAGGTATGAAAACAGCAACTGGGGAGCACGTGAAACACAGAGAACTATTACAGGCCATTTTAAAGCAGGGAGATGCCATGCCAGAAAGAACAGCCATCATAAAGGTTAAGGCCCATGTTGACTTTAAATACGCCACTCCAGCAGAATTAGGAAATGATAGGGCAGATAAGCTCGCCAAAATGGCAGCAAAAATGGGGGAACCCTGGAAAGGGATTCGACCAAAGACACCCATTCACTCCGTACAAATTAAACCAGCCATCAGAGTGCTACTGCCAACCCATAAACTGTTACCCAAAGCAAATTTGGAAGATTTACAAAGCCAGGACCCCTGGATTGTAAATAAGTGTACACAAACAAAGAAGGATCCCCAAACTAACTACAAATTTAAAATCAGAGACAACATCCTGTTTAGACAGGAGAATGATAAAATACTAAAATGAATACCCCCAAGTCAATTATATCATGATATTGTCATGAAAACCACCATTGGTGTGGCCATGGGGGGTCCAACAAAACCATGCAAATTGTCAAATCTAATACTGGTGGCCTAATATGGACAACACAATTGCAGACAGTTTACACCGCTGTCTTATATGTTTACAACAAGACCCCAAGAGGGGCAAACCAAAATTACAGCCATTGCCCTGGGCAGATGGCCCCTGGGATGCATTACAAAGTGACTATGTGGGGCCACTCCCAACGGCAAAGGGGGATGTAAGTACATGCTGGTTATTATAGACATGTTTTCTAAATGGATGGAGGTATTCCCCACCAAAAACAACACAGCAATAACAATGGCAAAAATCCTATATAACCAGGTGTGCACTAGGTGGGGCTTCCCCAATATTATCGAATCAGACAGAGGCACACATTTTGTAAACCAAGTAATGGCCACAATGTGCCAAATAATTGGGGTTCAACAAAGATACCACCTACCATACCATACCATCCCCAGTCATTGGGAATGGTGGAAAGAATGAACAGAACACTTAAAAATGCCTTAAAAAAGTGAGTTTTAGATGCAGGAAAAGATTGGGTAGATCACTTGCCTGGTATTTTAATGGCAGTCAGAGAGACTGTCCAGGCAAGCACTGGATTATCACCCTACGAATTAATGACGAGGCGAAAGATGAGGTTAACGCACCCGGCAGATGTGCCTTCTCCAAGCGGCCCTATCAGTGATAAAGTCAAACATGAAAAGTTCCTGTCCGGGGTACAATTACAATTGGAACAGTACCTAGGATTTGCCGCTTAAAACATGGCCAAGGCACATGAAAAGAATGTTAACTATAGACAGCCCTCCATGGGATGGGCTACCCCAATAAAAGAGGGGGACATGGTCATGGTCCGAAATTGGGAACAAAAATCACCTTGGAAAGATGCCAATTGGCTAGGACCCTATACCGTGGTAAAGAAATTGGGAGAGACTGCAGTATACGTAAAAAAAATTACTAAAGAAATCAAACCAGTGCCAGAAGCTGTGCAACAACAATACGGGGGACAATCAGCTTTTATAAACAAAAAGAAAATACAAAAGACAAGGCCACAATTATGGGTACACGTTGATCAGTGTAAAAAGGTATCAGAAAAAGCTGATTAAACAATGATACTGCATTTGATTTGTTTTCCCAGGTTGACACCATGCTTACATTACTACTATTGGTGGTGGCGCACTACTGCAGAGCAACTTCTGACATACGAGTATCCATTGAAACCAGTCACGTAGTTGTAGACTATGAGGACACTGCCTACTTGAGAATAAACTACACATGGAGCTATAACGAAACAGCGGTCCAGTTCTGGAAAATAATTTGGACACCAAACAACACTCAAGTTGCGACCTCAAGATGGTACCTAGAGGCACTCTGGACTACTGAACCATATATTTGTGCAACCCCACTGGACATCTCACCGAGGGTGGGTCAAACCAAATACTGGAACTTTGGTGTTAGATAAGGCAACCCCCAAAGACACAGGTACCTACCAAGTGACTATATGTCAGGATACCTATGTTGATGTTAAAATGCCCAATATACACCAAGAAAATGATGATACCCGTTCCGAAAAAAATGTCAGTGCAGAAATAACACTGACTGTTAACCCTGCCACATGTCCTAACCTCACTGCAGGGCCAAACAGTGGGCTTACATCAACACCCAGTGATCAAACTCTTGTAAATAACGTACTATACATTATGTAAAAAAACAAAAACAAGGGCGCTGCGTCAGCATGTGGTCTAAAAGCAAAACAAAATGGTTATATTAAATGCACGCTGAAAATAGAAAATAGAGTTAAAAATCTACGTTTCGACCTTAGGTCTTCTTCAGAAAATATCTAAAAGAGAAAAAAAAAAAACAAGTTAGTGTACTATACATTAGATTACCTGTTAGGTTTGATTTTTCGAGTTGGGACTAAATAGTACAAGTGATTGTGCCAATACAAACGTAACAACATTTTATGCCACCATGCTATTAGATATGGTCAGTGCTTTCCATGCTCGAGATGGGGAGTTTGTGACTATTAATCAGACCCATGAATCGCTTAAAAGGAAAAAGAGAGGGCCTGCCGGGTGACATAACAGGACTCTTCTGCTCTGGAATGAGTATCTGGAATTGAGCTGATCTGGAAGCCATTAGAGAACACCAAAATACTGTAAACCTACAGGAGGAGAGAGAGGTTCTCCTACCATTAGCAATCAACCAGGCTGGACTGGCCGCCGAGGAACGATTGACCGTATATCATATGCATGAGATAGCTAAGCTTTTCAAACAAGTTGAGAATAAAATAAATGATATTATAGATGAGCATAATGAGGAAGTAGGGCACCGTACTATAGGGGAAAGCTATAACCTGTTCTGCTTATGGATCTTATGTACTAACCACTGTAAATAAGCTGTTACAACAACTAAGCAACAATAAGTTGCCTGATCAAATGTCAGATGCCCAAATCAAATTATGGTGTTGCCCTATGTGTCGGGATTTCAATGACTCCCACTGTTTAAACCCTTGCGCTTACAGTAGAGCCCCGCCTATTTGGTGGGTAAGAAAAGTGGCCAAAGTGTATATAAGACCACAAGGGTTCAGGCCAAATAGCATGCTAGCAGACACAATGAAGGTACTCCTCACTGTGAAATTACCCCAGGTACAGTATGCCGAGCAAAGGTATACTAGTGTTGTCAAAGTCCATTCTCTAGGTCAACTCCAGGGGGATTACTATGCATACTGTGTGAACCCACCTAATATACTAGTGCAGAATAAGAATGGGTCCTGGGTAGCACCAAATTTACATTGTTGTGAGGAGATCAACAGCCAGTGGATCTGCCAGTGCAATGCTATGTCACAAATTCAACCAGTTTGTGGAGAAATTTTAATGAGAAAAATGAACAATAATACTGTCTGGTGTTCAGTTCAAATGCAAAAATGGACCACCCAGCGTGTAATCTCCACTTATAACTCTACTAACCAATATTGTATTGTAACAAATGTTAATACATTAACACATCAAGGCAAAACCTGTCCTATTACCCAACCTAACTTCTGCTTTGTACCTAACGGTGATGTACAAATTGGAGACTATACCTTCCATCCTATATCACACCATAAGTCATCTCAAATTAACATTCGGACTCAAACTCCCTATCAGGCATATGAAATTAATAACTATGTACCTGCATTTAAAGCACCAGTACCGCCACTTACTCTAAATTTACAGAACCTGCTAGACCGTAAGGACACACATCTGATTAACATTGAGATTTCAGCACATAACATACAGCTTAAAGTTCAAGAATTACTTAATGATGCCGATAATGAACACTCGATATACAGTACACTGGGTGGGCCATGGGGCATGTTAACATTTAAAACCCTACTGGTACTACAACTGGCGTTGGTAGCCATTTTAATGCTTAGTGCATGCTGTCTAAGGCGCACCATCAGAGGCATGAGACAGGAAATGCAAATGCTGCGCGGAGCAGGACTTGTGAGAGCAGCCATGTCATAATTAATTAATAGTCTCCGGACTGCATACTTATAGGAAAAGCTGCCCAGAGGGTCCCTAATAGGGCCCCCTATCAGAGGACTTCCACTACTGCACAGGAGATCTAAATTTTCCAAAATTGACTGGCTGTCTCCATAGGTACAAGGGGGGATTGTAACCATATCATGTACCTATGTCGTCATCCACTGGCTCCAAACTGCCTAACTGCGCACAGTGGGTCAACTTGACCTAGGGGAAACGATGAGTATCACTCACACCATAGCAACATACAACAGCATGAGCCTGCATGTCCTTATATGGGTCTAGCAGAAACCAATGTGTAGAATGTAATACCCAAGCATGCCCATGCTTGTCTAGACAAGTTCTGCCAAGATGCTAATAACAAAATGATTTTATTGGTGCGTGAGTGATTTTATGCTGAAGGAGGGGAGGAGATGATGTTGTGTGTGTGTGTGTGTGTGTATATATATATATATATATATATAGATACATATGCTTGCTTGCTTTTCCTAGGAGAAGAGAAAAAGTAACATCAACGGAGGAGGGCAGATGTGATTCCCCTTCACAAAAGTGGGAGCAAGACAGAAGCAGGAAACTACAGACCTGTTAGTTTGACCTCAGTGGTGGGGAAAATGATGGAATCACTTCTGAAAGAAAGAATTATTGAGTACCTAGAGGCCAGTGGGGCACTGGACCCAAAGCAGCATGGATTCACAGCAGGAAGGTCATGTCAGACAAATCTAATCGATTTTTTTGACTGGGTGACCAAAGTAATAGACCAGGGAGGGGCTGTGGATATGGCCTACCTAGACTTTAGCAAGGCATTTGACACAGTCTCGCACAAAAGATTAATAATCAAGTTAGCCAGCCTGGGATTGGGTCCCAGGGTGGTAGCCTGGGTTGAAAACTGGCTGCACAACAGGACACAGAAGGTAATAATGAATGAAGAAAGGGGGGTTACTAGTGGAGTACCTCAGGGCTCAGTACTGGGTCCAGTCCTCTTTAACATCTTTATAGGTGACATTGCAAAGGGTCTGGAAGGAAAGGTATGCCTCTTTGAGGATGACACAAAGATCTGTAACAGAGTTGATACACAGCGGGGGTAGAAAGGATGAGAAGGGACTTGGCAAGGTTGGAGGAATGATCAGACATATGGCAACTTAGATTCAATGCAAAGAAGTGCAAAGTAATGCACCTGGGAAATAAAAATCCAGGAGAAGAGTACACAATAGCAGGGGAGGTACTAACAACAACAATAATGGAAAGGGATCTGGGTGTAGTCATATCAGATGACCTAAAGGTGGGTATGCAATGTGAGAAGTCAGTAGGAAAGCCAAGGGGATATTGGGATGCATAGGGAGGGGCATCACAAGTAGAAAAAGGGAAGTGGTTATCCCTCTATACAGACAGTTGGTGAGACCCCATCTGGAGTACTGCGTGCAGTTTTGGAGACCTCATCTACGCAAGGACATAGACAGGATGGAAGCAGTCCAGAGGAGGGCAACTAAAATGGTGCAGTGTCTACATCAGAAACCATATGAAGAGAGACTGAGAGAGCTTAATATGTATACCCTTGATGAAAGGAGGGACAGGGGGACATGATAGAAACTTTTAAGTACCTCAAGGGAATCAACAAAGTCCAGGAGGGTAGCATCTTTCAGAAAAAGAGATGTGTAAGAACAAGGGGGCACAATTTAAAGTTAGAGGAGGGGCCAGGGGTAATGTAAGGAAATTCTTTTTCAACGGAAGAGTGGTGGACGCATGGAACCGCCTTCCTGGAGAGGTTGTGGGGTCTAAAACAGTGGAGGAATTCAAACATGCATGGGACAGACATAAGGCAATTATAGTGGGGGGTTGCAGGAAATGGGCTGTTGGTTAACTAGAATCTGCAGCTTATCCAGCAGGTAGGGAAATGGGCAGACTGGGTGGGCCAAGTGGTCCTTATCTGCCGTCAAAGTCTATGTTTCTATGTATAGCACCACGCTGAAGTAAACGTATCTTTTACTCTTCCGACTGCGTCTGTGTCATCTATATTGTAATGTACAACTAGGTCCCGAGGTTATACGTAGCCTGGAGGACCCCCAGCTATAATTCCTCTGCTATACACTAGTGTAAAGAAAATTGCTTTATTTTAATTTATATTATGTGCCCTTACTTTTTGTATCTCACACCATGTATTGCCTTTATCATTGCTCGTACAAGGGACCTCCTTGCAAATGAGCTTGCTCAATGGATGTTATCCCTTCACAATAAACTTGAACATGGAGAGCACTCTTCACTCCATTCCATCTCCACACATAGGTTTCATTACGCCACCTCCACACATTGTGAGCACTGATCCCCTGACCCCCCCCCCAGTGCTTCTCCCACTACATTTCACCTCCCCCACGTGGAGAGCACTTCTCCCACTGCATCCCACCTCTGGCACATAGGGAGCACTCCTCCCCCTCCATACATGGGGAGCTTTCTTCCCACTTCATATCAGCTCTGTACATGGGGGAGTAATCCACCCCTTCATCTCACTGCCCCTACATGGGAAGCATTGCTCCCCATCCATCCCACTCCTACACATGGGGACACCTCCACACATTTGCATCACTCCTCCTCCTCCTCTACCACCATCCCACCCCTGCATATAAAAGAGTACTCCTAACCCCATTCCACTTTTGCACATGGGAGCACTCTGCAACAGCCAGAGACAAAGATGTCAGTCAGGTATCTGCCTTCCCACACCTATTCCCACGTCACATGATAAGCTCCAAGCTGGGTAGAACATCAGTGGGGTTGAGATGTAATGAGTGGGTTGCCCTGGGAGATGGTGCCAATACCACTCACCGCCTCTCTGAGTGAGAGAAGTCCCCTCTCCTGAATCAATCTTTATTCTTTTCTCCACTCACTTTTCTGCTGATTATCCTCCTGTTGGCTTGCCTTAATAGTCACTCCCCTCCCAAGACAGGACTACAGGCCACTAGGCCAGGAGAGATTTTTCCTCAACCTCTCCAGTCTTCTTTTCAGACCACACCACCAGTCCAGCCAGCGTCCAGCAGTCAAGAAGATGCACCACGTTACTCGCAGCTCGGCCCCGGAAGAGTCTGTTCTTTCTATGGTAGACCATACTTCCAAGTTCTCCCATAGTTCAACTGAAGCTGGAGAAGAGCAGCACACAGTCCTGCTCTACCACCAAGACAGTCACTGGGACATCACAGCTTGCTCAGGACTGTACAGATGATGCAGCACAGCAGCATGCTCACTAGTCTGTCTCACCAGGCTTCTCCCACACTCTCTCTGTGGATGATGTCTCTATCTTCCCTAGCCAACAACGGTCCCGTGCATGCACACTGTGTTGCAGCTAGTGCCAGCTCCTATAGAGACTGCTGAGATACAGTGTTTTAGCAGCTGAGCCTGAGCCAACCTGAAAATACAATACAGGAATTTGAAAATTTCCGAGATAATTTTGGGGGGGGGGGGGGTTTGAACACCCCGAGCACTCTCCTGCCCATGCAGTCCATAACAGTTCAGACACATGCAGTCCTTACACTTAAAGGCACTCCTTCCAACCCAGTTTGCCCCCCTGCCTGCCCCAGCACACAAATGAACACCAACTGCTACCCTTCCCCACTTCCTTTTCAAGCAGCGAGGATCCCTCGCTCTCAAGTGGTCAGTCCTGTACAAGCAGCAGAGTTGGGGATCCAGGGCTGCAGTCAGACCTGTTGCTGTAATGGTGCTCGAGTCTGCCTGAATACAACAGGACAGCTAAACCAAGTCACCTTAATCCCTACAGATGGAGGGCTGCTGCACAGATGATTGTTACAACCATTCAGGCACCACCGGGGATTTAAAACAAGAGCTAGACTATGGCAGGCAGCCTGCCATCTGCCTCCTCCTCCTCCTACACTAAATGCTTGCAGCACTTACCAAGCTCCTCATCTGCCACCAGTGCCCACCAGCGTTCAGTATTGTCAGTGGGTGACCCCCGTTGGAGTGGTCAAGCGAGTTCCTTTACTTGTTACTAGCCCCTGCAACTGATACTCTCTTTTGACTTCTTTCCATGTCTGGTTGCAGTTGTCTGTTCCAAACACCCAATAAACTTTTTTTCTAGTGTCTACATTGATACAGAATATTAAATATATCAAAATGAAATATACAGCGACCCACGCGGCAATAGCCTACCTCTTCACGACACCGTGAACCCGGGTTTGGGAGCGAGCCTGGGAGACAGAGGAGCGGCCGGGAGAAGGCTGAGCGGCTGTAGTACAGCTCGTTTTCTCCAAGAGGGAGGGGGGGATCCTGGTTCGCTACTTGACTGGCCTCTGGTGGAAGCCAGAGGAACAGCAAGTAGAAGCACTGGAAAAGGGTTGGGCAGGGTGGACGTTGACGCATAGCACCTTGACGTCCGAGCGCACACCTTGTCCAGAGAATAGGGGAAAAATCAGCGCCCAATCTCCGAGATGACGGAGCACCATGCAGAGACCCTGATGGCTCATGCCTGCCTGATATCCCAGGGAGTCCGACGAAACTTGAAGTGTCTCAAGATGTCTGTGCCCCACCTCGTACCCACCTGGGGGGTACAGCCAAGGCTCCATGGGGACTCGATGGGGATCAGGTAGGCTATGATGTGGGGATATTGCAGTGTGCGTCTCCCAAAGGAGCGGAGATCGGGTGCAGGGGAGGAACATAAATAGAGATTACACAAAAAATATATAAAATTGCTTTGAAGAAGATAGAAGCCTTTATTATGGCTCAGCTTCAATGCATGGTTGGAGAACGCTGAAATTTAATCTTAATTGTTTTACTTCCTTATTGCTATTTTGTATTTTCAGGTTAAATCAAATATAATAAAAATATAATTGTTTTTTGAGAAGACAGAAGCTTTCATTATGGCTCTTTTTGGTTTGATCCATGCACACTGAAGCGTTGAAGCAGTGAGATCACCACGATTTTGGCAGCCTTGCACCATTTCCTCTGATCCTAAAAATATGTATAACAATGGTTGTATAATTGTAGGTCTATATTCAAATGTCTTTAATTCATTATAATTACACACTAAAAAGAATGGTCTTAATGAGCCAATTGTAGAAATTAAAGGAAAAGTGTGACTCCTACCAGGACTTGAACCCAGGTAAGAGTCACACTTTTCCTTTCATTTCTACAACTGGATTTTCAAAATTGCCTCGCAGTGGCTAATTAACTACATAGGGAGAAAGAACTAAGAAGTAATTTGGTCTTAATGAGTGCATTTAAGGTTTCATATTTTGACCTTTTGCAATTTTAATGACCTCCCAATCCTGGAGTCATCAATTTGTTTTATCTAAACATTTCTTTGCTCAGTTCATCAATAGTCCAATAAGATTCAGAATAAAATAACTTTAGAACAAAACTGTATAAACTTTGGGTTTGATTTTTGCGCAAATATTAACTTCTCTCTGAGTTGAAAATGCATAGGAGATTAGTTGTGCATACTTTTCTATTTCTCCAAACTTTTACTTAGAAAATTTGTAAAACAAATATGAAAAAATAACATGACCTTTTGCACAGGTCTTGACCTCCCGTAAAGGGAATGGCTAAAGTTATTCAAGAGTTAGCCCAAGGTCAAGATTTAGTAAACTATACATTTAATGCATTTTAATAGTAGAAGCTGCCAAGGAGAACATAATAAAAGAAAAAATCAGTAGTGCAGCATAGATGCCTAAAAGATATCAAACAATTTGCATCTAAATGTTTCACAGACAGACAAGTCTTCTTTATGTGTGTGAGCACTGTTTTCTTCTGTGTATTCCTTCTTTTCTCTATCTGGTCAGTGTCAGCTTCACATATAGATATTGCTGGCTAATAATTATTAAAATGAATCTGCTGCTTTTTTTCCTGAAAAGATTTAACATGTTCCCATCCTGAAAAGATCTATGTGCCCCCAATAAGCAGATAATTTTGTTTCAAACCTTTTTTTAATTCATATTAAGAACTAAAGAATTCCATTGAAGTGTTCTATTTTGCTAGAATAACTTCAGGATCTGTTGTTAAATTAGGCATGACAAGATATAAACCATATGTTCTGGTCTCAGCGTAGTGGTTTCAGAAATCAGGCTGTCAGAAATTCAAAAGGAGTTATGCCAAACAAATGTAAATATCTCTAAAAGTATAGGAGTTACTCATAACCCATCAGTATGAAAGTTGTTTGGGACAAAAACACATTTCAAATGACCCTATTCATTAAGCTGCACTAATTATATTTATTTAACTATGGCCATCTGATTACCTGAATTTTCATTTTTCTTCACAATTTTCACCTTTTGGAGGGCTATATTTAAAAAAAAAATCTAATTAATTTCAGTTTAGTGACTACCCTCATATGAAAGGTAATTTTGTCCTGAACAAGTTTCATGTTGGTTGTATATTGGTAACTTTTATACTTTCTGAGATATTTACATTTGTTTGCCATGACCCCTACTATGTTCACTCAAAGAGAAAAAAAATTAGGTTATTTGGAAGATCATATTTTACAAAATATAAAGAATTCAGATTAGTGACTATCCTCACGTGAAAGGTCTTTTTGCCCTGAACAACTTTCATGCTTGTTTTTGAGCACTTTGAATAGTTTTAAAGATATTTAGATTTGTTTGGAAGGTGTGCACATTTGCTCTCAGAGAAAAGCAGCTTTCAGTTCTGCATCAATCATTCTAAACAGAAAGAAGGGAGCATTTATTAACTGCAATAGGGATCTGCAGTGTTATGGAAGGAGACACTGAAAACTACTAAAAAATGTGTTCCACGGAAACCCCTTTCCAAGCTAAAGCGATATGGCTGTAGGCTCTGCCCATAGCCATAAAAAGGTGCTTGACCTAGTTGCAGATAATACTATTGGAACACTAATTCTGGCAGGAGACTGCAACCTATTAATGAACCCAGCGAGAGACCCCACAGCTGTAGGTTGTTGCTGCTCCTTCGCATCCCACACATTCTTTCGCAGATATATAGCTTCAATGGGATGGGCAGGATGTCTGGAAGGAACTACACCCCAACAGGTCAAAATATACACATTATTCAGCTCCACACCTCACGTACAACAGGATAGATTATGTATTAGTAAAACAGGAGGACATCTCCAGAGTGATATCTTGTGAGGTGGGTCATATTTCATATTCTGATCACATGCTGGTGAAGACGGTGATGGACCTGGAGGGGAAACGTAAAAAGACACAGTGGAGACACGATTCTATCTACGAAACAAAGAGTTCGTACAGATGGTCCGCAAACATGTTAAAGATACCAAGAGGATAAACTAAACCCCCGTTACACAGCCCACCATACTGTGGGACACAGTTAAAGCGGTGTTGAGAGGTCACTTGATGAGCTGCACAGCTTATAAAAATAAAGAAGAAAGGCACACAGGGATAATTTAACTGCCCCCATTGTTCCTCCAACACCAACACCAGCAGAGCATACTGACAGACCCCACACAGATTAATAAAATAAAAAAACAACCTGACCACCTGGAGCTAGAACAAACAGAAAGAACCCTTGGGTATCTAGGCAAAAGTACTATGACGGGGGCCCAAGAGCAGCACGCCTCTTGGCCCACAAAGTTAGGAGGTACAGAAAGAGGGCAACAATAACCACAATACAACACCCTATATCTCAACAAATACAGGATAAAACTCACACTATAGCAGAAGCTTCTGCAACATATTATAAGAAACTATACCAAGCAGACCCAACCCCACAACCTGAAGCTCTAGCTGAGCTGATTACAACACTGAAATTATTAAAAAATAGGTGCCCAAGCACAAAACTTGATACAGGAGTAAATCACTGCCTCAGAGGTTGTAGCTGTCATAGGGTGCTTAAAAACCAAAAAATATCCAGGCCCAGATGGGTAGTTGGTGAAATTTTATAAAAAAATTCTCCCCAGAATTACAGCCCCTTTTTCTCGAAAGCGTCCAACTGGATAATGGAAGGTAACGGCCTGCCCCCCTCTTGCAATCAGGCCACAATTTCAGTAATACCAAAACCAGGGAAACCGACAGACAGATGCGAGTCATACAGACCCATCTCTGTTCTAAAGATAGATTATAAAATATTTACCTCACTCTTAGCCAAACAACTGGACAACATACTCCCCCAGAAAATCCACCCAGACCAAACTGGCTTCATAAGGACAAACAATGCATAGTATTAAACGCTCCTTGGACATTATACAACAAGCCACCAGAATGAATACCCCATTGCTCGCACTCAGCTTAGATGCGTAAAAGTCGTATGACAGGGTGTCCTGGTCTTTTTTTTTTTTTTTTTTTTTTTTCAGGCCACCCTGTCCCACTTTGCCTTCCCACAGAAGAAATATAGACTTTGATGGCAGATAAGGACCGACTGGCCCACCTAGTTTGCCCATTTCCTTACCTAGAAGATAAGCTGCAGATCCTATTTAACCAACAGCCTATTTCTTCCTACCCCCCCACAAAAATTGCCTTATGTCTGTCCCATGCATTCTTGTATTCTCCCACAGTTTTAGACCCCACAACTGCCTCAAGAAGACTGTTCCATGCATCCACCACCCTCTCTGTGAAAAAATACTTCCTCACATTGCCCCTGATCTGTCTCCCCTCTATCTTCAAATTGTGTCCCCTTGCTCTTGCACATCTCTTTTTCTGAAAGATGCTACCCCCTTGAACTTCGCTGATTCCACTTAGGTACTTAAAAGTTTCTATCATGTCCCCCCTCTCTCTCCTTTCCTCAAGGGTATACATATTAAGCTCCTTTAGTCTCTCCTCATATGGCTTCTCTTGCAGACCCTGCACCATTTTAGTTGCCCTCCTCTGAACTGCCTCCATCCCGTCTGTGTCCTTGTGGAGATGAGGTCTCCAGAACTGGATGCAGTACTCCAGATGGGGTCTCACCAACTGTCTGTACAGGGGGACAATAACTTCCTGTTTTCTGTGGTTATGCCTCTCCCTATAAATCCCAGTATCCCCCTAGCCCTCCCTACCGCCGTCTCACATTGCTTGCCAACCTTAAGGTCATCTGATATGATTAACCCCAGGTCCCTTTCCATTTCTGTTGTTGTTACTACCTCCCCCCATTGTGTAATCTTCCCCTGGGTTTTTGTTTCCCAGGTGCATTATTTTGCACTGAATCCAAGCTGCCAAGTCCCCTCTCATCCTTTCCACGCCTCCTTGTGTATCAACCCTGTTGCAGATCTTTGTGTCATCTGCAAAGAGGCATACTTTTCCTTCCAGTCCCTCTGCAATGTCACTTATAAAGACATTAAAAAGGACTGGACCCAGTACTGACCCCTGCGGTACCCCACTAGTAACCCCTCTTTCTTCAGAGTGGACTCCACTTACAATTACTTTCTGTGTCCTGTTGGCCAGCCAATGTTTTACCCAGGCTACCACCCTGGGACCCACTCTCAGGCTGGTTAATTTGACTATTAATCTTTTGTGTGGGACTGTGTCAAATGCTTGCTAAAGTCTAGGCAGGCCATGTCCACAGCCCCTCCCTGGACTACTACTTTGGTCACCCAGTCAAAAAAATCAATTAGATTCGTCTGACATGACCTTCCCGATGTGAACCCATGATGCTTTGGGTGCCCCACTGGCCTCTAGGTACTCAATTCTTTCCTTCAGAAGTGATTCCATCACTTTCTCTACCACAGCAGTCAAACTGACAGGTCTGTAGTTTCCTGCCTCTGTCTTGGTCCCACTTTTGTGAAGGGGAATCACATCTGCCTTCCTCCAGTCCTCAGGTACCACACCATCCTCCCATGATTTGTTAAAAAGAGTAGTTAGTGGTGTCACTAGTTCTCCGCTTAATTCTTTTAGAATTCTGGGGTGAATTCCATCTGGCCCCATTGCTTTGTCCACCTTCAGTTTTAGGAGTTCTTTCAGAACCCTTTCTTCTGTGAAAGGACTGGGATCGACCCCCCTATCCAGAGTGCTTCTGTTAATTGGATTAGGCATCTCCTCTTTTGTGAATACTGAACAGAAGTATTCATTAAGTATCCCTGCTTTTTCACTGTCCCTCTCTGCCCACCCACCGTCCATTCTATTTAGCCCCACTATCCCTCCCTTTGTCTTTCTACGCTCCCTGATATACCTATAAAAGGTTTTATTCCCCCTTTTTAACCGAATTGGCTATCTTTTCCTCAGTTTGGGCCTTTGCTATTCTGACTACCCTCCCTGCTTCCTTCTGCCTTAACTGGTACAGTTCTCTGTCCTGCTCCTTCTGTTTCCTTATACTTCCTAAATGCTATCTTTTTCTCCCTAACATTCACCGACACCTCTTTTGAGAACCATAGTGGCTTTTTCTTTCGTTTTGATTTGTTTATTTTTGCTTCACACAAAGACTTGTTGCCTCTGTGATGGCAGTTTTGATACTTCCCCATTGTTGCTCCACCCCTCCTCCTAGCCTGTTTGCTAGTGCTTTTCTAAGGCACTCTCCCATCTTGCCAAAGTCAGCCTCCTGAAGTCCAGAACCCTCACTTTTGTATAGCTTGACTCTGTAGCTGAGTTTATTGTGAACCACACTGTTTGGTGGTCACTTGTTCCCAAATGGCTATCCACTTCTAAATCTGAGATCCTCTCACTGTTCCCATTTGAGAGTACGAGGTCTAAGATTGCTCCCTCATGAGTAGGTTCCAAAACTAGCTGTCTGGGGCATGCCACCTGAAGGGCATCGGGAATGGCCCTGCTTTTGGATGTGGCTGCAGCAAAGGTGCTCCAGTTGACATCCGGCATATTAAGGTCCCCCATCAACAGTATCTCCCCTTTCTCTGCCATCCTAAGTATGCCTTCTATCATATCCTTGTCCATTCCCTCCCCCTGACATGGGGGCCTGTATACAACCCCTGTGCAGATTATGGTGCCATTTCCAGTCTCTAGGGTGACCCACGTGCCTCCTCTCCTCCCTGTTTACTCTTTTGTTCAGCTGCTTTTATCCCTTCCCTTACATAGAGAGCTACTCCGACCCCTCTTCTCCCCTCCCTGTCTCTCCTGTAGGTTGTGTAGCCTGGTATGTTAACATATATCCATCAAGGCCACCAGTTCAGGGAGCATGTTGCCCAGACTATGGGCGTTGGTACTCATTACCCTCCATTTCTTGATGGCCTTACCCATTTTTGCCCCATCCCTGTCCTTATTGTGTTTGTCACTTTTTCCATTTACCCCTGCGCTTCTCCCTAGCGACATCTCTATGTTGGTGTCTACCTCACTTAGTACCCTGATTATTTGGTGGGGGCTAGGATTTCCCTGCTCCTCTCCAGTGCCTCCCCCTTGGCTAGTTTAAATGCCTGCCAAAGAAGCATTTACACCTATCATCTAGGATCCTGGTTCCCCTTCTGGCCAATGCAGACCATCACGCCAGTATAGGCCTGCATCCCTCCAGGTGGAACCCCAGTCCCCAATGAAGCAAATCCTGAACTCTGCACCAGTTTTTCAACCCTAGGTGGACAATGACATCCAGCTCCCTACCTGTGCATGCTCTGTGATCCTGAGGATTTGCTCCTGTCCTCAAGCCATGGCGCCAGGCAGCCACCTACCTCCCTCTCCCTTCCTCCCCCAGTTCTACCTTCCTAACAATGGAGTCCCCCACCAGGAGTTGTTTCCTTTCGCTGTGGGGTCCCATGCCACCCTCCTGTGGGTCTCCTTTGTTGAGGTTCCCAGCATCCCCCTTGGTCTGCACTGTGGATTGCCTCCATAGAGAAACCACACTTTTCCAGAACGGCATAGAAATTGTGGAGAGGTACAACTGGAGGGATGAGCCTCTGTTCCACCACATTCACCCTCCCTGAGCCCACTGTGGTCCAACTGCTCCTCTTTCTTGGCAACCTCTGAGGCAACGGCAGTGACCCTGGTGGCCCCTGGGTGGGAGAGGAGGTCCCACAAATCCTGGCCAACTCAGCCTGGAGATTAGCAACCTCCTCCCTCAGCCCAGAGAGGTGTCTGCAGATGGTACAACACTGCATCCTCCAGAATGTCTCCCGGAAGACTGCTGCGCCACAGCCACTGCAGTGCACCACTCCCATCATGTCTTATTTCTGGCCCCCTAATTGTTGTTTGGAATACTTACTCTTTCCTCTGTTTATTTTTTTTTTTTCTGTCCCTACTTACACCTCTGTGCCGTTTAGCCCCTGATCTTCCTGTTCTGAGACAAGAAGTTCCTAAATTTCTCAGTAGTCTCCTTACTTGCTGAGAGTCAGACCTCCAGCAGCTGGGGGGAGAGCTACTCTTCCCTTTTTAGGATGGTGAGTCTTTGGTGGCTCTGTGATCACTCACTTCCTGCTCCCAAACAGAAGTTCCTGTTGTAAGTTAAATCCTGTGCCTATAAAAGCAGAACTGCCTTTAGATGGAGGAAAGGAGGGCAATATAGTCCCAGTAAAGAAGTTTAGTTATACCAGCAGGTCCTTCCTCCTGGTGCTCTGCTTGTTCTCTGGCAGAAGCTATCTAGAGCAGTGTTTAAATCTGGTTTTAACCTGGCTCCTTCTAGCTAAGCCACTCCCCCTACCTTGCAAATCTTTCTACACTTCGTTAATTTCACAGATAATTCCCTTCAGCCACCTGTGACAAGCACCTAGATAACTACACAGATATAACAGATAACAATTCACTTCAACTAACTTGGACAAACACACTAATTTTTTTTTGTTACCCTAAATTGAAGGCCCCAGTACAAGAGTTTTAGTTCTTAGTCCCAGTAGAGAAGTTTAGTTATACCAGCAGGTCCTTCCTCCTGGTGCTCTGCTTGAAGACGTAATGACTCATTCATACCAAGCCCCAGAGGCACAGGTCAGAGCAAATGGCCACCTCTCCTCCCCTTTCCAGTTGCAAAGAAGGACCAGACAGGGTTGCTCCCTTTCACCTTTAATATTGCCCTATACATAGACCCTTTAGCCCAAGCCATCCGTACACACCCTCACCTAACTAAATAAAGAGGACCGGGGAGACATCATATAGCCCTTATGCGGATGATATAATGTTATATTTAACAAATCCAATCTCAGACCTCCCTATAGTGTGGGCAATTATAAGCCAGTTTGGCAAGTTGTCCGGTTACAAACTGAATGAAAACAAGACAGAAACCCTAGTTATTCAATATACTCCAGAGGAGACGTTGAGGGTTCAATTCCCATTTAAATGGGATCCAACGCAGATGACAGCTTAGGTATTAAGCTCACTTCATCAGTTTCACATCTATATGTAGCAAATTTTGGACTCCTTCAAAAACAACTGCAAAAAGATCTGGAGAGATGGACAATATTGGCGTTATCTTTAGAAAGACGGGTCGCAGTGATTAAAATGGTGGTACTCTCAAAGTTCTTATACTGATTTCAAAACCTAGCTCTCCCTGTGCCCAAGGGAGCCTGGAGTAGGTGGAACAGATGGATTTTGAGTTTCCGTTGGCTGGGTCGTAGACCAAGAATAGCTTTCTCAACGCTAACTAGGACCAAGAGACTAGGGGGCCTAGCACTTCCAGATTTAAAACTGTACTATGAGGTGGCCCATAATTACAACCTATAATGAGTTGGCTGAGGGAGGCCCCAGAACAGCAGTGGGCACAGAAAGAGAGTTTGTCCTCAGAACCCCTCTAGAGCTGGGCCCGTTAGATATCACGGGTCTACGGGTAATACATAAATGTACATCCACATCTGCATACATTCCATTACAAATTTGGAAAAAATGGGTACAGAAGGGCAAGACAGAAAAGGAACTGTGGCTACACACCCTGCACCTGCATCCGGATTTCATACCAGCCACCCTAGACAAAGGTTACAGAATATAGTACCACAAGAGAATCAGATCCCCACTGTAGCTGATAGGAGACGGGGGGATCAAACCATTTCAAATGCTGGTTCAGGAATTTGGACTATCCAATAAGGAACAGATCCGCTACTTCCAAGTGAGAGCATATATAACAAATTTTAGTCAGAGCAATATCAACCCTAACATAAGCACACCCCTTCCTGAACATAGTGAAAACAGTGATGCAGGGGCAGGACATACCACATCTAATTTCTAACCTCTATAGCATCCTACAAGACCTGAGTAAAACCTCTGTGCTGGGTGCTTTTAGGAAATGGGAACAAGAACTGGGCTACCCCTTAGAAAGTACAGTTACGTAAGAACTTAACGGAACAGTAGATCTTCGAGAGGAGCTCTTGTAGCAGACTATTACAATAAGGACCCATCGGAAACCTTTAGCTAACAGTCTCCAGCGGGGACTGCCCCTGATGCTGGCTCCACCCCGACGCTGGCCAATGGTATATTAGAGGGTGGCCCCCAGCCCCACCTCAGTTCACCTGCCGGAGACCCGTTGGTAAGGCTGGCAGGCAGACCGGGTGGAAGCTTGCCATAATCAAGATACAAAAACAGCTCACCAGGGGGACGGAGGGAGGGGAAAGCAGCACCTGCTGCAAGAGCTCCTCTCAAAGATCTACTGTTACGGTAAGTTCTTACGTAACTGTACTATTTTACTTCGAGTGGGAGCTGTTGCAGCAGGCTATTACAATTAGGACTGAATCCCAAGCAGTCCTGCAAGGAACAGGTAACTGGGTGGTGGCTGTGCTAGAAAAACCCCTTTAAGACAGGAGACTTAAACCTGCCCTTCGCCTAGAAGCAATGTCCAGGCTGTAGTGCTTAATGAAAGTATGCACTGGGTTCCAGGTAGCCGCTGCACACTTGTCTCCAATGGAGACAATTCACAAGGATGCGAAGGAAGTAGCCACTCCCCTGGTAGAATGACCCCTAATAGAACCTGACAGGGGTTTGTTGTACTTGTAACAGAAAACAATACAACTGACCAGCCACTTCGATAGACACTGGAGCGCTTTGGCAGCAAGGCAGAAAGGCCACGAACAACTGCTCCGTCTTCTGATGTGGAGCTGTGCATTTCAGACAATACCTTAGTGCTCTTTGGACATCCAAAGTACGCAGGAGCGCTTCCCCTCTGTTCGAATGATCTGGGTACTATACCGGAAGGATGATGTCCTGATTCAATGTAAGTTCGGACACCACTTTAGGTAAAAACTTAGAACTGGTCCGCAAGGACACCATGTCCTGTGAAAAATTAAATAAGGCTCCTTACACATCAGGGCCTGAAGCTTGGAAACTCTCTGGGCTGAAGTAACTGCAACTAAAAATAATGCTTTACAGTAAAGGAAGCGAAGCTCGCATTCTGCCGCAGGCTTGAATGGGGGAAGAGTCAGCTTCTCCAGCATAAACAGGAGATCCCGGGGGGTACTGGATCTCTGATGGGAGGCTTAATATGCAATATGCCCTGCAAAAACGTATGTGACACGTCTAGTTGGGCAAGTGGTTTTTCTCTCCATAGGCACAGGGTAAGCAGAGATTGCTGACAGATATACATTTATGGAGGAGTAGCTCAAGCCTTGATTTAATAAAAAGAGGAGATACTCCAAGATCGAATACACTGGACAGGTGAGAGGGTTCAAGTGACGGGGTGAAACCCACAAACAAAATCTTTTCCACTTCATGGCATAAGTGAATCTAGTTGAGGGCATTCTCGCTGCTACGAGAACGTCTGCCAACTCCTGGGAGACCCCAGACCTGGATTTGAATAAGTCTGCAGGAGCCAGGAATGAAGATGCAGGGATTTGCGGTCCGGATGGACCAGTGTTCCCTAATCCTGTGACAACAAATGAGAGCTCAGTGGAAGCTGTATTGGAGGCTCCACTGCCAGCTGCTGAAGTAGTGGGAACCAAATCTGCCGAGGCCAAAATGGAGCGATGAGGATCATCTCTGCTCCTGGGGCCTGTAGCTTCAGAAGAACCCTCTGAAGAATGGGAAAGGGAGGGAAGGCATACAGAAACCTCTCTGTCCAACAGAGGGACAAAGCGTCTGGCCAGAAAACACCAGGTGCGGGCTCTCGCGAGCAGAAATGTACAGTTATGCAAGAAGTTACCATAACAGTAGATCTTTGAGAGGAGCTCTTGCAGCAGGCTATAACCATTAGGACTAACACCGCAGGCCTTAGGACCCACCGGAAAAAATCTTAGCTAGTAGTACCCAGCAGGGACCACCCTCCTGACATCGGCTCCAGCCCGTCGGTCACGGTACAAAAGGGGGCAGACCCAGCTCCACCCCAGTTCCCCCTCCAAGACCTGCGAACAGGCCCTAACGAGAGAAAGAAGCGAAGCCTGTAGATGATGTGCTGAACACCTCACTCGGGGGATGGAGGGCGGGAAAGCAGCGCCTGCTGCAAAAGCGCCTTTCGAAGATCTACTGTTACGGTAAGTTCTTACGTAACTGTACTATCTTACTTTGAGTGGGAGCTCTTGCAGCAGGCTATAACCATTAGGACTGAATCCCAAGCAGTCCCGCGCCAAGGAGGTGCCTAACCCTGGGAGGAGGAAGTATGGAATAATGCTGTTAACACAGTAACTTAGGAAAGTAGCCTCTGAAGGACTGCCAAGCTAAAACTGGCACGGCGTCTGGATGCAATGTCCAGGCTATAGTGCTTCACAAATGTGTGCATAGAATTCCAGGTGGCGGCCGCACAGATGTCTCTTATAGAGACATTCTTCAAGGAGATAAAAGAAGCTGAGACTCCCCTGGTGGAGTGACCCCTAACCGGGCCTGGAAGGGGTTTGTTGTGCTTCTCATAGCAAAACACAATACAGTGGACAAGCCATTTAGAAACAGTCTGCTTAGACACCGGTTTGCCCAAGTGTTGGCGCAAAGGCCACAAACAGTTGCTCCAATTTACAGTGTGCAGCTGTGTGCTTGAGGTAGTACCTCAGCACCCTGTGAACGTCCAGTGTGTGAAGGAGAGCTTCTCCCCTATTGGAAGGAGAAGAAAAATAAACTGGAAGGTCAACCGACTGGTTGAGGGTCAACACCGAGACCAATTTAGGAAGGAACTTAGCATTAGTTCTAAGGGAAACCCTTTCCCTGTGAAAAATCAAATAAGGCTCTTTACACATCAGAGCCTGGAGCTCGGAAACTCTTCGAGCAGAGGTAACAGCAATTAAAAAACAAACCCCCAGGAAGGGTAACGCAGCTCACAATCAGCCGCTGGCTCAAAAAGGGGGGGAGGGTGAGCTTCTCCAACACAAACAAGAGGTCTCAGGGAGGGATAGGATCCCTATTAGGAGATCTCATATGCAGAATACCCCGTAAAAAGGTGTGGGCCACATCTAGTTGGGCTAAGGTTCTATCCCCCAAGAGGACATGATATACAGAAATGTCCCACATGTGCACCTTTATCGAAGAGTAGCTCAAGCCTTGTTGGTATAAGGAGAGGAGATATTACAATGCTGAGTTTACCGGACAGGTAAGGGGTTCCAGACGGTGAGATGACGCCCATAAGCAGAAACGCTTCCACTTCCTAGCATAAGTGGAGCGAGCAGAGGGCTTCCTCGCCAAGACAAGGACGTCCACCACCTCCTGGGAGACCCCATACCTGGATTGTGCTACGTCTGCAGGAGCCAAGCATGAAGGTGCAGAGACCTGAGATCTGGATGGACCAGCATTCCATGATCCTTGGACAGCAACT
This sequence comes from Neoceratodus forsteri, assembly GCA_016271365.2. NCBI lineage: Eukaryota > Metazoa > Chordata > Ceratodontiformes > Ceratodontidae > Neoceratodus > Neoceratodus forsteri. Next base: position 144,130,984 of record JADMNL010000024.1, read on the forward strand.
GCGAGCATATTGGCAGCAGGATTGGAGGTTCTGAGGACAACCGCTGAAGTAGTGGGAACCAAATCTGCCGAGCCCCCTAGGCCTGTATCTTTAACAGTACTCTCTGAATGACAGGGAAGGGAGGGAAGGCGTAAAGAAACCTCCCTGCCTAACAAAGGGATAATACGTCTGGCCAGAAAGCACCAGGCACGAGCTCTCACGAGCAGAAAGCTGGCAGTTTGGCATTGCGTGGGGACGCAAAGAGGTCCAGCTCCGGACGACCCCATTTGTCGAAGAGTTGGTCCGCTACTGATTGTAGTAAGTCCCACTCGTGCGCCTTACACGGAGACCTGCTTAGGCTGTCTGCCAAGCTGTTTAGGACACCTGGAACGTGCACTGCAGACAGAGAGATGTGACGCTCCAGTGCCCACTACCAGACTCTTATCACCTCCCTGCATAGGGGGTAGGAGTGCGTTCACCCTTGCTTGTTGATGCAAAAGACGACCGCCATGTTGTCCGTCTGAACTAGCAGGGAGCCTGGGACAAGGTCCTCTTGGAAAGCATGCAGAGCATTGAGGACCGCTCGGATCTCCAGGACATTGATGTGGAGGTAGCTCTCCGCTGGTGTCCAGACCCCTTGTGTTTGGCGGGCCCCTAGGTCATCCCCCCCGTCCCAAATCTAATGCATCTGTCGTTAGGGTCTGATTTGGGGGCTCCTGATGCAAAGGGACCAGCCACCAAGGCAGGGTCCTCTTGACCAGTTCTGTGACTTTGACCATGTTATCCAAGTCATCTGAGGATTGTTCCCACTGCACCCTAAGCATCCACTGTGAGACTCTCATGTGGAAGCGGGCCAAAGCAGTAACAGGGATGGCCGCCACCCTATGCCCCAGAAGTCTGAGGAAGGTCCTGGCCTGGACTGGAGGGGTTATTAGGACCGATCCGGCTATCTCCCGCAGGTGATCACCTCTCTCTGGAGGTAGAAAAGCCATACCCTGGAATGAGTCCAGGACCGCCCCTATTATGACGAGTCTTTGGCTGGGCTCCGGAGAAGACTTTGGAAGGTTCAGGGTGATCCCCACCTCTCGGAACAGAGTATAGGTGTCTCTGAGAGCCTGAAGGAGGTGCATCCTTGATGGGGCCGCAAGCAGCCAATCGTCAAGATAAGGGAAGACATAATGCCCCTCGTGCCTTAGAGCCGCAGCTACCACTGCCAAGCATTTGCTGAAGACTCAAGAAGCGGAGGAGAGGCCGAACCCGAAACTGATAATGCTTCCCCTTGAAGTGGAACTTCAGGTACTTCCTGTGAGGGGGAAAGACCCTGATATGTACGCATCTTGCATGTCTAGGGAGCAGAGCCAGTCTTCCTGGTGCAGCAGAGGAATGAGACATGGAAGGGTCACCATCCTGAACCTTCGGTACTCTATATAGTTGTTTAAGGAACTGAGGTCCAGGATGGGCCGAAGATCCTGCGTCTTTTTTTAGAACTAGGAAAAAATGGGAGTAATATCCCTTTCCCCACTGCTGCAGAGGGACCGGTTCTATCACCCTTTTCGCAAGAGGGCCTGAATCTCTCCTTCTATGAGAGGTATGTGAGAAGGAGGATATCTTGAGGACCTTGGTGGAATATCTGGGAGAATTTCGGTGAACTCCAGCATATGTCCCCTCCTTATAATGTTTAGGACCGCTGTTATAGAGCTCCAACCCTTCAGGTGAAGGGAGAAGCGATCCCCTCCTGCCTCCCCTGGAACCTCCGGGGGGGGGGGGTCAGGAGTCACTGGGTGGAGCCGGGAGTGGGCAGAGAGGCTTGGGAGGACTTGGGGCCTCGAAAAGGAGCGCCTCCATGTTGCTGGTTGCCAGCTTTCCTTCTGAAGCCACCCCTCTGGCCCTGTTGGTTTCCACGGGCTTGAGCACCTGAGGGCTTACGAAATGGCTGTTGTCTCACTCACTTCTGATCCCCTCTGTACATTTGCCTGACATACCAGATAGATTTGCCCAACTCCTGGAGATGAGAGATAAGAGACTCCGTCTCCTGCCCAAAAAGGACAGAACCCTGTAACAGGAGGTCCCGGATTCCAGACTGCAAATCCTGGTGAAAACCTGAGACTTTCAACCAGGTATGGCGCCGGAAGCAGACGCCTGATGCTGCCACTCTGGCCGCCGTATCTGCAGTGTCGTACGAGGCACAGAAAACATGGTGCCTATGTCCGAGCCTGATTTTAAGATGTCCAGATGCTCCGTCTTTTGTGCAGAGTCTGGCAAGGCATTGGCTAGCTCCTGCCCTCTCTCCCATAATGCATTCTGGTACTGGACCATATGTGTGAGGAAGATGAGAGATCTAATGGAGCAGGTGGAGGCAGAGTAGACCTTCTTGCCCACCTGGTCCAAGTAGCGGGATTCTGGGTCAGGAGGCTGAGCTTAGGTTGCTTGGACTTATCATGAGCAGCCGTACTGACCGACGAGTCCACCTGAGGGGGTTCCGCCAGGAAAGGGTCATCCCTCAGGGCTCTGTACAGCCTATCTGTCTTTTTCGGAACAGCCGGGACTGAGGCTGGATGCTTCCAAATTATCCTGGTAAGATCTTTGAAAGTGTCCACTAAAGGAGGCACCACTAGAGGCTTGGGCTCCTTTTGCCTCAGGTAACAGGCCAGTCGACAGCGTTCCGGATCCAGGTCCTCCGTCTCCCATGCACTGGAGGCCTGGATGTGCCTCATGACATCCATAAAGGTCGGATCGTCAAGAGGTGAGCGGGGTTGGTCCTTCTACCTCGGGGAACTCCCGACCCCCAAGAGGGATGAGGAAGCAGAAGGAGTAGACGACCTGCTACTGGGCCTAGAATGGCCTGCGCTGCGTCTAGGACTTACCCCACTCAAGCGTCGGTAGCTACCAGACCGACGTTGGTCCAAGGACCGGCAACTGCTGTGGGACCAATGCCGGAGCAACGACTGACATCGGCCTGGGGAGCGGTGTCGGGAGTGGAAGCGGGCCTGCCTAGGAGGCCCGGGATTGGCTCCTCGCAGAGACTAGGACCACGACGGCTGCCTGATCGGGAAGGGCGCCGCTGACGGTTCTCAGACCAGGAGCGAACCTTCGAGGGAGGGCGAGGTAACGGCCGCTCGGGGGTCTTCTGTGGAGGAGCAGCGGGAAGGCCCTTGGGTTCAAGGTTGACGGACTGGCTGGCCAGTATCCGGCGTTGGGTCCGGCTTTGGCAGAGGCTGCTCTTTTTTCACCTGACTCCACCAGAAGGTGAAAAGCTCCTGCAGTTCCTCCTTGTTAAAAACCGCAGCTGCAGAACCGGAGAAGGGGGCTGGGGAAGCCGGAGGATCCGGAAGGGTGTGGGAGGGCGAACCCCCCCCCCCGTAGAGCCCTGCGAAGTGGGAGACCTGGGGGTCACTGAAGTCGTCCCTAGGTGTCATCCACTAGAGAAGCCTCTACCGGCGTCAGTACGGTGTCCGATGTCGGTTTTGGAGGCGCAGTCAGGGTGACTTTTTCACCCGGCGGCTTGCCCACATCGGGCAAGGATGATATCTTCTTAGGCAGGGCCATAGCTTGTGCCGAAGAGGTCTGCAGGGTAACCTGTAGCAGAGCCACCTTTGGTTTTGCCGGTTTATCCTCCGATGTTCCCGCCTTGGCCGGCTTCAGTTTCTTGTCAGGAGGGCCCGGCACTTTAGAGCCTTCTGGGTGCTTGGGATGGTCCCAGGCCGAGGAGGAAGAAAGCCTTCTTGGGGAGGAATGAGAACAAGGAGGCGGTGGCAGGACCGCCACAGTTCTTGTCAGTAGAGCATTGCTCTTTGTCCCTGTGCTTGCCCCACCCCCCCGAGGCATGCAGAACATCCCTTTTCTGTTCCATGAGATAGGCTTTTAGGACCTTCAGGCGTCTGATCCTTGTCCTGCTTGTGAAGCCCTTGCAGATCTTGCAGGCCGCGCTGTTCTGGTCTGGGCCCAGGCAAAAAATGCACTTGGTGTGGCCATCTTTTGATGGTATCTGGCGGACACAGTTGCACTTATTCCTCTTGGGGTCGGAGGAAGAGACCGACG